>CM058166.1:9084988-10316863 GCA_030254885.1 Vitis rotundifolia
AGAGGTACGAACTTTTTTAGAGAAGTACGAACTTTGTTAGAGAGGTACGAACTTTGTTAGGGAATGTACGAACTTTGTTAGAGAGGGTACGAACTTTGTTGGAGAGGGAACGAACTTTTTTAGATAAGGTACGAACTTTGTTAGAGAGGTACGAACTTTGTTAGAGACGTACGAACTTTTTTGGAAAGGGAACGAAACTTTGTTAGAGAAGGTACGAACTTTGTTAGACAAGGTACGAACTTTGTTAGAGAGGGTACGAATTTTGTTATAGAGGGTACGAACTTTTTTAGAGAGGATACGAACTTTGTTAGAGAAGGTACGAACTTTGTTAGAGAGGTACGAACTTTGTTAGCAAGGGTACAAAGTTTGTTAGGGAGGGTACGAACTTTTTGAGAGGGGGTACGAACTTTGTTAGGGAGGGTACGAACTTTGTTAGAGAGGGTAAGAACTTTGTTAGAGACGGTACGAACTTTGTTAGAGAGGGTACGAACTTTGTTAGACAAGGTACGAACTTTCTTAGAGAGGGTACGAACTTTGTTAGAGCGGGTATGAACTTTGTTATAGAGGGTACGTTCATTGTTAGACAAGTACGAACATTGTTAGCGAGCCTACGAACTTTGTTAAAGAGGGTACGAACTTTTTGAGAGGGGGTACGAACTTTGTTAGAGAGGGTACGAAATTTTTTAGAGAGGTACGAACTTTGTTAGAGCTTGTACGAACTTTGTTAGAGAGGGTACGAACTTTTTGAGAAGGGGTACGAACTATTTTAGAGAAGGTACGAAATTTGTTAGAGAGGGTACGAACTTTGTTAGAGAGGGTACGAACTTTGCTAGAGAGGGTACAAACTTTGTTAGATACGGTACGAACTTTCTTAGAGAAGGTACGAACTTTGTTAGAGAGGGTATGAACTTTGTTAGAGAGGGTACGAACTTTGTTAGAGAGGGTACGAACTTTGTTAGAGAAGGTACGAACTTTGTTAGAGAGGGTACGGACTTTGTTAGAGAAGGTACGAACTTTGTTAGAGAGGGTACGAACATTGTTAGAGAAGGTACGAACCTTGCTAGAGAGGGTACGAAATTTGTTAGATACGGTACGAACTTTGTTAGAGAAGGTACGAACTTCGTTAGAGAGGGTACGAACGCTGTTAAAGAGGGTACGAACTTTGCAAGAGCGGGTACGAACTTTGTTAGAGAAGGTACGAACTTTGTTAGAGAGGGTACGAACTTTGCTAGAGAGGGTACGAACTTTGTTAGAGAGGGTACGAACTTTGTTAGATACGGTACGAACTTTGTTAGAGAATGTACGAACTTTGTTGGAGAGGGTACGAACTTTGTTAGAGGGGATACGAACTTTGTTAGAGAGGGTACGAACTTTGTTGAGACGGTACGAACTTTGCTAGAGAGGTTATGAACTTTGTTAGAGAAGGTACGAACTTTGTTAGAGAGGGTACGAACTTTGTTAGAGAAGGTACGAACTTTGTTAGAGAGGGTACGAACTTTTTTAGATACGGTACGAACTTTGTTAGAGAATGTACGAACTTTGTTGGAGAGGGTACGAACTTTGTTAGAGGGGATACGAACTTTGTTAGAGAGGGTACGAACTTTGTTGAGACGGTACGAACTTTGCTAGAGAGGTTATGAACTTTGTTAGAGAAGGTACGAACTTTGTTAGAGAGGGTACGAACTTTGTTAGAGAAGGTACGAACTTTGTTAAAGAGGGTACGATCTTTGCTAGAGAGGGTACGAACTTTGTTGGAGAGGGTACGAACTTTGTTAGATAAGGTACGAACTTTGTTAGAGAACGTACGAACTTTGTTAAAGAGGGTACGAAATTTGTTAGAGAGGGTACGAACTTTTTTAGAGCGGGTGCGAACTTTGTTCGAGAGGGTACGAACATTTTGAGAAGGGGTACGAACTATTTTAGAGAAGGTACGAAATTTGTTAGAGAGGGTACGAACTTTGTTAGAGAGGGTACGAACTTTGCTAGAGAGGGTACAAACTTTGTTAGAGAGGGTACGAACTTTGTTAGATAAGGTACGAACTTTCTTAGAGAAGGTACGAACTTTGTTAGAGAGGGTATGAACTTTGTTAGAGAGGGTACGAACTTTGTTAGAGAGGGTACGAACTTTGTTTGAGAGGTACGAACTTTTTTAGAGAAGGTACGAACTTTGTTAGAGAGGTACGGACTTTGTTAGAGAGGTACGAACTTTTTTAGAGAGGTACGAACTTTGTTAGAAAGGGTACGAACTTTGTTATAGAGGGTACGAACTTTGTTAGACAGGTACGAACTTTGTTAGTGAGGCTACGAACGTTGTTAAAAAGGGTACGAACCTTTTGAGAGGGGGTACGAACTTTGTGAGAGAGGGTACGAACTTTTTTAGAGAAGTACGAACTTTGTTAGAGAGGTACGAACTTTGTTAGAGAGGTACGAACTTTGTTAGGGAATGTACGAACTTTGTTAGAGAAGGTACAAACTTTGTTAGAGAAGGTACAAACTTTGTTAGAGAAGGTACGAACTTTGTTAGAGAGGTACGAACTTTGTTAGACAAGTACGAACTTTGTTAGCGAGGCTACGAACTTTGTTAAAAAGGGTACGAACTTTTTGAGATGGGGTACGAACTTTGTGAGAGAGGGTACGAACTTTTTTAGAGAGGTACGAACTTTGTTAGAGAGGTACGAACTTTGTTAGAGAATGTACGAACTTTGTTAGAGAGGGTACGAACTTTGTTGGAGAGGGAACGAACTTTTTGAGAGAAGGTACGAACTTTGTTAGAGAGGTACGAACTTTGTTAGAGAGGGTACGAACTTTGTGAAAGAGGTACAACTTTGTTAAAGAGGGTACGAACTTTGTTAGAGAAGCTACGAACTTTCTTAGAGAGGTACGAACTTTGTTAGAGAATGTACGAACTTTTTTAAAGAAGGTACGAACTTTGTTAGAGAGGGTACGAACTTTGTTAGAGAAGGTACAAACTTTGTTAGAGAGGTACGAACTTTGTTAGAGGGGGTACGAACTTTGTTATAGAGGGTACGAACTTTGTTAGACAGGTACGAACTTTGTTAGTGAGGCTACGAACGTTGTTAAAAAGGGTACGAACCTTTTGAGAGGGGGTACGAACTTTGTGAGAGAGGGTACGAACTTTGTTAGAGAGGTACGAACTTTGTTAGGGAATGTACGAACTTTGTTAGAGAGGGTACGAACTTTGTTGGAGAGGGAACGAACTTTTTTAGAAAAGGTACGAACTTTGTTAGAGACGTACGAACTTTGTTAGAGACGTACGAACTTTTTTGGAAAGAGAACGAAACTTTGTTAGAGAAGGTACGAACTTTGTTAGAGAGGGTACGAATTTTGTTATAGAGGGTACGAACTTTTTTAGAGAGGATACGAACTTTGTTAGAGAAGGTACGAACTTTGTTAGAGAGGTACGAACTTTGTTAGCAAGGGTACAAAGTTTGTTAGGGAGGGTACGAACTTTTTGAGAGGGGGTACGAACTTTGTTAGGGAGGGTACGAACTTTGTTAGAGAGGGTAAGAACTTTGTTAGAGACGGTACGAACTTTGTTAGAGAGGGTACGAACTTTGTTAGACAAGGTACGAACTTTCTTAGAGAGGGTACGAACTTTGTTAGAGCGGGTATGAACTTTGTTATAGAGGGTACGAACATTGTTAGACAAGTACGAACATTGTTAGCGAGCCTACGAACTTTGTTAAAGAGGGTACGAACTTTTTGAGAGGGGGTACGAACTTTGTTAGAGAGGGTACGAAATTTTTTAGAGAGGTACGAACTTTGTTAGAGCTTGTACGAACTTTGTTAGAGAGGTACGAACTTTGTTAGGGAATGTACGAACTTTGTTAGAGAGGGTACGAACTTTGTTGGAGAGGGAACGAACTTTTTTAGATAAGGTACGAACTTTGTTAGAGAGGTACGAACTTTGTTAGAGACGTACGAACTTTTTTGGAAAGGGAACGAAACTTTGTTAGAGAAGGTACGAACTTTGTTAGACAAGGTACGAACTTTGTTAGAGAGGGTACGAATTTTTTTATAGAGGGTACGAACTTTTTTAGAGAGGATACGAACTTTGTTAGAGAAGGTACGAACTTTGTTAGAGAGGTACGAACTTTGTTAGCAAGGGTACAAAGTTTGTTAGGGAGGGTACGAAACTTTTTGAGAGGGGGTACGAACTTTGTTAGGGAGGGTACGAACTTTGTTAGAGAGGGTAAGAACTTTGTTAGAGACGGTACGAACTTTGTTAGAGAGGGTACGAACTTTGTTAGACAAGGTACGAACTTTCTTAGAGAGGGTACGAACTTTGTTAGAGCGGGTATGAACTTTGTTATAGAGGGTACGTTCATTGTTAGACAAGTACGAACATTGTTAGCGAGCCTACAAACTTTGTTAAAGAGGGTACGAACTTTTTGAGAGGGGGTACGAACTTTGTTAGAGAGGGTACGAAATTTTTTAGAGAGGTACGAACTTTGTTAGAGCTTGTACGAACTTTGTTAGAGAGGGTACGAACTTTTTGAGAAGGGGTACGAACTATTTTAGAGAAGGTACGAAATTTGTTAGAGAGGGTACGAACTTTGTTAGAGAGGGTACGAACTTTGCTAGAGAGGGTACAAACTTTGTTAGATACGGTACGAACTTTCTTAGAGAAGGTACGAACTTTGTTAGAGAGGGTATGAACTTTGTTAGAGAGGGTACGAACTTTGTTAGAGAGGGTACGAACTTTGTTAGAGAAGGTACGAACTTTGTTAGAGAGGGTACGGACTTTGTTAGAGAAGGTACGAACTTTGTTAGAGAGGGTACGAACATTGTTAGAGAAGGTACGAACCTTGCTAGAGAGGGTACGAAATTTGTTAGATACGGTACGAACTTTGTTAGAGAAGGTACGAACTTCGTTAGAGAGGGTACGAACGCTGTTAAAGAGGGTACGAACTTTGCAAGAGAGGGTACGAACTTTGTTAGAGAAGGTACGAACTTTGTTAGAGAGGGTACGAACTTTGCTAGAGAGGGTACGAACTTTGTTAGAGAGGGTACGAACTTTGTTAGATACGGTACGAACTTTGTTAGAGAATGTACGAACTTTGTTGGAGAGGGTACGAACTTTGTTAGAGGGGATACGAACTTTGTTAGAGAGGGTACGAACTTTGTTGAGACGGTACGAACTTTGCTAGAGAGGTTATGAACTTTGTTAGAGAAGGTACGAACTTTGTTAGAGAGGGTACGAACTTTGTTAGAGAAGGTACGAACTTTGTTAGAGAGGGTACGAACTTTGTTAGATACGGTACGAACTTTGTTAGAGAATGTACGAACTTTGTTGGAGAGGGTACGAACTTTGTTAGAGGGGATACGAACTTTGTTAGAGAGGGTACGAACTTTGTTGAGACGGTACGAACTTTGCTAGAGAGGTTATGAACTTTGTTAGAGAAGGTACGAACTTTGTTAGAGAGGGTACGAACTTTGTTAGAGAAGGTACGAACTTTGTTAAAGAGGGTACGATCTTTGCTAGAGAGGGTACGAACTTTGTTGGAGAGGGTACGAACTTTGTTAGATAAGGTACGAACTTTGTTAGAGAACGTACGAACTTTGTTAAAGAGGGTACGAAATTTGTTAGAGAGGGTACGAACTTTTTTAGAGCGGGTGCGAACTTTGTTCGAGAGGGTACGAACATTTTGAGAAGGGGTACGAACTATTTTAGAGAAGGTACGAAATTTGTTAGAGAGGGTACGAACTTTGTTAGAGAGGGTACGAACTTTGCTAGAGAGGGTACAAACTTTGTTAGAGAGGGTACGAACTTTGTTAGATAAGGTACGAACTTTCTTAGAGAAGGTACGAACTTTGTTAGAGAGGGTATGAACTTTGTTAGAGAGGGTACGAACTTTGTTAGAGAGGGTACGAACTTTGTTTGAGAGGTACGAACTTTTTTAGAGAAGGTACGAACTTTGTTAGAGAGGTACGGACTTTGTTAGAGAGGTACGAACTTTTTTAAAGAGGTACGAACTTTGTTAGAAAGGGTACGAACTTTGTTATAGAGGGTACGAACTTTGTTAGACAGGTACGAACTTTGTTAGTGAGGCTACGAACGTTGTTAAAAAGGGTACGAACCTTTTGAGAGGGGGTACGAACTTTGTGAGACAGGGTACGAACTTTTTTAGAGAAGTACGAACTTTGTTAGAGAGGTACGAACTTTGTTAGAGAGGTACGAACTTTGTTAGGGAATGTACGAACTTTGTTAGAGAAGGTACGAACTTTGTTAGAGAAGGTACAAACTTTGTTAGAGAAGGTACGAACTTTGTTAGAGAGGTAAGAACTTTGTTAGAGACGGTACGAACTTTGTTAGAGAGGGTACGAACTTTGTTAGACAAGGTACGAACTTTCTTAGAGAGGGTACGAACTTTGTTAGAGCGGGTATGAACTTTGTTATAGAGGGTACGTTCATTGTTAGACAAGTACGAACATTGTTAGCGAGCCTACGAACTTTGTTAAAGAGGGTACGAACTTTTTGAGAGGGGGTACGAACTTTGTTAGAGAGGGTACGAAATTTTTTAGAGAGGTACGAACTTTGTTAGAGCTTGTACGAACTTTGTTAGAGAGGGTACGAACTTTTTGAGAAGGGGTACGAACTATTTTAGAGAAGGTACGAAATTTGTTAGAGAGGGTACGAACTTTGTTAGAGAGGGTACGAACTTTGCTAGAGAGGGTACAAACTTTGTTAGATACGGTACGAACTTTCTTAGAGAAGGTACGAACTTTGTTAGAGAGGGTATGAACTTTGTTAGAGAGGGTACGAACTTTGTTAGAGAGGGTACGAACTTTGTTAGAGAAGGTACGAACTTTGTTAGAGAGGGTACGGACTTTGTTAGAGAAGGTACGAACTTTGTTAGAGAGGGTACGAACATTGTTAGAGAAGGTACGAACCTTGCTAGAGAGGGTACGAAATTTGTTAGATACGGTACGAACTTTGTTAGAGAAGGTACGAACTTCGTTAGAGAGGGTACGAACGCTGTTAAAGAGGGTACGAACTTTGCAAGAGAGGGTACGAACTTTGTTAGAGAAGGTACGAACTTTGTTAGAGAGGGTACGAACTTTGCTAGAGAGGGTACGAACTTTGTTAGAGAGGGTACGAACTTTGTTAGATACGGTACGAACTTTGTTAGAGAATGTACGAACTTTGTTGGAGAGGGTACGAACTTTGTTAGAGGGGATACGAACTTTGTTAGAGAGGGTACGAACTTTGTTGAGACGGTACGAACTTTGCTAGAGAGGTTATGAACTTTGTTAGAGAAGGTACGAACTTTGTTAGAGAGGGTACGAACTTTGTTAGAGAAGGTACGAACTTTGTTAGAGAGGGTACGAACTTTTTTAGATACGGTACGAACTTTGTTAGAGAATGTACGAACTTTGTTGGAGAGGGTACGAACTTTGTTAGAGGGGATACGAACTTTGTTAGAGAGGGTACGAACTTTGTTGAGACGGTACGAACTTTGCTAGAGAGGTTATGAACTTTGTTAGAGAAGGTACGAACTTTGTTAGAGAGGGTACGAACTTTGTTAGAGAAGGTACGAACTTTGTTAAAGAGGGTACGATCTTTGCTAGAGAGGGTACGAACTTTGTTGGAGAGGGTACGAACTTTGTTAGATAAGGTACGAACTTTGTTAGAGAACGTACGAACTTTGTTAAAGAGGGTACGAAATTTGTTAGAGAGGGTACGAACTTTTTTAGAGCGGGTGCGAACTTTGTTCGAGAGGGTACGAACATTTTGAGAAGGGGTACGAACTATTTTAGAGAAGGTACGAAATTTGTTAGAGAGGGTACGAACTTTGTTAGAGAGGGTACGAACTTTGCTAGAGAGGGTACAAACTTTGTTAGAGAGGGTACGAACTTTGTTAGATAAGGTACGAACTTTCTTAGAGAAGGTACGAACTTTGTTAGAGAGGGTATGAACTTTGTTAGAGAGGGTACGAACTTTGTTAGAGAGGGTACGAACTTTGTTTGAGAGGTACGAACTTTTTTAGAGAAGGTACGAACTTTGTTAGAGAGGTACGGACTTTGTTAGAGAGGTACGAACTTTTTTAGAGAGGTACGAACTTTGTTAGAAAGGGTACGAACTTTGTTATAGAGGGTACGAACTTTGTTAGACAGGTACGAACTTTGTTAGTGAGGCTACGAACGTTGTTAAAAAGGGTACGAACCTTTTGAGAGGGGGTACGAACTTTGTGAGAGAGGGTACGAACTTTTTTAGAGAAGTACGAACTTTGTTAGAGAGGTACGAACTTTGTTAGAGAGGTACGAACTTTGTTAGGGAATGTACGAACTTTGTTAGAGAAGGTACAAACTTTGTTAGAGAAGGTACAAACTTTGTTAGAGAAGGTACGAACTTTGTTAGAGAGGTACGAACTTTGTTAGACAAGTACGAACTTTGTTAGCGAGGCTACGAACTTTGTTAAAAAGGGTACGAACTTTTTGAGATGGGGTACGAACTTTGTGAGAGAGGGTACGAACTTTTTTAGAGAGGTACGAACTTTGTTAGAGAGGTACGAACTTTGTTAGAGAATGTACGAACTTTGTTAGAGAGGGTACGAACTTTGTTGGAGAGGGAACGAACTTTTTTAGAGAAGGTACGAACTTTGTTAGAGAGGTACGAACTTTGTTAGAGAGGGTACGAACTTTGTGAAAGAGGTACAACTTTGTTAAAGAGGGTACGAACTTTGTTAGAGAAGCTACGAACTTTCTTAGAGAGGTACGAACTTTGTTAGAGAATGTACGAACTTTTTTAAAGAAGGTACGAACTTTGTTAGAGAGGGTACGAACTTTGTTAGAGAAGGTACAAACTTTGTTAGAGAGGTACGAACTTTGTTAGAGGGGGTACGAACTTTGTTATAGAGGGTACGAACTTTGTTAGACAGGTACGAACTTTGTTAGTGAGGCTACGAACGTTGTTAAAAAGGGTACGAACCTTTTGAGAGGGGGTACGAACTTTGTGAGAGAGGGTACGAACTTTGTTAGAGAGGTACGAACTTTGTTAGGGAATGTACGAACTTTGTTAGAGAGGGTACGAACTTTGTTGGAGAGGGAACGAACTTTTTTAGAAAAGGTACGAACTTTGTTAGAGACGTACGAACTTTGTTAGAGACGTACGAACTTTTTTGGAAAGAGAACGAAACTTTGTTAGAGAAGGTACGAACTTTGTTAGAGAGGGTACGAATTTTGTTATAGAGGGTACGAACTTTTTTAGAGAGGATACGAACTTTGTTAGAGAAGGTACGAACTTTGTTAGAGAGGTACGAACTTTGTTAGCAAGGGTACAAAGTTTGTTAGGGAGGGTACGAACTTTTTGAGAGGGGGTACGAACTTTGTTAGGGAGGGTACGAACTTTGTTAGAGAGGGTAAGAACTTTGTTAGAGACGGTACGAACTTTGTTAGAGAGGGTACGAACTTTGTTAGACAAGGTACGAACTTTCTTAGAGAGGGTACGAACTTTGTTAGAGCGGGTATGAACTTTGTTATAGAGGGTACGAACATTGTTAGACAAGTACGAACATTGTTAGCGAGCCTACGAACTTTGTTAAAGAGGGTACGAACTTTTTGAGAGGGGGTACGAACTTTGTTAGAGAGGGTACGAAATTTTTTAGAGAGGTACGAACTTTGTTAGAGCTTGTACGAACTTTGTTAGAGAGGTACGAACTTTGTTAGGGAATGTACGAACTTTGTTAGAGAGGGTACGAACTTTGTTGGAGAGGGAACGAACTTTTTTAGATAAGGTACGAACTTTGTTAGAGAGGTACGAACTTTGTTAGAGACGTACGAACTTTTTTGGAAAGGGAACGAAACTTTGTTAGAGAAGGTACGAACTTTGTTAGACAAGGTACGAACTTTGTTAGAGAGGGTACGAATTTTTTTATAGAGGGTACGAACTTTTTTAGAGAGGATACGAACTTTGTTAGAGAAGGTACGAACTTTGTTAGAGAGGTACGAACTTTGTTAGCAAGGGTACAAAGTTTGTTAGGGAGGGTACGAAACTTTTTGAGAGGGGGTACGAACTTTGTTAGGGAGGGTACGAACTTTGTTAGAGAGGGTAAGAACTTTGTTAGAGACGGTACGAACTTTGTTAGAGAGGGTACGAACTTTGTTAGACAAGGTACGAACTTTCTTAGAGAGGGTACGAACTTTGTTAGAGCGGGTATGAACTTTGTTATAGAGGGTACGTTCATTGTTAGACAAGTACGAACATTGTTAGCGAGCCTACGAACTTTGTTAAAGAGGGTACGAACTTTTTGAGAGGGGGTACGAACTTTGTTAGAGAGGGTACGAAATTTTTTAGAGAGGTACGAACTTTGTTAGAGCTTGTACGAACTTTGTTAGAGAGGGTACGAACTTTTTGAGAAGGGGTACGAACTATTTTAGAGAAGGTACGAAATTTGTTAGAGAGGGTACGAACTTTGTTAGAGAGGGTACGAACTTTGCTAGAGAGGGTACAAACTTTGTTAGATACGGTACGAACTTTCTTAGAGAAGGTACGAACTTTGTTAGAGAGGGTATGAACTTTGTTAGAGAGGGTACGAACTTTGTTAGAGAGGGTACGAACTTTGTTAGAGAAGGTACGAACTTTGTTAGAGAGGGTACGGACTTTGTTAGAGAAGGTACGAACTTTGTTAGAGAGGGTACGAACATTGTTAGAGAAGGTACGAACCTTGCTAGAGAGGGTACGAAATTTGTTAGATACGGTACGAACTTTGTTAGAGAAGGTACGAACTTCGTTAGAGAGGGTACGAACGCTGTTAAAGAGGGTACGAACTTTGCAAGAGAGGGTACGAACTTTGTTAGAGAAGGTACGAACTTTGTTAGAGAGGGTACGAACTTTGCTAGAGAGGGTACGAACTTTGTTAGAGAGGGTACGAACTTTGTTAGATACGGTACGAACTTTGTTAGAGAATGTACGAACTTTGTTGGAGAGGGTACGAACTTTGTTAGAGGGGATACGAACTTTGTTAGAGAGGGTACGAACTTTGTTGAGACGGTACGAACTTTGCTAGAGAGGTTATGAACTTTGTTAGAGAAGGTACGAACTTTGTTAGAGAGGGTACGAACTTTGTTAGAGAAGGTACGAACTTTGTTAGAGAGGGTACGAACTTTGTTAGATACGGTACGAACTTTGTTAGAGAATGTACGAACTTTGTTGGAGAGGGTACGAACTTTGTTAGAGGGGATACGAACTTTGTTAGAGAGGGTACGAACTTTGTTGAGACGGTACGAACTTTGCTAGAGAGGTTATGAACTTTGTTAGAGAAGGTACGAACTTTGTTAGAGAGGGTACGAACTTTGTTAGAGAAGGTACGAACTTTGTTAAAGAGGGTACGATCTTTGCTAGAGAGGGTACGAACTTTGTTGGAGAGGGTACGAACTTTGTTAGATAAGGTACGAACTTTGTTAGAGAACGTACGAACTTTGTTAAAGAGGGTACGAAATTTGTTAGAGAGGGTACGAACTTTTTTAGAGCGGGTGCGAACTTTGTTCGAGAGGGTACGAACATTTTGAGAAGGGGTACGAACTATTTTAGAGAAGGTACGAAATTTGTTAGAGAGGGTACGAACTTTGTTAGAGAGGGTACGAACTTTGCTAGAGAGGGTACAAACTTTGTTAGAGAGGGTACGAACTTTGTTAGATAAGGTACGAACTTTCTTAGAGAAGGTACGAACTTTGTTAGAGAGGGTATGAACTTTGTTAGAGAGGGTACGAACTTTGTTAGAGAGGGTACGAACTTTGTTTGAGAGGTACGAACTTTTTTAGAGAAGGTACGAACTTTGTTAGAGAGGTACGGACTTTGTTAGAGAGGTACGAACTTTTTTAAAGAGGTACGAACTTTGTTAGAAAGGGTACGAACTTTGTTATAGAGGGTACGAACTTTGTTAGACAGGTACGAACTTTGTTAGTGAGGCTACGAACGTTGTTAAAAAGGGTACGAACCTTTTGAGAGGGGGTACGAACTTTGTGAGAGAGGGTACGAACTTTTTTAGAGAAGTACGAACTTTGTTAGAGAGGTACGAACTTTGTTAGAGAGGTACGAACTTTGTTAGGGAATGTACGAACTTTGTTAGAGAAGGTACGAACTTTGTTAGAGAAGGTACAAACTTTGTTAGAGAAGGTACGAACTTTGTTAGAGAGGTACGAACTTTGTTAGACAAGTACGAACTTTGTTAGCGAGGCTACGAACTTTGTTAAAAAGGGTACGAACTTTTTGAGATGGGGTACGAACTTTGTGAGAGAGGGTACAAACTTTTTTAGAGAGGTACGAACTTTGTTAGAGAGGTACGAACTTTGTTAGAGAATGTACGAACTTTGTTAGAGAGGGTACGAACTTTGTTGGAGAGGGAACGAACTTTTTTAGAGAAGGTACGAACTTTGTTAGAGAGGTACGAACTTTGTTAGAGAGGGTACGAACTTTGTGAAAGAGGTACAACTTTGTTAAAGAGGGTACGAACTTTGTTAGAGAAGCTACGAACTTTCTTAGAGAGGTACGAACTTTGTTAGAGAATGTACGAACTTTTTTAGAGAAGGTACGAACTTTGTTAGAGAGGGTACGAACTTTGTTAGAGAAGGTACAAACTTTGTTAGAGAGGTACGAACTTTGTTAGAGGGGGTACGAACTTTGTTATAGAGGGTACGAACTTTGTTAGACAGGTACGAACTTTGTTAGTGAGGCTACGAACGTTGTTAAAAAGGGTACGAACCTTTTGAGAGGGGGTACGAACTTTGTGAGAGAGGGTACGAACTTTGTTAGAGAGGGTACGAACTTTCTTAGAGAGGGTACGAACTTTCTTAGAGAGGGTACGAACTTTGTTAGAGCGGGTATGAACTTTGTTATAGAGGGTACGAACATTGTTAGACAAGTACGAACATTGTTAGCGAGCCTACGAACTTTGTTAAAGAGGGTACGAACTTTTTGAGAGGGGGTACGAACTTTGTTAGAGAGGGTACGAAATTTTTTAGAGAGGTACGAACTTTGTTAGAGCTTGTACGAACTTTGTTAGAGAGGTACGAACTTTGTTAGGGAATGTACGAACTTTGTTAGAGAGGGTACGAACTTTGTTGGAGAGGGAACGAACTTTTTTAGATAAGGTACGAACTTTGTTAGAGAGGTACGAACTTTGTTAGAGACGTACGAACTTTTTTGGAAAGGGAACGAAACTTTGTTAGAGAAGGTACGAACTTTGTTAGACAAGGTACGAACTTTGTTAGAGAGGGTACGAATTTTTTTATAGAGGGTACGAACTTTTTTAGAGAGGATACGAACTTTGTTAGAGAAGGTACGAACTTTGTTAGAGAGGTACGAACTTTGTTAGCAAGGATACAAAGTTTGTTAGGGAGGGTACGAAACTTTTTGAGAGGGGGTACGAACTTTGTTAGGGAGGGTACGAACTTTGTTAGAGAGGGTAAGAACTTTGTTAGAGACGGTACGAACTTTGTTAGAGAGGGTACGAACTTTGTTAGACAAGGTACGAACTTTCTTAGAGAGGGTACGAACTTTGTTAGAGCGGGTATGAACTTTGTTATAGAGGGTACGTTCATTGTTAGACAAGTACGAACATTGTTAGCGAGCCTACGAACTTTGTTAAAGAGGGTACGAACTTTTTGAGAGGGGGTACGAACTTTGTTAGAGAGGGTACGAAATTTTTTAGAGAGGTACGAACTTTGTTAGAGCTTGTACGAACTTTGTTAGAGAGGGTACGAACTTTTTGAGAAGGGGTACGAACTATTTTAGAGAAGGTACGAAATTTGTTAGAGAGGGTACGAACTTTGTTAGAGAGGGTACGAACTTTGCTAGAGAGGGTACAAACTTTGTTAGATAAGGTACGAACTTTGTTAGAGAAGGTACGAACTTTGTTAGAGAGGGTATGAACTTTGTTAGAGAGGGTACGAACTTTGTTAGAGAGGGTACGAACTTTGTTAGAGAAGGTACGAACTTTGTTAGAGAGGGTACGGACTTTGTTAGAGAAGGTACGAACTTTGTTAGAGAGGGTACGAACATTGTTAGAGAAGGTACGAACCTTGCTAGAGAGGGTACGAAATTTGTTAGATACGGTACGAACTTTGTTAGAGAAGGTACGAACTTCGTTAGAGAGGGTACGAACGCTGTTAAAGAGGGTACGAACTTTGCAAGAGAGGGTACGAACTTTGTTAGAGAAGGTACGAACTTTTTTAGAGAGGGTACGAACTTTGCTAGAGAGGGTACGAACTTTGTTAGAGAGGGTACGAACTTTGTTAGATACGGTACGAACTTTGTTAGAGAATGTACGAACTTTGTTGGAGAGGGTACGAACTTTGTTAGAGGGGATACGAACTTTGTTAGAGAGGGTACGAACTTTGTTGAGACAGTACGAACTTTGCTAGAGAGGTTATGAACTTTGTTAGAGAAGGTACGAACTTTGTTAGAGAGGGTACGAACTTTGTTAGAGAAGGTACGAACTTTGTTAGAGAGTGTACGAACTTTGTTAGATACGGTACGAACTTTGTTAGAGAATGTACGAACTTTGTTGGAGAGGGTACGAACTTTGTTAGAGGGGATACGAACTTTGTTAGAGAGGGTACGAACTTTGTTGAGACGGTACGAACTTTGCTAGAGAGGTTATGAACTTTGTTAGAGAAGGTACGAACTTTGTTAGAGAGGGTACGAACTTTGTTAGAGAAGGTACGAACTTTGTTAAAGAGGGTACGATCTTTGCTAGAGAGGGTACGAACTTTGTTGGAGAGGGTACGAACTTTGTTAGATAAGGTACGAACTTTGTTAGAGAACGTACGAACTTTGTTAAAGAGGGTACGAAATTTGTTAGAGAGGGTACGAACTTTTTTAGAGCGGGTGCGAACTTTGTTCGAGAGGGTACGAACATTTTGAGAAGGGGTACGAACTATTTTAGAGAAGGTACGAAATTTGTTAGAGAGGGTACGAACTTTGTTAGAGAGGGTACGAACTTTGCTAGAGAGGGTACAAACTTTGTTAGAGAGGGTACGAACTTTGTTAGATAAGGTACGAACTTTCTTAGAGAAGGTACGAACTTTGTTAGAGAGGGTATGAACTTTGTTAGAGAGGGTACGAACTTTGTTAGAGAGGGTACGAACTTTGTTTGAGAGGTACGAACTTTTTTAGACAAGGTACGAACTTTGTTAGAGAGGTACGGACTTTGTTAGAGAGGTACGAACTTTTTTAAAGAGGTACGAACTTTGTTAGAAAGGGTACGAACTTTGTTATAGAGGGTACGAACTTTGTTAGACAGGTACGAACTTTGTTAGTGAGGCTACGAACGTTGTTAAAAAGGGTACGAACCTTTTGAGAGGGGGTACGAACTTTGTGAGAGAGGGTACGAACTTTTTTAGAGAAGTACGAACTTTGTTAGAGAGGTACGAACTTTGTTAGAGAGGTACGAACTTTGTTAGGGAATGTACGAACTTTGTTAGAGAAGGTACGAACTTTGTTAGAGAAGGTACAAACTTTGTTAGAGAAGGTACGAACTTTGTTAGAGAGGTACGAACTTTGTTAGACAAGTACGAACTTTGTTAGCGAGGCTACGAACTTTGTTAAAAAGGGTACGAACTTTTTGAGATGGGGTACGAACTTTGTGAGAGAGGGTACAAACTTTTTTAGAGAGGTACGAACTTTGTTAGAGAGGTACGAACTTTGTTAGAGAATGTACGAACTTTGTTAGAGAGGGTACGAACTTTGTTGGAGAGGGAACGAACTTTTTTAGAGAAGGTACGAACTTTGTTAGAGAGGTACGAACTTTGTTAGAGAGGGTACGAACTTTGTGAAAGAGGTACAACTTTGTTAAAGAGGGTACGAACTTTGTTAGAGAAGCTACGAACTTTCTTAGAGAGGTACGAACTTTGTTAGAGAATGTACGAACTTTTTTAGAGAAGGTACGAACTTTGTTAGAGAGGGTACGAACTTTGTTAGAGAAGGTACAAACTTTGTTAGAGAGGTACGAACTTTGTTAGAGGGGGTACGAACTTTGTTATAGAGGGTACGAACTTTGTTAGACAGGTACGAACTTTGTTAGTGAGGCTACGAACGTTGTTAAAAAGGGTACGAACCTTTTGAGAGGGGGTACGAACTTTGTGAGAGAGGGTACGAACTTTGTTAGAGAGGTACGAACTTTGTTAGGGAATGTACGAACTTTGTTAGAGAGGGTACGAACTTTGTTGGAGAGGGAACGAACTTTTTTAGAAAAGGTACGAACTTTGTTAGAGACGTACGAACTTTGTTAGAGACGTACGAACTTTTTTGGAAAGAGAACGAAACTTTGTTAGAGAAGGTACGAACTTTGTTAGACAAGGTACGAACTTTGTTAGAGAGGGTACGAATTTTGTTATAGAGGGTACGAACTTTTTTAGAGAGGATACGAACTTTGTTAGAGAAGGTACGAACTTTGTTAGAGAGGTACGAACTTTGTTAGCAAGGGTACAAAGTTTGTTAGGGAGGGTACGAACTTTTTGAGAGGGGGTACGAACTTTGTTAGGGAGGGTACGAACTTTGTTAGAGAGGGTAAGAACTTTGTTAGAGACGGTACGAACTTTGTTAGAGAGGGTACGAACTTTGTTAGACAAGGTACGAACTTTCTTAGAGAGGGTACGAACTTTGTTAGAGCGGGTATGAACTTTGTTATAGAGGGTACGAACATTGTTAGACAAGTACGAACATTGTTAGCGAGCCTACGAACTTTGTTAAAGAGGGTACGAACTTTTTGAGAGGGGGTACAAACTTTGTTAGAGAGGGTACGAAATTTTTTAGAGAGGTACGAACTTTGTTAGAGCTTGTACGAACTTTGTTAGAGAGGTACGAACTTTGTTAGGGAATGTACGAACTTTGTTAGAGAGGGTACGAACTTTGTTGGAGAGGGAACGAACTTTTTTAGATAAGGTACGAACTTTGTTAGAGAGGTACGAACTTTGTTAGAGACGTACGAACTTTTTTGGAAAGGGAACGAAACTTTGTTAGAGAAGGTACGAACTTTGTTAGACAAGGTACGAACTTTGTTAGAGAGGGTACGAATTTTGTTATAGAGGGTACGAACTTTTTTAGAGAGGATACGAACTTTGTTAGAGAAGGTACGAACTTTGTTAGAGAGGTACGAACTTTGTTAGCAAGGGTACAAAGTTTGTTAGGGAGGGTACGAACTTTTTGAGAGGGGGTACGAACTTTGTTAGGGAGGGTACGAACTTTGTTAGAGAGGGTAAGAACTTTGTTAGAGACGGTACGAACTTTGTTAGAGAGGGTACGAACTTTGTTAGACAAGGTACGAACTTTCTTAGAGAGGGTACGAACTTTGTTAGAGCGGGTATGAACTTTGTTATAGAGGGTACGTTCATTGTTAGACAAGTACGAACATTGTTAGCGAGCCTACGAACTTTGTTAAAGAGGGTACGAACTTTTTGAGAGGGGGTACGAACTTTGTTAGAGAGGGTACGAAATTTTTTAGAGAGGTACGAACTTTGTTAGAGCTTGTACGAACTTTGTTAGAGAGGGTACGAACTTTTTGAGAAGGGGTACGAACTATTTTAGAGAAGGTACGAAATTTGTTAGAGAGGGTACGAACTTTGTTAGAGAGGGTACGAACTTTGCTAGAGAGGGTACAAACTTTGTTAGATACGGTACGAACTTTCTTAGAAAAGGTACGAACTTTGTTAGAGAGGGTATGAACTTTGTTAGAGAGGGTACGAACTTTGTTAGAGAGGGTACGGACTTTGTTAGAGAAGGTACGAACTTTGTTAGAGAGGGTACGAACATTGTTAGAGAAGGTACGAACCTTGCTAGAGAGGGTACGAAATTTGTTAGATACGGTACGAACTTTGTTAGAGAAGGTACGAACTTCGTTAGAGAGGGTACGAACGCTGTTAAAGAGGGTACGAACTTTGCTAGAGAGGGTACGAACTTTGTTAGAGAAGGTACGAACTTTGTTAGAGAGGGTACGAACTTTGCTAGAGAGGGTACGAACTTTGTTAGAGAGGGTACGAACTTTGTTAGATACGGTACGAACTTTGTTAGAGAATGTACGAACTTTGTTGGAGAGGGTACGAACTTTGTTAGAGGGGATACGAACTTTGTTAGAGAGGGTACGAACTTTGTTGAGACGGTACGAACTTTGCTAGAGAGGTTATGAACTTTGTTAGAGAAGGTACGAACTTTGTTAGAGAGGGTACGAACTTTGTTAGAGAAGGTACGAACTTTGTTAAAGAGGGTACGATCTTTGCTAGAGAGGGTACGAACTTTGTTGGAGAGGGTACGAACTTTGTTAGATAAGGTACGAACTTTGTTAGAGAACGTACGAACTTTGTTAAAGAGGGTACGAAATTTGTTAGAGAGGGTACGAACTTTTTTAGAGCGGGTGCGAACTTTGTTCGAGAGGGTACGAACATTTTGAGAAGGGGTACGAACTATTTTAGAGAAGGTACGAAATTTGTTAGAGAGGGTACGAACTTTGTTAGAGAGGGTACGAACTTTGCTAGAGAGGGTACAAACTTTGTTAGAGAGGGTACGAACTTTGTTAGATAAGGTACGAACTTTCTTAGAGAAGGTACGAACTTTGTTAGAGAGGGTATGAACTTTGTTAGAGAGGGTACGAACTTTGTTAGAGAGGGTACGAACTTTGTTTGAGAGGTACGAACTTTTTTAGAGAAGGTACGAACTTTGTTAGAGAGGTACGGACTTTGTTAGAGAGGTACGAACTTTTTTAAAGAGGTACGAACTTTGTTAGAAAGGGTACGAACTTTGTTAGAGAGGTACGAACTTTGTTAGAGAAGTACGAACTATTTTAGAGAAGGTACGAAATTTGTTAGAGAGGGTACGAACTTTGTTAGAGAGGGTACGAACTTTGCTAGAGAGGGTACAAACTTTGTTAGATACGGTACGAACTTTCTTAGAAAAGGTACGAACTTTGTTAGAGAGGGTATGAACTTTGTTAGAGAGGGTACGAACTTTGTTAGAGAGGGTACGGACTTTGTTAGAGAAGGTACGAACTTTGTTAGAGAGGGTACGAACATTGTTAGAGAAGGTACGAACCTTGCTAGAGAGGGTACGAAATTTGTTAGATACGGTACGAACTTTGTTAGAGAAGGTACGAACTTCGTTAGAGAGGGTACGAACGCTGTTAAAGAGGGTACGAACTTTGCAAGAGAGGGTACGAACTTTGTTAGAGAAGGTACGAACTTTTTTAGAGAGGGTACGAACTTTGCTAGAGAGGGTACGAACTTTGTTAGAGATGGTACGAACTTTGTTAGATACGGTACGAACTTTGTTAGAGAATGTACGAACTTTGTTGGAGAGGGTACGAACTTTGTTAGAGGGGATACGAACTTTGTTAGAGAGGGTACGAACTTTGTTGAGACGGTACGAACTTTGCTAGAGAGGTTATGAACTTTGTTAGAGAAGGTACGAACTTTGTTAGAGAGGGTACGAACTTTGTTAGAGAAGGTACGAACTTTGTTAGAGAGGGTACGAACTTTGTTAGATACGGTACGAACTTTGTTAGAGAATGTACGAACTTTGTTGGAGAGGGTACGAACTTTATTAGAGGGGATACGAACTTTGTTAGAGAGGGTACGAACTTTGTTGAGACGGTACGAACTTTGCTAGAGAGGTTATGAACTTTGTTAGAGAAGGTACGAACTTTGTTAGAGAGGGTACGAACTTTGTTAGAGAAGGTACGAACTTTGTTAAAGAGGGTACGATCTTTGCTAGAGAGGGTACGAACTTTGTTGGAGAGGGTACGAACTTTGTTAGATAAGGTACGAACTTTGTTAGAGAACGTACGAACTTTGTTAAAGAGGGTACGAAATTTGTTAGAGAGGGTACGAACTTTTTTAGAGCGGGTGCGAACTTTGTTCGAGAGGGTACGAACATTTTGAGAAGGGGTACGAACTATTTTAGAGAAGGTACGAAATTTGTTAGAGAGGGTACGAACTTTGTTAGAGAGGGTACGAACTTTGCTAGAGAGGGTACAAACTTTGTTAGAGAGGGTACGAACTTTGTTAGATAAGGTACGAACTTTCTTAGAGAAGGTACGAACTTTGTTAGAGAGGGTATGAACTTTGTTAGAGAGGGTACGAACTTTGTTAGAGAGGGTACGAACTTTGTTTGAGAGGTACGAACTTTTTTAGAGAAGGTACGAACTTTGTTAGAGAGGTACGGACTTTGTTAGAGAGGTACGAACTTTTTTAGAGAGGTACGAACTTTGTTAGAAAGGGTACGAACTTTGTTATAGAGGGTACGAACTTTGTTAGACAGGTACGAACTTTGTTAGTGAGGCTACGAACGTTGTTAAAAAGGGTACGAACCTTTTGAGAGGGGGTACGAACTTTGTGAGAGAGGGTACGAACTTTTTTAGAGAAGTACGAACTTTGTTAGAGAGGTACGAACTTTGTTAGAGAGGTACGAACTTTGTTAGGGAATGTACGAACTTTGTTAGAGAAGGTACGAACTTTGTTAGAGAAGGTACAAACTTTGTTAGAGAAGGTACGAACTTTGTTAGAGAGGTACGAACTTTGTTAGACAAGTACGAACTTTGTTAGCGAGGCTACGAACTTTGTTAAAAAGGGTACGAACTTTTTGAGATGGGGTACGAACTTTGTGAGAGAGGGTACGAACTTTTTTAGAGAGGTACGAACTTTGTTAGAGAGGTACGAACTTTGTTAGAGAATGTACGAACTTTGTTAGAGAGGGTACGAACTTTGTTGGAGAGGGAACGAACTTTTTTAGAGAAGGTACGAACTTTGTTAGAGAGGTACGAACTTTGTTAGAGAGGGTACGAACTTTGTGAAAGAGGTACAACTTTGTTAAAGAGGGTACGAACTTTGTTAGAGAAGCTACGAACTTTCTTAGAGAGGTACGAACTTTGTTAGAGAATGTACGAACTTTTTTAGAGAAGGTACGAACTTTGTTAGAGAGGGTACGAACTTTGTTAGAGAAGGTACAAACTTTGTTAGAGAGGTACGAACTTTGTTAGAGGGGGTACGAACTTTGTTATAGAGGGTACGAACTTTGTTAGACAGGTACGAACTTTGTTAGTGAGGCTACGAACGTTGTTAAAAAGGGTACGAACCTTTTGAGAGGGGGTACGAACTTTGTGAGAGAGGGTACGAACTTTTTTAGAGAAGTACGAACTTTGTTAGAGAGGTACGAACTTTGTTAGAGAGGTACGAACTTTGTTAGGGAATGTACGAACTTTGTTAGAGAGGGTACGAACTTTGTTGGAGAGGGAACGAACTTTTTTAGAGAAGGTACGAACTTTGTTAGAGAGGTACGAACTTTGTTAGACAAGTACGAACTTTGTTAGCAAGGCTACGAACTTTGTTAAAAAGGGTACGAACTTTTTGAGATGGGGTACGAACTTTGTGAGAGAGGGTACGAACTTTGTTAGAGAGGTACGAACTTTGTTAGAGAATGTACGAACTTTGTTAGAGAGGGTACGAACTTTGTTGGAGAGGGAACGAACTTTTTTAGAGAAGGTACGAACTTTGTTAGAGAGGTACGAACTTTGTTAGAGAGGGTACGAACTTTGTGAAAGAGGTACAACTTTGTTAAAGAGGGTACGAACTTTCTTAGAGAGGTACGAACTTTGTTAGAGAATGTACGAACTTTTTTAGAGAAGGTACGAACTTTGTTAGAGAGGGTACGAACTTTGTTAGAGAAGGTACGAACTTTGTTAGAGAGGTACGAACTTTGTTAGAGGGCGTACGAACTTTGTTATAGAGGGTACGAACTTTGTTAGACAGGTACGAACTTTGTTAGTGAGGCTACGAACGTTGTTAAAAAGGGTACGAACCTTTTGAGAGGGGGTACGAACTTTGTGAGAGAGGGTACGAACTTTTTTAGAGAAGTACGAACTTTGTTAGAGAGGTACGAACTTTGTTAGAGAGGTACGAACTTTGTTAGGGAATGTACGAACTTTGTTAGAGAGGGTACGAACTTTGTTGGAGAGGGAACGAACTTTTTTAGAAAAGGTACGAACTTTGTTAGAGAGGTACGAACTTTGTTAGAGACGTACGAACTTTTTTGGAAAGAGAACGAAACTTTGTTAGAGAAGGTACGAACTTTGTTAGACAAGGTACGAACTTTGTTAGAGAGGGTACGAATTTTGTTATAGAGGGTACGAACTTTTTTAGAGAGGATACGAACTTTGTTAGAGAAGGTACGAACTTTGTTAGAGAGGTACGAACTTTGTTAGCAAGGGTACAAAGTTTGTTAGGGAGGGTACGAACTTTTTGAGAGGGGGTACGAACTTTGTTAGGGAGGGTACGAACTTTGTTAGAGAGGGTAAGAACTTTGTTAGAGACGGTACGAACTTTGTTAGAGAGGGTACGAACTTTGTTAGACAAGGTACGAACTTTCTTAGAGAGGGTACGAACTTTGTTAGAGCGGGTATGAACTTTGTTATAGAGGGTACGAACATTGTTAGACAAGTACGAACATTGTTAGCGAGCCTACGAACTTTGTTAAAGAGGGTACGAACTTTTTGAGAGGGGGTACAAACTTTGTTAGAGAGGGTACGAAATTTTTTAGAGAGGTACGAACTTTGTTAGAGCTTGTACGAACTTTGTTAGAGAGGGTACGAACTTTTTGAGAAGGGGTACGAACTATTTTAGAGAAGGTACGAAATTTGTTAGAGAGGGTACGAACTTTGTTAGAGAGGGTACGAACTTTGCTAGAGAGGGTACAAACTTTGTTAGATAAGGTACGAACTTTGTTAGAGAAGGTACGAACTTTGTTAGAGAGGGTATGAACTTTGTTAGAGAGGGTACGAACTTTGTTAGAGAGGGTACGAACTTTGTTAGAGAAGGTACGAACTTTGTTAGAGAGGGTACGGACTTTGTTAGAGAAGGTACGAACTTTGTTAGAGAGGGTACGAACATTGTTAGAGAAGGTACGAACCTTGCTAGAGAGGGTACGAAATTTGTTAGATACGGTACGAACTTTGTTAGAGAAGGTACGAACTTCGTTAGAGAGGGTACGAACGCTGTTAAAGAGGGTACGAACTTTGCTAGAGAGGGTACGAACTTTGTTAGAGAAGGTACGAACTTTGTTAGAGAGGGTACGAACTTTGCTAGAGAGGGTACGAACTTTGTTAGAGAGGGTACGAACTTTGTTAGATACGGTACGAACTTTGTTAGAGAAGGTACGAACTTTCTTGGAGAGGGTACGAACTTTGTTAGAGGGGATACGAACTTTGTTAGAGAGGGTACGAACTTTGTTGAGACGGTACGAACTTTGCTAGAGAGGTTACGAACTTTGTTAGAGAAGGTACGAACTTTGTTAGAGAGGGTACGAACTTTGTTAGAGAAGGTACGAACTTTGTTAAAGAGGGTACGATCTTTGCTAGAGAGGGTACGAACTTTGTTGGAGAGGGTACGAACTTTGTTAGATAAGGTACGAACTTTGTTAGAGAACGTACGAACTTTGTTAAAGAGGGTACGAAATTTGTTAGAGAGGGTACGAACTTTTTTAGAGCGGGTGCGAACTTTGTTCGAGAGGGTACGAACATTTTGAGAAGGGGTACGAACTATTTTAGAGAAGGTACGAAATTTGTTAGAGAGGGTACGAACTTTGTTAGAGAGGGTACGAACTTTGCTAGAGACGGTACAAACTTTGTTAGAGAGGGTACGAACTTTTTTAGATAAGGTACGAACTTTCTTAGAGAAGGTACGAACTTTGTTAGAGAGGGTATGAACTTTGTTAGAGAGGGTACGAACTTTGTTAGAGAGGGTACGAACTTTGTTTGAGAGGTACGAACTTTTTTAGAGAAGGTACGAACTTTGTTAGAGAGGTACGGACTTTGTTAGAGAGGTACGAACTTTTTTAGAGAGGTACGAACTTTGTTAGAAAGGGTACGAACTTTGTTATAGAGGGTACGAACTTTGTGAGACAGGTACGAACTTTGTTAGTGAGGCTACGAACGTTGTTAAAAAGGGTACGAACCTTTTGAGAGGGGGTACGAACTTTGTGAGAGAGGGTACGAACTTTTTTAGAGAAGTACGAACTTTGTTAGAGAGGTACGAACTTTGTTAGAGAGGTACGAACTTTGTTAGGGAATGTACGAACTTTGTTAGAGAAGGTACGAACTTTGTTAGAGAAGGTACAAACTTTGTTAGAGAAGGTACGAACTTTGTTAGAGAGGTACGAACTTTGTTAGACAAGTACGAACTTTGTTAGCGAGGCTACGAACTTTGTTAAAAAGGGTACGAACTTTTTGAGATGGGGTACGAACTTTGTGAGAGAGGGTACGAACTTTTTTAGAGAGGTACGAACTTTGTTAGAGAGGTACGAACTTTGTTAGAGAATGTACGAACTTTGTTAGAGAGGGTACGAACTTTGTTGGAGAGGGAACGAACTTTTTTAGAGAAGGTACGAACTTTGTTAGAGAGGTACGAACTTTGTTAGAGAGGGTACGAACTTTGTGAAAGAGGTACAACTTTGTTAAAGAGGGTACGAACTTTGTTAGAGAAGCTACGAACTTTCTTAGAGAGGTACGAACTTTGTTAGAGAATGTACGAACTTTTTTAGAGAAGGTACGAACTTTGTTAGAGAGGGTACGAACTTTGTTAGAGAAGGTACAAACTTTGTTAGAGAGGTACGAACTTTGTTAGAGGGGGTACGAACTTTGTTATAGAGGGTACGAACTTTGTTAGACAGGTACGAACTTTGTTAGTGAGGCTACGAACGTTGTTAAAAAGGGTACGAACCTTTTGAGAGGGGGTACGAACTTTGTGAGAGAGGGTACGAACTTTTTTAGAGAAGTACGAACTTTGTTAGAGAGGTACGAACTTTGTTAGGGAATGTACGAACTTTGTTAGAGAGGGTACGAACTTTGTTGGAGAGGGAACGAACTTTTTTAGAAAAGGTACGAACTTTGTTAGAGAGGTACGAACTTTGTTAGAGACGTACGAACTTTTTTGGACAGGGAACGAAACTTTGTTAGAGAAGGTACGAACTTTGTTAGACAAGGTACGAACTTTGTTAGAGAGGGTACGAATTTTGTTATAGAGGGTACGAACTTTTTTAGAGAGGATACGAACTTTGTTAGAGAAGGTACGAACTTTGTTAGAGAGGTACGAACTTTGTTAGCAAGGGTACAAAGTTTGTTAGGGAGGGTACGAACTTTTTGAGAGGGGGTACGAACTTTGTTAGGGAGGGTACGAACTTTGTTAGAGAGGGTAAGAACTTTGTTAGAGTGGGTACGAACTTTTTTAGAGAGGGTACGAACTTTCTTAGAGAAGGTACGAACTTTGTTAGAGAGTTACGAACTTTGTTAGAGAAGGTACGAACTTTCTTAGAGAGGTACGAACTTTGTTAGAGAATGTACGAGCTTTTTTAGAGAAGGTACAAACTTTGTTCGAGAGGTACGAACCTTGTTAGAGAAGGTACGATCTTAGATAGAGAGGTACGAAATTTGTTAGAGAAGGTATGAACTTTGTTAGAGAAGGTACAAACTTTGTTAGAGAAGGTACAAACTTTGTTAGAGAGGTACGAACTTTGTTAGACAAGTACGAATTTTGTTAGCGAGGCTACGAACTTTGTTAAAAAGGGTACGAACTTTTTGAGATGGGGTACGAACTTTGTGAGAGAGGGTACGAACTTTTTTAGAGAGGTACGAACTTTTTTAGAGAGGTACGAACTTTGTTAAAGAGGTACAAACTTTGTTAGAGAACGTACGAACTTTGTTAGAGAGGGTACGAACTTTGTTGGAGAGGGAACGAACTTTTTTATAGAAGGTAAGAACTTTGTTGGAGAGGGTACGAACTTTGTGAAAGAGGTACAACTTTGTTAAAGAGGGTACGAACTTTAATAGAGAAGCTACGAACTTTGTTAGAGAGGTACGAACTTTGTTAGAGAATGTACGACCTTTTTTAGAGAGGGTACGAACTTTGTTGGAGAGGGAACGAACTTTTTATGAGAAGGTACGAACTTTCTGAGAGAGGTAGGAACTTTGTGAGAGGGGGTACGAACTTTGTTAGAGAGGGTAAGAACTTTGTTATAGAGGGTACGAACTTTGTTAGAGAGGGTTCGAACTTTGTTAGAGAGGGTAGGAACTTTGTTAGCGAGGCTACGAACTTTGTAAAAGAGGGTATGAACTTTTTTAGGGAATGTACGATCTTTGTTAGAGGGGGTACAAACTTTATTCGAGAGGGAAAGAACTTTTTTAGAGAAGGTACGAACTTTGTTAGAGACGTACGAACTTTGTTAGAGAGGTACAAACTTTGTTAGAGAATGTACGAACTTTGTTAGAAAGGGTACGAACTTTGTTAGAGAGGTACGAACTTTGTTAGAGAGGGTACGAACTTTGTAGGAGAAGGAATGACCTTTGTTAAAGAAGGTGCGAACTTTGTTAGAGAAGGTACAAACTTTGTTAGAGGGGGTACGAACTTTGTTAGAGAGGGTACGAACTTTGTTATAGAGGGTACGAACTTTGTTAGAGAGGGTACGAACTTTGTTAGAGAGGTACGAACTTTGTTAGCGAGGCTACGAACTTTGTTAAAGAGGGTACGAACTTTTTTAGGGAATGTATGATCTTTGTTAGAGAGGGTACGAACTTTGTTGGAGAGGGAACGAACTTTTTTAGAGAAGGTATGAACATTGTTAGAGAATGTACGAACTTTGTTAGAGAGGGTACGAATTTTGTTATAGAGGGTACGAACTTTTTTAGAGAGGATACGAACTTTGTTAAAGAAGGTGCGAACTTTGTTAGAGAGGTACGAACTTTGTTAGCGAGGGTACAAAGTTTGTTAGAGAGTGTACGAACTTTTTGAGAGGGGGTACGAACGTTGTTAGAGCGGGTACGAACTTTGTTAGAGAAGGTACGAACTTTGTTAGAGAGGGAACGAACTTTGTTAGAGAGGGTACGAACTTTGTTAGAGAGGGTACGAACTTTGTAGGAGAGGGAATGACCTTTTTTAAAGAAGGTGAGAACTTTGTTAGAGAAGGTACGAACTTTGTTAGAGGGGGTACGAACTTTGTTAGAGAGGGTACGAACTTTGTTATAGAATGTACGAACTTTGTTAGAGAGGGTACAAACTTTGTTTAAGAGGTACGAACTTTGTTAGAGAGGGTACGAACTTTGTAGGATAGGGAATGACCTTTGTTAGAGAAGGTACGAACTTTGTTAGAGAAGGGACGAACTTTGTTAGAGGGGGTACGAACTTTGTTAGAGAGGGTAGGAACTTTGTTATAGAGGGTACGAACTTTGTTAGAGAGGTACGAACTTTGTTAGCGAGGGTACGAACTTTTTTAAGGAATGTACGAGCTTTGTTAGAGAAGGTACGAACTTTGTTGGAGAGGGAACGAACTTTTTTAGAGAGGGTACGAACATTGTGAGAGTGGTACGAACTTTGTTAGAGAGGGTACGAACTTTGTTTGAGAGGGAACGACCTTTGTTAGAGAAGGTACGAACTTTGTTAGAGAAGGTACGAACTTTGTTAGAGAGGTACGAACTTTGTTAGAGAGGGTACGAACTTTGTAAGAGAGGGTACGAATTTTGTTATAGAGGGTACGAACTTTTTTAGAGTGGATACGAACTTTGTTAAAGAAGGTACGAACTTTGTTAAAGAGGTACGAACTTTGTTAGCGAGGGTACAAAGTTTGTTAGAGAGGGTACGAACTTTTTGAGAGGGGGTACGAACTTTGTTAGAGCGGGTACGAACTTTGTTAGAGAAGGTACGAACTTTGTTAGAGAAGGTACGAACTTTGTTAGAGAGGGTTCGGACTTTGTTAGAGAGGGAACGAACTTTGTTATAGAGGGTACGAACTTTGTTAGACAGGTACGAACTTTGTTAGTGAGGCTACGAACTTTGTTAAAGAGGGTACGAACTTTTTGAGAGGGGTACGAACTTTGTTAGAGAGGGTATGAACTTTGTTAGAGAAGGTACGAACTTTGTTAGAGAGGGTACGAACTTTGTTAGAGAAGGTACGAACTTTGTTAGAGGGGGTACGAACTTTGTTAGAGAGGGTACGAACTTTGTTATAGAGGGTACGAACTTTGTTAGAGAGGTACGAACTTTGTTAGCGAGGCTACAAACTTTGTTAAAGAGGGTACGAACTTTTTTAGGGAATGTACGATCTTTGTTAGAGAGGGTACGAACTTTTTTAGAGAGGGTACGAACCTTGTTATAGAGGGTACGAACTTTGTTAGAGAGGGTACGAACTTTGTTAGAGAGGTACGAACTTTGTTAGCGAGGCTACGAACTTTGTTAGCGAGGCTACGAACTTTGTTAAAGAGGGTACGAACTTTTTGAGAGGGGGTACGAACTTTGTTAGAGAGGTTACGACATTTGTGAGAGGGGGTATGAACTTTGTGAGAGAGGGTACGAACTTTGTTATAGAGGGTACGAACTTTGTTAGAGAGGTACGTAATTCGTCCCCAATTGGTGTTCTGATTGATTCAGATCAATCAACTGATGTGCTTTGATTTCAATCCTCAGATGGGAGTTATCAACAAAATTTATAAACCTAATTCACCATATACGAGGGTAGCATAGCTAGCATAGCATAGTGGCTCTAGGATCGTCCACAGAGATGGGTTTTCACTTCACAATTGATATTAGTTCAAAGGCTGAATTGGTGGTTTTCCTTTCCAAGGTTAGCTTTAAAAGAAAACACGAGTTTGCATGAAAAATGATGGTTTTAAGCTAACCAAACTGAAAATAACTAAAAGTAATTAGAAAGAAAGGTGTTTCTTGGGATCTCAGGTTACTAGGATCAGGTGCCATCTACAAAAAGGAGATTCCGGTCACTTGTTTCTTTTCCTCGCGTTGGGGATTTAACATATAGTTATTTCCCGAACCGGTGTGGTACAGATGCTTACCATTAATGGTTTCAACACTAAATCCCTCTCACTGATACACCTTGCAATGGCTCGTGCCTCTCACCTAGCATTTGCCATTCAAGGGGATCTTTAACCTTGGATTATCCTTCAAAAGCTCGCAAGAGATAACTAATGGATGTCTCCTTGGAGTCCAAAAGCTTACCAAGTGTTGGCTGGTCTAGAAAATCCTACCTTTGAATCACCTCCCAAAGGCTCGCAAGAGATAAACTAGTGAAACTCAATGAACGGAGTCCACTTGCCTTACCAAGTGTTGGCCCAGGTGATTCAAAGGCGTTTTAAGTTAACTAAAAAGATAAAAACCATAAACGGGTCACACTTTCTTTTCATTAAAAATGGAAACAACAAAAACTCACACTTATGCATGCCGACACCTTACCTGGCTTCCTTCACCCAAGAGACAAAAAGCCTAGCCTCTCATCCTCTGAGGAAAAATCCTCAGAGTTTGTTTGGCTAGAAAGAAAATGAAAGAGAAAACAAAAAGAGAAGGAAAAACAGAGCAAGACTCTGTATATTTTATATATCTACATATACAAGGTGGTCTCTGGAAAAGCTCCCGAGATGTGTTACATGCTTGTATTTACAACGGATGTAAGGCAATATATATAGGCAAGTTTTTCCAACCTTCCTAGCTAAGGAATCCTATGATAGGTGGGTTACAAGGAGAGTTTGGGAATTTAGACATCAAATATCTAAAGCAAAAAGATCTCAGGATGTCGGTTGCAGCTATCGGGTAGCTTCAGGAGGACACCGCGGCACTGTGCAAAATGGCTGCGAAATTTCGCAGCCAAAGGACAACATTTTCGCAGCCAAAGGCTGATTTCGCAGCCATGCAACATTCTGCCTTTAGCTTGGAGTGATCTGCATGCAACGGCTATAACTCCTTCATTTCAACTCCGAATTGCGCACCGTTTAAAGCATTGGATTTTTGACTTCCTGAGCTTTGAAATGGTATATAGAATGTAGAAATTGGACTCTGGGAAGTGCTCCAAAAGTGCCCAAGAAGACTGCAGCTGCTGTCCTCTGTTTTGCTTCCTCTGTTTTTCCTCTCTCCGTTGCTCTTTCCTTGCATACTTTGAACGACTTTGGCAAAGAATTATGGAGCTCCAAAGCTTGGTTCTTCATGAATTTGAGCTTTCCAAAAGCTTTGCCATGGATTCCAAAGAACTCTCCTCAATCTTGGATTGCTTTGGTGATTAAAAAGCTAACAAAAACACCAAAACTTACACATTTTGATTAAAATTGATTGCAAGGGTCCTTAATATGTCAATTGGGTTAAAAGGTGATAACTACTACTCAAAAGTGTTTAAAAGAGTTAATTACAAGCTTACAAAATAGCATTTTTGAGTAGTAATCAGTACGAACTTTGTTAGCGAGGCTACGAACTTTGTAAAAGAGGGTACGAACTTTTTTAGGGAATGTACGTTCTTTGTTAGAGAGGGTACGAACTTTGTTGCAGAGGGAAAGAAATTTTTTAGAGAAGGTACGAACTTTGTTAGAGAGGTACAAACTTCGTTAGAGAATGTACGAACTTTGTTAGAGAGTGTACGAACTTTGTTTAAGAGGTACAAACTTTAGAGGATAGGGAACGACCTTTGTTAGAGAAGGTACGAACTTTGTTAGAGAAGGTACGAACTTTGTTAGAGGGGTACGAACTTTGTTAGAGAGGGTACGAACTTCGTTATAGAGGGTACGAACTTTGTTAGAGAGGTACGAACTTTGTTAGCGAGGCTACGAACTTTTTTAAAGAGGGTACGAACTTTTTTAGGGAATGTACGATCTTTGTTAGAGCAGGTACGAACTTTGTTGGAGAGGGAACGAACTTTTTTAGAGAAGGTACGAACATTGTTAGAGAGGTACGAACTTTGTAAGAGAGGGTACGAATTTTGTTATAGAGGGTACGAACTTTTTTAGAGAGGATACGAACTTTGTTAAAGAAGGTACGAACTTTGTTAGCGAGGGTACAAAGTTTGTTAGAGAGGGTACGAAATTTTTGAGAGGGGGTACGAACTTTGTTAGAGCGGGTACGAACTTTGTTAGAGAAGGTACGAAATTTGTTAGAGAAGGTACGAACTTTGTTAGAGAGGGAACAAACTTTGTTAGAGAGGGTACGAATTTTGTTAGATAGGTACGAACTTTGTTAAAGAGGGTACGAACTTTTTGAGACGGGGTACGAACTTTGTTAGAGAGGGTATGAACTTTGTTAGAGAAGGTACGAACTTTGTTAGAGGGGGTACGAACTTTGTTAGAGAGGGTACGAACTTTGTTATAGAGGGTACTAACTTTGTTACAGAGGTACGAACTTTGTTAGCGAGGCTACAAACTTTGTTAAAGAGGGTACGAACTTTTTTAGGGAATGTACGATCTTTGTTAAAGAGGGTACGAACTTTGTTGGAGAGGGAACGAACTTTTTTAGAGAAGGTACGAACTTTGTTAGAGAGGGTATGAACTTTGTTAGAGAAGGTACGAACTTTGTTAGAGAGGGTATGAACTTTGTTAGAGAAGGTACGAACTTTGTTAGAGGGGGTACGAACTTTGTTAGAGAGGGTACGAACTTTGTTATAGAGGGTACCAACTTTGTTAGAGAGGTACGAACTTTGCTATAGAGGGTACGAACTTTGTTAGAGAGGTACGAACTTTGTTAGCGAGGCTACGAACTTTGTTAAAGAGGGTACGAACTTTTTTGGGGAATGTACGATCTTTGTTAGAGAGGGTATGAACTTTTTTAGAGCGGGTACGAACATTGTTAGAGAGGTACGAACTTTGTAGGAGAGGGTACGAATTTTGTTATAGAGGGTACGAACTTTTTTAGAGAGGATACGAACTTTGTTAAAGAAGGTACGAACTTTGTTAGCGAGGGTACAAAGTTTGTTAGAGAGGGTACGAAATTTTTGAGAGGGGGTACGAACTTTGTTAGAGCGGGTACGAACTTTGTTAGAGAAGGTACGAAATTTGTTAGAGAAGGTACGAACTTTGTTAGAGAGGGAACAAACTTTGTTAGAGAGGGTACGAATTTTGTTAGATAGGTACGAACTTTGTTAAAGAGGGTACGAACTTTTTGAGACGGGGTACGAACTTTGTTAGAGAGGGTATGAACTTTGTTAGAGAAGGTACGAACTTTGTTAGAGGGGGTACGAACTTTGTTAGAGAGGGTACGAACTTTGTTATAGAGGGTACTAACTTTGTTACAGAGGTACGAACTTTGTTAGCGAGGCTACGAACTTTGTTAAAGAGGGTACGAACTTTTTTAGGGAATGTACGATCTTTGTTAAAGAGGGTACGAACTTTGTTGGAGAGGGAACGAACTTTTTTAGAGAAGGTACGAACTTTGTTAGAGAGGGTATGAACTTTGTTAGAGAAGGTACGAACTTTGTTAGAGAGGGTATGAACTTTGTTAGAGAAGGTACGAACTTTGTTAGAGGGGGTACGAACTTTGTTAGAGAGGGTACGAACTTTGTTATAGAGGGTACGAACTTTGTTAGAGAGGGTACGAACTTTGTTAGCGAGGCTACGAACTTTGTAAAAGAGGGTACGAACTTTTTGAGAGGGGGTACGAACTTTGTTAGAGAGGGTACGAACTTTTTTAGAGAGGTACAACTTTGTTAGAGAAGGTACGAACTTTGCTAGAGAAGGTACGAACTTTGTTAGAGAGGTTACGAAATTTTTGAGAGGGGTACGAACTTTGTTAGAGAGGGTACGAACTTTGTTATAGAGGGTACGAACTTTGTTAGCGATGCTATGAACTTTGTTAAAGAGGGTACGAACTTTTCTAGGGAATGTACGATCTTTGTTAGAGAGGGTACGAACTTTGTTGGAGAGGGAAAGAACTTTTTTAGAGAAGGTACTAACTTTGTTAGAGAGGCACGAACTTTGTTAGAGAGGTACAAAATTTGTTAGAGAATATACGAACTTTATTAGAGAGGGTACGAACTTTGTTAGAGAGGTACGAACTTTGTTAGCGAGGCTACGAACTTTGTAAAAGAGGGTACGAACTTTTTGAGAGGGGGTACGAACTTTGTTAGAGAGGGTACGAACTTTTTTAGAGAGGTACAACTTTGTTAGAGAAGGTACGAACTTTGTTAGAGAAGGTACGAACTTTGTGAGAGAGGTTACGAACTTTGTGAGAGGGGGTACGAACTTTGTTAGAGAGGGTACGAACTTTGTAGGAGAGGGAACGACCTTTGTTAGAGACGGTACGAACTTTGTTAGAGAAGGTACGAACTTTGTTAGAGGGGGTACGAACTTTCTTAGAGAGGGTACGAACTTTGTTATAGAGGGTACGAACTTTGTTAAAGAGGATACGAACTTTGTTAGAGGGGTACAAATTTTGTTAGCGAGGCTACGAACTTTGTTAAAGAGGGTACGAACTTTTTAGGGAATGTACGATCTTTGTTCGAGAGGGTATGAACTTTTTTAGAGCGGGTACGAACCTTGTTATAGAGGGTACGAACTTTGTTAGAGAGGGTACGAAATTTGTTAGAGAGGTACGAACTTTGTTAGCGAGGCTACGAACTTTGTAAAAGAGGGTACGAACTTTTTGAGAGGGGGTACGAACTTTGTTAGAGAGGGTACGAACTTTTTTAGAGAGGTACAACTTTGTTAGAGAAGGTACGAACTTTGTTAGAGAAGGTACGAACTTTGTTAGAGAGGTTACGAACTTTGTTAGAGAGGGTACGAACTTTGTTATAGAGGGTACGAACTTTGTTAGCGAGGCTACGAACTTTGTTAAAGAGCGTACGAACTTTTCTAGGGAATGTACGATCTTTGTTAGAGAGGGTACGATTTTTTGTTGGAGAGGGAACGAACTTTTTTAGAGAAGGTACGAACTTTGTTAGAGAGGTACCAACTTTGTTAGAGAGGTACAAACTTTGTTAGAGAGGGTACGAAGTTTGTTATACAGGGTACGAACTTTTTTAGAGAGGGTACGAAATTTGTTAGAGAGGGTACGAACTTTGTTAGAGAGGTACGAACTTTGTTGGAGGGGGTACGAACTTTGTTAAAGAGGGTACGAACTTTGTTATAGAGGGCAAGAACTTTGTTAGAGAGGGTATGAACTTTGTTAGACAGGTACGAACTTTGTTAGCGAGGCTACGAAGTTTGTTAAAGAGGGTACGAACTTTTTTAGGGAGGTACGAACTTTGTTAGAGAGGTACGAACTTTTTTAGAGAGGTACGAACTTTGTTAGAGAGGTACAAACTTTGCTAAAGAATGTACAAACTTTGTTAGAGAGGGTACGAACTTTGTTGGAGAGGGAACGAACTTTTTTAGAGAAGGTACGAACTTTGTTAGAGAGGGTACGAACTTTGTAGGAGAGGGAACGACCTTTGTTAGAGAAGGTACGAACTTTGTTAGAGAAGGTACAAACTTTGCTAGAGAGGTACGCACTTTGTGAGAGAGGGTACGAACTTTGTTAGAGAGGGTACGAATTTTGTTAGAGAGGGTACGAACTTTTTGAGAGGGGGTACGAACTCTGTTAGAGAGGGTACGAACTTTGTTAGAGAAGGTACGAACTTTGTTAGAGAGGTACGAACTTTGTTAGAGAGGGTTCGAACTTTGTTAGAGAGGGCACGAATTTTGTTATAGAGAGTACGAACTTTGTTAGCGAGGCTACGAACTTTGTTAAAGAGGGTACGAACTTTTTTAGAGAGGTACGAACTTTGTTAGAGAGGTACGAACTTTTTTAGAGAGGTACGAACTTTGTTAGAGAGGTACCAACTTTGCTAAAGAATGTACGAACTTTGTTAGAGAGGGTACGAACTTTGTTGGAGAGGGAACGAACTTTTTTAGAGAAGGTACGAACTTTGTTAGAGAGGGTACGAACTTTGTAGGAGAGGGAACGACCTTTGTTAGAGAAGGTACGAACTTTGTTAGAGAAGGTACAACCTCTTTTAGAGAGGTATGAACTTTGTGAGAGAGGGTACGAACTTTGTTATAGAGGGTACGAATTTTGTTAGAGAGGTACGAACTTTGTTAGCGAGGCTACGAACTTTGTTAAAGAAGGTACGAACGTTTTTAGTGAATGTACGATCTTTGTCAGTGAGGGTACGAACTTTTTGAGAGGGGGTACGAACTTTGTTAGAGAAGGTACGAACTTTGTGAGAGATGGTTCGAACTTTGTTGAAGATGGTAGGAACCTTGTTATAGAGGTACGAACTTTGTTATTGAGGGTACGAGTTTTGTTAGATAGGGTACGAACTTTGTGAGAGAGGATACGAACTTTGTTAGAGAAGGTACGAACTTTAAAAGAGAGGTACGAACTTTGTTAGAGAAGGTACGAACTTTGTTGGAGAGGGTACGAACTTTGTTAGAGAGGTACGAACTTTGTTAGAGAGGCTACGAACTTTGTTAAAATTGGGACACCTTCCTGAGTTTTAGTTTAGCTTAATCAATTAATCAATTGGTTTCTCATCATTGCGAGACCTTCCTAACTTTCAATTTAGCTTCATCAATTATGCAATTGGTTTCTCATTATTGGGACACCTTTCTAAGTTTTAGTTTAGCTTAATCAATTAATCAGTTGGTTTCTCATCATTGGGACACCTTCGTAAGTTTTATTTGAGCTTAATCAATTATTCAATTGGTTTCTTATCATTGGAACACCTTCTTGAGCTTTACTTTAGCTTATTAAATTAATCAATTCGTTTCTCTACTTTGCGACAACTTCCTAACTTTTAGTTAGGCTAATCAATTGATCAGTTTGTTTCTTGTCATCGGGACACCTTCCTAAGCTTTACTTTAGCTTAATCAATTAACCAATTGGTTCCTCATCATTGCGAGACGTTCCTATTTTTCCATTTAGCTTAATCAATTATTCAATTGGTTTCTCATCATTGGGAGACCATACTATGTTTTACTTTAGCTTAATCAATTAATCAATTGGTTTCTCATCTTTGGGACACCTTCCCAAGTTTTAGTTTAGCTTAATCAATTAATCAATTAGATTCTTGTCATTGGGACACCTTCCTAAGCTTTACTTTAGCTTAATCAATTAATGAATTGGTTTCTCATCATTGCGAGACCTTACTAACTTAGAATTTAGCTTAATCAATTATTCAATTGGTTTCTCATAATTGGGACACCTTCCTGAGTTTTAGTTTAGCTTAATCAATTAATCAATTGGTTTCTCATCATTGCGAGACCTTCCTAACTTTCAATTTAGCTTCATCAATTATGCAATTGGTTTCTCATTATTGGGACACCTTTCTAAGTTTTAGTTTAGCTTAATCAATTAATCAGTTGGTTTCTCATCATTGGGACACCTTCGTAAGTTTTATTTGAGCTTAATCAATTATTCAATTGGTTTCTTATCATTGGGACACCTTCTTGAGCTTTACTTTAGCTTATTAAATTAATCAATTCGTTTCTCTACTTTGCGACAACTTCCTAACTTTTAGTTAGGCTAATCAATTGATAAGTTTGTTTCTTGTCATCGGGACACCTTCCTAAGCTTTACTTTAGCTTAATCAATTAACCAATTGGTTTCTCATCATTGCCAGACGTTCCTATTTTTCCATTTAACTTAATCAATTATTCAATTGGTTTCTCATAATTGGGAGACCATACTATGTTTTACTTTAGCTTAATCAATTAATCAATTGGTTTCTCATCTTTGGGACACCTTCCCAAGTTTTAGTTTAGCTTAATCAATTAATCAATTGGATTCTTGTCATTGGGACACCTTCCTAAGCTTTACTTTAGCTTAATCAATTAATCAATTGGTTTGTCATCTTTGGGACACCTTCCAAAGTTTGAGTTTAGCTTAATCAATTAATCAATTGGTTTCTCCACATTGGGACACCTTCCTAAGTTTGAGTTTAGCTTAATCAATTAATCAATTGGATTCTTGTCATTGGGACACCTTCCTAAGCTTTACTTTAGCTTAATAAATTAATCAATTGGTTTCTCATCTTTGGGACAACTTCCTAAGTTTTAGTTTAGCTTAATCAAATAATCAGTTGGTTTCTCATCATTGGGACACCTCCCTAAGTTTTATTTTAGCTTAATCAATTATTCAATTGGTTTCTCCACATTGGGACACCATCCTAAGTTTTTTCTTAGCTTAATCAATTAATCAATTGGTTTCTCATCTTAGGGACAATTTCCTAAGTTTTAGTTTAGCTTAATCAATTGGTTTCTCATCATTGGGGCACCGTCTTAAGTTTTATTTTAGCTTAATCAATTATTCAATTGTTTTCTCCACATTGGGACACCATACTAGGTTTTACTTTAGCTTAATCAATTAATCAATTGGTTTCTCAACTTTGGGACAACTTCCTAAGTTTTACTTTAGCCTAATCAATTGATTAGTTGGTTTCTTGTCATCGGGACGCCTTCCTAAGTTTTACTTTAGCTTAATCAATTAATCAATTGGTTTCTCATCATTGCGAGACCTTCCTAACTTTCAATTTAGCTTAATCGATTGTTCAATTGGTTTGTCATCATTGGGACACCTTCCTAACTTTTAGTTTAGCTTAATCAATTAATCAGTTGGTTTCTCATCTTTGGGACACCATCCTACGTTTTACTTTAGCTTAATCAAGGAATCAATTGGTTTTTCATCTTTGGGACACCATTCTCTGTTTTAATTTAGCTGAATCAATTAATCAATTGGGTTCTTATCATTGGGACACCTTCTTAAGCTTTACTTTAGCTTACTAAATTAATCAATTGGTTTCTCGTCTTTGCGACAACTTCCTTAGTTTTAGTTTAGCCTAATCAATTGATCAGTTGGTTTCTTGTCATCGGGACACCTTCCTAAGCATTACTTTAGCTTAATCAATTAATCAATTGGTTTCTCATCATTGCGAGACCTTCCTAACTTTCAATTTAGCTTCATCAATTATGCAATTGGTTTGTCATCATTGGGATACCTTTCTAAGTTTTAGTTTAGCTTAATCAATTAATCAGTTGGTTTCTCATCTTTGGGACACCATCCTACGTTTTACTTTAGCTTAATCAAGGAATCAATTGGTTTTTCATCTTTGGGACACCATTCTCTGTTTTAATTTAGCTGAATCAATTAATCAATTGGGTTCTTATCATTGGGACACCTTCTTAAGCTTTACTTTAGCTTACTAAATTAATCAATTGGTTTCTCGTCTTTGCGACAACTTCCTTAGTTTTAGTTTAGCCTAATCAATTGATCAGTTGGTTTCTTGTCATCGGGACACCTTCCTAAGCATTACTTTAGCTTAATCAATTAATCAATTGGTTTCTCATCATTGCGAGACCTTCCTAACTTTCAATTTAGCTTCATCAATTATGCAATTGGTTTCTCATCATTGGGACACCTTTCTAAGTTTTAGTTTAGCTTAATCAATTAATCAGTTGGTTTCTCATCATTGGGACACCTTAGTAAGTTTTATTTTAGTTTAATCAATTATTCAATTGGTTTCTCCACATTGGGACACAATACCAAGTTTGAGTTTTACTTAATAAATTAATCAATTCGTTTCTCATCTTTAAGACAACTTCCTAAGTTTTAGTTTTGCTTAATCAATTGGTTGCTCATCTTCCAAACACCTTCCTAAGTTTGAGTTTAGCTTAATCAATTAATCAATTGGTTTCTCATCTTTGTGACACCTTGCCAAGTTTTAGTTTAGCTGAATCAATTAATCAATTGGATTCTTGTCATTGGGACACCTTCCTAAGCCTTACTTTACCTTGATAAATTAATCAATTGGTTTCTCATCTTTCGGACAACTTCCTAAGTTTTAGTTTAGCTTAATCAATTAACCAATTGGTTGCTCATCTTCCAGACACCTTTCTAAGTTTGAGTTTAGCTTAATCAATTAATCAATTAGTTTCTCCACATTGGGACACCATACTAAGTTTTAGTTTAGCTTAATCAATTAATCAAGTGGTTTCTCATCATTGGGACACCTTCCTAAGTTTAAGTTTTGCTTAATCAATTAATCAATTGGATTCTTGTCATTGGGACACCTTCCTAAGCTTTACTTTAGCTTAATAAATTAATCAATTGGTTTCTCATCTTTGGGACAACTTCCTAAGTTTTAGTTTAGCTTAATCAAATAATCAATTGGTTTCTCGTCATTGGGAAACCTCCCTAAGTTTTATTTTAGCTTAATCAATTATTCAATTGGTTTCTCCACATTGGGACACCATACTAAGTTGTATTTTAGCTTAATCAATTAATCAATTGGTTTCTCATCTTTGGGACACCTTCCTAAGTTTGAGCTTAGCTTAAACAATTAATCAATTGGATTCTTGTCATTGGGACACCTTCCTAAGCTTTACTTTAGTTTAATAAATTAATCAATTGGTTTCTCATCATTGGGACACCTCCCTAAGTTTTATTTTAGCTTAATCAATTATTCAAATGGTTTCTCCACATTGGGACACCATCCTAAGTTTTACCTTAGCTTAATCAATTAATCAATTGGTTTCTCATCTTTGGGACACCTTCCTAAGTTTCAGTTTAGCTTAATCAATTAATCAGTTGGTTTCTCATCATTGGGACACCTTCCTAAGTTTTATTTTAGTTTAATCAATTATTCAATTTCTTTCTCCACATTGGGACACCATACTAGGTTTTACTTTAGCTTAATCAATTAATCAATTGGTTTCTCAACTTTGGGACAACTTCCTAAGTTTTACTTTAGCCTAATCAATTGATTAGTTGGTTTCTTGTCATCGGGATGCCTTCCTAAGCTTTACTTTAGCTTAATCAATTAATCAATTGGTTTCTCATCATTGCGAGACCTTCCTAACTTTCAATTTAGCTTAATTGATTATTCAATTGATTTGTCATCATTGGGACACCTTCCTAACTTTTAGTTTAGCTTAATCAATTAATCAGTTGGTTTCTCATCATTGGGACACCTTCGAAAGTTTTATTTTAGCTTAATCAATTAATCAATTGGTTTTTCATCTTTGGGACACCTTCCTAAGTTTGAGTTTAGCTTAATCAATTAATCAATTGGATTCTTGTCATTGTGACACCTTCCTAAGCTTTACTTTAGCTTAATAAATTAATCAATTGGTTTCTCATCTTTGGGACAACTTCCTAAGTTTGAGTTTAGCTTAATCAATTAATCAATTAGTTTCTCATCATTGGGAGACCTTCCTAACTTTCAATTTAGCTTAATCAATTATTCAATTGGTTTCTCATCATTGGGACACCTTTCTAAGTTTTAGTTTAGCATAATCAATTAATCAGTTGGATTCTCGTCATTGGGACACCTTCCTAAGTTTTATTTTAGCTTAATCAATTATTCAATTGGTTTCTCCACATTGGGACACCATCGTACATTTTACTTTAGCTTAATCAAGGAATCAATTGGTTTCTCATCTTTGGGACACCATCCTAAGTTTTAGTTTAGCTTAATCAATTAATGAATTGGGTTCTTATCATTGGGACACCTTCTGAAGCTTTACTTTAGCCTATTAAATTAATCAATTTGTTTCTCATCTTTGCGAGAACTTCCTAACTTTTAGTTAGGCTAATCAATTGATCAGTTTGTTTCTTGTCATCGGGACACCTTCCTAAGCTTTACTTTAGCTTAATCAATTAACCAATTGGTTTCTCATCATTGCGAGACCTTCCTAACTTTCAATTTAGCTTAATCAATTATTCAATTGGTCTCTTATCATTGGGACACCTTCTTAAGTTTTAGTTTAGCTTAATCAATTGATTGGTTGGTTCCTCATCATTGGGACACCTTCCTAAGTTTTATTTTAGCTTAATCAATTATTCAATTGGTTTCTCCACATTGGGACAACATCCTACGTTTTACTTTAGCTTAATCAAGGAATCAATTGGTTTCTCATCTTTGGGACACCATCCTCTGTTTTAGTTTAGCTGAATCAATTAGTCAATTGGGTTCTTATCATTGGGACACCTCTTAAGCTTTACTTTAGCTTACTAAATTAATCAATTGGTTTCTCGTCTTTGCGACAACTTCCTAAGTTTTAGTTTAGCCTAATCAATTGATCAGTTGGTTTCTTGTCATCGGGACACCTTCCTAAGCATTACTTTAGCTTAATCAATTAATCAATTGGTTTCTCATCATTGCGAGACCTTCCTAACTTTCAATTTAGCTTCATCAATTATGCAATTGGTTTCTCATCATTGGGACACCTTTCTAAGTTTTAGTTTAGATTAATCAATTAATCAGTTGGTTTCTCATCATTGGGACACCTTCGTAAGTTTTATTTTAGCTTAATCAATTATTCAATTGGTTTCTCCACATTGGGACACCATACTAAGTTTGAGTTTAGCTTAATAAATTAATTAATTGGTTTCTCATCTTTCGGACAACTTCCTAAGTTTTAGTTTTGCTTAATCAAGTAATCAATTGGTTGCTCATCTTCCAAACACCTTCCTAAGTTTGAGTTTAGCTTAATGAATTAATCAATTGGTTTCTCCACATTGGGACACCATACTAAGTTTTACTTTAGCTTAATCAATTAATCAATTGGTTTCTGATCTTTGTGACACCATCCCATGTTTTAGTTTAGCTGAATCAATTAATCAATTGGTTTCTCATCTTTCGGACAACTTCCTAAGTTTTAGTTTAGCTTCATCAATTAATCAATTGGTTGCTCATCTTCAGGACACCTTCCTTTTTTTGAATTTAGCTTAATCAATTAATCAATTAGCTTCTCCACATTGGGACACCATACTAAGTTTTACTTTAGCTTAATCAATTAATCAATTGGTTTCTCATCATTGGGACACCTTCCTAAGTTTAAGTTTTGCTTAATCAATTAATCAATTGGATTCTTGTCATTGGGACACCTTCCTAAGCTTTACTTTAGCTTAATAAATTAATCAATTGGTTTCTCATCTTTGGGACAACTTCCTAACTTTTAGTTTAGCTTAGTCAAATAATCAATTGGTTTCTCGTCATTGGGACACCTGCCAAAGTTTTATTTTAGCTTAATCAATTATTCAATTGGTTTCTCCACATTGGGACACCATCCTAAGTTTTACTTTAGCTTAATAAATTAATCAATTGGTTTCTCATCTTTGGGACAACTTCCTTAGTTTTATTTTAACTTAATCAATTATTCAATTGGTTTCTCCACATTGGGACATCACACTAAGTTGTATTTTAGCTTAATCAATTAATCAATTGGTTTCTCATCTTTGGGATACCTTCCTAAGTTTGAGCTTAGCTTAAACAATTAATCAATTGGATTCTTGTCATTGGGACACCTTCCTAAGCTTTACTTTAGTTGAATAAATTAATCAATTGGTTTCTCATCATTGGGACACCTCCCTAAGTTTTATTTTAGCTTAATCAATTATTCAAATGGTTTCTCCATATTGGGACATCATCCTAAGTTTTACCTTAGCTTAATCAATTAATCAATTGGTTTCTCATCTTTGGGACACCTTCCTTTGTTTCAGTTTAGCTTAATCAATCAATCAGTTGGTTTCTCATCATTGGGACACCTTCCTAAGTTTTATTTTAGCTTAATCAATTATTCAATTTGTTTATCCACATTGGGACACCATACTAGGTTTTACTTTAGCTTAATCAATTAATCAATTGGTTTCTCATCTTTGGGAGAACTTCCTAAGTTTTAGTTTAGCCTAATCAATTGATCAGTTGGTTTCTTCTCATCGGGACACTTTCCTAAGCTTTACTTTAGCTTAATCAATTAACCAATTGGTTTCTCATCATTGGGACACCTTCCTAGCTTTCTATTTAGCTTAATCAATTATTCAATTGGTTTCTCATCATTGGGACCCCTTCCTAAGTTTTTGCTTAGCTTAATCAATTAATCAGTTGGTTTCTCATCATTGGGACACCTTCCTAAGTTTTATTTTAGCTTAATCAATTTTTTAATTGGTTTCTCCACATTGGGACACCATAGTAAGTTGTACTTTAGCTTAATCAATTAATCAATTGGTTTCTCATCTTTGGGACACCTTCCTAAGTTTGAGTTTAGCTTAATCAATTAATCAATTGGTTTTTCATGTTTGGGACACCTTCCTAAGTTTGAGTTTAGCTTAATCAATTAATTAATTGGATTCTTGTCATTGGGACACCTTCCTAAGCTTTACTTTAGCTTAATAAATTAATCAATTGGTTTCTCATTTTTGGGACAACTTCCTAAGTTTGAGTTTAGCTTAATCAATTAATCAATTGGTTTCTCATCATTGGGAGACCTTCCTAACTTTCGATTTAGCTTAATCAATTATTCAATGGGTTTCTCATCATTGAGAGACCTTCCTAAGTGTTACTTTAGATTAATCAATTAATCAATTGGTTTCTCATCTTTGAGACACCTTCCTAAGTTTGAGTTTAGCTTAATCAATTAATCAATTGGTTTTTCATCTTTGGGACAACTTCCTAAGTTTGAGTTTAGCGTAATCAATTAATCAATTGGCTTCTTGTCATTGGGACACCTTCCTTCTCTAACAAAGTTCGTACCTCTCTAACAAAGTTCGTACCCCTTTAATAAAGTTCGTACCTTTTCTAACAAAGTTTGTACCCTCTCTAACAAAATTCGTACCCTCTCTAACAAAGTTCGTACCTTCTCTAATAAAGTTCGTAACCTCTTTCACGAAGTTCGTACCCTTTCTAAGAAAGTTCATACCTTCTCTAACAAAGTTCGTACCATCTCTAACAAAGTTGGTAACATCTTTAACAAAATTCGTACCCTCTCTAACAAAGTCCGTACCTTCTCTCACAAAGTTCGTACCCCCTCTCTCAAAGTTCATACCCTCTCTAAGAAAGTTCCTACCATCTCTAACAAAGTTCGTACCCTCTCTAAAAAAGGTCGTACCTTCTCTAGCAAGGTTCGTAACCTCTCTAACAAAGTTCGTACCTATTACACAAAGTTCATACCCTCTCTAACAAAACTTCATATTCCTCTCACAAAGTTGGTACCCTCTCTAACAAATTTCGTACCCTCTCGAACAAAGTTCGTACCCCCTCTCACAACATTCGCACCTTGTCTAACAAAGTACGTACCCTCTCGAACAAAGTTTGTAAACTCTCTAACAAAGTTCGAACCTGTCACACAAAGTTCATACCCTCTGTAACGAAGTTCATATCCCATCTAACAAAGTTGGTACCCTTTCTAACAAAGTTCGTACCTTCTCTAACAAAGTTCGTACCATCTCTAATAAACTTCGTAACCTCTGTAACAAAGTTCGTACCCTCTCTAATTAAGTTCGTACCTTCTCTAACAAAGTTCGTACCATCTCTAACAAAGTTCGTAACCTCTCTAACAAAGTTCGTACCTCTCTAACAAAGTCGTACATTTTCTAACAAAGTTCGTACCCTCTCTAAAAATGTTCGTACCATCTCTAACAATGTTCGTAACCTCTCTAACAAAGTTCGTACCTCTCTAAAAAAGTTCGTACCATCTCCAACAAAGTTTGTACCCTCTTTAACAAAGTTCGTACCCATTCTCACAAAGTTCGCACCCTATTTAACAATGTTTGTACCATCTCAAACAAAGTTCGTACCTCTCTAAAAAAGTTTGTACCATCTCCAACAAAGTTTGTACCCTCTTTAACAAAGTTTGTACCCATTCTCATAAAGTTCGCACCCTATTTAACAATGTTTGTACCATCTCTAACAACATTCCTACCCTCTCTCACAAAGTTTGTACCCTATCTAACAAAGTTTGTAACCCCTCTCACAAAGTTCGTACCTTCTTTAACAAAGTTCGTACTATCTCTAATAAAGTTGTAACCTCTCCAAGAAAGTTCGTACCTTCTCTAACAAAGTTCGTATCATCTCTAATAGAGTTCGTAACCTCTTTAATAAAGTTCGTTCCCTCTCTAACAAAGTTCGTACCTTCTCTAACAAAATTCGTAACCTCTTTAACAAAGTTCGTACCTTCTCTAACAAAGTTCGTACCATCTCTAATGAAGTTCGTAACCTCTCCAACAAAGTTCATACCCTCTCTAACTAAGTTCGTACCTTCTCTAACAAAGTTCGTATCATCTCTAATAAAGTTCGTAACCTCTTTAACAAAGTTCATACCCACTCTGACAAAGTTCGTACCTTCCTTAACAGAGTTCGTACCATCTCTAACAAAGTTCGTAACCTCTTTAACAAAGTTCGTACCTTCTCTAACAAAGTTTGTACCCTCTCAAACAAAGTTTGTACCCTCTCAAACAAAGTTCCTACCCCCTCTCACAAAGTTCATACCCTCTCTAACAAAGTTCATATCCTCCCTCACAAAGTTCTTACCCTCTCTAACAAAGTGCGTACCTTTTCTAACAAAGTTTGTACCATCTCTAACAAAGTTCGTAACCTCTCTAACAAAGTTTGTACCCCCTCTCACAAAGTTCGTACCCCTTCTAACAAAGTTCGAAACCCTCTCACAAAGTTCGTACCCTCTCTAACAAAGTTCGTAACCTCTTTAACAACGTTCGTACCTTTAATAAAAGAAGTTCGTACCCTCTTTAACAGAGGTCGTACCCTCTCTAACTAAGTTCGTACCCTCTCTAAGAAAGTTCATACCCCCTCTGTAATAAAGTTCGTAACCTCTCTAACAAAGTTCGTACCTTCTCTAACAAAGTTCGTACCATCTCTAATAAAGTTCGTAACCTCTCAAACAAAGTTCGTACCCTCTCTAACGAAGTTCGTACCTTCTGTAACAAAGTTCGTATCATCTCTAATAAATTTCGTAACCTCTTTAACAAAGTTTGTACCCACTATAACAAAGTTCGTACCTTCTGTAATAGAGTTCATACTATCTCTAACAAAGTTGGTACCTTCTCTAACAATGTTCGTATCATCTCTAATAAACTTCATAACCTCTTTAACAAAGTTCGTACCCACTATAACAAAGTTCGTACCTTCTGTAATAGAGTTCATACTATCTCTAACAAAGTTGGTACCTTCTTTAACAAAGTTCGTATCATCTCTAATAAACTTCGTAACCTCTCTAACAAAGTTCGTACCCTCTCTAACAAAGTTCGTACCGTCTCTATCAAAGTTTGTGCCATCTCTAACAAAGTTCGTAGTCTCTCCAACAAAGTTCGTACCCTCTCTCACAAAGTTCGTACCTTCTCTAACAAAGTTCGTATCATCTCTAATAAAGTTCGTAACCTCTCTAACAAAGTTCGTACCCTCTCTAACAAAGTTCGTACCTTCTCTAACAAAGTTCGTGCCATCTCCAAAAAAGTTCATAACCTCTCTAACAAAGTTCGTACCTTCTCTAACAAAGTTCGTGCCATCTCCAAAAAAGTTCATAACCTCTCTAACAAAGTTCAAACCCCCTCTCACAAAGTTCGTACCCTCTCCAACAAAGTTCGTACCATGTAGAACGAAGTTCGTATCCTCTCTAATAAAGTTCGTAACCTCTCTAACAAAGTTCGTACCTTCTCTAACAAAGTTCGTACCCTCTTTAACAAAGTTCGTACCCTCTCTAATAAAGTTCACAACCTCTCTAACAAATTTCGTACCATCTATAACAAAGTTTAAACCCCCTCTCACAAAGTTCGTATCCTCACTAACAAAGTTCGTACCCTCTCTAATAAAGTTTGTAACCTCTTTAACAAAGTTCGTACCCTCTCTAACAAAGTTCGTGCCATCTCCAAAAAAGTTCGTAACCTCTCTAACAAAGTTCGTACCTTCTCTAACAAAGTTCGTGCCATCTCCAAAAAAGTTCATAACCTCTCTAACAAAGTTCAAACCCCCTCTCACAAAGTTCGTACCCTCTCCAACAAAGTTCGTACCATGTAGAACGAAGTTCGTATCCTCTCTAATAAAGTTCGTAACCTCTCTAACAAAGTTCGTACCTTCTCTAACAAAGTTTGTACCCTCTTTAACAAAGTTCGTACCCTCTCTAACAAAGTTCGTACCCTCTTTAACAAAGTTCGTACCCTCTCTAATAAAGTTCACAACCTCTCTAACAAATTTCGTACCATCTATAACAAAGTTTAAACCCCCTCTCACAAAGTTCGTATCCTCACTAACAAAGTTCGTACCCTCTCTAATAAAGTTTGTAACCTCTTTAACAAAGTTCGTACCCTCTCTAAGAAAGTTCGTACCATCTCGAATAAAGTTCGTAACCTCTCCAACAAAGTTCGTACCCTCTCTAACAAAGTTCGTACCTTCTCTAACAAAGTTGTATCATCTCTAACAAAGTTCGTACCTTCTCTAACAAAGTTCGTGCCATCTCCAAAAAAGTTCATAACCTCTCTAACAAAGTTCAAACCCCCTCTCACAAAGTTCGTACCCTCTCCAACAAAGTTCGTACCATGTAGAACGAAGTTCGTACCTTCTCTAATAAAGTTCGTAACCTCTCTAACAAAGTTTGTACCTTGTCTAACAAATTTCGTGCCATCTCTAAAAAAGTTCATAACCTCTCCAACAAATTTCGTACCATCTATAACAAAGTTCAAACCCCCTCTCACAAAGTTCATATCCTCACTAACAAAGTTCGTACCCTCTCTAATAAAGTTCGTAACCTCTCTAACAAAGTTCGTACCCTCTCTAAGAAAGTTCGTACCATCTCGAATAAAGTTCGTAACCTCTCCAACAAAGTTCGTACCCTCTCTAACAAAGTTCGTACCTTCTCTAACAAAGTTCGTACTCTCTCTAACAAAGTTCGTAACCTCTTTAACAAAGTTCGTACCCTCTCTAACAAAGTTCGTACCTTCTCTAACAAAGTTCGGACCATCTCTAAAAAAGGTCATAACCTCTCTAACAAATTTCGTACCGTCTCTAACAAAGTTCAAACCCCCTCTCACAAAGTTTGTACCATCTAGAACGAAGTTCGTAAGTTCATACCTTCTTTAACAAAATGTTCGTACCCACTCTCACAAAGGTAGTACCCTATCAAACAAAGTTCGTACCACCTCTCACAAACTTTGTACCCCATCGCACAAAGTTCGTACCCCCTCTCACAAAGTTTGTAACCTCTCTAACAAAGTTCGTACCCTCTCTAATAAAGTTCGTAACCTCTCTAACAGAGTTCGCACCCTCTCTAACAAAGTTCTTACCATCTCTAACAAAGTTCGTACCTTCTCTAACAAAGTTCGTCCCATCTCTAACAAATTTCGTACTGTCTCTAACAAAGTTGAAACCCCCTTTCACAAAGTTCGTACCCTCTCTAACAAAGTTCGTACCATCTAGAACGAAGTTCGTACCCTTTCTAACAAAGTTCGTACCCTGTCTAACATGGTTCGTACCCTCTCTAATAAAGTTCATATCCCTTCTCAAAAAGTTCGTACCCTCTCTAACAAAGTTCGTACCTTCTGTAACAAAGTTTGTATCATCTCTAATAAAGTTCGTAACCTCTTTAAAAAAGTTTGTACCCTCTCTCACAAAGTTCTTACCTTCTCTAACAAAGTTGGTACCATCTCTAACAAAGTTTGTAACTTCTTTAACAAAGTTCGTACCTTCTCTAACAACGTTCGTACCCCTTCTCACAAAGTTCATACCTTCTCTAACATAGTTCGCACCCTCTCTAACAAAGTTCATATCCCCCCTCACAAAGTTTCTACCCTCTCTAACAAAGTGCGTACCTTCTCTAACCATGTTTGTACCATCTCTAACAAAGTTCGTAACCTCTCTAACAAAGTTCGTACCCCCTCTAACAAAGTTCGAAACCCTCTCACAGAGTTCGTACCCTCTCTAACAAAGTTCCTACCTTCTCTAACAAAGTTATTAACCTCTTTAACAAAGTTCGTACTCTCTCTAACAAAGTTCGTACTCTCTCTAACAAAGTTCGTAACCTCTTTAACAAAGTTCGTACCTTCTCTAACAAAGTTCGGACCATCTCTAAAAAAGGTCATAACCTCTATAACAAATTTCGTACCATCTCTAACAAAGTTCAAACCCCCTCTCACAAAGTTTGTACCATTTAGAACAAAGTTCGTACCCTCTCCAACAAAGTTCGTACCCTCTCTAAAAAAGTTTATATCCCTTCTCACAAATTTCATACCCTCTCTAACAAAGGGTGTAGCTTCTCTCACAAAGTTCGTACCATCTCTGACAAAGTTCGTCCCATCTCGAACAAAGTTCGTACCATCTCTAACAAAGAGCGTAACCTATCTAACAAGGTTCGTACCCTCTCTAACAAAGGTCATACCTTTTCTAACAAAGTTTGAGCCCTTTCTAACAATTTTGAAACCCCCTCTCACAAAGTTCGTACCACCTCTCACAAATTTTGTACCCTCTCTAACAGAATTCATACCATCTCTAACAAAGTTCGTACCTTCTTTAACAAAATGTTCGTACCCACTCTCACAAAGGTAGTACCCTATCAAACAAAGTTCGTACCACCTCTCACAAACTTTGTATCCCATCGCACAAAGTTCGTACCCCCTCTCACAAAGTTTGTAACCTCTCTAACAAAGTTCATACCCTCTCTAATAAAGTTCGTAACCTCTCTGACAGAGTTCGCACCCTCTCTAACAAAGTTCTTACCATCTCTAACAAATTTTGTACCTTCTCTAACAAAGTTCGTCCCATCTCTAACAAATTTCGTACTGTCTCTAACAAAGTTGAAACCCCCTCTCACAAAGTTCGTACCCTCTCTAACAAAGTTCGTACCATCTAGAACGAAGTTCGTGCCCTTTCTAACAAAGTTCGTACCCTGTCTAACAAGGTTCGTACCCTCTCTAATAAAGTTCATATCCCTTCTCAAATAGTTCGTACCCTCTCTAACAAAGTTTGTACCTTCTCTAACAAATTTCGTGCCATCTCTAAAAAAGTTCATAACCTCTCTAACAAATTTCGTACCATCTATAACAAAGTTCAAACCCCCTCTCACAAAGTTCGTATCCTCACTAACAAAGTTCGTACCCTCTCTAATAAAGTTCGTAACCTCTCTAACAGAGTTCGCACCCTCTCTAACAAAGTTCTTACCTTCTTTAACAAAGTTTGTACCATCTCTAACAAAGTTTGTAACCTCTTTAACAAAGTTCGTACCTTCTCTAAGACCGTTCGTACCCCTTCTCACAAAGTTCATACCTTCTCTAACATAGTTCGTACCCTCTCTAACAAAGTTCATATCCCCCCTCACAAAGTTTCTACCCTCTCTAACAAAGTGCGTACCTTCTCTAACCATGTTTGTACCATCTCTAACAAAGTTCGTACCCCCTCTAACAAAGTTCGAAATCCTCTCACAAAGTTTGTACCATCTAGAACGAAGTTCGTAAGTTCATACCTTCTTTAACAAAATGTTCGTACCCACTCTCACAAAGGTAGTACCCTATCAAACAAAGTTCGTACCACCTCTCACAAACTTTGTACCCCATCGCACGAAGTTCGTACCCCCTCTCACAAAATTCGTAACCTCTCTAACAAAGGTCGTACCCTCTCTAACAAAGTTCATACCCTCTCAAACAAAGTTCGTACCCTTTCTAAGAAAGTTCATACCCCCTCTCACAAAGTTCGTAACCCCTCGTACAAATGTCGTACCCTCTCTAACAAAGTTCATAACCTCTCTAACAAAGTTCGTACCTCCCTAACAAAGTTTGTACCTTTTCTAACAAAGTTCGTACCTTCCCTAACAAAGTTCGTACCCTCTCTAACAAAGTTCGTAACCTCTTTAACAAAGTTCGTACCCTCCCTAACAAAGTTCGTACCTCCTCTAACAAAGTTCGTACCTCTAACAATGTTCGTACCCTTCTAACAAGGATCGAAACCCTCTCACAAAGTTTGTACTCTCTCTAACAAAGTTTGTACCCTCTCTAACAAAGTTCGTACCCTCTCTAACAAAGTTCGCACCCCCTCTCACAAAGTTTGTACCCTCTCTAACATAGTTCGTACGATCTCTAACAAAGTTCATATCCCCCCTCACAAAGTTCCTACCCTCTCTAACAAAGTGCGTACCTTCTCTAACAAAGTTTGTACCATCTCTAGCAAAGTTCGTAACCTTCTAACAAAGTTCGTACCCCCTACAACAAAGTTTGTACCCCTTCTAACAATGTTCGAAACCCTCTCTAACAAAGTTCGTATCTTCTCTAACAAAGTTCGTACCTCTTTAACAAAGTTCGTACCTTCTCTAACAAAGTTCGTAACATCTTCTATAAAGTTCGTAACCTCTCCAACAAAGTTCGTACCCTCTCTAACAAAGTTCGTCCCTTCTCTAACAAAGTTCGTATCATCTCTAATAAAGTTTGTAACTTCTCTAACAAAGTTCGTACCCTCTCTAACAAAGTTCATACCTCCTCTAACAAAGTTCGTACCATCTCTAACAAATTTCGTAACCTCTTTAACAAAGTTCGTACCTTCTCTAACAAAGTTCGTACCCTCTCTAACAAAGTTCGTACCCCCTCTCACAAAGTTCATACCCTGTCTAACAAAGTTCATATCCCCCCTCACAAAGTTCCTACCCTCTCTAACAAAGTGCGTACCTTCTCTAACAAAGTTTGTACCATCTCTAGCAAAGTTCGTAACCTCTCTAACAAAGTTCGTACCCCCTCCAACAAAGTTTGTACCCCTTCTAACAATGTTTGAAACCCTCTCTAACAAAGTTCGTACCTTCTCTAACAAAGTTCGTAACCTTTTTAACATAGTTCGTACCTCTTTAACAAAGTTCGTACCTTCTCTAACAAAGTTCGTAACATCTCGAATAAAGTTCGTAACCTCTCCAACAAAGTTCGTACCCTCTCTAACAAAGTTCATACCTTCTCTAACAAAGTTCGTATTATCTCTAATAAAGTTCGTAACCTCTCTAACAAAGTTCGTACCTTCTCTAACAAAGTTCATACCATCTCTAAAAAAGTTCATAACCGCTCTAACAAATTTTGTACCGTCTGTAAGAAAGTTCATACGGTCTCTAACAAAGTTCGTACCTTCTCTAACAAAGTTCATACCGTCTCTAACAAAGTTCAAACCCCCTCTCACAAAGTTCATACCATCTCTAACAAATTTCGTACCGTCTCTAAAAAAGTTCATAACCTCTCTAACAAAGTTCAAACCCCCTCTCTCAAAGTTCGTACCCTCTCCAACAAAGTTCATATCCCTACTCTCAAAGTTCGTACCATCTCTTACAAAGTTCGTTCCTCTCTAACAAAGTTCATATCTCATCTCAGAAAGTTCATACCCTCTCGAACAAAGGTCGTACCTCCTCTACCACAGTTTGTACCAACTCTAACAAAGAGCATAACCTCTCTAACAAAATTCGTACCCTCTCTAACAAAGGTCATACCTCTTTTAAAAAGTTCGTACCATTTCTAACAAAGTTCGTACCATCTCAAAACAAGTTCGTACCCCCTCTCAAAAAGTTCGTACCCTCTCAAACAAAGCTCGTACCCCATCTCAAAAAGTTCGTACCCTCTCTCACAAAGTTCGTACCCCCTCTCACAAAGGTTGTACCCTCTCTAACAAAGCTCGTACCATATCTAACAAAGTTCGTACCCTCTCGAACAAAGTTCATACCCCCTCTCATAAAGTTCGTACCCTGTCTAAAATAGTTCGTACCCTCTCTAACAAAGTTTGTACCCCCTGTCATAAAGTTCGTACCCTCTTTAACAAAGTTCGTACCCTGTCTAACAAAGTTCGTACCCCCTCTAAAAAAGTTCATATCCTAGCAAACAAAGTTCGTACCCCCTCTAAAAAAGATCATACCCTCTCTAACAAAGTTCGTACCCCCTATTACAAAGTTCGTACCCCCTCTCAAAAAGTGCGTACCTTGTCTAATAAAGTTCGTCCCTCTCTAACAAAGTTCGTACCTTCTCTAATAAAGTTCGTACCTCTCAAACAAAGTTCGTACCCTCACAAACAAAGCTCATACCCCCACTAAAAAAGTTCGTACCCTCTCAAACGAAGTTCGTACCCTCTCTCACAAAGTTCGTACCCCCTCTCAAAAAGTTCATACCATCTCTAACAAAGTTCGTACCCTTTCTAACAATGTTCGTACTCCCTCTCTAAAAAAGTTCGTACCATCTCTAACAAAGTTCGTACCCTCTCTAACAAAGTTTATACCTCTTTAACAAAATTCGTACCTTCTCTAACAAAGTTCGTAACATCTCGAATAAAGTTCGTAACCTCTCCAACAAAATTTGTACCCTCTCTAACAAAGTTCGTACCTTCTCTAATCAAGTTCATCCCTCTCTAACAAAGTTCGTACCTTCTCTAATAAAGTTCGTACCTCTCTAACAAAGTTCGTACCTTCTATAATAACGTTCGTACCCTCACAAACAAAGTTCGTACCCCCTCTCAAAAAGTTCATACCCTCTCAAACGAAGTTCGTACCCTCTCTCACAAAGTTCATACCCCCTCTTAAAAAGTTCATACCCTCTCTAACAAAGTTCGTACCCTTTCTAACAATGTTCGTACTCCCTCTCATAAAGTTCGTACCCTCTCTAACAAAGTTCATACCTCTTTAACAAAATTCGTACCTTCTCTAACAAAGTTCGTAACATCTCGAATAAAGTTTGTAACCTCTCCAACAAAATTTGTACCCTCTCTAACAAAGCTCGTACCTTCTCTAATCAAGTTCATCCCTCTCTAACAAAGTTCGTACCTTCTCTAATAAAGTTCGTACCTCTCTAACAAAGTTCGTACCTTCTATAATAACGTTCGTACCCTCACAAACAAAGTTCGTACCCCCTCTCAAAAAGTTCATACCCTCTCAAACGAAGTTCGTACCCTCTCTCACAAAGTTCATACCCCCTCTTAAAAAGTTCATACCCTCTCTAACAAAGTTCGTACCCTTTCTAACAATGTTCGTACTCCCTCTCATAAAGTTCGTACCCTCTCTAAAAAAGTTCGTACCCTCTCTAACAAAGTGCGCACCCTCTCTAACAAAGTTCGTACCCTCTCGAACAAAGTTCATACCCTGTCTAACAAATTTCGTACCCCCTGTCATAAAGTTTGTACCCTCTCTAACAAATTTCGTACCCTCACTAACAAAGTTCGTGCCCCCTCTCAAACAAAGTTCGTACCCCCTCTAAAAAATATTCGTACCCTTTCTAACAATGTTCGTACCGCCTCTCATAAAGTTCGTACCCTCTCTAACAAAGTTTGCACCCTCTCTAACAAAGTTCGTACCATGTTTAACAAAGTTTGTACCCCCTGTCATAAAGTTCGTACCCTCTCTATCAAAGTTCGTAGCCTCTCCAACAAATTTCGTACCCTCTCTAACAAAGTTCGTACCTCTATAACAAGGTTCGTCCCCTCTCTAACAAAGTTCGCACCCTCTCTAACAAAGTTCATACCATGTCTAACAAAGTTCGTACCCTCTCGAACAAAGTTCATACCCCCTCTCATAAAGTTCGTACCCTCTCTAACAAAGTTCGTACCCTGTCTAAGAAAGTTTGTACCCCCTATCATAAAGTTCATACCCTCTCTAACAAAGTTCGTACCATGTCTAACAAAGTTCATACCCCTCTCATAAAATTCGTACCCTATCTAACAAAGTTCGTACCCTCTCTATCAAAGTTTGTACCCTCTCTAACAAATTTCGTACCCTCTCTGACAAAGTTCGTACCTCTATAATAGGTTTGTACCATCTCTAACAAAGTTCGTACCCTCTCTAACAAAGTTCGCACCCTTTCTAACAAAGTTCGTACCATAACTAACAAAGTTCGTACCCTCTTGAACAAAGTTCATACCCCCTTTCATAAAGTTCGTACCCTCTCTAACAAAGTCCATACCCTGTCTAACAAAGTTCGTACCCCCTGCCATAAAGTTCGTACCCTCTCTAACAAAGTTCGTGCCCCCTCTCAAAAAGTTCGTACCCCCTCTCATAAAGTTCATACCCTCTCCAAAAAAGTTCGTACCCTTTCTAACAATGTTCGTACCCCTCCTCATAAAGTTCGTACCCTCCCTAACAAAGTTCATACCCTCTCTAACAAAGTTCATACCATGTCTAACAAAGTTCGTACCCTCTCGAACAAAGTTCATACCCCCTCTCTAACAAAGTTCGTACCCTGTCTAAGAAAGTTTCTACCCCCTATCATAAAGTTCGTACCCTCTCTATCAAAGTTCGTACCCTCTTGAACAAAGTTCGCACCCTCCCTAACAAAGTTCATACCCCCTCTCATAAAGTTCGTACTCTCTCTAACAAAGTTCGTACCCTCTCTATCAAAGTTCGTACCCTCTCTAACAAATTTCGTACCCTCTCTAACAAATTTCGTACCCTCTCTGACAAAGTTCGTACCTCTATAATAGGTTTGTACCATCTCTAACAAAGTTCGCACCCTCTCTAACAAAGTTCGTACCCTCTCGAACAAAGTTCATACCCCCTCTCATAAAGTTCGTACCCTCTCTAACAAAGTCCATACCCTGTCTAACAAAGTTCGTACCCCCTGCCATAAAGTTCGTACCCTCTCTAACAAAGTTCGTGCCCCCTCGCAAAAAGTTCGCACCCCCTCTCATAAAGTTCATACCCTCTCCAAAAAAGTTCGTACCCTTTCTAACAATGTTCGTACCCCTCCTCATAAAGTTCGTACCCTCCCTAACAAAGTTCATACCCTCTCTAACAAAGTTCGCACCCTCTCTAACAAAGTTCATACCATGTCTAACAAAGTTCGTACCCTCTCGAACAAAGTTCATACCCCCTCTCTAACAAAGTTCGTACCCTGTCTAAGAAAGTTTGTACCCCCTATCATAAAGTTCGTACCCTCTCTATCAAAGTTCGTACCCTCTTGAACAAAGTTCGCACCCTCCCTAACAAAGTTCATACCCCCTCTCATAAAGTTCGTACTCTCTCTAACAAAGTTCGTACCCTCTCTATCAAAGTTCGTACCCTCTCTAACAAATTTCGTACCCTCTCTGACAAAGTTCGTACCTCTATAATAGGTTTGTACCATCTCTAACAAAGTTCGAACCCTCTCTAACAAAGTTCGTACCATATCTAACAAAGTTCGTACCCTCTCGAACAAAGTTCATACCCCCTCTCATAAAGTTCGTACCCTCTCTAACAAAGTCCATACCCTGTCTAACAAAGTTCGTACCCCCTGCCATAAAGTTCGTACCCTCTCTAACAAAGTTCGTGCCCCCTCGCAAAAAGTTCGCACCCCTTCTCATAAAGTTCATACCCTCTCCAAAAAAGTTCGTACCCTTTCTAACAATGTTCGTACCCCTCCTCATAAAGTTCGTACCCTCTCTAACAAAGTTCATACCCTCTCTAACAAAGTTCGCACCCTCTCTAACAAAGTTCGTACCCTTTATATCAAAGTTCGTCCCCCCCCTAACAAATTTCGTACCCTCTCTAAAAAAGTTTGTACCCCCTCTCAAACAAAGTTCCTACCCCCTCTCATAAAGTTCATACCCTCTCTAAAAATGTTCATACCCTTTCTAATAATGTTCGTACCCTCTCTAACAATGTTCGTACCCTCTCTAACAAAGTTCATACCATGTCTAACAAAGTTCGTACCCTCTCGAACAAAGTTCATACCCCCTCTCATAAAGTTCGTACCCTCTCTAACAAAGTTTGTACCCCCTATCATAAAGTTCGTAACCTCTCTATCAAAGTTCGTACCCTCTTGAACAAAGTTCGCACCCTCTCGAACAAAGTTCATACCCCCTCTCATAAAGTTCGTACGCTCTCTAACAAAATTCGTACCCCCTCTCATAAAGTTGGTACCCTCTCTAAAAAAGTTCGTACCTCTATAACAAGGTTCGTACCCTCCATAAAAAAGTTCGTACCCTCTATAAAAAAGTTCGTACCCTCTCTAACAAAGTTCGTACCCTCTGTAACAAAGTTCGTACCCTCTATAAAAAAGTTCGTATCTCTATAACAAGGTTCGTACCATCTCTAACAAAGTTCGTACCCTCTCTAACAAAGTTCGCACCCTCTATAAAAAAGTTCTTGCCATATCAAAGAAAGTTCGAACCCTCCCGAACAAAGTTCATACCCCCTCTAATAAAGTTCGTACCCTCTCTAACAAAGTTCGCACCCTCTCTAAAAAAGTTCGTACCCCCTCTCAAACTAAGTTCATACCTCCTCTCATAAAGTTCCTACCCTTTCTAACAAAGTTCGTACCCGCTCTAACCAAGTTCATACCCTTTATAAGAAAGTTCGTACCCTCTCTAACAAAGTTCATACCCCCTCTAACAAAGTTCGTACCCCCTCTCATAAAGTTCGTACCCACTCTGAAAAATTCGTACCCTTTCTAACAATGTTTGTACCATCTCTAACAAAGTTCGTAGCCCCTCTCACATAGTTTGTTCCATCTCTAATAAAGTTCCTACCCTCTCTAACAAAGTTCGCACCCTCTCTAAAAAAGTTTGTACCATATCTAACAAAGTTTGTACCATCTCAAACAAAGTTCAGACCCTGTCTAACAAAGTTCGTACCTCCTGTCATAAAGTTCATACCCTCTCTATCAAAGTTTCGTACCCTCTCTAACAAATTTTGTACCCTCTCTACGGAAATTCGTACCCTCTCTCCAAAAGTTCGTACGCCCTCTCAAAAAGTTCGTACCCTCTCAAACAAAGTTCGTACCCCCTCTAATAAAGTTCATACCCTCTCTAGCAAAGTTCACACCCTCTAAAACAAAGTTCGTACCACCTCTAATAAAGTTCTTAACCTTTCTAACAAAGTTCGTATCCCCTCTCATAAAGTTCGTAGCCTCTCTAACAAAGGTCACACCCCCTCTAACAAAGTTCGAACCCCCTCTCATAAAGTTCGTACCATCACTAACAAAGTTCGTACCCTCTCTAACAAAGTTTGTACCCTCTCTAACAAATTTTGTACCCTCTCTACGGAAATTCGTACCCCCTCTCCAAAAGTTCGTACCCCCTCTCAAAAAGTCCGTACCCTCTCAAACAAAGTTCGTACCCCCTCTAATAAAGTTCATACCCTCTCTAGCAAAGTTCACACCCTCTAAAACAAAGTTTGTACCATCTCTAATAAAGTTCTTACCCTTTCTAACAAAGTTCGTACCCACTCTAACAAAGTTCGTAGCTGCTCTAAGAAAGTCCGTACCCTCTCTAATAAAGTTCGTACCACCTCTGAAAAAGTTTGTACCCTCTAAAACAAAGTTCGTACCCTTTCTGACAAAGTTCATACCCTCTCTAACAAAGTTCATACCCATTCTAACAATGTTCGTACCCCCTCTCATAAAGTTCGTACCCTCTCTAAAAGAGTTTGTACCATCTCTAACAAAGTTTGTACGATCCCTAACAAAGTTCGTACCCTCTCTCACAAAGTTCGTACGCTCTTTAACAAAGTTCGTACCCACTCTCATAAAGTTTGTACCCTCTCTTACAAAGTTCGCACCCTCTCTAACAAAGTTCGTACCCCCTCTCAAAAAGTTCGAACCCTCTCTAACAAAGTTCTTACCCTCTCTAACAAAGTTCTTACCCTCTCTAACAAAGTCCATACCCTCTATAAAAAAGCTCGTACCCTCTCTAACAAAGTTCGTATCTCTATAACAATGTTCGTACCCTCTGTAACAAAGTTCGTACCCTCTCTAACAATGTTCGTACGCTCTCTAGCAATGTTCGTACCCCCTCTCATAAAGTTCGTACCCTCTCTAACAAAGTTTGTACCCTCTCAAACAAAGTTCGTACCCCCTCTAACAAAGTTCGTTCCATCTCTAACAAAGTTCATACCTTGTCTAACAAAGTTCGTATCCCTCCCATAAAGTTCGTACCCTCCGAAACAAAGTTCGTACCCACTCTAAGAAAGTTCGTACACGTTCTAACAAAGTTCGTACCCCCTCTCACAAAGTTTGTTCCATCTCTAACAAAGTTCGTACCCTATCTAACAAAGTTTGTACCCTTTCTAGCAAAGTTCGTATCCCCTCTCCTAAAGTTCGTACCCTCTCAAACAAAGTTTGTACCCCCACTCATAAAGTTCATACCCTCTCTAAAAAAGTTCGTACCCTTTCTAATAATGATCGTACCCCTCTCATAAAGTTCGTACCCTCTCTAAAAAAGTTCATACCATCTCTAACAAAGTTCGCACCCTCTCTATCAAAGTTCGTACCCCCACTCATAAAGTTCGTAGCTCTATAACAAGGTTCGTACCGTCTCTCACAACGTTCGTACCCTCTCTAACAAAGTTTGCACCCTCTCTAACAAAGTTCGTACCCCCTCTCAAACTAAGTTCATACCCCCTCTCATAAAGTTCCTACCCTCTCTAACAAAGTTCGTACCCGCTCTAACCAAGTTCGTACCCTTTATAATAAAGTTCGTACCCTCTCTAACAAAGTTCATACCCCCTCTAACAAAGTTCGTACCCCCTCTCATAAAGTTCGTACCCTCTCTGACAAATTCATACCCTTTCTAACAATGTTCGTACCATCTCTAACAAAGTTCGTACCCTCTCTAACAAAGTTCGTAGCCCCTCTCACATAGTTTGTTCCATCTCTAACAAAGTTCGTACCCTCTCTAACAAAGTTCGCACCCTCTCTAAAAAAGTTCGTACCATATCTAACAAAGTTTGTACCATCTCAAACAAAGTTCAGACCCTGTCTAACAAAGTTTGTACCCCCTGTTTCGTACCCGCTCTATCAAAGTTTCGTACCCTCTCTAAAAAAGTTTGTACCATCTCTAACAAAGTTCGTACCATCTCTAACAAAGTTCGTACGCTCTTTAACAAAGTTCGTACCCCCTCTCATAAAGTTTGTACCCTCTCTAAAAACGTTCGTACCCTCTCTAACAAAGTTCGCACCCTCTCTAACAAAGTTCGTACCCCCTCTCAAAAAGTTCGTACCCTCTCAAACAAAGTTTGTACCCCCTCTAATAAAGTTCATACCCTCTCTAGCAAAGTTCACACCCTCTAAAACAAAGTTCGTACCATCTTTAATAAAGTTCTTACCCTTTCTAACAAAGTTGGTATCCCCTCTCATAAAGTCCGTAGCCTCTCCAACAAAGGTCATACACCCTCTAACAAAGTTCGTACCCCCTCTCATAAAGTTCGTAGCCTCTCTAATAAAGTTCGTACCCGCTCTAAGAAAGTTCGTACCCTCTCTAACAAAGCTCGTACCACCTCTGAAAAAGTTCGTACCCTGTAAAACAAAGTTCGTACCCTCTCCAACAAAGTTCGCACCTTCTCTAAAAAAGTTCGTACCATATCTAACAAAGTTGGTATCATCTCGAACAAAGTTCAGACCCTGTCTAACAAAATTCGTACCCCCTATCATAAATTTCGTACCCTCTCTATCAAAGTTCGTACCCTCTCTAACAAATTTTGTACCCTCTCTACGGAAATTCGTACCCCCTCTCCAAAAGTTCGTAACCCCTCTCAAAAAGTTCGTACCCTCTCAAACAAAGTTCGTACCCCCTCTAATAAAGTTCATACCCTCTCTAGCAAAGTTCACACCCTCTAAAACAAAGTTCTTACCCTTTCTAACAAAGTTCGTACCCTCTCTAACAAAGTTCGTAGCCGCTCTAAGAAAGTTCGTACCCTCTCTAACAAAGTTTGTACCACCTCTGAAAAAGTTTGTACCCCCTAAAACAAAGTTCGTACCCTTTCTGACAAAGTTCATACCCTCTCTAACAAAGTTCATACCTATTCTAACAATGTTCGTACCCCCTCTCATAAAGTTCGTACCCTCTCTAAAAAAGTTTGTACCATCTCTAACAAAGTTTGTACCATCTCTAACAAAGTTCGTACCCTCTCTAACAAAGTTCATGCGCTCTTTAACAAAGTTCGTACCCCCTCGCATAAAGTTTGTACCCTCTCTTACAAAGTTCGCACCCTCTCTAACAAAGTTCGAACCCCCTCTCAAAAAGTTCGAACCCTCTCTAAAATAGTTCGTACCCCCTCTCATAAAGTCCGTACCCTCTATAAAAAAGTTCGTACCCTCTCTAACAAAGTTCGTATCTCTATAACAATGTTCGTACCCTCTCTAACAATGTTCGTACGCTCTCTAACAATGTTCGTACCCCCTCTCATAAAGTTCGTACCCTCTCAAACAAAGTTCGTACCCCTCTAACAAAGTTCGTTCCATCTCTAACAAAGTTCGTATCCCTCCCATAAAGTTCGTACCCTCCCAAACAAAGTTCGTACCCGCTCTAAGAAAGTTCGTACCCCCTCTCACAAAGTTTGTTCCATCTCTAACAAAGTTCGTACCCTGTCTAACAAAATTTGTACCCTGTCTAGCAAAGTTCGTACCCTCTCAAACAAAGTTCGTGCCCCCTCTCATAAAGTTCATACCCTCTCTAAAAAAGTTCGTACCCTTTCTAACAATGTTCGTACCCCTCTCATAAAGCTCGTACCCTCTCTAAAAAAGTTCATACCATCTCTAACAAAGTTCGTACCCTCTCTAACAAAGTTCGTACCCCCTCTCACAAAGTTTGTTCCATCTCAAACAAAGTTCGTACCCTGTCTAACAAAGTTCGTATCCCTCCCATAAAATTCGTACCCTCTCTAACAAAGTTCATACCCCCTCTAACAAAGTTCGTACCCCCTCTTATAAAGTTTGTACCCTCTGTGACAAATTCGTACCCTTTCTAACCATGTTTGTACCCCCTCTCATAAAGTTCGTACCATCTCTAACAAAGTTCGTACCCTTTCTAACAAAGTTCGTAGCCCCTCTCACATAGTTTGTTCCATCTCTAACAAAGTTCGTACCCTCTCTAACAAAGTTCGCACCCTTTCTAACAAAGTTCGTACCATATCTAACAAAGTTCGTATCCCCTCTCATAATGTTTGTAGCGTCTCTAACAAAGTTCGTACCCGCTCTAAGAAAGTTCGTACCCTCTCCAATAAAGCTCGTACCACCTTTGAAAAAGTTCGTACCCTGTAAAACAAAGTTCGTACCCTTCCAGACAAAGTTCATACCCCCTCTCTTAAAGTTCGTACCCTCTCTAACAAAGTTCATACCCTTTTTAACAATGTTCTTGCCCTCTCTAAAAAAGTTTGTACCATCTCTAACAAAGTTCGTACCCTCTTTTACAAAGTTTGTACGCTCTTTAACAAAGTTCGTACCCCCTCTCATAAAGTTTGTACCCTCTCTAAAAAAGTTCGTACCTTTATAACAAGGTTCGTACCATCTATAACAAAGTTCGCATCCTCTCTAACAAAGTTCGCACCCTCTCTAACAAAGTTCGTACCCCCTCTCAAAAAGTTCATACCCTCTCAAACAAAGTTCGTACCCCCTCTAATAAAGTTCATACCCTCTCTAGCACAGTTCACACCCTCTTAAACAAAGTTCGTACCATCTCTAATAAAGTTCTTACCTTTTCTAACAAAGTTTGTATCCCCTCTCATAAAGTTCGTAGCCTCTCTCACAAAGTTCGTAGCCTCTCTAAGAAATTTCGTATCCTCGCTAACAAAGTTCGTACCCTCTAAAACAAAGTTTATACCCTTTCTAACAATATTCGTACCCCCTCTCATAAAGTTCGTACCCTCTCTAAAAAAGTTTGTACAATCTCTAACAAAGTTCGTACCCTTTCTAACAAAGTTTGTACGCTCTCTAACAAAGTTCGTACCCCCTCTCATAAAGTTCGTACATTCTCTAACAAAGTTCGTACCTCTATGTTCGTACCATCTCTAACAAAGTTCGTACCCCCTCTTATAAAGTTCATACCCTCTCTAACAAAGTTCGTACCTTCTCTAACAAAGTTCGTACCCTCTCATAAAGTTCATACCCTCTTTAGAAAAGTTCGTACCCTTTCTAACAATATTTGTACCCCCTCTCATAAAGTTCGTACCTTCTCTAAAAAAGTTTGTACCATCTCTAACAAAGTTCGTACCCTCTTTTACAAAGTTTGTACGCTCTTTAACAAAGTTCGTACCCCCTCTCATAAAGTTTGTACCCTCTCTAAAAAAGTTCGTACCTCTATAACAAGGTTCGTACCATCTCTAACAAAGTTCGTACCCCTTCTTTTAAAGTTCATACCCTCTCTAACAAAGTTCGTACCTTCTCTAAAAAATTTCGCACCCTCTCTAAGGAAATTCGTACCCCCTCTCACAAAGTTCATACCCTCTCTAGAAAAGTTAGTACCCTTTCTAACAATGTTTGTACCCCCTCTCATAAAGTTCATACCCTCTCTATAAAAGTTTGTACCATCTCTAACAAAGTTCGTACCCTCTTTAACAAAGTTCGTACGCTCTTTAACAAAGTTCGTACCCCCTCTCATAAAGTTTGTACATTCTCTAACAAAGTTCGTACCTCTATAACAAGGTTCATACCATCTCTAACAAAGTTCGTACCCCTTCTTATAAAGTTCATACCCTCTCTAACAAAGTTTGTACGTTCTCTAACAAAGTTCGTACCCTCTCTAACAAAGTTCATACCCCCTCTCAAACAAAGTTCGTACCCCCTCTTATAATGTTCGTACCCTCTCATAAAGCTCATACCCTCTCTAGAAAAGTTCATACCCTTTCTAACAATGTTTGTACCCCCTCGCATAAAGTTCCTACGCTCTCTAACAAAGTTCGTACCCGCTCTAACCAAGTTCGTACCCTCTATAATAAAGTTCATACACTCTCTAACAAAGTTCATACCCCCTCTAACAAAGTTCGTACCCCCTCTCATAAAGTTTGTACCCTCTGTGACAAATTCGTACCCTTTCTAACAATGTTTATACCCCCTCTCATAAAGTTCGTACCATCTCTAACAAAGTTCGTACCCTTTCTAACAAAGTTCGTGGCCCCTCTCACATAGTTTGTTCCATCTCTAACAAAGTTCGTACCCTCTCTAACAAAGTTCGTACCCTCTCTAACAAAGTTCGCACCCTTTCTAACAAAGTTCGTACCATATCTAACAAAGTTTGTACCATCTCGAACAAAGTTCAGACCCTGTTTAACAAAGTTCGTACCCTCTCTACGGAAATTCGTACCCCCTCTCCAAAAGTTTGTACCGTCTCAGACAAAGTTCGTACCCCCTCTAATAAAGTTCATACCCTCTCTAGCAAAGTTCACACCCTCAAAAACAAAGTTCCTACCATCTCTAATAAAGTTCTTACCCTTTCTAACAGAGTTCGTATCCCCTCTCATAAAATTCGTAGCCTCTCTAACAAAATTTGTACACGCTCTCATAAAGTTCGTACCCCCTCTCATAAAGTTGCTACCCTCTCTATAAAAGTTTGTACCATCTCTAACAAAGTTCGTACCCTCTTTAACAAAGTTCGTACCCCCTCTCATAAAGCTCGTACATTCTCTAACAAAGTTCGTACCTCTATAACAAGGTTCGTACCATCTCTAACAAAGTTCGTACCCCCTCTTATAAAGTTCATACCCTCTCTAACAAAGTTCGTACCTTTTCTAATAAAGTTCGTACCCTCTCTAACAAAGTTCGTACTCTCTCTAACAAAGTTCGTACCCCCTCTCATAAAGTTCCTACCCTCTCTAACAAAGTTCGTACCCCCTCTTATAAAGTTCGTACCCTCTCATAAAGCTCATACCCTCTCTAGAAAAGTTCGTACACTTTCTAACAATGTTTGTACCCCCTCTCATAATGTTCGTACCCTCTCTAAAAAAGTTTGTACAATCTCTAACAAAGTTCGTACCCTCTCTAACAAAGTTCGTACGCTCTCTAACAAAGTTCGTACCCCCTCTCATAAAGTTCGTACATTCTCTAACAAAGTTCGTACCCCCTCTTATAAAGTTCATTCCCTCTCTAACAAAGTTCGTACCTTCTCTAACAAAGTTCGTATGCTCTCTAACAAAGTTCATACCCCCTCTCATAAAGTTCGTACCCTCTCTAACAAAGTTCGTACCTCTATAACAAGGTTCGTACCATCTCTAACAAAGTTTGTAACCCCTCTCATAAAGTTCGTACACTCTCTAACAAAGTTCGTACCCCCTCTCATAAAGTTCATACCCTCTCTAACAAAGTTCGTACCCTCTCTAACACTGTTCGTACCCCCTCTCCAAAAGTTCGTACCCTCTCTAACAAAGTTCGTACCCTCTCTAACACTGTTCGTACCCTCTCTAACAAAGTTCGTACGCTCTCTAACAAAGTTCGTACCCTCTCAAACAAAGTTCGTTCCATCTCTAACAAAGTTCGTACCCTCTCTCACTAAGTTCGTACCCTGTTTAACAAATTTCGTATCCCTCCCATAAAGTTCGTACCCTCTCAAACAAAGTTCGTACCCGCTCTAAAAAAGTTTGTACAATCTCTAACAAAGTTCGTACCCTTTCTATCAAAGTTCGTACCCTCTCTAACAAAGTTCATACCCCCTCTAACAAAGTTCGTACCCCCTCTCATAAAGTTCGTACCCTCTCTGACAAATTCATACCCTTTCTAACAATGTTCGTACCATCTCTAACAAAGTTCGTACCCTCTCTAACAAAGTTCGTAGCCCCTCTCACATAGTTTGTTCCATCTCTAACAAAGTTCGTACCCTCTCTAACAAAGTTCGCACCCTCTCTAAAAAAGTTCGTACCATATCTAACAAAGTTTGTACCATCTCAAACAAAGTTCAGACCCTGTCTAACAAAGTTTGTACCCCCTGTTTCGTACCCGCTCTATCAAAGTTTCGTACCCTCTCTAAAAAAGTTTGTACCATCTCTAACAAAGTTCGTACCATCTCTAACAAAGTTCGTACGCTCTTTAACAAAGTTCGTACCCCCTCTCATAAAGTTTGTACCCTCTCTAAAAACGTTCGTACCCTCTCTAACAAAGTTCGCACCCTCTCTAACAAAGTTCGTACCCCCTCTCAAAAAGTTCGTACCCTCTCAAACAAAGTTTGTACCCCCTCTAATAAAGTTCATACCCTCTCTAGCAAAGTTCACACCCTCTAAAACAAAGTTCGTACCATCTTTAATAAAGTTCTTACCCTTTCTAACAAAGTTGGTATCCCCTCTCATAAAGTCCGTAGCCTCTCCAACAAAGGTCATACACCCTCTAACAAAGTTCGTACCCCCTCTCATAAAGTTCGTAGCCTCTCTAATAAAGTTCGTACCCGCTCTAAGAAAGTTCGTACCCTCTCTAACAAAGCTCGTACCACCTCTGAAAAAGTTCGTACCCTGTAAAACAAAGTTCGTACCCTCTCCAACAAAGTTCGCACCTTCTCTAAAAAAGTTCGTACCATATCTAACAAAGTTGGTATCATCTCGAACAAAGTTCAGACCCTGTCTAACAAAATTCGTACCCCCTATCATAAATTTCGTACCCTCTCTATCAAAGTTCGTACCCTCTCTAACAAATTTTGTACCCTCTCTACGGAAATTCGTACCCCCTCTCCAAAAGTTCGTAACCCCTCTCAAAAAGTTCGTACCCTCTCAAACAAAGTTCGTACCCCCTCTAATAAAGTTCATACCCTCTCTAGCAAAGTTCACACCCTCTAAAACAAAGTTCTTACCCTTTCTAACAAAGTTCGTACCCTCTCTAACAAAGTTCGTAGCCGCTCTAAGAAAGTTCGTACCCTCTCTAACAAAGTTTGTACCACCTCTGAAAAAGTTTGTACCCCCTAAAACAAAGTTCGTACCCTTTCTGACAAAGTTCATACCCTCTCTAACAAAGTTCATACCTATTCTAACAATGTTCGTACCCCCTCTCATAAAGTTCGTACCCTCTCTAAAAAAGTTTGTACCATCTCTAACAAAGTTTGTACCATCTCTAACAAAGTTCGTACCCTCTCTAACAAAGTTCATGCGCTCTTTAACAAAGTTCGTACCCCCTCGCATAAAGTTTGTACCCTCTCTTACAAAGTTCGCACCCTCTCTAACAAAGTTCGAACCCCCTCTCAAAAAGTTCGAACCCTCTCTAAAATAGTTCGTACCCCCTCTCATAAAGTCCGTACCCTCTATAAAAAAGTTCGTACCCTCTCTAACAAAGTTCGTATCTCTATAACAATGTTCGTACCCTCTCTAACAATGTTCGTACGCTCTCTAACAATGTTCGTACCCCCTCTCATAAAGTTCGTACCCTCTCAAACAAAGTTCGTACCCCTCTAACAAAGTTCGTTCCATCTCTAACAAAGTTCGTATCCCTCCCATAAAGTTCGTACCCTCCCAAACAAAGTTCGTACCCGCTCTAAGAAAGTTCGTACCCCCTCTCACAAAGTTTGTTCCATCTCTAACAAAGTTCGTACCCTGTCTAACAAAATTTGTACCCTGTCTAGCAAAGTTCGTACCCTCTCAAACAAAGTTCGTGCCCCCTCTCATAAAGTTCATACCCTCTCTAAAAAAGTTCGTACCCTTTCTAACAATGTTCGTACCCCTCTCATAAAGCTCGTACCCTCTCTAAAAAAGTTCATACCATCTCTAACAAAGTTCGTACCCTCTCTAACAAAGTTCGTACCCCCTCTCACAAAGTTTGTTCCATCTCAAACAAAGTTCGTACCCTGTCTAACAAAGTTCGTATCCCTCCCATAAAATTCGTACCCTCTCTAACAAAGTTCATACCCCCTCTAACAAAGTTCGTACCCCCTCTTATAAAGTTTGTACCCTCTGTGACAAATTCGTACCCTTTCTAACCATGTTTGTACCCCCTCTCATAAAGTTCGTACCATCTCTAACAAAGTTCGTACCCTTTCTAACAAAGTTCGTAGCCCCTCTCACATAGTTTGTTCCATCTCTAACAAAGTTCGTACCCTCTCTAACAAAGTTCGCACCCTTTCTAACAAAGTTCGTACCATATCTAACAAAGTTCGTATCCCCTCTCATAATGTTTGTAGCGTCTCTAACAAAGTTCGTACCCGCTCTAAGAAAGTTCGTACCCTCTCCAATAAAGCTCGTACCACCTTTGAAAAAGTTCGTACCCTGTAAAACAAAGTTCGTACCCTTCCAGACAAAGTTCATACCCCCTCTCTTAAAGTTCGTACCCTCTCTAACAAAGTTCATACCCTTTTTAACAATGTTCTTGCCCTCTCTAAAAAAGTTTGTACCATCTCTAACAAAGTTCGTACCCTCTTTTACAAAGTTTGTACGCTCTTTAACAAAGTTCGTACCCCCTCTCATAAAGTTTGTACCCTCTCTAAAAAAGTTCGTACCTTTATAACAAGGTTCGTACCATCTATAACAAAGTTCGCATCCTCTCTAACAAAGTTCGCACCCTCTCTAACAAAGTTCGTACCCCCTCTCAAAAAGTTCATACCCTCTCAAACAAAGTTCGTACCCCCTCTAATAAAGTTCATACCCTCTCTAGCACAGTTCACACCCTCTTAAACAAAGTTCGTACCATCTCTAATAAAGTTCTTACCTTTTCTAACAAAGTTTGTATCCCCTCTCATAAAGTTCGTAGCCTCTCTCACAAAGTTCGTAGCCTCTCTAAGAAATTTCGTATCCTCGCTAACAAAGTTCGTACCCTCTAAAACAAAGTTTATACCCTTTCTAACAATATTCGTACCCCCTCTCATAAAGTTCGTACCCTCTCTAAAAAAGTTTGTACAATCTCTAACAAAGTTCGTACCCTTTCTAACAAAGTTTGTACGCTCTCTAACAAAGTTCGTACCCCCTCTCATAAAGTTCGTACATTCTCTAACAAAGTTCGTACCTCTATGTTCGTACCATCTCTAACAAAGTTCGTACCCCCTCTTATAAAGTTCATACCCTCTCTAACAAAGTTCGTACCTTCTCTAACAAAGTTCGTACCCTCTCATAAAGTTCATACCCTCTTTAGAAAAGTTCGTACCCTTTCTAACAATATTTGTACCCCCTCTCATAAAGTTCGTACCTTCTCTAAAAAAGTTTGTACCATCTCTAACAAAGTTCGTACCCTCTTTTACAAAGTTTGTACGCTCTTTAACAAAGTTCGTACCCCCTCTCATAAAGTTTGTACCCTCTCTAAAAAAGTTCGTACCTCTATAACAAGGTTCGTACCATCTCTAACAAAGTTCGTACCCCTTCTTTTAAAGTTCATACCCTCTCTAACAAAGTTCGTACCTTCTCTAAAAAATTTCGCACCCTCTCTAAGGAAATTCGTACCCCCTCTCACAAAGTTCATACCCTCTCTAGAAAAGTTAGTACCCTTTCTAACAATGTTTGTACCCCCTCTCATAAAGTTCATACCCTCTCTATAAAAGTTTGTACCATCTCTAACAAAGTTCGTACCCTCTTTAACAAAGTTCGTACGCTCTTTAACAAAGTTCGTACCCCCTCTCATAAAGTTTGTACATTCTCTAACAAAGTTCGTACCTCTATAACAAGGTTCATACCATCTCTAACAAAGTTCGTACCCCTTCTTATAAAGTTCATACCCTCTCTAACAAAGTTTGTACGTTCTCTAACAAAGTTCGTACCCTCTCTAACAAAGTTCATACCCCCTCTCAAACAAAGTTCGTACCCCCTCTTATAATGTTCGTACCCTCTCATAAAGCTCATACCCTCTCTAGAAAAGTTCATACCCTTTCTAACAATGTTTGTACCCCCTCGCATAAAGTTCCTACGCTCTCTAACAAAGTTCGTACCCGCTCTAACCAAGTTCGTACCCTCTATAATAAAGTTCATACACTCTCTAACAAAGTTCATACCCCCTCTAACAAAGTTCGTACCCCCTCTCATAAAGTTTGTACCCTCTGTGACAAATTCGTACCCTTTCTAACAATGTTTATACCCCCTCTCATAAAGTTCGTACCATCTCTAACAAAGTTCGTACCCTTTCTAACAAAGTTCGTGGCCCCTCTCACATAGTTTGTTCCATCTCTAACAAAGTTCGTACCCTCTCTAACAAAGTTCGTACCCTCTCTAACAAAGTTCGCACCCTTTCTAACAAAGTTCGTACCATATCTAACAAAGTTTGTACCATCTCGAACAAAGTTCAGACCCTGTTTAACAAAGTTCGTACCCTCTCTACGGAAATTCGTACCCCCTCTCCAAAAGTTTGTACCGTCTCAGACAAAGTTCGTACCCCCTCTAATAAAGTTCATACCCTCTCTAGCAAAGTTCACACCCTCAAAAACAAAGTTCCTACCATCTCTAATAAAGTTCTTACCCTTTCTAACAGAGTTCGTATCCCCTCTCATAAAATTCGTAGCCTCTCTAACAAAATTTGTACACGCTCTCATAAAGTTCGTACCCCCTCTCATAAAGTTGCTACCCTCTCTATAAAAGTTTGTACCATCTCTAACAAAGTTCGTACCCTCTTTAACAAAGTTCGTACCCCCTCTCATAAAGCTCGTACATTCTCTAACAAAGTTCGTACCTCTATAACAAGGTTCGTACCATCTCTAACAAAGTTCGTACCCCCTCTTATAAAGTTCATACCCTCTCTAACAAAGTTCGTACCTTTTCTAATAAAGTTCGTACCCTCTCTAACAAAGTTCGTACTCTCTCTAACAAAGTTCGTACCCCCTCTCATAAAGTTCCTACCCTCTCTAACAAAGTTCGTACCCCCTCTTATAAAGTTCGTACCCTCTCATAAAGCTCATACCCTCTCTAGAAAAGTTCGTACACTTTCTAACAATGTTTGTACCCCCTCTCATAATGTTCGTACCCTCTCTAAAAAAGTTTGTACAATCTCTAACAAAGTTCGTACCCTCTCTAACAAAGTTCGTACGCTCTCTAACAAAGTTCGTACCCCCTCTCATAAAGTTCGTACATTCTCTAACAAAGTTCGTACCCCCTCTTATAAAGTTCATTCCCTCTCTAACAAAGTTCGTACCTTCTCTAACAAAGTTCGTATGCTCTCTAACAAAGTTCATACCCCCTCTCATAAAGTTCGTACCCTCTCTAACAAAGTTCGTACCTCTATAACAAGGTTCGTACCATCTCTAACAAAGTTTGTAACCCCTCTCATAAAGTTCGTACACTCTCTAACAAAGTTCGTACCCCCTCTCATAAAGTTCATACCCTCTCTAACAAAGTTCGTACCCTCTCTAACACTGTTCGTACCCCCTCTCCAAAAGTTCGTACCCTCTCTAACAAAGTTCGTACCCTCTCTAACACTGTTCGTACCCTCTCTAACAAAGTTCGTACGCTCTCTAACAAAGTTCGTACCCTCTCAAACAAAGTTCGTTCCATCTCTAACAAAGTTCGTACCCTCTCTCACTAAGTTCGTACCCTGTTTAACAAATTTCGTATCCCTCCCATAAAGTTCGTACCCTCTCAAACAAAGTTCGTACCCGCTCTAAGAAAGTTCGTACACTTTCTAACAAAGTTCGTACCCTGTCCAGCAAAGTTCGTACGCTCTCTAACAAAGTTCGTACCCCCTCTCATAAAGTTCGTACATTCTCTAACAAAGTTCGTACCATCTCTAACAAAGTTCGTACCCCCTCTTATAAAGTTCATCCCCTCTCTAACAAAGTTCGTACCTTCTCTAACAAAGTTCGTACCCTCTCTAACAAAGTTCGTATGTTCTCTAACAAAATTCATACCCCCTCTCATAAAGTTCGTACCCTCTCTAACAAAGTTCGTACCTCTATAACAATGTTCGTACCATATCTAACAAAGTTTGTAACCCCTCTCATAAAGTTCGTACACTCTCTAACAGAGTTCGTACCCCCTCTCATAAAGTTCATACCCCCTCTAACAAAGTTCGTACCCTCTCTAACACTGTTCGTACCCCCTCTCCAAAAGTTCGTACCCTCTCTAACACTGTTCGTACCCCCTCTCCAAAAGTTCATACCCTCTCTAACAAAGTTCGTACCCTTTCAAACAAAGTTCGTTCCATCTCTCATAAAGTTCGTACCCCCTCAATTAAAGCTTGTACCCTCTCATATAGTTCGTACCCTCTCTAACAACGTTCGTACGCTATCCAACAAAGTTCGTACCCCCTCTCATAAAGTTGGTACCCTCTCTAACAAAGTTCGTACCCTCTCTAAAAAAGTTCGTACGCTCTCTAATAAAGTTCGTACCTCTATAACAAGGTTTGTACCCTCTTTAACAAAGTTCGTACCCTCTCTAACAAAGTTCGTTCCATCTCTAACAAAGTTCGTGCCCTCTCTAACAAAGTTTGTACCTTGTTTAACAAAGTTCGTATCCCTCCCATAAAGTTCGTACCCCCTCAAACAAAGTTCGTACCCTCTCTAAGAAAGTTTGTACACTTTCTAACAAAGTTCATACTCCCTCTCACAAAGTTTGTTCAATCTCTAACGAAGTTCGTGCCCTCTCTAACAAAGATCACACCCTGTCTAGCAAAGTTCGTATCCCCTCTCATAAAGTTCTTACCCTCTCAAAAAAAGTTCGTACCCCCTCTCACAAAGTTCGTTCCATCTCTAACAAAGTTCGTACCCTCTCTAACAAAGTACGTACCCTGTCTAACAAAGTTCGTACCCTCTCAAACAAAGTTCGTACCCGCTATAACAAAGTTTGTTCTATCTCTAACAAAGTTCGTACCTTGTCTAGATAAGTTCGTATCCCCTCTCAAACAAAGTTCGTACCCGCTCTAAGAAAGTTCCTACCCTCTCTAAAAAAGTTCGTACCACATCTCAAAAAGCTCGTACCCTCTAAAACAAAGTTCGTACCCCCTCAATTAACGCTTGTAACCTCTCATAAAGTTCGTACCCGCTCTAACAAAGTTCGTACCCTCTCTAACAAAGTTCATACACTCTTTAACAAAGTTCGTACGCTCTTTAACAAAGTTCGTACCCCCTCTCATAAAGTTTGTACCCACTCCCAAAAAGTTCGTACCCTCTCTAACAAAGTTCGTACCCTCTCTAACAAAGTTCGGACGCTCTCTAACAAAGTTCGTACCCCCTCTCATAAAGTTCGTACTATCTTTAACAAAGTTCGTACCCTCTCTAAACAAGTTCTTACGCTCTCTAACAAAGTTCGTACCTCTATAACAAGGTTCCTCCCCTCTCTAATAAAGTTCGTACCCCCTCTCAAAAAGTTCGTACCCTCTTTAACAAAGTTCGTAGCCCCTATAACAAAATTTGTACCCTTGAAAACAAAGTTCGTACCCCCTCTCATAAAGTTCGAACCCTCTCTGACAAATTCGTACCCTTTCTAACAATGTTCGTACCCCCTCTCATAAAGTTCGTACCCTCTCTAAAAAAGTTCATACCATCTCTAACAAAGTTCGTACCCTCTCTAACATAGTTCGTACCCCCTCTCATAGAGTTCGTACCCTCTCTAAAAAAGTTCATACCATCTCTAACAAAGTTCGTACCCTCTCTAACATAATTCGTATGCTCTCTAACAAAGTTTGTACCCCCTCTCATAAAGTTCGTACCCTCTCTAAAAAAGTTCGTACCCCCTCTAACAAAGTTCGTACCCTCTCTAACAAAGTTCATACCCCCTCTAACAAAGTTTGTGCCCTTTGTAACAAAGTTCGTACCCCCATTAACAAAGTTCTTACCATCTATAACAAAGTTCGTACCCTCTAAAACAACGTTCGTACCCCCTCTCACAAAGCTCGTTCTATCTGTAACAAAGTTCGTACCCTCTATAACAAAATTCGTACCCTGTCTAACAAAGTTTGTTTCCCTCCCATAAAGTTCGTACCCTCTCAAACAAAGTTCGTACCCGCTCTCACAAAGTTTGTTCCATGTCTAACAAAGTTCGTATCCCCTCTCAGAAAGTTCGTACCCTCTCAAACAAAGTCCGTACCCGTTCTAAGAAAGTTCATACCCTCTCTAACAAAGTTCGTACCACATCTCAAAAAGTTCGTACCCTCTTTAACTAAGTTCGTACCTCCTCAATTAAAGCTTGTACCCTCTCATAAAGTTCGTACCCTCTCTAAAAAAGTTTGTACCATCTCTAAAAAAGTTCGTACCCTCTCTAACAAAGTTCGTACCCCCTCTCATAAAGTTGGTACCCTCTCTAACAAAGTTCGTACCCTCTCTAAAAAAGTTCGTACGCTCTCTAATAAAGTTCATACCTCTATAACAAGGTTTGTACCCTCTTTAACAAAGTTCGTCCCCTCTCTAACAAAGTTCGTTCCATCTCTAACAAAGTTCGTGCCCTCTCTAACAAAGTTTGTACCTTGTTTAACAAAGTTCGTATCCCTCCCATAAAGTTCGTACCCCCTCAAACAAAGTTCGTACCCTCTCTAAGAAAGTTTGTACACTTTCTAACAAAGTTCATACTCCCTCTCACAAAGTTTGTTCAATCTCTAACGAAGTTCGTGCCCTCTCTAACAAAGATCACACCCTGTCTAGCAAAGTTCATATCCCCTCTCATAAAGTTCTTACCCTCTCAAAAAAAGTTCGTACCCCCTCTCACAAAGTTCGTTCCATCTCTAACAAAGTTCGTACCCTCTCTAACAAAGTACGTACCCTGTCTAACAAAGTTCGTACCCTCTCAAACAAAGTTCGTACCCGCTATAACAAAGTTTGTTCTATCTCTAACAAAGTTCGTACCTTGTCTAGATAAGTTCGTATCCCCTCTCAAACAAAGTTCGTACCCGCTCTAAGAAAGTTCCTACCCTCTCTAAAAAAGTTCGTACCACATCTCAAAAAGCTCGTACCCTCTAAAACAAAGTTCGTACCCCCTCAATTAACGCTTGTAACCTCTCATAAAGTTCGTACCCGCTCTAACAAAGTTCGTACCCTCTCTAACAAAGTTCATACACTCTTTAACAAAGTTCGTACGCTCTTTAACAAAGTTCGTACCCCCTCTCATAAAGTTTGTACCCACTCCCAAAAAGTTCGTACCCTCTCTAACAAAGTTCGTACCCTCTCTAACAAAGTTCGGACGCTCTCTAACAAAGTTCGTACCCCCTCTCATAAAGTTCGTACTATCTTTAACAAAGTTCGTACCCTCTCTAAACAAGTTCTTACGCTCTCTAACAAAGTTCGTACCTCTATAACAAGGTTCCTCCCCTCTCTAATAAAGTTCGTACCCCCTCTCAAAAAGTTCGTACCCTCTTTAACAAAGTTCGTAGCCCCTATAACAAAATTTGTACCCTTGAAAACAAAGTTCGTACCCCCTCTCATAAAGTTCGAACCCTCTCTGACAAATTCGTACCCTTTCTAACAATGTTCGTACCCCCTCTCATAAAGTTCGTACCCTCTCTAAAAAAGTTCATACCATCTCTAACAAAGTTCGTACCCTCTCTAACATAGTTCGTACCCCCTCTCATAGAGTTCGTACCCTCTCTAAAAAAGTTCATACCATCTCTAACAAAGTTCGTACCCTCTCTAACATAATTCGTATGCTCTCTAACAAAGTTTGTACCCCCTCTCATAAAGTTCGTACCCTCTCTAAAAAAGTTCGTACCCCCTCTAACAAAGTTCGTACCCTCTCTAACAAAGTTCATACCCCCTCTAACAAAGTTTGTGCCCTTTGTAACAAAGTCCGTACCCCCATTAACAAAGTTCTTACCATCTATAACAAAGTTCGTACCCTCTAAAACAACGTTCGTACCCCCTCTCACAAAGCTCGTTCTATCTGTAACAAAGTTCGTACCCTCTATAACAAAATTCGTACCCTGTCTAACAAAGTTTGTTTCCCTCCCATAAAGTTCGTACCCTCTCAAACAAAGTTCGTACCCGCTCTCACAAAGTTTGTTCCATGTCTAACAAAGTTCGTATCCCCTCTCAGAAAGTTCGTACCCTCTCAAACAAAGTCCGTACCCGTTCTAAGAAAGTTCATACCCTCTCTAACAAAGTTCGTACCACATCTCAAAAAGTTCGTACCCTCTTTAACTAAGTTCGTACCTCCTCAATTAAAGCTTGTACCCTCTCATAAAGTTCGTACCCTCTCTAAAAAAGTTTGTACCATCTCTAAAAAAGTTCATACCCTCTCTAACAAAGTTCGTACCCCCTCTCATAAAGTTTGTACCCTCTCTAACAAAGTTCGTACCCTCTCTAAAAAAGTTCGTACGCTCTCTAACAAAGTTCGTACCTCTATCACAAGGTTCGTACCCTCTCTAACAAACTTCGTACCCTCTCAAACAAAGTTCGTATCCCTCCCATAAAGTTCGTACCCTCTCAAACAAAGTTCGTACCCGCTCTAAGAAAGTTCGTACACTTTCTAACAAAGTTCGTACCCCCTCTCAAAAAGTTTGTTCCATCTCTAACAAAGTTTGTACCCTCTCTAACAACGTTCGTATCCCTCCCATAAAGTTCGTACCCTCTCAAACAAAGTTCGTACCCTCTCTACAAAAGTTCGTACCCCCTCTAACAAAGTTCATAGCCTTTCTAACAAAGTTCATACCCCCTCTAACAAAGTTCTTACCATCTTTAACAAAGTTCGTACCCTCTCAAACCAAGTTCGTTCCATCTCTAACAAAGTTCGTACCCAGTCTAACAAAGTTCGTACCCCCTCTCACAAAGTTTGTACCATCTCTAAAAAGTTCGTACCCTCTCTAACTAAGTTCGTACCCCCTCTCATAAAGTTCATACCCTCTCTAACAAAGTTCGTACGCTCTCGAACAAAGTTCGTAGCCCCTCTCATAAAGTTCGTACCATCTCTAACAAAGTTCGTACCCCCTCTCATAAAGTTCGTACCCCATCTCATAAAGTTCGTACCCTCTCTAACAAAGTTCGTACCCTCTCTAAAAAAGTTCGTATGCTCTCTAACAAGGTTCATACCTCTATAACAAGGTTCGTACCCTCTCTAACAAAGTTCGTACCGCCTCTCATAAAGTTCCTTCCATCTCTAACAAAGTTCGTACCCTCTCTAACAAAGTTCGTACCTTGTCCAACAAAGTTCGTTTCCCTCCCATAAAGTTTGTACCCTCTCAAACAAAGTTCGTACCCCCTCTTACAAAGGTCGTTCCATCTCTAACAAAGTTCATACCCTTTCTAACAAAGTTCGTACCCTGTCTAACAAATTTTGTATCCCTCCCATAAAGTTGTTACCCTCTAAAACAAAGTTCGTACCCGCTTTAAGAAAGTTCGTACACTTTCTAACAAAGTTCGTACACTTTGTCACAAAGTTTGTTTCATCTCTAACAAAGTTCGTACCTTGTCTAACAAAGTTCGTATCCCTCCCATAAAGTTCGTACCCTCTCAAACAAAGTTCGTACCCGCTCTAAGAAAGTTTGTACACTTTCTAACAAAGTTCGTACCCCCTCTCACAAAGTTTGTTCCATCTCTAACAAAGTTCGTATCCCCTCTCATAAAGTTCGTACCCTCTCTAACAAAGTTCGTACCCTCTCTAACAAAGTTCATACCACATCTCAAAAAGTTCATACCCCCTGAATTAAAGTTCGTACCCTCTCTAAAAAAGTTTGTACCATCTCTAACAAAGTTCAAACGCTCTCTAACAAAGTTCGTACACTTTCTCACAAAGTTCGTACTCCCTCTCACAAAGTTTGTTCCATCTCTAACAAAGTTCGTACCCTCTCTAACAAAGTTCATATCCCCTCTCATAAAGTTCGTACCCGCTTTAAGAAAGTAAGTACCCTCTCTAACAAAGTTCGTACCACATCTCAAAAAGTTCGTATCCCTCTAAAAGAAAGTTTGTACCCTCTTTAACTAAGTTCGTACCCCCTCAATTAAAGCTTGTACCCTCTCATAAAGTTCGTACCCTCCCTTACAAAGTTCGTACGCTCTCTAACAAAGTTCGTACTCCCTCTAAAAAAGTTCGTACGCTCTCTAACAAAGTTCGTACCTCTATAACAAGTTTCGTACCCTCTGTAACAAAGTTTGTACCCTCTCTAACAAAGTTCGTACCCCCTCTCATAAAGTTTGTACCCTCTCTGACAAATTCGTATCCTTTCTAACAATGTTCGTACCCCCTCTCATAAAGTTCATACCCTCTCTAAAAAAGTTTGTACCATCTCTCACAAAGTTTGTACCCTATCTAACAAAGTTTGTACCCTCTCTAAAAAAGTTGGTGCCATCTCTAACAATGTTCGTACCCTCTCTAACAAAGTTCGTACCCTCTCAAACTAAGTTCGTACCCCCTCTCATAAAGTTCATACCCTCTCTCACAAAGTTTGTACCCGCTCTAACCAAGTTCGTACCCTCTCTAATAAAGTTCGTACCCCCTCTAACAAAGTTCGTACCCTCTCTAATAAAGTTCATACCCCGTCTAACAAAGTGTGTACCATTTGTAACAAAGTTCGTACCCCCTCTAACAAATTTCTTACCATCTCTAACAAAGTTCGTACCCTCTCAAACAAAGTTCCTTCCATCTCTAACAAACTTCGTACCCTATCTAACAAAGTTCGTATCCCTCCCATAAAGTTCGTACCCCCTCTAACAAAGTTCGTACCCTCTCTAATAAAGTTCATACCCCGTCTAACAAAGTGTGTACCATTTGTAACAAAGTTCGTACCCCCTCTAACAAATTTCTTACCATCTCTAACAAAGTTCGTACCCTCTCAAACAAAGTTCCTTCCATCTCTAACAAACTTCGTACCCTATCTAACAAAGTTCGTATCCCTCCCATAAAGTTCGTACCCGCTCTAAGAAAGTTCGTACACTTTCTAACAAAGTTCGTACCCCCTCTCACAAAGTTTGTTCCATCTCTAACAAAGTTCGTACCCTCTGTAACAAAGTTCGTATCCCCTCTCATAAAATTCGTACCCTCTCAAACAAAGTTCGTACCCGCTCTAAGAAAGTTCGTACACTTTCTAACAAAGTTCGTAACCCTCTCACATAGTTTGTTCCATCTCTAACAAAATCCGTACCCTCTCTAACAAAGTTCATACCCTGTCTAGCAAAGTTCGTATCCCCTCTTAAACAAAATTCGTACCCGCTATAAGAAAGTTCGTACCCTCTCTAACAAAGTTCGTACCACATCTCAAAAAGTTCGTACCGTCTAAAAGAAAGTTCGTACCCTCTCAAACAAAGTTTGTACCCTATCTCACAAAGTTCGTTCCATCTCTAACAAAGTTCGTACCCTGTCTAAAAAAATTCGTATCCCTCCCATAAAGTTCGTACCCTCTCAAACAAAGTTCGTACCCGCTTTAAGAAAGTTCGTATACTTTCTAAAAAATTCGTACCTTGTCTAACAAAGTTCTTATCCCTCCCATAAAGTTCGTACCCACTCAAACAAAGTTCGTAACCCCTCTTTCAAAGTTTGTTCCATCTCTAACAAAGTTCGTACCATCTCTAACAAAGTTCGTACCTCTATAACAAGATTCGTACCCTCTGTAACAAAGTTCGTACCCTCTCATATGAAGTTCGTACCCCCTCTCAAAAAGTTTGTACCCTCTTTAAAAAAGTTCGTAGCCCCTCTAAAAAAGTTTGTACCCTTGAAAACAAAGTTCGTACCCCCTCTCTAACAAAGTTCGTACCCTTTCTAACAATGTTCGTATCCCCTCTCATAAAGTTCATACCCTCTCTAACAAAGTTTGTACCATCTCTAACAAAGTTCCTACCCCCTCTCATAAAGTTCGTACCCCTTCTCATAAAGTTCATACCCTCTCTAACAAAGTTCGTACCCGCTTTAACCAAGTTCGTACCCCCTCTAACAAAGTTCTTACCATCTCTAACAAAGTTCGTACCCTCTCAAACAAAGTTCGTACCCCCTCTCACAAAGTTCGTTCCATCTCTAACAAAGTTCGTACCCGCTCTAACAAAGTTCATACCCCCCTCTCACAAAGTTTGTTCCATCTGTAACAAAGTTCGTACCCTGGTCTAACAAAGTTCGTGCCCGCTCTAAGAAAGTTCATACACTTTCTAACAAAGTTCGTACCCCCTCTCTCAAAGTTTGTTCCATCTCTAACAAAGTTCATACCATCTCTAACAAAGTTCGTACCCTCTCTAACAAAGTTCGTACCTCTATAACAAGGTTCGTACCCTCTCTAACAAAGTTCATACCCTCTCTAACGAAGTTCGTACCCCCTCTCAAAAAGTTCGTACCCTCTTTAAAAAAGTTCGTAGGTCCTCTAACAAAGTTTGTACCCTTGAAAACAAAGTTCGTACCCCCTCTCATAAAGTTTGTACCCTCTCTAACAAAGTTCGTACCCTTTCTAACAACGTTCGTACCCTGTCTAACAAAGTTCCTGTCCCTCCCATAAAGTTCGTACCCACTCAAACAAAGTTCGTAACCCCTCTCTCAAAGTTTGTTCCATCTCTAACAAAGTTCGTACCCTCTCTAACAAAGTTCATACCTCTATAACAAGGTTCGTACCCTCTCTAACGAAGTTCGTACCCCCTCTCAAAAAGTTCGTACCCTCTTTAAAAAAGTTCGTAGCTCCACTAACAAAGTTTGTACCCTTGAAAACAAAGTTCGTACCCCCTCTCATAAAGTTTGTACACTCTCTAACAAAGTTCGTACCCTTTCTAACAATGTTCGTACCCCTCTCATAAAGTTCATACCCTCTCTAAAAAAGTTCGTACCCTCTCTAACAAAGTTCGTACCCTATCTAACAAAGTTCGTACGCTCCATAACAAATTTCCTACCCCCTCTCATAAAGTACGTACCCCTTCTAATAAAGTTCATACCCTCTCTAACAAAGTTCGTACCCGCTCTAACCAAGTTCGTACCCTCTCTAAAAAAGTTCGTACCCCCTCTAACAAAGTTCGTACCCTCTCTAACAAAGTTCATACCCCCTCTAACAAAGTTTGTACCCTCTCTAACAAAGTTCTTACCATCTCTAACAAAGTTCGTACCCTCTCAAACAAAGTTCGTACCCCATGTCACAAAGTTCGTTCCATCTCTAACAAAGTTCGTACCCTCTCAAAAAAAGTTAGTACCCGCTCTAACAAAGTTCGTACCCCCCTCACAAAGTTTGTTCCATCTCTAACAAAGTTCGTACCCTCTCTAACAAAGTTCGTACCCTCTCTAACAAAGTTCCTACCCCCTCTCATAATGTTCGTACCCTCTCAAACTAAGTTCGTACCCCTTCTCATAAAGTTCATACCCTCTCTAAGAAAGTTCGTACCCGCTCCAACCAAGTTCGTACCCTCTCTAATAAACTTCGTACCCTCTCTAAAAAAGTTCGTACCCCCTCTAACTAAGTTCGTACCCTCTCTAACAAAGTTCATACCCCCTCTAACAAAGTTTGTACCCTTTGTAACAAAGTTCGTACCCCCTCTAACAAAGTTCTTACCATCTCTAACAAAGTTCGAACCCTCTCAAACAAAGTTCGTACCCCCTCTTACAAAGTTCGTTCCATCTCTAACAAAGTTCGTATCCCTCCCATAAAGTTCGTACCCTCTCAAACAAAGTTCGTACCCGCTCTAACAAAGTTTGTACCCCCTCTCACAAAGTTTGTTCCATCTCTAACAAAGTTCGTACCCTCTCTAACAAAGTTCGTACCACATCTCAAAAAGTTCGTACCCGCTCTAAGAAAGTTCGTACACCCTCAATTAAAGCTTGTACCCTCTCATAAAGTTCGTACCCCCTCTAAAAAAGTTTCTACCATCTCTAACAAAGTCCGTACGCTCTCTAACAAAGTTCGTACCCCCTCCCATAAAGTTCATACCCTCTCTCACAAAGTTTCTACCCGCTCTAACCAAGTTCGTACCCTCTCTGATAAAGTTCGTACCCTTTTTCAAAAAGTTTGTACCCCCTCCAACAAAGTTCGTACCCTCTCTAACAAAGTTCATACCCTCTCTAACAAAGTTTGTACCCTTGTAACAAAGTTCGTACCCCCTCTAACAAAGTTCTTACGATCTCTAACAAAGTTCGTACCCTCTCAAACAAAGTTCGTACCCCCTCTCACAAAGTTCGTTCCATCTCTAACAAAGTTCGTACCCTCTCTAACAAACTTCGTACCCTGTCTAACAAAGTTCGTATCCCTCCCATAAAGTTCGTACCCTCTCAAACAAAGTTCGTACCCGCTCTAAGAAAGTTCGTACACTTTCTAGCAAAGTTAGTACCCCCTCTCACAAAGTTTGTTCCATCTCTAACAAAGTTCGTACCCTCTCTAACAAAGTTCGTACCCTGTCTAGCAAAGTTCGTATCCCCTCTCATAAAGTTCGTACCCTCTCAAACAAAGTTCGTACCCACTCTAAGAAAGTTCGTACACTTTCTAACAAAGTTCGTACCCCTCTCACATAGTTTGTTCCATCTCTAACAAAATCCGTACCCTCTCTAACAAAGTTCGTACCCTGTCTAGCAAAGTTCGTCTCCCCTCTTAAACAAAATTCGTGCCCGCTCTAAGAAAGTTCGTACCCTCTCTAACAAAGTTCATTCCACATCTCAAAAAGTTCGTACCCTCTTTAACAAAGTTCGTACCCTCTGAAACAAAGTTTGTACCCTATCTCACAATGTTCGTTCCATCTTTAACAAAGTTCGTACCCTGTCTAAAAAAATTCGTATCCCTCCCATAAAGTTCGTACCCTCTCAAACAAAGTTCGTACCCTCTTTAAGAAAGTTCGTAGACTTTCTAACAAAGTTCATACCCCCTCTCACAAAGTTTGTTCCATCTCTAACAAAGTTCGTACACTGTCTAACAAAGTTCGTGCCCGCTCTAAGAAAGTTCGTACACTTTCTAACAAAATTCATACCTCATCTCTTAAAGTTTGTTCCATCTCTAACAAAGTTCGTACCATCTCTAAAAAAGTTCGTACCCTCTCTAAGAAAGTTCGTACCTCTATAACAAGGTTCGTACCCTCTCTAACAAAGTTCGTACCCTCTCTAACGAAGTTCGTACCCCCTCTAAAAAAGTTCGTACCCTCTTTAAAAAAGTTCGTAGCCCCTCTAACAAAGTTTGTACCCTTGAAAACAAAGTTCGTACCCCCTCTCATAAAGTTCGTACCCCCTCTAACGAAGTTCTTACCATCTCTAACAAAGTTCGTGCCCTCTCAAACAAAGTTCGTACCCCCTCTCACAAAGTTCGTTCCATCTCTAACAAAGTTCGTACTCTCTCTAACAAACTTCGTACCCTGTCTAGCAAAGTTCGTATCCCCTCTCATAAAGTTCGTACCCTCTCAAACAAAGTTCGTACCCACTCTAAGAAAGTTCGTACACTTTCTAACAAAGTTCGTACCCCCTCTCACATAGTTTGTTCCATCTCTAACAAAATCCGTACCCTCTCTAACAAAGTTCGTACCCTGTCTAGCAAAGTTCGTCTCCCCTCTTAAACAAAATTCGTGCCCGCTCTAAGAAAGTTCGTACCCTCTCTAACAAAGTTCGTTCCACATCTCAAAAAGTTCGTACCCTCTTTAACAAAGTTCGTACCCTCTCAAACAAAGTTTGTACCCTATCTCACAAAGTTCGTTCCATCTTTAACAAAGTTCGTACCCTGTCTAAAAAAATTCGTATCCCTCCCATAAAGTTCGTGCCCTCTCAAACAAAGTTCGTACCCTCTTTAAGAAAGTTCGTAGACTTTCTAACAAAGTTCATACCCCCTCTCACAAAGTTTGTTCCATCTCTAACAAAGTTCGTACACTGTCTAACAAAGTTCGTGCCCGCTCTAAGAAAGTTCGTACACTTTCTAACAAAATTCGTACCCCCTCTCTCAAAGTTTGTTCCATCTCTAACAAAGTTCGTACCATCTCTAAAAAAGTTCGTACCCTCTCTAAGAAAGTTCGTACCCTCTCTAAGAAAGTTCGTACCTTTATAACAAGGTTCGTACCCTCTCTAACAAAGTTCGTACCCTCTCTCACGAAGTTCGTACCCCCTCTAAAAAAGTTTGTACCCTCTTTAAAAAAGTTCGTAACCCCTCTAACAAAGTTTGTACCCTTGAAAACAAAGTTCGTACCCCCTCTCATAAAGTTTGTACCCTCTCTACCAAAGTTCGTACACTTTCTAACAAAGTTCGTACCCCCTCTCAGCAACTTTGTTCCATCTTTAACAAAGTTCGTACCCTCTCTAACAAAGTTCGTATCCCTCCCATAAAGTTCGTACCCTCTCAAACAAAGTTCGTACCCGCTTTAAGAAAGTTCGTAGACTTTCTAACAAAGTTCGTACCCCCTCTCACAAAGTTTGTTCCATCTTTAACAAAGTTCGCACACTGTCTAACAAAGTTCGTGCCCGCTCTAAGAAAGTTCGTACACTTTCTAACAAAGTTCGTACCCCCTCTCTCAAAGTTTGTTCCATCTTTAACAAAGTTCGTACCATCTCTAACAAAGTTCGTACCCTCTATAACAATGTTCGTACCGTCTCTAACAAAGTTCGTACCCTCTCTAACGAAGTTCGTACCCCCTCTAAAAAAGTTCGTACCCCCTCTAAAAAAGTTCGTACCCTCTTTAAAAAAGTTCGTAGCCCCTCTAACAATTTGTACCCTTGAAAACAAAGTTCGTACCCCCTTTCATAAAGTTTGTACCCTCTCTAACAAAGTTCGTACCCTTTCCAACAATGTTCGTACCCCCTCTCATAAAGTTCATACCCTCTCTAAAAAAGTTTGTACCATCTCTAACAAAGTTCGTACCCTATCTAACAAAGTTCTTACGCTCTACAACAAAGTTCGTACCCCTTCTCATAAAGTTCATACCCTCTCTAACAAAGTTCGTACCCGCTCTAACCAAGTTCGTACCCTCTCTAATAAAGTTCGTACCCTCTCTAAAAAAGTTCGTACCCCCTCTAACAAAGTTCATACCCCCTCTAACAAATTTTGTACCCTTTGTAACAAAGTTCGTACCCCCTCTAACAAAGTTCTTACCATCTCTAACAAAGTTCGTACCCTCTCAAACAAAGTTCGTACCCCCTGTCACAAAGTTCGTTCCATCTCTAACAAAGTTCGTACCCTCTCTAACAAAGTTCGTATCCCTCTCATAAAGTTCGTACCCTCTCAAACAAAGTTCGTACCCGCTCTAACAAAGTTCGTACCCCCTCTCACAAAGTTTGTTCCATCTCTAACAAAGTTTGTACCCTCTCTAACAAATTTCGTACACTCTCCAACAAAGTTCCTACCCCCTCTCATAAAGTTCGTACCCTCTCAAACTAAGTTCGTACCCCTTCTCATAAAGTTCATACCCTCTCTAACAAAGTTCGTACCCGCTCTAACCTAGTTCGTACCCTCTCTAAAAAAGTTCGTACCCCCTCTAACTAAGTTCGTACCCTCTCTAACAAAGTTCATACCCCCTCTAACAAAGTTTGTACCCTTTGTAACAAAGTTCGTACCCCCTCTAACAAAGTTCTTACCATCTCTAACAAAGTTCGTACCCCCTCTCACAAAGTTCGTTCCATCTCTAACAAAGTTCGTACCCTCTCTAACAAAGTTCGTATCGCTCCCATAAAGTTCGTACCTTCTCAAACAAAGTTCGTACCCGCTCTAACAAAGTTCGTAACCCCTATCACAAAGTTTGTTCCATCTCTAACAAAGTCCGTACCCTCTTTAACAAAGTTCGTACCTTGTCTAGCAAAGTTCGTACGCTCTCTAACAAAGTTCGTACCCCCTCTCATAAAGTTCGTACCCTCTCTAACAAAGTTCATACCTCTATAACAAGGTTCGTACCATCTCTAACAAAGTTCGTACCATCTCCAACAAAGTTCATACCCTCTCTAACAAAGTTTGTACCCCCTCCCGTAAAGTTCGTACCTCTATAACAAGGTTCATAGCATCTTTAATAAAAGTTCGTACCATCTCTAACAAAGTTCGTACCCCCTCTCATAAAGTTCGTACCCTCTCTAAAAAAGTTCGTACACTCTCTAAAAAAGTTTGTACCCTCTATAACAAAGTTCGTACCCCCTCTCATAGTGTTCGTACCCTCTCTAACAAAGTTGATTGCATTTCTAACAAAGTTCAAACCCTCCCAAAAAAGGTTCGTACCCATTCTCCCAAAGTTCGTTCCCTCTCCAAACAAGTTCGTATCATCTCTAACAAAGTTCGTACCTCTCTAACAAAGTTCGTACCTTCTCTAAAAAAGTTCATACCCTCTTTAACAACGTTTGTATCTCCTCTAAAAAAGTTCGTACCTCTATAACAAAGTTCGTACCCGTTCTAACAAAAGTCGTAGCTTCTCTAAGAAAGTTCGTACCCTCTTTAACAAAGTTCGTACCCCCCTCTTAAAAAGTTCGTACCCTCTATAACAAGGTTCGTACCATCTCTAAAAAAGTTCGTACCCTCTTTAACAAAGTTCGTACCTCCTCTCAAAAAGTTCATACCCTCTCTAAAAAAGTTCGTACCCTCGCTAACAAAGTTCGTACCTCTCTAAAAAGGTTGATACCCTCTCTAACAAAGTTCGTACCCTCTCTAACAATGTTTGTACCCTCGCTAACAAAGTTCGTACTTCTCTAACAAAGTTCGTACCCCCTCTCATAAAGTTCGTACCCTCTCTAACAAACTTCGTACCCCATCTCAAAAAGTTTGTACCCTCTCTAACAAAATTCGTACCCACTCTAACAACGTTCGTACCCCCTCTCATAGTGTTCGTACTCTCTCTAACAAAGTTGATTGCATCTCTAACAAAGTTCAAACCCTCCCAAAAAAGGTTCGTACCCATTCTCCCAAAGTTCATTCCCTCTCCAACAAAGTTCGTACCCTCTCTAACAAAGTTTGTACCTTCTCTAACAAAGTTCGTTCCTCTCTAACAAAGTTCGTACCTTCTCTAAAAAAGTTCGTACCCTCTTTAAAAAAGTTCGTACCTCCTCTCAAAAAGTTCGTACCCTCTCTAAAAAAGTTCGTACCCTCTTTAAAAAAGTTCGTACCTCCTCTCAAAAAGTTCGTACCCTCTCTAACAAAGTTCGTACCTCTCAAAAAAAGTTCGTACCCTCTCTAACGAAGTTCGTACCCCCTCTCAAAAAGTTCGTACCCTCTCTAACAAAGTTCGTACCATCTCCAACAAAGTTCGAACCCTCTCTAACAAAGTTCGTACCCCCTCTCATAAAGTTCGTACCCTCTCTAACAAAGTTCGTACCTCTATAACAAGGTTCGTACCATCTATAACAAGGTTCGTACCATCTCTAACAAAGTTCGTACCATCTCCAACAAAGTTCGTACCCCCTCTCATAAAGTTCGTACGCTCTCTAACAAAGTTCGTACCCCCTCTAAAAAAGTTCGTTCCAAATATGAGAAACCAATTGATTAATTTATTAAGCTAGAGTAAAGATTGGGAAGGTGTCCCAATGACAAGAATCCAATTGATTAATTGATTAAGCAAAACTTAAACTTAGGAAGGTGTCCCAATGTTGAGAAACCAATTGAGTAATTGATTAAGCTAAAGTAAAACTTAGTATGGTGTCCTAATGTGGAGAAACCAATTGATTAATTGATTAAGCTAAACTCAAACTTAGGAAGGTGTCTGGAAGATGAGCAACCAATTGATTAATTGATTAAGCTAAAGTAAAGCTTAGGAAGGTCTCCCAATGACAAGAATCTAATTGATTAATTGATTCAGCTAAACTAAAACTTGGGAAGGTATCCCAAAGATGAGAAACCAATTGATTAATTGATTAAGCTAAAGTAAAACTTAGTATGGTATCCCAATGATGAGAAACCAATTGAATAATTGATTAAGCTAAATGGAAAAATAGGAAGGTCTCGCAATGATGAGAAACCAATTGGTTAATTGATTAACCTAAAGTAAAGCTTAGGAAGGTGTCCCGATGACAAGAAACAAACTGATCAATTGATTAGCCTAACTAAAAGTTAGGAAGTTGTCGCAAAGTAGAGAAACCAATTGATTAATTTAATAAGCTAAAGTAAAGCTTAAGAAGGTGTCCCAATGATAAGAAACCAATTGATTAATTGATTAAGCTAAACTAAAACTTAGGATGGTGTCCCAAAGATGAGAAACCAATTGATTCCTTGATTAAGCTACAGTAAAACGTAGGATGGTGTCCCAATGTGAAGATACCAATTGAATAATTGATTAAGCTAAAAAAAAACTTAGGGAGGTGTCCCAATGACGAGAAACCAATTGATTATTTGATTAAGCTAAACTAAAACTTAGGAAGTTGTCCCAAAGATGAGAAACCAATTGATTAATTTATTAAGCTAAAGTAAAGCTTAGGAAGGTGTCCCAATGACAAGAATCCAATTGATTAATTGATTAAGCAAAACTTAAAGTTAGGAAGGTGTCCCAATGATGAGAAACCAATTGATTAATTGATTAAGCTAAAGTAAAACTTAGTATGGTGTCCCAATGTGGAGAAACTAATTGATTAATTGATTAAGCTAAACTCAAACTTAGGAAGGTGTCTGGAAGATGAGCAACCAATTGGTTAATTGATTAAGCTAAACTAAAACTTAGGAAGTTGTCTGAAAGATGAGAAACCAATTGATTAATGTATTAAACTAAAGTAAGGCTTAGGAAGGTGTCCCAATGACAGGAATCCAATTGATTAATTGATTCAGCTAAACTAAAACTTGGGAAGGTGTCACAAAGATGAGAAACCAATTGATTGATTAAGCTAAAGTAAAACTTAGTATGGTGTCCCAATGTGGAGAAACCAATTGATTAATTGATTGAGCTAAAATCAAACTTAGGAAGGTGTCTGGAAGATGAGCAACCAATTGATTAATTGATTAAGCTAAACTAAAACTTAGGATGGTGTCCCAAAGATGGGAAACCAATTGATTCCTTGATTAAGCTAAAGTAAAACTTAGGATGGTGTCCCCATGTGGAGAAACCAATTGAAAAAGTTATTAAGCTAAAATAAAACTTAGGAACCTGTCCCGATGATGAGAAACCAATTGATTAACTGATTAAGGTAATGTAAAACTTAGGAAGGTGTCCCGATGATGAGAAACCAATTGATTAATTGATTAAGCTAAACTCAAACTTAGGAAGTTGTCCCAAAGATGAGAAACCTATTAAACAGTTTATTAAGCTAAAATAAAACTTAGGAAGGTGTCCCAATGATTAGAAACCAATTGATTAATTGATTAAGGTAATGTAAAACTTAGGAAGGTGTCCCAAAGATGAGAAACCAATATATTAATTGATTAAGCTAAAGTAAAGTTTAGGAAGTGTCCTAGTCTTAAGAAACCAATTGATTAATTGATTAGGCTTAACCAAAACTCAGGATGGTGTCCCAAGTAGGAGAAAACAATTGAATAATTGATTAAGCTAAAATAAAACTTAAGAAGGTGTCCCAATGATAAGAACCCAATTGATTAATTGGTTATGCTAAACTAAAACTTAGGATGGTGTCCCAAAGATGGGAGACCAATTGATTCCTTGATTAAGCTAAAGTAAAACTTAGGATGGTGTCCCCATGTGGAGAAACCAATTGAATAAGTTATTAAGCTAAAATAAAACTTAGGAAGCTGTCCCGATGATGAGAAACCAATTGATTAACTGATTAAGGTAATGTAAAACTTAGGAAGGTGTCCCTATGATGAGAAACAAATTGATTAATTGATTAAGCTAAACTCAAACTCAGGAAGTTGTCCCAAAGATGAGAAACCTATTGAATAATTTATTAAGCTAAAATAAAACTTAAGAAGGTGTCCCAATGATTAGAAACCAATTGATTAATTGATTAAGGTAATGGAAAACTTAGGAAGGTGTCCCAAAGATGAGAAACCAATGTATTAATTGATGAAGCTAAAGTAAAGCTTAGGAAGTGTCCCAGTCTTAAGAAATCAATCCATTAATTGATTAGGCTAAACCAAAACTTAGGATTGTGTCCCAAGTAGGAGAAAACAATTGAATAATTGATTAAGCTAAAATAAAACTTAAGAAGATGTCCCAATGATGAGAAACCAATTGATTAATTGATTAAGCTAAACTAAAAGTAGGAAATCGTCCCTAAGATGAGAAACCGATTGACTAATTTATCAAGCAAAAGTAAAGCTTGAGAAGGTGGCCCAATGATAAAAAAACCAATTGATTAATATATTAAGTGAAAGTAAAACTTAGGATGGCTTCCCAATGTGGTGAACCAATTGAATAATTGATTAAGCTAAAATAAAACTTAGGAAGGTGTCCCAATGATGAGAAACCAATTGATTAACTGATTAAGCTAAACTAAAACTTAGGAAGTTGTCCCAAAGATGAGAAACCAATTGATTAATTTATTAAGCTAAAGTAAAGCTTAGGAAGGTGTCCCAATGACAAGAATCCAATTGGTTAATTGTTTAAGCTAAACTTAAACTTAGGAAGGTGTGCCGATGACAAGAAACCAACTGATCAATTGATTAGGCTAAACTAAAACTTACGAAGTTGTTCCAAAGATGAGAAACCAATTGATCATTTGATTAAGCTAAAGTAAAACTTAGTATGGTGTCCCAATGTGGAGAAACCAATTGAATAATTGATTAAGCTCAAATAAAACTTAGGAAGGTGTCCCAATGAAGAAAAACCAACTGATTAATTGATTAAGCGAAACTAAAAGTTAAGAAGGTGTCCCAATGACGAGAAGCCAATTGAATAATTGATAAAGCTAAACTAAAACTTAGGATGGTGTCCCAAAGATGAGAAACCAATTGATTCCTTGATTAAGCGAAAGTAAAACGTAGGATGGCATCCCAATGTGGAGAAACCAATTGATTAAGCGAAACTCAAACTTAGGAACGTGTCCCAAAGATGAGAAACCAATTGATTAATTGATTAAGCTAAACTCAAACTTAGGAAGGTGTCCCAATGACGAGAAACCAACTGATTAATTGATTATGCTAAACTAAAACTTACGAAGGTGTCCCAATGACGAGAGACCAATTGAATAATTGATTAAGCTAAATTGAAAGTTAGGAAGGTCTCCCAATGATGAGAAACCAATTGATTAATTGATTAAGCTAAACTCAAACTTAGGAAGTTGTCCCAAAGATGAGAAACCAATTGATTAATTTATTAAGCTAAAGTAAAGCTTAGGAAGGTGACCTAATGACAAGAATCCAATTGATTAATTGATTAAGCTAAACTGAAACTTAGGAAGGTGTCCCAAAGATGAGAAACCAATTGATTAATTGATTAAGCTAAAGTACAACTTAGTATGGTGTCCCAATGTGGAGAAACCAATTAAATAATTGATTAAGCTAAAATAAAACTTAGGAAGGTGTCCCAATGATGAGAAACCAACTGATTAATTGATTAAGCTAAGCAAAAACTTAGGCAGGGGTCCCAATGATGAGAAACCAATAGAATAATTGATTAACCTAAATTGAAACTTAGGAAGGTGTCCGAATGATGAGAAACCAACTGATTAAATGATTAAGCTAAACTCAAACTTAGGAAGGTGTCTCAAAGATGAGAAACCAATTGACTAATTGATTAAGCTAAGGTAAAACTTAGTATGGTGTCCCAATGCGGAGAAACCAATTGAATAATTCATTAAGCTAAAATAAAACTTAGGGAAGTGTCCCAATGATGAGAAACCAATTGATTATTTGATTAAGCTAAACTAAAACTTAGGAAGTTGTCCCAAATATGAGAAACCAATTGATTAATTTATTAAGCTAAAGTAAAGCTTAGGAATGTGTCCCAATGACAAGAATCCAATTGATTAATTCATTAAGCAAAACTTAAAGTTAGGAAGGTGTCCCAATGATGAGAAACCAATTGATTAATTGATTAAGTTAAAGTAAAACTTAGTATGGTGTCCCAATGTGGAGAAACCAATTGATTAATTGATTAAGCTAAAGTCAAACTTAGGAAGGTGTCTGGAAGATGAGCAACCAATTGATTAATTGATTAAGCTAAACTAAAACTCAGGAAGTTGTCGGAAAGATGAGAAACCAATTGATTAATTTATTAAGCTAAAGTAAGGCTTAGGAAGGTGTCCCAATGACAAGAATCCAATTGAATAATTGATTCAGCTAAACTAAAACTTGGGAAGGTGTCCCAAAGATTATAAACCAATTGATTAATTGATTAAGCTAAAGTAAAACTTAGTATGGTGTCCCAATGTGGAGAAACCAATTGATTAATTGATTAAGCTAAACTCAAACTCAGGAACGTGTCCCAAAGATGAGAAACCAATTGATTAATTGATTAAGCTAAGTTAAAACTTAGGATGGTCTCCCAATGTGATGAAACCAATTGAATAATTGATTAAGCTAAAATAAAACTTAGGGAGGTGTCCCAATGACGAGAAACCAACTGATTATTTGATTAAGCTAAACTGAAACTTAGGAAGTTGTCCCAAATATGAGAAAGCAATTGATTAATTTATTAAGCTAAAGTAAAGCTTAGGAAGGTGTCCTAATGACAAGAATCTAATTGATTAATTGATTAAGTTAAAGTAAAACTTAGTATGGTGTCCCAATGTGGAGAAACCAATTGATTAATTGATTAAGCTAAACTCAAACTTAGGAAGGTGTCCCAATGACGAGAAACCAACTGATTAATTGATTATGCTAAACTAAAACTTACGAAGGTGTCCCAATGATGAGAGACCAATTGAATAATTGAGTAAGCTAAATTGGAAGTTAGGAAGGTCTCCCAATGATGAGAAACCAATTGATTAATTGATTAAGCTAAAATCAAACTTAGGAAGTTGTCCCAAGGATGAGAAACCAATTGATTAATTTATTAAGCTAAAGTAAAGCTTAGGAAGGTGTCCTAATGACAAGAATCCAATTGATTAATTGATTAAGCTAAACTGAAACTTAGGAAGGTGTCCCAAAGATGAGAAACCAATTGATTGATTAAGCTAAAGTACAACTTAGTATGGTGTCCCAATGTGGAGAAACCAATTAAATAATTGATTAAGCTAAAATAAAACTTAGGAAGGTGTCTTAATGATGAGAAACCAACTGATTAATTGATTAAGCTAAGCAAAAACTTAGGAAGGGGTCCCAATGATGAGAAACCAATAGAATAATTGATTAACCTAAATTGAAACTTAGGAAGGTGTTCGAATGATGAGAAACCAACTGATTAAATGATTAAGCTAAACTCAAACTTAGGAAGGTGTCCCAAAGATGAGAAACCAATTGACTAATTGATTAAGCTAAGGTAAAACTTAGTATGGTGTCCCAATGTGGAGAAACCAATTGAATAATTCATTAAGCTAAAATAAAACTTAGGGAAGTGTCCCAATGATGAGAAACCAATTGATTATTTGATTAAGCTAAACTAAAACTTAGGAAGGTGTCCCAATGATGAGAAACCAATTGATTATTTGATTAAGTTAAAGTAAAACTTAGGATGGTGTCCCAATGTGAAGAAATCAATTGAATAATTGATTAAGCTAAAGTAAAACTTAGGAAGGTGTCCCAATGATGAGAAACCAATTGATTAATTGATTAAGCTAAAGTAAAACTTAGTATGGTGTCCCAATGTGGAGAAACCAATTAAATAATTGATTAAGCTAAAATAAAACTTAGGAAGGTGTCTTAATGATGAGAAACCAACTGATTAATTGATTAAGCTAAGCAAAAACTTAGGAAGGGGTCCCAATGATGAGAAACCAATAGAATAATTGATTAACCTAAATTGAAACTTAGGAAGGTGTTCGAATGATGAGAAACCAACTGATTAAATGATTAAGCTAAACTCAAACTTAGGAAGGTGTCCCAAAGATGAGAAACCAATTGACTAATTGATTAAGCTAAGGTAAAACTTAGTATGGTGTCCCAATGTGGAGAAACCAATTGAATAATTCATTAAGCTAAAATAAAACTTAGGGAAGTGTCCCAATGATGAGAAACCAATTGATTATTTGATTAAGCTAAACTAAAACTTAGGAAGGTGTCCCAATGATGAGAAACCAATTGATTATTTGATTAAGTTAAAGTAAAACTTAGGATGGTGTCCCAATGTGAAGAAATCAATTGAATAATTGATTAAGCTAAAGTAAAACTTAGGAAGGTGTCCCAATGATGAGAAACCAATTGATTAATTGATTAAGCTAAAGTAAAACTTAGTATGGTGTCCCAATGTGGAGAAACCAATTGATTAATTGATTAAGCTAAAGTCAAACTTAGGAAGCTGTCTGGAAGATGAGCAACCAATTGATTAATTGATTAAGCTAAACTAAAACTTAGGAAGTTGTCGGAAAGATGAGAAACCAATTGATTAATTTATTAAGCTAAAGTAAGGCTTAGGAAGGTGTCCCAATGACCAGAATCCAATTGAATAATTGATTCAGCTAAACTAAAACTTGGGAAGGTGTCCCAAAGATTAGAAACCAATTGATTAATTGATTAAGCTAAATTAAAACTTAGTATGGTGTCCCAATGTGGAGAAACCAATTGATTAATTGATTAAGCTAAACTCAAACTAAGGAACGTGTCCCAAAGATGAGAAACCAATTGATTAATTGATTAAGCTAAGTTAAAACTTAGGATGGTGTCCCAATGTGATGAAACCAATTGAATAATTGATTAAGCTAAAATAAAACTTAGGGAGGTGTCCTAATGATGAGAAACCAACTGATTATTTGATTAAGCTAAACTAAAACTTAGGAAGTTGTCCCAAAGATGAGAAAGCAATTGATTAATTTATTAAGCTTAAGTAAAGGTTAGGAAGCTGTCCCAATGACAAGAATCCAATTGATTAATTTATTAACGTAAAGTAAAGCTTAGGATGGTGTCCCAATGATAAGAAACCAATTGATTAATTGATTAAGTTAAACTAAAACTTAGGAAGTTGTCCCAATGATGAGAAACCAATTGATTAATTGATTACCAATTGATTAATTGATTAAGCTAATGTAAAGCTTGGGAAGGTGTCCCAATGATGAGAAACCAATTGATTAATTGATTAAGCTAAACTAAAACTTAGGACGGTATCCCAATGTGGAGAAATCAATTGAATAATTGATTAAGTTAAACTAAAACTTAAGAAGGTGTCCCAATGATGAGAAACCAATTCATTAATTATTTAAACTAAACTAAAACTTAGGAAGGTGTTCCAATAATTAGAACCCAATTGATTAAGGTAAACTAAAACTTAGGAAGGTGTCCCAATGATGAGAAACCAATTGATTACTTGATTAAGTTAAAGTAAAACTTAGGATGGTGTCCCAATGTGTAGAAACAAATTGAATAATTGATTAAGCTAAAATAAAACTTAGGAAGGTGTCCGAATGATGAGAAACCAACTGATTAATTGATTAAGCTAAACTCAAACTTAGGAAGGTGTCCCAAACATGAGAAACCAATTGATTAATTGATTAAGCTAAGGTAAAACTTAGTATGGTGTCCCAATGTGGAGAAACCAATTGAATAAAATATTCAGGTAAAATAAAAGTTAGGGAGGTGTCGCAATGATGAGAAACCAATTGATTATTTGATTAAGCTAAACTAATACTTAGGAAGTTGTCCCAAATATGAGAAACCAATTGATTCATTTATTAAGCTAAAGTAAAGCTTAGGAATGTGTCCCAATGACAAGAATCCAATTGATTAATTCATTAAGCAAAACTTAAAGTTAGGAAGGTGTCCCAATGATGAGAAACCAATTGATTAATTGATTAAGCTAAAGTAAAACTTAGTATGGTGTCCCAATGTGGAGAAACCAATTTGATTAATTGATTAAGCTAAAGTCAAACTTAGGAAGGTGTCTGGAAGATGAGCAACCAATTGATTAATTGATTAAGCTAAACTAAAACTTAGGAAGTTGTCGGAAAGATGAGAAACCAATTGATTAATTTATTAAGCTAAAGTAAGGCTTAGGAAGGTGTCCCAATGACAAGAATCCAATTGAATAATTGATTCAGCTAAACTAAAACTTGGGAAGGTGTCCCAAAGATGAGAAACCAATTGATTATTTGATTAAGCTAAACTAATACTTAGGAAGTTGTCCCAAATATGAGAAACCAATTGATTCATTTATTAAGCTAAAGTAAAGCTTAGGAAGGTGTCCCAATGAAAAGAATCCAATTGATTAATTGATTAAGCAAAACTTAAACTTAGGAAGGTGTCCCAATGATGAGAAACCAATTGATTATTTGATTAAGTTAAAGTAAAACTTAGGATGGTGTCCCAATGTGAAGAAATCAATTGAATAATTGATTAAGCTAAAGTAAAACTTAGGAAGGTGTCCCAATGATGAGAAACCAATTGATTAATTGATTAAGCTAAAGTAAAACTTAGTATGGTGTCCCAATGTGGAGAAACCAATTGATTAATTGATTAAGCTAAAGTCAAACTTAGGAAGCTGTCTGGAAGATGAGCAACCAATTGATTAATTGATTAAGCTAAACTAAAACTTAGGAAGTTGTCGGAAAGATGAGAAACCAATTGATTAATTTATTAAGCTAAAGTAAGGCTTAGGAAGGTGTCCCAATGACCAGAATCCAATTGAATAATTGATTCAGCTAAACTAAAACTTGGGAAGGTGTCCCAAAGATTAGAAACCAATTGATTAATTGATTAAGCTAAATTAAAACTTAGTATGGTGTCCCAATGTGGAGAAACCAATTGATTAATTGATTAAGCTAAACTCAAACTAAGGAACGTGTCCCAAAGATGAGAAACCAATTGATTAATTGATTAAGCTAAGTTAAAACTTAGGATGGTGTCCCAATGTGATGAAACCAATTGAATAATTGATTAAGCTAAAATAAAACTTAGGGAGGTGTCCTAATGATGAGAAACCAACTGATTATTTGATTAAGCTAAACTAAAAGTTAGGAAGTTGTCCCAAAGATGAGAAAGCAATTGATTAATTTATTAAGCTTAAGTAAAGGTTAGGAAGCTGTCCCAATGACAAGAATCCAATTGATTAATTTATTAACGTAAAGTAAAGCTTAGGATGGTGTCCCAATGATAAGAAACCAATTGATTAATTGATTAAGTTAAACTAAAACTTAGGAAGTTGTCCCAATGATGAGAAACCAATTGATTAATTGATTACCAATTGATTAATTGATTAAGCTAATGTAAAGCTTGGGAAGGTGTCCCAATGATGAGAAACCAATTGATTAATTGATTAAGCTAAACTAAAACTTAGGACGGTATCCCAATGTGGAGAAATCAATTGAATAATTGATTAAGTTAAACTAAAACTTAAGAAGGTGTCCCAATGATGAGAAACCAATTCATTAATTATTTAAACTAAACTAAAACTTAGGAAGGTGTTCCAATAATTAGAACCCAATTGATTAAGGTAAACTAAAACTTAGGAAGGTGTCCCAATGATGAGAAACCAATTGATTACTTGATTAAGTTAAAGTAAAACTTAGGATGGTGTCCCAATGTGTAGAAACAAATTGAATAATTGATTAAGCTAAAATAAAACTTAGGAAGGTGTCCGAATGATGAGAAACCAACTGATTAATTGATTAAGCTAAACTCAAACTTAGGAAGGTGTCCCAAACATGAGAAACCAATTGATTAATTGATTAAGCTAAGGTAAAACTTAGTATGGTGTCCCAATGTGGAGAAACCAATTGAATAAAATATTCAGGTAAAATAAAAGTTAGGGAGGTGTCGCAATGATGAGAAACCAATTGATTATTTGATTAAGCTAAACTAATACTTAGGAAGTTGTCCCAAATATGAGAAACCAATTGATTCATTTATTAAGCTAAAGTAAAGCTTAGGAAGGTGTCCCAATGAAAAGAATCCAATTGATTAATTGATTAAGCAAAACTTAAACTTAGGAAGGTGTCCCAATGATGAGAAACCAATTTATTAATTGATTAAACTAAAGTAAAACTTAGTATGGTGTCCCAATGTGGAGAAACCAATTGATTAATTGATTAAGCTAAACTCAAACTTAGGAAGGTGTCCCAAACATGAGAAACCAATTGATTAATTGATTAAGCTAAGGTAAAACTTAGTATGGTGTCCCAATGTGGAGAAACCAATTGAATAAAATATTCAGGTAAAATAAAAGTTAGGGAGGTGTCGCAATGATGAGAAACCAATTGATTATTTGATTAAGCTAAACTAATACTTAGGAAGTTGTCCCAAATATGAGAAACCAATTGATTCATTTATTAAGCTAAAGTAAAGCTTAGGAAGGTGTCCCAATGAAAAGAATCCAATTGATTAATTGATTAAGCAAAACTTAAACTTAGGAAGGTGTCCCAATGATGAGAAACCAATTTATTAATTGATTAAACTAAAGTAAAACTTAGTATGGTGTCCCAATGTGGAGAAACCAATTGATTAATTGATTAAGCTAAACTCAAACTTTGGAAGATGTCTGGAAGATGAGCAACCAATTGATTAATTGATTAAGCTAAACTAAAACTTAGGAAGTTGTCCCAAAGATGAGAAAGCAATTGATTAATTTATTAAGCTTAAGTAAAGCTTAGGAAGGTGTCCCAATGACAAGAATCCAATTGATTAATTGATTAAGCTAAAGTAAAACTTAGTATGGTGTCCCAATGTGGAGAAACCAATTGATTAATTGATTAAGCTAATCTCAAACTTTAGAAGATGTCTGGAAGATGAGCAACCAATTGATTAATTGATTAAGCTAAACTAAAACTTAGGAAGTTGTCCAAAAGATGAGAAACCAATTGATTAATTTATTAGGCTAAAGTAAGGCTTAGGAAGGTGTCCCAATGACAAGAATCCAATTGAATAATTGATTCAGCTAAACTAAAACTTGGGAAGGTGTCCCAAAGATTAGAAACCAATTGATTAATTGATTAAGCTAAAGTAAAACTTAGTATGGTGTCCCAATGTGGAGAAACCAATTGATTAATTGATTAAGCTAAACTCAAACTTAGGAACGTGTCCCAAAGATGAGAAACCAATTGATTAATTGATTAAGCTAAGTTAAAACTTAGGATGGTGTCCCAATGTGATGAAACCAGTTGAATAATTGATTAAGTTAAAATAAAACTTAGGGAGGCGTCCCAATGACGAGAAACCAACTGATTATTTGATTAAGCTAAACTAAAACTAAGGAAGTTGTCCCAAAGATGAGAAAGCAATTGATTAATTTATTAAGCTAAAGTAAAGGTTAGGAAGGTGTCCCAATGACAAGAATCCAATTGATTAATTGATTAAGCAAAACATAAACCTAGGAAGGTGTCCCAATGATGAGAAACCAATTGATTAATTGATTAAGCTAAAGTAAAACTTAGTATGGTGTCCCAATGTGTAGAAACCACTTGAATAATTGATTAAACTAAAATAAAACTTAGGAAGGTGTCCCAATGATAAGAAACCAACTGATTAATTGTTTAAGCTAAACTAAAAGTTAGGAATGTGTCCCAATGATGAGAAACCAATTAAATAATTGATGAAGCTAAATTGAAAGTTAGGAAGGTCTCCCAATGATGAGAAACCAATTGATTAATTGATTAAGGTAAAGTAAAGCTTAGGACGGTGTCCCAATGATAAGAAACCAATTGATTAATTGATTAAGTTAAACTAAAACTTAGGAAGTTGTCCCAATGATGAGAAACCAATTGATTAATTGATTAAGCTAAAGTAAAGCTTAAGAAGGTGTCCCAATGATGAGAAACCAACTGATTAATTGATTAAGCTAAACTAAAACTTAGGACGGTATCCCAATGTGGAGAAATCAATTGAATAATTGATTAAGTTAAACTAAAACTTAAGAAGGTGTCCCAATGATGAGAAACCAATTCATTAATTATTTAAACTAAACTAAAACTTAGGAAGGTGTCCCAATAATTAGAACCCAATTGATTAAGGTAAACTAAAACTTAGGAAGGTGTCCCAATGATGAGAAACCAATTGATTACTTGATTAAGTTAAAGTAAAACTTAGGATGGTGTCCCAATGTGAAGAAATCAATTGAATAATTGATTAAGCTAAATTAAAACTTAGGAAGGTGTCCCAATGATGAGAAACCAATTCATTAATTGATTAAGCTAAAGTAAAACTTAGGATGGTGTCCCAATGTAGAGAAACCAATTGAACAATTGATTAAATTAAAACAAAACTTAGGAAGGTGTCTCAATGATGAGTAACCAACTGATTAATCGGTTAAGCTAAACTAAAACTTAGGAAGGTGTCCCAATGATGAGAAACCAATTGAATAATTGATTAAGCTAAAGTCAAAGTTAGGAAGGTCTCCCAATGATAAGAATCCAATTGATTAATTGATTAAGCTAAACTAAAACTTTCCAAGGTGCCCCAATAATGAGAAACCAATTGATTAAGCTCAAGTAAAACATAGGATGGTGTCCCAATGTGGAGAAATCAATTGAATAATTGATTAAGCTAAACTAAAACTTAGGAAGGTGTCCCAATGATGAGAAACCAATTCATGAATTGATTAAGCTAAAGTAAAACTTAGGACGGTGTCCCAATGTGGAGAAACCAATTGAATAATTGATTAAATTAAAACAAAACTTAGGAAGGTGTCTCAATGATGAGAAACCAACTGATTAATTGGTTATCTCAACTAAAACTTAGGAAGGTGTCCCAATGATGAGAAACCAATTGAATAATTGATTAAGCTAAAGTCAAAGTTAGTAAGGTCTCCCAATGATAAGAACTCAATTGACTAATTGATTAAGCTGAACTAAAACTTAGGAAGTTGTCCCAAAGATGAGAAACCAATTGATTAATTGATTCAGCTAAAGTAAAGCTTAGGAAGGTGTCCCAATGATGAGAAACCAGTTGATTAATTGATTAAGGTAATGTAAAACTTTGGAAGGTGTCCCAATGATGAGAAACCAATTGATTAATTGATTAAGGTAACGTAAAACTTAGGAAGGTGTCCGTATGATGAGAAACCAATTGATTAATTGATTAAGCTAAATTGAAAGTTAGGATGGTCTCCCAATGATGAGAAACCAATTGATTAATTGATTAAGCTAAACTGAAACTTAGAGAGTTGTCCCAAAGATGAGAAACCAATTGATTAATTTATTAAGCTAAAGTAAAGCTTAGGAAGGTGTCCCAATGACAAGAATCCAATTGATTAATTGATTAAGCTAAACTCAAACTTAGGAAGGTGTCCCAAAGATGAGAAACCAATTGATTAATTGATTAAGCTCAAGTACAACTTAGTATGGTATCCCAATGTGGAGAAACAAATTAAATAATTGATTAAGCAAAAATAAAACTTAGGAAGGTGTCCCAATGATGAGAAACAACCTGATTAATTGATTAAGCTAAGCAAAAACTTAGGAAGGGGTCCCAATGATGAGAAACCAATTGAATAATTGATTAAGCTAAATTAAAAGCTAGGAAGGTCTCCCAATGATGAGAAACCAATTGGTTAATTGATTAAGCTAAAGTAAAGCTTAGGAAAGTGTCCCGATGACAAGAAACCAACTGATTAATTGGTTAAGCTAAACTAAAACTTAGGAAGGTGTCCCAATGATGAGAAACCAATTGATTAATTATTTAAGCTAAACTAAAACCTAGTAAGGTGTCCCAATGTGGAGAAACAAATTGAATAATTGATTAAGCTAAAATAAAACTTAGGAAGGTGTCCGAATGATGAGAAACCAACTGATTAATTGATTAAGCTAAACTCAAACTTAGGAAGGTGTCCTGAAGATGAGAAACCAATTGATTAATTGATTAAGCTAAAGTAAAACTTAGTATGGTGTCCCAATGTGGAGAAACCAATTGATTAATTGATTAAGCTAAACAAAACTTAGGAAGGTGTCCCAATGATGAGAAACCAATTGAATAATTGATTAAATTAAAACAAAACTTAGGAAGGTGTCTCAGTGATGAGAAACCAACTGATTAATTGGTTAAGCTAAACTAAAACTTAGGAAGGTGTCCCAATGATGAGAAACCAATTGAATAATTGATTAAGCTAAAGTCAAAGTTAGGAAGGTCTCCCAATGATAAGAATCCAATTGATTAATTGATTAAGCTCAAGTAAAACATAGGATGGTGTCCCAATATTGAGAAATCAATTGAATAATTGATTAAGCTAAACTAAAACTTAGCAAGGTGCCCCAATGATGAGAAACCAACTGATTAATTGATTAAGCTCAGTAAAACTTTGGATGGTGTCCCAATGTTGAGAATCAATTGAATAATTGATTAAGCTAAACTAAAACTTAGGAAGGTGCCCAACGATGAGAAACTAATTCATTAAGTATTTAGGCTAAACTAAAACTTAGGAAGGTCCCAATGATAAGAATCCAATTGATTAATTGATTAAGCTAAACTAAAACTTAGCAAGGTGCCCCAATGACAAGAATCCAGTTGATTAATTGATTAAGCTAAACTCAAACTTAGGAAGGTGTCCCAAAGATGAGAAACCAATTGATTGATTGATTAAGCTAAAGTACAACTTAGTATGGTATCCCAATGTGGAGAAACAAATTAAATAATTGATTAAGCTAAAATAAAACTGAGGAAGGTGTCCCAATGATGGGAAACAACCTGATTAATTGATTAAGCTAAGCAAAAACTTAGGAAAGGGTCCCAATGATGAGAAACCAATTGAATAATTGATTAAGCTAAATTGAAAGCTAGGAAGGTCTCCCAATGATGAGAAACCAATTGGTTAATTGATTAAGCTAAAGTAAAGCTTAGGAAAGTGTCCCGATGGCAAGAAACCAACTGATCAATTGATTAGGCTAGACTAAAACTTAGGAAGTTGTCCCAATGGTGAGAAGCCAATTGATTAATTATTTAAGCTAAACTAAAACCTAGTATGGTGTCCCAATGTGGAGAAACAAATTGAATAATTGATTAAGCTAAAATAAAACTTAGGAAGGTGTCCGAATGATGAGAAACCAACTGATTAATTGATTAAGCTAAACTCAAACTTAGGAAGGTGTCCCGAAGATGAGAAACCAATTGATTAATTATTTAAGCTAAACTAAAACCTAGTATGGTGTCCCAATGTGGAGAAACAAATTGAATAATTGATTAAGCTAAAATAAAACTTAGGAAGGTGTCCGAATGATGAGAAACCAACTGATTAATTGATTAAGCTAAACTCAAACTTAGGAAGGTGTCCCGAAGATGAGAAACCAATTGATTAATTGATTAAGCTAAAGTAAAACTTAGTATGGTGTCCCAATGTGGAGAAACCAATTGATTAATTGATTAAGCTAAACTAAAACTTAGGAAGGCGTCCCAATGATGAGAAACCAATTCATTAACTTTTCAAGCTAAACTAAAACTTAGGAAGGTGTCCCAATGATAAGAAACCAACTAATTAATTGTTTAAGCTAAACTAAAAATTAGGAATGTGTCCCAATGATGAGAAACCAATTAAATAATTGATGAAGCTAAATTGAAAGTTAGGAAGGTCTCCCAATGATGAGAAGCCAATTGATTAATTGATTAAGGTAAAGTAAAGCTGAGGACGGTGTCCCAATGATAAGAAACCAATTGATTAATTGATTAAGTTAAACTAAAACTTAGGAAGTTGTCTCAATGATGAGAAACCAATTGATTAATTGATTAAGCTAATGTAAAGCTTAGGAAGGTGTCCCAATGATGAGAAACCAATTGATTAATTGATTAAGCTAAACTAAAACTTAGGACGGTATCCCAATGTGGAGAAATCAATTGAATAATTGATTAAGTTAAACTAAAAATTAAGAAGGTGTCCCAATGATGAGAAACCAATTCATTAATTATTTAAACTAAACTAAAACTTAGGAAGGTGTCCCAATAATTCGAACCCAATTGATTAAGGTAAACTAAAACTTAGCAAGGTGTCCCAATGATGAGAAACCAATTGATTAATTGATTAAGTTAAAGTAAAACTTAGGATGGTGTCCCAATGTGGAGAAATCAATTGAATAATTGATTAAACTAAACTAAAACTTCGGAAGGTGTCCCAATGTGGAGAAACAAATTGAATAATTGATTAAGCTAAATTAAAACTTAGGAAGGTGTCCGAATGATGAGAAACCAACTGATTAATTGATTAAGCCAAACTCAAACTTGGGAAGGTGTCCCGAAGATGAGAAACCACTTGATTAATTATTTAAGCTAAACTAAAACCTAGTATGGTGTCCCAATGTGGACAAACAAATTGAATAATTGATTAAGCTAAAATAAAACTTAGGAAGGTGTCCGAATGATGAGAAACCAACTGATTAATTGGTTAAGTTAAACTAAAATTTAGGAAGGTGTCCCAATGATGAGAAACCAATTGAATAATTGATTAAGCTAAATTCGAAGTTAGGAAGGTCTCCCAATGATAAGAACTCAATTGATTAATTGATTAAGCTAAATTAAAACTTAGGAAGTTGTCCCAAAGATGAGAAACCAATTAATTAATTATTTAAGCTAAACTAAAACCTAGTATGGTGTCCCAATGTGGAGAAACAAATTGAATAATTGATTAAGCTAAATTAAAACTTAGGAAGGTGTCCGAATGATGAGAAACCAACTGATTAATTGATTAAGCTAAACTCAAACTTAGGAAGGTGTCCCGAAGATGAGAAACCAATTGATTAATTGATTAAGCTAAAGTAAAACTTAGTATGGTGTCCCAATGTGGAGAAACCAATTGATTAATTGATTAAGCTAAACTAAAACTTAGGAAGGTGTCCCAATGATGAGAAACCAATTCATTAACTTTTCAAGCTAAACTAAAACTTAGGAAGGTGTCCCAATGATAAGAAACCAACTAATTAATTGTTTAAGCTAAACTAAAAATTAGGAATGTGTCCCAATGATGAGAAACCAATTGATTAATTGATTAAGTTAAAGTAAAACTTAGGATGGTGTCCCAATGTGGAGAAATCAATTGAATAATTGATTAAACTAAACTAAAACTTTGGAAGGTGTCCCAATGTGGAGAAACAAATTGAATAATTGATTAAGCTAAATTAAAACTTAGGAAGGTGTCCGAATGATGAGAAACCAACTGATTAATTGATTAAGCCAAACTCAAACTTGGGAAGGTGTCCCGAAGATGAGAAACCACTTGATTAATTATTTAAGCTAAACTAAAACCTAGTATGGTGTCCCAATGTGGACAAACAAATTGAATAATTGATTAAGCTAAAATAAAACTTAGGAAGGTGTCCGAATGATGAGAAACCAACTGATTAATTGATTAAGCCAAACTCAAACTTAGGAAGGTGTCCCGAAGATGAGAAACCACTTGATTAATTCATTAAGCTAAAGTAAAACTTAGTATGGTGTCCCAATGTGGAGAAACCAATTGATTAATTGATTAGGCTAAACTAAAACTTAGGAAGGTGTCCCAATGATGAGAAACCAATTCATTAACTTTTTAAGCTAAATTAAAACTTAGGAAGGTGTCCCAATGATAAGAAACCAACTGATTAATTGTTTAAGCTAAACTAAAAATTAGGAATGTGTCCCAATGATGAGAAACCAATTAAATAATTGATGAAGCTATATTGAAAGTTAGGAAGGTCTCCCAATGATGAGAAACCATTCGATTAATTGATTAAGGTAAAGTAAAGCTTCGGACGGTGTCCCAATGATGAGAAACCAATTGATTAATTGATTAAACCAATTGATTAATTGATTAAGCTAATGTAAAGCTTAGGAAGGTGTCCCAATGATGAGAAACCAATTGATTAATTGATTAAGCTAAACTAAAACTTTGGACGGTATCCCAATGTGGAGAAATCAATTGAATAATTGATTAAGTTAAACTAAAACTTAAGAAGGTGTCCGAATGATGAGAAACCAATTCATTAATTATTTAAACTAAAGTAAAACTTAGGAAGGTGTCCCAATAATTAGAACCCAGTTGATTAAGGTAAACTAAAACTTAGCAAGGTGTCCCAATGATGAGAAACCAATTGATTAATTGATTAAGTTAAAGTAAAACTTAGGATGGTGTCCCAATGTGGAGAAATCAATTGAATAATTGATTAAGCTAAACTAAAACTTCGGAAGGTGTCCCAATGACGAGAAACCAATTGATTAATTGATTAAGCTAAAGTAAAACTTAGGATGGTGTCCCAATGTGGAGAAACCAATTGAATAATTGATTAAATTAAAACAAAACTTAGGAAGGTGTCTCAATGATGAGAAACCAACTGATTAATTGGTTAATCTAAACTAAAATTTAGGAAGGTGTCCCGATGATGAGAAACCAATTGAATAATTGATGAAGCTAAATTGAAAGTTAGGAAGGTCTCCCAATGATGAGAAACCAATTGATTAATTGATTAAGGTAAAGTAAAGCTTAGGACGGTGTCCCAATGATAAGAAACCAATTGATTAATTGATTAAGCTAAACTAAAACTTAGGAAGTCGTCCCAAAGAGGAGAAACCAATTGATTAATTCATTAAGCTAAAGTAAAGCTTAAGAAGGTGTCCTAGTGTTAAGAAACCAATTGATTAATTGATTAGCTAAACCTAAACTTTGGATGGTGTCCCAGTATGGAGAAAACAATTGAATAATTGATAAAGCTAAATTAAAACTTAGGAAGGTGTCCCAATGATGAGAAACCATTTGATTAATTGATTAAGCTAAACTAAAACTTAGGAAGTTGTCCCAAAGATGAGAAACCAATTGATTAATTGATTAAGCTAAAGTAAAGCTTAGGAAATTGTCCTATTGATAAGAAACCAATTGATTAATTGATTAAGCTAAAGTACAGCTTAGGAAAGTGTCCTATTGATAAGAAACCAATTGATTAATTGATTAAGCTAAAGTAAAACTTAGGATGGTGTCCCAATGTGGAGAAACCAATTGAATAATTGATTAAATTAAAACAAAACTTGGGAAGGTGTCTCAAAGATGAGAAACCAACTGATTAATTGGTTAAGCTAAACTAAAACTTAGGAAGGTGTCCCAATGATGATAAACCAATTGAATAATTGATTAGGCTAAATTGAAAGTTAGGAAGGTCTCCCAATGATGAGAACCCAATTGATTAATTGATTAAGCTAAAGTAAAGCTTAGGACGGTGTCCCAATGATAAGAAACCAATTGATTAATTGATTAAGTTAAACTAAAACTTAGGAAGTTGTCCCAATGATGAGAAACCAATTGATTAATTGATGAAGTTAAACTAAAACTTAGGAAGTTGTCCCAATGATGAGAAACCAATTGATTAATTGATTAAGCTAATGTAAAGCTTAGGAAGGTGTCTCAATGATGAGAAACCAAGTGATTAATTGGTTAAGTTAAACTAAAATTTAGGAAGGTGTCCCAATGATGAGAAACCAATTGAATAATTGATTAAGCTAAATTCGAAGTTAGGAAGGTCTCCCAATGATAAGAACTCAATTGATTAATTGATTAAGCTAAATTAAAACTTAGGAAGTTGTCCCAAAGATGAGAAACCAATTAATTAATTATTTAAGCTAAACTAAAACCTAGTATGGTGTCCCAATGTGGAGAAACAAATTGAATAATTGATTAAGCTAAATTAAAACTTAGGAAGGTGTCCGAATGATGAGAAACCAACTGATTAATTGATTAAGCTAAACTCAAACTTAGGAAGGTGTCCCGAAGATGAGAAACCAATTGGTTAATTGATTAAGCTAAAGTAAAACTTAGTATGGTGTCCCAATGTGGAGAAACCAATTGATTAATTGATTAAGCTAAACTAAAACTTAGGAAGGTGTCCCAATGATGAGAAACCAATTCATTAACTTTTCAAGCTAAACTAAAACTTAGGAAGGTGTCCCAATGATAAGAAACCAACTAATTAATTGTTTAAGCTAAACTAAAAATTAGGAATGTGTCCCAATGATGAGAAACCAATTAAATAATTGATGAAGCTAAATTGAAAGTTAGGAAGGTCTCCCAATGATGAGAAGCCAATTGATTAATTGATTAAGGTAAAGTAAAGCTGAGGACGGTGTCCCAATGATAAGAAACCAATTGATTAATTGATTAAGTTAAACTAAAACTTAGGAAGTTGTCTCAATGATGAGAAACCAATTGATTAATTGATTAAGCTAGTGTAAAGCTTAGGAAGGTGTCCCAATGATGAGAAACCAATTGATTAATTGATTAAGCTAAACTAAAACTTAGGACGGTATCCCAATGTGGAGAAATCAATTGAATAATTGATTAAGTTAAACTAAAAATTAAGAAGGTGTCCCAATGATGAGAAACCAATTCATTAATTATTTAAACTAAACTAAAACTTAGGAAGGTGTCCCAATAATTCGAACCCAATTGATTAAGGTAAACTAAAACTTAGGAAGGTGTCCCAATGATGAGAAACTAATTGATTAATTGATTAAGTTAAAGTAAAACTTAGGATGGTGTCCCAATGTGGAGAAATCAATTGAATAATTGATTAAGCTAAACTAAAACTTAGGAAGGTGTCCCAATGATGAGAAACCAATGCATTAATTGATTAAGTTAAAGTAAAACTTAGGATGGTGTCCCAATGTGAAGAAACCAATTGAATAATTGATTAAATTAAAACAAAACTTAGGAAGGTGTCTCAAAGATGAGAAACCAACTGATTAATTGGTTAAGCTAAACTAAAACTTAGGAAGGTGTCCCAATGATGAGAAACCAATTGAATAATTGATTAAGCTAAAGTAAAGCTTAGGAAGGTATCTCAATGATGAGAAACCAATTGATTAATTGATTAAGCTAAAGTAAAACTTAGGATCGTGTCCCAATGTGGAGAAACCATTTGAATAATTGATTAAACTAAAATAAAACTTAGGAAGGTGTCCCAATGATGAGAAACCAACTGATTAATTGATTAAGCTAAACGAAAACTTAGGAAGGTGTCCCAATGATGAGAAACCAATTGATTAATTAATTGAACTAAAATAAAGTTTAGGAAGGTGTCCCAATGATGAGAAACCAATTGATTAATTTATTAAGCTAAAGTAAAGCTTAGGACGGTGACCCAATGATAAGAAACCAATTGATTAATTGATTAAGCTAAACTAAAACTTAGGAAGTCGTCCCAACGAGGAGAAACCAATTGATTAATTGATTAAGCTAAAGTAAAGCTTAGGAAGGTGTCCTAGTGTTAAGAAACCAATTGATTAATTGATTAAGTTAAACCTAAACTTTGGATGGTGTCCCAGTATGCAGAAAACAATTGAATAAATGATAAAGCTAAATTAAAACTTAGGAAGGTGTCCCAATGATGAGAAACCATTTGATTAATTGATTAAGCTAAAGTAAAACGTAGGATGGTGTCCCAATGTGGAGAAACCAATTGAATAATTAATGAAACTAGAATAAAACTTAGGAAGGTGTCCCAATGATAAGAAACCAACTGATTAATTGTTTAAGATAAACTAAAAGTTAGGAAGGTGTCCCAACGAAGAGAAACCAATTGAATAATTGATTAAGCTAAATTGAAAGTTAGGAAGGTGTCCCAATGATGAGAAACCAATTGATTATTTGATTAAGCTAAGGTAAAGCTTTGATTAAGCTAAGGTAAAGCTTAGGAAGGTGTCCCAATGATGAGAAACCAATTAAATAATTGATGAAGCTAAATTGAAAGTTAAGAAGGTCTCCCAATGATGAGAAACCAATTGATTAATTGATTAAGCTAAAGTAAACCTTAGGACGGTGACCCAATGATAAGAAACCAATTGATTAATTGATTAAGCTAAACTAAAACTTAGGAAGTCGTCCCAAAAAGGAGAAACCAATTGATTAATTGATTAAGCTAAAGTAAAGCATAGGAAGGTGTCCTAGTGTTAAGAAACCAATTGATTAATTGATTAAGCTAAACCTAAACTTTGGATGGTGTCCCAGTATGGAGAAAACAATTGAATAAATGATAAAGCTAAATTAAAACTTAGGAAGGTGTCCCAATGAAGAGAAACCATTTGATTAATTGATTAAGCTAAAGTAAAGCTTAGGAAAGTGTCCCAATGATGAGAAACCAATTGATTAATTGATTAAGCTAAAGTAAAACTTAGGATGGTGTCCCAATGTGGAGAAACCATTTGAATAATTGATTAAACTAAAATAAAACTTAGGAAGGTGTCTCAATGACGAGAAACCAACTGATTAATTGATTTAGCTAAACGAAAACTTAGGAAGGTGTCCCAATCATGAGAAACCAATTGATTAATTAATTAAACTAAAGTAAAGTTTAGGAAGGTGTCCCAATGATGAGAAACCAATTGATTAATTGATGAAGCTAAAGTAAAACTTAGGATGGTGTCCCAATGTGGAGAAACCAATTGAATAATTGATGAAACTAGAATAAAACTTAGGAAGGTGTCCCAATTATAAGAAACCAACTGATTAATTGTTTAAGATAAACTAAAAGTTAGGAAGGTGTCCCAATGATGAGAAACCCATGAAATAATTGAATAAGCTACATTGAAAGTTAGGACGGTCTCCCAATGATGAGAAACCAATTGATTAATTGATTAAGCTAAGGTAAAGCTTAGGAAGGTGTCCCAATGATGAGAAACAAATTAAGTAATTGATGAAGCTAAATTGAAAGTTAAGAAGGTCTCCCAATGATGAGAAACCAATTGATTAAGCTAAAGTAAAGCTTAGGATGGTGACCCAATGATAACAAAACAATTGATTAATAGATTAAGCTAAACTAAAACTTACGAAGTCGTCCCAAAGAGGAGAAACCAATTGATTAATTGATTAAGCTGAAGTAAAGCTTAGGAAGGTGTCCTAGTGTTAACAAACCAATTGATTAATTGATTAAGCTAAACCTAAACTTTGGATGGTGTCCCAGTATGGAGAAAACAATTGAATAATTGATAAAGCTAAATTAAAACTTAGGAAGGTGTCCCAATGATGAGAAACCATTTGATTAATTGATTAAGCTTAACTAAAACTTAGGAAGTTGTCCCAAAGATGAGAAACCAATTGATTAAATGATTAAGCTAAAGTAAAGCTTAGGAAAGTGTCCCAATGATGAGAAACCAATTGATTAATTGATTAAGCTAAAGTAAAACTTTAGGAAGGTGTCCCAATCATGAGAAACCAATTGATTAATTAATTAAACTAAAGTAATGTTTAGGAACGTGTCCCAATGATGAGAAACCAATTGATTAATTGATGAAGCTAATGTAAAACTTAGGATGGTGTCCCAATGTGGAGAAACCAATTGAATACTTGATGAAACTAGAATAAAACTTAGGAAGGTGTCCCAATGATAAGAAACCAACTGATTAATTGTTTAAGATAAACTAAAAGTTAGGAAGGTGTCCCACTGATGAGAAACCAATTGAATAAAAGAATAAGCTAAATTGAAAGTTAGGAAGGTCTCCCAATGATGAGAAACCAATTGATTAAGCTAAGGTAAAGCTTAGGAAGGTATCCCAATGATAAAAAACCAATTGATGAATTGATTAAGCTAAACTAAAACTTAGGAAGTTGTCCCAAAGATGAGAAACCAATTGATTAATTGATTCAGCGAAAGTAAAGCTTAGGAAGGTGTCCCAATGATGAGAAACCTATCGATTAATTGATTAAGCTAAACTAAAACTTAGGAAGGTGTCCTAATGATGAGAAACCAATTCATTAAGTATTTAAGCTAAACTAAAACTTAGGAAGGTGTCCCAATGATAAGAATCCAATTGATTAATTGATTAAGCTAAACTAAAACTTAGGAAGGTGTCCGAATGATGAGAAACCAATTGATTAATTGATTAAGGTAAAGTAAAGCTTAGGACGGTGTCCCAATGATAAGAAACCAATTGATTAATTGATTAAGCTAAACGAAAACTTAGGAAGGTGTCCCAATCATGGGAAACCAATTGATTAATTAATTAAACTAAAGTAAAGTTTAGGAAGGTGTCCCAATGATAAGAAACCAGTTGATTAATTGATTAAGGTAATGTAAAACTATAGATGGTGTCCCAATGATGAGAAAACCAATTGATTCATTTATTAAGGTAATGTAAAACTTATGAAGGTGTCCGTATGACGAGAAACCAATTGATTAATTGATTAAGCTAAACTAAAACTCAGGAAGTTTCCCGAAAGATGAGAAACCAATTGAATAATTGAATAAGCCAAATTGAAAGTTAGGAAGGTCTCCCAATGATGAGAAACCAATTGATTAATTGATTACGCTAAACTAAAACTTAGGAAGTTGTCCCAAAGATGAGAAACCAATTGATTAATTGATTAAGTTAAAATAAAACTTAGGATGGTGTCCCAATATGAAGAAATCAATTGAATAATTGATTAAGCTAAACTAAATCTTAGGAAGGTTTCCCAATGATGAGAAACCAATTAAATAATTGATTAAGCCAAATTGAAAGCTAGGAAGGTCTCCCAATGATGAGAAAGCAATTGACTAATTCATTAAGCTAAACTAAAACTTAGGAAGTTGTCCCAAAGATGAGAAACCAGTTGATTAATTGATTAAGCTAAAGTAAAGCTTAGGAAGGTGTCCTAATGATAAGAAACCAATTGAATAATATATTAAGCTAAAATAAATCTTAGGAAGGTGTCCCAATGATGAGAAACCAATTGAATAACAGATTAAGCAAAATTGAAAGTTAAGAAGGTCTCCCAATGATAAGAAACCAATTGATTAATTGATTTAGCTAAAGTAAAGCTTAGGAAGGTGTCCCAATGATAAGAACCCAGTTAAATAATTGATTAAGCTAAAATAAAACTTACGAAGGTGTCCCGATGACGAGAAACCAACTGATTAATAGATTAAGCTAAACTAAAACTTAGGAAGTTGTCCCAATGATGAGAAACCAATTGAATAATTGATTAAGCTACACTAAAACTTAGAAAGCTGTCCCAATGATGAGAAACCAATTGATTGATTGATTAAGATAAAGTAAAATTAGGATGGTGTCCCAACGTGGAGAAACCAATTGAATAATTGATTAAGCAAAAATAAAACGTAGGAAGGTGTCCCAACGACGAGAAACCAATTGAATAATTGATTAAGCTAAAATAAAACTTAGGAAGGTGTCCCAATGATGAGAAACCAATTGAATAATTGATTAAGCTACACTAAAACTTAGGATGGTGGCCCAATGTGGAGAAACCAATTGAATAATTGATTAAGCTAAAATGAAACTTAGGAAGGTGTCCCAATGATGAGAAACCAATTGAATAATTGATTAAGCTACACTAAAACTTAGAAAGCTGTCCCAATGATGAGAAACCAATTGATTAATTGATTAAGCTAAAGTAAAGTTTAGGAAGGTGTCCCAATGATGATAGACCAATTGATTAATTGATTAACCTAAGGTAAAACTTAGGATGGTGTCCCAATGTGGTGAAATTAATTAAATAATTGATAAAACTAAAATAAAACTTAGGAAGGTGTCCCAATGTGGAGAAACCAATTGAATAATTGATTAAGCTAAAATAAAACTTAGGATGGTGTGCCAATGTGGAGAAACCAATTGATTAATTGATTACGATAAAGTAAAACTTAGGATGGTGTGCCAATGTGGAGAAACCAATTGAATAATTTATTAAGCAAAAATAAAACTTAGGAAGGTGTCCCAATGATGAGAAACCAATTGATTAATTGATTAAGATAAAGTAAAATTCGGATCATGTCCCAACGTGGAGAAACCAATTGAATAATTGATTAAGCAAAAATAAAACTTAGGAAGGTGTCCCAATGACGAGAAACCAACTGATTAATAGATTAAGCTAAAATAAAACTTAGGAAGGTGTCCCAATCATGAGAAACAAATTGAATAATTGATTAAGCTAAATTGAAAGTTAGGAAGGTGTCCCAATGATGAGAAACCAATGGATTAATTGATTAAGCTAAAGTAAAGCTTAGGAAGGTGTCCCGATGATGAGAAACCAATCGATTAATTGATTAAGCTAAACTAAAACTTAGGAAGTTGTCCCAAAGATGAGAAACCAATTGATTAATTGATTCAACTAAAGTAAAACTTAGGATGGTGTCCCAATGTGGAGAAACCAATTGAATAATTGATTAAGCTACACTAAATCTTAGAAAGCGTTCCCAATGATGAGAAACCAATTAATTAATTGATTAAGCTAAATTGAAAGTTAGGAAGGTCTCCTAATGATGAACAAACCAATTGATTAAATGATTAAGCTAAACTAAAACCCAGGAAGGTGTCCCAATGATGAGAAACCAACTGATTAATTGATTAAGATAAAGTAAAACTTAGGATGGTGTGCCAATGTGGAGAAACCAATTGAATAATTTATTAAGCAAAAATAAAACTTAGGAAGGTGTCCCAATGATGAGAAACCAACTGATTAATAGATTAAGCAAAAATAAAACTTAGGAAGATGTCCCAATGATGAGAAACCAATTGAATAATTGATTAAGCTAAATTGAAAGTTAGGAAGGTCTCCCAATGATGAGAAACCAATCGATTAATTGATTAAGCTAAAGTAAAGCTTAGGAAGGTGTCCCAAAGATAAGAAACCAATTGATTAATTGATTCAGCTAAAGTAAAACTTAGGATGGTGTCCCAATGTGGAGAACCAATTGAATAATTGATTAAGCTAAAATAAAACGTAGGAAGGTGTCCCAATGATGAAAAACCAATTGAATAATTGATTAAGCTAAATTGAAAGTTAGGAAGGTCTCCCAATGATGAGAAACCAATCGATTAATTGATTAAGCTAAAGTAAAGCTTAGAAAGGTGTCCCAAAGATTACAAACCAATTTATTGAATGATTAAGCTAAACTAAAACCTAGGAAGGTTTCCCAATGATGAGAAACCAATTGATTAATTGATTAAGATAAAGTAAAATTAGGATGGTGTCCCAACGTGGAGAAACCAATTGAATAATTGATTAAGCAAAAATAAAACTTAGGAAGGTGTCCCAATGACGAGAAACCAACTGATTAATAGATTAAGCTAAAATAAAACTTAGGAAGGTGTCCCAATGATGAGAAACCAATTGAATAATTGATTAAGCTAAATTGAAAGTTAGGAAGGTCTCCCAATGATGAGAAACCAATCGATTAATTGATTAAGCTAAAGTAAAGCTTAGGAAGGTGTCCCAAAGATGAGAAACCAATTTATTAAATGATTAAGCTAAACTAAAACCTAGGAAGGTGTCCCAATGATGAGAAACCAATTGATTAATTGATTAAGCTAAATTGAAAGTTAGGAAGGTCTCCTAATGATGAACAAACCAATTGATTAAATGATTAAGCTAAACTAAAACCTAGGAAGGTGTCCCAATGATGAGAAACCAATTGATTAATTGATTAAGATAAAGTAAAACTTAGGATGGTGTGCCAATGTGGAGAAACCAATTGAATAATTTATTAAGCAAAAATAAAACTTAGGAAGGTGTCCCAATGATGAGAAACCAACTGATTAATAGATTAAGCTAAAGTAAAGCTTAGGAAGGTGTCCCAAAGATAAGAAACCAATTGATTAATTGATTCAGCTAAATTGAAAGTTAGAAAGGTCTCCCAATGATGAGAAACCAATCGATTAATTGATTAAGCTAAAGTAAAGCTTAGGAAGGTGTCCCAATGATTAGAAACCAATTGAATAATTGATTAAGCTACACTAAAACTTAGAAAGCTGTCCCAATGATGAGAAACCAATTGATTAATTGATTAAGCTAAGGTAAAGCATAGGAAGGTGTCCCAATGATGACAGACCAATTGATTAATTGATTAAGCTAAGGTAAAACTTAGGATGGTGTCCCAATGTAGTGAAACCAATTAAATAATTGATAAAACTAAAATAAAACTTAGGAAGGTGTCCCAATGACGAGAAACCGACTGATTAATAATAGAATAAGCTAAAATAAAACTTAGGAAGGTGTCCCAATGATGAGAAACCAATTGAATAATTGATTAAGCTAAATTGAAAGTTAGGAAGGTCTCCCAATGATGAGAAAGCAATCTTTTAATTGATTAAGCTAAAGTAAAGCTTAGGAAGGTGTCCCAAAGATGAGAAACCAATTTATTAAATGATTAAGATAAACTAAAACCTAGGGAGGTGTCCCAATGATGAGAAACCAATTGATTAATTGATTAAGATAAAGTAAAATTAGGATGGTGTCCCAACGTGGAGAAACCAATTGAAAAATTGATTAAGCAAAAATAAAACTTAGGAAGGTGTCCCAATGACGAGAAACCAACTCATTAATAGATTAAACTAAAATAAAACTTAGGAAGGTGTCCCAATGATGAGAAACCAATTGAATAATTGATTAAGCTAAATTGAAAGTTAGGAAGGTCTCCCAATGATGAGAAACCAATCGATTAATTGATTAACCTAAAGTAAAGCTTAGGACGGTGTCCCAAAGATGAGAAACCAATTTATGAAATGATTAAGCTAAACTAAAACCTAGGAAGGTGTCCCAATGATGAGAAACCAATTGATTAATTGATTAAGATAAAGTAAAATTAGGATGGTGTCCCAACGTGGAGAAACCAATTGAAAAATTGATTAAGCAAAAATAAAACTTAGGAAGGTGTCCCAATGACGAGAAACCAACTCATTAATAGATTAAACTAAAATAAAACTTAGGAAGGTGTCCCAATGATGAGAAACCAATTGAATAATTGATTAAGCTAAATTGAAAGTTAGGAAGGTCTCCCAATGATGAGAAACCAATCGATTAATTGATTAACCTAAAGTAAAGCTTAGGACGGTGTCCCAAAGATGAGAAACCAATTTATGAAATGATTAAGCTAAACTAAAACCTAGGAAGGTGTCCCAATGATGAGAAACCAATTGATTAATTGATTAAGATAAAGTAAAATTAGGATGGTGTCCTAACGTGGAGAAACCAATTGAATAATTGATTAAGCAAAAATAGAACTTAGGAAGGTGTCCCAATGACGAGAAACCAACTGATTAATAGATTAAGCTAAAATAAAACTTAGGAAGGTGTCCCAATGATGAGAAACCAATTGAATAATTGATTAAGCTAAATTGAAAGTTAGGAAGGTCTCCCAATGATGAGAAACCAATCGATTAATTGATTAAGCTAAAGTAAAGCTTAGGAAGGTGTCCCAAAGATGAGAAACCTATTTATTAAATGATTAAGCTAAACTAAAACCTAGGAAGGTGTCCCAATGATGAGAAACCAATTGATTAATTGATTAAACAAAGGTAAAACTTAGGATGGTGTCCCAATGTGGTGAAACCAATTAAATAATTGATAAAACTAAAATAAAACTTAGGAAGGTGTCCCAATGACCAGAAACCCACTGATTAATAGAATAAGCTAAAATAAAACTTAGGAAGGTGTCCCAATGATGAGAAACCAATTGAATAATTGATTAAGCTAAATTGAAAGTTAGGAAGGTCTCCCAATGATGAGAAACCATCGATTAATTGATTAAGCTAAAGTAAAGCTTAGGAAGGTGTCCCAAAGATGAGAAACCAATTTATTAAATGATTAAGCTAAACTAAAACCTAGGAAGGTGTCCCAATGATGAGAAACCAATTGATTAATTGATTAAGATAAAGTAAAATTAGGATGGTGTTCAAACGTGGAGAAACCAATTGAATAATTGATTAAGCAAAAATAAAACTTAGGAAGGTGTCCCAATGACGAGAAACCAACTGATTAATAGATTAAGCTAAAATAAAACTTAGGAAGGTGTCCCAATGATGAGAAACCAATTGAATAATTGATTAAGCTAAATTGAAAGTTAGGAATGTCTCCCAATGATGAGAAACCAATTGATTAATTGATTAAGCTAAAGTAAAGCTTAGGAAGGTGTCCCAATAATGAGAAACCAATTGATTAATTGATTAAGCTAAACTTAAACTTAGAATGGTGTCCCAATGTGAAGAAATCAATTGAAGAATTGATTAAGCTAAATTGAAAGTTAGGAAGGTCTCCTAATGATGAACAAACCAATTGATTAAATGATTAAGCTAAACTAAAACCTAGGAAGGTGTCCCAATGATGAGAAACCAATTGATTAATTGATTAAGATAAAGTAAAACTTAGGATGGTGTCCCAATGTGGAGAAACTAATTGAATAATTGATTAAGCAAAAATAAAACTTAGGAAGGTGTCCCAATGACGAGAAACCCACTGATTAATAGATTAAGCTAAAGTAAAACTTAGGAAGGTGTCCCAAGAAACCAATTGAATAATTGATTAAGCTAAATTGAAAGTCAGGAAGGTCTCCCAATGATGAGAAACCAATCGATTAATTGATTAAGCTAAAGTAAGGCTTAGGAAGGTGTCCCAAAGATGAGAAACCAATTGATTAATTGATTCAGCTAAAGTAAAACTTAGGATGGTGTCCCAATGTGGAGAAACCAATTGACTACTTGATTACACTAAAATAAAACATAGGAATGTGTCCCAATGATGAGCATCCAACTGATTAATTAATTAAGCTAAACAAAAACTTAGGAAGGTTTCCCAATGATGAGAAACCAATTCAATAATTGATTAAGCTAAATTGAATGTTAGGAAGTCTCCCAATGATGAGAAACCAATTGATTAATTGATTAAGCTAAAGTAAAGTTTAGGAAGGTGTCCCCATGATGAGAAACCAATTGATTAATTGATTAAGCTAAACTAAAACATAGGAAGTTGTCCCAGAGATGTGAAACCAATTGATTAATTGATTAAGCTAAAGTAAAGCTTAGGAAGGTGTCCTAAAGATAAGATACCAATTGATCAATTGATTAAGCAAAAGTAAAACTTAGCATGATGTCCCAATGATAAGAACCCAACTAAACTAAAACTTAGAAAGCTGTCCCAATGATGAGAAACCAATTCATTAATTTTTTTAACTAAACTAAAACTTAGGAAGGTGTCTTAATGATAAGAACCCAATTGATTAATTGATTAAGCTAAACTAAAACCTACGAAGGTCTCCTAATGATGAGAAACCAATTGATTAATTGATTAAGATAAAGTAAAACTTAGGATGGTGTCCCAATTTGGAGAAACCAATTGAATAATTGATTAAGCTAAATTGAAAGTTAGGAAGGTGTCCTAATGATGAACAAACCAATTTATTGAATGATTAAGCTAAACTAAAACCTAGGAAGGTGTCCCAATGATGAGAAACCAATTGATTAATTGATTAAGCTAAGGTAAAACTTAGGATGGTGTCACAATGTGGAGAAACCAATTAAATAATTGATTAAACTAAAATAAGACTTAGGAAGGTGTCCCAATGATGAGAAACCAACTGATTAATTGATTAAGCTAAACTAAAACTTAAGAAGGCGTCCCAATGATGAGAAACCAATTGAATAATTGATTAAGCTAAATTGAAAGTCAGGAAGGTTGCCCAATGATGAGAAACCAATCGATTAATTGATTAAGCTAAAGTAAAGCTTAGGAAGGTGTCCCAAAGATGAGAAACCAATTGATTAATTGATTCAGCTAAAGTAAAACTTAGGATGGTGTCCCAATGTGGAGAAACCAATTGACTACTTGATTACACTAAAATAAAACATAGGAATGTGTCCCAATGATGAGCATCCAACTGATTAATTAATTAAGCTAAACAAAAACTTAGGAAGGTTTCCCAATGATGAGAAACCAATTCAATAATTGATTAAGCTAAATTGAATGTTAGGAAGGTCTCCCAATGATGAGAAACCAATTGATTAATTGATTAAGCTAAAGTAAAGTTTAGGAAGGTGTCCCCATGATGAGAAACCAATTGATTAATTGATTAAGCTAAACTAAAACTTAGGAAGTTGTCCCAGAGATGTGAAACCAATTGATTAATTGATTAAGCTAAAGTAAAGCTCAGGAAGGTGTCCTAAAGATAAGAAACCAATTGATCAATTGATTAAGCAAAAGTAAAACTTAGGATGATGTCCCAATGATAAGAACCCAACTAAACTAAAACTTAGAAAGTTGTCCCAATGATGAGAAACCAATTCATTAATTTTTTTAACTAAACTAAAACTTAGGAAGGTGTCCTAATGATAAGAACCCAATTGATTAATTGATTAAGCTAAACTAAAACCTACGAAGGTCTCCTAATGATGAGAAACCAATTGATTAATTGATTAAGATAAAGTAAAACTTAGGATGGTGTCCCAATTTGGAGAAACCAATTGAATAATTGATTAAGCAAAAATAAAACTTAGGAAGGTGTCCCAATGATGAGAAACCAATTGATTAATTGATTAAGATAAAGTAAAATTAGGATTGTGTCCCAATGTGGAGAAACCAATTGAACAATTGATTAAGCAAAAATAAAACCTATGAAGGTGTCCCAATGACGAGAAAGCAACTGATTAATAGATTAAGCGAAAATAAAACTTAGGAAGGTGTCCCAATGACGAGAAACCAACTGATTAATAGATTAATCTAAACTAAAACTTAGGAAGTTGTCCCAATGATGAGAAACCAATTGAATAATTGATTAAGCTACACTAAAACTTAGAAAGCTGTCCCAATGATGAGAAACCAATTCATTAATTATTTTAGCTAAACTAAAACTTAGGAAGGTTTCCCAATGATAAGAACCCAATTGATTAATTGATTAAGCTAAACTAAAACTTAAGAAGGTGTCCCAATGATAAGAGACCAATTGATTAATTGATTAAGATAAACTAAAACTTAGGAAGGTCTCCGAATGATGAGAAACCAATTGAATAATTGATTAAGCTAAATTGAAAGTTAGGAAGGTCTCCCAATGATGAGAAACCAATTGATTAATTGATCAAGGTAAAGTAGAACTTAAGAAGGTGTCCCAACGATGAGACACCAATTCATTAACTATTTAAGCTAAACTAAAACTTAGGAAGTTGTCCCAAAGATGGGAAACCAATTGGATAATAGATCAAGCTAAAATAAAACTTAGGAAGGCGTCCCAGTGATGAGAAACCAACTGATTAATTGATTAAGCTAAAGTAAAATTTAGAAAGTTGTCGGAGTGATGAGACACCAACTGATTAATTGATTAAGCTAAACTAAAATTTAGGAAGGTGTCCCGATGATGAGACACCAATTGATTAATTGATTAAGCATAAATAAAAATTAGAAAGGTATCACAATGATGAGAAACCAATCGATTAATTGATTATGCTAAACTTAACCTTAGGATGGTGTCCCAGTGTGAAGAAATCAATTGAATAATTGATTAAGCTAAATTGAAAGTTAGGAAGGTCTCCTAATCATGAACAAACCAATTTATTGAATGATTAAGCTAAACTAAAACCTAGGAAGGTGTCCCAATGATGAGAAACCAATTGATTAATTGATTAAGCTAAGGTAAAACTTAGGATGGTGTCACAATGTGGAGAAACCAATTAAATAATTGATTAAACTAAAATAAGACTTAGGAAGGTGTCCCAATGATGAGAAATCAACTGATTAATTGATTAAGCTAAACTAAAACTTAGGAAGGCGTCCCAATGATGAGAAACCAATTGAATAATTGATTAAGCTAAATTGAAAGTCAGGAAGGTCTCCCAATGATGAGAAACCAATCGATTAATTGATTAAGCTAAAGTAAAGCTTAGGAAGGTGTCCCAAAGATGAGAAACCAATTGATTAATTGATTAAGCTAAACTTGAACTTAGGATGGTGTCCCAGTGTGAAGAAATCAATTGAATAATTGATTAAGCTAAATTGAAAGTTAGGAAGGTCTCCCAATGATGAGAAACCAATTGATTAATTGATCAAGGTAAAGTAGAACTTAAGAAGGTGTCCCAATGATGAGACACCAATTCATTAACTATTTAAGCTAAACTAAAACTTAGGAAGTTGTCCCAAAGATGGTAAACCAATTGGATAATAGATCAAGCTAAAATAAAACTTAGGAAGGTGTCCCAGTGATGAGAAACCAACTGATTCATTGATTAAGCTAAAGTAAGACTTAGGAAGTTGTCCCAATGATGAGAAACCAATTGAATAATTGATTAAGCTACACTAAAACTTAGAAAGCTGTCCCAATGATGAGAAACCAATTGATTAATTGATTAAGCTAAAGTAAAGCTTAGGAAGGTGTCCCAATGATGAGAAACCAATCGATTAATTGATTAAGCTAAACTAAAAGTTAGGAAGGTGTCCCAATGATGAGAGACCAATTGATTAATTGATTAAGCTAAGGTAAAACTTAGGATGGTGTCACAATGTGGAGAAACCAATTAAATAATTGATTAAACTAAAATAAGACTTAGGAAGGTGTCCCAATGATGAGAAACCAACTGATTAATTGATTAAGCTAATGTAAAACTTAGGAAGTTGTCGGAGTGATGAGAAACCAACTGATTAATTGATTAAGCTAAAATAAAACTTAGGAAGGTGTCCCGATGATGAGACACCAATTGATTAATTGGTTACGCAAAAATAAAACTTAGAAAGGTATCACAATGATGAGAAACCAGTTGATTAATTGATCAAGGTAAAGTAGAACTTAAGAAGGTGTCCCAACGATGAGACACCAATTCATTAACTATTTAAGCTAAACTAAAACTTAGGAAGTTGTCCCAAAGATGGGAAACCAATTGGATAATAGATCAAGCTAAAATAAAACTTAGGAAGGTGTCCCAGTGATGAGAAACCAACTGATTAATTGATTAAGCTAAAGTAAAACTTAGGAAGTTGTCCCAGTGATGAGAAACCAATTGAATAATTGATTAAGCTATACTAAAACTTAGAAAGCTGTCCCAATGATGAGAAACCAATTGATTAATTGATTAAGCTAAAGTAAAGCTTAGGAAGGTGTCCCAATGATGAGAAACCAATCGATTAATTGATTAAGCTAAACTAAAAGTTAGGAAGGTGTCCCAATGATGAGAGACCAATTGATTAATTGATTAAGCTAAGGTAAAACTTAGGATGGTGTCACAATGTGGAGAAACCAATTAAATAATTGATTAAACTAAACTAAGACTTAGGAAGGTGTCCCAATGATGAGAAACCAACTGATTAATTGATTAAGCTAAACTAAAACTTAGGAAGGTGTCCCAATGATGAGAAACCAATTGAATAATTGATTTAGCTAAATTGAAAGTCAGGAAGGTCTCCCAATGATGAGAAACCAGTTGATTAATTGATCAAGGTAAAGTAGAACTTAAGAAGGTGTCCCAACTATGAGACACCAATTCATTAACTATTTAAGCTAAACTAAAACTTAGGAAGTTGTCCCAAAGATGGGAAACCAATTGGATAATAGATCAAGCTAAAATAAAACTTAGGAAGGTGTCCCAGTGATGAGAAACCAACTCATTAATTCATTACGCTAAAGTAAAACTTAGGAAGTTGTCGGAGTGATGAGAAAATAACTCATTAATTGATTAAGCTAAACCAAAACTTAGGAAGGTGTCCCGATGATGAGACACCAATTGATTAATTGATTAAGCAAAAATAAAACTTAGAAAGGTATAACAATGATGAGAAACCAATCGATTAATTGATTAAGCTAAACTTAAACTTAGGAAGGTGTCCCAGTGTGAAGAAATCAATTGAATAATTGATTAAGCTAAATTGAAAGTTAGGAAGGTCTCCCAATGATGAGAAACCAATTGATTAATTGATCAAGGTAAAGTAGAACTTAAAAAGGTGTCCCAACGATGAGACACCAATTCATTAACTATTTAAGCTAAACTAAAACTTAGGAAGTTGTCCCAAAGATGGGAAACCAATTGGATAATAGATCAAGCTAAAATAAAACTTAAGAAGGTGTCCCAGTGATGAGAAACCAACTGATTAATTGATTAAGCTAAAGTAAAACTTAGGAAGTTGTCGGAGTGATGAGAAACCAACTGATTAATTGATTAAGCTAAATTAAAACTTAGGAAGGTGTCCCGATGATGAGACACCAATTGATTAATTGATTAAGCAAAAATAAAACTTAGAAAGGTATCACAATGATGAGAAACCAATCGATTAATTGATTAAGCTAAACTTAAACTTAGGATGGTGTCACAATGTGGAGAAACCAATTAAATAATTGATTAAACTAAAATAAGACTTAGGAAGGTGTCCCAATGATGAGAAACCAACTGATTAATTGATTAAGCTAAACTAAAACTTAGGAAGGTGTCCCAATGATGAGAAACCAATTGAATAATTGATTAAGCTAAATTGAAAGTCAGGAAGGTCTCCCAATGATGAGAAACCAGTTGATTAATTGATCAAGGTAAAGTAGAACTTAAGAAGGTGTCCCAACGATGAGACACCAATTCATTAACTATTTAAGCTAAACTAAAACTTAGGAAGTTGTCCCAAAGATGGGAAACCAATTGGATAATAGATCAAGCTAAAATAAAACTTAGGAAGGTGTCCCAGTGATGAGAAACCAACTCATTAATTTATTAAGCTAAAGTAAAACTTAGGAAGTTGTCGGAGTGATGAGAAAACAACTCATTAATTGATTAAGCTAAACCAAAACTTAGGAAGGTGTCCCGATGATGAGACACCAATTGATTAATTGATTAAGCAAAAATAAAACTTAGAAAGGTATCACAATGATGAGAAACCAATCGATTAATTGATTAAGCTAAACTTAAACATAGGATGGTGTCCCAGTGTGAAGAAATCAATAGAATAATTGATTAAGCTAAATTGAAAGTTAGGAAGGTCTCCCAATGATGAGAAACCAATTGATTAATTGATCAAGGTAAAGTAGAACTTAAGAAGGTGTCCCAACGATGAGACACCAATTCATTAACTATTTAAGCTAAACTAAAACTTAGGAAGTTGTCCCAAAGATGGGAAACCAATTGGATAATAGATCAAGCTAAAATAAAACTTAGGAAGGTGTCCCAGTGATGAGAAACCAACTGATTAATTGATTAAGCTAAAGTAAAACTTAGGAAGTTGTCGGAGTGATGAGAAACCAACTGATTAATTGATTAAGCTAAATTAAAACTTAGGAAGGTGTCCCGATGATGAGACACCAATTGATTAATTGATTAAGGAAAAATAAAACTTAGAAAGGTATCACAATGATGAGAAACCAATCGATTAATTGATTAAGCTAAACTTAAACTTAGGATGGTGTCCCAGTGTGAAGAAATCAATTGAATAATTGATTAAGCTCAATTGAAAGTTAGGAAGGTCTCCTAATGATGAACAAACCAATTTATTAAATGATTAAGCTAAACTAAAACCTAGGAAGGTGTCCCAATGATGGGAAACCAATTGATTAATTGATTAACATAAAGTAAAATTAGGATTGTGTCCCAATGTGGAGAAACCAATTGAATAATTGATTAAGCAAAAATAAAACTTAGGAAGGTGTCCCAATGACGAGAAACCAACTGATTAATAGATTAAGCTAAAATAAAACTTAGGAAGGTGTCCCAATGATGAGAGACCAATTGATTAATGGATTAAGCTAAGGTAAAACTTAGGATGGTGTCACAATGTGGAGAAACCAATTAAATAATTGATTAAACTAAAATAAGACTTAGGAAGGTGTCCCAATGATGAGAAACCAACTGATTCATTGATTAAGCTAAACTAAAACTTAGGAAGGTGTCCCAATGATGAGAAACCAATTGAATAATTGATTAAGCTAAATTGAAAGTCAGGAAGGTCTCCCAATGATGAGAAACCAGTTGATTAATTGATCAAGGTAAAGTAAAACTTAAGAAGGTGTCCCAACGATGAGACACCAATTCATTAACTATTTAAGCTAAACTAAAACTTAGGAAGTTGTCCCAAAGATGGTAAACCAATTGGATAATAGATCAAGCTAAAATAAAACTTAGGAAGGTGTCCCAGTGATGAGAAACCAACTGATTCATTGATTAAGCTAAAGTAAAACTTAGGAAGTTGTCCCAATGATGAGAAACCAATTGAATAATTGATTAAGCTACACTAAAACTTACAAAGCTGTCCCAATGATGAGAAACCAATTGATTAATTGATTAAGCTAAAGTAAAGCTTAGGAAGGTGTCCCAATGATGAGAAACCAATCGATTAATTGATTAAGCTAAACTAAAAGTTAGGAAGGTGTCCCAATGATGAGAGACCAATTGATTAATTGATTAAGCTAAGGTAAAACTTAGGATGGTGTCACAATGTGGAGAAACCAATTAAATAATTGATTAAACTAAAATAAGACTTAGGAAGGTGTCCCAATGATGAGAAACCAACTGATTAATTGATTAAGCTAATGTAAAACTTAGGAAGTTGTCGGAGTAATGAGAAACCAACTGATTAATTGATTAAGCTAAAATAAAACTTAGGAAGGTGTCCCGATGATGAGACACCAATTGATTAATTGGCTACGCAAAAATAAAACTTAGAAAGATATCACAATGATGAGAAACCAATTGATTAATTGATCAAGGTAAAGTAGAACTTAAGAAGGTGTCCCAACGATGAGACACCAATTCATTAACTATTTAAGCTAAACTAAAACTTAGGAAGTTGTCCCAAAGATGGGAAACCAATTGGATAATAGATCAAGCTAAAATAAAACTTAGGAAGGTGTCCCAGTGATGAGAAACCAACTGATTAATTGATTAAGCTAAAGTAAAACTTAGGAAGTTGTCCCAGTGATGAGAAACCAATTGAATAATTGATTAAGCTACACTAAAACTTAGAAAGCTGTCCCAATGATGAGAAACCAATTGATTAATTGATTAAGCTAAAGTAAAGCTTAGGAAGGTGTCCCAATGATGAGAAACCAATCGATTAATTGATTAAGCTAAACTAAAAGTTAGGAAGGTGTCCCAATGATGAGAGACCAATTGATTAATTGATTAAGCTAAATTGAAAGTCAGGAAGGTCTCCCAATGATGAGAAACCAGTTGATTAATTGATCAAGGTAAAGTAGAACTTAAGAAGGTGTCCCAACGATGAGACACCAATTCATTAACTATTTAAGCTAAACTAAAACTTAGGAAGGTGTCCCAGTGATGAGAAACCAACTCATTAATTGATTAAGCTAAAGTAAAACTTAGGAAGTTGTCGGAGTGATGAGAAAACAACTCATTAATTGATTAAGCTAAACCAAAACTTAGGAAGGTGTCCCGATGATGAGACACCAATTGATTAATTGATTAACCAAAAATAAAACTTAGAAAGGTATAACAATGATGAGAAACCAATCGATTAATTGATTAAGCTAAACTTAAACTTAGGATGGTGTCCCAGTGTGAAGAAATCAATTGAATAATTGATTAAGCTAAATTGAAAGTTAGGAAGGTCTCCCAATGATGAGAAACCAATTGATTAATTGATCAAGGTAAAGTAGAACTTAAGAAGGTGTCCCAACGATGAGACACCAATTCATTAACTATTTAAGCTAAACTAAAACTTAGGAAGTTGTCCCAAAGATGGGAAACCAATTGGATAATAGATCAAGCTAAAATAAAACTTAGGAAGGTGTCCCAGTGATGAGAAACCAACTGATTAATTGATTAAGCTAAAGTAAAACTTAGGAAGTTGTCGGAGTGATGAGAAACCAACTGATTAATTGATTAAGCTAAATTAAAACTTAGGAAGGTGTCCCGATGATGAGACACCAATTGATTAATTGATTAAGGAAAAATAAAACTTAGAAAGGTATCACAATGATGAGAAACCAATCGATTAATTGATTAAGCTAAACTTAAACTTAGGATGGTGTCCCAGTGTGAAGAAATCAATTGAATAATTGATTAAGCTCAATTGAAAGTTAGGAAGGTCTCCTAATGATGAACAAACCAATTTATTAAATGATTAAGCTAAACTAAAACCTAGGAAGGTGTCCCAATGATGGGAAACCAATTGATTAATTGATTAACATAAAGTAAAATTAGGATTGTGTCCCAATGTGGAGAAACCAATTGAATAATTGATTAAGCAAAAATAAAACTTAGGAAGGTGTCCCAATGACGAGAAACCAACTGATTAATAGATTAAGCTAAAATAAAACTTAGGAAGGTGTCCCAATGATGAGAGACCAATTGATTAATGGATTAAGCTAAGGTAAAACTTAGGATGGTGTCACAATGTGGAGAAACCAATTAAATAATTGATTAAACTAAAATAAGACTTAGGAAGGTGTCCCAATGATGAGAAACCAACTGATTAATTGATTAAGCTAAACTAAAAGTTAGGAAGGTGTCCCAATGATGAGAGACCAATTGATTAATTGATTAAGCTAAGGTAAAACTTAGGATGGTGTCTCAATGTGGAGAAACCAATTAAATAATTGATTAAACTAAAATAAGACTTAGCAAGGTGTCCCAATGATGAGAAACCAACTAATTAATTGATTAAGCTAAATTAAAACTTAGGAAGGTGTCCCAAAGATGAGAAACCAATTGATTAATTGATTCAGCTAAAGTAAAACTTAGGATGGTGTCGCAATGTGGAGAAACCAATTGAATAATTGATTACGCTAAATAAAACTTAGGAAGGTGTCCCAATAACGAGAAACCAACTGATTAATAGATTAATCTAAACTAAAACTTAGGAAGTTGTCCCAATGATGAGAAACCAATTGAATAATTGATTAAGCTACACTAAAACTTAGAAAGCTGTCCCAATGATGAGAAACCAATTGATTAATTGATTAAGCTAAAGTAAAGCTTAGGAAGGTGTCCCAATGATGAGAAACCAATCGATTAATTGATTAAGCTAAACTAAAAGTTAGGAAGGTGTCCCAATGATGAGAGACCAATTGATTAATTGATTAAGCTAAGGTAAAACTTAGGATGGTGTCCCAATGTGGAGAAAGCAATTAAATAATTGATTAAACTAAAATAAGACTTAGCAAGGTGTCCCAATGATGAGAAACCAACTAATTAATTGATTAAGTTAAATTAAAACTTAGGAAGGTGTCCCAAAGATGAGAAACCAATTGATTAATTGATTCAGCTAAAGTAAAACTTAGGATGGTGTCCCAATGTGGAGAAACCAATTGAACAATTGATTAAGCAAAAATAAAACTTAGGAAGGTGTCCCAATGACGAGAAACCGACTGATTAATAGATTCATCTAAACTAAAACTTAGGAAGTTGTCCCAATGATGAGAAACCAATTGAATAATTGATTAAGCTACACTAAAACTTAGAAAGCTGTCCCAATGATGAGAAACCAATTGATTAATTGATTAAGCTAAAGTAAAGCTTAGGAAGGTGTCCCAATGATGAGAAACCAATCGATTAATTGATTAAGCTAAACTAAAAGTTAGGAAGGTGTCCCAATGATGAGAGACCAATTGATTAATTGATTAAGCTAAGGTAAAACTTAGGATGGTGTCACAATGTGGAGAAACCAATTAAATAATTGATTAAACTAAAATAAGACTTAGGAAGGTGTCCCAATGATGAGAAACCAACTGATTAATTGATTAAGCTAAACTAAAACTTAGGAAGGTGTCCCAATGATGAGAAACCAATTGAATAATTGATTAAGCTAAATTGAAAGTCAGGAAGGTCTCCCAATGATGAGAAACCAGTTGATTAATTGATCAAGGTAAAGTAGAACTTAAGAAGGTGTCCCAACGATGAGACACCAATTCATTAACTATTTAAGCTAAACTAAAACTTAGGAAGTTGTCCCAAAGATGGGAAACCAATTGGATAATAGATCAAGCTAAAATAAAACTTAGGAAGGTGTCCCAGTGATGAGAAACCAACTGATTAATTGATTAAGCTAAAGTAAAACTTAGGAAGTTGTCGGAGTGATGAGAAACCAACTGATTAATTGATTAAGCTAAATTAAAACTTAGGAAGGTGTCCAAGTGATGAGACACCAATTGATTAATTGATTAAGCAAAAATAAAACTTAGAAAGGTATCACAATGCTGAGAAACCTATTGATTAATTGATTAAGCTAAACTTAAACTTTGGATGGTGTCCCAAAGTGAAGAAATCAATTGAATAATTGATGAAGCTAAGTTGAAAGTTAGGAAGGTCTCCTAATGATGAACAAACCAATTTATTAAATGATTAAGCTAAACTAAAACCTAGGAAGGTGTCCCAATGATGAGAAACCAATTGATTAATTGATTAAGATAAACATAAACTTAGAATGGTGTCCCAATGTGAAGAAATCAATTGAATAATTGATTAAGCTAAATTGAAAGTTAGGAAGGTCTCCTAATGATGAACAAACCAATTGATTAAATGATTAAGCTAAACTAAAACCTAGGAAGGTGTCCCAGTGATGAGAAACCAATTGATTAATTGATTAAGATAAAGTAAAACTTAGGATAGTGTCCCAATGTGGAGAAACCAATTGAATAATTGATTAAGGAAAAATAAAACTTAGGAAGGTGTCCCAATGACGAGAAACCGACTGATTAATATATTAAGCTAAAATAAAACATAGGAAGGTGTCCGAGTGATGAGAAACCAACTGATTAATTGATTAAGCTAAACTAAAACTTAGGAAGGTGTCCGAGTGATGAGAAACCAACTGATTAATTGATTAAGCTAAACTAAAACTTAGGAAGGTGTCCCAATGACGAGAAACCAACTGATTAATAGATTAATCTAAACTAAAACTTAGGAAGTTGTCCCAATGATGAGAAACCAATTGAATAATTGGTTAAGCTACACTAAAATTTAGAAAGTTGTCCCAATGATGAGAAACCAATTGATTAATTGATTAAGCTAAAGTAAAGCTTAGGAAGGTGTCCCAATGATGAGAAACCAACCGATAAATTGATTAAGCTAAACTAAAACTTAGGAAGGTGTCCCAATGATGAGAGACCAATTGATTAATTGATTAAGCTAAGGTAAAACTTAGCATGGTGTCCCAATGTGGAGAAACCAATTAAATAATTGATTAAACTAAAAGAAAACTTAGGAAGGTGTCCCAATGACGAGAAACCAACTGATTAATAGATTAAGCTAAAATAAAACTTAGGAAGGTGTCCCAATGATGAGACACCAATTGAATAATTGATTAAGCTAATTTGAAAGTTAGGAAGGTCTCCTAATGATGAACAAACCAATTGATTAAATGATTAAGCTAAACTAAAACCTAGGAAGGTGTCCCAATGATGAGAAACCAATTGATTAATTGATTAAGATAAAGTAAAACTTAGGATAGTGTCCCAATGTGGAGAAACCAATTGAATAATTGATTAAGGAAAAATAAAACTTAGGAAGGTGTCCCAATGACGAGAAACCAACTGATTAATAGATTAATCTAAACTAAAACTTAGGATGTTGTCCCAATGATGAGAAACCAATTGATCAATTGATTAAGATAAAGTAAAACTTAGGATGGTGTCCCAATGTGGAGAAACCAATTGAATAATTGATTAAGCAAAAATAAAACTTAGGAAGGTGTCCCAACGATCAGACACCAATTCATTAATTATTTAAGCTAAACTAAAACTTAGGAAGTTGTCCCAAAGATGGGAAACCAATTGAATAATAGATCAAGCTAAAATAAAACTTAAGAAGGTGTCCCAGTGATGAGAAACAAACTGATTAGTTGACTAAGCTAAACTAAAACTTAGGAAGGTGTCCGAGTGATGAGAAACCAACTGATTAATTGATTAAGCTAAACTAAAACTTAGGAAGGTGTCCCAATGACGAGAAACCAACTGATTAATAGATTAAGCTAAAATAAAACTTAGGAAGGTGTCCCAATGATGAGACACCAATTGAATAATTGATTAAGCTAATTTGAAAGTTAGGAAGGTCTCCTAATGATGAACAAACCAATTGATTAAATGATTAAGCTAAACTAAAACCTAGGAAGGTGTCCCAATGATGAGAAACCAATTGATTAATTGATTAAGATAAAGTAAAACTTAGGATAGTGTCCCAATGTGGAGAAACCAATTGAATAATTGATTAAGGAAAAATAAAACTTAGGAAGGTGTCCCAATGACGAGAAACCAACTGATTAATAGATTAATCTAAACTAAAACTTAGGATGTTGTCCCAATGATGAGAAACCAATTGATCAATTGATTAAGATAAAGTAAAACTTAGGATGGTGTCCCAATGTGGAGAAACCAATTGAATAATTGATTAAGCAAAAATAAAACTTAGGAAGGTGTCCCAACGATCAGACACCAATTCATTAATTATTTAAGCTAAACTAAAACTTAGGAAGTTGTCCCAAAGATGGGAAACCAATTGAATAATAGATCAAGCTAAAATAAAACTTAAGAAGGTGTCCCAGTGATGAGAAACAAACTGATTAGTTGACTAAGCTAAACTAAAACTTAGGAAGGTGTCCGAGTGATGAGAAACCAACTGATTAATTGATTAAGCTAAACTAAAACTTAGGAAGGTGTCCCAATGACGAGAAACCAACTGATTAATAGATTAAGCTAAAATAAAACTTAGGAAGGTGTCCCAATGATGAGACACCAATTGAATAATTGATTAAGCTAATTTGAAAGTTAGGAAGGTCTCCTAATGATGAACAAACCAATTGATTAAATGATTAAGCTAAACTAAAACCTAGGAAGGTGTCCCAATGATGAGAAACCAATTGATTAATTGATTAAGATAAAGTAAAACTTAGGATAGTGTCCCAATGTGGAGAAACCAATTGAATAATTGATTAAGGAAAAATAAAACTTAGGAAGGTGTCCCAATGACGAGAAACCAACTGATTAATAGATTAATCTAAACTAAAACTTAGGATGTTGTCCCAATGATGAGAAACCAATTGATCAATTGATTAAGATAAAGTAAAACTTAGGATGGTGTCCCAATGTGGAGAAACCAATTGAATAATTGATTAAGCAAAAATAAAACTTAGGAAGGTGTCCCAACGATCAGACACCAATTCATTAATTATTTAAGCTAAACTAAAACTTAGGAAGTTGTCCCAAAGATGGGAAACCAATTGAATAATAGATCAAGCTAAAATAAAACTTAAGAAGGTGTCCCAGTGATGAGAAACAAACTGATTAGTTGACTAAGCTAAACTAAAACTTAGGAAGGTGTCCGAGTGATGAGAAACCAACTGATTAATTGATTAAGCTAAACTAAAACTTAGGAAGGTGTCCCAATGACGAGAAACCAACTGATTAATAGATTAATCTAAACTAAAACTTAGGAAGTTGTCCCAATGATGAGAAACCAATTGAATAATTGATTAAGCTACACTAAAACTTAGAAAGCTATCCCAATGATGAGAAACCAATTGATTAATTGATTAAGCTAAAGTAAAGCTTAGGAAGGTGTCCCAATAATGAGAAACCGGTCAATTAATTGATTATGCTAAACGAAAACTTAGGAAGGTGTCCCAATGATGAGAGACCAGTTGATTAATTGATTAAGCTCAGGTAAAACTTAGGATGGTGTCCCAATATTGAGAAACCAATTAAATAATAGATTAAACTAAAATAAAACTTAGGAAGGTGTCCCAATGATGAGAAACCAACTGATTAATTAATTAAGCTAAACTAAAACTTAGGAAGGTGTCCCAATGATGAGAACCAATTGAATAAGTGATTAAGCTAAATTGAAAGTTAGGAAGGTCTCCCAATGATGAGAAACCAATTGATTAATTGATTAAGCTAAAGTAAAGCTGAGGAAAGTGTCCAAATGATGAGAAACCAATCGATTAATTAATTAAGCTAAACTAAAACTTAGGAAGTTGTCCCAAAGATGAGAAACAGATTGATTAATTGATTCAGCTAAAGTAAAACTTAGAATGGTGTCCCAATGTAGAGAAACCAATTGAATAATTGATTAAGCTAAATTGAAAGTCAGGAAGGTCTCCCAATGATGAGAAACCAATTGATTAATTGATCAAGGTAAAGCAAAACTTAGGAAGGTGTCCCAACGATGAGACACCAATTCATTAATTATTTAAGCTAAACTAAAACTTAGGCAGTTGTCCCAAAGATGGGAAACCAATTGAATAATTGATCAAGCTAAAATAAAACTTAGGAAGGTGTCCCAGTGATGAGAAACCAACTGATTACTTGATTAAGCTAAACTAAAACTTAGGAAGGTGTCCGAGTGATTAGAAACCAACTGATTAATTGATTAAGCTAAACTAAAACTTAGGAAGGTGTCCCAATGATGAGACACCAATTGATTAATTGATTAATCAAAAATAAAACTTAGGAAGGTGTCTCAATGACTAGAAACCGACTGATTAATAGATTAAGCTAAAATAAAACTTAGGAAGGTGTCCCAATGATGAGAAACCAATTGAATAATTGATTAAGCTAAATTGAAAGTTAGGAAGGTGTCCCGATGATGAGAAACCAATCGATTAATTGATTAAGCTAAATTAAAACTTAGGAAATTGTCCCAAAGATGAGAAACCAATTGATTTAGTGATTCAGCTAAAGTAAAACTTAGGATGGTGTCCCAATGTGGAGAAACCAATTGAATAATTGATTAAGCTAAAATAAAACTTAGGAAGGTGTCCCAATGACGAGAAGCCAACTGATTAATAGATTAAGCTAAACTAAAACTTAGGAAGTTGTCCCAATGATGAGAAACCAATTGAATAATTGATTAAGCTAAATTGAAAGTTAGGAAGGTGTCCCGATGATGAGAAACCAATCGATTAATTGATTAAGCTACACTAAAACTTAGGAAGTTGTCCCAAAGATGAGAAACCAATTGATTAAGTGATTCAGCTAAAGTAAAACTTAGGATGGTGTCCCAATGTGGAGAAACCAATTGAATAATTGATTAAGCTAAAATAAAACTTAGGAAGGTGTCCCAATGACGAGAAACTAATTGATTAATTGATTAAGCAAAAATAAAACTTAGAAAGGTATCACAATGATGAGAAACCAATTGATTAATTAATTAAGCTAAACTTAAACTTAGGAAGGTGTCCCAATGATGAGAAACCAATTAATTAATTGTTTAAGCTAAAGTAAAGCTTAGGAAGGTGTCCCAATGATGAGAAACCAATCGATTAATTGATTAAGCTAAATGAAAACTTAGGAAGGTGTCCCAATGATGAGAGACCAATTGATTAATTGATTAAGCTAAAGTAAAACTTAGGATGGTGTCCCAATGGGGAGAAACCAATTGACTACTTGATTACACTAAAATAAAACTTAGGAATGTGTCCCAATGATGAGAGACCAACTGATTAATTGATTAAGCTAAACAAAAACTTAGGAAGGTTTCCCAATGATGAGAAACCAATTCAATAATTGATTAAGCTAAATTGAAAGTTAGGAAGGTCTCCAAATGATGAGAAACCAATTGATTATTTGATTAAGGTAAAGTAAAGCTTAGGAAGGTGTCCCGATGATGAGAAACCAATCGATTAATTGATTAAGCCAAACTAAAACTTAGGAAGTTGTCCCAAAGATGAGAAACCAATTGATTAATTGATTCAGCTAAAGTAAAACTTAGGATGGTGTCCCAATGTGGAGAAACCAATTGAATAATTGATTAAGCTAAAATAAAACTTAGGAAGGTGTCCCAATGATGAGACACCAATTGATTAATTGATTAATCAAAAATAAAACTTAGGAAGGTGTCCCAATGACTAGAAACCGACTGATTAATAGATTAAGCTAAAATAAAACTTAGGAAGGTGTCCCAATGATGAGAAACCAATTGAATAATTGATTAAACTAAATTGAAAGTTAGGGAGGTGTCCCGATGATGCAAAACCAGTCGATTAATTGATTAAGCTAAATTAAAACTTAGGAAATTGTCCCAAAGATGAGAAACCAATTGATTTAGTGATTCAGCTAAAGTAAAACTTAGGATGGTGTCCCAATGTGGAGAAACCAATTAAATAATTGATTAAGCTAAAATAAAACTTAGGAAGGTGTCCTAATGACGAGAAGCCAACTGATTAATAGATTAAGCTAAACTAAAACTTAGGAAGTTGTCCCAATGATGAGAAACCAATTGAATAATTGATTAAGCTAAATTGAAAGTTAGGAAGGTGTCCCGATGATGAGAAACCAATCGATTAATTGATTAAGCTAAACTAAAACTTAGGAAGTTGTCCCAAAGATGAGAAACTAATTGATTAAGTGATTCAGCTAAAGTAAAACTTAGGATGGTGTCCCAATGTGGAGAAACCAATTGAATAATTAATTAAGCTAAAATAAAAACTTAGGAAGGTGTCCCAATGACGAGAAACCAATTGATTAATTGATTAAGCAAAAATAAAACTTAGAAAGGTATCACAATGATGAGAAACCAATTGATTAATTGATTAAGCTAAAGTAAAGCTTAGGAAGGTGTCCCAATGATGAGAAACCAATCGATTAATTGATTAAGCTAAACGAAAACTTAGGAAGGTGTCCCAATGATGAGAGACCAATTGATTAATTGATTAAGCTAAAGTAAAACTTAGGATGGTGTCCCAAAGATGAGAAACCAATTGATTAAGTGATTCAGCTAAAGTAAAACTTAGGATGGTGTCCCAATGTGGAGAAACCAATTGAATAATTGATTAAGCTAAAATAAAACTTAGGAAGGTGTCCCAATGACGAGAAACCAATTGATTAATTGATTAAGCAAAAATAAAACTTAGAAAGGTATCACAATGATGAGAAACCAATTGATTAATTGATTAAGCTAAACTTAAACTTAGGAAGGTGTCCCAATGATGAGAAACCAATTAATTAATTGTTTAAGCTAAAGTAAAGCTTAGGAAGGTGTCCCAATGATGAGAAACCAATCGATTAATTGATTAAGCTAAACGAAAACTTAGGAAGGTGTCCCAATGATGAGAGACCAATTGATTAATTGATTAAGCTAAAGTAAAACTTAGGATGGTGTCCCAATGGGGAGAAACCAATTGACTACTTGATTACACTAAAATAAAACTTAGGAATGTGTCCCAATGATGAGAGACCAACTGATTAATTGATTAAGCTAAACAAAAACTTAGGAAAGTGTCCCAATGACGAGAAACCAATTGATTAATTGATTAAGCAAAAATAAAACTTAGAAAGGTATCACAATGATGAGAAACCAATTGATTAATTGATTAAGCTAAACTTAAACTTAGGAAGGTGTCCCAATGATGAGAAACCAATTAATTAATTGTTTAAGCTAAAGTAAAGCTTAGGAAGGTGTCCCAATGATGAGAAACCAATCGATTAATTGATTAAGCTGAACGAAAACTTAGGAAGGTGTCCCAATGATGAGAGACCAATTGATTAATTGATTAAGCTAAAGTAAAACTTAGGATGGTGTCCCAATGGGGAGAAACCAATTGACTACTTGATTACACTAAAATAAAACTTAGGAATGTGTCCCAATGATGAGAGACCAACTGATTAATTGATTAAGCTAAACAAAAACTTAGGAAGGTTTCCCAATGATGAGAAACCAATTCAATAATTGATTAAGCTAAATTGAAAGTTAGGAAGGTCTCCAAATGATGAGAAACCAATTGATTATTTGATTAAGGTAAAGTAAAGCTTAGGAAGGTGTCCCGATGATGAGAAACCAATCGATTAATTGATTAAGCTAAACTAAAACTTAGGAAGTTGTCCCAAAGATGAGAAACCAATTGATTAATTGATTCAGCTAAAGTAAAACTTAGGATGGTACGAACTTTTTTAGAGAAGGTACGAACTTTGTTAGCGAGGGTACGAACATTGCTAGAGAGGGTACGAACTTTGTTATAGAGGGTACGAACTTTTTAGAGAGGGTACGAACTTTGTTATAGAGGGTACGAACTTTTTTAGAGAGGGTACAAACTTTTTTAGAGTGGGTACGACCCTTGTTATAGAGGCACGAACTTTGTTGGAGAGGGTACGAACTTTTTTAGAGAGGGTACGACCTTTTTTAGAGAAGGTACAAACTTTTTTAGAGAAGGTACAAACTTTGTTCGAGAGGTACGAACTTTGTTAGAGAAGGTACGAACCTTGTTATAGAGGTACGAACTTTGTTGGAGAGGGTACGAACTTTGTTGGAGAAGGAACAAACTTTTTTAGAGAAGGTACGAACTTTGTTAGAGAGGGTACGAACTTTGTTAGAGAAGGTACGAACTTTGTTAGGGAGGTACGAACTTTGTTAGCGAGGGTACGAACTTTGTTAGCGAGGGTACGAACATTGTTAGAGAGGGTATGAACTTTGTTAGAGAGGTACGAACTTTGTTAGAGAGGTACGAACTTTTTTAGAGAAGGTACGAACTTTGTTAGAGAGGTACGAAGTTTGTTAGAGAAGGTACGAACTTTGTTAGAGAATGTACGAACTTTGTTAGAGAGGGTACGAACTTTTTTAGAGAGGTACGAACTTTTTAGAGAGGTACGAACTTTGTTATCGAGGGTACGAACTTTTTTAGAGAGGGTACGAACTTTTTTAGAGAGGTACGAACTTTGTTAGCGAGGGTACGAACTTTGTTAGAGAGGGTATGAACTTTGATAGAGAGGGTACGAACTTTGTTAAAGAGGGTACGAACTTTGTTAGAGAGGGTACGAACTTTGTTAGATAAGGTACGAACTTTGTTAGAGAAGGTACGAACTTTGTTAGAAAGGTACGAACTTTGTTAAAGAAGGTACGAACTTTGTTAAAGAGGGCACGACCTTTTTTAGAGAAGGTACGAACTTTGTTAGAGAAGGTACAAACTTTTTTAGAGAGGGTACGAACTTTGTTGATGAGGGAACGAAGCTTTTTATAGAATGCACGAACTTTGTTAGAGAGGGTAAGAACTTTGTTAGAGAAGGTACGAACTTTGCTTGAGAGGTATGAACTTTTTGAACGAGGGTACGAACATTGTTAGAGAGGGTACACACTTTGTTAGAGAGGGTACGAACTTTTTTAGAGAGGTACGAACTTTGTTAACGAGGGTACAAACTTTGTTAGAGAGGGTACGAACTTTTTTATAGAAGGTACGAACTTTGTTAGACAGGTACAAACTTTGTTCAAGAAGGTACGAACTTTCTTAGAGATGGTACGAACTTTTTTAGAGAAGGTACAAACTTTGTTCGAGAGGTACGAACTTTGTTAGAGAAGGTACGAACCTTGTTATAGAGGTACGAACTTTGTTGGAGAGGGTACGAACTTTGTTGGAGAAGGAACAAACTTTTTTAGAGAAGGTACGAACTTTGTTAGAGAGGGTACGAACTTTGTTAGAGAAGGTACGAACTTTGTTAGGGAGGTACGAACTTTGTTAGAGAGGTACGAACTTTGTTAGCGAGGGTACGAACATTGTTAGAGAGGGTATGAACTTTGTTAGAGAGGTACGAACTTTGTTAGAGAGGTACGAACTTTTTTAGAGAAGGTACGAACTTTGTTAGAGAGGTACGAACTTTGTTAGAGAAGATACGAACTTTGTTAGAGAAGGTACGAACTTTGTTAGAGAGGGTACGAACTTTTTAGAGAGGTACGAACTTTTTAGAGAGGTATGAACTTTTTAGAGAGGTACGAACTTTGTTATCGAGGGTAAGAACTTTTTTAGAGAGGTACGAACTTTGCTAGCGAGGGTACGAACTTTGTTTGAGAGGGTACGAACTTTGATAGAGAGGGTACGAACTTTGTTAAAGAGGGTACGAACTTTGTTAGAGAGGGTACGAACTTTGTTAGATAAGGTACGAACTTTATTAGAGAAGGTACGAACTTTGTTAGAGAGGTACGAACTTTGTTAAAGAAGGTACGAACTTTGTGAGAGAGGGTACGAACTTTGTTAGATAAGGTACGAACTTTGTTAGAGATGGTACGAACTTTGTGAGAGAGGTACGAACTTTGTTAAAGAAGGTACGAACTTTGTTAGAGAGGGTACGAACTTTGTTATCGAGGGTACGAACTTTTTTAGAGAGGTACGAACTTTGTTAGCGAGGGTACGAACTTTGTTAGGGAGGGTACGAACTTTGTTAGAGAGGGTACGAACTTTGTTAAAGAGGGTACGAACTTTGTTAGAGAAGGTACGAACTTTGTTAGATAAGGTACGAACTTTGTTAGAGAAGGTACGAACTTTGTTAAAGAAGGTACGAACTTTTTTAGAGAGGGTACGAACTTTTTTAGAGAGGGTACGAACTTTTTTAGAGAAGGTAAGAACTTTGTTAGAGAAGTACGAACTTTGTTAGCGAGGGTACGAACATTGCTAGAGAGGGTACGAACTTTTTAGAGAGGGTACGAACTTTTTTAGAGAAGGTACGAACTTTGTTAGACAAGGTACAAACTTTTTTAGAGAGGGTACGAACTTTGTTGGGGAGGGAACGAACCTTTTTATAGAACGTACGAACTTTGTTAGAGAGGGTAAGAACTTTGTTAGAGAAGGTACGAACTTTGTTTGAGAGGTACGAACTTTTTGAACGAGGGTACGAACATTGTTAGAGAGGGTACAAACTTTTTTAGAGAAGGTACGAACTTTGTTAGACAGGTACGAACTTTGTTAGAGAAGGTACGAACTTTATTAGAGATGGTACGAACTTTTTTAGAGAAGGTACAAACTTTGTTCGAGAGGTACGAACTTTGTTAGAGAAGGTACGAACCTTGTTATAGAGGTACGAACTTTGTTGGAGAGGGTACGAACTTTGTGGGAGAAGGAACAAACTTTTTTAGAGAAGGTACGAACTTTGTTAGAGAGGGTACGAACTTTGTTAGAGAAGGTACGAACTTTGTTAGGGAGGTACGAACTTTGTTAGAGAGGTACGAACTTTGTTAGAGAGGTACGAACTTTGTTAGCGAGGGTACGAACTTTGTTAGAGAGGGTATGAACTTTGTTAGAGAGGTACAAACTTTGTTAGAGAGGTACGAACTTTTTTAGAGAAGGTACGAACTTTGTTAGAGAGGTACGAACTTTGTTAGAGAAGGTACGAACTTTGTTAGAGAAGGTACAAACTTTGTTCGAGAGGTACGAACTTTGTTAGAGAAGGTACGAACTTAGTTAGAGAGGTACGAACTTTGTTAGAGAAGGTACGAACTTTGTTAGAGAAGGTACGAACTTTGTTAGAGAGGTACGAACTTTTTTAAAGAGGGTACGAACTTTGTTAGAGAAGGTACGAACTTTGTTAGAGAGGAACGAACTTTGTTAGAGAGGTACGATCTTTTTTAGAGAAGGTACGAACTTTGTTAGAGAGGTACGAACTTTGTTAGAGAAGGTACGAACTTTGTTAAAGAAGGTACGAACTTCTTTAGAGGAGGTACAAACTTTGTTCGAGAGGTACGAACTTGGTTAGAGAAGGTAAGAACTTAGTTAGAGAGGTACGAACTTTGTTAGAGAAGGTACGAACTTTGTTAGAAAAGGTACGAACTTTGTTAGAGAGGTACGAACTTTTTTAAAGAGGGTAAGAACTTTTTTAGTGAAGGTACGAACTTTGTTAGAGAGGTACGAACTTTGTTAGAGAGGGTACGAACTTTCTTAGAGAGGGTACGAACTTTGTTAGCAAGGGTACGAACTTTGTTAGAGAGGTAACAAACTTTCTTACAAAGGGTACGAACTTTTTTAGAAAAGGTACGAACTTAGTTAGAGAGGTACAAACTTTTTTAGAGAAGGCACGAACTTTGTTAGAGAGGTACGAACTTTGTTAAGGAATGTACGGTCTTTGTCAGAGAGGGTACGAACTTTTTTAGAGAAGGTACGAACTTTGTTAGAGAGGGTACGAACTTTGTTAGAGGCGTACGAACTTTTTTGGAGAGGGAACGAACTTTGTTAGAGAGGTACGAACTTTGTTAGAGAAGGTACAAACTTTTTTAGAGAGGGTACGAACTTTGTTGGGAAGGGAACGAACCTTTTTATAGAAGGTACGAACTTTGTTAGAGAGGGTAAGAACTTTGTTAGAGAAGGTACGAACTTTGTTTGAGAGGTACAAACTTTTTGAACGAGGGTACGAACATTGTTAGAGAGGATACAAACTTTGTTAGAGAGGGTACGAACTTTTTTAGAGAGGTACGAACTTTGTTAACGAGGGTACAAACTTTGCTAGAGAGGGTACGAACTTTTTTAGAGAAGGTACGAACTTTGTTAGACAGGTACGAACTTTGTTAGAGAAGGTACGAACTTTGTTAGAGATGGTACGAATTTTTTTAGAGAAGGTACAAACTTTGTTCGAGAGGTACGAACTTTGTTAGAGAAGGTACGAACCTTGTTATAGAGGTACGAACTTTGTTGGAGAGGGTACGAACTTTGTTGGAGAAGGTACGAACTTTGTTAGAGAGGGTACGAACTTTGTTAGAGAATGTACGAACTTTGTTAGGGAGGTACGAACTTTGTTAGAGAGGTACGAACTTTGTTAGAGAGGTACGAACTTTGTTAGAGAGGTACGAACTTTTTTAGAGAAGGTACGAACTTTGTTAGAGAGGTACGAACTTTGTTAGAGAAGGTAGGAACTTTGTTAGAGAAGGTACGAACTTATTTAGAGAAGGTACAAACTTAATTCGAGAGGTACAATCTTTGTTAGAGAAGGGACGAACTTTGTTATAGAAAGTACGAACTTTGTTAGAGAGGTACGAACTTTTTTAAAGAGGGTACGAACTTTGTTCGAGAAAGTACGAACTTTGTTAGAGAGGTACGAACTTTGGTAGAGAGGTACGAACTTTGTTAGAGAGGTACGAACTTTTTTAGAAAAGGTACGAACTTTGTTAGAGAGGTACGAACTTTGTTAGAGAAGGTACGAACTTTGTTAGAGAAGGTTCGAACTTCTTTAGAGAAGGGACAAACTTTGTTCGAGAGGTACGAACTTTGTTAGAGAAGGTACGAACTTTGTTAGAGAGGTACGAAATTTTTTAAAGAGGGTACGAACTTTTTTAGTGAAGGTACGAACTTTGTTAGAGAGGTACGAACTTTGTTAGAGAGGGTAAGAACTTTGTTAGAGAGGGTACGAAATTTATTAGAGAGGGTACGAACTTTCTTAGAGAGGGTACGAACTTTTTTAGAGAGGTACAAACTTTTTTAGAGAAGGTACGAACTTTGTTAGAGAGGTACAAACTTTGTTAAGGAATGTACGATCTTTGTCAGAGAGGGTACGAACTTTGTTGGAGAGGGAACAAACTTTTTTAGAGAAGGTACGAACTTTGTTAGAGAGGGACGAACTTTGTTAGAGAGGGTACGAACTTTGTTAGAGACGTGATTACTACTCAAAAAGTGCTATTTTTGTAGCTTGTAATTAACTCTTTTAAACACTCTTGAGTAGTAATTGTTACCTTTTAATTCAATTGGCATGTTAAAGACCCTTGCAATCATTTCTAACCGAATTGTGTCAAGCTTTGGTGTTTTTGATAGCTTTTTGCTCACCAAAGCAATTTAAGAATGAGGGAGAGCTGTATGTAGTTCATGGCAAAGCTTTTGGAAGCTCAAATTCATGAAGAAACCAAGCTTTGGAGCTCCATAGCTCTTTGCCAAAGCCAATCAAGCATGCACGGAGGAAAAACAGAGTGAAGAAGAAACAGAGTATAGCAGCTGCAGTCTTCTTTCCCACTTTTGGAGCACTTTCCGAAGTCCATTTTCTGTATGCTATATACCGTTGGAAAGCTCTGGAAGTCAAGAATCCAATGCTTCAAACGGTGTACAATTTAGATCAGCAATGAGGAAGTTATGGCCTTCGGAAGATAACTGCGTCCAGCTGAAGCACAAATTCGCACCTTGCGAATTTGGAACTCCAGTGTGCGAAACCTGAAGCTTACCTTGCGCGATGGGATTGGAGCGCAAACACACAGTCACAGAGAGTGCCAACTTGCGAAAATGGTTTTCCAACTTGCGAAAGTGACATCCAACGTGCGAAAAGGGAACTCAAGTTGCGAAACCAACTTGCGAGATTTTCGCAAGTCACCATCCATGGTGCGAAATCTTCATGCGAATTGGAAAACTTGCGCACCGACTCTTTTGGATATTTTTCTTCAGATATTTTGTGTTTAAATCTCGTTTTTCTCCTTGTAACTGACCACTCATGTAATTCCTTGGCTAGCAAGGAATGAAGGAAGGGTAAATAACCTTCCTATATAAATACTCTCTTGTAATCACTGAGGACACTCGGGAGTTTTTCCAGAGTACAATTTTTGTATAGTTTTGAAAGTAATACATAGAGCTTTGCTCTACCTTACCTTCTCACTTTTATCTTTGCTTATAATTATGTTTTCTAGCAAATCAACCTCGGAGATGTTTTCTCAGAGGATGGTTGGCTAAACTTGTTGTTCCACGGGTGAGGGAAGCTAGGTAAGGTGCCGGATGCAAAGAGTGAGTTTTTGTTGTTTCTATTTTTAATGAAGAGAAAGTGTGACCCGTTAATGTTGTTTATATTTTTAGTTAACTAGGATTACCGTGAATAGCCAATACTTGGTAAGCTTTCGGATTCCATGGATTCTTATTGCTTGCAATCTTGCTCCATGGAGGTCTAATTGTTATCTCTTGTTCGCTTGTGAAGGATGATCCGATGTTAAGGACCACCTTGGATGGCAAATACTAGGTGAGAGGTACGAGCCATTGCAAGGTGTATCAGTGAGAGGATTTTAGAGTTGACATCATTAATGGTAAGCATCTGTACCACACCGGTTCGGGAAATAACTATAGGTTAAATCCCGAATGCGAGGAAAAGACTCAAGTGACCGGATTCTCCTCTTTTGCATTTGGTACCCGAGCCTAGCAACCTGAAGTCCCGAGGAACTCCTTTCTTTATAACTAATTTCAGATAATTTGTATGTTTGGTTAGCTTAAAGTCTTTTGTTCCCATTCAAACCTTTGTTTTTCTTTTAAAAGCTAACCTTGAAATGAAAAAACACCCATTTAGCTCTTGAACTGATATCATTTGGGAAGTGAAAACCCATCTCTGTGGACGATCCTAGAACCACTATGCTATGCTAGCTAATGCTACCCTAGTATATGGTGATTTAGGTTTATAAATTTTGTTGATTACTCCCGATTGAGGATTGAAATCAAAGCACATCAGTTGATTGATCTGAATCAATCAGAACACCAATTGGGGACGAATCAAATGGCGCCATTGCCGGGGATGGTGCCACTTAACAGTGATAAAATCAGTTCAGAACACTTGTGATTTTCATCACAAGTTCGGTGAATTTTCTTTCCACTAACTCTGTCTTTGTTTTTCTTTTATTATTTACCTTTTCTTTTCCTTTTAAGTCTTCTTTTTCAGAAAATTGCTAGTTGTGCATGCCATATTGGATACGTGATAGTGGGGGAAGGCTTGTGAAAATCAAAACTCCTCACGAAACACAATTGGAATTGGAACTAGAAGTCATGGAAGCTACGCCTGAAGAGCAGCAGAGCCACCATGGGCACCAAGACAATCCCAATGAATATAGATCAATGAGAGATCGCATGCACCCACCTCGCATGAGCGCACCATCATGCATAGTGCCTCCTACAGAGCAACTAGTGATCAGGCCACATATCGTGCCACTTCTACCTACTTTCCATGGAATGGAAAGCGAGAATCCCTATGCTCATATTAAAGAATTTGAAGAAGTATGCAACACATTCCAGGAAGGAGGGTCTTCTATTGATAAAATGCGGCTGAAGCTATTTCCTTTCACTCTAAAGGACAAAGCAAAAATTTGGCTGAATTCCTTAAGGCCAAGGAGTATCCGAACTTGGACTGACTTGCAAGCTGAATTTCTCAAGAAATTTTTCCCCACTCATAGAACCAATGGCTTGAAAAGGCAAATCTCAAACTTCTCGGCTAAGGAGAATGAGAAATTCTATGAGTGTTGGGAGAGATACATGGAAGCTATCAATGCTTGCCCTCATCATGGCTTTGATACTTGGCTATTGGTGAGCTATTTTTATGACGGTATGTCTTCCTCAATGAAGCAGCTCTTAGAGACCATGTGTGGAGGAGACTTCATGAGTAAGAACCCGGAGGAGGCCATGGATTTCTTGAGTTATATAGCTGAAGTTTCAAGGGGGTGGGATGAACCAAACAGAGGAGAAGTTGCAAGAATGAAGCCTCAATCTAATACTCCTAATGCTAAGGCGGGGATGTATACCGTGAATGAGGATACCGATATAAAAGCAAAAGTTGCAGCCATGACAAGAAGATTAGAGGAGCTAGAGCTGAAAAAGGTACGTGAAGTGCAAACCGTTTCAGACACACCAATGCAAGCTCTGCCATGTTCCATTTGTCAATCATGTGAACACTTGGTGGAGGAGTGTCCTACACTCCCAGCTGTCAGAGAGATGTTTGGAGACCAAGCTAATGTTATTGGACAATTCAAGCCCAATAATAATGCCTCGTACGGGAATACATACAACTCAAATTGGAGGAATCATCCGAATTTTTCTTGGAAACCCAGAGCACCTCTGTATCGCAACCAAGTCAAGCACCTCAACCAGCTTCAAATCTCGAGCAAGCAATAGTTAATTTGAGCAAGGTTGTGGGAGATTTTGTGGGAGACCAAAAATCCATCAACACTCAACTCAGTCAGAGAATTGACAGTGTGGAGAATGCATTGAACAAAAAGATGGAAGGAGTGCAAAATGACCTATCTCAAAAGATGGATAACCTTCAATACTCAATTTCAAGACTCACAAACCTCAACACAGTACAAGAGAAGGGAAGGTTTCCTTCTCAACCTCACCAAAATCCAAAGAGTATCCATGAATTGGAGACTCAGGAGGGAGAATCTTCCCAAGTAAGAGATGTCAAGGCAATGATCACTCTGAGGAGTGGTAAAGAGGTTGAGCTACCAACAACCAAGACTAAGCATGGAGAATTGGAAGATGAGAAGAAGAAACAAAAGAAGGAGGAGACCACAACAAAAAGGAAAGAAACAGAGGATCATAAATCCTTTGTCAATGAAGAGCTGGAGAAGAAGATCCTAATCAAGGAAGATAGGATGGAGAACCAGCCTCCACCATTTCCTCAAGCTTTACATGGGAAGAAGGCAATCAACAATGCATCCGAAATTCTCGAAGTATTGAGGCAAGTAAAGGTCAATATTCCATTGTTAGATATGATCAAGCAAGTTCCGACGTATGCAAAATTCCTAAAAGACTTGTGCACTATAAAAAGGGGGGTTGAATGTGAATAAGAAGGCCTTCTTGACTAAGCAAGTAAGTGCCATCATACAGTGCAAGTCACCTGTGAAGTATAAAGATCCGGGCTATCCTACCATTTCGGTGATGATTGGAGGCACGCAAGTGGAAAAAGCTTTGCTAGACTTGGGAGCAAGTGTGAATTTGCTACCATACTCCGTCTACAAGCAATTGGGACTTGGTGAATTGAAACAAACATCGATCACTCTATCCTTAGTTGATAGATCAGTCAAGACTCCAAGAGGCATTATTGAGGATGTCCTAATTCAAGTTGATAATTTCTACTATCCCGTGGATTTTGTTGTCCTTGATACGGATCCAATTGCAAAAGGGACTAATAGCGTTCCTATAATTCTTGGACGACCATTCCTAGCGACTTCAAATGCAATTATCAATTGTAGGAATGGCCTCATGCAACTTACTTTTGGTAATATGACCTTGGAGCTCAACATTTTTAACCTATGCAAAAGGAACTTCAGTCCGGAAGATGAAGGTCCTGAAGAAGTGTGCATAATTGACACGCTAGTGGAGGAGCTTTGTGATCAGAACCTGCAAGATAAATTGAATGAAAGTCTAGGGGATCTTGATGAAGGGTCATCTGGGCCTTCAGAGACGCTTGCTACTCTACCAACTTGGAGGAAGACAGAAGATATTCCACCTTTATTCAACAAGGAGGAGACTCCTGGAGCTGTTGAAGAAGGACCCCCAAAGCTTACACTGAAGCCACTTCCTGTGGAGTTGAAATATGCATATTTAGAAGAAGATGACTAGTGCCCTGTTGTAATATCCTCATCTCTTACCAATGATCAGGAGGAATCTTTACTTGAAGTACTCAGGAGATGTGATAAAGCAACAGGATGGCAAATTTCAGATTTGAAAGGTATTAGTCCTTTAGTCTATACACATCACATATACATGGAAGAGGAAGCTAAACCTGTTCGTCAGCCTCAGAGGAGACTGAATCCCCATATGCAAGAGGTGGTGCGCACTGAAGTTTTAAAGCTACTTCAAGCCGGTATAATCTACCCCATATCAGATAGCCCATGGGTGAGCCCCACTCAAGTAGTGCCAAAGAAATCCAGGATCACAGTGGCGCAAAATGATAAAGGAGAGGAAGTGTCCACACGCCTTACTTCAGGTTGGAGGGTGTGTATTGATTATAGAAGATTGAATGCTGTGACAAGAGGGTACGATCTTTGTTAGAGAGGGTACGAACTTTGTTGCAGAGGGAAAGAACTTTTTTAGAGAAGGTACGAACTTTGTTAGAGAGGTACAAACTTTGTTAGAGAATGTACGAACTTTGTTAGAGAGGGTACGAACTTTGTAGGAGAGGGAACGACCTTTGTTAGAGAAGGTACGAACTTTGTTAGAGAAGGTATGAACTTTGTTAGAGGGGGTACGAAATTTGTTAGAGAGGGTACGAACTTTGTTATAGAGGGTATGAACTTTGTTAGAGAGGGTACGAACTTTGTTAGAGAGGTACGAACTTTGTTAGCGAGGCTACGAACTTTGTTAAAGAGGGTACGAGCTTTTTTAGGGAATGTACGATCTTTGTTAGAGAGGTACGAACTTTGTTAGAGAGGGTAAGAACTTTGTTAGAGAGGGTACGAAATTTGTTAGAGAGGGTACGAACTTTCTTAGAGAAGGTACGAACTTTTTTAGAGAGGTACGAACTTTGTTAGAGAGGGTACGAACTTTGTTAGAGAGGGTACGAACTTTTTGATAGGGGGTACGAACTTTGTTAAAGAGGGTACGAACTTTGTTAGAGAGGGTACAAACTTTGTTAGAGAGGGTACGAACTTTTTGATAGGGGGTACGAACTTTTTTAGAGAGGGTACGAACTTTTTTAGAGAGGTACGAACTTTGTTAGAGAGGTACAAACTTTGCTAGAGAATGTACGAACTTTGTTAGAGAGGGTACGAACTTTGTTGGAGAGGGAACGAACTTTTTTAGAGAAGGTACGAACTTTGTTAGAGAGGGTCTGAACTTTGTAGGAGAGGGAACGACCTTTGTTAGAGAAGGTACGAACTTTGTTAGAGAAGGTACGAACTTTGTTAGAGAGGTACGAACTTTGTGAGAGAGGGTACGAACCTTGTTAGAGAGGGTACAAATTTTGTTAGAGAGGGTACGAACTTTTTGAGAGGGCGTACGAACTTTGTTAGAGAGGGTACGAACTTTGTTAGAGAAGGTACGAACTTTGCTAGAGAGGTACGAACTTTGTTAGAGAGGGTTCGAACTCTGTTAGAGAGGGCACGAATTTTGTTATAGAGGGTACGAACTTTGTTAGAGAGGTACGAACTTTGTCAGAGAGGGTAAGAACTTTGTTAGAGAGGGTACGAAATTTGTTAGAGAGGGTACGAACTTTCTTAGAGAAGGTACGAACTTTTTTAGAGAGGTACAAACTTTGTTAAAGAGGGTACGAACTTTGTTAGAGAGGGTACGAATTTTTTGATTGGGGGTACGAACTTTGTTAAAGAGGGTACGAACTTTTTTAGAGAGGTACGAACTTTGTTAGAGAGGGTACGAACTTTGTTAGAGAGGGTACGAACTTTTTGATAGGGGGTACGAACTTTGTTAAAGAGGGTACGAACTTTTTTAGAGAGGTCCGAACTTTGTTAGAGAGGGTACGAAATTTGTTAGAGAGGGTACGAACTTTCTTAGAGAGGTACGAACTTAATTAGAGAGGGTATGAACTTTGTAGGAGAGGGAACGACCTTTGTTAGAGAAGGTACGAACTTTGTTAGAGAAGGTACGAACTTTGTTAGAGAGGGTACGAAATTTGTGAGAGAGGGTACGAACTTTTTTAGAGAGGGTACGAACTTTGTTAGAGAGGGTACGAACTTTTTGATAGGGGGTACGAACTTTGTTAAAGTGGGTACGAACTTTTTTAGAGAGGATACGAACTTTGTTAGAGAAGGTACGAACTTTGTTAGAGAGGGTAACAACTTTGTTAGAGAGGGTAAGAACTTTGTTAGAGAGGGTACGAAATTTGTGAGAGGGGGTACGAACTTTCTTAGAGAAGGTACGAACTTTTATAAAGAGGGTACGAACTTTGTTAGAGAGGGTACGAACTTTTTGATAGGGGGACGAACTTTGTTAAAGAGGGTACGAACTTTTTTAGAGAGGTACGAACTTTGTTAGAAAGGGTACGAACTTTTTGATTGGGGGTACGAATGTTGTTAAAGAGGGTACGAACTTTTTTAGAGAGGTATGAACTTTGTTAGAGAGGGTAAGAACTTTGTTAGAGAGGGTACGAAATTTGTTAGAGAGGGTACGAACTTTTTTAGAGAGGTACGTACTTTTTAGATTGGGTATGAACTTTTTTAGAGAAGGTACGAACTTTGTTAGAGAAGTACGAACTTTGTTAGAGAGGTACGAACTTTGTTAGAGAGGTACGAACTTTTTTAGAGAGGTACAAACTTTTTTAGAGAGGTACAAACTTTGTTAGAGAATGTACGAACTTTGTTAGAGAGGGTACGAACTTTTTTAGAGAAGGTACGAACTTTGTTAGAGAGGGTATGAACTTTGTAGGAGAGGGAACGACCTTTGCTAGAGAAGGTACGAACTTTGTTAGAGAAGGTACGAACTTTGTTAGAGAGGTACGAACTTTGTGAGAGAGGGTACGAACTTTGTTAGAGAGGGTACAAATTTTGTTAGAGAGGGTACGAACTTTTTGAGAGGGTGTATGAACTTTGTTAGAGAGGGTACGAACTTTGTTAGAGAAGGTACGAACTTTGCTAGAGAGGTACGAACTTTGTTAGAGAGGGTTCGAACTTTGTTAGAGAGGGCACGAATTTTGTTATAGAGGGTACGAACTTTGTTAGACAGGTACGAACTTTGTTAGAGAGGGTAAGAACTTTGCTAGAGAGGGTACGAAATTTGTTAGAGAGGGTACGAACTTTCTTAGAGAAGGTACGAACTTTTTTAGAGAGGTACAAACTTTGTTAAAGAGGGTACGAACTTTGTTAGAGAGGGTACGAACTTTTTGATAGGGGGTACGAACTTTGTTAAAGAGGGTACGAACTTTTTTAGAGAGGTACGAACTTTGTTAGAGAGGGTACGAACTTTTTGATAGGGGTACGAACTTTGTTAAAGAGGGTACGAACTTTTTTAGAGGGGTCCGAACTTTGTTAGAGAGGGTACGAAATTTGTTAGAGAGGGTACGAACTTTCTTAGAGAGGTACGAACTTTGTTAGAGAGGTACAAACTTTGCTAGAGAATGTACGAACTTTGTTAGATAGGGTACGAACTTTGTTGGAGAGGGAACGAACTTTTTTAAAGAAGGTACGAACTTTGTTAGAGAGGGTATGAACTTTGTAGGAGAGGGAATGACCTTTGTTAGTGAAGGTACGAACTTTGTTAGAGAAGGTACGAACTTTGTTAGAGAGGTACGAACTTTGTGAGAGAGGGTACGAACTTTGCTAGAGAGCGTACGAATTTTGTTTGAGAGGGTACGAACTTTTTGAGAGGGGGTACGAACTTTGTTAGAGAAGGTACGAACTTTGTTAGAGAGAGTTCGAACTTTGTTAGAGAGGTTACGAATTTTGTTATAGAGGGTACGAACTTTGTTAGACAGGTACGAACTTTGTTAGAGAGGGTACGAACTTTCTTAGATAAGGTACGAACTTTTTTAGAGAGGTACGAACTTTGTTAAAGAGGGTACGAATTTTGTGATAGAGGGTACGAACTTTTTTAGAGAGGATACGAACTTTGTTAGAGAAGGTACGAACTTTGTTAGCGAGGGTACAAAGTTTGTTAGAGAGGGTACGAACTTTTTGAGAGGAGGTACGAACTTTGTTAGGGAGGGTACGAACTTTGTTAGAGAGGGTAAGAACTTTGTTAGAGTGGGTACGAACTTTTTTAGAGAGGGTATGAACTTTCTAAGTGAGGGAATGAAGTTTTTTAGAGAAGGTACGAACTTTGTGAGAGAGGTACGAACTTTGTTAGAGAAGGTACGAACTTTCTTAGAGAGCTACGAACTTTGTTAGAGAATGTACGAACTTTTTTAGAGAAGGTACAAACTTTGTTCGAGAGGTACGAACTTTGTTAGAGAAGGTACGACCTTAGTTAGAGAGGTACGAACTTTGTTAGAGAAGGTACGAACTTTGTTAGAGAATCTACAAACTTTGTTAGAGAAGGTACGAACTTTGTTAGAGAGGTACGAACTTTGTTAGACAAGTACGAACTTTGTTAGCGAAGCTACGAACTTTGTTAAAAAGGGTACGAACTTTTTGAGATGGGGTACGAACTTTGTGAGAGAGGGTACGAACTTTTTTAGAGAGGGTACGAACTTTGTTGGAGAGGGAACAAACTTTTTTAGAGAAGGTACGAACTTTGTTAAAGAGGTACGAACTTTGTTAGAGTGGGTACGAACTTTGTGAAAGAGGTACAACTTTGTTAAAGAGGGTACGAACTTTGTTACAGAAGCTACGAACTTTCTTAGAGAGGTACGAACTTTGTTAGAGAATGTACGAACTTTTTTAGAGAAGGTACGAACTTTGTTAGATAGGGTACGAACTTTGTTAGAGAAGGTACAAACTTTGTTACAGAGGTATGAACTTTGTTAGAGGGGGTACGAACTTTGTTATAGAGGGTACGAACTTTGTTAGACAGGTACGAACTTTGTTAGCGAGGCTACGAACTTTGTTAAAAAGGGTACGAACCTTTCGAGAGGGGGTACGAACTTTTTTAGAGAAGTACGAACTTTGTTAGAGAGGTACAAACTTTGCTAGAGAATGTAAGAACTTTGTTAGAGAGGGTACGAACTTTGTTGGAGAGGGAACGAACTTTTTTAGAGAAGGTATGAACTTTGTTAGAGAGGTACGAACTTTTTTAGAGAGGTACGAACTTTGTTAGAGAGGTACAAATTTTGCTAGAGAATGTACGAACTTTGTTAGAGAGGGTACGAACTTTGTTGGAGAGGGAACGAACTGTTTTAGAGAAGGTACGAACTTTGTTAGAGAGGGTATGAACTTTGTAGGAGAGGGAACGACCTTTGTTAGAGAAGGTACGAACTTTGTTAGAGAAGGTACGAACTTTGTGAGAGAGGGTACGAACTTTGCTAGAGAGGGTACGAACTTTTTGAGAGGGGGTACGAACTTTGTTAGAGAAGGTACGAACTTTGTTAGAGAGGGTTCGAACTTTGTTAGAGAGGTACGAACTTTGTTAGAGAGGTACGAACTTTGTTAGAATGGGTACGAACTTTTTGATTGGGGGTACGAAGGGTTTTAAAGAGGGTACGAGCTTTTTTAGAGAGGTACGTACTTTTTAGACTGGGTACGAACTTTTTTAGAGAAGGTACGAACTTTGTTAGGGACGTACGAACTTTGTTAGAGAGGTACGAACTTTGTTAGAGAGGTACAAACTTTGCTAGAGAATGTACGAACTTTGTTAGAGAGGGTACGAACTTTGTTGGAGAGGGAACGAACTTTTTTAGAGAAGGTACGAACTTTGTTAGAGACGTACGAACTTTGTTAGAGAGGTACGAACTTTTTTAGAGAGGTACAAACTTTGTTAGAGAGGTACAAACTTTGCTAGAGAATGTACGAACTTTGTTGGAGAGGGAACGAACCTTTTTAGAGAAGTTACGAACTTTGTTGGAGAGGGTATGAACTTTGTAGGAGAGGGAACGACCTTTGTTAGAGAAGGTACGAACTTTGTTAGAGAAGGTACGAACTTTGTTAGAGAGGTACGAACTTTGTGAGAGAGGGTACGAACTTTGTTAGAGAGGGTACAAATTTTGTTAGAGAGGGTACGAACTTTTTGAGAGGGGGTACGAACTTTGTTAGAGAGGGTACGAACTTTGTTAGAGAAGGTACGAACTTTGCTAGAGAGGTACGAACTTTGTTAGAGAGGGTTCGAACTTTGTTAGAGAGGGCACGAATTTTGTTATAGAGGGTACGAACTTTGTTAGACAGGTACGAACTTTGTTAGAGAGGGTAAGAACTTTGTTAGAGAGGGTACGAAATTTGTTAGAGAGGGTACGAACTTTTTTAGAGAGGTACGAACTTTGTTAGAGAGGTACAAACTTTGCTAGAGAATGTAAGAACTTTGTTAGAGAGGGTACGAACTTTGTTGGAGAGGGAACGAACTTTTTTAGTGAAAGTACGAACTTTGTTAAAGAGGTACGAACTTTGTTAGAGAGGTACGAACTTTTTTAGAGAGGTACGAACTTTGTTAGAAAGGGTACGAACTTTTTGATTGGGGGTACGAACGGTTTTAAAGAGGGTACGAACTTTTTTAGAGAGGTATGAACTTTGTTAGAGAGGCTAAGAACTTTGTTAGAGAGGGTACGAAATTTGTTAGAGAGGGTACGAACTTTTTTAGAGAGGTACGTACTTTTTAGAGTGGGTACGAACTTTTTTAGAGAAGGTACGAACTTTGTTAGAGAGGTACGAACTTTTTTAGAGAAGGTACGAACTTTGTTAGAGACGTACGAACTTTGTTAGAGAGGTACGAACTTTGTTAGAGAGGTACAAACTTTGCTAGAGAATGTACGAACTTTGTTAGAGAGGGTACAAACTTTGTTGGAGAGGGAACGAACCTTTTTAGAGAAGGTACGAACTTTGTTGGAGAGGGTATGAACTTTGTAGGAGAGGGAACGACCTTTGTTAGAGAAGGTACGGACTTTGATAGAGAAGGTACGAACTTTGTTAGAGAGGTACGAACTTTGTGAGAGAGGGTACGAACTTTGTTAGGGAGGGTACAAATTTTGTTAGAGAGGGTACGAACTTTTTGAGAGGGCGTACGAACTTTGTTAGAGAGGGTACGAACTTTGTTAGAGAAGGTACGAACTTTGCTAGAGAGGTACGAACTTTGTTAGAGAGGGTTCGAACTTTGTTAGAGAGGGCACGAATTTTGTTATAGAGGGTACGAACTTTGTTAGACAGGTACGAACTTTGTTAGAGAGGGTAAGAACTTTGTTAGAGAGGGTACGAAATTTGTTAGAGAGGGTACGAACTTTTTTAGAGAGGTACGAACTTTGTTAGAGAGGTACAAACTTTGCTAGAGAATGTAAGAACTTTGTTAGAGAGGGTACGAACTTTGTTGGAGAGGGAACGAACTTTTTTAGTGAAGGTACGAACTTTGTTAGAGAGGTACGAACTTTTTTAGAGAGGTACGAACTTTGTTAGAAAGGGTACGAACTTTTTGATTGGGGGTACGAACGGTTTTAAAGAGGGTACGAACTTTTTTAGAGAGGTATGAACTTTGTTAGAGAGGCTAAGAACTTTGTTAGAGAGGGTACGAAATTTGTTAGAGAGGGTACGAACTTTTTTAGAGAGGTACGTACTTTTTAGAGTGGGTACGAACTTTTTTAGAGAAGGTACGAACTTTGTTAGAGAGGTACGAACTTTTTTAGAGAGGTACGAACTTTGTTAGAGAGGTACAAACTTTGCTAGAGAATGTACGAACTTTGTTAGAGAGGGTACGAACTTTGTTGGAGAGGGAATGAACTTTTTTAGAGAAGGTACAAACTTTGTTAGAGAGGGTATGAACTTTGTAGGAGAGGGAACGACCTTTGTTAGAGAAGGTACGAACTTTGTTCGAGAAGGTACGAACTTTGTTAGAGAGGTACGAACTTTGTGAGAGAGGGTACGAACTTTGTTAGAGAGCGTACGAATTTTGTTTGAGAGGGTACAAACTTTTTGAGATGGGGTACGAACTTTGTGAGAGAGGGTACGAAATTTTTTAGAGAGGGTACGAACTTTGTTGTAGAGGGAACAAACTTTTTTAGAGAAGGTACGAACTTTGTTAAAGAGGTACGAACTTTGTTAGAGAGGGTACGAACTTTGTGAAAGAGGTACAACTTTGTTAAAGAGGGTACGAACTTTGTTACAGAAGCTACGAACTTTCTTAGAGAGGTACGAACTTTGTTAGAGAGGGTACGAACTTTGTTAGAGAAGGTACAAACTTTGTTAGAGAAGTACGAACTTTGTTAGAGGGGGTACGAACTTTGTTATAGAGGGTACGAACTTTGTTAGACAGGTACGAACTTTGTTAGCGAGGCTACGAACTTTGTTAAAAAGGGTACGAACCTTTCGAGAGGGGGTACGAACTTTGTGAGAGAGGGTACGAACTTTTTTAGAGAAGTATGAACTTTGTTAGAGAGTTACGAACTTTGTTAGAGAGGTACGAACTTTGTTAGGGAATGTACGAACTTTGTTAGAGAGGGTACGAACTTTGTTGGAGAGGGAACGAACTTTGTGAGAGAAGGTACGAACATTGTGAGAGAGGTACGAACTTTTTTGGAGAGGGAACGAAACTTTGTTAGAGAAGGTACGAACTTTGTTAGAGAAGGTACGAACTTTGTTAGAGAGGGTACGAACTTTGTTAGAGATGGTACGAACTTTGTTAGAGAATGTACGAACTTTGTTAGAGAGGTACGATCTTTGTTAGAGAATGTACGAACTTTAAAAGAGATAAACTAGTGAAACTCAATGAACGGAGTCCACTTGCCTTACCAAGTGTTGGCCCAGGTGATTCAAAGGCGTTTTAAGTTAACTAAAAAGATAAAAACCATAAACGGGTCACACTTTCTTTTCATTAAAAATGGAAACAACAAAAACTCACACTTATGCATGCCGGCACCTTACCTGGCTTCCTTCACCCAAGAGACAAAAAGCCTAGCCTCTCATCCTCTGAGGAAAAATCCTCAGAGTTTGTTTGGCTAGAAAGAAAATGAAAGAGAAAACAAAAAGAGAAGGAAAAACAGAGCAAGACTCTGTATATTTTATATATCTACATATACAAGGTGGTCTCTGGAAAAGCTCCCGAGATGTGTTACATGCTTTTATTTACAACGGATGTAAGGCAATATATAGGCAAGTTTTTCCAACCTTCCTAGCTAAGGAATCCTATGATAGGTGGGTTACAAGGAGAGTTTGGGAATTTAGACATCAAATATCTAAAGCAAAAAGATCTCAGGATGTCGGTTGTAGCTATCGGGTAGCTTCAGGAGGACACTGCGGCACTGTGCAAAATGGCTGCGAAATTTCGCAGCCAAAGGACAACATTTTCGCAGCCAAAGGCTGATTTCGCAGCCATGCAACATTCTGCCTTCAGCTTGGAGTGATCTGCTTGCAACGGCTATAACTCCTTCATTTCAACTCCGAATTGCGCACCGTTTAAAGCATTGGATTTTTGACTTCCTGAGCTTTGAAATGGTATATAGAATGTAGAAATTGGACTCCGGGAAGTGCTCCAAAAGTGCCCAAGAAGACTGCAGCTGCTGTCCTCTATTTTGCTTCCTCTGTTTTTCCTCTCTCCGTTGCTCTTTCCTTGCATACTTTGAACGGCTTTGGCAAAGGATTATGGAGCTCCAAAGCTTGGTTCTTCATGAATTTGAGCTTTCCAAAAGCTTTGCCATGGATTCCAAAGAACTCTCCTCAATCTTGGATTGCTTTGGTGATCAAAAAGCTAACAAAAACACCAAAACTTACACATTTTGATTAGAATTGATTGCAAGGGTCCTTCATATGTCAATTGGGTTAAAAGGTGATAACTACTACTCAAAAGTGTTTAAAAGAGTTAATTACAAGCTTACAAAATAGCATTTTTGAGTAGTAATCAGTACGAACTTTGTTAGCGAGGCTACGAACTTTGTAAAAGAGGGTACGAACTTTTTTAGGGAATGTACGATCTTTGTTAGAGAGGGTACGAACTTTTTTAGAGAGGGTATGAACTTTCTTAGAGAGGGTACGAAGTTTTTTAGAGAAGGTACGAACTTTGTTAGAGAGGTACGAACTTTGTTAGAGAAGGTACGAACTTTCTTAGAGAGGTACGAACTTTGTTAGAGAGGGTACGAACTTTGTAGGAGAGGGAACGACCTTTGTTAGAGGGGGTACGAACTTTGTTAGAGAAGGTACGAACTTTGTTAGAGGGGGTACGAACTTTGTTAGAGTGGGTACGAACCTTTTTAGAGAGGGTACGAACTTTGTTAGAGAGGTACAAACTTTGTTAGAGAATGTACGAACTTTGTTAGAGAGGGTACGAACTTTGTTAGAGACGGACGAACTTTGTTAGAGAGGGTACGAACTTTGTAGGAGAGGGAACGACCTTTGTTAGAGGGGGTACGAACTTTGTTAGAGAGGTATGAACTTTGTTAGAGTGGGTTCGAACTTTGTTATAGAGGGCACGAATTTTGTTATAGAGGGTACGAACTTTGTTAGACAGGTACGAACTTTGTTAGAGAGGGTAAGAACTTTGTTAGAGAGGGTACGAAATTTATTAGAGAGGGTACGAACTTTCTTAGAGAAGGTACGAACTTTTTTAGAGAGGTACGTACTTTTTTAGAGTGGGTACGAACTTTTTTAGAGAGGATACGAACTTTGTTAGAGAAGGTACGAACTTTTTTAGAGAGGATACGAACTTTGTTAGAGAATGTATGAACTTTTTTAGAGAGGTACGAACTTTGTTAGAGAATGTACGAACTTTGTAAGAGAGGTACGATCTTTGTTAGAGAATGTACAAACTTTGTTAGAGACGGTACGAACTTTTTTAGAGAGGTACGAACTTTGTTAGCGAGGGTACGAACTTTGTTAGAGAGGGTACGAATATTTTTAGAGATGGTACGAACTTTTTTAGAGAAGCTACAAACTTTGTTAGAGAGGTACGAACTTTGTTAAAGAAGGTACGAACTTTGTTAGAGAGGTAGGAACTTTGTTAGAGAGGGTACGAACTTTGTTGGAGAAGGAACGAACTTTTTTAGAGAAGGTACGAACTTTGTTAGAGAGGGTACGAACTTTGTTAGAGAAGGTACGAACTTTGTTAGAGAGGTACGAGCTTTGTTAAAAACGGTACGAAGTTTGTTGGAGAGGAAACGAACTTTTTTAGAGAAGGTACGAAGTTTGTTAGAGAGGGTACGAACTTTGTTAGAGAGGTACGAACTTTGTTAGAGAAGGTACGAACTTTGTGAGAGAGGGTACGAACTTTGTTGGAGAGGGAACGAACTTTTTTAGGGAAGGTACGAACTTTGTTAGAGAGGGTACGAACTTTGTTAGAGAGGTACGAACTTTGTTAGCGAGGGTACGAACTTTGTTCGAGATGGTACGAACTTTTTGAGAAGGGGTACGAACTTTGTTAGAGAGAGTACGAAGTTTTTTAGAGAGGTACGAACTTTGTTAGCGAGGGTACGAACTTTGTTAGAGAGGGTACAAACTTTGTTAGCGAGGGTACGAACTTTGTTAGAGAGGGTACGAACTTTTTGAGAGGGGGTACGAACTTTGTTGGAGAGGGTATGAACTTTGTTAGAGAAGGTACGAACTTTGTTAGAGAGGTACGAACTTTGTTAGAGAACGTACGAACTTTGTTAGAGAGGTACGATCTTTGTTAGAGAATGTACGAACTTTGTTAGAGAGGGTAAGAACTTTGTTAGAGAGGGTACGAACTTTGTTATAGAGGTACAAACTTTGTTAGAGAGAGTACGAACTTTGTTGGAGAGGTACGAACTTTGTTAGCGAGGGTACAAACTTTGTCAGAGAGGGTACGAACTTTTTGAGAGGGGGTACGAATTTTGTTAAAGAGGGTAAGCACTTTGTTAGAGAGGGAACGAACTTTTTTAGGGAAGGTACGAACTTTGTTAGGGAGGTACGAACTTTGTTAGAGAGGGTACGAACTTTGTGAAAGAGGTACAACTTTGTTAGAGAGGGTACGAACTTTGTTAGAGAAGGTACGAACTTTGTTCGATAGGTACAAGCTTTGTTAAAAACGGTACGAAGTTTGTTGGAGAGGGAACGAACTTTTTTAGAGAAGGTACGAAGTTTGTTAGAGAGGGTACGAACTTTGTTAGAAAGGTACGAACTTTGTTAGAGAAGGTACGAACTTTGTGAGAGAGGGTACGAACTTTGTTGGAGAGGGAACGAACTTTTTTAGGGAAGGTACGAACTATGTTAGAGAGGGTACGAACTTTGTTAGAGAGGTACGAACTTTGTTAGCGAGGGTACGAACTTTGTTTGAGATGGTACGAACTTTTTGGGAAGGGGTACGAACTTTGTTAGAGAGAGTACGAAGTTTTTTAGAGAGGTACGAACTTTGTTAGCGAGGGTACGAACTTCGTTAGAGAGGGTACGAACTTTGTTAGCGAAGGTACGAACTTTGTTAGAGAGGGTAGGAACTTTTTGAGAGGGGGTACGAACTTTGTTGGAGAGGGTGCGAACTTTGTTAGAGAAGGTACGAACTTGGTTAGAGAAGGTACGAACTTTGTTAGATAGGTACGAGCTTTGTTAAAAACGGTACGAAGTTTGTTGGAGAGGGAACGAACTTTTTTAGAGAAGGTACGAAGTTTGTTAGAGAAGGTACGAACTTTGTTAGAGAGGTACGAACTTTGTTAGAGAAGGTACGAACTTTGTTAGAGAAGGTACGAACTATGTTAGAGAGGGTACGAACTTTTTTAGAGGAGGGTACGAACTTTGTTAGAGATGGTACGAACTTTGTAGGAGAGGGAACGACCTATGTTAGAAAAGGTACGAACTTTGTTAGAGAAGGTACAAACTTTGTTAGAGAGGTACGAACTTTGTGAGAGAGGGTACGAACTTTGTTAGAGAGGGTACAAATTTTGTTAGAGAGGGTACGAACTTTTTGAGAGGGGGTACGAACTCTGTTAGAGAGGGTACGAACTTTGTTAGAGAAGGTACGAACTTTGTTAGAGAGGTACGAACTTTGTTAGAGAGGGTTCGAACTTTGTTATAGAGGGCACGAATTTTGTTATAGAGGGTACGAACTTTGTTAGACAGGTACGAACTTTGTTAGAGAGGGTAAGAACTTTGTTAGAGAGGGTACGAAATTTATTAGAGAGGGTACGAACTTTCTTAGAGAAGGTACGAACTTTTTTAGAGAGGTACGTACTTTTTTAGAGTGGGTACGAACTTTTTTAGAGAGGATACGAACTTTGTTAGAGAAGGTACGAAGTTTGTTATAGAGGTACGAACTTTGTTAGAGAATGTACGAACTTTTTTAGAGAGGGTACGAACTTTATTAAAGAGGGTACGAACTATTTTAGAGAAGGTACGAACTTTTTTAGAGAGGTAGGAACTTTGTTAGAGAGGGTACGAACTTTGTTGGAGAAGGAACGAACTTTTTTAGAGAAGGTACGAACTTTGTTAGAGAGGGTACGAACTTTGTTAGAGAATGTACGAACTTTGTTAGAGAGGTACGAACTTTGTTAGAGAGGTACGAACTTTGTTAGAGATGGTACGAACTTTGTTAGAGAATGTACGAACTTTGTTAGAGAGGTACGATCTTTGTTAGAGAATGTACGAACTTTAAAAGAGAGGTACGAACTTTGTTAGAGATGGTACGAACTTTGTTGAAGATGGTACGAACCTTGTTATCAAGGTACGAACTTTGTTATTGAGGGTACGAGTTTTGTTAGAGAGGGTACGAACTTTGTTAGAGAGGATACGAACTTTGTTAGAGAAGGTACGAACTTTAAAAAAGAGGTACGAACTTTGTTAGCAAGGGTACAAACTTTGTTAGAGAGAGTACGAACTTTGTTGGAGAGGTACGAACTTTGTTAGCGAGGGTACAAACTTTGTCAGAGAGGGTACGAACTTTTTGAGAGGGGGTACGAATTTTGTTAAAGAGGGTAAGCACATTGTTAGACAGGGAACGAACTTTTTTAGGGAAGGTACGAACTTTGTTAGGGAGGTACGAACTTTGTTAGAGAGGGTACGAACTTTGTGAAAGAGGTACAACTTTGTTAGAGAGGGTACGAACTTTGTTAGAGAAGGTACGAACTTTGTTAGATAGGTACGAGCTTTGTTAAAAACGGTACGAAGTTTGTTGGAGAGGGAACAAACTTTTTTAGAGAAGGTACGAAGTTTGTTAGAGAGGGTACGAACTTTGTTAGAGAGGTACGAACTTTGTTAGAGAAGGTACGAACTTTGTGAGAGAGGGTACGAACTTTGTTGGAGAGGGAACGAACTTTTTTAGGGAAGGTACGAACTTTGTTAGAGTGGGTACGAACTTTGTTAGAGAGGTACGAACTTTGTTAGCGAGGGTACGAACTTTGTGAAAGAGGTACAACTTTGTTAGAGAGGGTACGAACTTTGTTAGAGAAGGTACGAACTTTGTTCGATAGGTACGAGCTTTGTTAAAAACGGTACGAAGTTTGTTGGAGAGGGAACGAACTTTTTTAGAGAAGGTACGAAGTTTGTTAGAGAGGGTACGAACTTTGTTAGAGAGGTACGAACTTTGTTAGAGAAGGTACGAACTTTGTGAGAGAGGGTACGAACTTTGTTGGAGAGGGAACGAACTTTTTTAGGGAAGGTACGAACTTTGTTAGAGAGGGTACGAACTTTGTTAGCGAGGGTACGAACTTTGTTCGAGATGGTACGAACTTTTTGAGAAGGGGTACGAACTTTGTTAGAGAGAGTACGAAGTTTTTTAGAGAGGTACGAACTTTGTTAGCGAGGGTACGAACTTTGTTAGAGAGGGTACGAACTTTTTGAGAAGGGGTACGAACTTTGTTGGAGAGGGTACGAACTTTGTTAGAGAAGGTACGAACTTTGTTAGAGAAGGTACGAACTTTGTTAGCGAGGGTACGAACTTTGTTCGAGATGGTACGAACTTTTTGAGAAGGGGTACGAACTTTTTGAGAAGGGGTACGAACTTTGTTAGAGAGAGTACGAAGTTTTTTAGAGAGGTACGAACTTTGTTAGCGAGGGTACGAACTTTGTTAGAGAGGGTACGAACTTTTTGAGAGGGGGTACGAACTTTGTTGGAGAGGGTATGAAATTTGTTAGAGAAGGTACGAACTTTGTTAGAGGGGTACGAACTTTGTTAGAGAATGTACGAACTTTGTTAGAGAGGGTAAGAACTTTGTTAGAGAGGGTACGAACTTTGTTATAGAGGTACAAACTTTGTTAGAGAGAGTACGAACTTTGTTGGAGAGGTACGAACTTTGTTAGCGAGGGTACAAACTTTGTCAGAGAGGGTACGAACTTTTTGAGAGGGGGTACGAATTTTGTTAAAGAGGGTACGAACTTTTTGAGAGGGGGTACGAATTTTGTTAAAGAGGGTAAGCACATTGTTAGAGAGGGAACGAACTGTTTTAGAGAAGGTACGAACTTTGTTAGAGAGGGTACGAACTTTGTGAAAGAGGTACAACTTTGTTAGAGAGGGTACGAACTTTGTTAGATAGGTACGAGCTTTGTTAAAAACGGACGAAGTTTGTTGGAGAGGGAACGAACTTTTTTAGAGAAGGTACGAAGTTTGTTAGAGAGGGTACGAACTTTGTTAGAGAAGGTACGAACTTTGTGAGAGAGGGTACGAACTTTGTTGGAGGGGGAACGAACTTTTTTAGGGAAGGTACGAACTTTGTTAGAGAGGGTACGAACTTTGTTAGAGAGGTACGAACTTTGTTAGCGAGGGTACGAACTTTTTGGGAAGGGGTACGAACTTTGTTAGAGAGAGTACGAAGTTTTTTAGAGAGGTACGAACTTTGTTAGCGAGGGTACGAACTTTGTTAGAGAGGGTACGAACTTTGTTAGCGAGGGTAGAAACTTTGTTAGAGAGGGTACGAACTTTTTGAGAGGGGGTACGAACTTTGTTGGAGAGGGTACGAATTTTGTTAGAGATGTACGAACTTTGTTAGCGAGGGTACGAACTTTTTTAGAGAGGTACGAACTTTCTTAGTGATGGCACGAACTTTGTTAAAGAGGGTACGAACTTTGTTAGAGAGGTTACGAACTTTGTTAGAGAAGGTACGAACTTTCTTAGAGAGGGTACGAACTTTCTTAGAGAGGGTACGAACTTTTTTAAAGGAGGTACAAACTTTTTTAAAGAGGGTACGAACTTTTTTAGAGAAGGTACGAACTTTGTTAGAGAGGTACGAACTTTGTTAGAGAAGGTACGAACTTTGTGAGAGAGGGTACGAACTTTGTTGGAGAGGGTACGAACTTTGTGAAAGAGGTACAACTTTGTTAGAGAGGGTACGAACTTTGTTAGAGAAGGTACGAACTTTGTTAGAGAGGTACGAGCTTTGTTAAAAACGGTACGAAGTTTGTTGGAGAGGAAACGAACTTTTTTAGAGAAGGTACGAAGTTTGTTAGGGAGGGTACGAACTTTGTTAGAGAGGTACGAACTTGTTGAGAGAAGGTACGAACTTTGTGAGAGAGGGTACGAACTTTGTTGGAGAGGGAACGAACTTTTTTAGGGAAGGTACGAACTTTGTTAGAGAGGGTACGAACTTTGTTAGAGAGGTACGAACTTTGTTAGCGAGGGTACGAACTTTGTTCGAGATGGTACGAGCTTTTTGAGAAGGGGTACGAACTTTTTGAGAAGGGGTACAAACTTTGTTAGAGAGAGTACGAAGTTTTTTAGAGAGGTACGAACTTTGTTAGCGAGGGTACGAACTTTGTTAGAGAGGGTACAAACTTTGTTAGCGAGGGTACGAACTTTGTTAGAGAGGGTACGAACTTTTTGAGAGGGGGTACGAACTTTGTTGGAGAGGGTATGAACTTTGTTAGAGAAGGTACGAACTTTGTTAGAGAGGTACGAACTTTGTTAGAGAACGTACGACCTTTGTTAGAGAGGTACGATCTTTGTTAGAGAATGTACGAACTTTGTTAGAGAGGGTAAGAACTTTGTTAGAGAGGGTACGAACTTTGTTATAGAGGTACAAACTTTGTTAGAGAGAGTACGAACTTTGTTGGAGAGGTACGAACTTTGTTAGCGAGGGTACAAACTTTGTCAGAGAGGGTACGAACTTTTTGAGAGGGGGTACGAACTTTGTTGGAGAGGGTATGAACTTTGTTAGAGAAGGTACGAACTTTGTTAGAGAGGTATGAACTTTGTTAGAGAACGTACGACCTTTGTTAGAGAGGTACGATCTTTGTTAGAGAATGTACGAACTTTGTTAGAGAGGGTACGAACTTTGTTATAGAGGTACAAACTTTGTTAGAGAGAGTACGAACTTTGTTGGAGAGGTACGAACTCTGTTAGCGAGGGTACAAACTTTGTCAGAGAGGGTACGAACTTTTTGAGAGGGGGTACGAATTTTTTTAAAGAGGGTAAGCACATTGTTAGAGAGGGAACGAACTTTTTTAGGGAAGGTACGAACTTTGTTAGAGAGGTACGAACTTTGTTAGAGAGGGTACGAACTTTGTGAAAGAGGTACAACTTTGTTAGAGATGGTACGAACTTTGTTAGAGAAGGTACGAACTTTGTTAGATAGGTACGAGCTTTGTTGGAGAGGGAACGAACTTTTTTAGAGAAGGTACGAAGTTTGTTAGAGAGGGTACAAACTTTGTCAGAGAGGGTACGAACTTTTTGAGAGGGGGTACGAATTTTGTTAAAGAGGGTAAGCACATTGTTAGAGAGGGAACGAACTTTTTTAGGGAAGGTACGAACTTTGTTAGAGAGGTACGAACTTTGTTAGAGAGGGTACGAACTTTGTGAAAGAGGTACAACTTTGTTAGAGATGGTACGAACTTTGTTAGAGAAGGTACGAACTTTGTTAGATAGGTACGAGCTTTGTTAAAAACGGTACGAAGTTTGTTGGAGAGGGAACGAACTTTTTTAGAGAAGGTACGAAGTTTGTTAGAGAGGGTACGAACTTTGTTAGAGAAGGTACGAACTTTGTGAGAGAGGGTACGAACTTTGTTGGAGAGGGAACGAACTTTTTTAGGGAAGGTACGAACTTTGTTAGAGAGGGTACGAACTTTGTTAGAGAGGTACGAACTTTGTTAGCGAGGGTACGAACTTTGTTAGAGAGGGTACAAACTTTTTTAGAGGGGGTACAAACTTTGTTGGAGAGGGTACAAACTTTGTTAGAGATGTACGAACTTTGTTAGCGAGGGTACGAACTTTTTTAGAGAGGTACGAACTTTCTTAGTGATGGCACGAACTTTGTTAAAGAGGGTACGAACTTTGTTAGAGAGGTTACGAACTTTGTTAGAGAAGGTACGAACTTTCTTAGAGAGGGTACGAACTTTTTTAAAGGAGGTACAAACTTTTTTAAAGAGGGTACGAACTTTTTTAGAGAAGGTACGAACTTTGTTAGAGAGGTACAAACTTTGTTAGAGAAGGTACGAACTTTGTGAGAGAGGGTACGAACTTTGTGAAAGAGGTACAACTTTGTTAGAGAGGGTACGAACTTTGTTAGAGAGGTACGAGCTTTGTTAAAAACGGTACGAAGTTTGTTGGAGAGGGAACGAACTTTTTTAGAGAAGGTACGAAGTTTGTTAGAGAGGGTACGAACTTTGTTAGAGAAGGTACGAACTTTGTGAGAAAGGGTACGAACTTTGTTGGAGAGGGAACGAACTTTTTTAGCGAAGGTACAAACTTTGTTAGAGAGGGTACGAACTTTGTTAGAGAGGTACGAACTTTGTTAGCGAGGGTACGAACTTTGTTCGAGATGGTACGAACTTTTTGAGAAGGGGTACGAACTTTTTGAGAAGGGATACGAACTTTGTTAGAGAGAGTACGAAGTTTTTTAGAGAGGTACGAACTTTGTTAGAGAGGGTAGGAACTTTTTGAGAGGGGGTACGAACTTTGTTAGCGAGGGTACGAACTTTGTTCGAGATGGTACGAACTTTTTGAGAAGGGGTACGAACTTTGTTAGAGAGAGTACGAAGTTTTTTAGAGAGGTACGAACTTTGTTTGCGAGGGTACGAACTTTGTTAGAGAGGGTACAAACTTTGTTAGCGAGGGTACGAACTTTGTTAGAGAGGGTACGAACTTTTTGAGAGGGGGTACGAACTTTGTTGGAGAGGGTATGAACTTTGTTAGAGAAGATACGAACTTTGTTAGAGAGGTACGAACTTTGTTAGAGAACGTACGAACTTTGTTAGAGAGGTACGATCTTTGTTAGAGAATGTACGAACTTTGTTAGAGATGGTAAGAACTTTGTTAGAGAGGGTACGAACTTTGTTATAGAGGTACAAACTTTGTTAGAGAGAGTACGAACTTTGTGAAAGAGGCACAACTTTGTTAGAGAGGGTACGAACTTTGTTAGAGAAGGTACGAACTTTGTTAGATAGGTACGAGCTTTGTTAAAAACGGTACGAAGTTTGTTGGAGAGGGAACGAACTTTTTTAGAGAAGGTACGAAGTTTGTTAGAGAGGGTACGAACTTTGTGAGAGAGGGTACGAACTTTGTTGGAGAGGGAACGAACTTTTTTAGGGAAGGTACGAACTTTGTTAGAGAGGGTACGAACTTTGTTAGAAAGGTACGAACTTTGTTAGCGAGGGTACGAACTTTGTGAAAGAGGTACAACTTTGTTAGAGAGGGTACGAACTTTGTTAGAGAAGGTACGAACTTTGTTCGATAGGTACGAGCTTTGTTAAAAACGGTACGAAGTTTGTTGGAGAGGGAACGAACTTTTTTAGAGAAGGTACGAAGTTTGTTAGAGAGGGTACGAACTTTGTTAGAGAGGTACGAACTTTGTTAGAGAAGGTACGAACTTTGTGAGAGAGGGTACGAACTTTGTTGGAGAGGGAACGAACTTTTTTAGGGAAGGTACGAACTATGTTAGAGAGGGTACGAACTTTGTTAGAGAGGTACGAACTTTGTTAGCGAGGGTACGAACTTTGTTTGAGATGGTACGAACTTTTTGGGAAGGGGTACGAACTTTGTTAGAGAGGTACGAACTTTGTGAGAGAAGGTACGAACTTTGTGAGAGAGGGTACGAACTTTGTTGGAGAGGGAACGAACTTTTTTAGGGAAGGTACGAACTTTGTTAGAGAGGGTACGAACTTTGTTAGAGAGGTACGAACTTTGTTAGCGAGGGTACGAACTTTGTTCGAGATGGTACGAGCTTTTTGAGAAGGGGTACGAACTTTTTGAGAAGGGGTACAAACTTTGTTAGAGAGAGTACGAAGTTTTTTAGAGAGGTACGAACTTTGTTTGCGAGGGTACGAACTTTGTTAGAGAGGGTACAAACTTTGTTAGCGAGGGTACGAACTTTGTTAGAGAGGGTACGAACTTTTTGAGAGGGGGTACGAACTTTGTTGGAGAGGGTATGAACTTTGTTAGAGAAGGTACGAACTTTGTTAGAGAGGTACGAACTTTGTTAGAGAACGTACGACCTTTGTTAGAGAGGTACGATCTTTGTTAGAGAATGTACGAACTTTGTTAGAGAGGGTAAGAACTTTGTTAGAGAGGGTACGAACTTTGTTATAGAGGTACAAACTTTGTTAGAGAGAGTACGAACTTTGTTGGAGAGGTACGAACTTTGTTAGCGAGGGTACAAACTTTGTCAGAGAGGGTACGAACTTTTTGAGAGGGGGTACGAACTTTGTTGGAGAGGGTATGAACTTTGTTAGAGAAGGTACGAACTTTGTTAGAGAGGTACGAACTTTGTTAGAGAACGTACGACCTTTGTTAGAGAGGTACGAACTTTGTTAGAGAGGGTACGAACTTTGTTATAGAGGTACAAACTTTGTTAGAGAGAGTACGAACTTTGTTGGAGAGGTACGAACTCTGTTAGCGAGGGTACAAACTTTGTCAGAGAGGGTACGAACTTTTTAAGAGGGGGTACGAATTTTGTTAAAGAGGGTAAGCACATTGTTAGAGAGGGAACGAACTTTTTTAGGGAAGGTACGAACTTTGTTAGAGAGGTACGAACTTTGGTAGAGAGGGTACGAACTTTGTGAAAGAGGTACAACTTTGTTAGAGATGGTACGAACTTTTTTAGAGAAGGTACGAACTTTGTTAGATAGGTACGAGCTTTGTTGGAGAGGGAACGAACTTTTTTAGAGAAGGTACGAAGTTTGTTAGAGAGGGTACAAACTTTGTCAGAGAGGGTACGAACTTTTTGAGAGGGGGTACGAATTTTGTTAAAGAGGGTAAGCACATTGTTAGAGAGGGAACGAACTTTTTTAGGGAAGGTACGAACTTTGTTAGAGAGGTACGAACTTTGTGAGAGAGGGTACGAACTTTGTGAAAGAGGTACAACTTTGTTAGAGATGGTACGAACTTTGTTAGAGAAGGTACGAACTTTGTTAGATAGGTACGAGCTTTGTTAAAAACGGTACGAAGTTTGTTGGAGAGGGAACGAACTTTTTTAGAGAAGGTACGAAGTTTGTTAGAGAGGGTACGAACTTTGTTAGAGAAGGTACGAACTTTGTGAGAGAGGGTACGAACTTTGTTGGAGAGGGAACGAACTTTTTTAGGGAAGGTACGAACTTTGTTAGAGAGGGTACGAACTTTGTTAGAGAGGTACGAACTTTGTTAGCGAGGGTACGAACTTTGTTAGAGAGGGTACAAACTTTTTGAGAGGGGGTACAAACTTTGTTGGAGAGGGTACAAACTTTGTTAGAGATGTACGAACTTTGTTAGCGAGGGTACGAACTTTTTTAGAGAGGTACGAACTTTCTTAGTGATGGCACGAACTTTGTTAAAGAGGGTACGAACTTTGTTAGAGAGGTTACGAACTTTGTTAGAGAAGGTACGAACTTTCTTAGAGAGGGTACGAACTTTCTTAGAGAGGGTACGAACTTTTTTAAAGGAGGTACAAACTTTTTTAAAGAGGGTACGAACTTTTTTAGAGAAGGTACGAACTTTGTTAGAGAGGTACAAACTTTGTTAGAGAAGGTACGAACTTTGTGAGAGAGGGTACGAACTTTGTGAAAGAGGTACAACTTTGTTAGAGAGGGTACGAACTTTGTTAGAGAAGGTACGAACTTTGTTAGAGAGGTACGAGCTTTGTTAAAAACGGTACGAAGTTTGTTGGAGAGGGAACGAACTTTTTTAGAGAAGGTACGAAGTTTGTTAGAGAGGGTACGAACTTTGTTAGAGAAGGTACGAACTTTGTGAGAAAGGGTACGAACTTTGTTGGAGAGGGAACGAACTTTTTTAGGGAAGGTACGAACTTTGTTAGAGAGGGTACGAACTTTGTTAGAGAGGTACGAACTTTGTTAGCGAGGGTACGAACTTTGTTCGAGATGGTACGAACTTTTTGAGAAGGGGTACGAACTTTTTGAGAAGGGATACGAACTTTGTTAGAGAGAGTACGAAGTTTTTTAGAGAGGTACGAACTTTGTTAGAGAGGGTAGGAACTTTTTGAGAGGGGGTACGAACTTTGTTAGCGAGGGTACGAACTTTGTTCGAGATGGTACGAACTTTTTGAGAAGGGGTACGAACTTTGTTAAAGAGAGTACGAAGTTTTTTAGAGAGGTACGAACTTTGTTTGCGAGGGTACGAACTTTGTTCGAGATGGTACGAACTTTTTGAGAAGGGATACGAACTTTGTTAAAGAGAGTACGAAGTTTTTTAGAGAGGTACGAACTTTGTTAGAGAGGGTAGGAACTTTTTGAGAGGGGGTACGAACTTTGTTAGCGAGGGTACGAACTTTGTTCGAGATGGTACGAACTTTTTGAGAAGGGGTACGAACTTTGTTAGAGAGAGTACGAAGTTTTTTAGAGAGGTACGAACTTTGTTTGCGAGGGTACGAACTTTGTTAGAGAGGGTACAAACTTTGTTAGCGAGGGTACGAACTTTGTTAGAGAGGGTACGAACTTTTTGAGAGGGGGTACGAACTTTGTTGGAGAGGGTATGAACTTTGTTAGAGAAGATACGAACTTTGTTAGAGAGGTACGAACTTTGTTAGAGAACGTACGAACTTTGTTAGAGAGGTACGATCTTTGTTAGAGAATGTACGAACTTTGTTAGAGAGGGTAAGAACTTTGTTAGAGAGGGTACGAACTTTGTTATAGAGGTACAAACTTTGTTAGAGAGAGTACGAACTTTGTGAAAGAGGTACAACTTTGTTAGAGAGGGTACGAACTTTGTAAGAGAAGGTACGAACTTTGTTAGATAGGTACGAGCTTTGTTAAAAACGGTACCACGTTTGTTGGAGAGGGAACGAACTTTTTTAGAGAAGGTACGAAGTTTGTTAGAGAGGGTACGAACTTTGTGAGAGAGGGTACGAACTTTGTTGGAGAGGGAACGAACTTTTTTAGGGAAGGTACGAACTTTGTTAGAGAGGGTACGAACTTTGTTAGAGAGGTACGAACTTTGTTAGCGAGGGTACGAACTTTGTGAAAGAGGTACAACTTTGTTAGAGAGGGTACGAACTTTGTTAGAGAAGGTACGAACTTTGTTCGATAGGTACGAGCTTTGTTAAAAACGGTACGAAGTTTGTTGGAGAGGGAACGAACTTTTTTAGAGAAGGTACGAAGTTTGTTAGAGAGGGTACGAACTTTGTTAGAGAGGTACGAACTTTGTTAGAGAAGGTACGAACTTTGTGAGAGAGGGTACGAACTTTGTTGGAGAGGGAACGAACTTTTTTAGGGAAGGTACGAACTTTGTTAGAGAGGTACGAACTTTGTTAGCGAGGGTACGAACTTTGTTTGAGATGGTACGAACTTTTTGGGAAGGGGTACGAACTTTGTTACAGAGAGTACGAAGTTTTTTAAAGAGGTACGAACTTTGTTAGCGAGGGTACGAACTTTGTTAGAGAGGGTACGAACTTTTTGAGAGGGGGTACGAACTTTGTTGGAGAGGGTACGAACTTTGTTAGAGAAGGTACGAACTTTGTTAGAGAAGGTACGAACTTTGTTAGATAGGTACGAGCTTTGTTCGATAGGTACGAACTTTGTTAGAGAAGGTACGAACTTTGTTAGAGAAGGTACGAACTTTGTTAGCGAGGGTACGAACTTTGTTCGAGATGGTACGAACTTTTTGAGAAGGGGTACGAACTTTTTGAGAAGGGGTACGAACTTTGTTAGAGAGAGTACGAAGTTTTTTAGAGAGGTACGAACTTTTTTAGCGAGGGTACGAACTTTGTTAGAGAGGGTACGAACTTTTTGAGAGGGGGTACGAACTTTGTTGGAGAGGGTATGAACTTTGTTAGAGAAGGTACGAACTTTGTTAGAGAGGTACGAACTTTGTTAGAGAACGCACGAACTTTGTTAGAGAGGTACGATCTTTGTTAGAGAATGTACGAACTTTGTTAGAGAGGGTAAGAACTTTGTTAGAGAGGGTACGAACTTTGTTATAGAGGTACAAACCTTGTTAGAGAGAGTACGAACTTTGTTGGAGAGGTACGAACTTTGTTAGCGATGGTACAAACTTTGTCAGAGAGGGTACGAACTTTTTGAGAGGGGGTACGAATTTTGTTAAAGAGGGTAAGCACATTGTTAGAGAGGGAACGAACTGTTTTAGGGAAGGTACGAACTTTGTTAGAGAGGGTACGAACTTTGTGAAAGAGGTACAACTTTGTTAGAGAGGGTACGAACTTTGTTAGAGAAGGTACGAACTTTGTTAGATATGTACGAGCTTTGTTAAAAACGGTACGAAGTTTGATGGAGAGGGAACGAACTTTTTTAGAGAAGGTACGAAGTTTGTTAGAGTGGGTACGAACTTTGTTAGAGAAGGTACGAACTTTGTGAGAGAGGGTACGAACTTTGTTGGAGAGAGAACGAACTTTTTTAGGGAAGGTACGAACTTTGTTAGAGAGGGTACGAACTTTGTTAGAGAGGTACGAACTTTGTTAGCGAGGGTACGACCTTTGTTTGAGATGGTACGAACTTTGTTAGAGAGAGTACGAAGTTTTTTAGAGAGGTACGAACTTTGTTAGCGATGGTACGAACTTTGTTAGAGAGGGTACGAACTTTGTTAGCGAGGGTACAAACTTTGTTAGAGAGGGTACGAACTTTTTGAGAGGGGGTACGAACTTTGTTGGAGAGGGTACGAACTTTGTTAGAGATGTACGAGCTTTGTTAGCGAGGGTACGAACTTTTTTAGAGAGGTACGAACTTTCTTAGTGATGGCACGAACTTTGTTAAAGAGGGTACGAACTTTGTTAGAGAGGTTACGAACTTTGTTAGAGAAGGTACGAACTTTCTTAGAGAGGGTACGAACTTTCTTAGAGAGGGTACGAACTTTTTTAAAAGAGGTACAAACTTTTTTAAAGAGGGTACGAACTTTTTTAGAGAAGGTACGAACTTTGTTAGAGAGGTACGAACTTTGTTAGAGAAGGTACGAACTTTGTGAGAGAGGGTGCGAACTTTGTTGGAGAGGGTACGAACTTTTTTAGGGAAGGTACGAACTTTGTTAGAGAGGGTACGAACTTTGTTAGAGAGGTATGAACTTTGTTAGCGAGGGTACGAACTTTGTTCGAGATGGTACGAACTTTTTGAGAAGGGGTACGAACTTTTTGAGAAGGGGTACGAACTTTGTTAGAGAGAGTACGAAGTTTTTTACAGAGGTACGAACTTTGTTAGAAAAGGTACGAACTTTGTGAGAGAGGGTACGAACTTTGTTGGAGAGGGAACGAACTTTTTTAGGGAAGGTACGAACTTTGTTAGAGAGGGTACGAACTTTGTTAGAGAGGTATGAACTTTGTTAGCGAGGGTACGAACTTTGTTCGAGATGGTACGAACTTTTTGAGAAGGGGTACGAACTCTTTGAGAAGGGGTACGAACTTTGTTAGAGAGAGTACGAAGTTTTTTACAGAGGTACGAACTTTGTTAGAAAAGGTACGAACTTTGTGAGAGAGGGTACGAACTTTGTTGGAGAGGGAACGAACTTTTTTAGGGAAGGTACGAACTTTGTTAGAGAGGGTACGAACTTTGTTAGAGAGGTATGAACTTTGTTAGCGAGGGTACGAACTTTGTTCGAGATGGTACGAACTTTTTGAGAAGGGGTACGAACTCTTTGAGAAGGGGTACGAACTTTGTTAGAGAGAGTACGAAGTTTTTTACAGAGGTACGAACTTTGTTAGCGAGGGTACAAACTTTGTTCGAGATGGTACGAACTTTTTGAGAAGGGGTACGAACTTTTTGAGAAGGGGTACGAACTTTGTTAGAGAGAGTACGAAGTTTTTTAGAGAGGTACGAACTTTGTTAGCGAGGGTACGAACTTTGTTATAGAGGGTACAAACTTTGTTAGCGAGGGTACGAACTTTGTTAGAGAGGGTACGAACTTTTTGAGAGGGGGTACGAACTTTGTTGGAGAGGGTATGAACTTTGTTAGAGAAGGTACGAACTTTGTTAGAGAGGTACGAACTTTGTTAGAGAAGGTACGAACTTTGTTAGAGAGGTACGATCTTTGTTAGAGAATGTACGAACTTTGTTAGAGAGGGTAAGAACTTTGTTAGAGAGGGTACGAACTTTGTTATAGAGGTACAAACTTTGTTAGAGAGAGTACGAACTTTGTTGGAGAGGTACGAACTTTGTTTGCGAGGGTACAAACTTTGTCAGAGAGGGTACGAACTTTTTGAGAGGGGGTACGAATTTTGTTAAAGAGGGTAAGCACATTGTTAGAGAGGGAACGAACTTTTTTAGGGAAGGTACGAACTTTGTTAGAGAGGTACGAACTTTGTTAGAGAGGGTACGAACTTTGTGAAAGAGGTACAACTTTGTTAGAGATGGTACGAACTTTGTTAGAGAAGGTACGAACTTTGTTAGATAGGTACGAGCTTTGTTAAAAACGGTACGAAGTTTGTTGGAGAGGGAACGAACTTTTTTAGAGAAGGTACGAAGTTTGTTAGAGAGGGTACGAACTTTGTGAGAGAGGGTACGAACTTTGTTGGAGAGGGAACGAACTTTTTTAGGGAAGGTACGAACTTTGTTAGAGAGGGTACGAACTTTGTTAGAGAGGTACGAACTTTGTTAGCGAGGGTACGAACTTTGTGAAAGAGGGTACGAACTTTGTTGGAGATGGAACGAACTTTTTTAGGGAAGGTACGAACTTTGTTAGAGAGGGTACGAACTTTGTTAGAGAGGTACAAACTTTGTTAGCGAGGGTACGAACTTTGTTTGAGATGGTACGAACTTTTTGGGAAGGGGTACGAACTTTGTTAGAGAGAGTACGAAGTTTTTTAGAGAGGTACGAACTTTGTTAGCGAGGGTACGAACTTTGTTAGAGAGGGTACGAACTTTGTTAGCGAGGGTACGAACTTTGTTAGAGAGGGTTCAAACTTTTTGAGAGGGGGTACAAACTTTGTTGGAGAGGGTACAAACTTTGTTAGAGATGTACGAACTTTGTTAGCGAGGGTACGAACTTTTTTAGAGAGGTACGAACTTTCTTAGTGATGGCACGAACTTTGTTAAAGAGGGTACGAACTTTGTTAGAGAGGTTACGAACTTTGTTAGAGAAGGTACGAACTTTCTTAGAGAGGGTACGAACTTTCTTAGAGAGGGTACGAACTTTTTTAAAGGAGGTACAAACTTTTTTAAAGAGGGCACGAACTTTTTTAGAGAAGGTACGAACTTTGTTAGAGAGGTACAAACTTTGTTAGAGAAGGTACGAACTTTGTGAGAGAGGGTACGAACTTTGTGAAAGAGGTACAACTTTGTTAGAGAGGGTACGAACTTTGTTAGAGAAGGTACGAACTTTGTTAGAGAGGTGCGAGCTTTGTTAAAAACGGTACGAAGTTTGTTGGAGAGGGAACGAACTTTTTTAGAGAAGGTACGAAGTTTGTTAGAGAGGGTACGAACTTTGTTAGAGAGGTACGAACTTTGTTAGAGAAGGTACGAACTTTGTGAGAGAGGGTACGAACTTTGTTGGAGAGGGAACGAACTTTTTTAGGGAAGGTACGAACTTTGTGAGAGAGGGTACGAACTTTGTTAGAGAGGTACGAACTTTGTTAGCGAGGGTCCGAACTTTGTTGGAGATGGTACGAACTTTTTGGGAAGGGGTACGAACTTTGTTAGAGAGAGTACGAAGTTTTTTAGAGAGGTACGAACTTTGTTAGCGAGGGTACGAACTTTGTTAGTGATGGCACGAACTTTGTTAAAGAGGGTACGAACTTTGTTAGTGATGGCACGAACTTTGTTAAAGAGGGTACGAACTTTGTTAGAGAGGGTACGAACTTTGTTCGAGAGGGTATGAACTTTGTGAAAGAGGTACAACTTTGTTAGAGAGGGTACGAACTTTGTTGGAGAAGGTACGAACTTTGTTCGATAGGTACGAGCTTTGTTAAAAACGGTACGAAGTTTGTTGGAGAGGGAACGAACTTTTTTAGAGAAGGTACGAAGTTTGTTAGAGAGGGTACGAACTTTGTTAGAGAGGTACGAACTTTGTTAGAGAAGGTACGAACTTTGTGAGAGAGGGTACGAACTTTGTTGGAGAGGGAACGAACTTTTTTAGGGAAGGTACGAACTTTTTGAGAAGGGGTACGAACTTTTTGAGAAGGGGTACGAACTTTGTTAGAGAGAGTACGAAGTTTTTTAGAGAGGTACGAACTTTGTTAGCGAGGGTACGAACTTTGTTAGAGAGGGTACGAACTTTTTGAGAGGGGGTACGAACTTTGTTGGAGAGGGTATGAACTTTGTTAGAGAAGGTACGAACTTTGTTAGAGAGGTACGAACTTTGTTAGAGAATGTACGAACTTTGTTAGAGAGGGTAAGAACTTTGTTAGAGAGGGTACGAACTTTGTTATAGAGGTACAAACTTTGTTAGAGAGAGTACGAACTTTGTTGGAGAGGTACGAACTTTGTTAGCGAGGGTACAAACTTTGTCAGAGAGGGTACGAACTTTTTGAGAGGGGGTACGAATTTTGTTAAAGAGGGTAAGCACATTGTTAGACAGGGAACGAACTTTTTTAGGGAAGGTACGAACTTTCTTAGAGAGGTACGAACTTTGTTAGAGAACGTACGAACTTTGTTAGAGAGGTACGATCTTTGTTAGAGAGGGTAAGAACTTTGTTAGAGAGGGTACGAACTTTGTTATAGAGGTACAAACTTTGTTAGAGAGAGTACGAACTTTATTGGAGAGGTACGAACTTTGTTAGCGAGGGTACAAACTTTGTCAGAGAGGGTACGAACTTTTTGAGAGGGGGTACGAATTTTGTTAAAGAGGGTAAGCACATTGTTAGACAGGGAACGAACTTTTTTAGGGAAGGTACGAACTTTGTTAGGGAGGTACGAACTTTGTTAGAAAGGGTACGAACTTTGTGAAAGAGGTACAACTTTGTTAGAGAGGGTACGAACTTTGTTAGAGAAGGTACGAACTTTGTTAGATAGGTACGAGCTTTGTTAAAAACGGTACGAAGTTTGTTGGAGAGGGAACAAACCTTTTTAGAGAAGGTACGAAGTTTGTTAGAGAGGGTACGAACTTTGTTAGAGAGGTACGAACTTTGTTAGAGATGGTACGAACTTTGTGAGAGAGGGTACGAACTTTGTTGGAGAGGGAACGAACTTTTTTAGGGAAGGTACGAACTTTGTTAGAGCGGGTACGAACTTTGTTAGAGAGGTACGAACTTTGTTAGCGAGGGTACGAACTTTGTGAAAGAGGTACAACTTTGTTAGAGAGGGTACGAACTTTGTTAGAGAAGGTACGAACTTTGTTCGATAGGTACGAGCTTTGTTAAAAACGGTACGAAGTTTGTTGGAGAGGGAACGAACTTTTTTAGAGAAGGTACGAGGTTTGTTAGAGAGGGTACGAACTTTGTTAGAGAGGTACGAACTTTGTTAGAGAAGGTACGAACTTTGTGAGAGAGGGTACGAACTTTGTTGGAGAGGGAACGAACTTTTTTAGGGAAGGTACGAACTTTGTTAGAGAGGGTACGAACTTTGTTAGCGAGGGTACGAACTTTGTTCGAGATGGTACGAACTTTTTGAGAAGGGGTACGAACTTTGTTAGAGAGAGTACGAAGTTTTTTAGAGAGGTACGAACTTTGTTAGCGAGGGTACGAACTTTGTTAGAGAGGGTACGAACTTTTTGAGAGGGGGTACGAACTTTGTTGGAGAGGGTACGTACTTTGTTAGAGAAGGTACGAACTTTGTTAGAGAAGGTACGAACTTTGTTAGCGAGGGTACGAACTTTGTTCGAGATGGTACGAACTTTTTGAGAAGGGGTACGAACTTTGTTAGAGAGAGTACGAAGTTTTTTAGAGAGGTACGAACTTTGTTAGCGAGGGTACGAACTTTGTTAGAGAGGTTACGAACTTTGTTAGAGAAGGTACGAACTTTCTTAGAGAGGGTACGAACTTTCTTAGAGAGGGTACGAACTTTTTTAAAGGAGGTACAAACTTTTTTAAAGAGGGTACGAACTTTTTTAGAGAAGGTACGAACTTTGTTAGAGAGGTACGAACTTTGTTAGAGAAGGTACGAACTTTGTGAAAGAGGCACAACTTTGTTAGAGAGGGTACGAACTTTGTTAGAGAAGGTACGAACTTTGTTAGAGAGGTACGAGCTTTGTTAAAAACGGTACGAAGTTTGTTGGAGAGGGAACGAACTTTTTTAGAGAAGGTACGAAGTTTGTTAGGGAGGGTACGAACTTTGTTAGAGAGGTACGAACTTTGTGAGAGAAGGTACGAACTTTGTGAGAGAGGGTACGAACTTTGTTGGAGAGGGAACGAACTTTTTTAGGGAAGGTACGAACTTTGTTAGAGAGGGTACGAACTTTGTTAGAGAGGTACGAACTTTGTTAGCGAGGGTACGAACTTTGTTCGAGATGGTACGAGCTTTTTGAGAAGGGGTACGAACTTTTTGAGAAGGGGTACAAACTTTGTTAGAGAGAGTACGAAGTTTTTTAGAGAGGTACGAACTTTGTTAGCGAGGGTACGAACTTTGTTAGAGAGGGTACAAACTTTGTTAGCGAGGGTACGAACTTTGTTAGAGAGGGTACGAACTTTTTGAGAGGGGGTACGAACTTTGTTGGAGAGGGTATGAACTTTGTTAGAGAAGGTACGAACTTTGTTAGAGAGGTACGAACTTTGTTAGAGAACGTACGACCTTTGTTAGAGAGGTACGATCTTTGTTAGAGAATGTACGAACTTTGTTAGAGAGGGTAAGAACTTTGTTAGAGAGGGTACGAACTTTGTTATAGAGGTACAAACTTTGTTAGAGAGAGTACGAACTTTGTTGGAGAGGTACGAACTTTGTTAGCGAGGGTACAAACTTTGTCAGAGAGGGTACGAACTTTTTGAGAGGGGGTACGAACTTTGTTGGAGAGGGTATGAACTTTGTTAGAGAAGGTACGAACTTTGTTAGAGAGGTATGAACTTTGTTAGAGAACGTACGACCTTTGTTAGAGAGGTACGATCTTTGTTAGAGAATGTACGAACTTTGTTAGAGAGGGTACGAACTTTGTTATAGAGGTACAAACTTTGTTAGAGAGAGTACGAACTTTGTTGGAGAGGTACGAACTCTGTTAGCGAGGGTACAAACTTTGTCAGAGAGGGTACGAACTTTTTGAGAGGGGGTACGAATTTTGTTAAAGAGGGTAAGCACATTGTTAGAGAGGGAACGAACTTTTTTAGGGAAGGTACGAACTTTGTTAGAGAGGTACGAACTTTGTTAGAGAGGGTACGAACTTTGTGAAAGAGGTACAACTTTGCTAGAGATGGTACGAACTTTGTTAGAGAAGGTACGAACTTTGTTAGATAGGTACGAGCTTTGTTGGAGAGGGAACGAACTTTTTTAGAGAAGGTACGAAGTTTGTTAGAGAGGGTACAAACTTTGTCAGAGAGGGTACGAACTTTTTGAGAGGGGGTACGAATTTTGTTAAAGAGGGTAAGCACATTGTTAGAGAGGGAACGAACTTTTTTAGGGAAGGTACGAACTTTGTTAGAGAGGTACGAACTTTGTTAGAGAGGGTACGAACTTTGTGAAAGAGGTACAACTTTGTTAGAGATGGTACGAACTTTGTTAGAGAAGGTACGAACTTTGTTAGATAGGTACGAGCTTTGTTAAAAACGGTACGAAGTTTGTTGGAGAGGGAACGAACTTTTTTAGAGAAGGTACGAAGTTTGTTAGAGAGGGTACGAACTTTGTTAGAGAAGGTACGAACTTTGTGAGAGAGGGTACGAACTTTGTTGGAGAGGGAACGAACTTTTTTAGGGAAGGTACGAACTTTGTTAGAGAGGTACGAACTTTGTTAGAGAGGGTACAAACTTTTTTAGAGGGGGTACAAACTTTGTTAGCGAGGGTACAAACTTTGTTAGAGAGGGTACGAACTTTTTGAGAGGGGTACGAACTTTGTTGGAGAGGGTACGAACTTTGTTAGAGATGTACGAACTTTGTTAGCGAGGGTACGAACTTTTTTAGAGAGGTACGAACTTTCTTAGTGATGGCACGAACTTTGTTAAAGAGGGTACGAACTTTGTTAGAGAGGTTACGAACTTTGTTAGAGAAGGTACGAACTTTCTTAGAGAGGGTACGAACTTTTTTAAAGGAGGTACAAACTTTTTTAAAGAGGGTACGAACTTTTTTAGAGAAGGTACGAACTTTGTTAGAGAGGTACAAACTTTGTTAGAGAAGGTACGAACTTTGTGAGAGAGGGTACGAACTTTGTGAAAGAGGTACAACTTTGTTAGAGAGGGTACGAACTTTGTTAGAGAAGGTACGAACTTTGTTAGAGAGGTACGAGCTTTGTTAAAAACGGTACGAAGTTTGTTGGAGAGGGAACGAACTTTTTTAGAGAAGGTACGAAGTTGTTAGAGAGGGTACGAACTTTGTTAGAGAAGGTACGAACTTTGTGAGAAAGGGTACGAACTTTGTTGGAGAGGGAACGAACTTTTTTAGGGAAGGTACGAACTTTGTTAGAGAGGGTACGAACTTTGTTAGAGAGGTACGAACTTTGTTAGCGAGGGTACGAACTTTGTTCGAGATGGTACGAACTTTTTGAGAAGGGGTACGAACTTTTTGAGAAGGGATACGAACTTTGTTAGAGAGAGTACGAAGTTTTTTAGAGAGGTACGAACTTTGTTAGAGAGGGTAGGAACTTTTTGAGAGGGGGTACGAACTTTGTTAGCGAGGGTACGAACTTTGTTCGAGATGGTACGAACTTTTTGAGAAGGGGTACGAACTTTGTTAGAGAGAGTACGAAGTTTTTTAGAGAGGTACGAACTTTGTTTGCGAGGGTACGAACTTTGTTAGAGAGGGTACAAACTTTGTTAGCGAGGGTACGAGCTTTGTTAGAGAGGGTACGAACTTTTTGAGAGGGGGTACGAACTTTGTTGGAGAGGGTATGAACTTTGTTAGAGAAGATACGAACTTTGTTAGAGAGGTACGAACTTTGTTAGAAAACGTACGAACTTTGTTAGAGAGGTACGATCTTTGTTAGAGAATGTACGAACTTTGTTAGAGATGGTAAGAACTTTGTTAGAGAGGGTACGAACTTTGTTATAGAGGTACAAACTTTGTTAGAGAGAGTACGAACTTTGTGAAAGAGGCACAACTTTGTTAGAGAGGGTACGAACTTTGTTAGAGAAGGTACGAACTTTGTTAGATAGGTACGAGCTTTGTTAAAAACGGTACGAAGTTTGTTGGAGAGGGAACGAACTTTTTTAGAGAAGGTACGAAGTTTGTTAGAGAGGGTACGAACTTTGTGAGAGAGGGTACGAACTTTGTTGGAGAGGGAACGAACTTTTTTAGGGAAGGTACGAACTTTGTTAGAGAGGGTACGAACTTTGTTAGAGAGGTAGGAACTTTGTTAGCGAGGGTACGAACTTTGTGAAAGAGGTACAACTTTGTTAGAGAGGGTACGAACTTTGTTAGAGAAGGTACGAACTTTGTTCGATAGGTACGAGCTTTGTTAAAAACGGTACGAAGTTTGTTGGAGAGGGAACGAACTTTTTTAGAGAAGGTACGAAGTTTGTTAGAGAGGGTACGAACTTTGTTAGAGAGGTACGAACTTTGTTAGAGAAGGTACGAACTTTGTGAGAGAGGGTACGAACTTTGTTGGAGAGGGAACGAACTTTTTTAGGGAAGGTACGAACTATGTTAGAGAGGGTACGAACTTTGTTAGAGAGGTACGAACTTTGTTAGCGAGGGTACGAACTTTGTTTGAGATGGTACGAACTTTTTGGGAAGGGGTACGAACTTTGTTAGAGAGGTACGAACTTTGTGAGAGAAGGTACGAACTTTGTGAGAGAGGGTACGAACTTTGTTGGAGAGGGAACGAACTTTTTTAGGGAAGGTACGAACTTTGTTAGAGAGGGTACGAACTTTGTTAGAGAGGTACGAACTTTGTTAGCGAGGGTACGAACTTTGTTCGAGATGGTACGAGCTTTTTGAGAAGGGGTACGAACTTTTTGAGAAGGGGTACAAACTTTGTTAGAGAGAGTACGAAGTTTTTTAGAGAGGTACGAACTTTGTTAGCGAGGGTACGAACTTTGTTAGAGAGGGTACAAACTTTGTTAGCGAGGGTACGAACTTTGTTAGAGAGGGTACGAACTTTTTGAGAGGGGGTACGAACTTTGTTGGAGAGGGTATGAACTTTGTTAGAGAAGGTACGAACTTTGTTAGAGAGGTACGAACTTTGTTAGAGAACGTACGACCTTTGTTAGAGAGGTACGATCTTTGTTAGAGAATGTACGAACTTTGTTAGAGAGGGTAAGAACTTTGTTAGAGAGGGTACGAACTTTGTTATAGAGGTACAAACTTTGTTAGAGAGAGTACGAACTTTGTTGGAGAGGTACGAACTTTGTTAGCGAGGGTACAAACTTTGTCAGAGAGGGTACGAACTTTTTGAGAGGGGGTACGAACTTTGTTGGAGAGGGTATGAACTTTGTTAGAGAAGGTACGAACTTTGTTAGAGAGGTACGAACTTTGTTAGAGAACGTACGACCTTTGTTAGAGAGGTACGATCTTTGTTAGAGAATGTACGAACTTTGTTAGAGAGGGTAAGAACTTTGTTAGAGAGGGTACGAACTTTGTTATAGAGGTACAAACTTTGTTAGAGAGAGTACGAACTTTGTTGGAGAGGTACGAACTCTGTTAGCGAGGGTACAAACTTTGTGAGAGAGGGTACGAACTTTTTAAGAGGGGGTACGAATTTTGTTAAAGAGGGTAAGCACATTGTTAGAGAGGGAACGAACTTTTTTAGGGAAGGTACGAACTTTGTTAGAGAGGTACGAACTTTGGTAGAGAGGGTACGAACTTTGTGAAAGAGGTACAACTTTGTTAGAGATGGTACGAACTTTGTTAGAGAAGGTACGAACTTTGTTAGATAGGTACGAGCTTTGTTGGAGAGGGAACGAACTTTTTTAGAGAAGGTACGAAGTTTGTTAGAGAGGGTACAAACTTTGTCAGAGAGGGTACGAACTTTTTGAGAGGGGGTACGAATTTTGTTAAAGAGGGTAAGCACATTGTTAGAGAGGGAACGAACTTTTTTAGGGAAGGTACGAACTTTGTTAGAGAGGTACGAACTTTGTTAGAGAGGGTACGAACTTTGTGAAAGAGGTACAACTTTGTTAGAGATGGTACGAACTTTGTTAGAGAAGGTACGAACTTTGTTAGATAGGTACGAGCTTTGTTAAAAACGGTACGAAGTTTGTTGGAGAGGGAACGAACTTTTTTAGAGAAGGTACGAAGTTTGTTAGAGAGGGTACGAACTTTGTTAGAGAAGGTACGAACTTTGTGAGAGAGGGTACGAACTTTGTTGGAGAGGGAACGAACTTTTTTAGGGAAGGTACGAACTTTGTTAGAGAGGGTACGAACTTTGTTAGAGAGGTACGAACTTTGTTAGCGAGGGTACGAACTTTGTTAGAGAGGGTACAAACTTTTTGAGAGGGGGTACAAACTTTGTTGGAGAGGGTACAAACTTTGTTAGAGATGTACGAACTTTGTTAGCGAGGGTACGAACTTTTTTAGAGAGGTACGAACTTTCTTAGTGATGGCACGAACTTTGTTAAAGAGGGTACGAACTTTGTTAGAGAGGTTACGAACTTTGTTAGAGAAGGTACGAACTTTCTTAGAGTGGGTACGAACTTTTTTAAAGGAGGTACAAACTTTTTTAAAGAGGGTACGAACTTTTTTAGAGAAGGTACGAACTTTGTTAGAGAGGTACAAACTTTGTTAGAGAAGGTACGAACTTTGTGAGAGAGGGTACGAACTTTGTGAAAGAGGTACAACTTTGTTAGAGAGGGTACGAACTTTGTTAGAGAAGGTACGAACTTTGTTAGAGAGGTACGAGCTTTGTTAAAAACGGTACGAAGTTTGTTGGAGAGGGAACGAACTTTTTTAGAGAAGGTACGAAGTTGTTAGAGAGGGTACGAACTTTGTTAGAGAAGGTACGAACTTTGTGAGAAAGGGTACGAACTTTGTTGGAGAGGGAACGAACTTTTTTAGGGAAGGTACGAACTTTGTTAGAGAGGGTACGAACTTTGTTAGAGAGGTACGAACTTTGTTAGCGAGGGTACGAACTTTGTTCGAGATGGTACGAACTTTTTGAGAAGGGGTACGAACTTTTTGAGAAGGGATACGAACTTTGTTAGAGAGAGTACGAAGTTTTTTAGAGAGGTACGAACTTTGTTAGAGAGGGTAGGAACTTTTTGAGAGGGGGTACGAACTTTGTTAGCGAGGGTACGAACTTTGTTCGAGATGGTACGAACTTTTTGAGAAGGGGTACGAACTTTGTTAGAGAGAGTACGAAGTTTTTTAGAGAGGTACGAACTTTGTTTGCGAGGGTACGAACTTTGTTAGAGAGGGTACAAACTTTGTTAGCGAGGGTACGAGCTTTGTTAGAGAGGGTACGAACTTTTTGAGAGGGGGTACGAACTTTGTTGGAGAGGGTATGAACTTTGTTAGAGAAGATACGAACTTTGTTAGAGAGGTACGAACTTTGTTAGAAAACGTACGAACTTTGTTAGAGAGGTACGATCTTTGTTAGAGAATGTACGAACTTTGTTAGAGATGGTAAGAACTTTGTTAGAGAGGGTACGAACTTTGTTATAGAGGTACAAACTTTGTTAGAGAGAGTACGAACTTTGTGAAAGAGGCACAACTTTGTTAGAGAGGGTACGAACTTTGTTAGAGAAGGTACGAACTTTGTTAGATAGGTACGAGCTTTGTTAAAAACGGTACGAAGTTTGTTGGAGAGGGAACGAACTTTTTTAGAGAAGGTACGAAGTTTGTTAGAGAGGGTACGAACTTTGTGAGAGAGGGTACGAACTTTGTTGGAGAGGGAACGAACTTTTTTAGGGAAGGTACGAACTTTGTTAGAGAGGGTACGAACTTTGTTAGAGAGGTAGGAACTTTGTTAGCGAGGGTACGAACTTTGTGAAAGAGGTACAACTTTGTTAGAGAGGGTACGAACTTTGTTAGAGAAGGTACGAACTTTGTTCGATAGGTACGAGCTTTGTTAAAAACGGTACGAAGTTTGTTGGAGAGGGAACGAACTTTTTTAGAGAAGGTACGAAGTTTGTTAGAGAGGGTACGAACTTTGTTAGAGAGGTACGAACTTTGTTAGAGAAGGTACGAACTTTGTGAGAGAGGGTACGAACTTTGTTGGAGAGGGAACGAACTTTTTTAGGGAAGGTACGAACTATGTTAGAGAGGGTACGAACTTTGTTAGAGAGGTACGAACTTTGTTAGCGAGGGTACGAACTTTGTTTGAGATGGTACGAACTTTTTGGGAAGGGGTACGAACTTTGTTAGAGAGGTACGAACTTTGTGAGAGAAGGTACGAACTTTGTGAGAGAGGGTACGAACTTTGTTGGAGAGGGAACGAACTTTTTTAGGGAAGGTACGAACTTTGTTAGAGAGGTACGAACTTTGTTAGCGAGGGTACGAACTTTGTTCGAGATGGTACGAGCTTTTTGAGAAGGGGTACGAACTTTTTGAGAAGGGGTACAAACTTTGTTAGAGAGAGTACGAAGTTTTTTAGAGAGGTACGAACTTTGTTAGCGAGGGTACGAACTTTGTTAGAGAGGGTACAAACTTTGTTAGCGAGGGTACGAACTTTGTTAGAGAGGGTACGAACTTTTTGAGAGGGGGTACGAACTTTGTTGGAGAGGGTATGAACTTTGTTAGAGAAGGTACGAACTTTGTTAGAGAGGTACGAACTTTGTTAGAGAACGTACGACCTTTGTTAGAGAGGTACGATCTTTGTTAGAGAATGTACGAACTTTGTTAGAGAGGGTAAGAACTTTGTTAGAGAGGGTACGAACTTTGTTATAGAGGTACAAACTTTGTTAGAGAGAGTACGAACTTTGTTGGAGAGGTACGAACTTTGTTAGCGAGGGTACAAACTTTGTCAGAGAGGGTACGAACTTTTTGAGAGGGGGTACGAACTTTGTTGGAGAGGGTATGAACTTTGTTAGAGAAGGTACGAACTTTGTTAGAGAGGTACGAACTTTGTTAGAGAACGTACGACCTTTGTTAGAGAGGTACGATCTTTGTTAGAGAATGTACGAACTTTGTTAGAGAGGGTAAGAACTTTGTTAGAGAGGGTACGAACTTTGTTATAGAGGTACAAACTTTGTTAGAGAGAGTACGAACTTTGTTGGAGAGGTACGAACTCTGTTAGCGAGGGTACAAACTTTGTGAGAGAGGGTACGAACTTTTTAAGAGGGGGTACGAATTTTGTTAAAGAGGGTAAGCACATTGTTAGAGAGGGAACGAACTTTTTTAGGGAAGGTACGAACTTTGTTAGAGAGGTACGAACTTTGGTAGAGAGGGTACGAACTTTGTGAAAGAGGTACAACTTTGTTAGAGATGGTACGAACTTTGTTAGAGAAGGTACGAACTTTGTTAGATAGGTACGAGCTTTGTTGGAGAGGGAACGAACTTTTTTAGAGAAGGTACGAAGTTTGTTAGAGAGGGTACAAACTTTGTCAGAGAGGGTACGAACTTTTTGAGAGGGGGTACGAATTTTGTTAAAGAGGGTAAGCACATTGTTAGAGAGGGAACGAACTTTTTTAGGGAAGGTACGAACTTTGTTAGAGAGGTACGAACTTTGTTAGAGAGGGTACGAACTTTGTGAAAGAGGTACAACTTTGTTAGAGATGGTACGAACTTTGTTAGAGAAGGTACGAACTTTGTTAGATAGGTACGAGCTTTGTTAAAAACGGTACGAAGTTTGTTGGAGAGGGAACGAACTTTTTTAGAGAAGGTACGAAGTTTGTTAGAGAGGGTACGAACTTTGTTAGAGAAGGTACGAACTTTGTGAGAGAGGGTACGAACTTTGTTGGAGAGGGAACGAACTTTTTTAGGGAAGGTACGAACTTTGTTAGAGAGGGTACGAACTTTGTTAGAGAGGTACGAACTTTGTTAGCGAGGGTACGAACTTTGTTAGAGAGGGTACAAACTTTTTGAGAGGGGGTACAAACTTTGTTGGAGAGGGTACAAACTTTGTTAGAGATGTACGAACTTTGTTAGCGAGGGTACGAACTTTTTTAGAGAGGTACGAACTTTCTTAGTGATGGCACGAACTTTGTTAAAGAGGGTACGAACTTTGTTAGAGAGGTTACGAACTTTGTTAGAGAAGGTACGAACTTTCTTAGAGAGGGTACGAACTTTCTTAGAGAGGGTACGAACTTTTTTAAAGGAGGTACAAACTTTTTTAAAGAGGGTACGAACTTTTTTAGAGAAGGTACGAACTTTGTTAGAGAGGTACAAACTTTGTTAGAGAAGGTACGAACTTTGTGAGAGAGGGTACGAACTTTGTGAAAGAGGTACAACTTTGTTAGAGAGGGTACGAACTTTGTTAGAGAAGGTACGAACTTTGTTAGAGAGGTACGAGCTTTGTTAAAAACGGTACGAAGTTTGTTGGAGAGGGAACGAACTTTTTTAGAGAAGGTACGAAGTTTGTTAGAGAGGGTACGAACTTTGTGAGAGAGGGTACGAACTTTGTTGGAGAGGGAACGAACTTTTTTAGGGAAGGTACGAACTTTGTTAGAGAGGGTACGAACTTTGTTAGAGAGGTACGAACTTTGTTAGCGAGGGTACGAACTTTGTGAAAGAGGTACAACTTTGTTAGAGAGGGTACGAACTTTGTTAGAGAAGGTACGAACTTTGTTCGATAGGTACGAGCTTTGTTAAAAACGGTACGAAGTTTGTTGGAGAGGGAACGAACTTTTTTAGAGAAGGTACGAAGTTTGTTAGAGAGGGTACGAACTTTGTTAGAGAGGTACGAACTTTGTTAGAGAAGGTACGAACTTTGTGAGAGAGGGTACGAACTTTGTTGGAGAGGGAACGAACTTTTTTAGGGAAGGTACGAACTTTGTTAGAGAGGTACGAACTTTGTTAGCGAGGGTACGAACTTTGTTTGAGATGGTACGAACTTTTTGGGAAGGGGTACGAACTTTGTTACAGAGAGTACGAAGTTTTTTAAAGAGGTACGAACTTTGTTAGCGAGGGTACGAACTTTGTTAGAGAGGGTACGAACTTTTTGAGAGGGGGTACGAACTTTGTTGGAGAGGGTACGAACTTTGTTAGAGAAGGTACGAACTTTGTTAGAGAAGGTACGAACTTTGTTAGATAGGTACGAGCTTTGTTCGATAGGTACGAACTTTGTTAGAGAAGGTACGAACTTTGTTAGAGAAGGTACGAACTTTGTTAGCGAGGGTACGAACTTTGTTCGAGATGGTACGAACTTTTTGAGAAGGGGTACGAACTTTTTGAGAAGGGGTACGAACTTTGTTAGAGAGAGTACGAAGTTTTTTAGAGAGGTACGAACTTTTTTAGCGAGGGTACGAACTTTGTTAGAGAGGGTACGAACTTTTTGAGAGGGGGTACGAACTTTGTTGGAGAGGGTATGAACTTTGTTAGAGAAGGTACGAACTTTGTTAGAGAGGTACGAACTTTGTTAGAGAACGCACGAACTTTGTTAGAGAGGTACGATCATTGTTAGAGAATGTACGAACTTTGTTAGAGAGGGTAAGAACTTTGTTAGAGAGGGTACGAACTTTGTTATAGAGGTACAAACCTTGTTAGAGAGAGTACGAACTTTGTTGGAGAGGTACGAACTTTGTTAGCGATGGTACAAACTTTGTCAGAGAGGGTACGAACTTTTTGAGAGGGGGTACGAATTTTGTTAAAGAGGGTAAGCACATTGTTAGAGAGGGAACGAACTGTTTTAGGGAAGGTACGAACTTTGTTAGAGAGGGTACGAACTTTGTGAAAGAGGTACAACTTTGTTAGAGAGGGTACGAACTTTGTTAGAGAAGGTACGAACTTTGTTAGATAGGTACGAGCTTTGTTAAAAACGGTACGAAGTTTGATGGAGAGGGAACGAACTTTTTTAGAGAAGGTACGAAGTTTGTTAGAGTGGGTACGAACTTTGTTAGAGAAGGTACGAACTTTGTGAGAGAGGGTACGAACTTTGTTGGAGAGGGAACGAACTTTTTTAGGGAAGGTACGAACTTTGTTAGAGAGGGTACGAACTTTGTTAGAGAGGTACGAACTTTGTTAGCGAGGGTACGACCTTTGTTTGAGATGGTACGAACTTTGTTAGAGAGGGTACGAACTTTGTTAGAGAAGGTACGAACTTTGTTAGAGAAGGTACGAACTTTGTTAGCGAGGGTACGAACTTTGTTCGAGATGGTACGAACTTTTTGAGAAGGGGTACGAACTTTTTGAGAAGGGGTACGAACTTTGTTAGAGAGAGTACGAAGTTTTTTAGAGAGGTACGAACTTTTTTAGCGAGGGTACGAACTTTGTTAGAGAGGGTACGAACTTTTTGAGAGGGGGTACGAACTTTGTTGGAGAGGGTATGAACTTTGTTAGAGAAGGTACGAACTTTGTTAGAGAGGTACGAACTTTGTTAGAGAACGCACGAACTTTGTTAGAGAGGTACGATCATTGTTAGAGAATGTACGAACTTTGTTAGAGAGGGTAAGAACTTTGTTAGAGAGGGTACGAACTTTGTTATAGAGGTACAAACCTTGTTAGAGAGAGTACGAACTTTGTTGGAGAGGTACGAACTTTGTTAGCGATAGTACAAACTTTGTCAGAGAGGGTACGAACTTTTTGAGAGGGGGTACGAATTTTGTTAAAGAGGGTAAGCACATTGTTAGAGAGGGAACGAACTGTTTTAGGGAAGGTACGAACTTTGTTAGAGAGGGTACGAACTTTGTGAAAGAGGTACAACTTTGTTAGAGAGGGTACGAACTTTGTTAGAGAAGGTACGAACTTTGTTAGATAGGTACGAGCTTTGTTAAAAACGGTACGAAGTTTGATGGAGAGGGAACGAACTTTTTTAGAGAAGGTACGAAGTTTGTTAGAGTGGGTACGAACTTTGTTAGAGAAGGTACGAACTTTGTGAGAGAGGGTACGAACTTTGTTGGAGAGGGAACGAACTTTTTTAGGGAAGGTACGAACTTTGTTAGAGAGGGTACGAACTTTGTTAGAGAGGTACGAACTTTGTTAGCGAGGGTACGACCTTTGTTTGAGATGGTACGAACTTTGTTAGAGAGAGTACGAAGTTTTTTAGAGAGGTACGAACTTTGTTAGCGATGGTACGAACTTTGTTAGAGAGGGTACGAACTTTGTTAGCGAGGGTACAAACTTTGTTAGAGAGGGTACGAACTTTTTGAGAGGGGGTACGAACTTTGTTGGAGAGGGTACGAACTTTGTTAGAGATGTACGAGCTTTGTTAGCGAGGGTACGAACTTTTTTAGAGAGGTACGAACTTTCTTAGTGATGGCACGAACTTTGTTAAAGAGGGTACGAACTTTGTTAGAGAGGTTACGAACTTTGTTAGAGAAGGTACGAACTTTCTTAGAGAGGGTACGAACTTTCTTAGAGAGGGTACGAACTTTTTTAAAGGAGGTACAAACTTTTTTAAAGAGGGTACGAACTTTTTTAGAGAAGGTACAAACTTTGTTAGTGAGGTACGAACTTTGTTAGAGAAGGTACGAACTTTGTGAGAGAGGGTGCGAACTTTGTTGGAGAGGGTACGAACTTTGTGAAAGAGGTACAACTTTGTTAGAGAGGGTACGAACTTTGTTAGAGAACGTACGAACTTTGTTAGAGAGGTACGAGCTTTGTTAAAAACGGTACGAAGTTTGTTGGAGAGGGAACGAACTTTTTTAGAGAAGGTACGAAGTTTGTTAGAGAGGGTACGAACTTTGTTAGAGAGGTACGAACTTTGTTAGAAAAGGTACGAACTTTGTGAGAGAGGGTACGAACTTTGTTGGAGTGGGAACGAACTTTTTTAGGGAAGGTACGAACTTTGTTAGAGAGGGTACGAACTTTGTTAGAGAGGTATGAACTTTGTTAGCGAGGGTACGAACTTTGTTCGAGATGGTACGAACTTTTTGAGAAGGGGTACGAACTTTGTTAGAGAGAGTACGAAGTTTTTTACAGAGGTACGAACTTTGTTAGCGAGGGTACGAACTTTGTTCGAGATGGTACGAACTTTTTAAGAAGGGGTACGAACTTTGTTAGAGAGAGTACGAAGTTTTTTAGAGAGGTACGAACTTTGTTAGCGAGGGTACGAACTTTGTTATAGAGGGTACAAACTTTGTTAGCGAGGGTACGAACTTTGTTAGAGAGGGTACGAACTTTTTGAGAGGGGGTACGAACTTTGTTGGAGAGGGTATGAACTTTGTTAGAGAAGGTACGAACTTTGTTAGAGAGGTACGAACTTTGTTAGAGAACGTACGAACTTTGTTAGAGAGGTACGATCTTTGTTAGAGAATGTACGAACTTTGTTAGAGAGGGTAAGAACTTTGTTAGAGAGGGTACGAACTTTGTTATAGAGGTACAAACTTTGTTAGAGAGAGTACGAACTTTGTTGGAGAGGTACGAACTTTGTTAGCGAGGGTACAAACTTTGTCAGAGAGGGTACGAACTTTTTGAGAGGGGGTACGAATTTTGTTAAAGAGGGTAAGCACATTGTTAGAGAGGGAACGAACTTTTTTAGGGAAGGTACGAACTTTGTTAGAGAGGGTACGAACTTTGTGAAAGAGGTACAACTTTGTTAGAGATGGTACGAACTTTGTTAGAGAAGGTACGAACTTTGTTAGATAGGTACGAGCTTTGTTAAAAACGGTACGAAGTTTGTTGGAGAGGGAACGAACTTTTTTAGAGAAGGTACGAAGTTTGTTAGAGAGGGTACGAACTTTGTGAGAGAGGGTACGAACTTTGTTGGAGAGGGAACGAACTTTTTTAGGGAAGGTACGAACTTTGTTAGAGAGGGTACGAACTTTGTTAGAGAGGTACGAACTTTGTTAGCGAGGGTACGAACTTTGTGAAAGAGGGTACGAACTTTGTTGGAGATGGAACGAACTTTTTTAGGGAAGGTACGAACTTTGTTAGAGAGGGTACGAACTTTGTTAGAGAGGTACAAACTTTGTTAGCGAGGGTACGAACTTTGTTTGAGATGGTACGAACTTTTTGGGAAGGGGTACGAACTTTGTTAGAGAGAGTACGAAGTTTTTTAGAGAGGTACGAACTTTGTTAGCGAGGGTACGAACTTTGTTAGAGAGGGTACGAACTTTGTTAGCGAGGGTACGAACTTTGTTAGAGAGGGTTCAAACTTTTTGAGAGAGGGTGCGAACTTTGTGAGAGAGGGTGCGAACTTTGTTGGAGAGGGTACGAACTTTGTTAGCGAGGGTACGAACTTTTTTAGAGAGGTACGAACTTTCTTAGTGATGGCACGAACTTTGTTAAAGAGGGTACGAACTTTGTTAGAGAGGTTACGAACTTTGTTAGAGAAGGTACGAACTTTCTTAGAGAGGGTACGAACTTTCTTAGAGAGGGTACGAACTTTTTTAAAGGAGGTACAAACTTTTTTAAAGAGGGTACGAACTTTTTTAGAGAAGGTACGAACTTTTTTAGAGAGGTACAAACTTTGTTAGAGAAGGTACGAACTTTGTGAGAGAGGGTACGAACTTTGTGAAAGAGGTACAACTTTGTTAGAGAGGGTACGAACTTTGTTAGAGAAGGTACGAACTTTGTTAGAGAGGTGCGAGCTTTGTTAAAAACGGTACGAAGTTTGTTGGAGAGGGAACGAACTTTTTTAGAGAAGGTACGAAGTTTGTTAGAGAGGGTACGAACTTTGTTAGAGAGGTACGAACTTTGTTAGAGAAGGTACGAACTTTGTGAGAGAGGGTACGAACTTTGTTGGAGAGGGAACGAACTTTTTTAGGGAAGGTACGAACTTTGTGAGAGAGGGTACGAACTTTGTTAGAGAGGTACGAACTTTGTTAGCGAGGGTCCGAACTTTGTTGGAGATGGTACGAACTTTTTGGGAAGGGGTACGAACTTTGTTAGAGAGAGTACGAAGTTTTTTAGAGAGGTACGAACTTTGTTAGCGAGGGTACGAACTTTGTTAGAGAGGGTACGAACTTTTTGAGAGGGGGTACGAACTTTGTTGGAGAGGGTACGAACTTTGTTAGAGAGGTACGAACTTTGTTAGCGAGGGTACGAACTTTTTTAGAGAGGTACGAACTTTGTTAGTGATGGCACGAACTTTGTTAAAGAGGGTACGAACTTTGTTAGAGAGGTTACGAACTTTGTTAGAGAAGGTACGAACTTTCTTAGAGAGGGTACGAACTTTCTTAGAGAGGGTACGAACTTTTTTAAAGGAGGTACAAACTTTTTTAAAGAGGGTACGAACTTTTTTAGAGAAGGTACGAACTTTGTTAGAGAGGTACGAACTTTGTTAGAAAAGGTACGAACTTTGTGAGAGAGGGTACGAACTTTGTTGGAGAGGGTACGAACTTTGTGAAAGAGGTACAACTTTGTTAGAGAGGGTACGAACTTTGTTAGAGAAGGTACGAACTTTGTTATAGAAGGTACGAACTTTGTTAGATAGGTACGAGCTTTGTTAAAAACAGTACGAAGTTTGTTGGAAAGGGAATGAACTTTTTTAGAGAAGGTACGAAGTTTGTTAGTGAGGGTACGAACTTTGTTAGAGAAGGTACGAACTTTGTGAGAAAGGGTACGAACTTTGTTGGAGAGGGAACGGACTTTTTTAGGGAAGGTACGAACTTTGTTAAAGAGGGTACGAACTTTGTTTGAGAGGTACGAACTTTGTTAGCGAGGGTACGAACTTTGTTTGAGATGGTACGAACTTTTTGGGAAGGGGTACGAACTTTGTTAGAGAGAGTACGAAGTTTTTTAGAGAGGTACGAACTTTGTTAGCGAGGATACGAACGAACTTTGTTAGCGAGGGTACGAACTTTTTTAGAGAGGTACGAACTTTGTTATTGATGGCACGAACTTTGTTAAAGAGGGTACGAACTTTGTTAGAGAGGTTACGAACTTTGTTAGAGAAGGTACGAACTTTCTTAGAGAGGGTACGAACTTTCTTAGAGAGGGTACGAACTTTCTTAGAGAGGGTACGAACTTTTTTAAAGGAGGTACAAACTTTTTTAAAGAGGGTACGAACTTTTTTAGAGAAGGTACAAACTTTGTTAGAGAGGTACGTATTTTGTTAGAGAAGGTACGAACTTTGTGAGAGAGGGTACGAACTTTGTTGGAGAGGGTACGAACTTTGTGAAAGAGGTACAACTTTGTTAGAGAGGGTACAAACTTTGTTAGAGAAGGTATGAACTTTGTTAGAGAGGTACGAGCTTTGTTAAAAACGTTACGAAGTTTGTTGGAGAGGGAACGAACTTTTTTAGAGAAGGTACGAAGTTTGTTAGAGAGGGTACGAACTTTGTTAGAGAGGTACGAACTTTGTTAGAGAAGGTACGAACTTTGTGAGAGAGGGTACGAACTTTGTTGGAGAGGGAACGAACTTTTTTAGGGAAGGTACGAACTTTGTTAGAGAGGGTACGAACTTTGTTAGAGAGGTACGAACTTTGTTAGCGAGGGTACGAACTTTGTTCGAGATGGTATGAACTTTTGGAGAAGGGGTACGAACTTTGTTAGAGAGGGTAAGAACTTTGTTAGAGAGGGTACGAACTTTGTTATAGAGGTACAAACTTTGTTAGAGAGAGTACGAACTTTGTTGGAGAGGTACGAACTTTGTTAGCGAGGGTACAAACTTTATTAGAGAGGGTACGAACTTTTTGAGAGGGGGTACGAATTTTGTTAAAGAGGGTAAGCACTTTGTTAGAGAGGGAACGAACTTTTTTAGGGAAGGTACGAACTTTGTTAGGGAGGTACGAACTTTGTTAGAGAGGGTACGAACTTAGTGAAAGAGGTACAACTTTGTTAGAGAGGGTACGAACTTTATTAGAGAAGGTACGAACTTTGTTAGAGAAGATACCAACTTTGTTAGATAGGTACGAGCTTTGTTAAAAACGGTACGAAGTTTGTTGGAGAGGGAACGAACATTTTTAGAGAAGGTACGAAGTTTGTTAGAGAGGGTACGAACTTTGTTAGAGAGGTACGAACTTTGTTAGAGAAGGTACGAACTTTGTGAGAGAGGGTACGAACTTTGTTGGAGAGGGAACGAACTTTTTTAAGGAAGGTACGAACTTTGTTAGAGAGGGTACGAACTTTGTTAGAGAGGTACGAACTTTGTTAGCGAGGGTACGAACTTTGTTTGAGATGGTACGAACTTTTTGGGAAGGGGTACGAACTTTGTTAGAGAGAGTACGAAGTTTTTTAGAGAGGTACGAACTTTGTTAGCGAGGGTACGAACTTTTTTATAGAGGTACGAACTTTGTTAGTGATGGTACGAACTTTGTTAAAGAGGGTACGAACTTTGTTAGAGAGGGTACGAACTTTGTTAGAGAAGGTATGAACTTTCTTAGAGAGGGTACGAACTTTTTTAAAGGAGGTGCAAACTTTGTTAAAGAGGGTACGAACTTTTTTAGAGAAGGTACGAACTTTGTTAGGGAGGTACGAACTTTGTTAGAGAAGGTACGAACTTTGTGAGAGAGGGTACGAACTTTGTTGGAGATGGAACGAACTTTTTTAGGGAAGGTACGAACTTTGTTAGAGAGGGTACGAACTTTGTTAGAGAAGGTACGAACTTTGTTAGAGAGGTACGAACTTTGTTAGCGAGGGTACGAACTTTGTTTGAGATGGTACGAACTTTTTGAGAAGGGGTACGAACTTTGTTAGAGAGAGTACGAAGTTTTTTAGAGAGGTACGAACTTTGTTAGCGAGGGTACGAACTTTGTTAGAGAGGGTACGAACTTTTTGAGAGGGGGTACGAACTTTGTTGGAGAGGGTACGAACTTTGTTAGAGAGGTACGAACTTTGTTAGCGAGGGTACGAACTTTTTTAGAGAGGTACGAACTTTGTTAGTGATGGTACGAACTTTGTTAAAGAGGGTACGAACTTTGTTAGAGAGGGTACGAACTTTGTTAGAGAAGGTACGAACTTTCTTAGAGAGGGTACGAACTTTTTTAAAGGAGGTGCAAACTTTGTTAAAGAGGGTACGAACTTTTTTAGACAAGGTACGAACTTTGTTAGAGAGGTACGAACTTTGTTAGAGAAGGTACGAACTTTGTGAGAGAGGGTACGAACTTTGTTGGAGATGGAACGAACTTTTTTAGGGAAGGTACGAACTTTGTTAGAGAAGGTACGAACTTTGTTAGCGAGGGTACGAACTTTGTTTGAGAGGGTACGAACTTTTTGAGAGGGGGTACGAACTTTGTTAGAGAGAGTACGAACTTTTTTAGAGAGGTACGAACTTTGTTAGCGAGGGTATGAACTTTTTTATAGAGGTACGAACTTTGTTAGTGATGGTACGAACTTTGTTAGAGAGGGTACGAACTTTTTTAGAGGAGGTATGAACTTTGTTAAGGAGGGTACGAACTTTTTTAGAGAAGGTACGAACTTTTTAAGAGAAGGTACAAACTTTTTTAGAGAAGGTACGAACTTTTTTACAGAGGGTACGAACTTTATGAGAGGGGGTGCGAACATTGTTAGAGAAGGTACGAACTTTGTTAGAGATGGTACGAACTTTGTTAAAGATGGTACGAAGCTTGTTATAGAGGTACGAACTTTGTTAGAGAGGGTACGAACTTTTTTAGAGGAGGTATGAACTTTGTTAAGGAGGGTACGAACTTTGTTTGAGAGGGTACGAACTTTTAAAGAGGGTACGACCTTTTTTAGAGAGCTACGAACTTTGTTAGCGAGGGTACGAACTTTGTTATAGAGGGTACGAATTTTGTTGGAGATGGTACGAACTTATTTAGAGAGGGTACGAACTTTTTGAGAGGGGGTACGAACTTTTTTAGAGAAGGTACGAACTTTGTTAGAGAGGGTACGAACTTTGTTAGAGAAGGTACGAACTTTGTTAGAGATGTACGAACTTTGTTAGCGAGGGTACGAACTTTGTTTGAGATGGTACGAACTTTTTGAGAAGGGGTACGAACTTTGTTAGAGAGAGTACGAAGTTTTTTAGAGAGGTACGAACTTTGTTAGCGAGGGTACGAACTTTGTTAGAGAGGGTACGAACTTTTTGAGAGGGGGTACGAACTTTGTTGGAGAGGGTACGAACTTTGTTAGAGAGGTACGAACTTTGTTAGCGAGGGTACGAACTTTTTTAGAGAGGTACCAACTTTGTTAGTGATGGTACGAACTTTGTTAAAGAGGGTACGAACTTTGTTAGAGAGGGTACGAACTTTGTTAGAGAAGGTACGAACTTTCTTAGAGAGGGTACGAACTTTTTTAAAGGAGGTGCAAACTTTGTTAAAGAGGGTACGAACTTTTTTAGACAAGGTACGAACTTTGTTAGAGAGGTACGAACTTTGTTAGAGAAGGTACGAACTTTGTGAGAGAGGGTACGAACTTTGTTGGAAATGGAACGAACTTTTTTAGGGAAGGTACGAACTTTGTTAGAGAGGATACGAACTTTGTTAGAGAAGGTACGAACTTTGTTAGCGAGGGTACGAACTTTGTTTGAGAGGGTACGAACTTTTTGAGAGGGGGTACGAACTTTGTTAGAGAGAGTACGAACTTTTTTAGAGAGGTACGAACTTTGTTAGCGAGGGTATGAACTTTTTTATAGAGGTACGAACTTTGTTAGTGATGGTACGAACTTTGTTAGAGAGGGTACGAACTTTTTTAGAGGAGGTATGAACTTTGTTAAGGAGGGTACGAACTTTTTTAGAGAAGGTACGAACTTTTTGAGAGGGGGTACGAACTTTTTTAGAGAAGGTACGAACTTTGTTAGAGAGGTACGAACTTTGTTAGAGAAGGTACGAACTTTGTGAGAGAGGGTACGAACTTTTTTAGGGAAGGTACGAACTTTGTTAGAGAGGGTACGAACTTTGTTAGAGAAGGTATGAACTTTGTTAGAGAGGTACGAACTTTGTTAGCGAGGGTACGAACTTTGTTAGAGAGGGTACGAACTTTTTGAGAGGGGGTACGAACTTTGTTAGAGAGGGTACGAACTTTTTTAGAGAGGTACGAACTGTGTTAGCGAGGGTACGAACTTTGTTAGAGAGGGTAAGAACTTTTTTAGAGGAGGTACGAACCTTTTTAAAGAGGGTACGAACTTTTTTAGAGAAGGTATGAACTTTGTTAGGGTGGTACGAACTTTGTTAGAGAAGGTACGAACTTTGTTAGAGAGGGTACGAACTTTGTTGGAGAGGGTACGAACTTTGTTGGAGAGCGTACGAACTTTTTTAGAGAAGGTACGGAAATCGTTAGAGAGGTTACGAACTTTGTTAGAGAAGGTACGAACTTTGTTGGAGAGGTACGAACTTTGTTAGCGCGGTACGAACATTGTTAGAGAGGGTACGAACATTTTGAGAGGGGCTACGAACTTTGTTAGAGAGGTTACGAACTTTTTTAGAGAGGTACGAACTTTGTTAGCGATGGTACGAACTTTGTTAAAGAGGGTACGAACTTTTTTAGAGGAGGTATGAACTTTGTTAAGGAGGGTACGAACTTTTTTAGAGAAGGTACGAACTTTGTTAGAGAGGTACGAACTTTTTTACAGAGGGTACGAACATTGTTAAAGAAGGTACGAACTTGGTTAGAGATGGTACGAACTTTGTTAAAGATGGTACGAAGCTTGTTATAGAGGTACGAACTTTGTTAGAGAGGGTACAAACTATACGAGAGGGGGTACGAACTTTGTTAGAGAGGGTACGAACTTTGTTGGAGATGGTACGAACTTTGTTTGAGAGGTTATGAACTTTTTTAGAGAAGGTACGAACTTTGTTGGAGAGGGTACGAACTTTGCTGGAGAAGGAACGAAATTTTTTAGAGAAGGTACGAACTTTGTTAGAGAGGGTACGAACTTTGTTAGAGAGGGTACGAACTTTTTGAGAGGGGGTACGAACTTTGTTGGAGAGGGTACGAACATTATGAGAGGGGGTACGAACATTGTTAGAGATGGTACGAACTTGGTTAGAGATGGTACGAACTTTGTTAAAGATGGTACGAAGCTTGTTATAAAGGTACGAACTTTGTTACAGAGGGTACGAACTATACGAGAGGGGGTACGAACTTTGTTAGAGAGGGTACGAACTTTGTTGGAGATGGTACGAACTTTGTTTGAGAGGGTACGAACTTTTAGAGAGGGGTACGAATTTTGTTAGAGAGGTACGAACTTTGTTAGCGAGGGTACGAACTTTGTTATAGAGGGTACGAATTTTGTTGGAGATGGTACGAACTTATTTAGAGAGGGTACGAACTTTTTGAGATGGCGTACGAACTTTGTTAAAGAGGGTACGAACTTTTTTAGAGAAGGTACGAACTTTGTTAGAGAGGTACGAACTTTGTTAGTGAAGGTACGAACTTTGTGAGAGAGGGTACGAACTTTGTTGGAGAGGGAACAAACTTTTTTAGGGAAGGTACGAACTTTGTTAGAGGGGTACGAACTTTGTTAGAGAGGTACGAGCTTTGTGAAAAATGGTGCGAACTTTGTTGGAGAGGGAACGAACTTTTTTAGAGAAGGTACGAACTTTGTTAGAGAGGGTACGAACATTGTTAGGGAAGGTACGAACTTTGTTAGAGAGGTACGAACTTTGTTAGAGAAGGTTCGAACTTTGTGAGAGAGGGTACGAACTTTGTTGGAGAGAGAACGAACTTTTTTAGGGAAGGTACGAACTTTGTTAGAGAGGTACGAACTTTGTTAGAGAGATACGAGCTTTGTTAAAAACGGTACGAACTTTGTTGGAGAGGGAACGAACTTTTTTAGAGAAGGTACGAACTTTGTTCGAGAGGGTACGAACATCGTTAGAGAAGGTATGAACTTTGTTAGAGAGGTACGAACCTTGTTAGAGAGGATACGAACTTTGTTAGAGAGGGTACGAATTTTGTTATAGAGGGTAGGAACTTTTTTAGAGAAGGTACGAACTTTGTTATAGAGGTACGATCTTTGTTAGCAAGGGTACAAACTTTGTTAGAGAAGGTACGAACTTTGTTAGAGAGGGTACGAACTATACGAGAGGGGGTACGAACTATACGAGAGAGGGTACGAACTTTGTTGGAGATGGTACGAACTTTGTTTGAGAGGGTACGAACTTTTAGAGAGGGGTACGAACTTTGTTAGAGAGGGTACGAACTGTGTTAGAGAGGGAACGAACTTTTTTAAAAATGTACGAACTCTTTTAGAGAGGTGCGAACTTTGTTGGTGAGGGTACGAACTTTGTTGGAGAGGATACGAACTTTTTGAGAGAGGGTACGAGCTTTGTTAAAGAGGGTATGAACTTTTTTAGAGAAGGTACGAACTTTGTTAGAGAGGTACGAACTTTGTTAGAGAAGGTACGAACTTTGTTGGAGAGGGAACGAACTTTGGGAGAATGGGTACGAACCTTTTTTTGGAGAGTTTGAACTTTGTTAGAGATGCAATCAACTTTGTTAGAGAGGGTACGAACATTATGAGAGAGGGTACGAACTTTGTTAAACTGGGTATGAACTTTTTTAAAGAGGGTATGAACTTTATGAGAGGGGGTACGAACTTTGTTTGAGAGGGTACGAACTTTGTTGGAGATGGTACGAACTTTGTTTGCGAGGGTACGAACTTTTTGATAGGAGCTACTAACTTTGTTAGAGAGGGTATGAACTTTGTTAGAGATGGTACGAACTTTTTGAGAGGGGGTACGAACTTTGTAGAGAGGGTACGAACTTTTTTAGAGAAGGTATGAACCTTGTTAGAGAGGTACGAACTTTGTTAGAGAAGGTACGAACTTTGTTAGAGAAGGTACGAACTTTGTTGGAGAGGGAACGAACTTTGTTAGAGATGGTATGAACTTTCTTAGAGAAGCTACGACTTTTTTTAGAGAGGGTACGAACTTTGTTATAGAGGTATGAACTTTGTTATAAAGGTACGAACTTTTTTAGAGGAGGTACGAACTTTGTTAAAGAGAGTACGAACTTTTTTAGAGAAGGTACGAACTTTGTTAGAGAGGTACGAACTTTGTTAGAGAGGGTACGAACTTTGTTAGAGAGGGTACGAACTTTGTTAGAATGGTACGAACTTTTTGATATGGGCTACGAACTTTGTTAGAGAGGGTATGAACTTTGTTAGAGATGGTATGAACTTTATTAGAGATGGAACAAACTTTGTGAGAGGGCGTACGAACTTTGTTAGAAAGTGTACGAACTTTCTTAGAGCGGGCACGAACTTTGTTTGAGTGGGTACGAACTTTATGGGATGGATATGAACTTTGTTACACAGGGTACGAACTTTGTTAGAGATGGAACAAACTTTGTGAGAGGGGGCACGAACTTTGTTAGAATGTGTACGACCTTTCTTAAAGCGGGTACGAACTTTGTTTGAGAGGGTACGAACTTTATGGGAGGGATACGAAATTTTTTAGACAGGGTACGAACTTTGTTAGAGAGGGTACGAACTTTGTTAGAGATGGAACGAACTTTGTGAGATGGGGTACGAACTTTCTTTTAGACGGTACGAACTTTTTGAGATGTGGTACGAACTTTGTTAGAGAGGGTACGAACTTTCTTAGAGCGGGTACGAATTTTGTTTAAGAGGGGATACGAACTTTGCTATACAGGGTACGAACTTTGTTAGATAGGGTACGAATTGATTTAGAGATGGAACAAACTTTGTGAGAGGTGGTACGAACTTTGTTAGAGCGGGTACGAACTTTATGGGAGGGATACGAACTTTGTTAGACAGGGTACGAACTTTGTTAGAGAAGGTACGAACTTTGTTAGAGAGGGTGCGAACTTTGTTAGAGATGGAACGAACTTTGTGAGAGGGGGTACGAACTTTGTTAGAGATGGTAAGAACTTTGTGAGAGGGGGTACGAACTTTGTTACAAAGGGTACAAACTTTGTATGACGGGGTATGAACTTTGTTAGAGAGGGTACAAACTTTGTTAGAGGGGGTAAGAACTTTTTTAAAAAGGGTACAAACTTTATTAGAGATGGTACGAACTTGGTTAGAGCGGGTACAAACTTTGTGAGAGAGGGTATGAACTTTATGAGAGGGGGTACGAACTTAGTTTAAGAGGGTACGAACTTTGTTAGAGATGGTACAAACTTTTTTTCAGAGGGTACGAACTTTTTGAGATGTGGTACGAACTTTGTTAGAGAGGGTATGAACTTTCTTAGAGCGGGTACGAACTTTGTTTAAGAGGGGATACGAACGTTGCTAGACAGGGTATGAACTTTGTTAGAGAGGGTACGAACTTTGTTAGAGATGGAACAAACTTTGTGAGAGGGGGTACGAACATTGTTAGAGCGGGTACAAACTTTGTTTGAGAGGGTACGAACTTTGTTACAGAGGGTACGAACTTTGTTAGAGATGGAACGAACTATGTTAGAGCGGGTACGAACTTTGTTTGAGAGGGTACGAACTTTATGGGAGGGATACGAACTTTGTTAGAGATGGAACAAACTTTGTGAGAGGGGGCACGAACTTTGTTAGAGCGGGTACGAACTTTGTTTGAGAGGGTACGAACTTTATGGGAGGGATACGAACTTTGTTAGAGATGGTACGAACTTTGTTAGAGAGGGTACGAACTTTGTTAAAGATGGAACGAACTTTGTGAGAGGGGGTACGAACTTTGTTTGAGAGGGGGTACGAACTTTGTTAGAGAGCGTACGAACTTTGTGGGAGAGGGTACGAACTTTGTTAGAGAGGGTACGAACATTGTTAGAGAGGGAACGAACTTTGTTAGAGGGGGTACGAACTTTGTTAGAGAGCGTACAAACTTTATGAGAGGGGGTACGAACTTTGTTAGAGATGGTACGAACTTTGTTAGAGATGGTACGAACCTTGTTATAGATGGTACGAACCTTGTTATAGAGGTACGAACTTTGTTAGAGAGGGTACGAACTTTATGAGTGGGGGTATGAACTTTGTTAGAGAGGGTACGAACTTTGTTAGAACTGGTATGAACTTTGTTAGAGAGGGTACGAACTTTGTTGGAGATGGTATGAACTTTGTTTGAGAGCGTACGAACTTTTAGAGAGGGGTAAGAACTTTGTTAGAGAGGGTACGACCTTTTTTAGAGAGGTACGAAGTTTGTTAGCGAGGGTGCGAGCTTTGTTATAGAGGGTACGAACTTTTTGAGAGGGGGTACGAACTTTGTTAAAGAGGGTACGAACTTTTTTAGAGAAGGTACGAACTTTGTTAGAGAGGTACGAACTTTGTTAGAGAATGTATGAACTTTGTGAGAGGGGGTACGAACTTTGTTCGAGAGCGTACGAACTTTATGAGAGGGGGTACGAACTTTGTTAGAGGGGGTACGAACTTTGTTAAAGAGCGTACGAACTTTGTTAGAGATGGTACGAACCTTGTTATAGAGGGTACGAACTTTGTTATAGAGGGTACGAACTTTTTAAGAGGGGGTACGAACTTTGTTAGAGAGGGTACGAACTTTCTTAGAGAAGCTACGACTTTTGTTAGAGAGGGTACGAACTTTGTTGGAGAGGGAACGAATTTTGTGAGAATGGGTACGAACCTTTTTTTAGAGGGTTTGAACTTTTTAGAGATGCAATGAACTTTATTAGAGAGGGTACGAACATTATGACTGGGGGTACGAACTTTGTTATGGAGGGTATGAACTTTTTTAGAGAGGGTACGAACATTGTTCGAGAGGGTACGAATTTTGTTAGAGAACGTACGAACTTTTTTAGAGATGTACAAACTTTGTTAGCGAGGGTACGAACATTGTTAGAGAGGGTACTAACTTTTTTAGAGGGGGTACGAACTTTGTTAGAGAGGGTACGAACTTTTTTGGAGAAGGTACAAACTTTGTTAAAGAGGTAGGAATTTTGTTAGAAAAGGTAGGAACTTTTTTAGAGAGGGTAAGAACATTGTTAGAGAGGGTACGAACTGATTTATAGGGGGTACGAACTTTGTTAGAGAGGGTACGAACTTTTTTAGAGGGGGTACGAACTTTGTTAAAGAGGGTACGAACTTTTTTAGGGAAGGTACGAACTTTGTTAGAGAGGTACGAACTTTGTTAGAGAAGGTATATGAACTTTGTTAGAGATGGTACGAACTTTGTGAGAATGGGTACGAACCTTTTTCTGGAGGGTTTGAACTTTGTTAGATATGCAATGAACTTTGTTAGAGAGGGTACGAATATTATGAGAGGGGGTACGAACTTTGTTATAGAGGGTACGAACTTTTTTAGAGAGGGTACGAACTTTATGAGAGGGGGTACGAACTTTGTTAGAGAAGGTACGAACTTTGTTAGAGATGGTACGAACTTTTCTTAAAGATGGTACGAACCTTGTTATATAGGTACGAACTTTGTTAGAGAGGGTACGAACTTTATGAGAGGGGGTACGAACTTTGTTAGAGATGGTACGAACTTTGTTGGAGATGGTACGAACTTTGTTAGAGATGGTACGAACCTTGTTATAGAGGTACGAACTTTGTTAGAGAGGGTACGAACTTTATGAGAGGGGGTACGAACTTTGTTAGAGAGCATACGAACTTTGTGGGAGAGGGTACGAACTTTGTTAGAGAGGGTACGAACTGTGTTAGAGAGGGAACGAACTTTGTTAGAGGGGGTACGAACTTTGTTAGAGAGCGTTCGAACTTTATGAGAGGGGGTACGAACTTTGTTAAAGATGGTACGAACTATGTGAGATAGGGTACGATTTGTGTGAGAGAGGGTACGAACTTTATTAGAGAGCGTACGAACTTTGTGGGAGAGGGTACGAACTTTGTTAGAGAGGGTACGAACTGTGTTAGAGAGGGAACGAACTTTGTTAGAGGGGGTACGAACTTTCTTAGAGAGCGTATGAACTTTATGAGAGGGGGTACGAACTTTGGTAGAGATGGTACGAACCTTGTTATAGATGGTACAAACCTTGTTATAGAGGTACGAACTTTGTTAGGGAGGGTACGAACTTTATGAGAGGGGGTACGAACTTTATGAGAGGGGGTACGAACTTTGTTCGAGATGGTACGAACTTTGTTAGAGAGGGTACGAACTTTTTGAGATGGGGTACGAACTTTGTTAGAGAGGGTACGAACTTTTTTAGAGAGGTACGAACTTTTTTAGCGATGGTACGAACTTTGTTAAAGAGGGTACGAACTTTGTTAGAGAGGGTACGAACTTTTTGAGAGGGGGTACGAACTTTTTAAAAGAGGGTACAAACTTTTTTAGAGAAGGTACGAACATTGTTAGAGAGGGTACGAACTTTGTGAGAGAGGGTATGAACTTTTTGAGAGGGGGTACAAACTTATTTAGAGAGGGCACGAAATTTTTTAGAGAGGTACGAACTTTGTTAGCGAGGGTACGAACTTTTTGAGAGGAGGTACGAACTTTGTTAAAGAGGGTACGAACTTTTATAGAGAATGTACGAACTTTGTTAGAGAGGTACGAACTTTTTTAGAGAAGGTATGAACTTTGTTAGAGAGGGTACGAACTTTGTTGGAGAGGCAACGAACTTTGTGAGAATGGGTACGAACCTTTTTTTGGAGGGTTTTAACTTTCTTAGAAATGCAATGTACTTTGTTAGAGAGGGTACGAACATTATGAGAGGGGGTACGAACTTTGTTAGACAGGGTACGAACATTGTTATAGAGGGTACGAACTTTGTTAGAGATGGTACGAACCTTGTTATAGAGGTACGAACTTTGTTAGAGAGGGTACGAACTTTATGAGAGGGGGTACGAACTTTGTTAGAGAGGGTACGAACTTTGTTGGAGATGGTACGAACTTTGTTATAGAGGTACAAACCTTGTTATAGAGGTACGAACTTTGTTAGAGAGGGTACGAACTTTATGAGAGGGGGTATGAACTCTGTTAGAGAGCGTACAAACTTTGTGGGAGAAGGTACGAACTTTGTTAGAGAGGGTACGAACTTTATGAGAGGGGGTATGAACTTTGTTAAAGAGGGTACGAACTTTTTTAGAGAAGGTACGAACTTTGTTAGCGAGGGTACGAACTTTGTTAGAGAGGGTACAAACTTTGTTAGAGAGGGTACGAACTTTTTGAGAGGGGGTACGAACTTTGTTAAAGAGGGTACGAACTTTGTTAGAGAGGTACGAACTTTGTTAGAGAAGGTACGGACTTTGTTAGAGATGGTACGAACTTTTATTAAAGATGGTATGAACCTTGTTATAGAGGTACGAACTTTGTTAGAGAGGGTACGAACTTTATTAGAGGGGGTACAAACTTTGTTAGAGAGGGTACGAACTTTGTTGGAGATGGTACGAACTATGTTATAGAGGTACGAACCTTGTTATAGAGGTACGAACTTTGTTAGAGAGGGTACGAACTTTATGAGAGGGGGTATGAACTTTGTTAGAAAGCGTACGAACTTTGTGGGAGAGGGTACGAACTTTGTTAGAGAGGGTACGAACTGTGTGAGAGAGGCAACTTCCTAAGTTTTAGTTTAGCTTAATCAAATAATCAGTTGGTTTCTCATCATTGGGACACCTCCCTAAGTTTTATTTTAGCTTAATCAATTATTCAATTGGTTTCTCCACATTGGGACACCATCCTAAGTTTTACCTTAGCTTAATCAATTAATCAGTTGGTTTCTCATCATTGGGACACCTTCCTAAGTTTTAGTTTAGCTGAATCAATTAATCAATTGGATTCTTGTCATTGGGACACCTTCCTAAGCCTTACATTAGCTTAATAAATTAATCAATTGGTTTCTCATCTTTCGGATAACTTCCTAAGTTTTAGTTTAGCTTAATCAATTAATCAATTGGTTGCTCATCTTCCAGACACCTTCCTAAGTTTGAGTTTAGCTTAATCAACTAATCAATTGGTTTCTCCACATTGGGACACCATCCTAAGTTTTACTTTAGCTTAATCAATCAATTGGTTTCTCATCTTTGTGACACCTTCCCAAGTTTTAGTTTAGCTGAATCAATTAATCAATTGGATTCCTGTCATTGGGACACCTTCCTAAGCCTTACTTTAGCTTAATAAATTAATCCATTGGTTTCTCATCTTTCGGACATCTTCCTAAGTTTTAGTTTAGCTTAATCAATTAACCAATTGGTTGCTCATCTTCCAGACACCTTCCTAAGTTTGAGTTTAGCTTAATCAATTAATCAATTAGTTTCTCCACATTGGGACACCATACTAAGTTTTACTTTAGCTTAATCAATTAATCAATTGGTTTCTCATCATTGGGACACCTTCCTAAGTTTAAGTTTTGCTTAATCAATTAATCAATTGGATTCTTGTCATTGGGACACCTTTTTAAGCTTCACTTTAGCTTAATAAATTAATCAATTGCTTTCTCATCTTTGGGACAACTTCCTAAGTTTTAGTTTAGCTTAATCAAATAATCAATTGGTTTCTCGTCATTGGGACACCTCCCTAAGTTTTATTTTAGCTTAATCAATTATACAATTGGTTTCTCCACATTAGGACACCATCCTAAGTTTTGGTTTAGCCTAATCAATTAATCAATTGGTTTCTTAAGACTGGGACACTTCCTAAGCTTTACTTTAACTTAATCAATTAATATATTGGTTTCTCATGTTTGGGACACCTTCCTAAGTTTTACATTACCTTAATCAATTAATCAATTGGTTTCTAATCATTGGGACACCTTCCTAAGTTTTGTTTTAGCTTAATAAATTATTCAATAGGTTTCTCATCTTTGGGACAACTTCCTAAGTTTTAGTTTAGCTTGATCAATTAATCAATTGGTTTCTCATCATAGGGACACCTTCCTAAGTTTTACATTACCTTAATCAGTTAATCAATTGGTTTCTCATCATCGGGACAACTTCCTAAGTTTTATTTTAGCTTAATAACTTATTCAATTGGTTTCTCCACATGGGGACACCATCCTAAGTTTTACTTTAGCTTAATCAAGGAATCAATTGGTTTCCCATCTTTGGGACACCATCCTAAGTTTTAGTTTAGCATAATCAATTAATCAATTGGGTTCTTATCATTGGGACACCTTCTTAAGCTTTACTTTAGCTTAATAAATTAATATATTGGTTTCTCAACTTTTAGACAACTTCCTAAGTTTTAGTTTAGCTTAATCAATTGATCAATTGCTTTCTTGTCATTGGGACACCTTCCTAAGCTTTACTTTAGCTTAATAAATTAATCAATTGGTTTCTCATCTTTGGGACAACTTCCTTAGTTTTATTTTATCTTAATCAATTATTGAATTGGTTTCTCCACATTGGGACACCATACTAAGTTGTATTTTAGCTTAATCAATTAATCAATTGGTTTCTCATCATTGCGAGACCTTCCTAACTTCCAATTTAGCTTAATCAATTATTCTATTGGTTTCTCATAATAGGGACACCTTCCTAAGTTTTAGTTTAGCTTAATCAATTAATCAATTGGTTTCTCATCATTGGGACACCTTCCTAAGTTTTATTTTAGCTTAATCAATTATTCAATTGGTTTCTTCACATTGGGACACCATCCTACGTTTTATTGTAGCTTAATCAAGGAATCAATTGGTTTCTCATCTTTGGGACACCATCCTAGGTTTTAGTTTAGCTTAATCAATTAATCAATTGGTTTCTTATCATTGAGACACCTTCCTAAGTTTTAGTATAGCTTAATCAATTAATCGGTTGGTTCCTCATCATTGGGACACCTTCCTAAGTTTTATTTTAGCTTAATCAATTAATCAATTGGTTTCTCTACATTGGGATACCATCCTACGTTTTACTTTAGCTTAATCAAGGAATCAATTGGTTTCTCATCTTTGGGACACCATCCTATGTTTTAGTTTAGCTGAATCAATTAATCAATTGGGTTCTTATCATTGGGACACCTTCTTAAGCTTTACTTTAGCTTACTAAATTAATCGATTGGTTTCTCGTCTTTGCGACAACTTCCTAAGTTTTAGTTTAGCCTAATCAATTGATCAGTTGGTTTCTTGTCATCGGGACACCTTCCTAAGCATTACTTTAGCTTAATCAATTAATCAATTGGTTTCTCATCATTGGGAGACCTTCCTAGCTTTCAATTTAGCTTAGTCAATTATTCAATTGGTTTCTCATCATTGGGACCCCTTCCTAAGTTTTTTCTTAGCTTAATCAATTAATCAGTTGGTTTCTCATCATTGGGACACCTTCCTAAGTTTTATTTTAGCTTAATCAATTTTTTAATTAGTTTCTCCACATTGGGACACCATACTAAGTTGTACTTTAGCTTAATCAATTAATCAACTGGTTTCTCATCTTTTGGACACCTTTCTAAGTTTGAGTTTAGCTTAATCAATTAATCAATTGGTTTTTCATCTTTGGGACACCTTCCTAAGTTTGAGTTTAGCTTAATCAATTAATCAATTGGATTCTTGTCATTGGGACACCTTCCTAAGCTTTACTTTAGCTTAATAAATTAATCAATTGGTTTCTCATCTTTGGGACAACTTCCTAAGTTTGAGTGTAGCTTAATCAATTAATCAATTGGTTTCTCATCATTGGGAGACGTTCCTAACTTTCAATTTAGCTTAATCAATTATTCAATTGGTTTCTCATCATTGGGACAACTTCCTAAGTTTCAGTTTAGCATAATCAATTAATCAGTTGGATTCTCGTCATTGGGACACCTTCCTAAGTTTTATTTTAGCTTAATTAATTATTCAATTGGTTTCTCCACATTGGGACACCATCCTACCTTTCACTTTAGCTTAATCAAGGAACCAATTGGTTTCTCATCTTTGGGACACCATCCTATGTTTTAGTTTAGCTTAATCAATTAATGAATTGGGTTCTTATCATTGGGACACTTTCTCAAGCTTTACTTTAGCTTATTAAATTAATCAATTGGTTTCTCATCTTTGCGACAACTTCCTAACTTTTAGTTAGGCTAATCAATTGATCAGTTTGTTTCTTGTCATCGGGACACCTTCCTAAGCTTTACTTTAGCTTAATCAATTAACCAATTGGTTTCTCATCATTGCGAGACCTTCCTAACTTTCAATTTAGCTTAATCAATTATTCAATTGGTCTCTCATCATTGGGACACCTTCCTAAGTTTTAGTTTAGCTTAATCAATTGATCGGTTGGTTCCTCATCATTGGGACACCTTCCTAAGTTTTATTTTAGCTTAATCAATTATTCAATTGGTTTCTCCACATTGGGACACCATCCTACGTTTTACTTTAGTTTAATCAAGGAATCAATCGGTTTCTCATCTTTGGGACACCATCCTCTGTTTTAATTTAGCTGAATCAATTAATCAATTGGGTTCTTATCATTGGGACACCTTCCTAAGCTTTACTTTAGCTTACTAAATTAATCAATTGGTTTCTCGTCTTTGCGACAACTTCCTAAGTTTTAGTTTAGCTTAATCAATTAATCAATTAGTTTCTCCACATTGGGACACCATACTAAGTTTTACTTTAGCTTAATCAATTAATCAATTGGTTTTTTATCTTTGTGACACCTTCCCAAGTTTTAGTTTAGCTAAATCAATTAATCAATTGGATTCTTGTCATTGGGACACCTTTCTAAGCCTTACTTTAGCTTAATAAATTAATCAATTGGTTTCTCATCTTTCGGACAACTTCCTATGTTTTAGTTTAGCTTAATCAATTAATCAATTGGTTGCTCATCTTCACAACACCTTCCTTAGTTTGAGTTTAGCTGAATCAATTAATCAATTAGTTTCTCCACATTGGGAGACCATACTAAGTTTTACTTTAGCTTAATCAATTAATCAATTGGTTTCTCATCATTGGAACACCTTCCTAAGTTTAAGTTTTGCTTAATCAATTAATCAATTGGATTCTTGTCATTGGGACACCTTTTTAAGCTTTACTTTAGCTTAATAAATTAATCAATTGGTTTCTCATCTTTGGGACAACTTCCTAAGTTTTAGTTTAGCTTAATCAAATAATCAATTGGTTTCTCGTCATTGGGACACCTCCCTAAGTTTTATTTTAGCTTAATCAATTATTCAATTGGTTTCTCCACATTAGGACACAATCCTAAGTTTTACTTTAGCTTAATAAATTAATCAATTGGTTTCTCATCTTTGGGACAACTTCCTTAGTTTTATTTTATCTTAATCAATTATTGAATTGGTTTCTCCACATTGGGACACCATACTAAGTTGTATTTTAGCTTAATCAATTAATCAATTGGTTTCTCATCTTTGGGACACCTTCCTAAGTTTGAGCTTAGCTTAAACAATTAATCAATTGGATTCTTGTCATTAGGACACCTTCCTAAGCTTTACTTTAGTTTAATAAATTAATCAATTGGTTTCTCATCATTGGGACACCTCCCTAAGTTTTATTTTAGCTTAATCAATTATTCAATTGGTTTCTCCACATTGGGACACCATCCTAAGTTTTACCTTAGCTTAATCAATTAATCAATTGGTTTCTCATCTTAGGGACAATTTCTTAAGTTTTAGTTTTGCTTAATCAATTAATCAATTGGTTTCTCATCATTGGGACACCTTCTTAAGTTTTATTTTAGCTTAATCAATCATTCAATTGTTTTTTCCTAGTTGGGACACCATCCTAAGTTTTGGTTTAGCCTAATCAATTAATCAATTGGTTTCTTAAGACTAGGACACTTCCTAAGCTTTACTTTAGCTTAATCAATTAATATATTGGTTTCTCATCTTTGGGACACCTTCCTAAGTTTTACATTACCTTAATCAATTAATCAATTGGTTTCTAATCATTGGGACACCTTCCTAAGTTTTATTTTAGCTTAATAAATTATTCAATATGTTTCTCATCTTTGGGACAACTTCCTAAGTTTGAGTTTAGCTTAATCAATTAATCAATTGGTTTCTCATCATAGGGACACCTTCCTAAGTTTTACATTACCTTAATCAGTTAATCAATTGGTTTCTCATCATCGGGACAGCTTCCTAAGTTTTATTTTACATTAATAACTTATTCAATTGGTTTCTCCACATGGGGACACCATCCTAAGTTTTACTTTAGCTTAATCAACGAATCAATTGGTTTCCCATCTTTGGGACACCATCCTCAGTTTTAGTTTAGCATAATCAATTAATCAATTGGGTTCTTATCATTGAGACACCTTCTTAAGCTTTACTTTAGCTTAATAAATTAATATATTGGTTTCTCATCTTTTAGACAACTTCCTAAGTTTTAGTTTAGCTTAATCAATTGATCAATTGTTTTCTTGTGATCGGGACACCTTCCTAAGCTTTACTTTAGCTTAATAAATTAATCAATTGGTTTCTCATCTTTGCGACAACTTCCTAACTTTTAGTTTAGCCTAATCAATTAATCAGTTGGTTTCTTGTCATCTGGACACCTTCCTAAGCTTTACTTTAGCTTAATCAATTAATCAATTGGTTTCTCATCATTGCGAGACGTTCCTAACTTCCAATTTAGCTTAATCAATTATTCAATTGGTTTCTCATAATTGGGACACCTTCCTGAGTTTTAGTTTAGCTTAATCAATTAATCAATTGGTTTCTCATCATTGGGACACCTTCCTAAGTTTTATTTTAGCTTAATCAATTATTCAATTGGTTTCTTCACATTGGGACACTATTCTACGTTTTACAGTAGCTTAATCAAGGAAGCAATTGGTTTCTAATCTTTGGGACACCATCCTAAGTTTCAGTTTAGCTTAATCAATTAATCAATTGGTTTCTTATCATTGGGACACCTTCTTAAGCTTTACTTTAGCTTATTAAATTAATCAATTCGTTTCTCTACTTTGCGACAACTTCCTAACTTTTAGTTAGGCTAATCAATTGATCAGTTTGTTTCTTGTCATCGGGACACCTTCCTAAGCTTTACTTTAGCTTAATCAATTAACCAATTGGTTTCTCATCATTGCGAGACCTTCCTAACTTTCAATTTAGCTTAATCAATTATTCAATTGGTCTCTCATCATTGGGACACCTTCCTGAGTTTTAGTTTAGCTTAATCAATTAATCAATTGGTTTCTCATCATTGGGACACCTTCCTAAGTTTTATTTTAGCTTAATCAATTATTCAATTGGTTTCTTCACATTGGGACACTATTCTACGTTTTACAGTAGCTTAATCAAGGAAGCAATTGGTTTCTAATCTTTGGGACACCATCCTAAGTTTCAGTTTAGCTTAATCAATTAATCAATTGGTTTCTTATCATTGGGACACCTTCTTAAGCTTTACTTTAGCTTATTAAATTAATCAATTCGTTTCTCTACTTTGCGACAACTTCCTAACTTTTAGTTAGGCTAATCAATTGATCAGTTTGTTTCTTGTCATCGGAACACCTTCTTAAGCTTTACTTTAGCTTAATCAATTCACCAATTGGTTTCTCATCATTGCGAGACCTTCCTATTTTTCCATTTAGCTTAATCAATTATTCAATTGGTTTCTCATCATTGGGAGACCAAACTATGTTTTACTTTAGCTTAATCAATTAATCAATTTGTTTCTCATCTTTGGGACACCTTCCCAAGTTTTAGTTTAGCTTAATCAATTAATCAATTGGATTCTTGTCATTGGGACACCTTCCTAAGCTTTACTTTAGCTTAATCAATTAATCAATTTGTTGCTCATCTTCCCGACACCTTCCTAAGTTTGAGTTTAGCTTAATCAATTAATCAATTGGTTTCTCCACATTGGGACACCATACTAAGTTTCACTTTAGCTTAATCAATTAATCAATTGGTTTCTCAACATTGGGACACCTTCCTAAGTTTAAGTTTTGCTTAATCAATTAATCAATTGGATTCTTGTCATTGGGACACCTTCCTAAGCTTTACTTTAGCTTAATAAATTAATCAATTGGTTTCTCATCTTTGGGACACCTTCCTAAGTTTTAGTTTAGCTTAATCAAATAATCAGTTGGTTTCTCATCATTGGGACACCTTCCAAAGTTTTAGTTTAGCTTAATAAATTGATCAATTGTTTTCTTGTCATTGGGACACCTTCTTAAGCTTTACTTTAGCTTACTAAATTAATCAATTGGTTTCTCGCCTTTGCGACAACTTCCTAGGTTTTACTTTAGCCTAATCAATTGATTAGTTGGTTTCTTGTCATCGGGACGCCTTCCTAAGCTTTACTTTAGCTTAATCAATTAATCAATTGGTTTCTCATCATTGCGAGACCTTCCTAACTTTCAATTTAGCTTAATCGATTATTCAATTGGTTTGTCATCATTGGGACACCTTCCTAACTTTTAGTTTACCTTATTCAATTAATCAGTTGGTTTCTCATCATTTGGACACCTTCCAAAGTTTTATTTTAGCTTAATCAATTATTCAATTGGTTTCTCCGCATTGGGACACCATACTAAGTTTTAGTTTAGCTTAATCAATTGATCAATTGGTTTCTCATCTTTGGAACAACTTCTTAAATTTTAGTTTAGCCTAATCAATTGATTAGTTGGTTTCTTGTCATCAGGACACCTTCCTAAGCTTTACTTTAGCTTAATCAATTAATCAATTGGTTGCTCATCTTCCAGACACCTTCCTAAGTTTGAGTTTAGCTTAATTAATTAATCAATTGGTTTCTCCACATTGGGACACCATACTAAGTTTCACTTTAGCTTAATCAATTAATCAATTGGTTTCTCAACATTGGGACACCTTCCTAAGTTTAAGTTTTGCTTAATCAATTAATCAATTGGATTCTTGTCATTGGGACACCTTCCTAAGCTTTACTTTAGCTTAATAAATTAATCAATTGGTTTCTCATCTTTGGGACACCTTCCTAAGTTTTAGTTTAGCTTAATCAAATAATCAGTTGGTTTCTCATCATTGGGACACCTTCCAAAGTTTTATTTTAGCTTAATAAATTGATCAATTGTTTTCTTGTCATTGGGACACCTTCTTAAGCTTTACTTTAGCTTACTAAATTAATCAATTGGTTTCTCGCCTTTGCGACAACTTCCTAGGTTTTACTTTAGCCTAATCAATTGATTAGTTGGTTTCTTGTCATCGGGACGCCTTCCTAAGCTTTACTTTAGCTTAATCAATTAATCAATTGGTTTCTCATCATTGCGAGACCTTCCTAACTTTCAATTTAGCTTAATCGATTATTCAATTGGTTTGTCATCATTGGGACACCTTCCTAACTTTTAGTTTACCTTATTCAATTAATCAGTTGGTTTCTCATCATTTGGACACCTTCCAAAGTTTTATTTTAGCTTAATCAATTATTCAATTGGTTTCTCCGCATTGGGACACCATACTAAGTTTTAGTTTAGCTTAATCAATTGATCAATTGGTTTCTCATCTTTGGAACAACTTCTTAAATTTTAGTTTAGCCTAATCAATTGATTAGTTGGTTTCTTGTCATCAGGACACCTTCCTAAGCTTTACTTTAGCTTAATCAATTAATCAATTGGTTGCTCATCTTCCAGACACCTTCCTAAGTTTGAGTTTAGCTTAATTAATTAATCAATTGGTTTCTCCACATTGGGACACCATACTAAGTTTCACTTTAGCTTAATCAATTAATCAATTGGTTTCTCAACATTGGGACACCTTCCTAAGTTTAAGTTTTGCTTAATCAATTAATCAATTGGATTCTTGTCATTGGGACACCTTCCTAAGCTTTACTTTAGCTTAATAAATTAATCAATTGGTTTCTCATCTTTGGGACACCTTCCTAAGTTTTAGTTTAGCTTAATCAAATAATCAGTTGGTTTCTCATCATTGGGACACCTTCCAAAGTTTTATTTTAGCTTAATAAATTGATCAATTGTTTTCTTGTCATTGGGACACCTTCTTAAGCTTTACTTTAGCTTACTAAATTAATCAATTGGTTTCTCGCCTTTGCGACAACTTCCTAGGTTTTACTTTAGCCTAATCAATTGATTAGTTGGTTTCTTGTCATCGGGACGCCTTCCTAAGCTTTACTTTAGCTTAATCAATTAATCAATTGGTTTCTCATCATTGCGAGACCTTCCTAACTTTCAATTTAGCTTAATCGATTATTCAATTGGTTTGTCATCATTGGGACACCTTCCTAACTTTTAGTTTACCTTATTCAATTAATCAGTTGGTTTCTCATCATTTGGACACCTTCCAAAGTTTTATTTTAGCTTAATCAATTATTCAATTGGTTTCTCCGCATTGGGACACCATACTAAGTTTTAGTTTAGCTTAATCAATTGATCAATTGGTTTCTCATCTTTGGAACAACTTCTTAAATTTTAGTTTAGCCTAATCAATTGATTAGTTGGTTTCTTGTCATCAGGACACCTTCCTAAGCTTTACTTTAGCTTAATCAATTAATCAATTGGTTGCTCATCTTCCAGACACCTTCCTAAGTTTGAGTTTAGCTTAATTAATTAATCAATTGGTTTCTCCACATTGGGACACCATACTAAGTTTCACTTTAGCTTAATCAATTAATCAATTGGTTTCTCAACATTGGGACACCTTCCTAAGTTTAAGTTTTGCTTAATCAATTAATCAATTGGATTCTTGTCATTGGGACACCTTCCTAAGCTTTACTTTAGCTTAATAAATTAATCAATTGGTTTCTCATCTTTGGGACACCTTCCTAAGTTTTAGTTTAGCTTAATCAAATAATCAGTTGGTTTCTCATCATTGGGACACCTTCCAAAGTTTTATTTTAGCTTAATAAATTGATCAATTGTTTTCTTGTCATTGGGACACCTTCTTAAGCTTTACTTTAGCTTACTAAATTAATCAATTGGTTTCTCGCCTTTGCGACAACTTCCTAGGTTTTACTTTAGCCTAATCAATTGATTAGTTGGTTTCTTGTCATCGGGACGCCTTCCTAAGCTTTACTTTAGCTTAATCAATTAATCAATTGGTTTCTCATCATTGCGAGACCTTCCTAACTTTCAATTTAGCTTAATCGATTATTCAATTGGTTTGTCATCATTGGGACACCTTCCTAACTTTTAGTTTACCTTATTCAATTAATCAGTTGGTTTCTCATCATTTGGACACCTTCCAAAGTTTTATTTTAGCTTAATCAATTATTCAATTGGTTTCTCCGCATTGGGACACCATACTAAGTTTTAGTTTAGCTTAATCAATTGATCAATTGGTTTCTCATCTTTGGAACAACTTCTTAAATTTTAGTTTAGCCTAATCAATTGATTAGTTGGTTTCTTGTCATCAGGACACCTTCCTAAGCTTTACTTTAGCTTAATCAATTAATCAATTGGTTGCTCATCTTCCAGACACCTTCCTAAGTTTGAGTTTAGCTTAATTAATTAATCAATTGGTTTCTCCACATTGGGACACCATACTAAGTTTCACTTTAGCTTAATCAATTAATCAATTGGTTTCTCAACATTGGGACACCTTCCTAAGTTTAAGTTTTGCTTAATCAATTAATCAATTGGATTCTTGTCATTGGGACACCTTCCTAAGCTTTACTTTAGCTTAATAAATTAATCAATTGGTTTCTCATCTTTGGGACACCTTCCTAAGTTTTAGTTTAGCTTAATCAAATAATCAGTTGGTTTCTCATCATTGGGACACCTTCCAAAGTTTTATTTTAGCTTAATAAATTGATCAATTGTTTTCTTGTCATTGGGACACCTTCTTAAGCTTTACTTTAGCTTACTAAATTAATCAATTGGTTTCTCGCCTTTGCGACAACTTCCTAGGTTTTACTTTAGCCTAATCAATTGATTAGTTGGTTTCTTGTCATCGGGACGCCTTCCTAAGCTTTACTTTAGCTTAATCAATTAATCAATTGGTTTCTCATCATTGCGAGACCTTCCTAACTTTCAATTTAGCTTAATCGATTATTCAATTGGTTTGTCATCATTGGGACACCTTCCTAACTTTTAGTTTACCTTATTCAATTAATCAGTTGGTTTCTCATCATTTGGACACCTTCCAAAGTTTTATTTTAGCTTAATCAATTATTCAATTGGTTTCTCCGCATTGGGACACCATACTAAGTTTTAGTTTAGCTTAATCAATTGATCAATTGGTTTCTCATCTTTGGAACAACTTCTTAAATTTTAGTTTAGCCTAATCAATTGATTAGTTGGTTTCTTGTCATCAGGACACCTTCCTAAGCTTTACTTTAGCTTAATCAATTAATCAATTGGTTGCTCATCTTCCAGACACCTTCCTAAGTTTGAGTTTAGCTTAATTAATTAATCAATTGGTTTCTCCACATTGGGACACCATACTAAGTTTCACTTTAGCTTAATCAATTAATCAATTGGTTTCTCAACATTGGGACACCTTCCTAAGTTTAAGTTTTGCTTAATCAATTAATCAATTGGATTCTTGTCATTGGGACACCTTCCTAAGCTTTACTTTAGCTTAATAAATTAATCAATTGGTTTCTCATCTTTGGGACACCTTCCTAAGTTTTAGTTTAGCTTAATCAAATAATCAGTTGGTTTCTCATCATTGGGACACCTTCCAAAGTTTTATTTTAGCTTAATAAATTGATCAATTGTTTTCTTGTCATTGGGACACCTTCTTAAGCTTTACTTTAGCTTACTAAATTAATCAATTGGTTTCTCGCCTTTGCGACAACTTCCTAGGTTTTACTTTAGCCTAATCAATTGATTAGTTGGTTTCTTGTCATCGGGACGCCTTCCTAAGCTTTACTTTAGCTTAATCAATTAATCAATTGGTTTCTCATCATTGCGAGACCTTCCTAACTTTCAATTTAGCTTAATCGATTATTCAATTGGTTTGTCATCATTGGGACACCTTCCTAACTTTTAGTTTACCTTATTCAATTAATCAGTTGGTTTCTCATCATTTGGACACCTTCCAAAGTTTTATTTTAGCTTAATCAATTATTCAATTGGTTTCTCCGCATTGGGACACCATACTAAGTTTTAGTTTAGCTTAATCAATTGATCAATTGGTTTCTCATCTTTGGAACAACTTCTTAAATTTTAGTTTAGCCTAATCAATTGATTAGTTGGTTTCTTGTCATCAGGACACCTTCCTAAGCTTTACTTTAGCTTAATCAATTAATCAATTGGTTGCTCATCTTCCAGACACCTTCCTAAGTTTGAGTTTAGCTTAATTAATTAATCAATTGGTTTCTCCACATTGGGACACCATACTAAGTTTCACTTTAGCTTAATCAATTAATCAATTGGTTTCTCAACATTGGGACACCTTCCTAAGTTTAAGTTTTGCTTAATCAATTAATCAATTGGATTCTTGTCATTGGGACACCTTCCTAAGCTTTACTTTAGCTTAATAAATTAATCAATTGGTTTCTCATCTTTGGGACACCTTCCTAAGTTTTAGTTTAGCTTAATCAAATAATCAGTTGGTTTCTCATCATTGGGACACCTTCCAAAGTTTTATTTTAGCTTAATAAATTGATCAATTGTTTTCTTGTCATTGGGACACCTTCTTAAGCTTTACTTTAGCTTACTAAATTAATCAATTGGTTTCTCGCCTTTGCGACAACTTCCTAGGTTTTACTTTAGCCTAATCAATTGATTAGTTGGTTTCTTGTCATCGGGACGCCTTCCTAAGCTTTACTTTAGCTTAATCAATTAATCAATTGGTTTCTCATCATTGCGAGACCTTCCTAACTTTCAATTTAGCTTAATCGATTATTCAATTGGTTTGTCATCATTGGGACACCTTCCTAACTTTTAGTTTACCTTATTCAATTAATCAGTTGGTTTCTCATCATTTGGACACCTTCCAAAGTTTTATTTTAGCTTAATCAATTATTCAATTGGTTTCTCCGCATTGGGACACCATACTAAGTTTTAGTTTAGCTTAATCAATTGATCAATTGGTTTCTCATCTTTGGAACAACTTCTTAAATTTTAGTTTAGCCTAATCAATTGATTAGTTGGTTTCTTGTCATCAGGACACCTTCCTAAGCTTTACTTTAGCTTAATCAATTAATCAATTGGTTGCTCATCTTCCAGACACCTTCCTAAGTTTGAGTTTAGCTTAATTAATTAATCAATTGGTTTCTCCACATTGGGACACCATACTAAGTTTCACTTTAGCTTAATCAATTAATCAATTGGTTTCTCAACATTGGGACACCTTCCTAAGTTTAAGTTTTGCTTAATCAATTAATCAATTGGATTCTTGTCATTGGGACACCTTCCTAAGCTTTACTTTAGCTTAATAAATTAATCAATTGGTTTCTCATCTTTGGGACACCTTCCTAAGTTTTAGTTTAGCTTAATCAAATAATCAGTTGGTTTCTCATCATTGGGACACCTTCCAAAGTTTTATTTTAGCTTAATAAATTGATCAATTGTTTTCTTGTCATTGGGACACCTTCTTAAGCTTTACTTTAGCTTACTAAATTAATCAATTGGTTTCTCGCCTTTGCGACAACTTCCTAGGTTTTACTTTAGCCTAATCAATTGATTAGTTGGTTTCTTGTCATCGGGACGCCTTCCTAAGCTTTACTTTAGCTTAATCAATTAATCAATTGGTTTCTCATCATTGCGAGACCTTCCTAACTTTCAATTTAGCTTAATCGATTATTCAATTGGTTTGTCATCATTGGGACACCTTCCTAACTTTTAGTTTACCTTATTCAATTAATCAGTTGGTTTCTCATCATTTGGACACCTTCCAAAGTTTTATTTTAGCTTAATCAATTATTCAATTGGTTTCTCCGCATTGGGACACCATACTAAGTTTTAGTTTAGCTTAATCAATTGATCAATTGGTTTCTCATCTTTGGAACAACTTCTTAAATTTTAGTTTAGCCTAATCAATTGATTAGTTGGTTTCTTGTCATCAGGACACCTTCCTAAGCTTTACTTTAGCTTAATCAATTAATCAATTGGTTGCTCATCTTCCAGACACCTTCCTAAGTTTGAGTTTAGCTTAATTAATTAATCAATTGGTTTCTCCACATTGGGACACCATACTAAGTTTCACTTTAGCTTAATCAATTAATCAATTGGTTTCTCAACATTGGGACACCTTCCTAAGTTTAAGTTTTGCTTAATCAATTAATCAATTGGATTCTTGTCATTGGGACACCTTCCTAAGCTTTACTTTAGCTTAATAAATTAATCAATTGGTTTCTCATCTTTGGGACACCTTCCTAAGTTTTAGTTTAGCTTAATCAAATAATCAGTTGGTTTCTCATCATTGGGACACCTTCCAAAGTTTTATTTTAGCTTAATAAATTGATCAATTGTTTTCTTGTCATTGGGACACCTTCTTAAGCTTTACTTTAGCTTACTAAATTAATCAATTGGTTTCTCGCCTTTGCGACAACTTCCTAGGTTTTACTTTAGCCTAATCAATTGATTAGTTGGTTTCTTGTCATCGGGACGCCTTCCTAAGCTTTACTTTAGCTTAATCAATTAATCAATTGGTTTCTCATCATTGCGAGACCTTCCTAACTTTCAATTTAGCTTAATCGATTATTCAATTGGTTTGTCATCATTGGGACACCTTCCTAACTTTTAGTTTACCTTATTCAATTAATCAGTTGGTTTCTCATCATTTGGACACCTTCCAAAGTTTTATTTTAGCTTAATCAATTATTCAATTGGTTTCTCCGCATTGGGACACCATACTAAGTTTTAGTTTAGCTTAATCAATTGATCAATTGGTTTCTCATCTTTGGAACAACTTCTTAAATTTTAGTTTAGCCTAATCAATTGATTAGTTGGTTTCTTGTCATCAGGACACCTTCCTAAGCTTTACTTTAGCTTAATCAATTAATCAATTGGTTGCTCATCTTCCAGACACCTTCCTAAGTTTGAGTTTAGCTTAATTAATTAATCAATTGGTTTCTCCACATTGGGACACCATACTAAGTTTCACTTTAGCTTAATCAATTAATCAATTGGTTTCTCAACATTGGGACACCTTCCTAAGTTTAAGTTTTGCTTAATCAATTAATCAATTGGATTCTTGTCATTGGGACACCTTCCTAAGCTTTACTTTAGCTTAATAAATTAATCAATTGGTTTCTCATCTTTGGGACACCTTCCTAAGTTTTAGTTTAGCTTAATCAAATAATCAGTTGGTTTCTCATCATTGGGACACCTTCCAAAGTTTTATTTTAGCTTAATAAATTGATCAATTGTTTTCTTGTCATTGGGACACCTTCTTAAGCTTTACTTTAGCTTACTAAATTAATCAATTGGTTTCTCGCCTTTGCGACAACTTCCTAGGTTTTACTTTAGCCTAATCAATTGATTAGTTGGTTTCTTGTCATCGGGACGCCTTCCTAAGCTTTACTTTAGCTTAATCAATTAATCAATTGGTTTCTCATCATTGCGAGACCTTCCTAACTTTCAATTTAGCTTAATCGATTATTCAATTGGTTTGTCATCATTGGGACACCTTCCTAACTTTTAGTTTACCTTATTCAATTAATCAGTTGGTTTCTCATCATTTGGACACCTTCCAAAGTTTTATTTTAGCTTAATCAATTATTCAATTGGTTTCTCCGCATTGGGACACCATACTAAGTTTTAGTTTAGCTTAATCAATTGATCAATTGGTTTCTCATCTTTGGAACAACTTCTTAAATTTTAGTTTAGCCTAATCAATTGATTAGTTGGTTTCTTGTCATCAGGACACCTTCCTAAGCTTTACTTTAGCTTAATCAATTAATCAATTGGTTGCTCATCTTCCAGACACCTTCCTAAGTTTGAGTTTAGCTTAATTAATTAATCAATTGGTTTCTCCACATTGGGACACCATACTAAGTTTCACTTTAGCTTAATCAATTAATCAATTGGTTTCTCAACATTGGGACACCTTCCTAAGTTTAAGTTTTGCTTAATCAATTAATCAATTGGATTCTTGTCATTGGGACACCTTCCTAAGCTTTACTTTAGCTTAATAAATTAATCAATTGGTTTCTCATCTTTGGGACACCTTCCTAAGTTTTAGTTTAGCTTAATCAAATAATCAGTTGGTTTCTCATCATTGGGACACCTTCCAAAGTTTTATTTTAGCTTAATAAATTGATCAATTGTTTTCTTGTCATTGGGACACCTTCTTAAGCTTTACTTTAGCTTACTAAATTAATCAATTGGTTTCTCGCCTTTGCGACAACTTCCTAGGTTTTACTTTAGCCTAATCAATTGATTAGTTGGTTTCTTGTCATCGGGACGCCTTCCTAAGCTTTACTTTAGCTTAATCAATTAATCAATTGGTTTCTCATCATTGCGAGACCTTCCTAACTTTCAATTTAGCTTAATCGATTATTCAATTGGTTTGTCATCATTGGGACACCTTCCTAACTTTTAGTTTACCTTATTCAATTAATCAGTTGGTTTCTCATCATTTGGACACCTTCCAAAGTTTTATTTTAGCTTAATCAATTATTCAATTGGTTTCTCCGCATTGGGACACCATACTAAGTTTTAGTTTAGCTTAATCAATTGATCAATTGGTTTCTCATCTTTGGAACAACTTCTTAAATTTTAGTTTAGCCTAATCAATTGATTAGTTGGTTTCTTGTCATCAGGACACCTTCCTAAGCTTTACTTTAGCTTAATCAATTAATCAATTGGTTGCTCATCTTCCAGACACCTTCCTAAGTTTGAGTTTAGCTTAATTAATTAATCAATTGGTTTCTCCACATTGGGACACCATACTAAGTTTCACTTTAGCTTAATCAATTAATCAATTGGTTTCTCAACATTGGGACACCTTCCTAAGTTTAAGTTTTGCTTAATCAATTAATCAATTGGATTCTTGTCATTGGGACACCTTCCTAAGCTTTACTTTAGCTTAATAAATTAATCAATTGGTTTCTCATCTTTGGGACACCTTCCTAAGTTTTAGTTTAGCTTAATCAAATAATCAGTTGGTTTCTCATCATTGGGACACCTTCCAAAGTTTTATTTTAGCTTAATAAATTGATCAATTGTTTTCTTGTCATTGGGACACCTTCTTAAGCTTTACTTTAGCTTACTAAATTAATCAATTGGTTTCTCGCCTTTGCGACAACTTCCTAGGTTTTACTTTAGCCTAATCAATTGATTAGTTGGTTTCTTGTCATCGGGACGCCTTCCTAAGCTTTACTTTAGCTTAATCAATTAATCAATTGGTTTCTCATCATTGCGAGACCTTCCTAACTTTCAATTTAGCTTAATCGATTATTCAATTGGTTTGTCATCATTGGGACACCTTCCTAACTTTTAGTTTACCTTATTCAATTAATCAGTTGGTTTCTCATCATTTGGACACCTTCCAAAGTTTTATTTTAGCTTAATCAATTATTCAATTGGTTTCTCCGCATTGGGACACCATACTAAGTTTTAGTTTAGCTTAATCAATTGATCAATTGGTTTCTCATCTTTGGAACAACTTCTTAAATTTTAGTTTAGCCTAATCAATTGATTAGTTGGTTTCTTGTCATCAGGACACCTTCCTAAGCTTTACTTTAGCTTAATCAATTAATCAATTGGTTGCTCATCTTCCAGACACCTTCCTAAGTTTGAGTTTAGCTTAATTAATTAATCAATTGGTTTCTCCACATTGGGACACCATACTAAGTTTCACTTTAGCTTAATCAATTAATCAATTGGTTTCTCAACATTGGGACAACTTCCTAAGTTTAAGTTTTGCTTAATCAATTAATCAATTGGATTCTTGTCATTGGGACACCTTCCTAAGCTTTACTTTAGCTTAATAAATTAATCAATTGGTTTCTCATCTTTGGGACACCTTCCTAAGTTTTAGTTTAGCTTAATCAAATAATCAGTTGGTTTCTCATCATTGGGACACATTCCAAAGTTTTATTTTAGCTTAATCAATTATTCAATTGGTTTCTCCACATTGGGACACCATCCTAAGTTTTACCATAGCTTAATCAATTAATCAATTGGTTTCTCATCTTAGGGACAATTTCCTAACTTTTAGTTTACCTTAATCAATTAATCAATTGGTTTCTCATCACTGGGGCACCTTCTTAAGTTTTATTTTAGCTTAATCAATTATTGAATTGTTTTCTCCACATTGGGACACCATACTAGGTTTTACTTTAGCTTAATCAATTAATCAATTGGTTTCTCAACTTTGGGACAACTTCCTAAGTTTTACTTTAGCCTAATCAATTGATTAGTTGGTTTCTTGTCATCAGGACGCCTTCCTAAGCTTTACTTTAGGTTAATCAATTAATCAATTGGTTTCTCATCATTGCGAGACCTTCCTAACTTTCAATTTAGCTTAATCGATTATTCAATTGGTTTGTCATCATTGGGACACCTTCCTAACTTTTAGTTTACCTTATTCAATTAATCAGTTGGTTTCTCATCATTTGGACACCTTCCAAAGTTTTATTTTAGCTTAATCAATTATTCAATTGGTTTCTCCACATTGGGACACCATCCTAAGTTTTACCATAGCTTAATCAATTAATCAATTGGTTTCTCATCTTAGGGACAATTTCCTAACTTTTAGTTTACCTTAATCAATTAATCAATTGGTTTCTCATCACTGGGGCACCTTCTTAAGTTTTATTTTAGCTTAATCAATTATTGAATTGTTTTCTCCACATTGGGACACCATACTAGGTTTTACTTTAGCTTAATCAATTAATCAATTGGTTTCTCAACTTTGGGACAACTTCCTAAGTTTTACTTTAGCCTAATCAATTGATTAGTTGGTTTCTTGTCATCAGGACGCCTTCCTAAGCTTTACTTTAGGTTAATCAATTAATCAATTGGTTTCTCATCATTGCGAGACCTTCCTAACTTTCAATTTAGCTTAATCGATTATTCAATTGGTTTCTCATCATTGGGACACCTTCCTAATTTTAGTTTAGCTTAATCAATTGATCAATTGGTTTCTCATCTTTGGAACAACTTCTTAAATTTTAGTTTAGCCTAATCAATTGATTAGTTGGTTTCTTGTCATCGGGACACCTTCCTAAGCTTTACTTTAGCTTAATCAATTAATCAATTGGTTGCTCATCTTCCAGACACCTTCCTAAGTTTGAGTTTAGCTTAATTAATTAATCAATTGGTTTCTCCACATTGGGACACCATACTAAGTTTCACTTTAGCTTAATCAATTAATCAATTGGTTTCTCAACATTGGGACACCTTCCTAAGTTTAAGTTTTGCTTAATCAATTAATCAATTGGATTCTTGTCATTGGGACACCTTCCTAAGCTTTACTTTAGCTTAATAAATTAATCAATTGGTTTCTCATCTTTGGGACACCTTCCTAAGTTTTAGTTTAGCTTAATCAAATAATCAGTTGGTTTCTCATCATTGGGACACCTTCCAAAGTTTTATTTTAGCTTAATCAATTATTCAATTGGTTTCTCCACATTGGGACACCATCCTAAGTTTTACCATAGCTTAATCAATTAATCAATTGGTTTCTCATCTTAGGGACAATTTCCTAACTTTTAGTTTACCTTAATCAATTAATCAATTGGTTTCTCATCACTGGGGCACCTTCTTAAGTTTTATTTTAGCTTAATCAATTATTGAATTGTTTTCTCCACATTGGGACACCATACTAGGTTTTACTTTAGCTTAATCAATTAATCAATTGGTTTCTCAACTTTGGGACAACTTCCTAAGTTTTACTTTAGCCTAATCAATTGATTAGTTGGTTTCTTGTCATCAGGACGCCTTCCTAAGCTTTACTTTAGGTTAATCAATTAATCAATTGGTTTCTCATCATTGCGAGACCTTCCTAACTTTCAATTTAGCTTAATCGATTATTCAATTGGTTTCTCATCATTGGGACACCTTCCTAATTTTAGTTTAGCTTAATCAATTAATCAGTTGGTTTCTCATCATTGAGACACCTTCTAAAGTTTTATTTTAGCTTAATCAATTATTCAATTGGTTTCTCCGCATTGGGACACCATACTAAGTTTTAATTTAGCTTAATCAATTGATCAATTGGTTTCTCATCTTTGGAACAACTTCCTAAATTTTAGTTTAGCCTAATCAATTGATCAGTTGGTTTCTTGTCATCGGGACACCTTCCTAAGCTTTACTTTAGCTTAATCAATTAATCAATTGGTTTCTCATCATTGGGAGACCTTCCTAACTTTCAATTTAGCTTCATCAATTATTCAATTTGTTTCTCATGTTTGGGACACCTTCCTAAGCTTGAGCTTAGCTTAAACAATTAATCAATTGGGTTCTTGTCATTGGGACACCTTCCTAAGCTTTACTTTAGCTTAATAAATTAATCAATTGGTTTCTCAACTGTGGGACAACTTCCTAAGTTTTAGTTTAGCCTAATCAATTGATCAGTTGGTTTCTTGTCATCGGGACACTTTCCTAAGCTTTACTTTAGCTTAATCAATTAACCAATTGGTTTCTCATCATTGGGAGACCTTCCTAGCTTTCAATTTAGCTTAGTCAATTATTCAATTGGTTTCTCATCATTGTGACCCCTTCCTAAGTTTTTGCTTAGCCTAATCAATTAATCAGTTGGTTTCTCATCATTGGGACACCTTCCTAAGTTTTATTTTTGCTTAATGAATTTTTTAATTAGTTTCTCCCCATTGGGACACCATACTAAGTTGTACTTTAGCTTAATAAATTAATCAATTGCTTTCTCATCTTTAGGACAACTTCCTAAGTTTGAGTTTAGCTTAATCAATTAATCAATTGGTTTCTCATCTTTGGGACACCTTCCTAAGTTTGAGTTTAGCTTAATCAATTAATCAATTGGTTTTTCATCTTTGGGACACCTTCCTAAGTTTGAGTTTAGCTTAATCAATTAATCAATTGGATTCTTGTCATTGGGACACCTTCCTAAGCTTTACTTTAGCTTAATAAATTAATCAATTGGTTTCGCATCTTTGGGACAACTTCCTAAGTTTGAGTTTAGCTTAATCAATTAATCAATTGGTTTCTCATCTTTCGGACACCTTCCTAAGTTTGAGTTTAGCTTAATCAATTAATCAATTGGTTTTTCATCTTTGGGACACCTTCCTAAGTTTAAGTTTAGCTTAATCAATTAATCAATTGGATTCTTGTCATTGGGACACCTTCCTAAGCTTTACTTTAGCTTAATAAATTAATCAATTGGTTTCTCATCTTTGGGACAACTTCCTAAGTTTGAGTTTAGCTTAATCAATTAATCAATTGGTTTCTCATAATTGGGAGACCTTCCTAACTTTCAATTTAGCTTAATCAATTATTCAATTGGTTTCTCATCATTGGGACACCTTCCTAAGTTTTATTTTAGCTTAATCAATTATTAAATTGGTTTCTCCACATTGGGACACCATCCTACATTTCACTTTAGTTTAATCAAGGAATCAATTGGTTTCTCATCTTTGGTACACCATCCTAAGTTTTAGTTTAGCTTAATCAATTAATTAATTGGGTTCTTATCATTGGGACACTTTCTTAAGCTTTACTTTAGCTTATTAAATTAATCAATTGGTTTCTCATCTTTGTGACAACTTCCTAACTTTTAGTAAGGCTAATCAATTGATTAGTTTGTTTCTTGTCATCGGGACGCCTTCCTAAGCTTTACTTTAGCTTAATCAATTAACCAATTGGATTCTCATCATTGCGAGACCTTCCTAACTTTAAATTCAGCTTAATCAATTATTCAATTGCTCTCTCATCATTGGGACACCTTCCTAACTTTTAGTTTAGCTTAATCAATTGATCGGTTGGTTCCTCATCATTGGGACACCTTCCTAATTTTTATTTTAGCTTAATCAATTATTCAATTGGTTTCTCCACATTGGGACACCATCCTACGTTTTACTTTAGCTTAATCAAGGAATCAATTGGTTTTCATCTTTGGGACACCATCCTCTGTTTTAATTTAACTGAATCAATTAATCAATTGGGTTCTTATCATTAGGACACCTTCTTAAGCTTTACTTTAGCTTACTAAATTAATCAATTGGTTTCTCGCCTTTGCGACAACTTCCTAAGTTTTAGTTTAGCCTAATCAATTGATCAGTTTGTTTCTTGTCATCGGGACACCTTGTTAAGCATTACTTTAGCTTAGTCAATTAATCAATTGGTTTCTCATCATTGCGAGACCTTCCTAACTTTCAATTTAGCTTCATCAATTATGCAATTGGTTTCTCAACATTGGGACACCTTTCTAAGTTTTAGTTTAGCTTAATCAATTAATCAGTTGGTTTCTCATCATTGGGACACCTTCGTAAGTTTTATTTTAGCTTAATCAATTATTCAATTGGTTTCTCCACATTGGGACAACATACTAAGTTTGAGTTTAGCTTGATAAATTAATCAATTGGTTTCTCATCTTTCGGACAACTTCCTAAGTTTTAGTTCTGCTTAATGAATTAATCAATTGGTTGCTCATCTTCCAGACACCTTCCTAAGTTTGAGTTTAGCTTAATCAATTAATCAACTGGTTTCTCCACATTGGGACACCATACTAAGTTTTACTTTAGCTTAATCAATTAATCAATTGGTTTCTCATCTTTGTAACACCTTCCCAAGTTTTAGTTTAGCTGAATCAATTAATCAATTGGATTCTTGTCATTGGGACACCTTCCTAAGCCTTACTTTAGCTTAATAAATTAATCAATTGGTTTCTCATCTTTCGGACAACTTCCTAAGTTTTAGTTTAGCTTAATCAATTAATCAATTGGTTTCTCCACATTGGGACACCATACTAAGTTTCACTATAACTTAATCAATTAATCAATTGGTTTCTCAACATTGGGACACCTTCCTAAGTTTAAGTTTTGCTTAATCAATTAATCAATTGGATTCTTGTCATTGGGACACCTTCCTAAGCTTTACTTTAGCTTAATAAATTAATCAATTGGTTTCTCATCTTTGGGACACCTTCCTAAGCTTTACTTTAGCTTAATCAAATAATCAATTGGTTTCTCATCATTGGGACACCTTAGTAAGTTTTATTTTAGTTTAATCAATTATTCAATTGGTTTCTCCACATTGGGACACCATACTAAGTTGTATTTTAGCTTAATCAATTAATCAATTGGTTTCTCATCATTGGGACACCTTCCAAAGTTTTATTTTAGCTTAATCAATTATTCAATTGGTTTCTCCGCATTGGGACACCATACTAAGTTTTAGTTTAGCTTAATCAATTGATCAATTGGTTTCTCATCTTTGGAACAACTTCCTAAATTTTAGTTTAGCCTAATCAATTGATCAGTTGGTTTCTTGTCATCGGGACACCTTCCTAAGCTTTACTTTAGCTTAATCAATTAATCAATTGGTTGCTCATCTTCCAGACACCTTCCTAAGTTTGAGTTTAGCTTAATCAATTAATCAATTGGTTTCTCCACATTGGGACACCATACTAAGTTTCACTTTAGCTTAATCAATTAATCAATTGGTTTCCAACATTGGGACACCTTCCTAAGTTTAAGTTTTGCTTAATCAATTAATCAATTGGATTCTTGTCATTGGGACACCTTCCTAAGCTTTACTTTAGCTTAATAAATTAATCAATTGGTTTCTCATCTTTGGGACACCTTCCTAAGTTTTAGTTTAGCTTAATCAAATAATCACTTGGTTTCTCATCATTGGGACACCTCCCTAAGTTTTATTTTAGCTTAATCAATTATTCAATTGGTTTCTCCACATTGGGACACAATCCTAAGTTTTACTTTAGCTTAATAAATTAATCAATTGGTTTCTCATCTTTCGGACAACTTCCTTAGTTTTATTTTAACTTAATCAATTATTGAATTGGTTTCTCCACATTGGGACACCATACTAAGTTGTATTTTAGCTTAATCAATTAATCAATTGGTTTCTCATCTTTGGGACACCTTCCTAAGTTTGAGCTTAGTTTAAACAATTAATCAATTGGATTCTTGTCATTGGGACACCTTCCTAAGCTTTACTTTAGTTTAATAAATTAATCAATTGGTTTCTCATCATTGGGACACCTCCCTAAGTTTTATTTTAGCTTAATCAATTATTCAATTGGTTTCTCCACATTGGGACACCATCCTAAGTTTTACCTTAGCTTAATCAATTAATCAATTGGTTTCTCATCATTGGGACACCTTCTTAAGTTTTATTTTAGCTTAATCAATTATTCAATTGTTTTTTCCTAGTTGGGACACCATCCTAAGTTTTGGTTTAGCCTAATCAATTAATCAATTGGTTTCTTAAGACTAGGACACTTCCTAAGCTTTACTTTAGCTTAATCAATTAATATATTGGTTTCTCATCTTTGGGACACCTTCCTAAGTTTTACATTACCTTAATCAATTAATCAATTGGTTTCTAATCATTGGGACACCTTCCGAAGTTTTATTTTAACTTAATAAATTATTCAATATGTTTCTAATCTTTGGGACAACTTCCTAAGTTTGAGTTTAGCTTAATCAATTAATCAATTGGTTTCTCTTCATAGGGACACCTTCCTAAGTTTTACATTACCTTAATCAGTTAATCAATTGGTTTCTCATCATCGGGACAGCTTCCTAAGTTTTATTTTAGATTAATAACTTATTCAATTGGTTTCTCCACATGGGGGCACCATCCTAAGTTTTACTTTAGCATAATCAAGGAATCAATTGATTTCCCATCTTTGGGACACCATCCTAAGTTTTAGTTTAGCATAATGAATTAATCAATTGAGTTCTTATCATTGAGACACCTTCTTAAGCTTTACTTTAGCTTAATAAATTAATATATTGGTTTCTCATCTTTTAGACAACTTCCTAAGTTTTAGTTGAGCCTAATCAATTGATCAGTTGGTTTCTTGTCATCTGAACACCTTCCTAAGCTTTACTTTAGCTTAATCAATTAATGAATTGGTTTCTCATCATTGCGAGACCTTACTAACTTAGAAGTTAGCTTAATCAATTATTCAATTGGTTTCTCATAATTAGGACACCTTCCTGAGTTTTAGTTTAGCTTAATCAATTAATCAATTGGTTTCTCATCAATGCGAGACCTTCCTAACTTTCAATTTAGCTTCATCAATTATGCAATTGGTTTCTCATTATTGGGACACCTTTCTAAGTTTTAGTTTAGCTTAATCAATTAATCAGTTGGTTTCTCATCATTGGGACACCTTCGTAAGTTTTATTTGAGCTTAATCAATTATTCAATTGGTTTCTTATCATTGGGACACCTTCTTAAGCTTTACTTTAGCTTATTAAATTAATCAATTCGTTTCTCTACTTTGCGACAACTTCCTAACTTTTAGTTAGGCTAATCAATTGATCAGTTTGTTTCATGTCATCGGGACACCTTCCTAAGCTTTACTTTAGCTTAATCAATTAACCAATTGGTTTCACATCATTGCGAGACGTTCCTATTTTTCCATTTAGCTTAATCAATTATTCAATTGGTTTCTCATCATTGGGAGACCATTCTATGTTTTACTTTAGCTTAATCAATTAATCAATTGGTTTCTCATCTTTGGGACACCTTCCCAAGTTTTAGTTTAGCTTAATCAATTAATGAATTGGATTCTTGTCATTGGGACACCTTCCTAAGCTTTACTTGAGCTTAATCAATTAATCAATTGGTTTGTCATCTTTGGGACACCTTCCAAAGTTTGAGTTTAGCTTAATCAATTAATCAATTGGTTTCTCATCATTGGGACACCTTCGTAAGTTTTATTTGAGCTTAATCAATTATTCAATTGGTTTCTTATCATTGGGACACCTTCTTGAGCTTTACTTTAGCTTATTAAATTAATCAATTCGTTTCTCTACTTTGCAACAACTTCCTAACTTTTAGTTAGGCTAATCAATTGATCAGTTTGTTTCTTGTCATCGGGACACCTTCCTAAGCTTTACTTTAGCTTAATCAATTAACCAATTGGTTTCTCATCATTGCGAGACGTTCCTATTTTTCCATTTAGCTTAATCAATTATTCAATTGGTTTCTCATCATTGGGAGACCATACTATGTTTTACTTTAGCTTAATCAATTAATCAATTGGTTTCTCATCTTTGGGACACCTTCCCAAGTTTTAGTTTAGCTTAATCAATTAATCAATTGGATTCTTGTCATTGGGACACCTTCCTAAGCTTTACTTTAGCTTAATCAATTAATGAATTGGTTTCTCATCATTGCGAGACCTTACTAACTTAGAATTTAGCTTAATCAATTATTCAATTGGTTTCTCATAATTGGGACACCTTCCTGAGTTTTAGTTTAGCTTAATCAATTAATCAATTGGTTTCTCATCATTGCGAGACCTTCCTAACTTTCAATTTAGCTTCATCAATTATGCAATTGGTTTCTCATTATTGGGACACCTTTCTAAGTTTTAGTTTAGCTTAATCAATTAATCAGTTGGTTTCTCATCATTGGGACACCTTCGTAAGTTTTATTTGAGCTTAATCAATTATTCAATTGGTTTCTTATCATTGGAACACCTTCTTGAGCTTTACTTTAGCTTATTAAATTAATCAATTCGTTTCTCTACTTTGCGACAACTTCCTAACTTTTAGTTAGGCTAATCAATTGATCAGTTTGTTTCTTGTCATCGGGACACCTTCCTAAGCTTTACTTTAGCTTAATCAATTAACCAATTGGTTCCTCATCATTGCGAGACGTTCCTATTTTTCCATTTAGCTTAATCAATTATTCAATTGGTTTCTCATCATTGGGAGACCATACTATGTTTTACTTTAGCTTAATCAATTAATCAATTGGTTTCTCATCTTTGGGACACCTTCCCAAGTTTTAGTTTAGCTTAATCAATTAATCAATTGGATTCTTGTCATTGGGACACCTTCCTAAGCTTTACTTTAGCTTAATCAATTAATGAATTGGTTTCTCATCATTGCGAGACCTTATTAACTTAGAATTTAGCTTAATCAATTATTCAATTGGTTTCTCATAATTGGGACACCTTCCTGAGTTTTAGTTTAGCTTAATCAATTAATCAATTGGTTTCTCATCATTGCGAGACCTTCCTAACTTTCAATTTAGCTTCATCAATTATGCAATTGGTTTCTCATTATTGGGACACCTTTCCAAGTTTTAGTTTAGCTTAATCAATTAATCAGTTGGTTTCTCATCATTGGGACACCTTCGTAAGTTTTATTTGAGCTTAATCAATTATTCAATTGGTTTCTTATCATTGGGACACCTTCTTGAGCTTTACTTTAGCTTATTAAATTAATCAATTCGTTTCTCTACTTTGCGACAACTTCCTAACTTTTAGTTAGGCTAATCAATTGATCAGTTTGTTTCTTGTCATTGGGACACCTTCCTAAGCTTTACTTTAGCTTAATCAATTAACCAATTGGTTCCTCATCATTGCGAGACGTTCCTATTTTTCCATTTAGCTTAATCAATTATTCAATTGGTTTCTCATAATTGGGAGACCATACTATGTTTTACTTTAGCTTAATCAATTAATCAATTGGTTTCTCATCTTTGGGACACCTTCCCAAGTTTTAGTTTAGCTTAATCAATTAATCAATTGGATTCTTGTCATTGGGACACCTTCCTAAGCTTTACTTTAGCTTAATCAATTAATGAATTGGTTTCTCATCATTGCGAGACCTTACTAACTTAGAATTTAGCTTAATCAATTATTCAATTGGTTTCTCATAATTGGGACACCTTCTTGAGTTTTAGTTTAGCTTAATCAATTAATCAATTGGTTTCTCATCATTGCGAGACCTTCCTAACTTTCAATTTAGCTTCATCAATTATGCAATTGGTTTCTCATTATTGGGACACCTTTCTAAGTTTTGGTTTAGCTTAATCAATTAATCAGTTGGTTTCTCATCATTGGGACACCTTTGTAAGTTTTATTTGAGCTTAATCAATTATTCAATTGGTTTCTTATCATTGGGACACCTTCTTGAGCTTTACTTTAGCTTATTAAATTAATCAATTCGTTTCTCTACTTTGCGACAACTTCCTAACTTTTAGTTAGGCTAATCAATTGATCAGTTTGTTTCTTGTCATCGGGACACCTTCCTAAGCTTTACTTTAGCTTAATCAATTAACCAATTGGTTTTTCATCATTGCAAGACGTTCCTATTTTTCCATTTAGCTTAATCAATTATTCAATTGGTTTCTCATAATTGGGAGACCATACTATGTTTTACTTTAGCTTAATCAATTAATCAATTGGTTTCTCATCTTTGGGACACCTTCCCAAGTTTTAGTTTAGCTTAATCAATTAATGAATTGGATTCTTGTCATTGGGACACCTTCCTAAGCTTTACTTTAGCTTAATCAATTAATCAATTGGTTTGTCATCTTTGGGACACCTTCCAAAGTTTGAGTTTAGCTTAATCAATTAATCAATTGGTTTCTCCACATTGGGACACCTTCCTAAGTTTGAGTTTAGCTTAATCAATTAATCAATTGGATTCTTGTCATTGGGACACCTTCCTAAGCTTTACTTTAGCTTAATAAATTAATCAATTGGTTTCTCATCTTTGGGACAACTTCCTAAGTTTTAGTTTAGCTTAATCAAATAATCAGTTGGTTTCTCATCATTGGGACACCTCCCTAAGTTTTATTTTAGCTTAATCAATTATTCAATTGGTTTCTCCACATTGGGACACCATCCTAAGTTTTTTCTTAGCTTAATCAATTAATCAATTGGTTTCTCATCTTAGGGACAATTTCCTAAGTTTTAGTTTAGCTTAATCAATTGGTTTCTCATCATTAGGGCACCGTCTTAAGTTTTATTTTAGCTTAATCAATTATTCAATTGTTTTCTCCACATTGGGACACCATACTAAGTTTTACTTTAGCTTAATCAATTAATCAATTGGTTTCTCAACTTTGGGACAACTTCCTAACTTTTACTTTAGCCTAATCAATTGATTAGTTGGTTTCTTGTCATTGGGACGCCTTCCTAAGCTTTACTTTAGCTTAATCAATTAATCAATTGGTTTCTCATCATTGCGAGACCTTCCTAACTTTCAATTTAGCTTAATCGATTATTCAATTGGTTTCTCATCATTGGGACACCTTCCTAACTTTTAGTTTAGCTTAATCAATTAATCAGTTGGTTTCTCATCATTGGGACACCTTCCAAAGTTTTATTTTAGTTTAATCAATTATTCAATTGGTTTCTCCGCATTGGGACAACATACTAAGTTTTAGTTTAGCTTAATCAATTGATCAATTGGTTTCTCATCTTTGGAACAACTTCCTAAATTTTAGTTTAGCCTAATCAATTGATCAGTTGGTTTCTTGTCATCGGGACACCTTCCTAAGCTTTACTTTAGCTTAATCAATTAATCAATTGGTTTCTCATCATTGGGAGACCTTCCTAACTTTCAATTTAGCTTAATAAATTAATCAATTGGTTTCTCAACTGTGGGACAACTTCCTAAGTTTTAGTTTAGCCTAATCAATTGATCAGTTGGTTTCTTGTCATTGGGACACTTTCCTAACTTTACTTTAGCTTAATCAATTAATCAATTGGGTTCTTGTCATTGGGACACCTTCCTAAGCTTTACTTTAGCTTAATAAATTAATCAATTGGTTTCTCAACTGTGGGACAACTTCCTAAGTTTTAGTTTAGCCTAATCAATTGATCAGTTGGTTTCTTGTCATCGGGACACTTTCCTAAGCTTTACTTTAGCTTAATCAATTAACCAATTGGTTTCTCATGATTGGGAGACCTTCCTAGCTTTCAATTTAGCTTAGTCAATTATTCAATTGGTTTCTTATCATTGGGACCCCTTCCTAAGTTTTTGCTTAGCTTAATCAATTAATCAGTTGGTCTCTCATCATTGGGACACCTTCCTAAGTTTTGTTTTTGCTTAATCAATTTTTTAATTAGTTTCTCCACATTGGGACACCATACTAAGTTGTACTTTAGCTCAATAAATTAATCAATTGGTTTCTCATCTTTGGGACAACTTCGTAAGTTTGAGTTTAGCTTAATCAATTAATCAATTGGTTTCTCATCTTTGGGACACCTTCCTAAGTTAGAGTTTAGCTTAATCAATTTATCAATTGGTTTTTCATCTTTGGGACACCTTCCTAAGTTTGAGTTTAGCTTAATCAATTAATCAATTGGATTCTTGTCATTGGGACACCTTCCTAAGCTTTACTTTAGCTTAATAAATTAATCAATTGGTTTCTCATCTTTGGGACAACTTCCTAAGTTTGAGTTTAGCTTAATCAATTATTCAATTGGTTTCTCATCATTGGGAGACCTTCCTAACTTTCAATTTAGCTTAATCAATTATTCAATTGGTTTCTCATCATTGGGACACCTTCCTAAGTTTGAGTTGAGCATAATCAATTAACCAGTTGGATTCTCTTCATTGGGACACCTTCATAAGTTTTATTTTAGCTTAATCAATTATTCAATCGGTTTCTCCACTTTGGGACACCATCCTACATTTTACTTTAGCTTAATCAAGGAATCAATTGGTTTTTCATCTTTGGGACACCATTCTCTGTTTTAATTTAGCTGAATCAATTAATCAATTGGGTTCTGATCATTGGGACACCTTCTTAAGCTTTACTTTAGCTTACTAAATTAATCAATTGGTTTCTCGTCTTTGCGACAACTTCCTTAGTTTTAGTTTAGCCTAATCAATTGATCAGTTGGTTTCTTGTCATCGGGACACCTTCCTAAGCATTACTTTAACTTAATCAATTAATCAATTGGTTTCTCATCATTGCGAGACCTTCCTAACTTTCAATTTAGCTTCATCAATTATGCAATTGGTTTCTCATCATTGGGACACCTTTCTAAGTTTTAGTTTAGCTTAATCAATTAATCAGTTGGTTTTTCATCATTGGGACACCTTAGTAAGTTTTATTTTAGTTTAATCAATTATTCAATTGGTTTCTCCACATTGGGACACAGTACCAAGTTTGAGTTTTACTTAATAAATTAATCAATTGGTTTCTCATCTTTCAGACAACTTCCTAAGTTTTAGTTTTGCTTAATCAATTAATCAATTGGTTGCTCATCTTCCAAACACCTTCCTAAGTTTGAGTTTAGCTTAATCAATTAATCAATTGGTTTCTCATCTTTATGACACCTTCCCAAGTTTTAGTTTAGCTAAATCAATTAATCAATTGGATTCTTGTCATTGGGACACCTTCCTAAGCCTTACTTTACCTTGATAAATTAATCAATTGGTTTCTCATCTTTCGGACAACTTCCTAAGTTTTAGTTTAGCTTAATCAATTAACCAATTGGTTGCTCATCTTCCAGACACCTTTCTAAGTTTGAGTTTAGCTTAATCAATTAATCAATTAGTTTCTCCACATTGGGATACCATACTAAGTTTTAGTTTAGCTTAATCAATTAATCAAGTGGTTTCTCATCATTGGGACACCTTCCTAAGTTTAAGTTTTGCTTAATCAATTAATCAATTGGATTCTTGTCATTGGGACACCTCCCTAAGCTTTACTTTAGCTTAATAAATTAATCAATTGGTTTCTCATCTTTGGGACAACTTCCTAAGTTTTAGTTTAGCTTAATCAAATAATCAATTGGTTTCTCGTCATTGGGACACCTCCCTAAGTTTTATTTTAGCTTAATCAATTATTCAATTGGTTTCTCCACATGGGGACACCATACTAAGTTGTATTTTAGCTTAATCAATTAATCAATTGGTTTGTCATCTTTGGGACACCTTCCTAAGTTTGAGCTTAGCTTAAACAATTAATCAATTGGATTCTTGTCATTGGGACACCTTCCTAAGCTTTACTTTAGTTTAATAAATTAATCAATTGGTTTCTCATCATTGGGACACCTCCCTAAGTTTTATTTTAGCTTAATCAATTATTCAAATGGTTTCTCCACATTGGGACATCATCCTAAGTTTTACCTTAGCTTAATCAATTAATCAATTGGTTTCTCATCTTTGGGACACCTTCCTAAGTTTCAGTTTAGCTTAATCAATTAATCAGTTGGTTTCTCATCATTGGGACACCTTCCTAAGTTTTATTTTAGTTTAATCAATTATTCAATTTCTTTCTCCACATTGGGACACCATACTAGGTTTTACTTTAGCTTAATCAATTAATCAATTAACCTTCTCAACTTTGGGACAACTTCCTAAGTTTTACTTTAGCCTAATCAATTGATTAGATGGTTTCTTGTCATCGGGACGCCTTCCTAAGCTTTACTTTAGCTTAATCAATTAATCAATTGGTTTCTCATCATTGCGAGACCTTCCTAACTTTCAATTTAGCTTAATTGATTATTCAATTGGTTTGTCATCATTGGGACACCTTCCTAACTTTTAGTTTTGCTTAATCAATTAATCAGTTGGTTTCTCATCATTGGGACACCTTCGAAAGTTTTATTTTAGCTTAATCAATTAATCAATTGGTTTTTCATCTTTGGGACACCTTCCTAAGTTTGAGTTTAGCTTAATCAATTAATCAATTGGATTCTTGTCATTGTGACACCTTCCTAAGCTTTACTTTAGCTTAATAAATTAATCAATTGGTTTCTCATCTTTGGGACAACTTCCTAAGTTTGAGTTTAGCTTAATCAATTAATCAATTGGTTTCTCTTCATTGGGAGACCTTCCTAACTTTCAATTTAGCTTAATCAATTATTCAATTGGTTTCTCATGATTGGGACACCTTTCTAAGTTTTAGTTTAGCATAATCAATTAATCAGTTGGATTCTCGTCATTGGGACACCTTCCTAAGTTTTATTTTAGCTTAATCAATTATTCAATTGGTTTCTCCACATTGGGACACCATCGTACATTTTACTTTAGCTTAATCAAGGAATCAATTGGTTTCTCATCTTTGGGACACCATCCTAAGTTTTAGTTTAGCTTAATCAATTAATGAATTGGGTTCTTATCATTGGGACACCTTCTTAAGCTTTACTTTAGCCTATTAAATTAATCAATTTGTTTCTCATCTTTGCGAGAACTTCCTAACTTTTAGTTAGGCTAATCAATTGATCAGTTTGTTTCTTGTCATCGGGACACCTTCCTAAGCTTTACTTTAGCTTAATCAATTAACCAATTGGTTTCTCATCATTGCGAGACCTTCCTAACTTTCAATTTAGCTTAATCAATTATTCAATTGGTCTCTTATCATTGGGACACCTTCTTAAGTTTTAGTTTAGCTTAATCAATTGATTGGTTGGTTCCTCATCATTGGGACACCTTCCTAAGTTTTATTTGAGCTTAATCAATTATTCAATTGGTTTCTCCACATTGGGACACCATCCTACGTTTTACTTTAGCTTAATCAAGGAATCAATTGGTTTCTCATCTTTGGGACACCATCCTCTGTTTTAGTTTAGCTTAATCAATTAATCAATTGGGTTCTTATCATTGGGACACCTTCTTAAGCTTTACTTTAGCTTACTAAATTAATCAATTGGTTTCTCGTCTTTGCGACAACTTCCTAAGTTTTAGTTTAGCCTAATCAATTGATCAGTTGGTTTCTTGTCATCGGGACACCTTCCTAAGCATTACTTTAGCTAAATCAATTAATCAATTGGTTTCTCATCATTGCGAGACCTTCCTAACTTTCAATTTAGCTTCATCAATTATGCAATTGGTTTCTCATCATTGGGACACCTTTCTAAGTTTTAGTTTAGATTAATCAATTAGTCAGTTGGTTTCTCATCATTGGGACACCTTCGTAAGTTTTATTTTAGCTTAATCAATTATTCAATTGGTTTCTCCACATTGGGACACCATACTAAGTTTGAGTTTAGCTTAATAAATTAATTAATTGGTTTCTCATCTTTCGGACAACTTCCTAAGTTTTAGTTTTGCTTAATCAAGTAATCAATTGGTTGCTCATCTTCCAAACACCTTCCTAAGTTTGAGTTTAGCTTAATGAATTAATCAATTGGTTTCTCCACATTGGGACACCATACTAAGTTTTACTTTAGCTTAATCAATTAATCAATTGGTTTCTGATCTTTGTGACACCATCCCATGTTTTAGTTTAGCTGAATCAATTAATCAATTGGTTTCTCATCTTTCGGACAACTTCCTAAGTTTTAGTTTAGCTTCATCAATTAATCAATTGGTTGCTCATCTTCAGGACACCTTCCTTTGTTTGAATTTAGCTTAATCAATTAATCAATTAGTTTCTCCACATTGGGACACCATACTAAGTTTTACTTTAGCTTAATCAATTAATCAATTGGTTTCTCATCATTGGGACACCTTCCTAAGTTTAAGTTTTGCTTAATCAATTAATCAATTGGATTCTTGTCATTGGGACACCTTCCTAAGCTTTACTTTAGCTTAATAAATTAATCAATTGGTTTCTTATCTTTGGGACAACTTCCTAACTTTTAGTTTAGCTTAGTCAAATAATCAATTGGTTTCTCGTCATTGGGACACCTGCCAAAGTTTTATTTTAGCTTAATCAATTATTCAATTGGTTTCTCCACATTGGGACACCATCCTAAGTTTTACTTTAGCTTAATAAATTAATCAATTGGTTTCTCATCTTTGGGACAACTTCCTTAGTTTTATTTTAACTTAATCAATTATTCAATTGGTTTCTCCACATTGGGACATCACACTAAGTTGTATTTTAGCTTAATCAATTAATCAATTGGTTTCTCATCTTTGGGATACCTTCCTAAGTTTGAGCTTAGCTTAAACAATTAATCAATTGGATTCTTGTCATTGGGACACCTTCCTAAGCTTTACTTTAGTTGAATAAATTAATCAATTGGTTTCTCATCATTGGGACACCTCCCTAAGTTTTATTTTAGCTTAATCAATTATTCAAATGGTTTCTCCATATTGGGACACCATCCTAAGTTTTACCTTAGCTTAATCAATTAATCAATTGGTTTCTCATCTTTGGGACACCTTCCTTAGTTTCAGTTTAGCTTAATCAATTAATCAGTTGGTTTCTCATCATTGGGACACCTTCCTAAGTTTTATTTTAGCTTAATCAATTATTCAATTTGTTTATCCACATTGGGACACCATACTAGGTTTTACTTTAGCTTAATCAATTAATCAATTGGTTTCTCATCTTTGGGAGAACTTCCTAAGTTTTAGTTTAGCCTAATCAATTGATTAGTTGGTTTCTTCTCATCAGGATACTTTCCTAAGCTTTACTTTAGCTTAATCAATTAACCAATTGGTTTCTCATCATTGGGACACCTTCCTAGCTTTCTATTTAGCTTAATCAATTATTCAATTGGTTTCTCATCATTGGGACCCCTTCCTAAGTTTTTGCTTAGCTTAATCAATTAATCAGTTGGTTTCTCATCATTGGGACACCTTCCTAAGTTTTATTTTAGCTTAATCAATTTTTTAATTGGTTTCTCCACATTGGGACACCATAGTAAGTTGTACTTTAGCTTAATCAATTAATCAATTGGTTTCTCATCTTTGGGACACCTTCCTAAGTTTGAGTTTAGCTTAATCAATTAATCAATTGGTTTTTCATCTTTGGGACACCTTCCTAAGTTTGAGTTTAGCTTAATCAATTAATTAATTGGATTCTTGTCATTGGGACACCTTCCTAAGCTTTACTTTAGCTTAATAAATTAATCAATTGGTTTCTCATTTTTGGGACAACTTCCTAAGTTTGAGTTTAGCTTAATCAATTAATCAATTGGTTTCTCATCATTGGGAGACCTTCCTAACTTTCGATTTAGCTTAATCAATTATTCAATGGGTTTCTCATCATTGAGAGACCTTCCTAAGTGTTACTTTAGATTAATCAATTAATCAATTGGTTTCTCATCTTTGAGACACCTTCCTAAGTTTGAGTTTAGCTTAATCAATTAATCAATTGGTTTTTCATCTTTGGGACAACTTCCTAAGTTTGAGTTTAGCGTAATCAATTAATCAATTGGCTTCTTGTCATTGGGACACCTTCCTTCTCTAACAAAGTTCGTACCCCTTTAATAAAGTTCGTACCTTTTCTAACAAAGTTTGTACCCTCTCTAACAAAATTCGTACCCTCTCTAACAAAGTTCGTACCTTCTCTAATAAAGTTCGTAACCTCTTTCACGAAGTTCGTACCCTTTCTAAGAAAGTTCGTACCCTTTCTAAGAAAGTTCGTACCTTCTCTAACAAAGTTCGTACCATCTCTAACAAAGTTGGTAACATCTTTAACAAAATTCGTACCCTCTCTAACAAAGTCCGTACCTTCTCTCACAAAGTTCGTACCCCCTCTCTCAAAGTTCATACCCTCTCTAAGAAAGTTCCTACCATCTCTAACAAAGTTCGTACCTATTACACAAAGTTCATACCCTCTCTAACAAAACTTCATATTCCTCTCACAAAGTTGGTACCCTCTCTAACAAATTTCGTACCCTCTCGAACAAAGTTCATACCCTGTCTAACAGAGTTCGTACCCCCTCTCACAACGTTCGCACCTTGTCTAACAAAGTACGTACCCTCTCGAACAAAGTTTGTAAACTCTCTAACAAAGTTCGAACCTGTCACACAAAGTTCATACCCTCTGTAACGAAGTTCATATCCCATCTAACAAAATTGGTACCCTTTCTAACAAAGTTCGTACCTTCTCTAACAAAGTTCGTACCATCTCTAATAAACTTCGTAACCTCTGTAACAAAGTTCGTACCCTCTCTAATTAAGTTCGTACCTTCTCTAACAAAGTTCGTAGCATCTCTAACAAAGTTCGTAACCTCTCTAACAAAGTTGTACATTTTCTAACAAAGTTCGTACCCTCTCTAAAAATGTTCGTACCATCTCTAACAATGTTCGTAACCTCTCTAACAAAGTTCGTACCTCTCTAAAAAAGTTCGTACCATCTCCAACAAAGTTTGTACCCTCTTTAACAAAGTTCGTACCCATTCTCACAAAGTTCGCACCCTATTTAACAATGTTTGTACCATCTCAAACAAAGTTCGTACCTCTCTAAAAAAGTTCGTACCATCTCCAACAAAGTTTGTACCCTCTTTAACAAAGTTCGTACCCATTCTCACAAAGTTCGCACCCTATTTAACAATGTTTGTACCATCTCTAACAAAGTTCGTACCATCTCTAACAACATTCCTACCCTCTCTCACAAAGTTTGTACCCTATCTAACAAAGTTTGTAACCCCTCTCACAAAGTTCGTACCTTCTCTAACAAAGTTCGTACTATCTCTAATAAAGTTGTAACCTCTCCAAGAAAGTTCGTACCTTCTCTAACAAAGTTTGTATCATCTCTAATAGAGTTCGTAACCTCTTTAATAAAGTTCGTTCCCTCTCTAACAAAGTTCGTACCTTCTCTAACAAAATTCGTAACCTCTTTAACAAAGTTCGTACCTTCTCTAACAAAGTTCGTACCATCTCTAATGAAGTTCGTAACCTCTCCAACAAAGTTCATACCCTCTCTAACTAAGTTCGTACCTTCTCTAACAAAGTTCGTATCATCTCTAATAAAGTTCGTAACCTCTTTAACAAAGTTCATACCCACTCTAACAAAGTTCGTACCTTCCTTAACAGAGTTCGTACCATCTCTAACAAAGTTCGTAACCGCTTTAACAAAGTTCGTACCTTCTCTAACAAAGTTTGTACCCTCTCAAACAAAGTTCGTACCCTCTCAAACAAAGTTCCTACTCCCTCTCACAAAGTTCATACCCTCTCTAACAAAGTTCAAATCCTCCCTCACAAAGTTCTTACCCTCTCTAACAAAGTGCGTACCTTTTCTAACAAAGTTTGTACCATCTCTAACAAAGTTCGTAACCTCTCTAACAAAGTTTGTACCCCCTCTAACAAAGTTCGTACCCCTTCTAACAAAGTTCGAAACCCTCTCACAAAGTTCGTACCCTCTCTAACAAAGTTCCTACCTTCTCTAACAAAGTTCGTAACCTCTTTAACAACGTTCGTACCTTCAATAAAAGAAGTTCGTACCCTCTTTAACAGAGGTCGTACCCTCTCTAACAAAGTTCATACCCTCTCTAACTAAGTTCGTACCCTCTCTAAGAAAGTTCATACCCCCTCTCTAATAAAGTTCGTAACCTCTCTAACAAAGTTCGTACCTTCTCTAACAAAGTTTGTACCATCTCTAATAAAGTTCGTAACCTCTCAAACAAAGTTCGTACCCTCTCTAACGAAGTTCGTACCTTCTGTAACAAAGTTCGTATCATCTCTAATAAAGTTCGTAACCTCTTTAACAAAGTTTGTACCCACTATAACAAAGTTCGTACCTTCTGTAATAGAGTTCATACTATCTCTAACAAAGTTGGTACCTTCTCTAACAATGTTCGTATCATCTCTAATAAACTTCATAACCTCTTTAACAAAGTTCGTACCCACTATAACAAAGTTCGTACCTTCTGTAATAGAGTTCATACTATCTCTAACAAAGTTGGTACCTTCTTTAACAAAGTTCGTATCATCTCTAATAAACTTCGTAACCTCTCTAACAAAGTTCGTACCCTCTCTAACAAAGTTCGTACCGTCTCTATCAAAGTTCGTGCCATCTCTAACAAAGTTCGTAGCCTCTCCAACAAAGTTCGTACCCTCTCTCACAAAGTTCGTACCTTCTCTAACAAAGTTCGTATCATCTCTAATAAAGTTCGTAACCTCTCTAACAAAGTTCGTACCCTCTCTAACAAAGTTCGTACCTTCTCTAACAAAGTTCGTGCCATCTCCAAAAAAGTTCATAACCTCTCTAACAAAGTTCAAACCCCCTCTCACAAAGTTCGTACCATGTAGAACGAAGTTCGTATCCTCTCTAATATAGTTCGTAACCTCTCTAACAAAGTTCGTACCTTCTCTAACAAATTTCGTGTCATTTCTAAAAAAGTTCACAACCTCTCTAACAAATTTCGTACCATCTATAACAAAGTTTAAACCCCCTCTCACAAAGTTCGTATCCTCACTAACAAAGTTCGTACCCTCTCTAATAAATTTTGTAACCTCTTTAACAAAGTTCGTACCCTCTCTAAGAAAGTTCGTACCATCTCGAATAAAGTTCGTAACCTCTCCAACAAAGTTCGTACCCTCTCTAACAAAGTTCGTACCTTCTCTAACAAAGTTCGTACCTTCTCTAACAAAGTTCGTGCCATCTCCAAAAAAGTTCATAACCTCTCTAACAAAGTTCAAACCCCCTCTCACAAAGTTCGTACCCTCTCCAACAAAGTTCGTACCATGTAGAACGAAGTTCGTACCCTCTCTAATAAAGTTCGTAACCTCTCTAACAAAGTTCGTACCTTCTCTAACAAATTTCGTGTCATCTCTAAAAAAGTTCATAACCTCTCCAATAAATTTCGTACCATCTATAACAAAGTTCAAACCCCCTCTCACAAAGTTCATATCCTCACTAACAAAGTTCGTACCCTCTCTAATAAAGTTCGTAACCTCTCTAACAAAGTTCGTACCCTCTCTAAGAAAGTTCGTACCATCTCGAATAAAGTTCGTAACCTCTCCAACAAAGTTCGTACCCTCTCTAACAAAGTTCGTACCTTCTCTAACAAAGTTCGTACTCTCTCTAACAAAGTTCGTAACCTCTTTAACAAAGTTCGTACCCTCTCTAACAAAGTTCGTACCTTCTCTAACAAAGTTCGGACCATCTCTAAAAAAGGTCATAACCTCTCTAACAAATTTCGTACCGTCTCTAACAAAGTTCAAACCCCCTCTCACAAAGTTTGTACCATCTAGAACGAAGTTCGTAAGTTCATACCTTCTTTAACAAAATGTTCGTACCCACTCTCACAAAGGTAGTACCCTATCAAACAAAGTTCGTACCACCTCTCACAAACTTTGAACCCCATCGCACAAAGTTCGTACCCCCTCTCACAAAGTTTGTAACCTCTCTAACAAAGTTCGTACCCTCTCTAATAAAGTTCGTAACCTCTCTAACGGAGTTCGCACCCTCTCTAACAAAGTTCTTACCATCTCTAACAAAGTTCGTACCTTCTCTAACAAAGTTCGTCCCATCTCTAACAAATTTCGTACTATCTCTAACAAAGTTGAAACCCCCTTTCACAAAGTTCGCACCCTTTCTAACAAAGTTCGTACCCTGTCTAACATGGTTCGTACCCTCTCTAATAAAGTTCATATCCCTTCTCAAAAAGTTCGTACCCTCTCCAACAAAGTTCGTACCCTCTCTAAAAAAGTTTATATCCCTTCTCATAAATTTCATACCCTCTCTAACAAAGGTCGTAGCTTCTCTCACAAAGTTCGTACCATCTCTGACAAAGTTCGTCCCATCTCGAACAAAGTTCGTACCATCTCTAACAAAGAGCATAACCTATCTAACAAGGTTCGTACCCTCTCTAACAAAGGTCATACCTTTTCTAACAAAGTTTGAGCCCTTTCTAACAATTTTGAAACCCCCTCTCACAAAGTTCGTACCACCTCTCACAAATTTTGTACCCTCTCTAACAGAATTCATACCATCTCTAACAAAGTTCGTACCTTCTTTAACAAAATGTTCGTACCCACTCTCACAAAGGTTCCCTATCAAACAAAGTTCGTACCACCTCTCACAAACTTTGTACCCCATCGCACAAAGTTCGTACCCCCTCTCACAAAGTTTGTAACCTCTCTAACAAAGTTCGTACCCTCTCTAATAAAGTTCGTAACCTCTCTAACAGAGTTCGCACCCTCTCTAACAAAGTTCTTACCATCTCTAACAAATTTCGTACCTTCTCTAACAAAGTTCGTCCCATCTCTAACAAATTTCGTACTGTCTCTAACAAAGTTGAAACCCCCTCTCACAAAGTTCGTACCCTCTCTAACAAAGTTCGTACCATCTTAAACGAAGTTCGTGCCCTTTCTAACAAAGTTTGTACCCTGTCTAACAAGGTTCGTACCCTCTCTAATAAAGTTCATATCCCTTCTCAAATAGTTCGTACCCTCTCTAACAAAGTTTGTACCTTCTCTAACAAATTTCGTGCCATCTCTAAAAAAGTTCATAACCTCTCTAACAAATTTCGTACCATCTATAACAAAGTTCAAACCCCCTCTCACAAAGTTCGTATCCTCACTAACAAAGTTCGTACCCTCTCTAATAAAGTTCGTAACCTCTCTAACAGAGTTCGCACCCTCTCTAACAAAGTTCTTACCTTCTCTAACAAAGTTTGTACCATCTCTAACAAAGTTTGTAACCTCTTTAACAAAGTTCGTACCTTCTCTAACAACGTTCGTACCCCTTCTCACAAAGTTCATACCTTCTCTAACATAGTTCGTACCCTCTCTAACAAAGTTCATATCCCCCCTCACAAAGTTTCTACCCTCTCTAACAAAGTGCGTACCTTCTCTAACCATGTTTGTACCATCTCTAACAAAGTTCGTACCCCCTCTAACAAAGTTCGAAACCCTCTCACAAAGTTTGTACCCTCTCTAACAAAGTTCCTACCTTATCTAACAAAGTTATTAACCTCTTTAACAAAGTTCGTACTCTCTCTAACAAAGTTCGTAACCTCTTTAACAAAGTTCGTACCCTCTCTAACAAAGTTCGTACCTTCTCTAACAAAGTTCGGACCATCTCTAAAAAAGGTCATAACCTCTCTAACAAATTTCGTACCGTCTCTAACAAAGTTCAAACCCCCTCTCACAAAGTTTGTACCATCTAGAACGAAGTTCGTAAGTTCATACCTTCTTTAACAAAATGTTCGTACCCACTCTCACAAAGGTAGTACCCTATCAAACAAAGTTCGTACCACCTCTCACAAACTTTGTACCCCATCGCACAAAGTTCGTACCCCCTCTCACAAAGTTTGTAACCTCTCTAACAAAGTTCGTACCCTCTCTAATAAAGTTCGTAACCTCTCTAACGGAGTTCGCACCCTCTCTAACAAAGTTCTTACCATCTCTAACAAAGTTCGTACCTTCTCTAACAAAGTTCGTCCCATCTCTAACAAATTTCGTACTATCTCTAACAAAGTTGAAACCCCCTTTCACAAAGTTCGTACCCTCTCTAACAAAGTTCGTACCATCTAGAACGAAGTTCGTACCCTTTCTAACAAAGTTCGTACCCTGTCTAACATGGTTCGTACCCTCTCTAATAAAGTTCATATCCCTTCTCAAAAAGTTCGTACCCTCTCCAACAAAGTTCGTACCCTCTCTAAAAAAGTTTATATCCCTTCTCATAAATTTCATACCCTCTCTAACAAAGGTCGTAGCTTCTCTCACAAAGTTCGTACCATCTCTGACAAAGTTCGTCCCATCTCGAACAAAGTTCGTACCATCTCTAACAAAGAGCGTAACCTATCTAACAAGGTTCGTACCCTCTCTAACAAAGGTCATACCTTTTCTAACAAAGTTTGAGCCCTTTCTAACAATTTTGAAACCCCCTCTCACAAAGTTCGTACCACCTCTCACAAATTGTGTACCCTCTCTAACAGAATTCATACCATCTCTAACAAAGTTCGTACCTTCTTTAACAAAATGTTCGTACCCACTCTCACAAAGGTAGTACCCTATCAAACAAAGTTCGTACCACCTCTCACAAATTTTGTACCCCATCGCACAAAGTTCGTACCCCCTCTCACAAAGTTTGTAACCTCTCTAACAAAGTTCGTACCCTCTCTAATAAAGTTCGTAACCTCTCTAACAGAGTTCGCACCCTCTCTAACAAAGTTCTTACCATCTCTAACAAATTTCGTACCTTCTCTAACAAAGTTCGTCCCATCTCTAAAAAAGGTCATAACCTCTCTAACAAATTTCGTACCGTCTCTAACAAAGTTCAAACCCCCTCTCACAAAGTTTGTACCATCTAGAACGAAGTTCGTACCTTCTTTAACAAAATGTTCGTACCCACTCTCACAAAGGTAGTACCCTATCAAACAAAGTTCGTACCACCTCTCACAAACTTTGTACCCCATCGCACAAAGTTCGTACCCCCTCTCACAAAGTTTGTAACCTCTCTAACAAAGTTCGTACCCTCTCTAATAAAGTTCGTAACCTCTCTAACAGAGTTCGCACCCTCTCTAACAAAGTTCTTACCATCTCTAACAAATTTCGTACCTTCTCTAACAAAGTTCGTCCCATCTCTAACAAATTTCGTACTGTCTCTAACAAAGTTGAAACCCCCTCTCACAAAGTTCGTACCCTCTCTAACAAAGTTCGTACCATCTAGAACGAAGTTTGTGCCCTTTCTAACAAAGTTTGTACCCTGTCTAACAAGGTTCGTACCCTCTCTAATAAAGTTCATATCCCTTCTCAAATAGTTCGTACCCTCTCTAACAAAGTTTGTACCTTCTCTAACAAATTTCGTGCCATCTCTAAAAAAGTTCATAACCTCTCTAACAAATTTCGTACCATCTATAACAAAGTTCAAACCCCCTCTCACAAAGTTCGTATCCTCACTAACAAAGTTCGTACCCTCTCTAATAAAGTTCGTAACCTCTCTAACAGAGTTCGCACCCTCTCTAACAAAGTTCTTACCTTCTCTAACAAAGTTTGTACCATCTCTAACAAAGTTTGTAACCTCTTTAACAAAGTTCGTACCTTCTCTAACAACGTTCGTACCCCTTCTCACAAAGTTCATACCTTCTCTAACATAGTTCGTACCCTCTCTAACAAAGTTCATATCCCCCCTCACAAAGTTTCTACCCTCTCTAACAAAGTGCGTACCTTCTCTAACCATGTTTGTACCATCTCTAACAAAGTTCGTACCCCCTCTAACAAAGTTCGAAACCCTCTCACAAAGTTTGTACCCTCTCTAACAAAGTTCCTACCTTATCTAACAAAGTTATTAACCTCTTTAACAAAGTTCGTACTCTCTCTAACAAAGTTCGTAACCTCTTTAACAAAGTTCGTACCCTCTCTAACAAAGTTCGTACCTTCTCTAACAAAGTTCGGACCATCTCTAAAAAAGGTCATAACCTCTCTAACAAATTTCGTACCGTCTCTAACAAAGTTCAAACCCCCTCTCACAAAGTTTGTACCATCTAGAACGAAGTTCGTAAGTTCATACCTTCTTTAACAAACTGTTCGTACCCACTCTCACAAAGGTAGTACCCTATCAAACAAAGTTCGTACCACCTCTCACAAACTTTGTACCCCATCGCACAAAGTTCGTACCCCCTCTCACAAAATTCGTAACCTCTCTAACAAAGTTCGTACCCTCTCTAACAAAGTTCATTCCCTCTCTAACAAAGTTCGTACCCTTTCTAAGAAAGTTCATACCCCCTCTCACAAAGTTCGTACCCTCTCTAGCAAAGTTCGTAACCCCTCGTACAAATGTCGTACCCTCTCTAACAAAGTTCATAACCTCTCTAACAAAGTTCGTACCTCCCTAACAAAGTTCGTACCTTTTCTAACAAAGTTCGTACCTTCCCTAACAAAGTTTGTACCCTCTTTAACAAAGTTCGTAACCTCTTTAACAAAGTTCGTACCCTCCCTAACAAAGTTCGTACCTCCTCTAACAAAGTTCGTACCTCTAACAATGTTCGTACCCTTCTAACAAGGATCGAAACCCTCTCACAAAGTTTGTACTCTCTCTAACAAAGTTTGTACCCTCTCTAACAAAGTTCGTACCCTCTCTAACAAAGTTCGTACCCCCTCTCACAAAGTTTGTACTCTCTCTAACATAGTTCGTACGATCTCTAACAAAGTTCATATCCCCCCTCACAAAGTTCCTACCCTCTCTAACAAAGTGCGTATCTTCTCTAACAAAGTTTGTACCATCTCTAGCAAAGTTCGTACCCCCTACAACAAAGTTTGTACCCCTTCTAACAATGTTCAAAACCCTCTCTAACAAAGTTCGTACCTTCTCTAACAAAGTTCGTACCCTTTCTAACAATGTTCGTACTCCCTCTCTAAAAAAGTTCGTACCATCTCTAACAAAGTTCGTACCCTCTCTAACAAAGTTCATACCTCTTTAACAAAATTCGTACTTTCTCTAACAAAGTTCGTAACATCTCGAATAAAGTTCGTAACCTCTCCAACAAAATTTGTACCCTCTCTAACAAAGTTCGTACCTTCTCTAATCAAGTTCGTACCTCTCTAACAAAGTTCGTACCTTCTATAATAACGTTCGTACCCTCACAAACAAAGTTCGTACCCCCTCTCAAAAAGTTCATACCCTCTCAAACGAAGTTCGTACCCTCTCTCACAAAGTTCATACCCCCTCTTAAAAAGTTCATACCCTCTCTAACAAAGTTCGTACCCTTTCTAACAATGTTCGTACTCCCTCTCATAAACTTCGTACCCTCTCTAAAAAAGTTCGTACCCTCTCTAACAAAGTGCGCACCCTCTCTAACAAAGTTCGTACCTCCTGTCATAAAGTTCGTACCCTCTCTATCAAAGTTTCGTACCCTCTCTAACAAATTTTGTACCCTCTCTATGGAAATTCGTACCCTCTCTCCAAAAGTTCGTACGCCCTCTCAAAAAGTTCGTACCCTCTCAAACAAAGTTCGTACCCCCTCTAATAAAGTTCATACCCTCTCTAGCAAAGTTCACACCCTCTAAAACAAAGTTTGTACCATCTCTAATAAAGTTCTTAACCTTTCTAACAAAGTTCGTATCCCCTCTCATAAAGTTCGTAGCCTCTCTAACAAAGGTCACACCCCCTCTAACAAAGTTCGTACCCCCTCTTATAAAGTTCGTACCATCACTAACAAAGTTCGTACCCTCTCTAACAAAGTTCGTAGCCCCTCTCACATAGTTTTTCCATCTCTAACAAAGTTTGTACCCTCTCTAACAAAGTTTGCACCCTCTCTAAAAAAGTTCGTACCATATCTAACAAAGTTTGTACCATCTCAAACAAAGTTCAGACCCTGTCTAACAACGTTCGTACCCCCTGTCATAAAGTTCGTACCCTCTCTATCAAAGTTCGTACCCTCTCTAACAAATTTTGTACCCTCTCTACGGAAATTCGTACCCCCTCTCAAAAAGTTCGTACCCTCTCAAACAAAGTTCGTACCCCCTCTAATAAAGTTCATACCCTCTCTAGCAAAGTTCACACCATCTAAAACAAAGTTCGTACCATCTCTAATAAAGTTCTTACCCTTTCTAACAAAGTTCGTATCCCCTCTCATCAAGTTCGTAGCCTCTCTAACAAAAGTCATACCCCCTCTAACAAAGTTCGTACCCCCTCTCATAAAGTTCGTACCCTCTATGATAAATTCGTACCCTTTCTAACAATGTTCGTACCATCTCTAACAAAGTTCGTACCCTCTCTAACAAAGTTCGTAGCCCCTCTCACATAGTTTGTTCCATCTCTAACAAAGTTCGTACCCTCTCTAACAAAGTTCGCACCCCCTTTCATAAAGTTCGTACCATATCTAACAAAGTTTGTACCATCTCGAACAAAGTTCAAACCCTGTCTAACAAAGTTCGTACCCTCTCTAACAAATTTTGTACCCTCTCTAAGGAAATTCGTCCCCCTCTCAAAAAGTTCGTACCCCCTCTCAAAAAGTCCGTACCCTCTCAAACAAAGTTCGTACCCCCTCTAATAAAGTTCATACCCTCTCTAGCAAAGTTCACACCCTCTAAAACAAAGTTCGTACCATCTCTAATAAAGTTCTTAACCTTTCTAACAAAGTTCGTATCCCCTCTCATAAAGTTCGTAGTCTCTCTAACAAAGGTCACACCCCCTCTAACAAAGTTCGTACCCCCTCTTATAAAGTTCGTACTATCACTAACAAAGTTCGTACCCTCTCTAACAAAGTTCGTAGCCCCTCTCACATAGTTTTTCCATCTCTAACAAAGTTTGTACCCTCTCTAACAAAGTTTGCACCCTCTCTAAAAAAGTTCGTACCATATCTAACAAAGTTTGTACCATCTCAAACAAAGTTCAGACCCTGTCTAACAACGTTCGTACCCCCTGTCATAAAGTTCGTACCCTCTCTATCAAAGTTCGTACCCTCTCTAACAAATTTTGTACCCTCTCTACGGAAATTCGTACCCCCTCTCCAAAAGTTCGTACCCCCTCTCAAAAAGTTCGTACCCTCTCAAACAAAGTTCGTACCCCCTCTAATAAAGTTCATACCCTCTCTAGCAAAGTTCACACCATCTAAAACAAAGTTCGTACCATCTCTAATAAAGTTCTTACCCTTTCTAACAAAGTTCGTATCCCCTCTCATCAAGTTCGTAGCCTCTCTAACAAAAGTCATACCCCCTCTAACAAAGTTCGTACCCCCTCTCATAAAGTTCGTACCCTCTCTGATAAATTCGTACCCTTTCTAACAATGTTCGTACCATCTCTAACAAAGTTCGTACCCTCTCTAACAAAGTTCGTAGCCCCTCTCACATAGTTTGTTCCATCTCTAACAAAGTTCGTACCCTCTCTAACAAAGTTCGCACCCCCTTTCATAAAGTTCGTACCATATCTAACAAAGTTTGTACCATCTCGAACAAAGTTCAAACCCTGTCTAACAAAGTTCGTACCCTCTCTAACAAATTTTGTACCCTCTCTAAGGAAATTCGTACCCCCTCTCAAAAAGTCCGTACCCTCTCAAACAAAGTTCGTACCCCCTCTAATAAAGTTCATACCCTCTCTAGCAAAGTTCACACCCTCTAAAACAAAGTTCGTACCATCTCTAATAAAGTTCTTAACCTTTCTAACAAAGTTCGTATCCCCTCTCATAAAGTTCGTAGTCTCTCTTACAAAGGTCACACCCCCTCTAACAAAGTTCGTACCCCCTCTTATAAAGTTCGTACCATCACTAACAAAGTTCGTACCCTCTCTAACAAAGTTCGTAGCCTCTCTAACAAAGTTTGTACCCTCTCTAACAAAGTTTGCACCCTCTCTAAAAAAGTTCGTACCATATCTAACAAAGTTTGTACCATCTCAAACAAAGTTCAGACCCTGTCTAACAACGTTCGTACCCCCTGTCATAAAGTTCGTACCCTCTCTATCAAAGTTCGTACCCTCTCTAACAAATTTTGTACCCTCTCTACGGAAATTCGTACCCCCCTACAAAAGTTCGTACCCCCTCTCAAAAAGTTCGTACCCTCTCAAACAAAGTTCGTACCCCCTCTAATAAAGTTCATACCCTCTCTAGCAAAGTTCACACCATCTAAAACAAAGTTCGTACCATCTCTAATAAAGTTCTTACCCTTTCTAACAAAGTTCGTATCCCCTCTCATCAAGTTCGTAGCCTCTCTAACAAAAGTCATACCCCCTCTAACAAAGTTCGTACCCCCTCTCATAAAGTTCGTACCCTCTCTGATAAATTCGTACCCTTTCTAACAATGTTCGTACCATCTCTAACAAAGTTCGTACCCTCTCTAACAAAGTTCGTAGCCCCTCTCACATAGTTTGTTCCATCTCTAACAAAGTTCGTACCCTCTCTAACAAGTTCGCACCCCCTTTCATAAAGTTCGTACCATATCTAACAAAGTTTGTACCATCTCGAACAAAGTTCAAACCCTGTCTAACAAAGTTCGTACCCTCTCTAACAAATTTTGTACCCTCTCTAAGGAAATTCGTACCCCCTCTCCAAAAGTTCGTACCCCCTCTCAAAAAGTCCGTACCCTCTCAAACAAAGTTCGTACCCCCTCTAATAAAGTTCATACCCTCTCTAGCAAAGTTCACACCCTCTAAAACAAAGTTCGTACCATCTCTAATAAAGTTCTTACCCTTTCTAACAAAGTTCGTACCCTCTCTAACAAAGTTCGTAGCCGCTCTAAGAAAGTCCGTACCCTCTCTAACAAAGTTCGTACCACCTCTGAAAACGTTTGTACCCTCTAAAACAAAGTTCGTACCCTTTCTGACAAAGTTCATACCCTCTCTAACAAAGTTCATACCCATTCTAACAATGTTCGTACCCCCTCTCATAAAGTTCGTACCCTCTCTAAAAAAGTTTGTACCATCTCTAACAAAGTTTGTACCATCCCTAACAAAGTTCGTACCCTCTCTAACAAAGTTCGTACGCTCTTTAACAAAGTTCGTACCCACTCTCATAAAGTTTGTACCCTCTCTTACAAAGTTCGCACCCTCTCTAACAAAGTTCGTACCCCCTCTCAAAAAGTTCGAACCCTCTCTAATAAAGTTCTTACCCTCTCTAACAAAGTTTGTACCCTCTCTAACAAAGTTCTTACCCTCTCTAACAAAGTCCGTACCCTCTATAAAAAAGCTCGTACCCTCTCTAACAAAGTTCGTATCTCTATAACAATGTTCGTACCCTCTGTAACAAAGTTCGTACCCTCTCTAACAATGTTCGTACGCTCTCTAACAATGTTCGTACCCCCTCTCATAAAGTTCGTACCCTCTCTAACAAAGTTCGTACACTTTCTAACAAAGTTCGTACCCCCTCTCAGCAACTTTGTTCCATCTCTAACAAAGTTCGTACCCTCTCTAACAAAGTTCGTATCCCTCCCATAAAGTTCGTACCCTCTCAAACAAAGTTCGTACCCGCTTTAAGAAAGTTCGTAGACTTTCTAACAAAGTTCGTACCCCCTCTCACAAAGTTTGTTCCATCTCTAACAAAGTTCGCACACTGTCGAACAAAGTTCGTGCCCACTCTAAGAAAGTTCGTACACTTTCTAACAAAGTTCGTACCCCCTCTCTCAAAGTTTGTTCCATCTCTAACAAAGTTCGTACCATCTCTAACAAAGTTCGTACCCTCTATAACAATGTTCGTACCCTCTCTAACAAAGTTCGTACCCTCTCTAATGAAGTTCGTACCCCCTCTAAAAAAGTTTGTACCCTCTTTAAAAAAGTTCGTAGCCCCTCTAACGAAGTTTGTACCCTTGAAAACAAAGTTCGTACCCCCTTTCATAAAGTTTGTACCCTCTCTAACAAAGTTCGTACCCTTTCTAACAATGTTCGTACCCCCTCTCATAAAGTTCATACCCTCTCTAAAAAAGTTTGTACCATCTCTAACAAAGTTCGTACCCTATCTAACAAAGTTCTTACGCTCTACAACAAAGTTCCTACCCCCTCTCATAAAGTTCGTACCCCTTCTCATAAAGTTCATACCCTCTCTAACAAAGTTCGTACCCGCTCTAACCAAGTTCGTACCCTCTCTAATAAAGTTCGTACCCTCTCTAAAAAAGTTCGTACCCCCTCTAACAAAGTTCGTACCCTCTCTAACAAAGTTCATACCCCCTCTAACAAATTTTGTACCCTTTGTAACAAAGTTCGTACCCCCTCTAACAAAGTTCTTACCATCTCTAACAAAGTTCGTACCCTCTCAAACAAAGTTCATACCCCCTGTCACAAAGTTCGTTCCATCTCTAACAAAGTTTGTACCCTCTCTAACAAAGTTCGTATCCCTCTCTAACAAAGTTCGTATCCCTCTCATAAAGTTCGTACCCTCTCAAACAAAGTTCGTACCCGCTCTAACAAAGTTCGTACCCCCTCTCACAAAGTTTGTTCCATCTCTAACAAAGTTCGTACCCTCTCTAACAAATTTCGTACGCTCTCCAACAAAGTTCCTACCCCCTCTCATAAAGTTCGTACCCTCTCAAACTAAGTTCGTACCCCTTCTCATAAAGTTCATACCCTCTCTAACAAAGTTCGTACCCGCTCTAACCTAGTTCGTACCCTCTCTAATAAAGTTCGTACCCTCTCTAAAAAAGTTCATACCCCCTCTAACTAAGTTCGTACCCTCTCTAACAAAGTTCATACCCCCTCTAACAAAGTTTGTACCCTTTGTAACAAAGTTCGTACCCCCTCTAACAAAGTTCTTACCATCTCTAACAAAGTTCGTACCCCCTCTCACAAAGTTCGTTCCATCTCTAACAAAGTTCTTACCCTCTCTAACAAAGTTCGTACCTTCTCAAACAAAGTTCGTACCCGCTCTAACAAAGTTCGTAACCCCTATCACAAAGTTTGTTCCATCTCTAACAAAGTCCGTACCCTCTCTAACAAAGTTCGTACCTTGTCTAGCAAAGTTCGTACGCTCTCTAACAAAGTTCGTACCCCCTCTCATAAAGTTCGTACCCTCTCTAACAAAGTTCATACCTCTATAACAAGGTTCGTACCATCTCTAACAAAGTTCGTACCATCTCCAACAAAGTTCGTACCCTCTCTAACAAAGTTTGTACCCCCTCCCGTAAAGTTCGTACCTCTATAACAAGGTTCGTAGCATCTTTAATAAAAGTTCGTACCATCTCTAACAAAGTTCGTACCCCCTCTCATAAAGTTCGTACCCTCTCTAACAAAGTTGATTGCATTTCTAACAAAGTTCAAACCCTCCCAAAAAAGGTTCGTACCCATTCTCCCAAAGTTCGTTCCCTCTCCAAACAAGTTCGTGTCATCTCTAACAAAGTTCGTACCTTCTCTAACAAAGTTCGTACCTCTCTAACAAAGTTCGTACCTTCTCTAAAAAAGTTCATACCCTCTTTAACAAAGTTTGTATCTCCTCTAAAAAAGTTTGTACCTCTATAACAAAGTTCGTACCCGTTCTAACAAAAGTCGTAGCTTCTCTAAGAAAGTTCGTACCCTCTCTAACAAAGTTCGTACCCCCTCTTAAAAAGTTCGCACCCTCTATAACAAGGTTCGTACCATCTCTAAAAAAGTTCGTACCCTCTTTAACAAAGTTCGTACCTCCTCTCAAAAAGTTCATACCCTCTCTAAAAAAGTTCGTACCCTCGCTAACAAAGTTCGTACCTCTCTAAAAAGGTTGATACCCTCTCTAACAAAGTTCGTACCCCCTCTCAAAAAGTTTGTGCCCTCTCTAACAAAGTTCGTACCCTCTCTAACAATGTTTGTACCCTCGCTAACAAAGTTCGTACCTCTCTAACAAAGTTCGTACCCCCTCTCATAAAGTTCGTACCCTCTCTAACAAACTTCGTACCCCATCTCAAAAAGTTTGTACCCTCTCTAACAAAATTCGTACCCGCTCTAACAACGTTCGTACCCCCTCTCATAGTGTTCGTACTCTCTCTAACAAAGTTGATTGCATCTCTAACAAAGTTCAAACCCTCCCAAAAAAGGTTCGTACCCATTCTCCCAAAGTTCATTCCCTCTCCAACAAAGTTCGTACCCTCTCTAACAAAGTTTGTACCTTCTCTAACAAAGTTCGTTCCTCTCTAACAAAGTTCGTACCTTCTCTAAAAAAGTTCGTACCCTCTTTAAAAAAGTTCGTACCTCCTCTCAAAAAGTTCGTACCCTCTCAAAAAAAGTTCGTACCCTCTCTAACGAAGTTCGTACCCCCTCTCAAAAAGTTCGTACCCTCTCTAACAAAGTTCGTACCATCTCCAACAAAGTTCGAACCCTCTCTAACAAAGTTCGTACCCCCCTCTCATAAAGTTCGTACCCCCTCTCATAAAGTTCGTACCCTCTCTAACAAAGTTCGTACCTCTATAACAAGGTTCGTACCATCTATAACAAGGTTCGTACCATCTCTAACAAAGTTCATACTATCTCTAACAAAGTTCGTACCCCCTCTCATAAAGTTCGTACGCTCTCTAACAAAGTTCGTACCCCTTCTAAAAAAGTTCGTTCCAAATATGAGAAACCAATTGATTAATTTATTAAGCTAGAGTAAAGATTAGGAAGGTGTCCCAATAACAAGAATCCAATTGATTAATTGATTAAGCAAAACTTAAACTTAGGAAGGTGTCCCAATGTTGAGAAACCAATTGAGTAATTGATTAAGCTAAAGTAAAACTTAGTATGGTGTCCCAATGTGGAGAAACCAATTGATTAATTGATTAAGCTAAACTCAAACTTAGGAAGGTGTCTGGAAGATGAGCAACCAATTGATTAATTGATTAAGCTAAAGTAAAGCTTAGGAAGGTCTCCCAATGACAAGAATCTAATTGATTAATTGATTCAGCTAAACTAAAACTTGGGAAGGTGTCCCAAAGATGAGAAACCAATTGATTAATTGATTAAGCTAAAGTAAAACTTAGTATGGTGTCCCAATGATGAGAAACCAATTGAATAATTGATTAAGCTAAATGGAAAAATAGGAAGGTCTCGCAATGATGAGAAACCAATTGGTTAATTGATTAAGCTAAAGTAAAGCTTACGAAGGTGTCCCGATGACAAGAAACAAACTGATCAATTGATTAGCCTAACTAAAAGTTAGGAAGTTGTCGCAAAGATGAGAAACCAATTGATTAATTTAATAAGCTAAAGTAAAGCTTAAGAAGGTGTCCCAATGATAAGAAACCAATTGATTAATTGATTAAGCTAAACTAAAACTTAGGATGGTGTCCCAAAGATGAGAAACCAATTGATTCCTTGATTAAGCTACAGTAAAACGTAGGATGGTGTCCCAATGTGAAGAAACCAATTGAATAATTGATTAAGCTAAAATAAAACTTAGGGAGGTGTCCCAATGACGAGAAACCAATTGATTATTTGATTAAGCTAAACTAAAACTTAGGAAGTTGTCCCAAAGATGAGAAACCAATTGATTAATTTATTAAGCTAAAGTAAAGCTTAGGAAGGTGTCCCAATGACAAGAATCCAATTGATTAATTGATTAAGCAAAACTTAAAGTTAGGAAGGTGTCCCAATGATGAGAAACCAATTGATTAATTGATTAAGCTAAAGTAAAACTTAGTATGGTGTCCCAATGTGGAGAAACTAATTGATTAATTGATTAAGCTAAACTCAAACTTAGGAAGGTGTCTGGAAGATGAGCAACCAATTGGTTAATTGATTAAGCTAAACTAAAACTTAGGAAGTTGTCTGAAAGATGAGAAACCAATTGATTAATGTATTAAACTAAAGTAAGGCTTAGGAAGGTGTCCCAATGACAGGAATCCAATTGATTAATTGATTCAGCTAAACTAAAACTTGGGAAGGTGTCACAAAGATGAGAAACCAATTGATTGATTAAGCTAAAGTAAAACTTAGTATGGTGTCCCAATGTGGAGAAACCAATTGATTAATTGATTAAGCTAAAATCAAACTTAGGAAGGTGTCTGGAAGATGAGCAACCAATTGATTAATTGATTAAGCTAAACTAAAACTTAGGATGGTGTCCCAAAGATGGGAAACCAATTGATTCCTTGATTAAGCTAAAGTAAAACTTAGGATGGTGTCCCCATGTGGAGAAACCAATTGAAAAAGTTATTAAGCTAAAATAAAACTTAGGAACCTGTCCCGATGATGAGAAACCAATTAATTAACTGATTAAGGTAATGTAAAACTTAGGAAGGTGTCCCGATGATGAGAAACCAATTGATTAATTGATTAAGCTAAACTCAAACTTAGGAAGTTGTCCCAAAGATGAGAAACCTATTGAACAGTTTATTAAGCTAAAATAAAACTTAGGAAGGTGTCCCAATGATTAGAAACCAATTGATTAATTGATTAAGGTAATGTAAAACTTAGGAAGGTGTCCCAAAGATGAGAAACCAATATATTAATTGATTAAGCTAAAGTAAAGTTTAGGAAGTGTCCTAGTCTTAAGAAACCAATTGATTAATTGATTAGGCTTAACCAAAACTCAGGATGGTGTCCCAAGTAGGAGAAAACAATTGAATAATTGATTAAGCTAAAATAAAACTTAAGAAGGTGTCCCAATGATGAGAAACCAATTGATTAATTGGTTAAGCTAAACTAAAATTAGGAAATTGTCCCTAAGATGAGAAACCGATTGATTAATTTATCAAGCAAAAGTAAAGCTTGAGAAGGTGTCCCAATGATAAAAAAAAACCAATTGATTAATTGATTAAGCGAAAGTAAAACTTAGGATGGATTCCCAATGTGGTGAACGAATTGAATAATTGATTAAGCTAAAATAAAACTTAGGAAGGTGTCTCAATGATGAGAAACCAATTGATTAACTGATTAAGCTAAACAAAAACTTAGGAAGTTGTCCCAAAGATGAGAAACCAATTGATTAATTTATTAAGCTAAAGTAAAGCTTAGGAAGGTGTCCCAATGACAAGAATCCAATTGGTTAATTGTTTAAGCTAAACTTAAACTTAGGAAGGTGCCCCAAAGGTGAGAAACCAATTTATTAATTGATTAAGCTAAAGTAAAACTTAGTATCGTGTCCCAATGTGGACAAACCAATTGAATAATAGATTAAGTTAAAATAAAACTTAGGAAGGTGTCCCAATAATGAGAAACCAATTGATTAATTGATTAAGCTAAAATAAAGCTTAGGAAGGTGTCCCAATGACAAGAATCCAATTGATTAATTGCTTAAGCTAAACTAAAACCTAGTATGGTGTCCCATTGTGGAGAAACAAATTGAATAATTGATTAAGCTAAAATAAAACTTAGGAAGGTGTCCCAATGATGAGAAACCAACTGATTAATTGATTAAGCTAAACTCAAACTTAGGAAAGTGTCCCAAAGATGAGAAACCAATTGATTAATTGATTAAGCTAAGGTAAAACTTAGGATGGTGTCCTAATGTGGAGAAACCAATTGAATAATTGATTAAGCTAAAATAAAACTTAAGGAGGTGTCCCAATGATGAGAAACCAACTGATTATTTGATTAAGCTAAACTAAAACTTAGGAAGTTGTCCCAAAGATGAGAAACCAATTGATTAATTTATTAAGCTAGAGTAAAGCTTAGGAAGGTGTCCTAATGACAAGAATCCAATTGATTAATTGATTAAGCAAAACTTAAACTTAGGAAGGTGTCCCAATGTTGAGAAACCAATTGATTAATTGATTAAGCTAAAGTAAAACTTAGTATGGTGTCCCAATGTGGAGAAACCAATTGATTAATTGATTAAGCTAAACTCAAACTTAGGAAGGTGTCTGGAAGATGAGCAACCAATTGATTAATTGATTAAGCTAAAGTAAAGCTTAGGAAGGTCTCCCAATGACAAGAATCCAATTGATTAATTGATTCAGCTAAACTGAAACTTGGGAAGGTGTCCCAAAGATGAGAAACCAATTGATTAATTGATTAAGCTAAAGTAAAACTTAGTATCGTGTCCCAATGATAAGAAACCAATTGAATAATTGATTAAGCTAAATGGAAAAATAGGAAGGTCTCGCAATGATGAGAAACCAATTGGTTAATTGAGTAAGCTAGTAAAGCTTAGCAAGGTGTCCCAATGACAAGAAACAAACTGATCAATTGATTAGCCTAACTAAAAGTTAGGAAGTTGTCGCAAAGATGAGAAACCAATTGATTAATTTATTAAGCTAAAGTAAAGCTTAGGAAGGTGTCCTGATGACAAAAAAACAATTGATCAATTGATTAAGCTGAACTAAAACTTAGGAAGTTGTCTAAAAGATGAGAAACCAATATATTAATTTATTAAGCTAAAGTAAAGCTTAAGAAGGTGTCCCAATGATAAGAACCCAATTGATTAATTGGTTATGCTAAACTAAAACTTAGGATGGTGTCCCAAAGATGGGAAACCAATTGATTCCTTGATTAAGCTAAAGTAAAACTTAGGATGGTGTCCCCATGTGGAGAAACCAATTGAATAAGTTATTAAGCTAAAATAAAACTTAGGAAGCTGTCCTGATGATGAGAAACCAATTGATTAACTGATTAAGGTAATGTAAAACTTAGGAAGGTGTCCCTATGATGAGAAACCAATTGATTAATTGATTAAGCTAAACTCAAACTCAGGAAGTTGTCCCAAAGATGAGAAACCTATTGAATAATTTATTAAGCTAAAATAAAACTTAAGAAGGTGTCCCAATGATTAGAAACCAATTGATTAATTGATTAAGGTAATAGAAAACTTAGGAAGGTGTCCCAAAGATGAGAAACCAATGTATTAATTGATGAAGCTAAAGTAAAGCTTAGGAAGTGTCCCAGTCTTAAGAAACCAATTCATTAATTGATTAGGCTAAACCAAAACTTAGGATTGTGTCCCAAGTAGGAGAAAACAATTGAATAATTGATTAAGCTAAAATAAAACTTAAGAAGATGTCCCAATGATGAGAAACCAATTGATTAATTGACTAAGCTAAACTAAAATTAGGAAATCGTCCCTAAGATGAGAAACCGATTGACTAATTTATCAAGCAAAAGTAAAGCTTGAGAAGGTGGCCCAATGATAAAAAAACCAATTGATTAATATATTAAGCGAAAGTAAAACTTAGGATGGCTTCCCAATGTGGTGAACCAATTGAATAATTGATTAAGCTAAAATAAAACTTAGGAAGGTGTCTCAATGATGAGAAACCAATTGATTAACTGATTAAGCTAAACTAAAACTTAGGAAGTTGTCCCAAAGATGAGAAACCAATTGATTAATTTATTAAGCTAAAGTAAAGCTTAGGAAGGTGTCCCAATGACAAGAATCCAATTGGTTAATTGTTTAAGCTAAACTTAAACTTAGGAAGGTGTGCCGATGACAAGAAACAAACTGATCAATTGATTAAGCTAAACTAAAATTAGGAAATCGTCCCTAAGATGAGAAACCGATTGACTAATTTATCAAGCAAAAGTAAAGCTTGAGAAGGTGGCCCAATGATAAAAAAACCAATTGATTAATATATTAAGCGAAAGTAAAACTTAGGATGGCTTCCCAATGTGGTGAACCAATTGAATAATTGATTAAGCTAAAATAAAACTTAGGAAGGTGTCCCAATGATGAGAAACCAATTGATTAACTGATTAAGCTAAACTAAAACTTAGGAAGTTGTCCCAAAGATGAGAAACCAATTGATTAATTTATTAAGCTAAAGTAAAGCTTAGGAAGGTGTCCCAATGACAAGAATCCAATTGGTTAATTGTTTAAGCTAAACTTAAACTTAGGAAGGTGTGCCGATGACAAGAAACCAACTGATCAATTGATTAGGCTAAACTAAAACTTACGAAGTTGTTCCAAAGATGAGAAACCAATTGATCATTTCATTAAGCTAAAGTAAAACTTAGTATGGTGTCCCAATGTGGAGAAACCAATTGAATAATTGATTAAGCTCAAATAAAACTTAGGAAGGTGTCCCAATGAAGAAAAACCAACTGATTAATTGATTAAGCGAAACTAAAAGTTAAGAAGGTGTCCCAATGACGAGAAACCAATTGAATAATTGATAAAGCTAAACTAAAACTTAGGATGGTGTCCCAAAGATGAGAAACCAATTGATTCCTTGATTAAGCGAAAGTAAAACGTAGGATGGCATCCCAATGTGGAGAAACCAATTGATTAATTGATTAAGCGAAACTCAAACTTAGGAACGTGTCCCAAAGATGAGAAACCAATTGATTAATTGATTAAGCTAAACTCAAACTTAGGAAGGTGTCCCAATGACGAGAAACCAACTGATTAATTGATTATGCTAAACTAAAACTTACGAAGGTGTCCCAATGATGAGAGACCAATTGAATAATTGATTAAGCTAAATTGAAAGTTAGGAAGGTCTCCCAATGATGAGAAACCAATTGATTAATTGATTAAGCTAAACTCAAACTTAGGAAGTTGTCCCAAAGATGAGAAACCAATTGATTAATTTATTAAGCTAAAGTAAAGCTTAGGAAGGTGTCCTAATGACAAGAATCCAATTGATTAATTGATTAAGCTAAACTGAAACTTAGGAAGGTGTCCCAAAGATGAGAAACCAATTGATTAATTGATTAAGCTAAAGTACAACTTAGTATGGTGTCCCAATGTGGAGAAACCAATTAAATAATTGATTAAGCTAAAATAAAAATTAGGAAGGTGTCCCAATGATGAGAAACCAACTGATTAATTGATTAAGCTAAGCAAAAACTTAGGCAGGGGTCCCAATGATGAGAAACCAATAGAATAATTGATTAACCTAAATTGAAACTTAGGAAGGTGTCCGAATGATGAGAAACCAACTGATTAAATGATTAAGCTAAACTAAAACTTAGGAAGGTGTCCCAAAGATGAGAAACCAATTGACTAATTGATTAAGCTAAGGTAAAACTTAGTATGGTGTCCCAATGTGGAGAAACCAATTGAATAATTCATTAAGCTAAAATAAAACTTAGGGAAGTGTCCCAATGATGAGAAACCAATTGATTATTTGATTAAGCTAAACAAAAACTTAGGAAGTTGTCCCAAATATGAGAAACCAATTGATTAATTTATTAAGCTAAAGTAAAGCTTAGGAACGTGTCCCAATGACAAGAATCCAATTGATTAATTGATTAAGCAAAACTTAAAGTTAGGAAGGTGTCCCAATGATGAGAAACCAATTGATTAATTGATTAAGCTAAAGTAAAACTTAGTATGGTGTCCCAATGTGGAGAAACCAATTGATTAATTGATTAAGCTAAAGTCAAACTTAGGAAGGTGTCTGGAAGATGAGCAACCAATTGATTAATTGATTAAGCTAAACTAAAACTTAGGAAGTTGTCCCAAATATGAGAAAGCAATTGATTAATTTATTAAGCTAAAGTAAGGCTTAGGAAGGTGTCCCAATGACAAGAATCCAATTGAATAATTGATTCAGCTAAACTAAAACTTGGGAAGGTGTCCCAAAGATTAGAAACCAATTGATTAATTGATTAAGCTAAAGTAAAACTTAGTATGGTGTCCCAATGTGGAGAAACCAATTGATTAATTGATTAAGCTAAACTCAAACTCAGGAACGTGTCCCAAAGATGAGAAACCAATTGATTAATTGATTAAGCTAAGTTAAAACTTAGGATGGTGTCCCAATGTGATGAAACCAATTGAATAATTGATTAAGCTAAAATAAAACTTAGGGAGGTGTCCCAATGACGAGAAACCAACTGATTATTTGATTAAGCTAAACTAAAACTTAGGAAGTTGTCCCAAATATGAGAAAGCAATTGATTAATTTATTAAGCTAAAGTAAAGCTTAGGAAGGTGTCCTAATGACAAGAATCTAATTGATTAATTGATTAAGTTAAAGTAAAACTTAGTATGGTGTCCCAATGTGGAGAAACCAATTGATTAATTGATTAAGCTAAACTCAAACTTAGGAAGGTGTCCCAATGACGAGAAACCAACTAATTAATTGATTATGCTAAACTAAAACTTACGAAGGTGTCCCAATGATGAGAGACCAATTGAATAATTGAGTAAGCTAAATTGAAAGTTAGGAAGGTCTCCCAATGATGAGAAACCAATTGATTAATTGATTAAGCTAAAATCAAACTTAGGAAGTTGTCCTAAAGATGAGAAACCAATTGATTAATTTATTAAGCTAAAGTAAAGCTTAGGAAGGTGTCCTAATGACAAGAATCCAATTGATTAATTGATTAAGCTAAACTGAAACTTAGGAAGGTGTCCCAAAGATGAGAAACCAATTGATTGATTAAGCTCAAGTACAACTTAGTATGGTGTCCTAATGTGGAGAAACCAATTAAATAATTGATTAAGCTAAAATAAAACTTAGGAAGGTGTCTTAATGATGAGAAACCAACTGCTTAATTGATTAAGCTAAGCAAAAACTTAGGAAGGGGTCCCAATGATGAGAAACCAATAGAATAATTGATTAACCTAAATTGAAACTTAGGAAGGTGTTCGAATGATGAGAAACCAACTGATTAAATAATTAAGCTAAACTCAAACTTAGGAAGGTGTCCCAAAGATGAGAAACCAATTGACTAATTGATTAAGCTAAGGTAAAACTTAGTATGGTGTCCCAATGTGGAGAAACCAATTGAATAATTCATTAAGCTAAAATAAAACTTAGGGAAGTGTCCCAATGATGAGAAACCAATTGATTAATTGATTAAGCTAAAGTAAAGCTTAAGAAGGTGTCCCAATGATGAGAAACCAATTCATTAATTATTTAAACTAAACTAAAACTTAGGAAGGTGTTCCAATAATTAGAACCCAATTGATTAAGGTAAACTAAAACTTAGGAAGGTGTCCCAATGATGAGAAACCAATTGATTACTTGATTAAGTTAAAGTAAAACCTAGGATGGTGTCCCAATGTGTAGAAACAAATTGAATAATTGATTAAGCTAAAATAAAACTTAGGAAGGTGTCCGAATGATGAGAAACCAACTGATTAATTGATTAAGCTAAACTCAAACTTAGGAAGGTGTCCCAAACATGAGAAACCAATTGATTAATTGATTAAGCTAAGGTAAAACTTAGTATGGTGTCCCAATGTGGAGAAACCAATTGAATAAAATATTCAGGTAAAATAAAAGTTAGGGAGGTGTCGCAATGATGAGAAACCAATTGATTATTTGATTAAGCTAAACTAATACTTAGGAAGTTGTCCCAAATATGAGAAACCAATTGATTCATTTATTAAGCTAAAGTAAAGCTTAAGAAGGTGTCCCAATGACAAGAATCCAATTGATTAATTGATTAAGCAAAACTTAAACTTAGGAAGGTGTCCCAATGATGAGAAACCAATTTATTAATTGATTAAACTAAAGTAAAACTTAGAATGGTGTCCCAATGTGGAGAAACCAATTGATTAATTGATTAAGCTAAACTCAAACTTTGGAAGATGTCTGGAAGATGAGCAACCAATTGATTAATTGATTAAGTTAAAGTAAAACTTAGGATGGTGTCCCAATGTGGAGAAATCAATTGAATAATTGATTAAGCTAAACTAAAACTTCGGAAGGTGTCCCAATGACGAGAAACCAATTGATTAATTGATTATGCTAAAGTAAAACTTAGGATGGTGTCCCAATGTGAAGAAATCAATTGAATAATTGATTAAGCTAAACTAAAACTTAGGAAGGTGTCCTAATGATGAGAAACCAATTCATTAATTGATTAAGCTAAAGTAAAACTTAGTATGGTGTCCCAATGTGGAGAAACCAATTGATTAATTGATTAAGCTAAAGTCAAACTTAGGAAGCTGTCTGGAAGATGAGCAACCAATTGATTAATTGATTAAGCTAAACTAAAACTTAGGAAGTTGTTGGAAAGATGAGAAACCAATTGATTAATTTATTAAGCTAAAGTAAGGCTTAGGAAGGTGTCCCAATGACCAGAATCCAATTGAATAATTGATTCAGCTAAACTAAAACTTGGGAAGGTGTCCCAAAGATTAGAAACCAATTGATTAATTGATTAAGCTAAAGTAAAACTTAGTATGGTGTCCCAATGTGGAGAAACCAATTGATTAATTGATTAAGCTAAACTCAAACTAAGGAACGTGTCCCAAAGATGAGAAACCAATTGATTAATTGATTAAGCTAAGTTAAAACTTAGGATGGTGTCCCAATGTGATGAAACCAATTGAATAATTGATTAAGCTAAAATAAAACTTAGGGAGGTGTCCTAATGATGAGAAACCAACTGATTATTTGATTAAGCTAAACTAAAACTTAGGAAGTTGTCCCAAAGATGAGAAAGCAATTGATTAATTTATTAAGCTTAAGTAAAGGTTAGGAAGCTGTCCCAATGACAAGAATCCAATTGATTAATTTATTAACGTAAAGTAAAGCTTAGGATGGTGTCCCAATGATAAGAAACCAATTGATTAATTGATTAAGTTAAACTAAAACTTAGGAAGTTGTCCCAATGATGAGAAACCAATTGATTAATTGATTAAGCTAATGTAAAGCTTAGGAAGGTGTCCCAATGATGAGAAACCAATTGATTAATTGATTAAGCTAAACTAAAACTTAGGACGGTATCCCAATGTGGAGAAATCAATTGAATAATTGATTAAGTTAAACTAAAACTTAAGAAGGTGTCCCAATGATGAGAAACCAATTCATTAATTATTTAAACTAAACTAAAACTTAGGAAGGTGTTCCAATAATTAGAACCCAATTGATTAGGGTAAACTAAAACTTAGGAAGGTGTCCCAATGATGAGAAACCAATTGATTACTTGATTAAGTTAAAGTAAAACTTAGGATGGTGTCCCAATGTGTAGAAACAAATTGAATAATTGATTAAGCTAAAATAAAACTTAGGAAGGTGTCCGAATGATGAGAAACCAACTGATTAATTGATTAAGCTAAACTCAAACTTAGAAAGGTGTCCCAAACATGAGAAACCAATTGATTAATTGATTAAGCTAAGGTAAAACTTAGTATGGTGTCCCAATGTGGAGAAACCAATTGAATAAAATATTCAGGTAAAATAAAAGTTAGGGAGGTGTCGCAATGATGAGAAACCAATTGATTATTTGATTAAGCTAAACTAATACTTAGGAAGTTGTCCCAAATATGAGAAACCAATTGATTCATTTATTAAGCTAAAGTAAAGCTTAGGAAGGTGTCCCAATGACAAGAATCCAATTGATTAATTGATTAAGCAAAACTTAAACTTAGGAAGGTGTCCCAATGATGAGAAACCAATTTATTAATTGATTAAACTAAAGTAAAACTTAGTATGGTGTCCCAATGTGGAGAAACCAATTGATTAATTGATTAAGCTAAACTTAAACTTTGGAAGATGTCTGGAAGATGAGCAACCAATTGATTAATTGATTAAGCTAAACTAAAACTTAGGAAGTTGTCCCAAAGATAAGAAAGCAATTGATTAATTTATTAAGCTTAAGTAAAGCTTAGGAAGGTGTCCCAATGACGAGAATCCAATTGATTAATTGATTAAGCAAAACTTAAACTTAGGAAGGTGTCCCAATGATGAGAAACCAATTTATTAATTGATTAAACTAAAGTAAAACTTAGTATGGTGTCCCAATGTGGAGAAACCAATTGATTAGTTGATTAAGCTAAACTCAAACTTTGGAAGATGTCTGGAAGATGAGCAACCAATTGATTAATTGATTAAGCTAAACTAAAACTTAGGAAGTTGTCCAAAAGATGAGAAACCAATTGATTAATTTATTAGGCTAAAGTAAGGCTTAGGAAGGTGTCCCAATGACAAGAATCCAATTGAATAATTGATTCAGCTAAACTAAAACTTGGGAAGGTGTCCCAAAGATTAGAAACCAATTGATTAATTGATTAAGCTAAAGTAAAACTTAGTATGGTGTCCCAATGTGGAGAAACCAATTGATTAATTGATTAAGCTAAACTCAAACTTAGGAACGTGTCCCAAAGATGAGAAACCAATTGATTAATTGATTAAGCTAAGTTAAAACTTAGGATGGTGTCCCAATGTGATGAAACCAGTTGAATAATTGATTAAGTTAAAATAAAACTTAGGGAGGCGTCCCAATGAGGAGAAACCAACTGATTATTTGAATAAGCTAAACTAAAACTTAGGAAGTTGTCCCAAAGATGAGAAAGCAATTGATTAATTTATTAAGCTAAAGTAAAACTTAGTATGGTGTCCCAATGTGGAGAAACCAATTGATTAATTGATTAAGCTAAACTCAAACTTAGGAACGTGTCCCAAAGACGAGAAATCAATTGATTAATTGATTAAGCTAAGGTAAAACTTAGTATGGTGTCCCAATGTGGAGAAACCAATTGAATAAAATATTCAGGTAAAATAAAAGTTAGGGAGGTGTCGCAATGATGAGAAACCAATTGATTATTTGATTAAGCTAAACTAATACTTAGGAAGTTGTCCCAAATATGAGAAACCAATTGATTCATTTATTAAGCTAAAGTAAAGCTTAGGAAGGTGTCTCAATGACAAGAATCCAATTGATTAATTGATTGAGCAAAACTTAAACTTAGGAAGGTGTCCCAATGATGAGAAACCAATTTATTAATTGATTAAACTAAAGTAAAACTGAGAATGGTGTCCCAATGTGGAGAAACCAATTGATTAATTGATTAAGCTAAACTCAAACTTTGGAAGATGTCTGGAAGATGAGCAACCAATTGATTAATTGATTAAGCTAAACTAAAATTTAGGAAGTTGTCCCAAAGATGAGAAAGCAATTGATTAATTTATTAAGCTTAAGTAAAGCTTAGGAAGGTGTCCCAATGACAAGAATCCAATTGATTAATTGATTAAGCTAAAGTAAAACTTAGTATGGTGTCCCAATGTGGAGAAACCAATTGATTAATTGATTAAGCTAAACTCAAACTTAGGAACGTGTCCCAAAGATGAGAAACCAATTGATTAATTGATTAAGCTAAGTTAAAACTTAGGATGGTGTCCCAATGTGATGAAACCAGTTGAATAATTGATTAAGTTAAAATAAAACTTAGGGAGGCGTCCCAATGAGGAGAAACCAACTGATTATTTGATTAAGCTAAACTAAAACTTAGGAAGTTGTCCCAAAGATGAGAAAGCAATTGATTAATTTATTAAGCTAAAGTAAAGGTTAGGAAGGTGTCCCAATGACAAGAATCCAATTGATTAATTGATTAAGCAAAACATAAACCTAGGAAGGTGTCCCAATGATGAGAAACCAATTGATTAATTGATTAAGCTAAAGTAAAACTTAGTATGGTGTCCCAATGTGTAGAAACCACTTGAATAATTGATTCAACTAAAATAAAACTTAGGAAGGTGTCCCAATGATAAGAAACCAACTGATTAATTGTTTAAGCTAAACTAAAAGTTAGGAATGTGTCCCAATGATGAGAAACCAATTAAATAATTGATGAAGCTAAATTGAAAGTTAGAAAGGTCTCCCAATGATGAGAAACCAATTGATTAATTGATTAAGGTAAAGTAAAGCTTAGGACGGTGTCCCAATGATAAGAAACCAATTGATTAATTGATTAAGTTAAACTAAAACTTAGGAAGTTGTCCCAATGATGAGAAACCAATTGATTAATTGATTAAGCTAAAGTAAAGCTTAAGAAGGTGTCCCAATGATGAGAAACCAATTCATTAATTATTTAAACTAAACTAAAACTTAGGAAGGTGTTCCAATAATTAGAACCCAATTGATTAAGGTAAACTAAAACTTAGGAAGGTGTCCCAATGATGAGAAACCAATTGATTACTTGATTAAGTTAAAGTAAAACCTAGGATGGTGTCCCAATGTGTAGAAACAAATTGAATAATTGATTAAGCTAAAATAAAACTTAGGAAGGTGTCCGAATGATGAGAAACCAACTGATTAATTGATTAAGCTAAACTCAAACTTAGGAAGGTGTCCCAAACATGAGAAACCAATTGATTAATTGATTAAGCTAAGGTAAAACTTAGTATGGTGTCCCAATGTGGAGAAACCAATTGAATAAAATATTCAGGTAAAATAAAAGTTAGGGAGGTGTCGCAATGATGAGAAACCAATTGATTATTTGATTAAGCTAAACTAATACTTAGGAAGTTGTCCCAAATATGAGAAACCAATTGATTCATTTATTAAGCTAAAGTAAAGCTTAAGAAGGTGTCCCAATGACAAGAATCCAATTGATTAATTGATTAAGCAAAACTTAAACTTAGGAAGGTGTCCCAATGATGAGAAACCAATTTATTAATTGATTAAACTAAAGTAAAACTTAGAATGGTGTCCCAATGTGGAGAAACCAATTGATTAATTGATTAAGCTAAACTCAAACTTTGGAAGATGTCTGGAAGATGAGCAACCAATTGATTAATTGATTAAGTTAAAGTAAAACTTAGGATGGTGTCCCAATGTGGAGAAATCAATTGAATAATTGATTAAGCTAAACTAAAACTTCGGAAGGTGTCCCAATGACGAGAAACCAATTGATTAATTGATTATGCTAAAGTAAAACTTAGGATGGTGTCCCAATGTGGAGAAAACAATTGAATAATTGATTAAATTAAAACAAAACTTAGGAAGGTGTCTCAATGATGAGAAACCAACTGATTAATTGGTTAATCTAAAGTAAAATTTAGGAAGGTGTCCCAATGATGAGAAACCAATTGAATAATTGATGAAGCTAAATTGAAAGTTAGGAAGGTCTCCCAATGATGAGAAACCAATTGATTAATTGATTAAGGTAAAGTAAATCTTAGGACGGTGTCCCAATGATAAGAAACCAATTGATTAATTGATTAAGCTAAACTAAAACTTAGGAAGTCGTCCCAAAGAGGAGAAACCAATTGATTAATTCATTAAGCTAAAGTAAAGCTTAAGAAGGTGTCCTAGTGTTAAGAAACCAATTGATTAATTGATTAGCTAAACCTAAACTTTGGATGGTGTCCCAGTATGGAGAAAACAATTGAATAATTGATAAAGCTAAATTAAAACTTAGGAAGGTGTCCCAATGATGAGAAACCATTTGATTAATTGATTAAGCTAAACTAAAACTTAGGAAGTTGTCCCAAAGATGAGAAACCAATTGATTAATTGATTAAGCTAAAGTAAAGCTTAGGAAAGTGTCCTATTGATAAGAAACCAATTGATTAATTGATTAAGCTAAAGTACAGCTTAGGAAAGTGTCCCAATGATGAGAAACCAATTGATTAATTGATTAAGGTAAAGTAAAGCTTAGGACGGTGTCCCAATGATAAGAAACCAATTGATTAATTGATTAAGTTAAAGTAAAACTTAGGAAGTTGTCGCAATGATGAGAAACCAACTGATTAATTGGTTAAGCTAAACTAAAACTTAGGAAGGTGTCCCAATGATGATAAACCAATTGAATAATTGATTAGGCTAAATTGAAAGTTAGGAAGGTCTCCCAATGATGAGAACCCAATTGATTAATTGATTAAGCTAAAGTAAAGCTTAGGACGGTGTCCCAATGATAAGAAACCAATTGATTAATTGATTAAGTTAAACTAAAACTTAGGAAGTTGTCCCAAAGATGAGAAACCAATTGATTAATTGATTAAGCTAAAGTAAAGCTTAGGAAAGTGTCCTATTGATAAGAAACCAATTGATTAATTGATTAAGCTAAAGTACAGCTTAGGAAAGTGTCCTATTGATAAGAAACCAATTGATTAATTGATTAAGCTAAAGTAAAACTTAGGATGGTGTCCCAATGTGGAGAAACCAATTGAATAATTGATTAAATTAAAACAAAACTTAGGAAGGTGTCTCAAAGATTAGAAACCAACTGATTAATTGGTTAAGCTAAACTAAAACTTAGGAAGGTGTCCCAATGATGATAAACCAATTGAATAATTGATTAGGCTAAATTGAAAGTTAGGAAGGTCTCCCAATGATGAGAACCCAATTGATTAATTGATTAAGCTAAAGTAAAGCTTAGGACGGTGTCCCAATGATAAGAAACCAATTGATTAATTGATTAAGTTAAACTAAAACTTAGGAAGTTGTCCTAATGATGAGAAACCAATTGATTAATTGATGAAGTTAAACTAAAACTTAGGAAGTTGTCCCAATGATGAGAAACCAATTGATTAAGCTAATGTAAAGCTTAGGAAGGTGTCCCAATAATGAGAAACCAATTTATTAATTGATTAAACTAAAGTAAAACTGAGAATGGTGTCCCAATGTGGAGAAACCAATTGATTAATTGATTAAGCTAAACTCAAACTTTGGAAGATGTCTGGAAGATGAGCAACCAATTGATTAATTGATTAAGCTAAACTAAAACTTAGGAAGTTGTCCCAAAGATGAGAAAGCAATTGATTAATTTATTAAGCTAAAGTAAAGGTTAGGAAGGTGTCCCAATGACAAGAATCCAATTGATTAATTGATTAAGCAAAACATAAACCTAGGAAGGTGTCCCAATGATGAGAAACCAATTGATTAATTGATTAAGCTAAAGTAAAACTTAGTATGGTGTCCCAATGTGTAGAAACCACTTGAATAATTGATTAAACTAAAATAAAACTTAGGAAGGTGTCCCAATGATAAGAAACCAACTGATTAATTGTTTAAGCTAAACTAAAAGTTAGGAATGTGTCCCAATGATGAGAAACCAATTAAATAATTGATGAAGCTAAATTGAAAGTTAGGAAGGTCTCCCAATGATGAGAAACCAATTGATTAATTGATTAAGGTAAAGCAAAGCTTAGGACGGTGTCCCAATGATAAGAAACCAATTGATTAATTGATTAAGTTAAAGTAAAACTTAGGAAGTTGTCGCAATGATGAGAAACCAACTGATTAATTGGTTAAGCTAAACTAAAACTTAGGAAGGTGTCCCAATGATGATAAACCAATTGAATAATTGATTAGGCTAAATTGAAAGTTAGGAAGGTCTCCCAATGATGAGAACCCAATTGATTAATTGATTAAGCTAAAGTAAAGCTTAGGACAGTGTCCCAATGATAAGAAACCAATTGATTAATTGATTAAGTTAAACTAAAACTTAGGAAGTTGTCCCAAAGATGAGAAACCAATTGATTAATTGATTAAGCTAAAGTAAAGCTTAGGAAAGTGTCCTATTGATAAGAAACCAATTGATTAATTGATTAAGCTAAAGTACAGCTTAGGAAAGTGTCCTATTGATAAGAAACCAATTGATTAATTGATTAAGCTAAAGTAAAACTTAGGATGGTGTCCCAATGTGGAGAAACCAATTGAATAATTGATTAAATTAAAACAAAACTTAGGAAGGTGTCTCAAAGATGAGAAACCAACTGATTAATTGGTTAAGCTAAACTAAAACTTAGGAAGGTGTCCCAATGATGATAAACCAATTGAATAATTGATTAGGCTAAATTGAAAGTTAGGAAGGTCTCCCAATGATGAGAACCCAATTGATTAATTGATTAAGCTAAAGTAAAGCTTAGGACGGTGTCCCAATGATAAGAAACCAATTGATTAATTGATTAAGTTAAACTAAAACTTAGGAAGTTGTCCTAATGATGAGAAACCAATTGATTAATTGATGAAGTTAAACTAAAACTTAGGAAGTTGTCCCAATGATGAGAAACCAATTGATTAAGCTAATGTAAAGCTTAGGAAGGTGTCTCAATGATGAGAAACCAAGTGATTAATTGGTTAAGCTAAACTAAAATTTAGGAAGGTGTCCCAATGATGAGAAACCAATTGAATAATTGATTAAGCTAAATTCGAAGTTAGGAAGGTCTCCCAATGATAAGAACTCAATTGATTAATTGATTAAGCTAAATTAAAACTTAGGAAGTTGTCCCAAAGATGAGAAACCAATTAATTAATTATTTAAGCTAAACTAAAACCTAGTATGGTGTCCCAATGTGGAGAAACAAATTGAATAATTGATTAAGCTAAATTAAAACTTAGGAAGGTGTCCGAATGATGAGAAACCAACTGATTAATTGATTAAGCCAAACTCAAACTTGGGAAGGTGTCCCGAAGATGAGAAACCACTTGATTAATTATTTAAGCTAAACTAAAACCTAGTATGGTGTCCCAATGTGGAGAAACAAATTGAATAATTGATTAAGCTAAAATAAAACTTAGGAAGGTGTCCGAATGATGAGAAACCAACTGATTAATTGATTAAGCCAAACTCAAACTTAGGAAGGTGTCCCGAAGATGAGAAACCACTTGATTAATTCATTAAGCTAAAGTAAAACTTAGTATGGTGTCCCAATGTGGAGAAACCAATTGATTAATTGATTAGGCTAAACTAAAACTTAGGAAGGTGTCCCAATGATGAGAAACCAATTCATTAACTTTTTAAGCTAAATTAAAACTTAGGAAGGTGTCCCAATGATAAGAAACCAACTGATTAATTGTTTAAGCTAAACTAAAAATTAGGAATGTGTCCCAATGATGAGAAACCAATTAAATAATTGATGAAGCTATAATTAAAGTTAGGAAGGTCTCCCAATGATGAGAAACCAATTGATTAATTGATTAAGGTAAAGTAAAGCTTCGGACGGTGTCCCAATGATAAGAAACCAATTGATTAATTGATTAAGTTACACTAAAACTTAGGAAGTTGTCCCAATGATGAGAAACCAATTGATTAATTGATTAAGCTAATGTAAAGCTTAGGAAGGTGTCCCAATGATGAGAAACCAATTGATTAAGCTAAACTAAAACTTAGGACGGTATCCCAATGTGGAGAAATCAATTGAATAATTGATTAAGTTAAACTAAAACTTAAGAAGGTGTCTCAATGATGAGAAACCAATTCATTAATTATTTAAACTAAACTAAAACTTAGGAAGGTGTCCCAATAATTAGAACCCAATTAATTAAGGTAAACTAAAAATTAGGAAGGTGTCCCAATGATGAGAAACCAATTGATTAATTGATTAAGTTAAAGTAAAACTTAGGATGGTGTCCCAATGTGGAGAAATCAATTGAATAATTGATTAAGCTAAACTAAAACTTAGGAAGGTGTCCCAATGATGAGAAACCAATGCATTAATTGATTAAGTTAAAGTAAAACTTAGGATGGTGTCCCAATGTGAAGAAACCAATTGAATAATTGATTAAATTAAAACAAAACTTAGGAAGGTGTCTCAAAGATGAGAAACCAACTGATTAATTGGTTAAGCTAAACTAAAACTTAGGAAGGTGTCCCAATGATGAGAAACCAATTGAATAATTGATTAGGCTAAATTCAAATTTAGGAAGGTCTCCCAATGATGAGAAACCAATTGATTAATTGATTAAGGTAAAGTAAAGCTTAGGACGGTGTCCCAATGATAAGAAACCAATTGATTAATTGATTAAGTTAAACTAAAACTTAGGAAGTTGTCCCAATGATGAAAACCAATTGATTAATTGATTAAGCTAATGTAAAGCTTAGGAAGGTGTCCCAATGATGAGAAACCAATTGATTAATTGATTAAGCTAAACTAAAACTTAGGAAGGTGTCCTAATGATAAGAAAACAATTGATTAATTGATTAAGCTAAAGTAAAGCTTAGGACGGTGACCCAATAATTGAATAATTGGATGAGAAACCATTTGATTAATTGATTAAGCTAAACTAAAGCTTAGGAAGTTTTCCCAATGATGAGAAACCAATTGATTAATTGATTAAGCTAAAGTAAAGCTTAGGAAAGTGTCCTATTGATAAGAAACCAATTGATTAATTGATTAAGCTAAAGTACAGCTTAGGAAAGTGTCCTATTGATAAGAAAGCGATTGATTAATTGATTAAGCTAAAATAAAACTTAGGATGGTGTCCCAATGTAGAGAAACCAATTGAATAATTGATTAAATTAAAACAAAACTTAGGAAGGTGTCTCAAAGATGAGAAACCAACTGATTAATTGGTTAAGCTAAACTAAAACTTAGGAAGGTGTCCCAATGATGAGAAACCAATTGAATAATTGATTAGGCTAAATTCAAAGTTAGGAAGGTCTCCCAATGATGAGAAACCAATTAATTAATTGATTAAGGTAAAGTAAAGCTTAGGACGGTGTCCCAATGATAAGAAACCAATTGATTAATTGATTAAGTTAAACTAAAACTTAGGAAGTTGTCCCAATGATGAGAAACCAATTGATTAATTGATTAAGCTAATGTAAAGCTTAGGAAGGTGTCTCAATGATGAGAAACGAACTGATTAATTGGTTAAGCTAAACTAAAATTTAGGAAGGTGTCCCAATGATGAGAAACCAATTGAATAATTGATTAAGCTAAATTCAAAGTTAGGAAGGTCTCCCAATGATAAGAACTCAATTGATTAATTGATTAAGCTGAATTAAAACTTAGGAAGTTGTCCCAAAGATGAGAAACCAATTGATTAATTATTTAAGCTAAACTAAAACCTAGTATGGTGTCCCAATGTGGAGAAACAAATTGAATAATTGATTAAGCTAAAATAAAACTTAGGAAGGTGTCCGAATGATGAAAAACCAACTGATTAATTGATTAAGCCAAACTCAAACTTGGGAAGGTGTCCGGAAGATGAGAAACCACTTGATTAATTCATTAAGCTAAAGTAAAACTTAGTATGGTGTCCCAATGTGGAGAAACCAATTGATGAATTGATTAGGCTAAACTAAAACTTAGGAAGGTGTCCCAATGATGAGAAACCAATTCATTAACTTTTTAAGCTAAACTAAAACTTAGGAAGGTGTCCCAATGATAAGAAACCAACTGATTAATTGTTTAAGTTAAACTAAAAATTAGGAATGTGTCCCAATGATGAGAAACCAATTAAATAATTGATGAAGCTAAATTGAAAGTTAAGAAGGTCTCCCAATGATGAGAAAATAATTGATTAATTGATTAAGCTAAAGTAAAGCTAAGGACGGTGACCCAATGATAATAAACCAATTGATTAATTGATTAAGCTAAAGTAAAGCTTAAGAAGGTGTCCTAGTGTTAAGAAACCAATTGATTAATTGATTAAGCTAAACCGAAACTTTGGATGGTGTCCCAGTATGGAGAACACAATTGAATAATTGATAAAGTTAAATTAAAACCTAGGAAGGTGTCCCAATGATGAGAAACCATTTGATTAATTGATTAAGCTAAACTAAAACTTAGGAAGTTTTCCCAAAGATGAGAAACCAATTGATTAATTGATTAAGCTAAAGTAAAGCTTACGAAAGTGTCCTATTGATAAGAAACCAATTGATTACTTGATTAAGCTAAAGTAAAGCTTAGGAAAGTGTCCTATTGATAAGAAACCAATTGATTAATTGATTAAGCTAAAGTAAAACTTAGGATGGTGTCCCAATGTGGAGAAACCAATTGAATAATTGATTAAGCTAAAATAAAACTTAGAAAGGTGTCTCAATAATGAGAAACCAATTGATTAATTGATTAAGCTAAACTAAAAGTTAGGATGGTGTCCCAATGTGGAGAAATCAATTGAATAATTGATTAAGCTAAACTAAAACTTAGGAAGGTGTCCTTATGACGAGAAACCAATTCATTAAGTATTTAAGCTAAAGTAAAGCTTAAGAAGGTGTCCTAGTGTTAACAAACCAATTGATTAATTGATTAAGCTAAACCTAAACTTTGGATGGTGTCCCAGTATGGAGAAAACAATTGAATAATTGATAAAGATAAATTAAAACTTAGGAAGGTGTCCCAAGGATTAGAAACCATTTGATTAATTGATTAAGCTAAACTAAAACTTAGGAAGTTTTCCCAAAGATGAGAAACCAATTGATTAATTGATTAGGCTAAAGTAAAGCTTAGGAAGGTGTCCCAATGATGAGAAACCAATTGATTAATTGATTAAGCTAAATTCAAACTTAGGATGGTGTCCCAAAGTGGAGAAACCATTTGAATAATGGATTAAACTAAAATAAAACTTAGGAAGGTGTCCCAATGAAGAGAAACCAACTGATTAATTGATTTAGCTAAACGAAAACTTAGGAAGGTGTCCCAATCATGAGAAACCAATTGATTAATTAATTAAACTAAAGTAAAGTTTAGGAAGGTGTCCCAATGATGAGAAACCAATTGATTCATTGATTAAGCTAAAGTAAAACTTAGGATGGTGTCCCAATGTGGAGAAACCAATTGAATAATTGATGAAACTAGAATAAAACTTAGGAAGGTGTCCCAATGATAAGAAACCAACTGATTAATTGTTTAAGATAAATTAAAAGTTAGGAAGGTGTCCCAATGATGAGAAACCAATTGAATAATTGAATAAGCTAAATTGAAAGTTAGCAAGGTCTCCCAATGATGAGAAACCAATTGATTAATTGATTAAGCTAAGGTAAAGCTTAGGAAGGTGTCCCAATGATGAGAAACCAATTAAATAATTGATTAAGCCAAATTGAAAGCTAGGAAGGTCTCCCAATGATGAGAAAGCAATTGACTAATTCATTAAGCTAAACTAGAACTTAGGAAGTTGTCCCAAAGATGAGAAACCAGTTGATTAATTGATTAAGCTAAAGTAAAGCTTAGGAAGGTGTCCTAATGATAAGAAACCAATTGAATAATATATTAAGCTAAAATAAATCTTAGGAAGGTGTCCCAATGATGAGAAACCAGTTGATTAATTGAATAAGGTAATGTAAAACTTAGGAAGGTGTCCCAATGATGAGAAACCAATTAAATAATTGATGAAGCTAAATTGAAAGTTAAGAAGGTCTCCCAATGATGAGGAACCAATTGATTAATTGAGTAAGCTAAAGTAAAGCTTAGGACGGTGTCCCAATGATAAGAAACCAATTGATTAATTGATTAAGCTAAACTAAAAGATAGGATGGTGTCCCAATGTGGAGAAATCAATTGAATAATTGATTAAGCTAAACTAAAACTTAGGAAGGTGTCCTAATCATGAGAAACCAATTCATTAAGTATTTAAGCTAAACTAAAACTTAGGAAGGTGTCCCAGTGATAAGAATCCAATTGATTAATTGATTAAGCTAAACTAAAACTTAGGAAGGTGTCCGAATGATGAGAAACCAATTGATTAATTGATTAAGCTAAAGTAAAACTTAGGATGGTGTCCCAATGTGGAGAAACCAATTGAATAATTGATGAAACTAAAATAAAACTTAGGAGGGTGTCCCAATGATAAGAAACCAACTGATTAATTGTTTAAGATAAACTAAGAGTTAGGAAGGTGTCCCAATGATGAGAAACCAATTGAACAATTGATTAAGCTAAATTGAAAGTTAGGAAGGTGTCCCAATGATGAGAAACCAATTGATTAATTGATTAAGCTAAAGTAAAGCTTAGGACGGTGTCCCAATGATAAGAAACTAATTGATTAATTGATTAAGCTAGACTAAAACTTATGAAGTTGTCCCAATGATGAGAAGCCAATTGAATAATTGATTAAGCTAAAGTAAAGCTTAGGGAGGTGTCCTAATGATGAGAAACCAATTGATTAATTGATTAAGCTAAACTGAAACTTAGAATGGTGTCCCAATATGGAGAAACCATTTGAATAATTGATTAAACTAAAATAAAATTTAGGATGGTGTCCTAATGATGAGAAACGAACTGATTAATTGATTAAGCTAAACGAAAACTTAGGAAGGTGTCCCAATCATGGGAAACCAATTGATTAATTAATTAAAGTAAAGTAAAGTTTAGGAAGGTGTCCCAATGATAAGAAACCAGTTGATTAATTGATTAAGGTAATGTAAAACTTTAGATGGTGTCCCAATGACGAGAAAACCAATTGATTCATTTATTAAGGTAATGTAAAACTTAGGAAGGTGTCCGTATGACGAGAAACCAATTGATTAATTGATTAAGCTAAACTAAAACTCAGGAAGTTTCTCGAAAGATGAGAAACCAATTGAATAATTGAATAAGCCAAATTGAAAGTTAGGAAGGTCTCCCAATGATGAGAAACCAATTGATTAATTGATTACGCTAAACTAAAACTTAGGAAGTTGTCCCAAAGATGAGAAACCAATTGATTAATTGATTAAGTTAAAATAAAACTTAGGATGGTGTCCCAATATGAAGAAATCAATTGAATAATTGATTAAGCTAAACTAAATCTTAGGAAGGTTTCCCAATGATGAGAAACCAATTAAATAATTGATTCAGCCAAATTGAAAGCTAGGAAGGTCTCCCAATGATGAGAAAGCAATTGACTAATTCATTAAGCTAAAGTAAAACTTAGGAAGTTGTCCCAAAGATGAGAAACCAGTTGATTAATTGATTAAGCTAAAGTAAAGCTTAGGAAGGTGTCCTAATGATAAGAAACCAATTGAATAATATATTAAGCTAAAATAAATCTTAGGAAGGTGTCCCAATGATGAGAAACCAATTGAATAACAGATTAAGCAAAATTGAAAGTTAAGAAGGTCTCCCAATGATAAGAAACCAATTGATTAATTGATTTAGCTAAAGTAAAGCTTAGGAAGGTGTCCCAATGATAAGAACCCAATTAAATAATTGATTAAGCTAAAATAAAACTTAGGAAGGTGTCCCAATGACGAGAAACCAACTGATTAATAGATTAAGCTAAACTAAAACATAGGAAGTTGTCCCAATGATGAGAAACCAATTGAATAATTGATTAAGCTACACTAAAACTTAGAAAGCTGTCCCAATGATGAGAAACCAATTGATTGATTGATTAAGATAAAGTAAAATTAGGATGGTGTCCCAACGTGGAGAAACCAATTGAATAATTGATTAAGCAAAAATAAAACGTAGGAAGGTGTCCCAACGACGAGAAACCAACTGATTAATAGATTAAGCTAAAATAAAACTTAGGAAGGTGTCCCAATGATGAGAAACCAATTGAATAATTGATTAAGCTAAAATAAAACTTAGGAAGGTGTCCCAATGATGAGAAACCAATTGAATAATTGATTAAGCTACACTAAAACTTAGGATGGTGGCCCAATGTGGAGAAACCAATTGAATAATTGATTAAGCTAAAATAAAACTTAGGAAGGTGTCCCAATGATGAGAAACCAATTGAATAACTGATTAAGCTACACTAAAACTTAGAAAGCTGTCCCAATGATGAGAAACCAATTGATTAATTGATTAAGCTAAAGTAAAGGTTAGGAAGGTGTCCCAATGATGACAGACCAATTGATTAATTGATTAACCTAAGGTAAAACTTAGGATGGTGTCCCAATGTGATGAAACCAATTAAATAATTGATAAAACTAAAATAAAACTTAGGAAGGTGTCCCAATGATGAGAAACCAATTGAATAATTGATTAAGCTAAATTGAAAGTTAGGAAGGTCTCCCAATGATGAGAAACCAATCGATTAATTGATTAAGCTAAAGTAAAGCTTAGGAAGGTGTCCCAAAGATTAGAAACCAATTTATTAAATGATTAAGCTAAAATAAAACCTAGGAAGGTTTCCCAATTATGAGAAACCAATTGATTAATTGATTAAGATAAAGTAAAATTAGGATGGTGTCCCCACGTGGAGAAACCAATTGAATAATTGATTAAGCAAAAATAAAACTTAGGAAGGTGTCCCAATCACGAGAAACCAACTGATTAATGGATTAAGCTAAAATAAAACTTAGGAAGGTGTCTCAATGATGAGAAACCAATTGAATAATTGATTAAGCTAAATTGAAAGTTAGGAAGGTCTCTCAATGATGAGAAACCAATCGATTAATTGATTAAGCTAAAGTAAAGCTTAGGAAGGTGTCCCAAAGATGAGAAACCAATTTATTAAATGATTAAGCTAAACTAAAACCTAGGAAGGTGTCCCAATGATGAGAAACCAATTGATTAATTGATTAAGCTGAATTTCAAGTTAGGAAGGTCTCCTAATGATGAACAAACCAATTGATTAAATGATTAAGCTAAACTAAAACCTAGGAAGGTGTCCCAATGATGAGAAACCAATTGATTAATTGATTAAGATAAAGTAAAACTTAGGATGGTGTGCCAATGTGGAGAAACCAATTGAATAATTTATTAAGCAAAAATAAAACTTAGGAAGGTGTCCCAATGATGAGAAACCAACTGATTAATAGATTAAGCTAAAGTAAAGCTTAGGAAGGTGTCCCAAAGATAAGAAACCAATTGATTAATTGATTCAGCTAAAGTAAAACTTAGGATGGTGTCCCAATGTGGAGAAACCAATTGAATAATTGATTAAGCTAAAATAAAACTTAGGAAGGTGTCCCAATGATGAGAAACCAATTGAATAATTGATTAAGCTACACTAAAACTTAGAAAGCTGTCCCAATGATGAGAAACCAATTGATTAATTGATTAAGCTAAGGTAAATCATAGGAAGTGTCCCAATGATGACAGACCAATTGATTAATTGATTAAGCTAAGGTAAAACTTAGGATGGTGTCCCAATGTAGTGAAACCAATTAAATAATTGATAAAACTAAAATAAAACTTAGGAAGGTGTCCCAATGACGAGAAACCGACTGATTAATAGAATAAGCTAAAATAAAACTTAGGAAGGTGTCCCAATGATGAGAAACCAATTGAATAATTGATTAAGCTAAATTGAAAGTTAGGAAGGTCTCCCAATGATGAGAAAGCAATCTTTTAATTGATTAAGCTAAAGTAAAGCTTAGGAAGGTGTCCCAAAGATGAGAAACCAATTTATTAAATGATTAAGATAAACCAAAACCTAGGGAGGTGTCCCAATGATGAGAAACCAATTGATTAATTGATTAAGATAAAGTAAAATTAGGATGGTGTCCCAACGTGGAGAAACCAATTGAAAAATTGATTAAGCAAAAATAAAACTTAGGAAGGTGTCCCAATGACGAGAAACCAACTGATTAATAGATTAAGCTAAAATAAAACTTAGGAAGGTGTCCCAATGATGAGAAACCAATTGAATAATTGATTAAGCTAAATTGAAAGTTAGGAAGGTCTCACAATGATGAGAAACCAATCGATTAATTGATTAAGCTAAAGTAAAGCTTAGGAAGGTGTCCCAAAGATAAGAAACCAATTGATTAATTGATTCAGCTAAAGTAAAACTTAGGATGGTGTCCCAATGTGGAGAAACCAATTGAATAATTGATTAAGCTAAAATAAAACTTAGGAAGGTGTCCCAATGATGAGAAACCAATTGAATAATTGATTAAGCTACACTAAAACTTAGAAAGCTGTCCCAATGATGAGAAACCAATTGATTAATTGATTAAGCTAAAGTAAAGCTTAGGAAGGTGTCCCAATGATGACAGACCAATTGATTAATTGATTAACCTAAGGTAAAACTTAGGATGGTGTCCCAATGTGGTGAAACCAATTAAATAATTGATAAAACTAAAATAAAACTTGGGAAGGTGTCCCAGTGGCGAGAAACCCACTGATTAATAGAATAAGCTAAAATAAAACTTAGGAAGGTGTCCCAATGATGAGAAACCAATTGAATAATTGATTAAGTTAAATTGAAAGTTAGGAAGGTCTCCCAATGACGAGAAACCAGTCGATTAATTGATTAAGCTAAAGTAAAGCTTAGGAAGGTGTCCCAAAGATGAGAAACCAATTTATTAAATGATTAAGCTAAACTAAAACCTAGGAAGGTGTCCCAATGATGAGAAACCAATTGATTAATTGATTAAGCTGAATTTCAAGTTAGGAAGGTCTCCTAATGATGAACAAACCAATTGATTAAATGATTAAGCTAAACTAAAACCTAGGAAGGTGTCCCAATGATGAGAAACCAATTGATTAATTGATTAAGATAAAGTAAAACTTAGGATGGTGTGCCAATGTGGAGAAACCAATTGAATAATTTATTAAGCAAAAATAAAACTTAGGAAGGTGTCCCAATGATGAGAAACCAACTGATTAATAGATTAAGCTAAAGTAAAGCTTAGGAAGGTGTCCCAAAGATAAGAAACCAATTGATTAATTGATTCAGCTAAAGTAAAACTTAGGATGGTGTCCCAATGTGGAGAAACCAATTGAATAATTGATTAAGCTAAAATAAAACTTAGGAAGGTGTCCCAATGATGAGAAACCAATTGAATAATTGATTAAGCTACACTAAAACTTAGAAAGCTGTCCCAATGATGAGAAACCAATTGATTAATTGATTAAGCTAAAGTAAAGCTTAGAACGGTGTCCCAAAGATGAGAAACCAATTTATGAAATGATTAAGCTAAACTAAAACCTAGGAAGGTGTCCCAATGATGAGAAACCAATTGATTAATTGATTAAGATAAAGTAAAATTAGGATGGTGTCCTAACGTGGAGAAACCAATTCAATAATTGATTAAGCAAAAATAGAACTTAGGAAGGTGTCCCAATGACGAGAAACCAGCTGATGAATAGATTAAGCTAAAATAAAACTTAGGAAGGTGTCCCAATGATGAGAAACCAATTGAATAATTGATTAAGCTAAATTGAAAGTTAGGAAGGTCTCCCAATGATGAGAAACCAATCGATTAATTGATTAAGCTAAAGTAAAGCTTAGGAAGGTGTCCCAAAGATTAGAAACCAATTTATTAAATGGTTAAGCTAAACTAAAACCTAGGAAGGTGTCCCAATGATGAGAAACCAATTGATTAATTGATTAAGATAAAGTAAAATTAGGATGGTGTCCTAACGTGGAGAAACCAATTCAATAATTGATTAAGCAAAAATAGAACTTAGGAAGGTGTCCCAATGACGAGAAACCAACTGATGAATAGATTAAGCTAAAATAAAACTTAGGAAGGTGTCCCAATGATGAGAAACCAATTGAATAATTGATTAAGCTAAATTGAAAGTTAGGAAGGTCTCCCAATGATGAGAAACCAATCGATTAATTGATTAAGCTAAAGTAAAGCTTAGGAAGGTGTCCCAAAGATTAGAAACCAATTTATTAAATGATTACGCTAAACTAAAACCTAGGAAGGTTTCCCAATGATGAGAAACCAATTGATTAATTGATTAAGATAAAGTAAAATTAGGATGGTGTCCCAACGTGGAGAAACCAATTGAATAATTGATTAAGCAAAAATAAAACTTAGGAAGGTGTCCCAATGACGAGAAACCAACTGATTAATAGATTAAGCTAAAATAAAACTTAGGAAGGTGTCCCAATGATGAGAAACCAATTGAATAATTGATTAAGCTAAATTGAAAGTTAGGAAGGTCTCACAATGATGAGAAACCAATCGATTAATTGATTAAGCTAAAGTAAAGCTTAGGAAGGTGTCCCAAAGATAAGAAACCAATTGATTAATTGATTCAGCTAAAGTAAAACTTAGGATGGTGTCCCAATGTGGAGAAACCAATTGAATAATTGATTAAGCTAAAATAAAACTTAGGAAGGTGTCCCAATGATGAGAAACCAATTGAATAATTGATTAAGCTACACTAAAACTTAGAAAGCTGTCCCAATGATGAGAAACCAATTGATTAATTGATTAAGCTAAAGTAAAGCTTAGGAAGGTGTCCCAATGATGACAGACCAATTGATTAATTGATTAACCTAAGGTAAAACTTAGGATGGTGTCCCAATGTGGTGAAACCAATTAAATAATTGATAAAACTAAAATAAAACTTGGGAAGGTGTCCCAGTGGCGAGAAACCCACTGATTAATAGAATAAGCTAAAATAAAACTTAGGAAGGTGTCCCAATGATGAGAAACCAATTGAATAATTGATTAAGTTAAATTGAAAGTTAGGAAGGTCTCCCAATGACGAGAAACCAGTCGATTAATTGATTAAGCTAAAGTAAAGCTTAGGAAGGTGTCCCAAAGATGAGAAACCAATTTATTAAATGATTAAGCTAAACTAAAACCTAGGAAGGTGTCCCAATGATGAGAAACCAATTGATTAATTGATTAAGCTAAATTGAAAGTTAGGAAGGTCTCCTAATGATGAACAAACCAATTGATTAAATGATTAAGCTAAACTGAAACCTAGGAAGGTGTCCCAATGATGAGAAACCAATTGATTAATTGATTACGATAAAGTAAAACTTAGGATGGTGTGCCAATGTGGAGAAACCAATTGAATAATTTATTAAGCAAAAATAAAACTTAGGAAGGTGTCCCAATGATGAGAAACCAACTGATTAATAGATTAAGCTAAAGTAAAGCTTAGGAAGGTGTCCCAAAGATAAGAAACCAATTGATTAATTGATTCAGCTAAATTGAAAGTTAGGAAGGTCTCCCAATGATGAGAAACCAATCGATTAATTGATTAAGCTAAAGTAAAGCTTAGAACGGTGTCCCAAAGATGAGAAACCAATTTATGAAATGATTAAGCTAAACTAAAACCTAGGAAGGTGTCCCAATGATGAGAAACCAATTGATTAATTGATTAAGATAAAGTAAAATTAGGATGGTGTCCTAACGTGGAGAAACCAATTGAATAATTGATTAAGCAAAAATAGAACTTAGGAAGGTGTCCCAATGACGAGAAACCAGCTGATGAATAGATTAAGCTAAAATAAAACTTAGGAAGGTGTCCCAATGATGAGAAACCAATTGAATAATTGATTAAGCTAAATTGAAAGTTAGGAAGGTCTCCCAATGATGAGAAACCAATCGATTAATTGATTAAGCTAAAGTAAAGCTTAGGAAGGTGTCCCAAAGATTAGAAACCAATTTATTAAATGATTAAGCTAAACTAAAACCTAGGAAGGTGTCCCAATGATGAGAAACCAATTGATTAATTGATTAAGATAAAGTAAAATTAGGATGGTGTCCTAACGTGGAGAAACCAATTCAATAATTGATTAAGCAAAAATAGAACTTAGGAAGGTGTCCCAATGACGAGAAACCAACTGATGAATAGATTAAGCTAAAATAAAACTTAGGAAGGTGTCCCAATGATGAGAAACCAATTGAATAATTGATTAAGCTAAATTGAAAGTTAGGAAGGTCTCCCAATGATGAGAAACCAATCGATTAATTGATTAAGCTAAAGTAAAGCTTAGGAAGGTGTCCCAAAGATTAGAAACCAATTTATTAAATGATTACGCTAAACTAAAACCTAGGAAGGTTTCCCAATGATGAGAAACCAATTGATTAATTGATTAAGATAAAGTAAAATTAGGATGGTGTCCCAACGTGGAGAAACCAATTGAATAATTGATTAAGCAAAAATAAAACTTAGGAAGGTGTCCCAATGACGAGAAACCAACTGATTAATAGATTAAGCTAAAATAAAACTTAGGAAGGTGTCCCAATGATGAGAAACCAATTGAATAATTGATTAAGCTAAATTGAAAGTTAGGAAGGTCTCACAATGATGAGAAACCAATCGATTAATTGATTAAGCTAAAGTAAAGCTTAGGAAGGTGTCCCAAAGATAAGAAACCAATTGATTAATTGATTCAGCTAAAGTAAAACTTAGGATGGTGTCCCAATGTGGAGAAACCAATTGAATAATTGATTAAGCTAAAATAAAACTTAGGAAGGTGTCCCAATGATGAGAAACCAATTGAATAATTGATTAAGCTACACTAAAACTTAGAAAGCTGTCCCAATGATGAGAAACCAATTGATTAATTGATTAAGCTAAAGTAAAGCTTAGGAAGGTGTCCCAATGATGACAGACCAATTGATTAATTGATTAACCTAAGGTAAAACTTAGGATGGTGTCCCAATGTGGTGAAACCAATTAAATAATTGATAAAACTAAAATAAAACTTGGGAAGGTGTCCCAGTGGCGAGAAACCCACTGATTAATAGAATAAGCTAAAATAAAACTTAGGAAGGTGTCCCAATGATGAGAAACCAATTGAATAATTGATTAAGTTAAATTGAAAGTTAGGAAGGTCTCCCAATGACGAGAAACCAGTCGATTAATTGATTAAGCTAAAGTAAAGCTTAGGAAGGTGTCCCAAAGATGAGAAACCAATTTATTAAATGATTAAGCTAAACTAAAACCTAGGAAGGTGTCCCAATGATGAGAAACCAATTGATTAATTGATTAAGCTAAATTGAAAGTTAGGAAGGTCTCCTAATGATGAACAAACCAATTGATTAAATGATTAAGCTAAACTGAAACCTAGGAAGGTGTCCCAATGATGAGAAACCAATTGATTAATTGATTACGATAAAGTAAAACTTAGGATGGTGTGCCAATGTGGAGAAACCAATTGAATAATTTATTAAGCAAAAATAAAACTTAGGAAGGTGTCCCAATGATGAGAAACCAACTGATTAATAGATTAAGCTAAAGTAAAGCTTAGGAAGGTGTCCCAAAGATAAGAAACCAATTGATTAATTGATTCAGCTAAATTGAAAGTTAGGAAGGTCTCCCAATGATGAGAAACCAATCGATTAATTGATTAAGCTAAAGTAAAGCTTAAGAAGGTGTCCCAATGATTAGAAACCAATTGAATAATTGATTAAGCTACACCAAAACTTAGAAAGCTGTCCCAATGATGAGAAACCAATTGATTAACTGATTAAGCTAAGGTAAAGCATAGGAAGGTGTCCCAATGATGACAGACCAATTGATTAATTGATTAAGCTAAGGTAAAACTTAGGATGGTGTCCCAATGTAGTGAAACCAATTAAATAATTGATAAAACTAAAATAAAACTTAGGAAGGTGTCCCAATGACGAGAAACCGACTGATTAATAGAATAAGCTAAAATAAAACTTAGGAAGGTGTCCCAATGATGAGAAACCAATTGAATAATTGATTAAGCTAAATTGAAAGTTAGGAAGGTCTCCCAATGATGAGAAAGCAATCTTTTAATTGATTAAGCTAAAGTAAAGCTTAGGAAGGTGTCCCAAAGATGAGAAACCAATTTATTAAATGATTAAGATAAACTAAAACCTAGGGAGGTGTCCCAATGATGAGAAACCAATTGATTAATTGATTAAGATAAAGTAAAATTAGGATGGTGTCCCAACGTGGAGAAACCAATTGAAAAATTGATTAAGCAAAAATAAAACTTAGGAAGGTGTCCCAATGACGAGAAACCAACTCATTAATAGATTAACCTAAAATAAAACTTAGGAAGGTGTCCCAATGATGAGAAACCAATTGAATAATTGATTAAGCTAAATTGAAAGTTAGGAAGGTCTCCCAATGATGAGAAACCAATCGATTAATTGATTAAGCTAAAGTAAAGCTTAGAACGGTGTCCCAAAGATGAGAAACCAATTTATGAAATGATTAAGCTAAACTAAAACCTAGGAAGGTGTCCCAATGATGAGAAACCAATTGATTAATTGATTAAGATAAAGTAAAATTAGGATGGTGTCCTAACGTGGAGAAACCAATTGAATAATTGATTAAGCAAAAATAGAACTTAGGAAGGTGTCCCAATGACGAGAAACCAGCTGATGAATAGATTAAGCTAAAATAAAACTTAGGAAGGTGTCCCAATGATGAGAAACCAATTGAATAATTGATTCAGCTAAATTGAAAGTTAGGAAGGTCTCCCAATGATGAGAAACCAATCGATTAATTGATTAAGCTAAAGTAAAGCTTAGGAAGGTGTCCCAAAGATTAGAAACCAATTTATTAAATGATTAAGCTAAACTAAAACCTAGGAAGGTGTCCCAATGATGAGAAACCAATTGATTAATTGATTAAGATAAAGTAAAATTAGGATGGTGTCCTAACGTGGAGAAACCAATTCAATAATTGATTAAGCAAAAATAGAACTTAGGAAGGTGTCCCAATGACGAGAAACCAACTGATGAATAGATTAAGCTAAAATAAAACTTAGGAAGGTGTCCCAATGATGAGAAACCAATTGAATAATTGATTAAGCTAAATTGAAAGTTAGGAAGGTCTCCCAATGATGAGAAACCAATCGATTAATTGATTAAGCTAAAGTAAAGCTTAGGAAGGTGTCCCAAAGATTAGAAACCAATTTATTAAATGATTAAGCTAAACTAAAACCTAGGAAGGTTTCCCAATGATGAGAAACCAATTGATTAATTGATGAAGATAAAGTAAAATTAGGATGGTGTCCCAACGTGGAGAAACCAATTGAATAATTGATTAAGCAAAAATAAAACTTAGGAAGGTGTCCCAATGACGAGAAACCAACTGATTAATAGATTAAGCTAAAATAAAACTTAGGAAGGTGTCCCAATGATGAGAAACCAATTGAATAATTGATTAAGCTAAATTGAAAGTTAGGAAGGTCTCACAATGATGAGAAACCAATCGATTAATTGATTAAGCTAAAGTAAAGCTTAGGAAGGTGTCCCAAAGATTAGAAACCAATTTATTAAATGATTAAGCTAAACTAAAACCTAGGAAGGTTTCCCAATGATGAGAAACCAATTGATTAATTGATTAAGATAAAGTAAAATTAGGATGGTGTCCCAACGTGGAGAAACCAATTGAATAATTGATTAAGCAAAAATAAAACTTAGGAAGGTGTCCCATTGACGAGAAACCAACTGATTAATGGATTAAGCTAAAATAAAACTTAGGAAGGTGTCCCAATGATGAGAAACCAATTGAATAATTGATTAAGCTAAATTGAAAGTTAGGAAGGTCTCCCAATGATGAGAAACCAATCGATTAATTGATTAAGCTAAAGTAAAGCTTAGGAAGGTGTCCCAAAGATGAGAAACCAATTTATTAAATGATTAAGCTAAACTAAAACCTAGGAAGGTGTCCCAATGATGAGAAACTAATTGATTAATTGATTAAGCTGAATTTCAAGTTAGGAAGGTCTCCTAATGATGAACAAACCAATTGATTAAATGATTAAGCTAAACTAAAACCTAGGAAGGTGTCCCAATGATGAGAAACCAATTGATTAATTGATTAAGATAAAGTAAAACTTAGGATGGTGTGCCAATGTGGAGAAACCAATTGAATAATTTATTAAGCAAAAATAAAACTTAGGAAGGTGTCCCAATGATGAGAAACCAACTGATTAATAGATTAAGCTAAAGTAAAGCTTAGGAAGGTGTCCCAAAGATAAGAAACCAATTGATTAATTGATTCAGCTAAATTGAAAGTTAGGAAGGTCTCCCAATGATGAGAAACCAATCGATTAATTGATTAAGCTAAAGTAAAGCTTAGGAAGGTGTCCCAATGATTAGAAACCAATTGAATAATTGATTAAGCTACACCAAAACTTAGAAAGCTGTCCCAATGATGAGAAACCAATTGATTAATTGATTATCTAAGGTAAAGCATAGGAAGGTGTCCCAATGATGACAGACCAATTGATTAATTGATTAAGCTAAGGTAAAACTTAGGATGGTGTCCCAATGTAGTGAAACCAATTAAATAATTGATAAAACTAAAATAAAACTTAGGAAGGTGTCCCAATGACGAGAAACCGACTGATTAATAGAATAAGCTAAAATAAAACTTAGGAAGGTGTCCCAATGATGAGAAACCAGTTGAATAATTGATTAAGCTAAATTGAAAGTTAGGAAGGTCTCCCAATGATGAGAAAGCAATCTTTTAATTGATTAAGCTAAAGTAAAGCTTAGGAAGGTGTCCCAAAGATGAGAAACCAATTTATTAAATGATTAAGATAAACTAAAACCTAGGAAGGTGTCCCAATGATGAGAAACCAATTGATTAATTGATTAAGATAAAGTAAAATTAGGATGGTGTCCTAACGTGGAGAAACCAATTGAATAATTGATTAAGCAAAAATAGAACTTAGGAAGGTGTCCCAATGACGAGAAACCAGCTGATGAATAGATTAAGCTAAAATAAAACTTAGGAAGGTGTCCCAATGATGAGAAACCAATTGAATAATTGATTAAGCTAAATTGAAAGTTAGGAAGGTCTCCCAATGATGAGAAACCAATCGATTAATTGATTAAGCTAAAGTAAAGCTTAGGAAGGTGTCCCAAAGATTAGAAACCAATTTATTAAATGATTAAGCTAAACTAAAACCTAGGAAGGTTTCCCAATGATGAGAAACCAATTGATTAATTGATTAAGATAAAGTAAAATTAAGATGGTGTCCCAACGTGGAGAAACCAATTGAATAATTGATTAAGCAAAAATAAAACTTAGGAAGGTGTCCCAATGACGAGAAACTGATTAATAGATTAAGCTAAAATAAAACTTAGGAAGGTGTCCCAATGATGAGAAACCAATTGAATAATTGATTAAGCTAAATTGAAAGTTAGGAAGGTCTCCCAATGATGAGAAACCAATCGATTAATTGATTAAGCTAAAGTAAAGCTTAGGAAGGTGTCCCAAAGATTAGAAACCAATTTATTAAATGATTAAGCTAAACTAAAACCTAGGAAGGTGTCCCAATGATGAGAAACCAATTGAATAATTGATTAAGCTAAAATAAAACTTAGGAAGGTGTCCCAATGACGAGAAACCAACTGATTAATAGATTAAGCTAAAATAAAACTTAGGAAGGTGTCCCAATGATGAGAAACCAATTGAATAATTGATTAAGCTAAATTGAAAGTTAGGAATGTCTCCCACTGATGAGAAACCAATTGATTAATTGATTAAGCTAAAGTGAAGCTTAGGAAGGTGTCCCAATAATGAGAAACCAATTGATTAATTGATTAAGGTAAACATAAACTTAGAATGGTGTCCCAATGTGAAGAAATCAATTGAATAATTGATTAAGCTAAATTGAAAGTTAGGAAGGTCTCCCAATGATGAACAAACCAATTGATTAAATGATTAAGCTAAACTAAAACCTAGGAAGGTGTCCCAATGATGAGAAACCAATTGATTAATTGACTAAGATAACGTAAAACATAGGATGGTGTCCCAATGTGGAGAAACCAATTGAATAATTGATTAAGCAAAAATAAAACTTAGGAAGGTGTCCCAATGACGAGAAACCCACTGATTAATAGATTAAGCTAAAATAAAACTTAGGACGGTGTCCCAATGATGAGAAACCAATTGAATAAATGATTAAGCTAAATTGAAAGTTAGGAAGGTCTCCCAATGATGAGAAACCAATCGATTAATTGATTAAGCTAAAGTAAAGCTTAGGAAGGTGTCCCAAAGATGAGAAACCAATTGATTAATTGATTCAGCTAAAGTAAAACTTAGGATGGTGTCCCAATGTTGAGAAACCAATTGAATAATTGATTAAGCTAAAATAAAACTTAGGAAGGTGTCCCAATGACGAGAAATTAACTGATTAATAGATTAAGCTAAAATAAAACTTAGGAAGGTGTCCCAATGATGAGAAACCAATTGAATAATTGATTAAGCTAAATTGAAAGTTAGGAAGGTCTCCCAATGATGAGAAAGCAATCTTTTAATTGATTAAGCTAAAGTAAAGCTTAGGAAGGTGTCCCAAAGATGAGAAACCAATTTATTAAATGATTAAGATAAACTAAAACCTAGGGAGGTGTCCCAATGATGAGAAACCAATTGATTAATTGATTAAGATAAAGTAAAATTAGGATGGTGTCCCAACGTGGAGAAACCAATTGAAAAATTGATTAAGCAAAAATAAAACTTAGGAAGGTGTCCCAATGACGAGAAACCAACTGATTAATAGATTAAGCTAAAATAAAACTTAGGAAGGTGTCCCAATGATGTGAAACCAATTGAATAATTGATTAAGCTAAATTGAAAGTTAGGAAGGTCTCCCAATGATGAGAAACCAATCGATTAATTGATTAAGCTAAAGTAAAGCTTAGGAAGGTGTCCCAAACATGAGAAACCAATTGATTAATTGATTCAGCTAAAATAAAACTTAGGAAGGTGTCCCAATGTTGAGAAACGAATTGAATAATTGATTAAGCTAAAATAAAACTTAGGAAGGGGTCCCAATGACGAGAAACCCACTGATTAATAGATTAAGCTAAAATAAAACTTAGGAAGGTGTCCCAATGATGAGAAACCAATTGAATAATTGATTAAGCTAAATTGAAAGTTAGGAAGGTCTCCCAATGATGAGAAACCAATCGATTAATTGATTAAGCTAAAGTAAAGCTTAGAACGGTGTCCCAAAGATGAGAAACCAATTTATGAAATGATTAAGCTAAACTAAAACCTAGGAAGGTGTCCCAAAGATGAGAAACCAATTGAATAATTGATTAAGCTAAATTGAAAGTTAGGAAGGTCTCCCAATGATGAGAAAGCAATCTTTTAATTGATTAAGCTAAAGTAAAGCTTAGGAAGGTGTCCCAAAGATGAGAAACCAATTTATTAAATGATTAAGGTAAACTAAAACCTAGGGAGGTGTCCCAATGATGAGAAACCAATTGATTAATTGATTAAGATAAAGTAAAATTAGGATGGTGTCCCAACGTGGAGAAACCAATTGAATAATTGATTAAGCTAAAATAAAACTTAGGAAGGTGTCCCAATGACGAGAAACCAACTGATTAATAGATTAAGCTAAAATAAAACTTAGGAAGGTGTCCCAATGATGAGAAACCAATTGAATAATTGATTAAGCTAAATTGAAAGTTAGGAATGTCTCCCACTGATGAGAAACCAATTGATTAATTGATTAAGCTAAAGTAAAGCTTAGGAAGGTGTCCCAATAATGAGAAACCAATTGATTAATTGATTAAGGTAAACATAAACTTAGAATGGTGTCCCAATGTGAGAAATCAATTGAATAATTGATTAAGCTAAATTGAAAGTTAGGAAGGTCTCCTAAAGATGAACAAACCAATTGATTAAATGATTAAGCTAAACTAAAACCTAGGAAGGTGTCCCAATGATGAGAAACCAATTGATTAATTGATTAAGATAAAGTAAAACATAGGATGGTGTCCCAATGTGGAGAAACCAATTGAATAATTGATTAAGCAAAAATAAAACTTAGGAAGGTCTCTCAATGATGAGAAATCAATTGAATAATTGATTAAGCTAAATTGAAAGTTAGGAAGGTCTCCTAAAGATGAACAAACCAATTGATTAAATGATTAAGCTAAACTAAAACCTAGGAAGGTGTCCCAATGATGAGAAACCAATTGATTAATTGATTAAGATAAAGTAAAACATAGGATGGTGTCCCAATGTGGAGAAACCAATTGAATAATTGATTAAGCAAAAATAAAACTTAGGAAGGTGTCCCAATGACGAGAAACCCAGTGATTAATAGATTAAGCTAAAATAAAACTTAGGAAGGTGTCCCAATGATGAGAAACCAATTGAATAATTGATTAAGCTAAATTGAAAGTTAGGAAGGTCTCCCAATGATGAGAAACCAATCGATTAATTGATTAAGCTAAAGTAAAGCTTAGGAAGGTGTCCCAAAGATGAGAAACCAATTGATTAATAGATTAAGCTAAAATAAAACTTAGGAAGGTGTCCCAATGATGAGAAACCAATTGAATAATTGATTAAGCTAAATTGAAAGTTAGGAATGTCTCCCACTGATGAGAAACCAATTGATTAATTGATTAAGCTAAAGTAAAGCTTAGGAAGGTGTCCCCATGATGAGAAACCAATTGATTAATTGATTAAGCTAAACTAAAACTTAGGAAGTTGTCCCAGAGATGTGAAACCAATTGATTAATTGATTAAGCTAAAGTAAAGCTTAGGAAGGTGTCCTAAAGATAAGAAACCAATTGATCAATTGATTAAGCAAAAAAGTAAAACTTAGGATGATGTCCCAATGATAAGAACCCAACGAAACTAAAACTTAGAAAGCTATCCCAATGATGAGAAACCAATTCATTAATTTTTTTAACTAAACTAAAACTTAGGAAGGTGTCCTAATGATAAGAACCCAATTGATTAATTGATTAAGCTAAACTAAAACCTACGAAGGTCTCCTAATGATGAGAAACCAATTGATTAATTGATTAAGATAAAGTAAAACTTAGGATGGTGTCCCAATTTGGAGAAACCAATTGAATAATTGATTAAGCAAAAATAAAACTTAGGAAGGTGTCCCAATGATGAGAAACCAATTGATTAATTGATTAAGATAAAGTAAAATTAGGATTGTGTCCCAATGTGCAGAAACCAATTGAACATCTGATTAAGCAAAAATAAAACCTAGGAAGGTGTCCCAAAGACGAGAAAGCAACTGATTAATAGATTAAGTGAAAATAAAACTTAGGAAGGTTTCCCAATAACGAGAAACCAACTGATTAATAGATTAATCTAAACTAAAACTTAGGAAGTTGTCCCAATGATGAGAAACCAATTGAATAATTGATTAAGCTACACTAAAACTTAGAAAGCTGTCCCAATGATGAGAAACCAATTCATTAATTATTTTAGCTAAACTAAAACTTAGGAAGGTTTCCCAATGATAAGAACCCAATTGATTAATTGATTAAGCTAAACTAAAACTTAAGAAGGTGTCCCAATGATGAGAAACCGACTGATTAATTGATTAAGCTAAACTAAAACTTAGGAAGGCGTCCCAATGATGAGAAACCAATTGAATAATTGATTAAGCTAAATTGAAAGTCAGGAAGGTCTCCCAATGATGAGAAACCAATCGATTAATTGCTTAAGCTAAAGTAAAGCTTAGGAAGGTGTCCCAAAGATGAGAAACCAATTGATTAATTGATTAAGCTAAACTTGAACTTAGGATGGTGTCCCAGTGTGAAGAAATCAATTGAATAATTGATTAAGCTAAATTGAAAGTTAGGAAGGTCTCCCAATGATGAGAAACCAATTGATTAATTGATCAAGGTAAAGTAGAACTTAAGAAGGTGTCCCAACGATGAGACACCAATTCATTAACTATTTAGGCTAAACTAAAACTTAGGAAGTTGTCCCAAAGATGGGAAACCAATTGGATAATAGATCAAGCTAAAATAAAACTTAGGAAGGTGTCCCAGTGATGAGAAACCAACTGATTAATTGATTAAGCTAAAGTAAAACTTAGGAAGTTGTCGGAGTGATGAGAAACCAACTGATTAATTGATTAAGCTAAACTAAAACTTAGGAAGGTGTCCCGATGATGAGACACCAATTGAATAATTGATTAAGCTAAATTGAAAGTCAGGAAGGTCTCCCAATGATGAGAAACCAGTTGATTAATTGATCAAGGTAAAGTAGAACTTAAGAAGGTGTCCCAACGATGAGACACCAATTCATTAACTATTTAAGCTAAACTAAAACTTAGGAAGTTGTCCCAAAGATGGGAAACCAATTGGATAATAGATCAAGCTAAAATAAAACTTAGGAAGGTGTCCCAGTGATGAGAAACCAACTGATTAATTGATTAAGCTAATGTAAAACTTAGGAAGTTGTCGGAGTGATGAGAAACCAACTGATTAATTGATTAAGCTAAACTAAAACTTAGGAAGGTGTCCCGATGATGAGACACCAATTGATTAATTGATTAAGCAAAAATAAAACTTAGAAAGGTATCACAATGATGAGAAACCAATCGATTAATTGATTAAGCTAAACTTAAACTTAGGATGGTGTCCCAGTGTGAAGAACTCAATTGAATAATTGATTAAGCTCAATTGAAAGTTAGGACGGTCTCCTAATGATGAACAAACCAATTTATTAAATGATTAAGCTAAACTAAAACCTAGGAAGGTGTCCCAATGATGGGAAACCAATTGATTAATTGATTAAGATAAAGTAAAATTAGGATTGTGTCCCAATGTTGAGAAACCAATTGAATAATTGATTAAGCAAAAATAAAACTTAGGAAGGTGTCCCAATGACGAGAAACCAACTGATTAATAGATTAAGCTAAAATAAAACTTAGGAAGGTGTCCCAATGATGAGAGACCAATTGATTAATGGATTAAGCTAAAGTAAAGCTTAGGAAGGTGTCCCAATGATGAGAAACCAATCGATTAATTGATTAAGCTAAACTAAAACTTAGTAATGTGTCCCAATGATGAGAGACCAATTGATTAATGGATTAAGCTAAGGTAAAACTAAGGATGGTGTCTCAATGTGGAGAAACCAATTAAATAATTGATTAAACTAAAATAAGACTTAGCAAGGTGTCCCAATGATGAGAAACCAACTAATTAATTGATTAAGTTAAATTAAAACTTAGGAAGGTGTCCCAAAGATGAGAAACCAATTGACTAATATATTCAGCTAAAGTAAAACTTAGGATGGTGTCCCAATAACGAGAAACCAACTGATTAATAGATTAATCTAAACTAAAACTTAGGAAGTTGTCCCAATGATGAGAAACCAATTGAATAATTGATTAAGCTACACTAAAACTTAGAAAGCTGTCCCAATGATGAGAAACCAATTGATTAATTGATTAAGCTAAAGTAAAGCTTAGGAAGGTGTCCCAATGATGAGAAACCAATCGATTAATTGATTAAGCTAAACTAAAAGTTAGGAAGGTGTCCCAATGATGAGAGACCAATTGATTAATTGATTAAGCTAAGGTAAAACTTAGGATGGTGTCCCAATGTGGAGAAAGCAATTAAATAATTGATTAAACTAAAATAAGACTTAGCAAGGTGTCCCAATGATGAGAAACCAACTCATTAATTGATTAAGCTAAATTAAAACTTAGGAAGGTGTCCCAAAGATGGGAAACCAATTGATTAATTGATTCAGCTAAAGTAAAACTTAGGATGGTGTCCCAATGTGGAGAAACCAATTGAATAATTGATTAAGCCAAAATAAAACTTAGGAAGGTGTCCCAATGACGAGAAACCGACTGATTAATAGATTCATCTAAACTAAAACTTAGGAAGTTGTCCCAATGATGAGAAACCAATTGAATAATTGATTAAGCTACACTAAAACTTAGAAAGCTGTCCCAATGATGAGAAACCAATTGATTGATTGATTAAGCTAAAGTAAAGCTTAGGAAGGTGTCCCAATGATGAGAAACCAATCGATTAATTGATTAAGCTAAACTAAAACTTAGGAAGGTGTCCCAATGATGAGAGACCAATTGATTAATTGATTAAGCTAAGGTAAAACTTAGGATGGTGTCACAATGTGGAGAAACCAATTAAATAATTGATTAAACTAAAATAAGACTTAGGAAGGTGTCCCAATGATGAGAAACCAACTCATTAATTGATTAAGCTAAATTAAAACTTAGGAAGGTGTCCCAAAGATGAGAAACCAATTGATTAATTGATTCAGCTAAAGTAAAACTTAGGATGGTGTCCCAATGTGGAGAAACCAATTGAATAATAGATTAAGCAAAAATAAAACTTAGGAAGGTGTCCCAATGACGAGAAACCGACTGATTAATAGATTCATCTAAACTAAAACTTAGGAAGTTGTCCCAATGATGAGAAACCAATTGAATAATTGATTAAGCTACACTAAAACTTAGAAAGCTGTCCCAATGATGAGAAACCAATTGATTAATTGATTAAGCTAAAGTAAAGCTTAGGAAGGTGTCCCAATGATGAGAAACCAATCGATTAATTGATTAAGCTAAACTAAAAGTTAGGAAGGTGTCCCAATGATGAGAGACCAATTGATTAATTGATTAAGCTAAGGTAAAACTTAGGATGGTGTCACAATGTGGAGAAACCAATTAAATAATTGATTAAACTAAAATAAGACTTAGGAAGGTGTCCCAATGATGAGAAACCAACCGATTAATTGATTAAGCTAAACTAAAACTTAGGAAGGTGTCCCAATGATGAGAAACCAATTGAATAATTGATTAAGCTAAATTGAAAGTCAGGAAGGTCTCCCAATGATGAGAAACCAGTTGATTAATTGATCAAGGTAAAGTAGAACTTAAGAAGGTGTCCCAACGATGAGACACCAATTCATTAACTATTTAAGCTAAACTAAAACTTGGGAAGTTGTCCCAAAGATGGGAAACCAATTGGATAATAGATCAAGCTAAAATAAAACTTAGGAAGGTGTCCCAGTGATGAGAAACCAACTGATTAATTGATTAAGCTAAAGTAAAACTTAGGAAGTTGTCGGAGTGATGAGAAATCAACTGATTAATTGATTAAGCTAAACTAAAACTTAGGAAGGTGTCCCGATGATGAGACACCAATTGATTAATTGATTAAGCAAAAATAAAACTTAGAAAGGTATCACAATGATGAGAAACCAATCGATTAATTGATTAAGCTAAACTTAAACTTAGGATGGTGTCCCAGTGTGAAGAACTCAATTGAATAATTGATTAAGCTCAATTGAAAGTTAGGAAGGTCTCCTAATGATGAAGAAACCAATTTATTAAATGATTAAGCTAAACTAAAACCTAGGAAGGTGTCCCAATGATGAGAAACCAATTGATTAATTGATTAAGATAAAGTAAAATTAGGATTGTGTCCCAATGTGGAGAACCCAATTGAATAATTGATTAAGCAAAAATAAAACTTAGGAAGGTGTCCCAATGACGAGAAACCAACTGATTAATAGATTAAGGTAAAGTAAAGCTTAGGAAGGTGTCCCGATGATGAGAAACCAATCGATTAATTGATTAAGCTAAACTAAAACTTAGGAAGTTGTCCCAAAGATGAGAAACCAATTGATTAATTGATTCAGCTAAAGTAAAACTTAGGATGGTGTCTCAATGTGGAGAAACCAATTGAATAATTGATTAAGCTAAAATAAAACTTAGGAAGGTGTCCCAATGACGAGAAACCAACTGATTAATACATTAATCTAAGCTAAAACTTAGGAAGTTGTCCTAATGATGAGAAACCAATTGAATAATTGATTAAATTAAAATAAGACTTTGGAAGGTGTCCCAATGATGAGAAACCAACTGATTAATTGATTAAGCTAAACTAAAACTTAGGAAGGTGTCCCAATGATAAGAAACCAATTGAATAATTGATTAAGCTAAATTGAAAGTTAGAAAGGTCTCCCAATGATGAGAAACCAATTGATTAATTGATTAAGCTAAAGTAAAGCTTAGGAAGGTGTCCCAATGATGAGAAACCAATCGATTAATTGATTAAGCTAAACTAAAAGTTAGGAAGGTGTCCCAATGATGAGAGACCAATTGATTAATTGATTAAGCTAAGGTAAAACTTAGGATGGTGTCCCAATGTGGAGAAAGCAATTAAATAATTGATTAAACTAAAATAAGACTTAGGAAGGTGTCCCAATGATGAGAAACCAACTGATTAATTGATTAAGTTAAACTAAAACTTAGGAAGGTGTCCAAAGATGAGAAACCAATTGATTATTTGATTCAGCTAAAGTAAAACTTAGGATGGTGTCCCAATGTGGAGAAACCAATTGAATAATTGATTAATCTAAATACAACTTAGGAAGGTGTCCCAATGACGAGAAACCAACTGATTAATAGATTAATCAAAACTAAAACTTAGGAAGTATTCCCAAAGATGAGAAAACAATTCATTAATTGATTCAGGTAAAGTAAAACTTAGGATGGTGTCCCAATGTGGAGAAACCAATTGAATAATTCATTAAGCTAAAATAAAACTTAGGAAGGCGTCCCAATAACGAGAAACCAATTGATTAATAGATTAATCTAAACTAAAACTTAGGAAGTTGTCCCAGTGATGAGAAACCAATTGAATAATTGATTAAGCTACACTAAAACTTAGAAAGCTGTCCCAATGATGAGAAACCAATTGATTAATTGATAAAGCTAAAGTAAAGCTTAGGAAGGTGTCCCAATGATGAGAAACCAATCGATTAATTGATTAAGCTAAACTAAAAGTTAGGAAGGTGTCCCAATGATGAGAGACCAATTGATTAATTGATTAAGCTAAGGTAAAACTTAGGATGGTGTCCCAATGTAGAGAAAGCAATTAAATAATTGATTAAACTAAAATAAGACTTAGCAAGGTGCCCAATGATGAGAAACCAACTCATTAATTGATTAAGCTAAATTAAAACTTAGGAAGGTGTCCCAAAGATGGGAAACCAATTGATTAATTGATTCAGCTAAAGTAAAACTTAGGATGGTGTCCCAATGTGGAGAAACCAATTGAATAATTGATTAAGCAAAAATAAAACTTAGGAAGGTGTCCCAACGACGAGAAACCGACTGATTAATAGATTCATCTAAACTAAAACTTAGGAAGTTATCCCAATGATGAGAAACCAATTGAATAATTGATTAAGCTACACTAAAACTTAGAAAGCTGTCCCAATGATGAGAAACCAATTGATTGATTGATTAAGCTAAAGTAAAGCTTAGGAAGGTGTCCCAATGATGAGATACCAATCGATTAATTGATTAAGCTAAACCAAAAGTTAGGAAGGTGTCCCAATGATGAGAGACCAATTGATTAATTGATTAAGCTAAGGTAAAACTTAGGATGGTGTCACAATGTGGAGAAACCAATTAAATAATTGATTAAACTAAAATAAGACTTAGGAAGGTGTCCCAATGATGAGAAACCAACTCATTAATTGATTAAGCTAAATTAAAACTTAGGAAGGTGTCCCAAAGATGAGAAACCAATTGATTAATTGATTCAGCTAAAGTAAAACTTAGGATGGTGTCTCAATGTGGAGAAACCAATTGAATAATTGATTAAGCTAAAATAAAACTTAGGAAGGTGTCCCAATGACGAGAAACCAACTGATTAATAGATTAATCTAAGCTAAAACTTAGGAAGTTGTCCTAATGATGAGAAACCAATTGAATAATTGATTAAATTAAAATAAGACTTTGGAAGGTGTCCCAATGATGAGAAACCAACTGATTAATTGATTAAGCTAAACTAAAACTTAGGAAGGTGTCCCAATGATAAGAAACCAATTGAATAATTGATTAAGCTAAATTGAAAGTTAGAAAGGTCTCCCAATGATGAGAAACCAATTGATTAATTGATTAAGCTAAAGTAAAGCTTAGGAAGGTGTCCCAATGATGAGAAACCAATCGATTAATTGATTAAGCTAAACTAAAAGTTAGGAAGGTGTCCCAATGATGAGAGAACAATTGATTAATTGATTAAGCTAAGGTAAAACTTAGGATGGTGTCACAATGTGGAGAAACCAATTAAATAATTTATTAAACTAAATTAAGACTTAGGAAGGTGTCCCAATGATGAGAAACCAATTGATTAATTGATTAAGCTAAACTAAAACTTAGGAAGGTGTCCTAATGATGAGAAACCAATTGAATAATTGATTAAGCTAAATTGAAAGTCAGGAAGGTCTCCCAATGATGAGAAACCAGTTGATTAATTGATCAAGGTAAAGTAGAACTTAAGAAGGTGTCCCAATGATGAGAAACCAATTGATTAATTGATTAAGGTAAAGTAAAGCTTAGGAAGGTGACCCGATGCTGAGAAACCAATCGATTAATTGATTAAGCTAAACTAAAACTTAGGAAGTTGTCCCAAAGATGAGAAAACAACTGATTAATTGATTCAGCTAAAGTAAAACTTAGGATGGTGTCCCAATGTGGAGAAACCAATTGAATAATTCATTAAGCTAAAATAAAACTTCGGAAGGTGTCCAAATGACGAGAAACCAACTGATTAATAGATTAATCTAAACTAAAACTTAGGAAGTTGTCCCAATGATGAGAAACCAATTGAATAATTGATTAAGCTACACTAAAACTTAGAAAGCTGTCCCAATGATGAGAAACCAATTGATTAATTGATTAAGCTAAAGTAAAGCTTAGGAAGGTGTCCCAATGATGAGAAACCAATCGATTAATTGATTAAGCTAAACTAAAAGTTAGGAAGGTGTCCCAATGATGAGAGACCAATTGATTAATTGATTAAGCTAAGGTAAAACTTAGGATGGTGTCCCAATGTGGAGAAAGCAATTAAATAATTGATTAAACTAAAATAAGACTTAGGAAGGTGTCCCAATGATGAGAAACGAATTGAATAATTGATTAAGCTAAAATAAGACTTAGGAAGGTGTCCCAATGATGAGAAACGAATTGAATAATTGATTAAGCTAAATTGAAAGTTAGGAAGGTCTCCCAATGATGAGAAACCAATTGATTAATTGATTAAGGTAAAGTAAAGCTTAGGAAGTTGACCCGATGCTGAGAAACCAATCGATTAATTGATTAAGCTAAACTAAAACTTAGGAAGTTGTCCCAAAGATGAGAAAACAACTGATTAATTGATTCAGCTAAAGTAAAACTTAGGATGGTGTCCCAATGTGGAGAAACCAATTGAATAATTCATTAAGCTAAAATAAAACTTCGGAAGGTGTCCAAATGACGAGAAACCAACTGATTAATAGATTAATCTAAACTAAAACTTAGGAAGTTGTCCCAATGATGAGAAACCAATTGAATAATTGATTAAGCTACACTAAAACTTAGAAAGCTGTCCCAATGATGAGAAACCAATTGATTAATTGATTAAGCTAAAGTAAAGCTTAGGAAGGTGTCCCAATGATGAGAAACCAATCGATTAATTGATTAAGCTAAACTAAAAGTTAGGAAGGTGTCCCAATGATGAGAGACCAATTGATTAATTGATTAAGCTAAGGTAAAACTTAGGATGGTGTCCCAATGTGGAGAAAGCAATTAAATAATTGATTAAACTAAAATAAGACTTAGGAAGGTGTCCCAATGATGAGAAACGAATTGAATAATTGATTAAGCTAAATTGAAAGTTAGGAAGGTCTCCCAATGATGAGAAACCAATTGATTAATTGATTAAGGTAAAGTAAAGCTTAGGAAGGTGACCCGATGCTGAGAAACCAATCGATTAATTGATTAAGCTAAACTAAAACTTAGGAAGTTGTCCCAAAGATGAGAAAACAACTGATTAATTGATTCAGCTAAAGTAAAACTTAGGATGGTGTCCCAATGTGGAGAAACCAATTGAATAATTCATTAAGCTAAAATAAAACTTCGGAAGGTGTCCAAATGACGAGAAACCAACTGATTAATAGATTCATCTAAACTAAAATTTAGGAAGTTGTCCCAATGATGAGAAACCAATTGAATAATTGATTAAGCTACACTAAAACTTAGAAAGCTGTCCCAATGATGAGAAACCAATTGATTAATTGATTAAGCTAAAGTAAAGCTTAGGAAGGTGTCCCAATGATGAGAAACCAATCGATTAATTGATTAAGCTAAACTAAAAGTTAGGAAGGTGTCCCAATGATGAGAGACCAATTGATTAATTGATTAAGCTAAGGTAAAACTTAGGATGGTGTCCCAATGTGGAGAAAGCAATTAAATAATTGATTAAACTAAAATAAGACTTAGGAAGGTGTCCCAATGATGAGAAACGAATTGAATAATTGATTAAGCTAAATTGAAAGTTAGGAAGGTCTCCCAATGATGAGAGACCAATTGATTAATTGATTAAGCTAAGGTAAAACTTAGGATGGTGTCCCAATGTGGAGAAAGCAATTAAATAATTGATTAAACTAAAATAAGACTTAGGAAGGTGTCCCAATGATGAGAAACCAACTGATTAATTGATTAAGTTAAACTAAAACTTAGGAAGGTGTCCCAAAGACTAGAAACCAATTGATTATTTGATTCAGCTAAAGTAAAACTTAGGATGGTGTCCCAATGTGGAGAAACCAATTGAATAATTGATTAATCTAAATACAACTTAGGAAGGTGTCCCAATGACGAGAAACCAACTGATTAATAGATTAATCTAAACTAAAACTTAGGAAGTATTCCCAAAGATGAGAAAACAATTCATTAATTGATTCAGGTAAAGTAAAACTTAGGATGGTGTCCCAATGTGGAGAAACCAATTGAATAATTCATTAAGCTAAAATAAAACTTAGGAAGGCGTCCAAATGACGAGAAACCAACTGATTAATAGATTAATCTAAACTAAAACTTAGGAAGTTGTCCCAATGATGAGAAACCAATTGAATAATTGATTAAGCTACACTAAAACTTAGAAAGCTGTCCCACTAATGAGAAACCAATTGATTAATTGATTAAGCTAAAGTAAAGCTTAGGAAGGTGTCCCAATGATGAGAAACCAATCGATTAATTGATTAAGCTAAACTAAAACTTAGGAAGATGTCCCAATGATGTGAGACCAATTGATTAATGGATTAAGCTAAGGTAAAACTTAGGATGGTGTCCCAATGTGGAGAAAGCATTTAAATAATTGATTAAACTAAAATAAGACTTAGCAAGGTGTCCCAATGATGAGAAACCAACTAATTAATTGATTAAGCTAAATTAAAACTTAGGAAGGTGTCCCAAAGATGAGAAACCAATTGATTAATTGATTCAGCTAAAGTAAAACTTAGGATGGTGTCCCAATGTGGAGAAACCAATTGAATAATTGATTAAGCAAAAATAAAACTTAGGAAGGTGTCCCAATGACGAGAAACCGACTGATTAAAAGATTCATCTAAACTAAAACTTAGGAAGTTGTCCCAATGATGAGAAACCAATTGAATAATTGATTAAGCTACACTAAAACTTAGAAAGCTGTCCCAATGATGAGAAACCAATTGATTAATTGATTAAGCTAAAGTAAAGCTTAGGAAGGTGTCCCAATGATGAGAAACCAATCGATTAATTGATTAAGCTAAACTAAAAGTTAGGAAGGTGTCCCAATGATGAGAGACCAATTGATTAATTGATTAAGCTAAGGTAAAACTTAGGATGGTGTCCCAATGTGGAGAAAGCAATTAAATAATTGATTAAACTAAAATAAGACTTAGGAAGGTGTCCCAATGATGAGAAACGAATTGAATAATTGATTAAGCTAAATTGAAAGTTAGGAAGGTCTCCCAATGATGAGAAACCAATTGATTAATTGATTAAGGTAAAGTAAAGCTTAGGAAGTTGACCCGATGCTGAGAAACCAATCGATTAATTGATTAAGCTAAACTAAAACTTAGGAAGTTGTCCCAAAGATGAGAAAACAACTGATTAATTGATTCAGCTAAAGTAAAACTTAGGATGGTGTCCCAATGTGGAGAAACCAATTAAATAATTCATTAAGCTAAAATAAAACTTCGGAAGGTGTCCAAATGACGAGAAACCAACTGATTAATAGATTAATCTAAACTAAAACTTAGGAAGTTGTCCCAATGATGAGAAACCAATTGAATAATTGATTAAGCTACACTAAAACTTAGAAAGCTGTCCCAATGATGAGAAACCAATTGATTAATTGATTAAGCTAAAGTAAAGCTTAGGAAGGTGTCCCAATGATGAGAAACCAATCGATTAATTGATTAAGCTAAACTAAAAGTTAGGAAGGTCTCCCAATGATGAGAGACCAATTGATTAATTGATTAAGCTAAGGTAAAACTTAGGATGGTGTCCCAATGTGGAGAAAGCAATTAAATAATTGATTAAACTAAAATAAGACTTAGGAAGGTGTCCCAATGATGAGAAACCAACTGATTAATTGATTAAGTTAAACTAAAACTTAGGAAGGTGTCCCAAAGACTAGAAACCAATTGATTATTTGATTCAGCTAAAGTAAAACTTAGGATGGTGTCCCAATGTGGAGAAACCAATTGAATAATTGATTAATCTAAATACAACTTAGGAAGGTGTCCCAATGACGAGAAACCAACTGATTAATAGATTAATCTAAACTAAAACTTAGGAAGTATTCCCAAAGATGAGAAAACAATTCATTAATTGATTCAGGTAAAGTAAAACTTAGGATGGTGTCCCAATGTGGAGAAACCAATTGAATAATTCATTAAGCTAAAATAAAACTTAGGAAGGCGTCCAAATGACGAGAAACCAACTGATTAATAGATTAATCTAAACTAAAACTTAGGAAGTTGTCCCAATGATGAGAAACCAATTGAATAATTGATTAAGCTACACTAAAACTTAGAAAGCTGTCCCACTAATGAGAAACCAATTGATTAATTGATTAAGCTAAAGTAAAGCTTAGGAAGGTGTCCCAATGATGAGAAACCAATCGATTAATTGATTAAGCTAAACTAAAACTTAGGAAGATGTCCCAATGATGTGAGACCAATTGATTAATGGATTAAGCTAAGGTAAAACTTAGGATGGTGTCCCAATGTGGAGAAAGCATTTAAATAATTGATTAAACTAAAATAAGACTTAGCAAGGTGTCCCAATGATGAGAAACCAACTAATTAATTGATTAAGCTAAATTAAAACTTAGGAAGGTGTCCCAAAGATGAGAAACCAATTGATTAATTGATTCAGCTAAAGTAAAACTTAGGATGGTGTCCCAATGTGGAGAAACCAATTGAATAATTGATTAAGCAAAAATAAAACTTAGGAAGGTGTCCCAATGACGAGAAACCGACTGATTAAAAGATTCATCTAAACTAAAACTTAGGAAGTTGTCCCAATGATGAGAAACCAATTGAATAATTGATTAAGCTACACTAAAACTTAGAAAGCTGTCCCAATGATGAGAAACCAATTGATTAATTGATTAAGCTAAAGTAAAGCTTAGGAAGGTGTCCCAATGATGAGAAACCAATCGATTAATTGATTAAGCTAAACTAAAAGTTAGGAAGGTGTCCCAATGATGAGAGACCAATTGATTAATTGATTAAGCTAAGGTAAAACTTAGGATGGTGTCCCAATGTGGAGAAAGCAATTAAATAATTGATTAAACTAAAATAAGACTTAGGAAGGTGTCCCAATGATGAGAAACGAATTGAATAATTGATTAAGCTAAATTGAAAGTTAGGAAGGTCTCCCAATGATGAGAAACCAATTGATTAATTGATTAAGGTAAAGTAAAGCTTAGGAAGTTGACCCGATGCTGAGAAACCAATCGATTAATTGATTAAGCTAAACTAAAACTTAGGAAGTTGTCCCAAAGATGAGAAAACAACTGATTAATTGATTCAGCTAAAGTAAAACTTAGGATGGTGTCCCAATGTGGAGAAACCAATTAAATAATTCATTAAGCTAAAATAAAACTTCGGAAGGTGTCCAAATGACGAGAAACCAACTGATTAATAGATTAATCTAAACTAAAACTTAGGAAGTTGTCCCAATGATGAGAAACCAATTGAATAATTGATTAAGCTACACTAAAACTTAGAAAGCTGTCCCAATGATGAGAAACCAATTGATTAATTGATTAAGCTAAAGTAAAGCTTAGGAAGGTGTCCCAATGATGAGAAACCAATCGATTAATTGATTAAGCTAAACTAAAAGTTAGGAAGGTCTCCCAATGATGAGAGACCAATTGATTAATTGATTAAGCTAAGGTAAAACTTAGGATGGTGTCCCAATGTGGAGAAAGCAATTAAATAATTGATTAAACTAAAATAAGACTTAGGAAGGTGTCCCAATGATGAGAAACCAACTGATTAATTGATTAAGTTAAACTAAAACTTAGGAAGGTGTCCCAAAGACTAGAAACCAATTGATTATTTGATTCAGCTAAAGTAAAACTTAGGATGGTGTCCCAATGTGGAGAAACCAATTGAATAATTGATTAATCTAAATACAACTTAGGAAGGTGTCCCAATGACGAGAAACCAACTGATTAATAGATTAATCTAAACTAAAACTTAGGAAGTATTCCCAAAGATGAGAAAACAATTCATTAATTGATTCAGGTAAAGTAAAACTTAGGATGGTGTCCCAATGTGGAGAAACCAATTGAATAATTCATTAAGCTAAAATAAAACTTAGGAAGGCGTCCAAATGACGAGAAACCAACTGATTAATAGATTAATCTAAACTAAAACTTAGGAAGTTGTCCCAATGATGAGAAACCAATTGAATAATTGATTAAGCTACACTAAAACTTAGAAAGCTGTCCCACTAATGAGAAACCAATTGATTAATTGATTAAGCTAAAGTAAAGCTTAGGAAGGTGTCCCAATGATGAGAAACCAATCGATTAATTGATTAAGCTAAACTAAAACTTAGGAAGATGTCCCAATGATGTGAGACCAATTGATTAATGGATTAAGCTAAGGTAAAACTTAGGATGGTGTCCCAATGTGGAGAAAGCATTTAAATAATTGATTAAACTAAAATAAGACTTAGCAAGGTGTCCCAATGATGAGAAACCAACTAATTAATTGATTAAGCTAAATTAAAACTTAGGAAGGTGTCCCAAAGATGAGAAACCAATTGATTAATTGATTCAGCTAAAGTAAAACTTAGGATGGTGTCCCAATGTGGAGAAACCAATTGAATAATTGATTAAGCAAAAATAAAACTTAGGAAGGTGTCCCAATGACGAGAAACCGACTGATTAAAAGATTCATCTAAACTAAAACTTAGGAAGTTGTCCCAATGATGAGAAACCAATTGAATAATTGATTAAGCTACACTAAAACTTAGAAAGCTGTCCCAATGATGAGAAACCAATTGATTAATTGATTAAGCTAAAGTAAAGCTTAGGAAGGTGTCCCAATGATGAGAAACCAATCGATTAATTGATTAAGCTAAACTAAAAGTTAGGAAGGTGTCCCAATGATGAGAGACCAATTGATTAATTGATTAAGCTAAGGTAAAACTTAGGATGGTGTCCCAATGTGGAGAAAGCAATTAAATAATTGATTAAACTAAAATAAGACTTAGGAAGGTGTCCCAATGATGAGAAACGAATTGAATAATTGATTAAGCTAAATTGAAAGTTAGGAAGGTCTCCCAATGATGAGAAACCAATTGATTAATTGATTAAGGTAAAGTAAAGCTTAGGAAGTTGACCCGATGCTGAGAAACCAATCGATTAATTGATTAAGCTAAACTAAAACTTAGGAAGTTGTCCCAAAGATGAGAAAACAACTGATTAATTGATTCAGCTAAAGTAAAACTTAGGATGGTGTCCCAATGTGGAGAAACCAATTGAATAATTCATTAAGCTAAAATAAAACTTCGGAAGGTGTCCAAATGACGAGAAACCAACTGATTAATAGATTAATCTAAACTAAAACTTAGGAAGTTGTCCCAATGATGAGAAACCAATTGAATAATTGATTAAGCTACACTAAAACTTAGAAAGCTGTCCCAATGATGAGAAACCAATTGATTAATTGATTAAGCTAAAGTAAAGCTTAGGAAGGTGTCCCAATGATGAGAAACCAATCGATTAATTGATTAAGCTAAACTAAAAGTTAGGAAGGTCTCCCAATGATGAGAGACCAATTGATTAATTGATTAAGCTAAGGTAAAACTTAGGATGGTGTCCCAATGTGGAGAAAGCAATTAAATAATTGATTAAACTAAAATAAGACTTAGGAAGGTGTCCCAATGATGAGAAACCAACTGATTAATTGATTAAGTTAAACTAAAACTTAGGAAGGTGTCCCAAAGACTAGAAACCAATTGATTATTTGATTCAGCTAAAGTAAAACTTAGGATGGTGTCCCAATGTGGAGAAACCAATTGAATAATTGATTAATCTAAATACAACTTAGGAAGGTGTCCCAATGACGAGAAACCAACTGATTAATAGATTAATCTAAACTAAAACTTAGGAAGTATTCCCAAAGATGAGAAAACAATTCATTAATTGATTCAGGTAAAGTAAAACTTAGGATGGTGTCCCAATGTGGAGAAACCAATTGAATAATTCATTAAGCTAAAATAAAACTTAGGAAGGCGTCCAAATGACGAGAAACCAACTGATTAATAGATTAATCTAAACTAAAACTTAGGAAGTTGTCCCAATGATGAGAAACCAATTGAATAATTGATTAAGCTACACTAAAACTTAGAAAGCTGTCCCACTAATGAGAAACCAATTGATTAATTGATTAAGCTAAAGTAAAGCTTAGGAAGGTGTCCCAATGATGAGAAACCAATCGATTAATTGATTAAGCTAAACTAAAACTTAGGAAGATGTCCCAATGATGTGAGACCAATTGATTAATGGATTAAGCTAAGGTAAAACTTAGGATGGTGTCCCAATGTGGAGAAAGCATTTAAATAATTGATTAAACTAAAATAAGACTTAGCAAGGTGTCCCAATGATGAGAAACCAACTAATTAATTGATTAAGCTAAATTAAAACTTAGGAAGGTGTCCCAAAGATGAGAAACCAATTGATTAATTGATTCAGCTAAAGTAAAACTTAGGATGGTGTCCCAATGTGGAGAAACCAATTGAATAATTGATTAAGCAAAAATAAAACTTAGGAAGGTGTCCCAATGACGAGAAACCGACTGATTAAAAGATTCATCTAAACTAAAACTTAGGAAGTTGTCCCAATGATGAGAAACCAATTGAATAATTGATTAAGCTACACTAAAACTTAGAAAGCTGTCCCAATGATGAGAAACCAATTGATTAATTGATTAAGCTAAAGTAAAGCTTAGGAAGGTGTCCCAATGATGAGAAACCAATCGATTAATTGATTAAGCTAAACTAAAAGTTAGGAAGGTGTCCCAATGATGAGAGACCAATTGATTAATTGATTAAGCTAAGGTAAAACTTAGGATGGTGTCCCAATGTGGAGAAAGCAATTAAATAATTGATTAAACTAAAATAAGACTTAGGAAGGTGTCCCAATGATGAGAAACGAATTGAATAATTGATTAAGCTAAATTGAAAGTTAGGAAGGTCTCCCAATGATGAGAAACCAATTGATTAATTGATTAAGGTAAAGTAAAGCTTAGGAAGTTGACCCCATGCTGAGAAACCAATCGATTAATTGATTAAGCTAAACTAAAACTTAGGAAGTTGTCCCAAAGATGAGAAAACAACTGATTAATTGATTCAGCTAAAGTAAAACTTAGGATGGTGTCCCAATGTGGAGAAACCAATTAAATAATTCATTAAGCTAAAATAAAACTTCGGAAGGTGTCCAAATGACGAGAAACCAACTGATTAATAGATTAATCTAAACTAAAACTTAGGAAGTTGTCCCAATGATGAGAAACCAATTGAATAATTGATTAAGCTACACTAAAACTTAGAAAGCTGTCCCAATGATGAGAAACCAATTGATTAATTGATTAAGCTAAAGTAAAGCTTAGGAAGGTGTCCCAATGATGAGAAACCAATCGATTAATTGATTAAGCTAAACTAAAAGTTAGGAAGGTCTCCCAATGATGAGAGACCAATTGATTAATTGATTAAGCTAAGGTAAAACTTAGGATGGTGTCCCAATGTGGAGAAAGCAATTAAATAATTGATTAAACTAAAATAAGACTTAGGAAGGTGTCCCAATGATGAGAAACCAACTGATTAATTGATTAAGTTAAACTAAAACTTAGGAAGGTGTCCCAAAGACTAGAAACCAATTGATTATTTGATTCAGCTAAAGTAAAACTTAGGATGGTGTCCCAATGTGGAGAAACCAATTGAATAATTGATTAATCTAAATACAACTTAGGAAGGTGTCCCAATGACGAGAAACCAACTGATTAATAGATTAATCTAAACTAAAACTTAGGAAGTATTCCCAAAGATGAGAAAACAATTCATTAATTGATTCAGGTAAAGTAAAACTTAGGATGGTGTCCCAATGTGGAGAAACCAATTGAATAATTCATTAAGCTAAAATAAAACTTAGGAAGGCGTCCAAATGACGAGAAACCAACTGATTAATAGATTAATCTAAACTAAAACTTAGGAAGTTGTCCCAATGATGAGAAACCAATTGAATAATTGATTAAGCTACACTAAAACTTAGAAAGCTGTCCCACTAATGAGAAACCAATTGATTAATTGATTAAGCTAAAGTAAAGCTTAGGAAGGTGTCCCAATGATGAGAAACCAATCGATTAATTGATTAAGCTAAACTAAAACTTAGGAAGATGTCCCAATGATGTGAGACCAATTGATTAATGGATTAAGCTAAGGTAAAACTTAGGATGGTGTCCCAATGTGGAGAAAGCATTTAAATAATTGATTAAACTAAAATAAGACTTAGCAAGGTGTCCCAATGATGAGAAACCAACTAATTAATTGATTAAGCTAAATTAAAACTTAGGAAGGTGTCCCAAAGATGAGAAACCAATTGATTAATTGATTCAGCTAAAGTAAAACTTAGGATGGTGTCCCAATGTGGAGAAACCAATTGAATAATTGATTAAGCAAAAATAAAACTTAGGAAGGTGTCCCAATGACGAGAAACCGACTGATTAAAAGATTCATCTAAACTAAAACTTAGGAAGTTGTCCCAATGATGAGAAACCAATTGAATAATTGATTAAGCTACACTAAAACTTAGAAAGCTGTCCCAATGATGAGAAACCAATTGATTAATTGATTAAGCTAAAGTAAAGCTTAGGAAGGTGTCCCAATGATGAGAAACCAATCGATTAATTGATTAAGCTAAACTAAAAGTTAGGAAGGTGTCCCAATGATGAGAGACCAATTGATTAATTGATTAAGCTAAGGTAAAACTTAGGATGGTGTCCCAATGTGGAGAAAGCAATTAAATAATTGATTAAACTAAAATAAGACTTAGGAAGGTGTCCCAATGATGAGAAACGAATTGAATAATTGATTAAGCTAAATTGAAAGTTAGGAAGGTCTCCCAATGATGAGAAACCAATTGATTAATTGATTAAGGTAAAGTAAAGCTTAGGAAGTTGACCCGATGCTGAGAAACCAATCGATTAATTGATTAAGCTAAACTAAAACTTAGGAAGTTGTCCCAAAGATGAGAAAACAACTGATTAATTGATTCAGCTAAAGTAAAACTTAGGATGGTGTCCCAATGTGGAGAAACCAATTGAATAATTCATTAAGCTAAAATAAAACTTCGGAAGGTGTCCAAATGACGAGAAACCAACTGATTAATAGATTAATCTAAACTAAAACTTAGGAAGTTGTCCCAATGATGAGAAACCAATTGAATAATTGATTAAGCTACACTAAAACTTAGAAAGCTGTCCCAATGATGAGAAACCAATTGATTAATTGATTAAGCTAAAGTAAAGCTTAGGAAGGTGTCCCAATGATGAGAAACCAATCGATTAATTGATTAAGCTAAACTAAAAGTTAGGAAGGTCTCCCAATGATGAGAGACCAATTGATTAATTGATTAAGCTAAGGTAAAACTTAGGATGGTGTCCCAATGTGGAGAAAGCAATTAAATAATTGATTAAACTAAAATAAGACTTAGGAAGGTGTCCCAATGATGAGAAACCAACTGATTAATTGATTAAGTTAAACTAAAACTTAGGAAGGTGTCCCAAAGACTAGAAACCAATTGATTATTTGATTCAGCTAAAGTAAAACTTAGGATGGTGTCCCAATGTGGAGAAACCAATTGAATAATTGATTAATCTAAATACAACTTAGGAAGGTGTCCCAATGACGAGAAACCAACTGATTAATAGATTAATCTAAACTAAAACTTAGGAAGTATTCCCAAAGATGAGAAAACAATTCATTAATTGATTCAGGTAAAGTAAAACTTAGGATGGTGTCCCAATGTGGAGAAACCAATTGAATAATTCATTAAGCTAAAATAAAACTTAGGAAGGCGTCCAAATGACGAGAAACCAACTGATTAATAGATTAATCTAAACTAAAACTTAGGAAGTTGTCCCAATGATGAGAAACCAATTGAATAATTGATTAAGCTACACTAAAACTTAGAAAGCTGTCCCACTAATGAGAAACCAATTGATTAATTGATTAAGCTAAAGTAAAGCTTAGGAAGGTGTCCCAATGATGAGAAACCAATCGATTAATTGATTAAGCTAAACTAAAACTTAGGAAGATGTCCCAATGATGTGAGACCAATTGATTAATGGATTAAGCTAAGGTAAAACTTAGGATGGTGTCCCAATGTGGAGAAAGCATTTAAATAATTGATTAAACTAAAATAAGACTTAGCAAGGTGTCCCAATGATGAGAAACCAACTAATTAATTGATTAAGCTAAATTAAAACTTAGGAAGGTGTCCCAAAGATGAGAAACCAATTGATTAATTGATTCAGCTAAAGTAAAACTTAGGATGGTGTCCCAATGTGGAGAAACCAATTGAATAATTGATTAAGCAAAAATAAAACTTAGGAAGGTGTCCCAATGACGAGAAACCGACTGATTAAAAGATTCATCTAAACTAAAACTTAGGAAGTTGTCCCAATGATGAGAAACCAATTGAATAATTGATTAAGCTACACTAAAACTTAGAAAGCTGTCCCAATGATGAGAAACCAATTGATTAATTGATTAAGCTAAAGTAAAGCTTAGGAAGGTGTCCCAATGATGAGAAACCAATCGATTAATTGATTAAGCTAAACTAAAAGTTAGGAAGGTGTCCCAATGATGAGAGACCAATTGATTAATTGATTAAGCTAAGGTAAAACTTAGGATGGTGTCCCAATGTGGAGAAAGCAATTAAATAATTGATTAAACTAAAATAAGACTTAGGAAGGTGTCCCAATGATGAGAAACGAATTGAATAATTGATTAAGCTAAATTGAAAGTTAGGAAGGTCTCCCAATGATGAGAAACCAATTGATTAATTGATTAAGGTAAAGTAAAGCTTAGGAAGTTGACCCGATGCTGAGAAACCAATCGATTAATTGATTAAGCTAAACTAAAACTTAGGAAGTTGTCCCAAAGATGAGAAAACAACTGATTAATTGATTCAGCTAAAGTAAAACTTAGGATGGTGTCCCAATGTGGAGAAACCAATTGAATAATTCATTAAGCTAAAATAAAACTTCGGAAGGTGTCCAAATGACGAGAAACCAACTGATTAATAGATTAATCTAAACTAAAACTTAGGAAGTTGTCCCAATGATGAGAAACCAATTGAATAATTGATTAAGCTACACTAAAACTTAGGAAGGTGTCCCAAAGATGAGAAACCAATTGATTAATTGATTCAGCTAAAGTAAAACTTAGGATGGTGTCCCAATGTGGAGAAACCAATTGAATAATTGATTAAGCAAAAATAAAACTTAGGAAGGTGTCCCAATGACGAGAAACCGACTGATTAATAGATTCATCTAAACTAAAAGTTAGGAAGTTGTCCCAATGATGAGAAACCAATTGAATAATTGATTAAGCTACACTAAAACTTAGAAAGCTGTCCCAATGATGAGAAACCAATTGATTAATTGATTAAGCTAAAGTAAACCTTAGGAAGGTGTCCCAATGATGAGAAACCAATCGATTAATTGATTAAGCTAAACTAAAAGTTGGGAAGGTGTCCCAATGATGAGAGACTAATTGATTAATTGATTAAGCTAAGGTATAACTTAGGATGGTGTCACAATGTGGAGAAACCAATTAAATAATTGATTAAACTAAATTAAGACTTAGGAAGGTGTTCCAATGATGAGAAACCAACTGATTAATTGATTAAGCTAAACTAAAACTTAGGAAGGTGTCCCAATGATGAGAAACCAATTGAATAATTGATTAAGCTAAATTGAAAGTCAGGAAGGTCTCCCAATGATGAGAAACCAGTTGATTAATTGATCAAGGTAAAGTAGAACTTAAGAAGGTGTCCCAACGATGAGACACCAATTCATTAACTATTTAAGCTAAACTAAAACTTGGGAAATTGTCCCAAAGATGGGAAACCAATTGGATAATAGATCAAGCTAAAATAAAACTTAGGAAGGTGTCCCAGTGATGAGAAACGAACTGATTAATTGATTAAGCTAAAGTAAAACTCAGGAAGTTGTCGGAGTGATGAGAAACCAACTGATTAATTGATTTAGCTAAACTAAAACTTAGACATGTATCACAATGATGAGAAACCAATCGATTAATTGATTAAGCTAAACTTAAACTTAGGATGGTGTCCCATTGTGAAGAAATCAATTGAATAATTGATTAAGCTCAATTGAAAGTTAGGAAGGTCTCCTAATGGTGAAGAAACCAATTTATTAAATGATTAAGCTAAACTAAAACCTAGGAAGGTGTCCCAATTATGAGAAACCAATTGATTAATTGATTAAGATAAAGTAAAATTAGGATTGTGTCCCAATTTGGATAAACCAATTGAATAATTGATTAAGCAAAAATAAAACTTAGGAAGGTGTCCCAATGACGAGAAACCAACTGATTAATAGATTAAGCTAAAATAAAACTTAGGAAGGTGTCCCAATGATGAGAAACCAATTGAATAATTGATTAAGCTAAATTGAAAGTTAGGAAGGTCTCCCAATGATGAGAAACCAATTGATTAATTGATTAAGGTAAAGTAAAGCTTAGGAAGGTGTCCCGATGATGAGAAACCAATCGATTAATTGATTAAGCGAAACTAAAACTTAGGAAGTTGTCCCAAAGATGAGAAACCAATTGATTAATTGATTCAGCTAAAGTAAAACTTAGGATGGTGTCCCAATTTGGAGAAACCAATTGAATAATTGATTAAGCTAAAATAAAACTTAGGAAGGTGTCCCAATGATGAGAAACCAATTGAATAATTGATTAAGCTAAATTGAAAGTTAGGAAGGTCTCCCAATGATGAGAAACCAATTGATTAATTGATTAAGGTCAAGTAAAGCTTAGGAAGGTGTCCCAATGATGAGAATCCAACTGATTAATTGATTAAGCTAAACTAAAACTTAGGAAGGTGTCTCAATGATAAGAAACCATTTGAATAATTGATTAAGCTAAATTGAAAGTTAGAAAGGTCTCCCAATGATGAGAAACCAATTGATTAATTGATTAAGGTAAAGTAAAGCTTAGGAAGGTGACCCGATGCTGAGAAACCAATCGATTAATTGATTAAGCTAAACTAAAACTTAGGAAGTTGTCCCAAAGATGAGAAAACAATTCATTAATTGATTCAGGTAAAGTAAAACTTAGGATGGTGTCCCAATGTGGAGAAACCAATTGAATAATTCATTAAGCTAAAATAAAACTTAGGAAGGCGTCCAAATGACGAGAAACCAACTGATTAATAGATTAATCTAAACTAAAACTTAGGAAGTTGTCCCAATGATGAGAAACCAATTGAATAATTGATTAAGCTACACTAAAACTTAGAAAGCTGTCCCAATAATGAGAAACCAATTGATTAATTGATTAAGCTAAAGTAAAGCTTAGGTGTCCCAATGATGAGAAACCAATTGATTAATTGATTAAGCTAAACTAAAACTTAGGAAGATGTCCCAATGATGAGAGACCAATTGATTAATGGATTAAGCTAAGGTAAAACTTAGGATGGTGTCCCAATGTGGAGAAAGCAATTAAATAATTGATTAAACTAAAATAAGACTTAGCAAGGTGTCCCAATGATGAGAAACCAACTAATTAATTGATTAAGCTAAATTAAAATTTAGGAAGGTGTCCCAAAGATGAGAAACCAATTGATTAATTGATTCAGCTAAAGTAAAACTTAGGATGGTGTCCCAATGTGGAGAAACCAATTGAATAATTGATTAAGCAAAAATAAAACTTAGGAAGGTGTCCCAATGGCGAGAAACCGACTGATTAATAGATTCATCTAAACTAAAACTTAGGAAGTTGTCTCAATGATGAGAAACCAATTGAATAATTGATTAAGCTACACTAAAACTTAGAAAGCTGTCCCAATGATGAGAAACCAATTGATTAATTGATTAAGCTAAAGTAAAGTTTAGGAAGGTGTCCCAATGATGAGAAACCAATCGATTAATTGATTAAGCTAAACTAAAAGTTAGGAAGGTGTCCCAGTGATGAGAGACCTATTGATTAATTGATTAAGCTAAGGTAAAACTTAGAATGGTGTCACAATGTGGAGAAACCAATTAAATAATTGATTAAACTAAAATAAGACTTAGGAAGGTGTCCCAATGATGAGAAACCAACTGATTAATTGATTAAGCTAAACTATAACTTAGGAAGGTGTCCCAATGATGAGAAACCAATTGAATAATTGATTAAGCTATATTGAAAGTCAGGAAGGTCTCCCAATGATGAGAAACCAGTTGATTAATTGATCAAGGTAAAGTAGAACTTAGGAAGGTGTCCCAACAATGAGAAACCAATTGATTAATTGATTAAGGTAAACATAAACTTAGAATGGTGTCCCAATGTGAGGAAATCAATTGAATAATTGATTAAGCTAAATTGAAAGTTAGGAAGGTCTCCTAAAGATGAACAAACCAATTGATTAAATGATTAAGCTAAACTAAAACCTAGGAAGGTGTCCCAATGATGAGAAACCAATTGATTAATTGATTAAGCTAAAGTAAAGCTTAGGAAGGTGTCCCAATGATGAGAAACCAATCGATTAATTGATTAAGCTAAACTAAAAGTTAGGAAGGTGTCCCAATGATGAGAGACCAATTGATTAATTGATTAAGCTAAGGTAAAACTTAGGATGGTGTCACAATGTGGAGAAACCAATTAAATAATTGATTAAACTAAAATAAGACTTAGGAAGGTGCCCCAATGATGAGAAACCAATCGATTAATTGATTAAGCTAAACTAAAAGTTAGGAAGGTGTCCCAATGATGAGCAACCAATTGATTAATTGATTAAGCTAAGGTAAAACTTAGGATGGTGTCCCAATGTGGAGAAACCAATTAAATAATTGATTAAACTAAAATAAGACTTAGGAAGGTGTTCCAATGATGAGAAACCAACTGATTAATTGATTAAGCTAAACTAAAACTTAGGAAGGTGTCCCAATGATGAGAAACCAATTGAATAATTGATTACGCTAAATTTAAAGTTAGAAAGGTCTCCCAATGATGAGAAACCAATTGATTAATTGATTAAGGTAAAGTAAAGCTTAGGAAGGTGACCCGATGATGAGAAACCAATCGATTAATTGATTAAGCTAAACTAAAACTTAGGAAGTTGTCCCAAAGATGAGAAACCAATTGATTAATTGATTAAGCTAAAGTAAAGCTTCGGAAGGTGTCCCAATGATGAGAAACCTATCGATTAATTGATTAAGCTAAACTAAAACTTAGGAAGGTGTCCCAATGATGAGAGACCAATTGATTAATGGATTAAGCAAAAATAAAACTTAGGAAGGTATCACAATGGTGAGAAACCAATTGACTAATTGATTAAGCTAAACTTAAACTTAGGATGGTGTCCCAATGTGAAGAAATCAATTAAATAAGTGATTAAGCTAAATTGAAAGTTAGGAAGGTCTCCGAATGTTGAGCAAACCAATTTATTAAATGATTAAGCTAAACTAAAACCTAGGAAGGTGTCCCAATGATGAGAAACCAATTGATTAATTGATTAAGCTAAAGTAAAGCTTAGGAAGGTGTCCCAATGATGAGAAACCAATCGATTAATTGATTAAGCTAAACTAAAAGTTAGGAAGGTGTCCCAATGATGAGAGACCAATTGATTAATTGATTAAGCTAAGGTAAAACTTAGGATGGTGTCCCAATGTGGAGAAACCAATTAAATAATTGATTAAACTAAAATAAGACTTAGGAAGGTGTCCCAATGATGAGAAACCAACTGATTAATTGATTAAGCTAAACTAAAACTTAGGAAGGTGTCCCAATGATGAGAAACCAATTGAATAATTGATTAAGCTAAATTGAAAGTTAGAAAGGTCTCCCAATGATGAGAAACCAATTGATTAATTGATTAAGGTAAAGTAAAGCTTAGGAAGGTGTGCCGATGATGAGAAACCAATCGATTAATTGGTTAAGCTAAACTAAAACTTAGGAAGTTGTCCCAAAGATGAGAAACCAATTGATTAATTGATTCAGTTAAAGTAAAACTTAGGATGGTGTCCCAATGTGGAGAAACCAATTGAATAATTGATTAAGCAAAAATAAAACTTAGGAAGGTGTCCCAATGACGAGAAACCGACTGATTAATAGATTAAGCTAAAATAAAACTTAGGAAGGTGTCCCAGTGATGAGAAACCAACTGATTAATTGATTAAGCTAAACTAAAACTTAGGAAGGTGTCCGAGTGATGAGAAACCAACTGATTAATTGATTAAGCTAAACTAAAACTTAGGAAGGTGTCCCAATGACGAGAAACCAGCTGATTAATAGATTAATCTAAACTAAAACTTAGGAAGTCGTCCCAATGATGAGAAACCAATTGAATAATTGATTAAGCTACACTAAAATTTAGAAAGTTGTCCCAATGATGAGAAACCAATTGATTAATTGATTAAGCTAAAGTAAAGCTTAGGAAGGTGTCCCAATGATGAGAAACCAATCGATTAATTGATTAAGCTAAACTAAAACTTAGGAAGGTGTCCCAATGATGAGAGACCAATTGATTAATTGATTAAGCTAAGGTAAAACTTAGGATGGTGTCCCAATGTGGAGAAACCAATCGATTAATTGATTAAGCTAAACTAAAACTTAGGAAGGTGTCCCAATGATGAGAGACCAATTGATTAATTGATTAAGCTAAGGTAAAATTTAGGATGGTGTCCCAATGTGGAGAAACCAATTAAATAATTGATTAAACTAAAATAAGACTTAGCAAGGTGTCCCAATGATGAGAAACCAACTAATTAATTGATTAGGCTAAATTAAAACTTAGGAAGGTGTCCCAAAGATGAGAAACCAATTGATTAATTGATTCAGCTAAAGTAAAACTTAGGATGGTGTCCCAATGTGGAGAAACCAATTGAATAATTGATTAAGCTAAATAAAACTTAGGAAGGTGTCCCAATAACGAGAACTCAACTGATTAATAGATTAATCTAAACTAAAACTTAGGAAGTTGTCCCAATGTTGAGAAACCAATTGAATAAATGATTAAGCTACACTAAAACTTAGAAAGCTGTCCCAATGATGAGAAACCAATTGATTAATTGATTAAGCTAAAGTAAAGCTTAGGAAGGTGTCCCAATGATGAGAAACCAATCGATTAATTGATTAAGCTAAACTAAAAGTTAGGAAGGTGTCCCAATGATGAGAGACCAATTGATTAATTGATTAAGCTAAGGTAAAACTTAGGATGGTGTCACAATGTGAAGAAACCAATTAAATAATTGATTAAACTAAAATAAGACTTAGGAAGGTGTCCCAATGATGAGAAACCAACTGATTAATAGATTAAGCTAAAATAAAACTTAGGAAGGTGTCCCAATGATGAGAAACCAATTGAATAATTTATTAAGCTAAATTGAAAGTTAGGAAGGTCTCATAAGGATGAGAAACCAATTGATTAATTGATTAAGCTAAAGTAAAGCTTAGGAAGGTGTCCCGATGATAAGAAACCAATCGATTAATTGATTAAGCTAAACTAAAAGTTAGGAAGGTGTCCCAATGATGAGAGACCAATTGATTAATTGATTAAGCTAAGGTAAAACTTAGGATGGTGTCACAATGTGGAGAAACCAATTAAATAATTGATTAAACTAAAATAAGACTTAGGAAGGTGTCCCAATGATGAGAAACCAACTGATTAATTGATTAAGGTAAACTAAAACTTAGGAAGGTGTCCCAGTGATGAGAAACCAATTGAATAATTGATTAAGCTAAATTGAAAGTCAGGAAGGTCTCCCAATGATGAGACACCAATTGATTAATTGATTAAGTAAAAATAAAACTTAGGAAGGTATCACAATGATGAGAAACCAATTGACTAATTGATTAAGCTAAATTTAACCTTAGCATGGTGTCCCAATGTGAAGAAATCAATTGAATAATTGATTAAGCTAGATTGAAAGTTAGGAAGGTCTCCGAATGTTGAGCAAACCAATTTATTAAATGATTAAGCTAAACTAAAACTTAGGAAGGTGTCCCAATGATCAGAAACCAATTGACTAATTGATTAAGCTAAATTTAACCTTAGGATGGTGTCCCAATGTGAAGAAATCAATTGAATAATTGATTAAGCTAGATTGAAAGTTAGGAAGGTCTCCGAATGTTGAGCAAACCAATTTATTAAATGATTAAGCTAAACTAAAACTTAGGAAGGTGTCCCAATGATGAGAAACCAATTAATTAATTGATTAAGATAAAGTAAAATTAGGATGGTGTCCCAATGTGGAGAAACCAATTGAATAATTGATTAAGCAAAAATAAAACTTAGGAAGGTGTCCCAATGATGAGAAACCAACTGATTAATAGATTAAGCTAAAATAAAACTTAGGAAGGTGTCCCAATGATGAGAAACCAATTGAATAATTTATTAAGCTAAATTGAAAGTTAGGAAGGTCTCATAAGGATGAGAAACCAATTGATTAATTGATTAAGCTAAAGTAAAGCTTAGGAAGGTGTCCCGATGATAAGAAACCAATCGATTAATTGATTAAGCTAAACTAAAATTTAGGAAGTTGTCCTAAAGATGAGAAACCAATTGATTAATTGATCAAGGTAAAGTAGAACTTAGGAAGGTGTCCCAACGATGAGACACCAATTCATTAATTATTTAAGCTAAACTAAAACTTAGGAAGTTGACCCAAAGATGGGAAACCAATTGAATAATAGATCAAGCTAAAATAAAACTTAGGAAGGTGTCCCAGTGATGAGAAACCAACTGATTAATTGATTAAGCTAAACTAAAACTTAGGAAGTTGTCCGAGTGATGAGAAACCAGCTGATTAATTGATTAAGATAAACTAAAACTTAGGAAGGTGTCCCAGTGATGAGACACCAATTGATTAATTGATTAAGCAAAAATAAAACTTAGAAAGGTATCACAATGATGAGAAACCAATTGATTAATTGATTAAGCTAAACTTAAACTTTGGATGGTGTCCCAATGTGAAGAAATCAATTGAATAATTGATTAAGCTAAATTGAAAGTTAGGAAGGTCTCCTAATGATGAACAAACCAATTTATTAAATGATTAAGCTAAACTAAAACCTAAGATGGTGTCCCTATGATGAGAAACCAATTGATTAAGATAAAGTAAAATTAGGATTGTGTCCCAATGTGGAGAAACCAATTGAATAATTGATTCAGAAAAAATAACACTTTGGAAGGTGTCCCAATGACGAGAAACCAACTGATTAATAGATTAAGCTAAAACAAAACTTAGGAAGGTGTCCCAATGATGAGAAACCAATTGAATAATTGATTAAGCTAAATTGAAAGTTAGGAAGGTCTCCCAATGATCAGAAACCAATTGATTAATTGACTAAGGTAAAGTAAAGCTTAGGAAGGTGTCCCGATGATGAGAAACCAATCGATTAATTGATTAAGCTAAACTAAAACTTAGGAAGTTGTCCCAAAGATGAGAAACTAATTGATTAATTGATTCAGTTAAAGTAAAACTTAGGATGGTGTCCCAATGTGGAGAAACCAATTGAATAATTGATTAAGCTAAATAAAACTTAGGAAGGTGTCCCAATGACGAGAAACCAACTTATTAATAGATTAAGCTAAAATAAAACTTAGGAAGGTGTCCCAACGATGAGACACCAATTCATTAATTATTTAAGCTAAACTAAAACTTAGGAAGTTGTCCCAAAGATGGGAAACCAATTGAATAATAGATCAAGCTAAAATAAAACTTAGGAAGGTGTCCCAGTGATGAGAAACCAACTGATTAATTGATTAAGCTAAACTAAAACTTAGGAAGTTGTCCCAAAGATGAGAAACTAATTGATTAATTATTTCAGTTAAAGTAAAACTTAGGATGGTGTCCCAATGTGGAGAAACCAATTGAATAATTGATTAAGCTAAATAAAACTTAGGAAGGTGTCCCAATGACGAGAAACCAACTGATTAATAGATTAAGCTAAAATAAAACTTAGGAAGGTGTCCCAACGATGAGACACCAATTCATTAATTATTTAAGCTAAACTAAAACTTAGGAAGTTGTCCCAAAGATGGGAAACCAATTGAATAATAGATCAAGCTAAAATAAAACTTAGGAAGGTGTCCCAGTGATGAGAAACCAACTGATTAATTGATTAAGCTAAACTAAAACTTAGGAAGTTGTCCGAGTGATGAGAAACCAGCTGATTAATTGATTAAGATAAACTAAAACTTAGGAAGGTGTCCCAGTGATGAGACACCAATTGATTAATTGATTAAGCAAAAATAAAACTTAGAAAGGTATCACAATGATGAGAAACCAATTGATTAATTGATTAAGCTAAACTTAAACTTTGGATGGTGTCCCAATGTGAAGAAATCAATTGAATAATTGATTTAGCTAAATTGAAAGTTAGGAAGGTCTCCTAATGATGAACAAACCAATTTATTAAATGATTAAGCTAAACTAAAACCTAGGATGGTGTCCCAATGATGAGAAACCAATTGATTAATTGATTAAGATAAAGTACAATTAGGATTGTGTCCCAATGTGGAGAAACCAATTGAATAATTGATTCAGAAAAAATAACACTTAGGAAGGTGTCCCAATGACGAGAAACCAACTGATTAATAGATTAAGCTAAAACAAAACTTAGGAAGGTGTCCCAATGATGAGAAACCAATTGAATAATTGATTAAGCTAAATTGAAAGTTAGGAAGGTCTCCCAATGATCAGAAACCAATTGATTAATTGACTAAGGTAAAGTAAAGCTTAGGAAGGTGTCCCGATGATGAGAAACCAATCGATTAATTGATTAAGCTAAACTAAAACTTAGGAAGTTGTCCCAAAGATGAGAAACTAATTGATTAATTATTTCAGTTAAAGTAAAACTTAGGATGGTGTCCCAATGTGGAGAAACCAATTGAATAATTGATTAAGCTAAATAAAACTTAGGAAGGTGTCCCAATGACGAGAAACCAACTGATTAATAGATTAAGCTAAAATAAAACTTAGGAAGGTGTCCCAACGATGAGACACCAATTCATTAATTATTTAAGCTAAACTAAAACTTAGGAAGTTGTCCCAAAGATGGGAAACCAATTGAATAATAGATCAAGCTAAAATAAAACTTAGGAAGGTGTCCCAGTGATGAGAAACCAACTGATTAATTGATTAAGCTAAACTAAAACTTAGGAAGTTGTCCGAGTGATGAGAAACCAACTGATTAATTGATTAAGCTAAAATAAAACTTAGGAAGGTGTCCAAGTGATGCGACACCAATTGATTAATTGATTAAGCAAAAATAAAACTTAGAAAGGTATCACAATGATGAGAAACCAGTTGATTAATTGATTAAGCTAAACTTAAACTTTGGATGGTGTCCCAATGTGAAGAAATCAATTGAATAATTGATGAAGCTAAGTTGGAAGTTAGGAAGGTCTCCTAATGATGAACAAACCAATTTATTAAATGATTAAGCTAAACTAAAACCTAGGAAGGTGTCCCAATGATGAGAAACCAATTGATTAATTGATTAAGATAAACATAAACTTAGAATGGTGTCCCAATGTGAAGAAATCAATTGAATAATTGATTAAGCTAAATTGAAAGTTAGGAAGGTCTCCTAATGATGAACAAACCAATTGATTAAATGATTAAGCTAAACTAAAACCTAGGAAGGTGTCCCAATGATGAGAAACCAGTTGATTAATTGATTAAGATAAAGTAAAACTTAGGATAGTGTCCTAATGTGGAGAAACCAATTGAATAATTGATTAAGGAAAAATAAAACTTAGGAAGGTGTCCCAATGACGAGAAACCGACTGATTAATATATTAAGCTAAAATAAAACTTAGGAAGGTGTCCGAGTGATGAGAAACCAACTGATTAATTGATTAAGCTAAACTAAAACTTAGGAAGGTGTCCGAGTGATGAGAAACCAACTGATTAATTGATTAAGCTAAACTAAAACTTAGGAAGGTGTCCCAACGATCAGACACCAATTCATTAATTATTTAAGCTAAACTAAAACTTAGGAAGTTGTGCCAAAGATGGGAAACCAATTGAATAATAGATCAAGCTAAAATAAAACTTAGGAAGGTGTCCCAGTGATGAGAAACCAACTGATTAATTGATTAAGCTAAAGTAAAGCTTAGGAAGGTGTCCCAATGATGAGAAACCAATCGATAAATTGATTAAGCTAAACTAAAACTTAGGAAGGTGTCCCAATGATGAGAGACCAATTGATTAATTGATTAAGCTAAGGTAAAACTTAGCATGGTGTCCCAATGTGGAGAAACCAATTAAATAATTGATTAAACTAAAAGAAAACTTAGGAAGGTGTCCCAATGACGAGAAACCAACTGATTAATAGATTAAGCTAAAATAAAACTTAGGAAGGTGTCCCAATGATGAGACACCAATTGAATAATTGATTAAGCTAAATTGAAAGTTAGGAAGGTCTCCTAATGATGAACAAACCAATTGATTAAATGATTAAGCTAAACTAAAACCTAGGAAGGTGTCCCAATGATGAGAAACCAATTGATTAATTGATTAAGATAAAGTAAAACTTAGGATAGTGTCCCAATGTGGAGAAACCAATTGAATAATTGATTAAGGAAAAATAAAACTTAGGAAGGTGTCCCAATGACGAGAAACCGACTGATTAATATATTAAGCTAAGATAAAACTTAGGAAGGTGTCCGAGTGATGAGAAACCAACTGATTAATTTATTAAGCTAAACTAAAACTTAGGAAGGTGTCCGAGTGATGAGAAACCAACTGATTAATTGATTAAGCTAAACTAAAACTTAGGAAGGTGTCCCAATGACGAGAAACCAACTGATTAATAGATTAATCTAAACTAAAACTTAGGAAGTTGTCCCAATGATGAGAAACCAATTGAATAATTGGTTAACCTACACTAAAATTTAGAAAGCTGTCCCAATGATGAGAAACCAATTGATTAATTGATTAAACTAAAGTAAAGCTTAGGAAGGTGTCCCAATGATGAGAAACCAATCGATAAATTGATTAAGCTAAACTAAAACTTAGGAAGGTGTCCCAATGATGAGAGACCAATTGATTAATTGATTAAGCTAAGGTAAAACTTAGCATGGTGTCCCAATGTGGAGAAACCAATTGAATAATTGATTAAGGAAAAATAAAACTTAGGAAGGTGTCCCAATGACGAGAAACCGACTGATTAATATATTAAGCTAAGATAAAACTTAGGAAGGTGTCCGAGTGATGAGAAACCAACTGATTAATTTATTAAGCTAAACTAAAACTTAGGAAGGTGTCCGAGTGATGAGAAACCAACTGATTAATTGATTAAGCTAAACTAAAACTTAGGAAGGTGTCCCAATGACGAGAAACCAACTGATTAATAGATTAATCTAAACTAAAACTTAGGAAGTTGTCCCAATGATGAGAAACCAATTGAATAATTGGTTAACCTACACTAAAATTTAGAAAGCTGTCCCAATGATGAGAGACCAATTGATTAATTGATTAAGCTAAGGTAAAACTTAGCATGGTGTCCCAATGTGGAGAAACCAATTAAATAATTGATTAAACTAAAAGAAAACTTAGGAAGGTGTCCCAATGACGAGAAACCAACTGATTAATAGATTAAGCCAAAATAAAACTTAGGAAGGTGTCCCAATGATGAGACACCAATTGAATAATTGATTAAGCTAAATTGAAAGTTAGGAAGGTCTCCTAATGATGAACAAACCAATTGATTAAATGATTAAGCTAAACTAAAACCTAGGAAGGTGTCCCAATGATGAGAAACCAATTGATTAATTGATTAAGATAAAGTAAAACTTAGGATAGTGTCCCAATGTGGAGAAACCAATTGAATAATTGATTAAGGAAAACTAAAACTTAGGAAGGTGTCCCAATGACGATAAACCAACTGATTAATAGATTAATCTAAACTAAAACTTAGGATGTTGTCCCAATGATGAGAAACCAATTGATTAATTGATTAAGATAAAGTAAAACTTAGGATGGTGTCCCAATGTGGAGAAACCAATTGAATAATTGATTAAGCAAAAATAAAACTTAGGAAGGTGTCCCAACGATCAGACACCAATTCATTAATTATTTAAGCTAAACTAAAACTTAGGAAGTTGTCCCAAAGATGGGAAACCAATTGAATAATAGATCAAGCTAAAATAAAACTTAGGAAGGTGTCCCAGTGATGAGAAACCAACTGATTAATTGATTAAGCTAAACTCAAACTTAGGAAGTTGTCCGAGTGATGAGAAACCAGCTGATTAATTGATTAAGATAAACAAAAACTTAGGAAGGTGTCCCAGTGATGAGACACCAATTGATTAATTGATTAAGCAAAAATAAAACTTAGAAAGGTATCACAATTATGAGAAACCAATTGATTAATTGATTAAGCTAAACTTAAACTTTGGATGGTGTCCCAATGTGGAGAAACCAATTGAATAATTGATTAAGCAAAAATAAAACTTAGGAAGGTGTCCCAATGATGAGAAACCAACTGATTAATAGATTAAGCTAAAATAAAACTTAGGAAGGTGTCCCAATGATGAGAAACCAATTGAATAATTTATTAAGCTAAATTGAAAGTTAGGAAGGTCTCATAAGGATGAGAAACCAATTGATTAATTGATTAAGCTAAAGTAAAGCTTAGGAAGGTGTCCCGATGATAAGAAACCAATCGATTAATTCATTAAGCTAAACTAAAACTTAGGAAGTTGTCCTAAAGATGAGAAACCAATTGATTAATTGATCAAAGTAAAGTAGAACTTAGGAAGGTGTCCCAACGATGAGACACCAATTCATTAATTATTTAAGCTAAACTAAAACTTAGGAAGTTGACCCAAAGATGGGAAACCAATTGAATAATAGATCAAGCTAAAATAAAACTTAGGAAGGTGTCTCAGTGATGAGAAACCAACTGATTAATTGATTAAGCTAAACAAAAACTTAGGAAGGTGTCCCAGTGATGAGACACCAATTGATTAATTGATTAAGCAAAAATAAAACTTAGAAAGGTATCACAATGATGAGAAACCAATTGATTAATTGATTAAGCTAAACTTAAACTTTGGATGGTGTCCCAATGTGAAGAAATCAATTGAATAATTGATTCAGCTAAATTGAAAGTTAGGAAGGTCTCCTAATGATGAACAAACCAATTTATTAAATGATTAAGCTAAACTAAAACCTAGGATGGTGTCCCAATGATGAGAAACCAATTGATTAATTGATTAAGATAAAGTAAAATTAGGATTGTGTCCCAATGTGGAGAAACCAATTGAATAATTGATTCAGAAAAAAAAAAACACTTAGGAAGGTGTCCCAATGACTAGAAACCAACTGATTAATAGATTAAGCTAAAATAAAACTTAGGAAGGTGTCCGAGTGATGAGAAACCAACTGATTAATTGATTAAGCTAAACTAAAACTTAGGAAGGTGTCCCAATGACGAGAAACCAACTGATTAATAGATTAATCTAAACTAAAACTTAGGAAGTTGTCCCAATGATGAGAAACCAATTGAATAATTGGTTAACCTACACTAAAATTTAGAAAGCTGTCCCAATGATGAGAAACCAATTGATTAATTGATTAAACTAAAGTAAAGCTTAGGAAGGTGTCCCAATGATGAGAAACCAATCGATAAATTGATTAAGCTAAACTAAAACTTAGGAAGGTGTCCCAATGATGAGAGACCAATTGATTAATTGATTAAGCTAAGGTAAAACTTAGCATGGTGTCCCAATGTGGAGAAACCAATTAAATAATTGATTAAACTAAAAGAAAACTTAGGAAGGTGTCCCAATGACGAGAAACCAACTGATTAATAGATTAAGCCAAAATAAAACTTAGGAAGGTGTCCCAATGATGAGACACCAATTGAATAATTGATTAAGCTAAATTGAAAGTTAGGAAGGTCTCCTAATGATGAACAAACCAATTGATTAAATGATTAAGCTAAACTAAAACCTAGGAAGGTGTCCCAATGATGAGAAACCAATTGATTAATTGATTAAGATAAAGTAAAACTTAGGATAGTGTCCCAATGTGGAGAAACCAATTGAATAATTGATTAAGGAAAAATAAAACTTAGGAAGGTGTCCCAATGACGAGAAACCGACTGATTAATATATTAAGCTAAGATAAAACTTAGGAAGGTGTCCGAGTGATGAGAAACCAACTGATTAATTTATTAAGCTAAACTAAAACTTAGGAAGGTGTCCGAGTGATGAGAAACCAACTGATTAATTGATTAAGCTAAACTAAAACTTAGGAAGGTGTCCCAATGACGAGAAACCAACTGATTAATAGATTAATCTAAACTAAAACTTAGGAAGTTGTCCCAATGATGAGAAACCAATTGAATAATTGGTTAAGCTACACTAAAATTTAGAAAGCTGTCCCAATGATGAGAAACCAATTGATTAATTGATTAAGCTAAAGTAAAGCTTAGGAAGGTGTCCCAATGATGAGAAACCAATCGATAAATTGATTAAGCTAAACTAAAACTTAGGAAGGTGTCCCAATGATGAGAGACCAATTGATTAATTGATTAAGCTAAGGTAAAACTTAGCATGGTGTCCCAATGTGGAGAAACCAATTAAATAATTGATTAAACTAAAAGAAAACTTAGGAAGGTGTCCCAATGACGAGAAACCAACTGATTAATAGATTAAGCTAAAATAAAACTTAGGAAGGTGTCCCAATGATGAGACACCAATTGAATAATTGATTAAGCTAAATTGAAAGTTAGGAAGGTCTCCTAATGATGAACAAACCAATTGATTAAATGATTAAGCTAAACTAAAACCTAGGAAGGTGTCCCAATGATGAGAAACCAAGTGATTAATTGATTAAGATAAAGTAAAACTTAGGATAGTGTCCCAATGTGGAGAAACCAATTGAATAATTGATTAAGGAAAAATAAAACTTAGGAAGGTGTCCCAATGACGAGAAACCAACTGATTAATAGATTAATCTAAACTAAAACTTAGGATGTTGTCCTAATGATGAGAAACCAATTGATTAATTGATTAAGATAAAGTAAAACTTAGGATGGTGTCCCAATGTGGAGAAACCAATTGAATAATTGATTAAGCAAAAATAAAACTTAGGAAGGTGTCCCAACGATCAGACACCAATTCATTAATTATTTAAGCTAAACTAAAACTTAGGAAGTTGTCCCAAAGATGGGAAACCAATTGAATAATAGATCAAGCTAAAATAAAACTTAAGAAGGTGTCCCAGTGATGAGAAACAAACTGATTAGTTGACTAAGCTAAACTAAAACTTAGGAAGGTGTCCGAGTGATGAGAAACCAACTGATTAATTGATTAAGCTAAACTAAAACTTAGGAAGATGTCCCAATGACGAGAAACCAACTGATTAATAGATTAATCTAAACTAAAACTTAGGAAGTTGTCCCAATGATGAGAAACCAATTGAATAATTGATTAAGCTACACTAAAACTTAGAAAGCTATCCCAATGATGAGAAACCAATTGATTAATTGATTAAGCTAAAGTAAAGCTTAGGAAGGTGTCCCAATAATGAGAAACCGATCAATTAATTGATTAAGCTAAACGAAAACTTAGGAAGGTGTCCCAATGATGAGAGACCAAGTGATTAATTGATTAAGTTAAGGTAAAACTTAGGATGGTGTCCCAATATTGAGAAACCAATTAAATAATATATTAAAGTAAAATAAAACTTAGGAAGGTGTCCCAATGATGAGAAACCAACTGATTAATTAATTAAGCTAAACTAAAACTTAGGAAGGTGTCCCAATGATGAGAAACCAATTGAATAAGTGATTAAGCAAAATTGAAAGTTAGGAAGGTCTCCCAATGATGAGAAACCAATTGATTAATTGATTAAGCTAAAATAAAGCTGAGGAAAGTGTCCAAATGATGAGAAACCAATCGATTAATTAATTAAGCTAAACTAAAACTTAGGAAGTTGTCCCAAAGATGAGAAACAGATTGATTAATTGATTCAGATAAAGTAAAACTTAGAATGGTGTCCCAATGTGGAGAAACCAATTGAATAATTGATTAAGCTAAATTGAAAGTCAGGAAGGTCTCCCAATGATGAGAAACCAATTGATTAATTGATCAAGGTAAAGCAGAACTTAGCAATGTGTCCCAACGATGAGACACCAATTCATTAATTATTTAAGCTAAACTAAAACTTAGGCAGTTGTCCCAAAGATGGGAAACCAATTGAATAATTGATCAAGCTAAAATAAAACTTAGGAAGGTGTCCCAGTGATGAGAAACCAACTGATTACTTGATTAAGCTAAACTAAAACTTAGGAAGGTGTCCGAGTGATTAGAAACCAACTGATTAATTGATTAAGCTAAACTAAAACTTAGGAAGGTGTCCCAATGATGAGACACCAATTGATTAATTGATTAATCAAAAATAAAACTTAGGAAGGTGTCCCAATGACTAGAAACCGACTGATTAACAGATTAAGCGAAAATAAAACTTAGGAAGGTGTCCCAATGATGAGAAACCAATTGAATAATTGATTAAGCTAAATTGAAAGTTAGGAAGGTGTCCCGATGATGAGAAACCAATCGATTAATTGATTAAGCTACACTAAAACTTAGGAAGTTGTCCCAAAGATGAGAAACCAATTGATTAAGTGATTAAGCTAAAGTAAAGCTTAGGAAGGTGTCCCAATGATGAGAAACCAATCGATAAATTGATTAAGCTAAACTAAAACTTAGGAAGGTGTCCCAATGATGAGAGACCAATTGATTAATTGATTAAGCTAAGGTAAAACTTAGCATGGTGTCCCAATGTGGAGAAACCAATTAAATAATTGATTAAACTAAAAGAAAACTTAGGAAGGTGTCCCAATGACGAGAAACCAACTGATTAATAGATTAAGCTAAAATAAAACTTAGGAAGGTCCCCCAATGATGAGACACAAATTGAATAATTGATTAAGCTAAATTGAAAGTTAGGAAGGTCTCCTAATGATGAACAAACCAATTGATTAAATGATTAAGCTAAACTAAAACCTAGGAAGGTGTCCCAATGATGAGAAACCAATTGATTAATTGATTAAGATAAAGTAAAACTTAGGATAGTGTCCCAATCTGGAGAAACCAATTGAATAATTGATTAAGGAAAAATAAAACTTAGGAAGGTGTCCCAATGACGAGAAACCAACTGATTAATAGATTAATCTAAGCTAAAACTTAGGATGTTGTCCCAATGATGAGAAACCAATTGAATAATTGGTTAAGCTACACTAAAATTTAGAAAGCTGTCCCAATGATGAGAAACCAATTGATTAATTGATTAAGCTAAAGTAAAGCTTAGGAAGGTGTCCCAATGAGGAGAAACCAATCGATAAATTGATTAAGCTAAACTAAAACTTAGGAAGGTGTCCCAATGATGAGAGACCAATTGATTAATTGATTAAGCTAAGGTAAAACTTAGCATGGTGTCCCAATGTGGAGAAACCAATTAAATAATTGATTAAACTAAAAGAAAACTTAGGAAGGTGTCCCAATGACGAGAAACCAACTGATTAATAGATTAAGCCAAAATAAAACTTAGGAAGGTGTCCCAATGATGAGACACCAATTGAATAATTGATTAAGCTAAATTGAAAGTTAGGAAGGTCTCCTAATGATGAACAAACCAATTGATTAAATGATTAAGCTAAACTAAAACCTAGGAAGGTGTCCCAATGATGAGAAACCAATTGATTAATTGATTAAGATAAAGTAAAACTTAGGATAGTGTCCCAATGTGGAGAAACCAATTGAATAATTGATTAAGGAAAAATAAAACTTAGGAATGTGTCCCAATGACGAGAAACCAACTGATTAATAGATTAATCTAAACTAAAACTTAGGATGTTGTCCCAATGATGAGAAACCAATTGATTAATTGATTAAGATAAAGTAAAACTTAGGATGGTGTCCCAATGTGGAGAAACCAATTGAATAATTGATTAAGCAAAAATAAAACTTAGGAAGGTGTCCCAACGATGAGACACCAATTGATTAATTATTTAAGCTAAACTAAAACTTAGGAAGTTGTCCCAAAGATGGGAAACCAATTGAATAATAGATCAAGCTAAAATAAAACTTAAGAAGGTGTCCCAGTGATAAGAAACAAACTGATTAGTTGACTAAGCTAAACTAAAACTTAGGAAGGTGTCTGAGTGATGAGAAACCAACTGATTAATTGATTAAGCTAAACTAAAACTTAGGAAGGTGTCCCAATGACGAGAAACCAACTGATTAATAGATTAATCTAAACTAAAACTTAGGAAGTTGTCCCAATGATGAGAAACCAATTGAATAATTGATTAAGCTACACTAAAACTTAGAAAGCTATCCCAATGATGAGAAACCAATTGACTAATTGATTAAGCTAAAGTAAAGCTTAGGAAGGTGTCCCAATAATGAGAAACCGATCAATTAATTGATTAAGCTAAACGAAAACTTAGGAAGGTGTCCCAAAGATGTGAGACTAAGTGATTAATTGATTAAGCTAAGGTAAAACTTAGGATGGTGTCCCAATATTGAGAAACCAATTAAATAATAGATTAAAGTAAAATAAAACTTAGGAAGGTGTCCCAATGATGAGAAACCAACTGATTAATTAATTAAGCTAAACTAAAACTTAGGAAGGTGTCCCAATGATGAGAAACCAATTGAATAAGTGATTAAGCTAAATTGAAAGTTAGGAAGGTCTCCCAATGATGAGAAACCAATTGATTAATTGATTAAGCTAAAGTAAAGCTGAGGAAAGTGTCCAAATGATGAGAAACCAATCGATTAATTATTTAAGCTAAACTAAAACTTAGGAAGTTGTCCCAAAGATGAGAAACAGATTGATTAATTGATTCAGCTAAAGCAAAACTTAGAATGGTGTCCCAATGTGGAGAAACCAATTGAATAATTGATTAAGCTAAATTGAAAGTCAGGAAGGTCTCCCAATGATGAGAAACCAATTGATTAATTGATCAAGGTAAAGCAGAACTTAGGAAGGTGTCCCAACGATGAGACACCAATTCATTAATTATTTAAGCTAAACTAAAACTTAGGCAGTTGTCCTAAAGATGGGAAACCAATTGAATAATTGATCAAGCTAAAATAAAACTTAGGAAGCTGTCCCAGTGATGAGAACCCAACTGATTACTTGATTAAGCTAAACTAAAACTTAGGAATGTGTCCGAGTGATTAGAAACCAACTGATTAATTGATTAAGCTAAACTAAAACTTAGGAACGTGTCCCAATGATGAGACACCAATTGATTAATTGATTAATCAAAAAGAAAACTTAGGAAGGTGTCCCAATGACTAGAAACCGACTGATTAATAGATTAAGCTAAAATAAAACTTAGGAAGGTGTCCCAATGATGAGAAACCAATTGAATAATTGATTAAGCTAAATTGAAAGTTAGGAAGGTGTCCCGATGATGAGAAACCAATCGATTAATTGATTAAGCTAAATTAAAACTTAGGAAATTGTCCCAAAGATGAGAAACCAATTGATTTAGTGATTCAGCTAAAGTAAAACTTAGGATGGTGTCCCAATGTGGAGAAACCAATTGAATAATTGATTAAGCTAAAATAAAACTTAGGAAGGTGTCCCAATGACGAGAAGCCAACTGATTAATAGATTAAGCTAAACTAAAACTTAGGAAGTTGTCCCAATGATGAGAAACCAATTGAATAATTGATTAAGCTAAATTGAAAGTTAGGAAGGTGTCCCGATGATGAGAAACCAATCGATTAATTGATTAAGCTAAACTAAAACTTAGGAAGTTGTCCCAAAGATGAGAAACCAATTGATTAAGTGATTCAGCTAAAGTAAAACTTAGGATCGTGTCCCAATGTGGAGAAACCAATTGAATAATTGATTAAGCTAAAATAAAACATAGGAAGGTGTCCCAATGACGAGAAACCAATTGATTAATTGATTAAGCAAAAATAAAACTTAGAAAGGTATCACAATGATGAGAAACCAATTGATTAATTGATTAAGCTAAAGTAAAGCTTAGGAAGGTGTCCCAATGATGAGAAACCAATCGATTAATTGATTAAGCTAAACGAAAACTTAGGAAGGTGTCCCAATGATGAGAGACCAATTGATTAATTGATTAAGCTAAAGTAAAACTTAGGATGGTGTCCCAAAGATGAGAAACCAATTGATTAAGTGATTCAGCTAAAGTAAAACTTAGGATGGTGTCCCAATGTGGAGAAACCAATTGAATAATTGATTAAGCTAAAATAAAACTTAGGAAGGTGTCCCAATGACGAGAAACCAATTGATTAATTGATTAAGCAAAAATAAAACTTAGAAAGGTATCACAATGATGAGAAACCAATTGATTAATTGATTAAGCTAAAGTAAAGGTTAGGAAGGTGTCCCAATGATGAGAAACCAATCGATTAATTGATTAAGTTAAACGAAAACTTAGGAAGGTGTCCCAATGATGAGAGACCAATTGATTAATTGATTAAGTTAAAGTAAAACTTAGGATGGTGTCCCAATGGGGAGAAACCAATTGACTACTTGATTACACTAAAATAAAACTTAGGAATGTGTCCCAATGATGAGAAACCAACTGATTAATTGATTAAGCTAAACAAAAACTTAGGAAGGTTTCCCAATGATGAGAAACCAATTCAATAATTGATTAAGCTAAATTGAAAGTTAGGAAGGTCTCCCAATGATGAGAAACCAATTGATTATTTGATTAAGCTAAAGTAAAGTTTAGGAAGGTGTCCCCATGATGAGAAACCCATTGATTAATTGATTAAGCTAAAATAAAACTTAGGAAGGTGTCCCAATGACGAGAAACCGACTGATTAATATATTAAGCTAAAATAAAACTTAGGAAGGTGTCCGAGTGATGAGAAACCAATCGATTAATTGATTAAGCTAAACTAAAACTTAGGAAGTTGTCCCAAAGATGAGAAACCAATTGATTAAGTGATTCAGCTAAAGTAAAACTTAGGATCGTGTCCCAATGTGGAGAAACCAATTGAATAATTGATTAAGCTAAAATAAAACTTAGGAAGGTGTCCCAATGACGAGAAACCAATTGATTAATTGATTAAGCAAAAATAAAACTTAGAAAGGTATCACAATCATGAGAAACCAATTGATTAATTGATTAAGCTAAAGTAAAGGTTAGGAAGGTGTCCCAATGATGAGAAACCAATCGATTAATTGATTAAGCTAAACGAAAACTTAGGAAGGTGTCCCAATGATGAGAGACCAATTGATTAATTGATTAAGCTAAAGTAAAACTTAGGATGGTGTCCCAAAGATGAGAAACCAATTGATTAAGTGATTCAGCTAAAGTAAAACTTAGGATGGTGTCCCAATGTGGAGAAACCAATTGAATAATTGATTAAGCTAAAATAAAACTTAGGAAGGTGTCCCAATGACGAGAAACCAATTGATTAATTGATTAAGCAAAAATAAAACTTAGAAAGGTATCACAATGATGAGAAACCAATTGATTATTTGATTAAGCTAAAGTAAAGTTTAGGAAGGTGTCCCCATGATGAGAAACCCATTGATTAATTGATTAAGCTAAAATAAAACTTAGGAAGGTGTCCCAATGACGAGAAACCGACTGATTAATATATTAAGCTAAAATAAAACTTAGGAAGGTGTCCGAGTGATGAGAAACCAATCGATTAATTGATTAAGCTAAACTAAAACTTAGGAAGTTGTCCCAAAGATGAGAAACCAATTGATTAAGTGATTCAGCTAAAGTAAAACTTAGGATCGTGTCCCAATGTGGAGAAACCAATTGAATAATTGATTAAGCTAAAATAAAACATAGGAAGGTGTCCCAATGACGAGAAACCAATTGATTAATTGATTAAGCAAAAATAAAACTTAGAAAGGTATCACAATGATGAGAAACCAATTGATTAATTGATTAAGCTAAAGTAAAGCTTAGGAAGGTGTCCCAATGATGAGAAACCAATCGATTAATTGATTAAGCTAAACGAAAACTTAGGAAGGTGTCCCAATGATGAGAGACCAATTGATTAATTGATTAAGCTAAAGTAAAACTTAGGATGGTGTCCCAAAGATGAGAAACCAATTGATTAAGTGATTCAGCTAAAGTAAAACTTAGGATGGTGTCCCAATGTGGAGAAACCAATTGAATAATTGATTAAGCTAAAATAAAACTTAGGAAGGTGTCCCAATGACGAGAAACCAATTGATTAATTGATTAAGCAAAAATAAAACTTAGAAAGGTATCACAATGATGAGAAACCAATTGATTATTTGATTAAGCTAAAGTAAAGTTTAGGAAGGTGTCCCCATGATGAGAAACCCATTGATTAATTGATTAAGCTAAAATAAAACTTAGGAAGGTGTCCCAATGACGAGAAACCGACTGATTAATATATTAAGCTAAAATAAAACTTAGGAAGGTGTCCGAGTGATGAGAAACCAATCGATTAATTGATTAAGCTAAACTAAAACTTAGGAAGTTGTCCCAAAGATGAGAAACCAATTGATTAAGTGATTCAGCTAAAGTAAAACTTAGGATCGTGTCCCAATGTGGAGAAACCAATTGAATAATTGATTAAGCTAAAATAAAACTTAGGAAGGTGTCCCAATGACGAGAAACCAATTGATTAATTGATTAAGCAAAAATAAAACTTAGAAAGGTATCACAATGATGAGAAACCAATTGATTAATTGATTAAGCTAAAGTAAAGGTTAGGAAGGTGTCCCAATGATGAGAAACCAATCGATTAATTGATTAAGTTAAACGAAAACTTAGGAAGGTGTCCCAATGATGAGAGACCAATTGATTAATTGATTAAGTTAAAGTAAAACTTAGGATGGTGTCCCAATGGGGAGAAACCAATTGACTACTTGATTACACTAAAATAAAACTTAGGAATGTGTCCCAATGATGAGAAACCAACTGATTAATTGATTAAGCTAAACAAAAACTTAGGAAGGTTTCCCAATGATGAGAAACCAATTCAATAATTGATTAAGCTAAATTGAAAGTTAGGAAGGTCTCCCAATGATGAGAAACCAATTGATTATTTGATTAAGCTAAAGTAAAGTTTAGGAAGGTGTCCCCATGATGAGAAACCCATTGATTAATTGATTAAGCTAAAATAAAACTTAGGAAGGTGTCCCAATGACGAGAAACCGACTGATTAATATATTAAGCTAAAATAAAACTTAGGAAGGTGTCCGAGTGATGAGAAACCAATCGATTAATTGATTAAGCTAAACTAAAACTTAGGAAGTTGTCCCAAAGATGAGAAACCAATTGATTAAGTGATTCAGCTAAAGTAAAACTTAGGATCGTGTCCCAATGTGGAGAAACCAATTGAATAATTGATTAAGCTAAAATAAAACTTAGGAAGGTGTCCCAATGACGAGAAACCAATTGATTAATTGATTAAGCAAAAATAAAACTTAGAAAGGTATCACAATCATGAGAAACCAATTGATTAATTGATTAAGCTAAAGTAAAGCTTAGGAAGGTGTCCCAATGATGAGAAACCAATCGATTAATTGATTAAGCTAAACGAAAACTTAGGAAGGTGTCCCAATGATGAGAGACCAATTGATTAATTGATTAAGCTAAAGTAAAACTTAGGATGGTGTCCCAAAGATGAGAAACCAATTGATTAAGTGATTCAGCTAAAGTAAAACTTAGGATGGTGTCCCAATGTGGAGAAACCAATTGAATAATTGATTAAGCTAAAATAAAACTTAGGAAGGTGTCCCAATGACGAGAAACCAATTGATTAATTGATTAAGCAAAAATAAAACTTAGAAAGGTATCACAATGATGAGAAACCAATTGATTATTTGATTAAGCTAAAGTAAAGTTTAGGAAGGTGTCCCCATGATGAGAAACCCATTGATTAATTGATTAAGCTAAAATAAAACTTAGGAAGGTGTCCCAATGACGAGAAACCGACTGATTAATATATTAAGCTAAAATAAAGCTTAGGAAGGTGTCCAAGTGATGAGAAACCAATCGATTAATTGATTAAGCTAAACTAAAACTTAGGAAGTTGTCCCAAAGATGAGAAACCAATTGATTAAGTGATTCAGCTAAAGTAAAACTTAGGATCGTGTCCCAATGTGGAGAAACCAATTGAATAATTGATTAAGCTAAAATAAAACATAGGAAGGTGTCCCAATGACGAGAAACCAATTGATTAATTGATTAAGCAAAAATAAAACTTAGAAAGGTATCACAATGATGAGAAACCAATTGATTAATTGATTAAGCTAAAGTAAAGCTTAGGAAGGTGTCCCAATGATGAGAAACCAATCGATTAATTGATTAAGCTAAACGAAAACTTAGGAAGGTGTCCCAATGATGAGAGACCAATTGATTAATTGATTAAGCTAAAGTAAAACTTAGGATGGTGTCCCAAAGATGAGAAACCAATTGATTAAGTGATTCAGCTAAAGTAAAACTTAGGATGGTGTCCCAATGTGGAGAAACCAATTGAATAATTGATTAAGCTAAAATAAAACTTAGGAAGGTGTCCCAATGACGAGAAACCAATTGATTAATTGATTAAGCAAAAATAAAACTTAGAAAGGTATCACAATCATGAGAAACCAATTGATTATTTGATTAAGCTAAAGTAAAGTTTAGGAAGGTGTCCCCATGATGAGAAACCCATTGATTAATTGATTAAGCTAAAATAAAACTTAGGAAGGTGTCCCAATGACGAGAAACCGACTGATTAATATATTAAGCTAAAATAAAGCTTAGGAAGGTGTCCAAGTGATGAGAAACCAATCGATTAATTGATTAAGCTAAACTAAAACTTAGGAAGTTGTCCCAAAGATGAGAAACCAATTGATTAAGCTAAAGTAAAGGTTAGGAAGGTGTCCCAATGATGAGAAACCAATCGATTAATTGATTAAGTTAAACGAAAACTTAGGAAGGTGTCCCAATGATGAGAGACCAATTGATTAATTGATTAAGCTAAAGTAAAACTTAGGATGGTGTCCCAAAGATGAGAAACCAATTGAATAATTGATTAAGCTAAAATAAAACTTAGGAAGGTGTCCCAATGACGAGAAGCCAACTGATTAATAGATTAAGCTAAACTAAAACTTAGGAAGTTGTCCCAATGATGAGAAACCAATTGAATAATTGATTAAGCTAAATTGAAAGTTAGGAAGGTGTCCCGATGATGAGAAACCAATCGATTAATTGATTAAGCTAAACTAAAACTTAGGAAGTTGTCCCAAAGATGAGAAACCAATTGATTAAGTGATTCAGCTAAAGTAAAACTTAGGATCGTGTCCCAATGTGGAGAAACCAATTGAATAATTGATTAAGCTAAAATAAAACATAGGAAGGTGTCCCAATGACGAGAAACCAATTGATTAATTGATTAAGCAAAAATAAAACTTAGAAAGGTATCACAATGATGAGAAACCAATTGATTAATTGATTAAGCTAAAGTAAAGCTTAGGAAGGTGTCCCAATGATGAGAAACCAATCGATTAATTGATTAAGCTAAACGAAAACTTAGGAAGGTGTCCCAATGATGAGAGACCAATTGATTAATTGATTAAGCTAAAGTAAAACTTAGGATGGTGTCCCAAAGATGAGAAACCAATTGATTAAGTGATTCAGCTAAAGTAAAACTTAGGATGGTGTCCCAATGTGGAGAAACCAATTGAATAATTGATTAAGCTAAAATAAAACTTAGGAAGGTGTCCCAATGACGAGAAACCAATTGATTAATTGATTAAGCAAAAATAAAACTTAGAAAGGTATCACAATGATGAGAAACCAATTGATTAATTGATTAAGCTAAAGTAAAGGTTAGGAAGGTGTCCCAATGATGAGAAACCAATCGATTAATTGATTAAGTTAAACGAAAACTTAGGAAGGTGTCCCAATGATGAGAGACCAATTGATTAATTGATTAAGTTAAAGTAAAACTTAGGATGGTGTCCCAATGGGGAGAAACCAATTGACTACTTGATTACACTAAAATAAAACTTAGGAATGTGTCCCAATGATGAGAAACCAACTGATTAATTGATTAAGCTAAACAAAAACTTAGGAAGGTTTCCCAATGATGAGAAACCAATTCAATAATTGATTAAGCTAAATTGAAAGTTAGGAAGGTCTCCCAATGATGAGAAACCAATTGATTATTTGATTAAGCTAAAGTAAAGTTTAGGAAGGTGTCCCCATGATGAGAAACCCATTGATTAATTGATTAAGCTAAAATAAAACTTAGGAAGGTGTCCCAATGACGAGAAACCGACTGATTAATATATTAAGCTAAAATAAAACTTAGGAAGGTGTCCGAGTGATGAGAAACCAATCGATTAATTGATTAAGCTAAACTAAAACTTAGGAAGTTGTCCCAAAGATGAGAAACCAATTGATTAAGTGATTCAGCTAAAGTAAAACTTAGGATCGTGTCCCAATGTGGAGAAACCAATTGAATAATTGATTAAGCTAAAATAAAACTTAGGAAGGTGTCCCAATGACGAGAAACCAATTGATTAATTGATTAAGCAAAAATAAAACTTAGAAAGGTATCACAATGATGAGAAACCAATTGATTAATTGATTAAGCTAAAGTAAAGCTTAGGAAGGTGTCCCAATGATGAGAAACCAATCGATTAATTGATTAAGCTAAACGAAAACTTAGGAAGGTGTCCCAATGATGAGAGACCAATTGATTAATTGATTAAGCTAAAGTAAAACTTAGGATGGTGTCCCAAAGATGAGAAACCAATTGATTAAGTGATTCAGCTAAAGTAAAACTTAGGATGGTGTCCCAATGTGGAGAAACCAATTGAATAATTGATTAAGCTAAAATAAAACTTAGGAAGGTGTCCCAATGACGAGAAACCAATTGATTAATTGATTAAGCAAAAATAAAACTTAGAAAGGTATCACAATGATGAGAAACCAATTGATTAATTGATTAAGCTAAAGTAAAGTTTAGGAAGGTGTCCCCATGATGAGAAACCCATTGATTAATTGATTAAGCTAAAATAAAACTTAGGAAGGTGTCCCAATGACGAGAAACCGACTGATTAATATATTAAGCTAAAATAAAACTTAGGAAGGTGTCCGAGTGATGAGAAACCAATCGATTAATTGATTAAGCTAAACTAAAACTTAGGAAGTTGTCCCAAAGATGAGAAACCAATTGATTAAGTGATTCAGCTAAAGTAAAACTTAGGATCGTGTCCCAATGTGGAGAAACCAATTGAATAATTGATTAAGCTAAAATAAAACTTAGGAAGGTGTCCCAATGACGAGAAACCAATTGATTAATTGATTAAGCAAAAATAAAACTTAGAAAGGTATCACAATGATGAGAAACCAATTGATTAATTGATTAAGCTAAAGTAAAGGTTAGGAAGGTGTCCCAATGATGAGAAACCAATCGATTAATTGATTAAGTTAAACGAAAACTTAGGAAGGTGTCCCAATGATGAGAGACCAATTGATTAATTGATTAAGTTAAAGTAAAACTTAGGATGGTGTCCCAATGGGGAGAAACCAATTGACTACTTGATTACACTAAAATAAAACTTAGGAATGTGTCCCAATGATGAGAAACCAACTGATTAATTGATTAAGCTAAACAAAAACTTAGGAAGGTTTCCCAATGATGAGAAACCAATTCAATAATTGATTAAGCTAAATTGAAAGTTAGGAAGGTCTCCCAATGATGAGAAACCAATTGATTATTTGATTAAGCTAAAGTAAAGTTTAGGAAGGTGTCCCCATGATGAGAAACCCATTGATTAATTGATTAAGCTAAAATAAAACTTAGGAAGGTGTCCCAATGACGAGAAACCGACTGATTAATATATTAAGCTAAAATAAAACTTAGGAAGGTGTCCGAGTGATGAGAAACCAATCGATTAATTGATTAAGCTAAACTAAAACTTAGGAAGTTGTCCCAAAGATGAGAAACCAATTGATTAAGTGATTCAGCTAAAGTAAAACTTAGGATCGTGTCCCAATGTGGAGAAACCAATTGAATAATTGATTAAGCTAAAATAAAACTTAGGAAGGTGTCCCAATGACGAGAAACCAATTGATTAATTGATTAAGCAAAAATAAAACTTAGAAAGGTATCACAATCATGAGAAACCAATTGATTAATTGATTAAGCTAAAGTAAAGCTTAGGAAGGTGTCCCAATGATGAGAAACCAATCGATTAATTGATTAAGCTAAACGAAAACTTAGGAAGGTGTCCCAATGATGAGAGACCAATTGATTAATTGATTAAGCTAAAGTAAAACTTAGGATGGTGTCCCAAAGATGAGAAACCAATTGATTAAGTGATTCAGCTAAAGTAAAACTTAGGATGGTGTCCCAATGTGGAGAAACCAATTGAATAATTGATTAAGCTAAAATAAAACTTAGGAAGGTGTCCCAATGACGAGAAACCAATTGATTAATTGATTAAGCAAAAATAAAACTTAGAAAGGTATCACAATGATGAGAAACCAATTGATTATTTGATTAAGCTAAAGTAAAGTTTAGGAAGGTGTCCCCATGATGAGAAACCCATTGATTAATTGATTAAGCTAAAATAAAACTTAGGAAGGTGTCCCAATGACGAGAAACCGACTGATTAATATATTAAGCTAAAATAAAGCTTAGGAAGGTGTCCAAGTGATGAGAAACCAATCGATTAATTGATTAAGCTAAACTAAAACTTAGGAAGTTGTCCCAAAGATGAGAAACCAATTGATTAAGTGATTCAGCTAAAGTAAAACTTAGGATCGTGTCCCAATGTGGAGAAACCAATTGAATAATTGATTAAGCTAAAATAAAACATAGGAAGGTGTCCCAATGACGAGAAACCAATTGATTAATTGATTAAGCAAAAATAAAACTTAGAAAGGTATCACAATGATGAGAAACCAATTGATTAATTGATTAAGCTAAAGTAAAGCTTAGGAAGGTGTCCCAATGATGAGAAACCAATCGATTAATTGATTAAGCTAAACGAAAACTTAGGAAGGTGTCCCAATGATGAGAGACCAATTGATTAATTGATTAAGCTAAAGTAAAACTTAGGATGGTGTCCCAAAGATGAGAAACCAATTGATTAAGTGATTCAGCTAAAGTAAAACTTAGGATGGTGTCCCAATGTGGAGAAACCAATTGAATAATTGATTAAGCTAAAATAAAACTTAGGAAGGTGTCCCAATGACGAGAAACCAATTGATTAATTGATTAAGCAAAAATAAAACTTAGAAAGGTATCACAATCATGAGAAACCAATTGATTATTTGATTAAGCTAAAGTAAAGTTTAGGAAGGTGTCCCCATGATGAGAAACCCATTGATTAATTGATTAAGCTAAAATAAAACTTAGGAAGGTGTCCCAATGACGAGAAACCGACTGATTAATATATTAAGCTAAAATAAAGCTTAGGAAGGTGTCCAAGTGATGAGAAACCAATCGATTAATTGATTAAGCTAAACTAAAACTTAGGAAGTTGTCCCAAAGATGAGAAACCAATTGATTAAGCTAAAGTAAAGGTTAGGAAGGTGTCCCAATGATGAGAAACCAATCGATTAATTGATTAAGTTAAACGAAAACTTAGGAAGGTGTCCCAATGATGAGAGACCAATTGATTAATTGATTAAGCTAAAGTAAAACTTAGGATGGTGTCCCAAAGATGAGAAACCAATTGAATAATTGATTAAGCTAAAATAAAACTTAGGAAGGTGTCCCAATGACGAGAAGCCAACTGATTAATAGATTAAGCTAAACTAAAACTTAGGAAGTTGTCCCAATGATGAGAAACCAATTGAATAATTGATTAAGCTAAATTGAAAGTTAGGAAGGTGTCCCGATGATGAGAAACCAATCGATTAATTGATTAAGCTAAACTAAAACTTAGGAAGTTGTCCCAAAGATGAGAAACCAATTGATTAAGTGATTCAGCTAAAGTAAAACTTAGGATCGTGTCCCAATGTGGAGAAACCAATTGAATAATTGATTAAGCTAAAATAAAACATAGGAAGGTGTCCCAATGACGAGAAACCAATTGATTAATTGATTAAGCAAAAATAAAACTTAGAAAGGTATCACAATGATGAGAAACCAATTGATTAATTGATTAAGCTAAAGTAAAGCTTAGGAAGGTGTCCCAATGATGAGAAACCAATCGATTAATTGATTAAGCTAAACGAAAACTTAGGAAGGTGTCCCAATGATGAGAGACCAATTGATTAATTGATTAAGCTAAAGTAAAACTTAGGATGGTGTCCCAAAGATGAGAAACCAATTGATTAAGTGATTCAGCTAAAGTAAAACTTAGGATGGTGTCCCAATGTGGAGAAACCAATTGAATAATTGATTAAGCTAAAATAAAACTTAGGAAGGTGTCCCAATGACGAGAAACCAATTGATTAATTGATTAAGCAAAAATAAAACTTAGAAAGGTATCACAATGATGAGAAACCAATTGATTAATTGATTAAGCTAAAGTAAAGGTTAGGAAGGTGTCCCAATGATGAGAAACCAATCGATTAATTGATTAAGTTAAACGAAAACTTAGGAAGGTGTCCCAATGATGAGAGACCAATTGATTAATTGATTAAGTTAAAGTAAAACTTAGGATGGTGTCCCAATGGGGAGAAACCAATTGACTACTTGATTACACTAAAATAAAACTTAGGAATGTGTCCCAATGATGAGAAACCAACTGATTAATTGATTAAGCTAAACAAAAACTTAGGAAGGTTTCCCAATGATGAGAAACCAATTCAATAATTGATTAAGCTAAATTGAAAGTTAGGAAGGTCTCCCAATGATGAGAAACCAATTGATTATTTGATTAAGCTAAAGTAAAGTTTAGGAAGGTGTCCCCATGATGAGAAACCCATTGATTAATTGATTAAGCTAAAATAAAACTTAGGAAGGTGTCCCAATGACGAGAAACCGACTGATTAATATATTAAGCTAAAATAAAACTTAGGAAGGTGTCCGAGTGATGAGAAACCAATCGATTAATTGATTAAGCTAAACTAAAACTTAGGAAGTTGTCCCAAAGATGAGAAACCAATTGATTAAGTGATTCAGCTAAAGTAAAACTTAGGATCGTGTCCCAATGTGGAGAAACCAATTGAATAATTGATTAAGCTAAAATAAAACTTAGGAAGGTGTCCCAATGACGAGAAACCAATTGATTAATTGATTAAGCAAAAATAAAACTTAGAAAGGTATCACAATGATGAGAAACCAATTGATTAATTGATTAAGCTAAAGTAAAGCTTAGGAAGGTGTCCCAATGATGAGAAACCAATCGATTAATTGATTAAGCTAAACGAAAACTTAGGAAGGTGTCCCAATGATGAGAGACCAATTGATTAATTGATTAAGCTAAAGTAAAACTTAGGATGGTGTCCCAAAGATGAGAAACCAATTGATTAAGTGATTCAGCTAAAGTAAAACTTAGGATGGTGTCCCAATGTGGAGAAACCAATTGAATAATTGATTAAGCTAAAATAAAACTTAGGAAGGTGTCCCAATGACGAGAAACCAATTGATTAATTGATTAAGCAAAAATAAAACTTAGAAAGGTATCACAATGATGAGAAACCAATTGATTAATTGATTAAGCTAAAGTAAAGTTTAGGAAGGTGTCCCCATGATGAGAAACCCATTGATTAATTGATTAAGCTAAAATAAAACTTAGGAAGGTGTCCCAATGACGAGAAACCGACTGATTAATATATTAAGCTAAAATAAAACTTAGGAAGGTGTCCGAGTGATGAGAAACCAATCGATTAATTGATTAAGCTAAACTAAAACTTAGGAAGTTGTCCCAAAGATGAGAAACCAATTGATTAAGTGATTCAGCTAAAGTAAAACTTAGGATGGTGTCCCAATGTGGAGAAACCAATTGAATAATTGATTAAGCTAAAATAAAACTTAGGAAGGTGTCCCAATGACGAGAAACCAATTGATTAATTGATTAAGCAAAAATAAAACTTAGAAAGGTATCACAATGATGAGAAACCAATTGATTAATTGATTAAGCTAAAGTAAAGGTTAGGAAGGTGTCCCAATGATGAGAAACCAATCGATTAATTGATTAAGTTAAACGAAAACTTAGGAAGGTGTCCCAATGATGAGAGACCAATTGATTAATTGATTAAGTTAAAGTAAAACTTAGGATGGTGTCCCAATGGGGAGAAACCAATTGACTACTTGATTACACTAAAATAAAACTTAGGAATGTGTCCCAATGATGAGAAACCAACTGATTAATTGATTAAGCTAAACAAAAACTTAGGAAGGTTTCCCAATGATGAGAAACCAATTCAATAATTGATTAAGCTAAATTGAAAGTTAGGAAGGTCTCCCAATGATGAGAAACCAATTGATTATTTGATTAAGCTAAAGTAAAGTTTAGGAAGGTGTCCCCATGATGAGAAACCCATTGATTAATTGATTAAGCTAAAATAAAACTTAGGAAGGTGTCCCAATGACGAGAAACCGACTGATTAATATATTAAGCTAAAATAAAACTTAGGAAGGTGTCCGAGTGATGAGAAACCAATCGATTAATTGATTAAGCTAAACTAAAACTTAGGAAGTTGTCCCAAAGATGAGAAACCAATTGATTAAGTGATTCAGCTAAAGTAAAACTTAGGATCGTGTCCCAATGTGGAGAAACCAATTGAATAATTGATTAAGCTAAAATAAAACTTAGGAAGGTGTCCCAATGACGAGAAACCAATTGATTAATTGATTAAGCAAAAATAAAACTTAGAAAGGTATCACAATCATGAGAAACCAATTGATTAATTGATTAAGCTAAAGTAAAGCTTAGGAAGGTGTCCCAATGATGAGAAACCAATCGATTAATTGATTAAGCTAAACGAAAACTTAGGAAGGTGTCCCAATGATGAGAGACCAATTGATTAATTGATTAAGCTAAAGTAAAACTTAGGATGGTGTCCCAAAGATGAGAAACCAATTGATTAAGTGATTCAGCTAAAGTAAAACTTAGGATGGTGTCCCAATGTGGAGAAACCAATTGAATAATTGATTAAGCTAAAATAAAACTTAGGAAGGTGTCCCAATGACGAGAAACCAATTGATTAATTGATTAAGCAAAAATAAAACTTAGAAAGGTATCACAATGATGAGAAACCAATTGATTATTTGATTAAGCTAAAGTAAAGTTTAGGAAGGTGTCCCCATGATGAGAAACCCATTGATTAATTGATTAAGCTAAAATAAAACTTAGGAAGGTGTCCCAATGACGAGAAACCGACTGATTAATATATTAAGCTAAAATAAAGCTTAGGAAGGTGTCCGAGTGATGAGAAACCAATCGATTAATTGATTAAGCTAAACTAAAACTTAGGAAGTTGTCCCAAAGATGAGAAACCAATTGATTAAGTGATTCAGCTAAAGTAAAACTTAGGATCGTGTCCCAATGTGGAGAAACCAATTGAATAATTGATTAAGCTAAAATAAAACATAGGAAGGTGTCCCAATGACGAGAAACCAATTGATTAATTGATTAAGCAAAAATAAAACTTAGAAAGGTATCACAATGATGAGAAACCAATTGATTAATTGATTAAGCTAAAGTAAAGCTTAGGAAGGTGTCCCAATGATGAGAAACCAATCGATTAATTGATTAAGCTAAACGAAAACTTAGGAAGGTGTCCCAATGATGAGAGACCAATTGATTAATTGATTAAGCTAAAGTAAAACTTAGGATGGTGTCCCAAAGATGAGAAACCAATTGATTAAGTGATTCAGCTAAAGTAAAACTTAGGATGGTGTCCCAATGTGGAGAAACCAATTGAATAATTGATTAAGCTAAAATAAAACTTAGGAAGGTGTCCCAATGACGAGAAACCAATTGATTAATTGATTAAGCAAAAATAAAACTTAGAAAGGTATCACAATGATGAGAAACCAATTGATTAATTGATTAAGCTAAAGTAAAGGTTAGGAAGGTGTCCCAATGATGAGAAACCAATCGATTAATTGATTAAGTTAAACGAAAACTTAGGAAGGTGTCCCAATGATGAGAGACCAATTGATTAATTGATTAAGTTAAAGTAAAACTTAGGATGGTGTCCCAATGGGGAGAAACCAATTGACTACTTGATTACACTAAAATAAAACTTAGGAATGTGTCCCAATGATGAGAAACCAACTGATTAATTGATTAAGCTAAACAAAAACTTAGGAAGGTTTCCCAATGATGAGAAACCAATTCAATAATTGATTAAGCTAAATTGAAAGTTAGGAAGGTCTCCCAATGATGAGAAACCAATTGATTATTTGATTAAGCTAAAGTAAAGTTTAGGAAGGTGTCCCCATGATGAGAAACCCATTGATTAATTGATTAAGCTAAAATAAAACTTAGGAAGGTGTCCCAATGACGAGAAACCGACTGATTAATATATTAAGCTAAAATAAAACTTAGGAAGGTGTCCGAGTGATGAGAAACCAATCGATTAATTGATTAAGCTAAACTAAAACTTAGGAAGTTGTCCCAAAGATGAGAAACCAATTGATTAAGTGATTCAGCTAAAGTAAAACTTAGGATCGTGTCCCAATGTGGAGAAACCAATTGAATAATTGATTAAGCTAAAATAAAACTTAGGAAGGTGTCCCAATGACGAGAAACCAATTGATTAATTGATTAAGCAAAAATAAAACTTAGAAAGGTATCACAATGATGAGAAACCAATTGATTAATTGATTAAGCTAAAGTAAAGCTTAGGAAGGTGTCCCAATGATGAGAAACCAATCGATTAATTGATTAAGCTAAACGAAAACTTAGGAAGGTGTCCCAATGATGAGAGACCAATTGATTAATTGATTAAGCTAAAGTAAAACTTAGGATGGTGTCCCAAAGATGAGAAACCAATTGATTAAGTGATTCAGCTAAAGTAAAACTTAGGATGGTGTCCCAATGTGGAGAAACCAATTGAATAATTGATTAAGCTAAAATAAAACTTAGGAAGGTGTCCCAATGACGAGAAACCAATTGATTAATTGATTAAGCAAAAATAAAACTTAGAAAGGTATCACAATGATGAGAAACCAATTGATTAATTGATTAAGCTAAAGTAAAGTTTAGGAAGGTGTCCCCATGATGAGAAACCCATTGATTAATTGATTAAGCTAAAATAAAACTTAGGAAGGTGTCCCAATGACGAGAAACCGACTGATTAATATATTAAGCTAAAATAAAACTTAGGAAGGTGTCCGAGTGATGAGAAACCAATCGATTAATTGATTAAGCTAAACTAAAACTTAGGAAGTTGTCCCAAAGATGAGAAACCAATTGATTAAGTGATTCAGCTAAAGTAAAACTTAGGATGGTGTCCCAATGTGGAGAAACCAATTGAATAATTGATTAAGCTAAAATAAAACTTAGGAAGGTGTCCCAATGACGAGAAACCAATTGATTAATTGATTAAGCAAAAATAAAACTTAGAAAGGTATCACAATGATGAGAAACCAATTGATTAATTGATTAAGCTAAAGTAAAGGTTAGGAAGGTGTCCCAATGATGAGAAACCAATCGATTAATTGATTAAGTTAAACGAAAACTTAGGAAGGTGTCCCAATGATGAGAGACCAATTGATTAATTGATTAAGTTAAAGTAAAACTTAGGATGGTGTCCCAATGGGGAGAAACCAATTGACTACTTGATTACACTAAAATAAAACTTAGGAATGTGTCCCAATGATGAGAAACCAACTGATTAATTGATTAAGCTAAACAAAAACTTAGGAAGGTTTCCCAATGATGAGAAACCAATTCAATAATTGATTAAGCTAAATTGAAAGTTAGGAAGGTCTCCCAATGATGAGAAACCAATTGATTATTTGATTAAGCTAAAGTAAAGTTTAGGAAGGTGTCCCCATGATGAGAAACCCATTGATTAATTGATTAAGCTAAAATAAAACTTAGGAAGGTGTCCCAATGACGAGAAACCGACTGATTAATATATTAAGCTAAAATAAAACTTAGGAAGGTGTCCGAGTGATGAGAAACCAATCGATTAATTGATTAAGCTAAACTAAAACTTAGGAAGTTGTCCCAAAGATGAGAAACCAATTGATTAAGTGATTCAGCTAAAGTAAAACTTAGGATCGTGTCCCAATGTGGAGAAACCAATTGAATAATTGATTAAGCTAAAATAAAACTTAGGAAGGTGTCCCAATGACGAGAAACCAATTGATTAATTGATTAAGCAAAAATAAAACTTAGAAAGGTATCACAATCATGAGAAACCAATTGATTAATTGATTAAGCTAAAGTAAAGCTTAGGAAGGTGTCCCAATGATGAGAAACCAATCGATTAATTGATTAAGCTAAACGAAAACTTAGGAAGGTGTCCCAATGATGAGAGACCAATTGATTAATTGATTAAGCTAAAGTAAAACTTAGGATGGTGTCCCAAAGATGAGAAACCAATTGATTAAGTGATTCAGCTAAAGTAAAACTTAGGATGGTGTCCCAATGTGGAGAAACCAATTGAATAATTGATTAAGCTAAAATAAAACTTAGGAAGGTGTCCCAATGACGAGAAACCAATTGATTAATTGATTAAGCAAAAATAAAACTTAGAAAGGTATCACAATGATGAGAAACCAATTGATTATTTGATTAAGCTAAAGTAAAGTTTAGGAAGGTGTCCCCATGATGAGAAACCCATTGATTAATTGATTAAGCTAAAATAAAACTTAGGAAGGTGTCCCAATGACGAGAAACCGACTGATTAATATATTAAGCTAAAATAAAGCTTAGGAAGGTGTCCAAGTGATGAGAAACCAATCGATTAATTGATTAAGCTAAACTAAAACTTAGGAAGTTGTCCCAAAGATGAGAAACCAATTGATTAAGCTAAAGTAAAGGTTAGGAAGGTGTCCCAATGATGAGAAACCAATCGATTAATTGATTAAGTTAAACGAAAACTTAGGAAGGTGTCCCAATGACGAGAAACCAATTGATTAATTGATTAAGCAAAAATAAAACTTAGAAAGGTATCACAATGATGAGAAACCAATTGATTAATTGATTAAGCTAAAGTAAAGGTTAGGAAGGTGTCCCAATGATGAGAAACCAATCGATTAATTGATTAAGTTAAACGAAAACTTAGGAAGGTGTCCCAATGATGAGAGACCAATTGATTAATTGATTAAGTTAAAGTAAAACTTAGGATGGTGTCCCAATGGGGAGAAACCAATTGACTACTTGATTACACTAAAATAAAACTTAGGAATGTGTCCCAATGATGAGAAACCAACTGATTAATTGATTAAGCTAAACAAAAACTTAGGAAGGTTTCCCAATGATGAGAAACCAATTCAATAATTGATTAAGCTAAATTGAAAGTTAGGAAGGTCTCCCAATGATGAGAAACCAATTGATTATTTGATTAAGCTAAAGTAAAGTTTAGGAAGGTGTCCCCATGATGAGAAACCCATTGATTAATTGATTAAGCTAAAATAAAACTTAGGAAGGTGTCCCAATGACGAGAAACCGACTGATTAATATATTAAGCTAAAATAAAACTTAGGAAGGTGTCCGAGTGATGAGAAACCAATCGATTAATTGATTAAGCTAAACTAAAACTTAGGAAGTTGTCCCAAAGATGAGAAACCAATTGATTAAGTGATTCAGCTAAAGTAAAACTTAGGATCGTGTCCCAATGTGGAGAAACCAATTGAATAATTGATTAAGCTAAAATAAAACTTAGGAAGGTGTCCCAATGACGAGAAACCAATTGATTAATTGATTAAGCAAAAATAAAACTTAGAAAGGTATCACAATCATGAGAAACCAATTGATTAATTGATTAAGCTAAAGTAAAGCTTAGGAAGGTGTCCCAATGATGAGAAACCAATCGATTAATTGATTAAGCTAAACGAAAACTTAGGAAGGTGTCCCAATGATGAGAGACCAATTGATTAATTGATTAAGCTAAAGTAAAACTTAGGATGGTGTCCCAAAGATGAGAAACCAATTGATTAAGTGATTCAGCTAAAGTAAAACTTAGGATGGTGTCCCAATGTGGAGAAACCAATTGAATAATTGATTAAGCTAAAATAAAACTTAGGAAGGTGTCCCAATGACGAGAAACCAATTGATTAATTGATTAAGCAAAAATAAAACTTAGAAAGGTATCACAATGATGAGAAACCAATTGATTATTTGATTAAGCTAAAGTAAAGTTTAGGAAGGTGTCCCCATGATGAGAAACCCATTGATTAATTGATTAAGCTAAAATAAAACTTAGGAAGGTGTCCCAATGACGAGAAACCGACTGATTAATATATTAAGCTAAAATAAAGCTTAGGAAGGTGTCCAAGTGATGAGAAACCAATCGATTAATTGATTAAGCTAAACTAAAACTTAGGAAGTTGTCCCAAAGATGAGAAACCAATTGATTAAGCTAAAGTAAAGGTTAGGAAGGTGTCCCAATGATGAGAAACCAATCGATTAATTGATTAAGTTAAACGAAAACTTAGGAAGGTGTCCCAATGACGAGAAACCAATTGATTAATTGATTAAGCAAAAATAAAACTTAGAAAGGTATCACAATGATGAGAAACCAATTGATTAATTGATTAAGCTAAAGTAAAGGTTAGGAAGGTGTCCCAATGATGAGAAACCAATCGATTAATTGATTAAGTTAAACGAAAACTTAGGAAGGTGTCCCAATGATGAGAGACCAATTGATTAATTGATTAAGTTAAAGTAAAACTTAGGATGGTGTCCCAATGGGGAGAAACCAATTGACTACTTGATTACACTAAAATAAAACTTAGGAATGTGTCCCAATGATGAGAAACCAACTGATTAATTGATTAAGCTAAACAAAAACTTAGGAAGGTTTCCCAATGATGAGAAACCAATTCAATAATTGATTAAGCTAAATTGAAAGTTAGGAAGGTCTCCCAATGATGAGAAACCAATTGATTATTTGATTAAGCTAAAGTAAAGTTTAGGAAGGTGTCCCCATGATGAGAAACCCATTGATTAATTGATTAAGCTAAAATAAAACTTAGGAAGGTGTCCCAATGACGAGAAACCGACTGATTAATATATTAAGCTAAAATAAAACTTAGGAAGGTGTCCGAGTGATGAGAAACCAATCGATTAATTGATTAAGCTAAACTAAAACTTAGGAAGTTGTCCCAAAGATGAGAAACCAATTGATTAAGTGATTCAGCTAAAGTAAAACTTAGGATCGTGTCCCAATGTGGAGAAACCAATTGAATAATTGATTAAGCTAAAATAAAACATAGGAAGGTGTCCCAATGACGAGAAACCAATTGATTAATTGATTAAGCAAAAATAAAACTTAGAAAGGTATCACAATGATGAGAAACCAATTGATTAATTGATTAAGCTAAAGTAAAGCTTAGGAAGGTGTCCCAATGATGAGAAACCAATCGATTAATTGATTAAGCTAAACGAAAACTTAGGAAGGTGTCCCAATGATGAGAGACCAATTGATTAATTGATTAAGCTAAAGTAAAACTTAGGATGGTGTCCCAAAGATGAGAAACCAATTGATTAAGTGATTCAGCTAAAGTAAAACTTAGGATGGTGTCCCAATGTGGAGAAACCAATTGAATAATTGATTAAGCTAAAATAAAACTTAGGAAGGTGTCCCAATGACGAGAAACCAATTGATTAATTGATTAAGCAAAAATAAAACTTAGAAAGGTATCACAATGATGAGAAACCAATTGATTAATTGATTAAGCTAAAGTAAAGGTTAGGAAGGTGTCCCAATGATGAGAAACCAATCGATTAATTGATTAAGTTAAACGAAAACTTAGGAAGGTGTCCCAATGATGAGAGACCAATTGATTAATTGATTAAGTTAAAGTAAAACTTAGGATGGTGTCCCAATGGGGAGAAACCAATTGACTACTTGATTACACTAAAATAAAACTTAGGAATGTGTCCCAATGATGAGAAACCAACTGATTAATTGATTAAGCTAAACAAAAACTTAGGAAGGTTTCCCAATGATGAGAAACCAATTCAATAATTGATTAAGCTAAATTGAAAGTTAGGAAGGTCTCCCAATGATGAGAAACCAATTGATTATTTGATTAAGCTAAAGTAAAGTTTAGGAAGGTGTCCCCATGATGAGAAACCCATTGATTAATTGATTAAGCTAAAATAAAACTTAGGAAGGTGTCCCAATGACGAGAAACCGACTGATTAATATATTAAGCTAAAATAAAACTTAGGAAGGTGTCCGAGTGATGAGAAACCAATCGATTAATTGATTAAGCTAAACTAAAACTTAGGAAGTTGTCCCAAAGATGAGAAACCAATTGATTAAGTGATTCAGCTAAAGTAAAACTTAGGATCGTGTCCCAATGTGGAGAAACCAATTGAATAATTGATTAAGCTAAAATAAAACTTAGGAAGGTGTCCCAATGACGAGAAACCAATTGATTAATTGATTAAGCAAAAATAAAACTTAGAAAGGTATCACAATCATGAGAAACCAATTGATTAATTGATTAAGCTAAAGTAAAGCTTAGGAAGGTGTCCCAATGATGAGAAACCAATCGATTAATTGATTAAGCTAAACGAAAACTTAGGAAGGTGTCCCAATGATGAGAGACCAATTGATTAATTGATTAAGCTAAAGTAAAACTTAGGATGGTGTCCCAAAGATGAGAAACCAATTGATTAAGTGATTCAGCTAAAGTAAAACTTAGGATGGTGTCCCAATGTGGAGAAACCAATTGAATAATTGATTAAGCTAAAATAAAACTTAGGAAGGTGTCCCAATGACGAGAAACCAATTGATTAATTGATTAAGCAAAAATAAAACTTAGAAAGGTATCACAATGATGAGAAACCAATTGATTAATTGATTAAGCTAAAGTAAAGTTTAGGAAGGTGTCCCCATGATGAGAAACCCATTGATTAATTGATTAAGCTAAAATAAAACTTAGGAAGGTGTCCCAATGACGAGAAACCGACTGATTAATATATTAAGCTAAAATAAAACTTAGGAAGGTGTCCGAGTGATGAGAAACCAATCGATTAATTGATTAAGCTAAACTAAAACTTAGGAAGTTGTCCCAAAGATGAGAAACCAATTGATTAAGTGATTCAGCTAAAGTAAAACTTAGGATGGTGTCCCAATGTGGAGAAACCAATTGAATAATTGATTAAGCTAAAATAAAACTTAGGAAGGTGTCCCAATGACGAGAAACCAATTGATTAATTGATTAAGCAAAAATAAAACTTAGAAAGGTATCACAATGATGAGAAACCAATTGATTAATTGATTAAGCTAAAGTAAAGGTTAGGAAGGTGTCCCAATGATGAGAAACCAATCGATTAATTGATTAAGTTAAACGAAAACTTAGGAAGGTGTCCCAATGATGAGAGACCAATTGATTAATTGATTAAGTTAAAGTAAAACTTAGGATGGTGTCCCAATGGGGAGAAACCAATTGACTACTTGATTACACTAAAATAAAACTTAGGAATGTGTCCCAATGATGAGAAACCAACTGATTAATTGATTAAGCTAAACAAAAACTTAGGAAGGTTTCCCAATGATGAGAAACCAATTCAATAATTGATTAAGCTAAATTGAAAGTTAGGAAGGTCTCCCAATGATGAGAAACCAATTGATTATTTGATTAAGCTAAAGTAAAGTTTAGGAAGGTGTCCCCATGATGAGAAACCCATTGATTAATTGATTAAGCTAAAATAAAACTTAGGAAGGTGTCCCAATGACGAGAAACCGACTGATTAATATATTAAGCTAAAATAAAACTTAGGAAGGTGTCCGAGTGATGAGAAACCAATCGATTAATTGATTAAGCTAAACTAAAACTTAGGAAGTTGTCCCAAAGATGAGAAACCAATTGATTAAGTGATTCAGCTAAAGTAAAACTTAGGATCGTGTCCCAATGTGGAGAAACCAATTGAATAATTGATTAAGCTAAAATAAAACTTAGGAAGGTGTCCCAATGACGAGAAACCAATTGATTAATTGATTAAGCAAAAATAAAACTTAGAAAGGTATCACAATCATGAGAAACCAATTGATTAATTGATTAAGCTAAAGTAAAGCTTAGGAAGGTGTCCCAATGATGAGAAACCAATCGATTAATTGATTAAGCTAAACGAAAACTTAGGAAGGTGTCCCAATGATGAGAGACCAATTGATTAATTGATTAAGCTAAAGTAAAACTTAGGATGGTGTCCCAAAGATGAGAAACCAATTGATTAAGTGATTCAGCTAAAGTAAAACTTAGGATGGTGTCCCAATGTGGAGAAACCAATTGAATAATTGATTAAGCTAAAATAAAACTTAGGAAGGTGTCCCAATGACGAGAAACCAATTGATTAATTGATTAAGCAAAAATAAAACTTAGAAAGGTATCACAATGATGAGAAACCAATTGATTATTTGATTAAGCTAAAGTAAAGTTTAGGAAGGTGTCCCCATGATGAGAAACCCATTGATTAATTGATTAAGCTAAAATAAAACTTAGGAAGGTGTCCCAATGACGAGAAACCGACTGATTAATATATTAAGCTAAAATAAAGCTTAGGAAGGTGTCCAAGTGATGAGAAACCAATCGATTAATTGATTAAGCTAAACTAAAACTTAGGAAGTTGTCCCAAAGATGAGAAACCAATTGATTAAGCTAAAGTAAAGGTTAGGAAGGTGTCCCAATGATGAGAAACCAATCGATTAATTGATTAAGTTAAACGAAAACTTAGGAAGGTGTCCCAATGACGAGAAACCAATTGATTAATTGATTAAGCAAAAATAAAACTTAGAAAGGTATCACAATGATGAGAAACCAATTGATTAATTGATTAAGCTAAAGTAAAGGTTAGGAAGGTGTCCCAATGATGAGAAACCAATCGATTAATTGATTAAGTTAAACGAAAACTTAGGAAGGTGTCCCAATGATGAGAGACCAATTGATTAATTGATTAAGTTAAAGTAAAACTTAGGATGGTGTCCCAATGGGGAGAAACCAATTGACTACTTGATTACACTAAAATAAAACTTAGGAATGTGTCCCAATGATGAGAAACCAACTGATTAATTGATTAAGCTAAACAAAAACTTAGGAAGGTTTCCCAATGATGAGAAACCAATTCAATAATTGATTAAGCTAAATTGAAAGTTAGGAAGGTCTCCCAATGATGAGAAACCAATTGATTATTTGATTAAGCTAAAGTAAAGTTTAGGAAGGTGTCCCCATGATGAGAAACCCATTGATTAATTGATTAAGCTAAAATAAAACTTAGGAAGGTGTCCCAATGACGAGAAACCGACTGATTAATATATTAAGCTAAAATAAAACTTAGGAAGGTGTCCGAGTGATGAGAAACCAATCGATTAATTGATTAAGCTAAACTAAAACTTAGGAAGTTGTCCCAAAGATGAGAAACCAATTGATTAAGTGATTCAGCTAAAGTAAAACTTAGGATCGTGTCCCAATGTGGAGAAACCAATTGAATAATTGATTAAGCTAAAATAAAACTTAGGAAGGTGTCCCAATGACGAGAAACCAATTGATTAATTGATTAAGCAAAAATAAAACTTAGAAAGGTATCACAATGATTAGAAACCAATTGATTAATTGATTAAGCTAAAGTAAAGCTTAGGAAGGTGTCGCAATGATGAGAAACCAATCGATTAATTGATTAAGCTAAACGAAAACTTAGGAAGGTGTCCCAATGATGAGAGACCAATTGATTAATTGATTAAGCTAAAGTAAAACTTAGGATGGTGTCCCAAAGATGAGAAACCAATTGATTAAGTGATTCAGCTAAAGTAAAACTTAGGATGGTGTCCCAATGTGGAGAAACCAATTGAATAATTGATTAAGCTAAAATAAAACTTAGGAAGGTGTCCCAATGACGAGAAGCCAACTGATTAATAGATTAAGCTAAACTAAAACTCAGGAAGTTGTCCCAATGATGAGAAACCAATTGAATAATTGATTAAGCTAAATTGAAAGTTAGGAAGGTGTCCCGATGATGAGAAACCAATCGATTAATTGATTAAGCTAAACTAAAACTTAGGAAGTTGTCCCAAAGATGAGAAACCAATTGATTAAGTGATTCAGCTAAAGTAAAACTTAGGATCGTGTCCCAATGTGGAGAAACCAATTGAATAATTGATTAAGCTAAAATAAAATTTAGGAAGGTGTCCCAATGACGAGAAACCAATTGATTAATTGATTAAGCAAAAATAAAACTTAGAAAGGTATCACAATGATGAGAAACCAATTGATTAATTGATTAAGCTAAAGTAAAGCTTAGGAAGGTGTCCCAATGATGAGAAACCAATCGATTAATTGATTAAGCTAAACGAAAACTTAGGAAGGTGTCCCAATGATGAGAGACCAATTGATTAATTGATTAAGCTAAAGTAAAACTTAGGATGGTGTCCCAAAGATGAGAAACCAATTGATTAAGTGATTCAGCTAAAGTAAAACTTAGGATGGTGTCCCAATGTGGAGAAACCAATTGAATAATTGATTAAGCTAAAATAAAACTTAGGAAGGTGTCCCAATGACGAGAAGCCAACTGATTAATAGATTAAGCTAAACTAAAACTTAGGAAGTTGTCCCAATGATGAGAAACCAATTGAATAATTGATTAAGCTAAATTGAAAGTTAGGAAGGTGTCCCGATGATGAGAAACCAATCGATTAATTGATTAAGCTAAACTAAAACTTAGGAAGTTGTCCCAAAGATGAGAAACCAATTGATTAAGTGATTCAGCTAAAGTAAAACTTAGGATCGTGTCCCAATGTGGAGAAACCAATTGAATAATTGATTAAGCTAAAATAAAACTTAGGAAGGTGTCCCAATGACGAGAAACCAATTGATTAATTGATTAAGCAAAAATAAAACTTAGAAAGGTATCACAATGATGAGAAACCAATTGATTATTTGATTAAGCTAAAGTAAAGTTTAGGAAGGTGTCCCCATGATGAGAAACCCATTGATTAATTGATTAAGCTAAAATAAAACTTAGGAAGGTGTCCCAATGACGAGAAACCGACTGATTAATATATTAAGCTAAAATAAAACTTAGGAAGGTGTCCGAGTGATGAGAAACCAATCGATTAATTGATTAAGCTAAACTAAAACTTAGGAAGTTGTCCCAAAGATGAGAAACCAATTGATTAAGTGATTCAGCTAAAGTAAAACTTAGGATCGTGTCCCAATGTGGAGAAACCAATTGAATAATTGATTAAGCTAAAATAAAACTTAGGAAGGTGTCCCAATGACGAGAAACCAATTGATTAATTGATTAAGCAAAAATAAAACTTAGAAAGGTATCACAATGATTAGAAACCAATTGATTAATTGATTAAGCTAAAGTAAAGCTTAGGAAGGTGTCGCAATGATGAGAAACCAATCGATTAATTGATTAAGCTAAACGAAAACTTAGGAAGGTGTCCCAATGATGAGAGACCAATTGATTAATTGATTAAGCTAAAGTAAAACTTAGGATGGTGTCCCAAAGATGAGAAACCAATTGATTAAGTGATTCAGCTAAAGTAAAACTTAGGATGGTGTCCCAATGTGGAGAAACCAATTGAATAATTGATTAAGCTAAAATAAAACTTAGGAAGGTGTCCCAATGACGAGAAGCCAACTGATTAATAGATTAAGCTAAACTAAAACTCAGGAAGTTGTCCCAATGATGAGAAACCAATTGAATAATTGATTAAGCTAAATTGAAAGTTAGGAAGGTGTCCCGATGATGAGAAACCAATCGATTAATTGATTAAGCTAAACTAAAACTTAGGAAGTTGTCCCAAAGATGAGAAACCAATTGATTAAGTGATTCAGCTAAAGTAAAACTTAGGATCGTGTCCCAATGTGGAGAAACCAATTGAATAATTGATTAAGCTAAAATAAAACTTAGGAAGGTGTCCCAATGACGAGAAACCAATTGATTAATTGATTAAGCAAAAATAAAACTTAGAAAGGTATCACAATGATGAGAAACCAATTGATTAATTGATTAAGCTAAAGTAAAGCTTAGGAAGGTGTCCCAATGATGAGAAACCAATCGATTAATTGATTAAGCTAAACGAAAACTTAGGAAGGTGTCCCAATGATGAGAGACCAATTGATTAATTGATTAAGCTAAAGTAAAACTTAGGATGGTGTCCCAAAGATGAGAAACCAATTGATTAAGTGATTCAGCTAAAGTAAAACTTAGGATGGTGTCCCAATGTGGAGAAACCAATTGAATAATTGATTAAGCTAAAATAAAACTTAGGAAGGTGTCCCAATGACGAGAAACCAATTGATTAATTGATTAAGCAAAAATAAAACTTAGAAAGGTATCACAATGATGAGAAACCAATTGATTAATTGATTAAGCTAAAGTAAAGGTTAGGAAGGTGTCTCAATGATGAGAAACCAATCGATTAATTGATTAAGTTAAACGAAAACTTAGGAAGGTGTCCCAATGATGAGAGACCAATTGATTAATTGATTAAGTTAAAGTAAAACTTAGGATGGTGTCCCAATGGGGAGAAACCAATTGACTACTTGATTACACTAAAATAAAACTTAGGAATGTGTCCCAATGATGAGAAACCAACTGATTAATTGATTAAGCTAAACAAAAACTTAGGAAGGTTTCCCAATGATGAGAAACCAATTCAATAATTGATTAAGCTAAATTGAAAGTTAGGAAGGTCTCCCAATGATGAGAAACCAATTGATTATTTGATTAAGCTAAAGTAAAGTTTAGGAAGGTGTCCCCATGATGAGAAACCCATTGATTAATTGATTAAGCTAAAATAAAACTTAGGAAGGTGTCCCAATGACGAGAAACCGACTGATTAATATATTAAGCTAAAATAAAACTTAGGAAGGTGTCCGAGTGATGAGAAACCAATCGATTAATTGATTAAGCTAAACTAAAACTTAGGAAGTTGTCCCAAAGATGAGAAACCAATTGATTAAGTGATTCAGCTAAAGTAAAACTTAGGATCGTGTCCCAATGTGGAGAAACCAATTGAATAATTGATTAAGCTAAAATAAAACTTAGGAAGGTGTCCCAATGACGAGAAACCAATTGATTAATTGATTAAGCAAAAATAAAACTTAGAAAGGTATCACAATGATGAGAAACCAATTGATTATTTGATTAAGCTAAAGTAAAGTTTAGGAAGGTGTCCCCATGATGAGAAACCCATTGATTAATTGATTAAGCTAAAATAAAACTTAGGAAGGTGTCCCAATGACGAGAAACCGACTGATTAATATATTAAGCTAAAATAAAACTTAGGAAGGTGTCCGAGTGATGAGAAACCAATCGATTAATTGATTAAGCTAAACTAAAACTTAGGAAGTTGTCCCAAAGATGAGAAACCAATTGATTAAGTGATTCAGCTAAAGTAAAACTTAGGATCGTGTCCCAATGTGGAGAAACCAATTGAATAATTGATTAAGCTAAAATAAAACTTAGGAAGGTGTCCCAATGACGAGAAACCAATTGATTAATTGATTAAGCAAAAATAAAACTTAGAAAGGTATCACAATGATTAGAAACCAATTGATTAATTGATTAAGCTAAAGTAAAGCTTAGGAAGGTGTCGCAATGATGAGAAACCAATCGATTAATTGATTAAGCTAAACGAAAACTTAGGAAGGTGTCCCAATGATGAGAGACCAATTGATTAATTGATTAAGCTAAAGTAAAACTTAGGATGGTGTCCCAAAGATGAGAAACCAATTGATTAAGTGATTCAGCTAAAGTAAAACTTAGGATGGTGTCCCAATGTGGAGAAACCAATTGAATAATTGATTAAGCTAAAATAAAACTTAGGAAGGTGTCCCAATGACGAGAAGCCAACTGATTAATAGATTAAGCTAAACTAAAACTCAGGAAGTTGTCCCAATGATGAGAAACCAATTGAATAATTGATTAAGCTAAATTGAAAGTTAGGAAGGTGTCCCGATGATGAGAAACCAATCGATTAATTGATTAAGCTAAACTAAAACTTAGGAAGTTGTCCCAAAGATGAGAAACCAATTGATTAAGTGATTCAGCTAAAGTAAAACTTAGGATCGTGTCCCAATGTGGAGAAACCAATTGAATAATTGATTAAGCTAAAATAAAACTTAGGAAGGTGTCCCAATGACGAGAAACCAATTGATTAATTGATTAAGCAAAAATAAAACTTAGAAAGGTATCACAATGATGAGAAACCAATTGATTAATTGATTAAGCTAAAGTAAAGCTTAGGAAGGTGTCCCAATGATGAGAAACCAATCGATTAATTGATTAAGCTAAACGAAAACTTAGGAAGGTGTCCCAATGATGAGAGACCAATTGATTAATTGATTAAGCTAAAGTAAAACTTAGGATGGTGTCCCAAAGATGAGAAACCAATTGATTAAGTGATTCAGCTAAAGTAAAACTTAGGATGGTGTCCCAATGTGGAGAAACCAATTGAATAATTGATTAAGCTAAAATAAAACTTAGGAAGGTGTCCCAATGACGAGAAACCAATTGATTAATTGATTAAGCAAAAATAAAACTTAGAAAGGTATCACAATGATGAGAAACCAATTGATTAATTGATTAAGCTAAAGTAAAGGTTAGGAAGGTGTCTCAATGATGAGAAACCAATCGATTAATTGATTAAGTTAAACGAAAACTTAGGAAGGTGTCCCAATGATGAGAGACCAATTGATTAATTGATTAAGTTAAAGTAAAACTTAGGATGGTGTCCCAATGGGGAGAAACCAATTGACTACTTGATTACACTAAAATAAAACTTAGGAATGTGTCCCAATGATGAGAAACCAACTGATTAATTGATTAAGCTAAACAAAAACTTAGGAAGGTTTCCCAATGATGAGAAACCAATTCAATAATTGATTAAGCTAAATTGAAAGTTAGGAAGGTCTCCCAATGATGAGAAACCAATTGATTATTTGATTAAGCTAAAGTAAAGTTTAGGAAGGTGTCCCCATGATGAGAAACCCATTGATTAATTGATTAAGCTAAAATAAAACTTAGGAAGGTGTCCCAATGACGAGAAACCGACTGATTAATATATTAAGCTAAAATAAAACTTAGGAAGGTGTCCGAGTGATGAGAAACCAATCGATTAATTGATTAAGCTAAACTAAAACTTAGGAAGTTGTCCCAAAGATGAGAAACCAATTGATTAAGTGATTCAGCTAAAGTAAAACTTAGGATCGTGTCCCAATGTGGAGAAACCAATTGAATAATTGATTAAGCTAAAATAAAACTTAGGAAGGTGTCCCAATGACGAGAAACCAATTGATTAATTGATTAAGCAAAAATAAAACTTAGAAAGGTATCACAATGATGAGAAACCAATTGATTAATTGATTAAGCTAAAGTAAAGCTTAGGAAGGTGTCCCAATGATGAGAAACCAATCGATTAATTGATTAAGCTAAACGAAAACTTAGGAAGGTGTCCCAATGATGAGAGACCAATTGATTAATTGATTAAGCTAAAGTAAAACTTAGGATGGTGTCCCAAAGATGAGAAACCAATTGATTAAGTGATTCAGCTAAAGTAAAACTTAGGATGGTGTCCCAATGTGGAGAAACCAATTGAATAATTGATTAAGCTAAAATAAAACTTAGGAAGGTGTCCCAATGACGAGAAACCAATTGATTAATTGATTAAGCAAAAATAAAACTTAGAAAGGTATCACAATGATGAGAAACCAATTGATTATTTGATTAAGCTAAAGTAAAGTTTAGGAAGGTGTCCCCATGATGAGAAACCCATTGATTAATTGATTAAGCTAAAATAAAACTTAGGAAGGTGTCCCAATGACGAGAAACCGACTGATTAATATATTAAGCTAAAATAAAGCTTAGGAAGGTGTCCAAGTGATGAGAAACCAATCGATTAATTGATTAAGCTAAACTAAAACTTAGGAAGTTGTCCCAAAGATGAGAAACCAATTGATTAAGTGATTCAGCTAAAGTAAAACTTAGGATCGTGTCCCAATGTGGAGAAACCAATTGAATAATTGATTAAGCTAAAATAAAACTTAGGAAGGTGTCCCAATGACGAGAAACCAATTGATTAATTGATTAAGCAAAAATAAAACTTAGAAAGGTATCACAATGATTAGAAACCAATTGATTAATTCATTAAGCTAAAGTAAAGCTTAGGAAGGTGTCGCAATGATGAGAAACCAATCGATTAATTGATTAAGCTAAACGAAAACTTAGGAAGGTGTCCCAATGATGAGAGACCAATTGATTAGTTGATTAAGCTAAAGTAAAACTTAGGATGGTGTCCCAAAGATGAGAAACCAATTGATTAAGTGATTCAGCTAAAGTAAAACTTAGGATGGTGTCCCAATGTGGAGAAACCAATTGAATAATTGATTAAGCTAAAATAAAACATAGGAAGGTGTCCCAATGACGAGAAACCAATTGATTAATTGATTAAGCAAAAATAAAACTTAGAAAGGTATCACAATGATGAGAAACCAATTGATTAATTGATTAAGCTAAAGTAAAGCTTAGGAAGGTGTCCCAATGATGAGAAACCAATCGATTAATTGATTAAGCTAAACGAAAACTTAGGAAGGTGTCCCAATGATGAGAGACCAATTGATTAATTGATTAAGCTAAAGTAAAACTTAGGATGGTGTCCCAAAGATGAGAAACCAATTGATTAAGTGATTCAGCTAAAGTAAAACTTAGGATGGTGTCCCAATGTGGAGAAACCAATTGAATAATTGATTAAGCTAAAATAAAACTTAGGAAGGTGTCCCAATGACGAGAAACCAATTGATTAATTGATTAAGCAAAAATAAAACTTAGAAAGGTATCACAATGATGAGAAACCAATTGATTAATTGATTAAGCTAAAGTAAAGGTTAGGAAGGTGTCCCAATGATGAGAAACCAATCGATTAATTGATTAAGTTAAACGAAAACTTAGGAAGGTGTCCCAATGATGAGAGACCAATTGATTAATTGATTAAGTTAAAGTAAAACTTAGGATGGTGTCCCAATGGGGAGAAACCAATTGACTACTTGATTACACTAAAATAAAACTTAGGAATGTGTCCCAATGATGAGAAACCAACTGATTAATTGATTAAGCTAAACAAAAACTTAGGAAGGTTTCCCAATGATGAGAAACCAATTCAATAATTGATTAAGCTAAATTGAAAGTTAGGAAGGTCTCCCAATGATGAGAAACCAATTGATTATTTGATTAAGCTAAAGTAAAGTTTAGGAAGGTGTCCCCATGATGAGAAACCCATTGATTAATTGATTAAGCTAAAATAAAACTTAGGAAGGTGTCCCAATGACGAGAAACCGACTGATTAATATATTAAGCTAAAATAAAACTTAGGAAGGTGTCCGAGTGATGAGAAACCAATCGATTAATTGATTAAGCTAAACTAAAACTTAGGAAGTTGTCCCAAAGATGAGAAACCAATTGATTAAGTGATTCAGCTAAAGTAAAACTTAGGATCGTGTCCCAATGTGGAGAAACCAATTGAATAATTGATTAAGCTAAAATAAAACTTAGGAAGGTGTCCCAATGACGAGAAACCAATTGATTAATTGATTAAGCAAAAATAAAACTTAGAAAGGTATCACAATGATGAGAAACCAATTGATTAATTGATTAAGCTAAAGTAAAGCTTAGGAAGGTGTCCCAATGATGAGAAACCAATCGATTAATTGATTAAGCTAAACGAAAACTTAGGAAGGTGTCCCAATGATGAGAGACCAATTGATTAATTGATTAAGCTAAAGTAAAACTTAGGATGGTGTCCCAAAGATGAGAAACCAATTGATTAAGTGATTCAGCTAAAGTAAAACTTAGGATGGTGTCCCAATGTGGAGAAACCAATTGAATAATTGATTAAGCTAAAATAAAACTTAGGAAGGTGTCCCAATGACGAGAAACCAATTGATTAATTGATTAAGCAAAAATAAAACTTAGAAAGGTATCACAATGATGAGAAACCAATTGATTATTTGATTAAGCTAAAGTAAAGTTTAGGAAGGTGTCCCCATGATGAGAAACCCATTGATTAATTGATTAAGCTAAAATAAAACTTAGGAAGGTGTCCCAATGACGAGAAACCGACTGATTAATATATTAAGCTAAAATAAAACTTAGGAAGGTGTCCGAGTGATGAGAAACCAATCGATTAATTGATTAAGCTAAACTAAAACTTAGGAAGTTGTCCCAAAGATGAGAAACCAATTGATTAAGTGATTCAGCTAAAGTAAAACTTAGGATCGTGTCCCAATGTGGAGAAACCAATTGAATAATTGATTAAGCTAAAATAAAACTTAGGAAGGTGTCCCAATGATGAGAAACCAATTGATTAATTGATTAAGCAAAAATAAAACTTAGAAAGGTATCACAATGATGAGAAACCAATTGATTAATTGATTAAGCTAAAGTAAAGGTTAGGAAGGTGTCCCAATGATGAGAAACCAATCGATTAATTGATTAAGTTAAACGAAAACTTAGGAAGGTGTCCCAATGATGAGAGACCAATTGATTAATTGATTAAGTTAAAGTAAAACTTAGGATGGTGTCCCAATGGGGAGAAACCAATTGACTACTTGATTACACTAAAATAAAACTTAGGAATGTGTCCCAATGATGAGAAACCAACTGATTAATTGATTAAGCTAAACAAAAACTTAGGAAGGTTTCCCAATGATGAGAAACCAATTCAATAATTGATTAAGCTAAATTGAAAGTTAGGAAGGTCTCCCAATGATGAGAAACCAATTGATTATTTGATTAAGCTAAAGTAAAGTTTAGGAAGGTGTCCCCATGATGAGAAACCCATTGATTAATTGATTAAGCTAAAATAAAACTTAGGAAGGTGTCCCAATGACGAGAAACCGACTGATTAATATATTAAGCTAAAATAAAACTTAGGAAGGTGTCCGAGTGATGAGAAACCAATCGATTAATTGATTAAGCTAAACTAAAACTTAGGAAGTTGTCCCAAAGATGAGAAACCAATTGATTAAGTGATTCAGCTAAAGTAAAACTTAGGATCGTGTCCCAATGTGGAGAAACCAATTGAATAATTGATTAAGCTAAAATAAAACTTAGGAAGGTGTCCCAATGACGAGAAACCAATTGATTAATTGATTAAGCAAAAATAAAACTTAGAAAGGTATCACAATGATGAGAAACCAATTGATTAATTGATTAAGCTAAAGTAAAGCTTAGAAGGTGTCCCAATGATGAGAAACCAATCGATTAATTGATTAAGCTAAACGAAAACTTAGGAAGGTGTCCCAATGATGAGAGACCAATTGATTAATTGATTAAGCTAAAGTAAAACTTAGGATGGTGTCCCAAAGATGAGAAACCAATTGATTAAGTGATTCAGCTAAAGTAAAACTTAGGATGGTGTCCCAATGTGGAGAAACCAATTGAATAATTGATTAAGCTAAAATAAAACTTAGGAAGGTGTCCCAATGACGAGAAACCAATTGATTAATTGATTAAGCAAAAATAAAACTTAGAAAGGTATCACAATGATGAGAAACCAATTGATTATTTGATTAAGCTAAAGTAAAGTTTAGGAAGGTGTCCCCATGATGAGAAACCCATTGATTAATTGATTAAGCTAAAATAAAACTTAGGAAGGTGTCCCAATGACGAGAAACCGACTGATTAATATATTAAGCTAAAATAAAACTTAGGAAGGTGTCCGAGTGATGAGAAACCAATCGATTAATTGATTAAGCTAAACTAAAACTTAGGAAGTTGTCCCAAAGATGAGAAACCAATTGATTAAGTGATTCAGCTAAAGTAAAACTTAGGATCGTGTCCCAATGTGGAGAAACCAATTGAATAATTGATTAAGCTAAAATAAAACTTAGGAAGGTGTCCCAATGACGAGAAACCAATTGATTAATTGATTAAGCAAAAATAAAACTTAGAAAGGTATCACAATGATGAGAAACCAATTGATTAATTGATTAAGCTAAAGTAAAGGTTAGGAAGGTGTCCCAATGATGAGAAACCAATCGATTAATTGATTAAGTTAAACGAAAACTTAGGAAGGTGTCCCAATGATGAGAGACCAATTGATTAATTGATTAAGTTAAAGTAAAACTTAGGATGGTGTCCCAATGGGGAGAAACCAATTGACTACTTGATTACACTAAAATAAAACTTAGGAATGTGTCCCAATGATGAGAAACCAACTGATTAATTGATTAAGCTAAACAAAAACTTAGGAAGGTTTCCCAATGATGAGAAACCAATTCAATAATTGATTAAGCTAAATTGAAAGTTAGGAAGGTCTCCCAATGATGAGAAACCAATTGATTATTTGATTAAGCTAAAGTAAAGTTTAGGAAGGTGTCCCCATGATGAGAAACCCATTGATTAATTGATTAAGCTAAAATAAAACTTAGGAAGGTGTCCCAATGACGAGAAACCGACTGATTAATATATTAAGCTAAAATAAAACTTAGGAAGGTGTCCGAGTGATGAGAAACCAATCGATTAATTGATTAAGCTAAACTAAAACTTAGGAAGTTGTCCCAAAGATGAGAAACCAATTGATTAAGTGATTCAGCTAAAGTAAAACTTAGGATCGTGTCCCAATGTGGAGAAACCAATTGAATAATTGATTAAGCTAAAATAAAACTTAGGAAGGTGTCCCAATGACGAGAAACCAATTGATTAATTGATTAAGCAAAAATAAAACTTAGAAAGGTATCACAATGATGAGAAACCAATTGATTAATTGATTAAGCTAAAGTAAAGCTTAGGAAGGTGTCCCAATGATGAGAAACCAATCGATTAATTGATTAAGCTAAACGAAAACTTAGGAAGGTGTCCCAATGATGAGAGACCAATTGATTAATTGATTAAGCTAAAGTAAAACTTAGGATGGTGTCCCAAAGATGAGAAACCAATTGATTAAGTGATTCAGCTAAAGTAAAACTTAGGATGGTGTCCCAATGTGGAGAAACCAATTGAATAATTGATTAAGCTAAAATAAAACTTAGGAAGGTGTCCCAATGACGAGAAACCAATTGATTAATTGATTAAGCAAAAATAAAACTTAGAAAGGTATCACAATGATGAGAAACCAATTGATTAATTGATTAAGCTAAAGTAAAGGTTAGGAAGGTGTCCCAATGATGAGAAACCAATCGATTAATTGATTAAGTTAAACGAAAACTTAGGAAGGTGTCCCAATGATGAGAGACCAATTGATTAATTGATTAAGTTAAAGTAAAACTTAGGATGGTGTCCCAATGGGGAGAAACCAATTGACTACTTGATTACACTAAAATAAAACTTAGGAATGTGTCCCAATGATGAGAAACCAACTGATTAATTGATTAAGCTAAACAAAAACTTAGGAAGGTTTCCCAATGATGAGAAACCAATTCAATAATTGATTAAGCTAAATTGAAAGTTAGGAAGGTCTCCCAATGATGAGAAACCAATTGATTATTTGATTAAGCTAAAGTAAAGTTTAGGAAGGTGTCCCCATGATGAGAAACCCATTGATTAATTGATTAAGCTAAAATAAAACTTAGGAAGGTGTCCCAATGACGAGAAACCGACTGATTAATATATTAAGCTAAAATAAAACTTAGGAAGGTGTCCGAGTGATGAGAAACCAATCGATTAATTGATTAAGCTAAACTAAAACTTAGGAAGTTGTCCCAAAGATGAGAAACCAATTGATTAAGTGATTCAGCGAAAGTAAAACTTAGGATCGTGTCCCAATGTGGAGAAACCAATTGAATAATTGATTAAGCTAAAATAAAACTTAGGTAGGTGTCCCAATGACGAGAAACCAATTGATTAATTGATTAAGCAAAAATAAAACTTAGAAAGGTATCACAATGATGAGAAACCAATTGATTAATTGATTAAGCTAAAGTAAAGCTTAGGAAGGTGTCCCAATGATGAGAAACCAATCGATTAATTGATTAAGCTAAACGAAAACTTAGGAAGGTGTCCCAATGATGAGAGACCAATTGATTAATTGATTAAGCTAAAGTAAAACTTAGGATGGTGTCCCAAAGATGAGAAACCAATTGATTAAGTGATTCAGCTAAAGTAAAACTTAGGATGGTGTCCCAATGTGGAGAAACCAATTGAATAATTGATTAAGCTAAAATAAAACTTAGGAAGGTGTCCCAATGACGAGAAGCCAACTGATTAATAGATTAAGCTAAACTAAAACTTAGGAAGTTGTCCCAATGATGAGAAACCAATTGAATAATTGATTAAGCTAAATTGAAAGTTAGGAAGGTGTCCCGATGATGAGAAACCAAACGATTAATTGATTAAGCTAAACTAAAACTTAGGAAGTTGTCCCAAAGATGAGAAACCAATTGATTAAGTGATTCAGCTAAAGTAAAACTTAGGATCGTGTCCCAATGTGGAGAAACCAATTGAATAATTGATTAAGCTAAAATAAAACTTAGGAAGGTGTCCCAATGACGAGAAACCAATTGATTAATTGATTAAGCAAAAATAAAACTTAGAAAGGTATCACAATGATGAGAAACCAATTGATTAATTGATTAAGCTAAAGTAAAGCTTAGGAAGGTGTCCCAATGATGAGAAACCAATCGATTAATTGATTAAGCTAAACGAAAACTTAGGAAGGTGTCCCAATGATGAGAGACCAATTGATTAATTGATTAAGCTAAAGTAAAACTTAGGATGGTGTCCCAAAGATGAGAAACCAATTGATTAAGTGATTCAGCTAAAGTAAAACTTAGGATGGTGTCCCAATGTGGAGAGACCAATTGAATAATTGATTAAGCTAAAATAAAACTTAGGAAGGTGTCCCAATGACGAGAAACCAATTGATTAATTGATTAAGCAAAAATAAAACTTAGAAAGGTATCACAATGATGAGAAACCAATTGATTAATTGATTAAGCTAAAGTAAAGGTTAGGAAGGTGTCCCAATGATGAGAAACCAATCGATTAATTGATTAAGTTAAACGAAAACTTAGGAAGGTGTCCCAATGATGAGAGACCAATTGATTAATTGATTAAGTTAAAGTAAAACTTAGGATGGTGTCCCAATGGGGAGAAACCAATTGACTACTTGATTACACTAAAATAAAACTTAGGAATGTGTCCCAATGATGAGAAACCAACTGATTAATTGATTAAGCTAAACAAAAACTTAGGAAGGTTTCCCAATGATGAGAAACCAATTCAATAATTGATTAAGCTAAATTGAAAGTTAGGAAGGTCTCCCAATGATGAGAAACCAATTGATTATTTGATTAAGCTAAAGTAAAGTTTAGGAAGGTGTCCCCATGATGAGAAACCCATTGATTAATTGATTAAGCTAAAATAAAACTTAGGAAGGTGTCCCAATGACGAGAAACCGACTGATTAATATATTAAGCTAAAATAAAACTTAGGAAGGTGTCCGAGTGATGAGAAACCAATCGATTAATTGATTAAGCTAAACTAAAACTTAGGAAGTTGTCCCAAAGATGAGAAACCAATTGATTAAGTGATTCAGCTAAAGTAAAACTTAGGATCGTGTCCCAATGTGGAGAAACCAATTGAATAATTGATTAAGCTAAAATAAAACTTAGGAAGGTGTCCCAATGACGAGAAACCAATTGATTAATTGATTAAGCAAAAATAAAACTTAGAAAGGTATCACAATGATGAGAAACCAATTGATTAATTGATTAAGCTAAACTAAAACTTAGGAAGTTGTCCCAATGATGAGAAACCAATCGATTAATTGATTAAGCTAAACGAAAACTTAGGAAGGTGTCCCAATGATGAGAGACCAATTGATTAATTGATTAAGCTAAAGTAAAACTTAGGATGGTGTCCCAAAGATGAGAAACCAATTGATTAAGTGATTCAGCTAAAGTAAAACTTAGGATGGTGTCCCAATGTGGAGAAACCAATTGAATAATTGATTAAGCTAAAATAAAACTTAGGAAGGTGTCCCAATGACGAGAAACCAATTGATTAATTGATTAAGCAAAAATAAAACTTAGAAAGGTATCACAATGATGAGAAACCAATTGATTAATTGATTAAGCTAAAGTAAAGGTTAGGAAGGTGTCCCAATGATGAGAAACCAATCGATTAATTGATTAAGCTAAACGAAAACTTAGGAAGGTGTCCCAATGATGAGAGACCAATTGATTAATTGATTAAGCTAAAGTAAAACTTAGGATGGTGTCCCAAAGATGAGAAACCAATTGATTAAGTGATTCAGCTAAAGTAAAACTTAGGATGGTGTCCCAATGTGGAGAAACCAATTGAATAATTGATTAAGCTAAAATAAAACTTAGGAAGGTGTCCCAATGACGAGAAACCAATTGATTAATTGATTAAGCAAAAATAAAACTTAGAAAGGTATCACAATGATGAGAAACCAATTGATTAATTGATTAAGCTAAAGTAAAGGTTAGGAAGGTGTCCCAATGATGAGAAACCAATCGATTAATTGATTAAGTTAAACGAAAACTTAGGAAGGTGTCCCAATGATGAGAGACCAATTGATTAATTGATTAAGTTAAAGTAAAACTTAGGATGGTGTCCCAATGGGGAGAAACCAATTGACTACTTGACTACACTAAAATAAAACTTAGGAATGTGTCCCAATGATGAGAAACCAACTGATTAATTGATTAAGCTAAACAAAAACTTAGGAAGGTTTCCCAATGATGAGAAACCAATTCAATAATTGATTAAGCTAAATTGAAAGTTAGGAAGGTCTCCCAATGATGAGAAACCAATTGATTATTTGATTAAGCTAAAGTAAAGTTTAGGAAGGTGTCCCCATGATGAGAAACCCATTGATTAATTGATTAAGCTAAAATAAAACTTAGGAAGGTGTCCCAATGACGAGAAACCGACTGATTAATATATTAAGCTAAAATAAAACTTAGGAAGGTGTCCCAATGACGAGAAGCCAACTGATTAAATGATTAAGCTAAAGTAAAACTTAGGATCGTGTCCCAATGTGGAGAAACCAATTGAATAATTGATTAAGCTAAAATAAAACTTAGGTAGGTGTCCCAATGACGAGAAACCAATTGATTAATTGATTAAGCAAAAATAAAACTTAGAAAGGTATCACAATGATGAGAAACCAATTGATTAATTGATTAAGCTAAAGTAAAGCTTAGGAAGGTGTCCCAATGATGAGAAACCAATCGATTAATTGATTAAGCTAAACGAAAACTTAGGAAGGTGTCCCAATGATGAGAGACCAATTGATTAATTGATTAAGCTAAAGTAAAACTTAGGATGGTGTCCCAAAGATGAGAAACCAATTGATTAAGTGATTCAGCTAAAGTAAAACTTAGGATGGTGTCCCAATGTGGAGAAACCAATTGAATAATTGATTAAGCTAAAATAAAACTTAGGAAGGTGTCCCAATGACGAGAAGCCAACTGATTAATAGATTAAGCTAAACTAAAACTTAGGAAGTTGTCCCAATGATGAGAAACCAATTGAATAATTGATTAAGCTAAATTGAAAGTTAGGAAGGTGTCCCGATGATGAGAAACCAAACGATTAATTGATTAAGCTAAACTAAAACTTAGGAAGTTGTCCCAAAGATGAGAAACCAATTGATTAAGTGATTCAGCTAAAGTAAAACTTAGGATCGTGTCCCAATGTGGAGAAACCAATTGAATAATTGATTAAGCTAAAATAAAACTTAGGAAGGTGTCCCAATGACGAGAAACCAATTGATTAATTGATTAAGCAAAAATAAAACTTAGAAAGGTATCACAATGATGAGAAACCAATTGATTAATTGATTAAGCTAAAGTAAAGCTTAGGAAGGTGTCCCAATGATGAGAAACCAATCGATTAATTGATTAAGCTAAACGAAAACTTAGGAAGGTGTCCCAATGATGAGAGACCAATTGATTAATTGATTAAGCTAAAGTAAAACTTAGGATGGTGTCCCAAAGATGAGAAACCAATTGATTAAGTGATTCAGCTAAAGTAAAACTTAGGATGGTGTCCCAATGTGGAGAGACCAATTGAATAATTGATTAAGCTAAAATAAAACTTAGGAAGGTGTCCCAATGACGAGAAACCAATTGATTAATTGATTAAGCAAAAATAAAACTTAGAAAGGTATCACAATGATGAGAAACCAATTGATTAATTGATTAAGCTAAAGTAAAGGTTAGGAAGGTGTCCCAATGATGAGAAACCAATCGATTAATTGATTAAGTTAAACGAAAACTTAGGAAGGTGTCCCAATGATGAGAGACCAATTGATTAATTGATTAAGTTAAAGTAAAACTTAGGATGGTGTCCCAATGGGGAGAAACCAATTGACTACTTGATTACACTAAAATAAAACTTAGGAATGTGTCCCAATGATGAGAAACCAACTGATTAATTGATTAAGCTAAACAAAAACTTAGGAAGGTTTCCCAATGATGAGAAACCAATTCAATAATTGATTAAGCTAAATTGAAAGTTAGGAAGGTCTCCCAATGATGAGAAACCAATTGATTATTTGATTAAGCTAAAGTAAAGTTTAGGAAGGTGTCCCCATGATGAGAAACCCATTGATTAATTGATTAAGCTAAAATAAAACTTAGGAAGGTGTCCCAATGACGAGAAACCGACTGATTAATATATTAAGCTAAAATAAAACTTAGGAAGGTGTCCGAGTGATGAGAAACCAATCGATTAATTGATTAAGCTAAACTAAAACTTAGGAAGTTGTCCCAAAGATGAGAAACCAATTGATTAAGTGATTCAGCTAAAGTAAAACTTAGGATCGTGTCCCAATGTGGAGAAACCAATTGAATAATTGATTAAGCTAAAATAAAACTTAGGAAGGTGTCCCAATGACGAGAAACCAATTGATTAATTGATTAAGCAAAAATAAAACTTAGAAAGGTATCACAATGATGAGAAACCAATTGATTAATTGATTAAGCTAAACTAAAACTTAGGAAGTTGTCCCAATGATGAGAAACCAATCGATTAATTGATTAAGCTAAACGAAAACTTAGGAAGGTGTCCCAATGATGAGAGACCAATTGATTAATTGATTAAGCTAAAGTAAAACTTAGGATGGTGTCCCAAAGATGAGAAACCAATTGATTAAGTGATTCAGCTAAAGTAAAACTTAGGATGGTGTCCCAATGTGGAGAAACCAATTGAATAATTGATTAAGCTAAAATAAAACTTAGGAAGGTGTCCCAATGACGAGAAACCAATTGATTAATTGATTAAGCAAAAATAAAACTTAGAAAGGTATCACAATGATGAGAAACCAATTGATTAATTGATTAAGCTAAAGTAAAGGTTAGGAAGGTGTCCCAATGATGAGAAACCAATCGATTAATTGATTAAGCTAAACGAAAACTTAGGAAGGTGTCCCAATGATGAGAGACCAATTGATTAATTGATTAAGCTAAAGTAAAACTTAGGATGGTGTCCCAAAGATGAGAAACCAATTGATTAAGTGATTCAGCTAAAGTAAAACTTAGGATGGTGTCCCAATGTGGAGAAACCAATTGAATAATTGATTAAGCTAAAATAAAACTTAGGAAGGTGTCCCAATGACGAGAAACCAATTGATTAATTGATTAAGCAAAAATAAAACTTAGAAAGGTATCACAATGATGAGAAACCAATTGATTAATTGATTAAGCTAAAGTAAAGGTTAGGAAGGTGTCCCAATGATGAGAAACCAATCGATTAATTGATTAAGTTAAACGAAAACTTAGGAAGGTGTCCCAATGATGAGAGACCAATTGATTAATTGATTAAGTTAAAGTAAAACTTAGGATGGTGTCCCAATGGGGAGAAACCAATTGACTACTTGACTACACTAAAATAAAACTTAGGAATGTGTCCCAATGATGAGAAACCAACTGATTAATTGATTAAGCTAAACAAAAACTTAGGAAGGTTTCCCAATGATGAGAAACCAATTCAATAATTGATTAAGCTAAATTGAAAGTTAGGAAGGTCTCCCAATGATGAGAAACCAATTGATTATTTGATTAAGCTAAAGTAAAGTTTAGGAAGGTGTCCCCATGATGAGAAACCCATTGATTAATTGATTAAGCTAAAATAAAACTTAGGAAGGTGTCCCAATGACGAGAAACCGACTGATTAATATATTAAGCTAAAATAAAACTTAGGAAGGTGTCCCAATGACGAGAAGCCAACTGATTAAATGATTAAGCTAAACTAAAACTTAGGAAGTTGTCCCAATGATGAGAAACCAATTGAATAATTGATTAAGCTAAACTAAAACTTAGGAAGGTGCCCCAGTGATGAGAGACCAATTGATTAATTGATTAAGCTAAGGTAAAACTTAGGATGGTGTCCCAATGTGGAGAAACCAATTAAATAATTGATTAAACTAAAATAAAACTTAGGAAGGTGTCCCAATGATGAGAAACCAACTGATTAATTGATTAAGCTAAGTTAAAACTTAGGAAGGTGTCCCAATGATGAGAAACCAATTGAATAATTGATTAAGCTAAATTGAAAGTCAGGAAGGTCTCCCAATGATGAGAAACCAATTGATTAATTGATCAAGGTAAAGTAGAACTTAGGAAGGTGTCCCAATAATGAGAAACCAATTGATTAAGCTAAACTTAAACTTAGAATGGTGTCCCAATGTGAAGAAATCAGTTGAATAATTGATTAAGCTAAATTGAAAGTTAGGAAGGTCTCCTAATGATGAACAAACCAATTGATTAAATGATTAAGCTAAACTAAAACCTAGGAAGGTGTCCCAATGATGAGAAACCAATTGATTAATTGATTAAGCAAAAATAAAACTTAGAAAGGTATCACAATGATGAGAAACCAATTGATTAATTGATTAAACTAAAGTAAAGCTTAGGAAGGTGTCCCAATGATGAGAAACCAATCGATTAATTGATTAAGCTAAACGAAAACTTAGGAAGGTGTCCCAATGATGAGAGACCAATTGATTAATTGATTAAGCTAAAGTAAAACTTAGGATGGTGTCCCAATGGGGAGAAACCAATTGACTACTTGATTACACTAAAATAAAACTTAGGAATGTGTCCCAATGATGAGAAACCAACTGATTAATTGATTAAGCTAAACAAAAACTTAGGAAGGTTTCCCAATGATGAGAAACCAATTCAATAATTGATTAAGCTAAATTGAAAGTTAGGAAGGTCTCCCAATGATGAGAAACCAATTGATTATTTGATTAAGCTAAAGTAAAGTTTAGGAAGGTGTCCCCATGATGAGAAACCAATTGATTAATTGATTAAGCTAAAATAAAACTTAGGAAGGTGTCCCAATGACGAGAAGCCAACTAATTAATAGATTAAGCTAAACTAAAACTTAGGAAGTTGTCCCAATGATGAGAAACCAATTGAATAATTGATTAAGCTACACTAAAACTTAGAAAGCTATCCCAATGATGAGAAACCAATTCATTAATTATTTTAGCTAAACTAAAACTTAGGAAGGTTTCCCAATGATAAGAACCCAATTGATTAATTGATTAAGCTAAACTAAAACTTAAGAAGGTGTCCCAATGATAAAAGACCAATTGATTAATTGATTAAGATAAACTAAAACTTAGGAAGTTCTCCGAATGATGAGAAACCAATTGAATAATTGATTAAGGTAAATTGAAAGTTAGGAAGGTCTCCCAATGATGAGAAACCAATTGATTAATTGATCAAGGTAAAGTAGAACTTAGGAAGGTGTCCCAACGATGAGACACCAATTGATTAATTATTTAAGCTAAACTAAAACTTAGGAAGTTGTCCCAAAGATGGGAAACCAATTGAGTAATAGATCAAGCTAAAATAAAACTTAGGAAGGTGTCCTAGTGATGAGAAACCAACTGATTATTTGATTAAGCTAAACTAAAACTTAGGAAGGTTTCCCAATGATGAGAAACCAATTGAATAATTGATTAAGGTAAATTGAAAGTTAGGAAGGTCTCCCAATGATGAGAAACCAATTGAATAATTGATTAAGGTAAATTGAAAGTTAGGAAGGTCTCCCAATGATGAGAAACCAATTGATTAATTGATCAAGGTAAAGTAGAACTTAGGAAGGTGTCCCAACGATGAGACACCAATTGATTAATTATTTAAGCTAAACTAAAACTTAGGAAGTTGTCCCAAAGATGGGAAACCAATTGAATAATAGATCAAGCTAAAATAAAACTTAGGAAGGTGTCCCAGTGATGAGAAACCAACTGATTAATTGATTAAGCTAAACTAAAACTTAGGAAGTTGTCCGAGTGATGAGAAACCAACTGATTAATTGATTAAGCTAAACTAAAACTTAGGAAGGTGTCCCAATGATGAGACACCAATTGATTAAGTAAAAATAAAACTTGGAAAGGTATCACAATGATGAGAAACCAATTGATTAATTCATTAAGCTAAACTTAAACTTTGGATGGTGTCCCAATGTGAAAAAATCAATTGACTAATTGATTAAGCTAAATTGAAAGTTAGGAAGGTCTCCTAATGATGAACAAACCAATTTATTAAATGATTAAGCTAAACTAAAACCTAGGAAGGTGTCCCAATGATGAGAAACCAATTGATTAATTGATTAAGATAAAGTAAAATTAGGATTGTGTCCCAATGTGGAGAAACCAATTGAATAATTGATTAAGAAAAAATAAAACTTAGAAAGGTGTCCCAATGACGAGAAACCAACTGATTAATAGATTAAGCTAAAATAAAACTTAGGAAGGTGTCCCAATGATGAGAAACCAATTAAATAATTGATTAAGCTAAATTGAAAGTTAGGAAGGTGTCCCGATGATGAGAAACCAATTGATTAATTGATTAAGATAAAGTAAAATTAGGATTGTGTACCAATGTGGAGAAACCAATTGAATAATTGATTAAGAAAAAATAAAACTTAGGAAGGTGTCCCAATGACGAGAAACCAACTGATTAATAGATTAGGCTAAAATAAAACTTAGGAAGGTGTCCCAATGATGAGAAACCAATTGAATAATTGATTAAGCTAAATTGAAAGTTAGGAAGGAGTCCCAATGATGAGAAACCAATCGATTAATTGATTAAGCTAAACTAAAACTTAGGAAGTTGTCCCAAAGATGAGAAACCAATCGATTAATTGATTAAGCTAAACTAAAACTTAGGAAGTTGTCCCAAAGATGAGAAACCAATTGATTGATTCAGCTAATGTAAAACTTAGGACGGTGTCCCAATGTGGAGAAACCAATTGAATAATTGATTAAGCTAAAATAAAACTTAGGAAGGTGTCCCAATCACGAGTAGTCGACTGATTAATAGATTAAGCTAAACTAAAACTTAGGAAGTTGTCCCAATGAGGAAAAACCAATTGAATAATTGATTAAGCTACACTAAAACTTAGAAAGCTGTTCCAATGATGAGAAACCAATTCATTAATTATTTTAGCTAAGCCAAAACTTAGGAAGGTTTCCCAATGATAAGAACCCAATTGATTAATTGATTAAGCTTAACTAAAACTTAAGAAGGTGTCCCAATGATGAGAGACCAATTGATTAATTGATTAAGATAAAATAAAACTTAGGAAGGTCTTCGAATGATGAGAAGCCAATTGAATAATTGATTAAGCTAAATTGAAAGTTAGGAAGGTCTCCCAATGCTGAGAAACCAATTGATTAATTGATTAAGCTAAACTAAAACTTAGGAAGGTGTCTCAATGATGAGACACCAATTGATTAATTGATTAAGCAAAAATAAAACTTAGGAAGGTATCACAATGATGAGAAACCAATTGACTAATTGATTAAGCTAAACTTAAACTTAGGATGGTGTCCCAATGTGAAGAAATCAATTGAATAATTGATTAAGCTAAATTGAAAGTTAGGAAGGTCTCCGAATGATGTGCAAACCAATTTATTAAATGATTAAGCTAAACTAAAACCTAGGATGGTGTCCCAATGTGGAGAAACCAATTGAATAATTGATATAGCAAAAATAAAACTTAGAAGGTGTCCCAATGACGAGAAACCAACCGATTAATAGATTAAGCTAAAAGAAAACTTAGGAAGGTGTGCCAATGATGAGAAACCAATTGAATAATTGATTAAGCTGAATTGAAAGTTAGGAAGGTCTCCCAATGATGAGAAACCAATTGATTAATTGATTAAGGTAAAGTAAAGCTTAGGAAGGTGTCCCAATGATGAGAAACCAATCGATTAATTGATTAAGCTAAACTAAAACTTAGGAAGTTGTCCTAAAGATGAGAAACCAATTGATTAATTGATTCAGCTAAAGTAAAACTTAGGATGGTGTCCCAATGTGGAGAAACCAATTGAATAATTGATTAAGCTAAAATAAAACTTAGGAAGGTGTCCCAATGACGAGAAGCCAACTGATTAATAGATTAAGCTAAACTAAAACTTAGGAAGTTGTCCCAATAATGAGAAACCAATTGAATAATTGATTAAGCTAAATTGAAAGTTAGGAAGGTGTCCTGATGATGAGAAACCAATCGATTAATTGATTAAGCTAAACTAAAACTTAGGAAGTTGTCCCAAAGATGAGAAACCAATTGATTAAGTGATTCAGCTAAAGCAAAACTTAGGAAGGTGTCCCAATGACGAGAAACCAACCGATTAATAGATTAAGCTAACAGAAAACTTAGGAAGGTGTGCCAATGATGAGAAACCAATTGAATAATTGATTAAGCTAAATTGAAAGTTAGGAAGGTCTCCCAATGATGAGAAACCAATTGATTAATTGATTAAGCTAAAGTAAAGCTTAGGAAGGTGTCCCAATGATGAGAAACCAATCGATTAATTGATTAAGCTAAACTAAAACTTAGGAAGTTGTCCCAAAGATGAGAAACCAATTGATTAAGTGATTCAGCTAAAGTAAAACTTAGGAAGGTGTCCCAATGACGAGAAACCAACCGATTAATAGATTAAGCTAAAAGAAAACTTAGGAAGGTGTGCCAATGATGAGAAACCAATTGAATAATTGATTAAGCTAAATTGAAAGTTAGGAAGGTCTCCCAATGATGAGAAACCAATTGATTAATTGATTAAGGTAAAGTAAAGCTTAGGAAGGTGTCCCAATGATGAGAAACCAATCGATTAATTGATTAAGCTAAACTAAAACTTAGGAAGTTGTCCTAAAGATGAGAAACCAATTGATTAATTGATTCAGCTAAAGTAAAACTTAGGATGGTGTCCCAATGTGGAGAAACCAATTGAATAATTGATTAAGCTAAAATAAAACTTAGGAAGGTGTCCCAATGACGAGAAGCCAACTGATTAATAGATTAAGCTAAACTAAAACTTAGGAAGTTGTCCCAATAATGAGAAACCAATTGAATAATTGATTAAGCTAAATTGACAGTTAGGAAGGTGTCCTGATGATGAGAAACCAATCGATTAATTGATTAAGCTAAACTAAAACTTAGGAAGTTGTCCCAAAGATGAGAAACCAATTGATTAAGTGATTCAGCTAAAGTAAAACTTAGGAAGGTGTCCCAATGACGAGAAACCAACCGATTAATAGATTAAGCTAACAGAAAACTTAGGAAGGTGTGCCAATGATGAGAAACCAATTGAATAATTGATTAAGCTAAATTGAAAGTTAGGAAGGTCTCCCAATGATGAGAAACCAATTGATTAATTGATTAAGCTAAAGTAAAACTTAGGAAGGTGTCCCAATGAGGAGAAACCAATCGATTAATTGATTAAGCTAAACTAAAACTTAGGAAGTTGTCCCAAAGATGAGAAACCAATTGATTAATTGATTCAGCTAAAGTAAAACCTAGGACGGTGTCCCAGTGTGGAGAAACCAATTTAATAATTGATTAAGCAAAAATAAAACTTTGGAAGGTATCCCAATGACGAGAAACCAATTGATTAATAGATTGAGCTAAAATAAAACTTAGGAAGGTGTCCCAATGATGAGAAACCAATTGAATCATTGATTAAGCTAAATTGAAAGTTAGGAAGGTCTCCCAATGAGGAGAAACCAATTGATTAATTGATATAGCAAAAATAAAACTTAGGAAGGTGTCCCAATGACGAGAAACCAACCGATTAATAGATTAAGCTAAAAGAAAACTTAGGAAGGTGTGCCAATGATGAGAAACCAATTGAATCATTGATTAAGCTAAATTGAAAGTTAGGAAGGTCTCCCAATGATGAGAAACCAATTGATTAATTGATCAAGGTAAAGTAGAACTTAGGAAGGTGTCCTAACGATGAGACACCAATTCATTAATTATTGAAGCTAAACTAAAACTTAGGAAGTTGTCCCAAAGATGGGAAACCAATTGAATAATTGATCAACCTAAAATAAAACTTAGGAAGGTGTCCCAGTGATGAGAAACCAACTGATTAATTGATTAAGCTAAACTAAAACTTAGGAAGGTGTCCGAGTGATGAGAAACCAACCGATTAATTGATTAAGCTAAACTATAACTTAGGAAGGTGTCCCAATGATGAGACACCAATTGATTAATTGATTAAGAAAAAATAAAACTTAGAAAGGTATCACAATGATGAGAAACCAATTGATTAATTGATTAAGCTAAACTTAAACTTAGGATGGTGTCCCAATGTGAAGAAATCAATTGAATAATTGATTAAGCAAAATTGAAAGTTAGGAACGTCTCCTAATGATGAACAAACCAATTGATTAAATGATTAAGCTAAACTAAAACCTAGGAAGGTGTCCCAATGATGAGAAACCAATTGATTAATTGATTAAGATAAAGTAAAACATAGGATGGTGTCCCAATGTGGAGAAACCAATTGAATAATTGATTAAGCAAAAATAAAACTTAGGAAGGTGTCCCAATGACGAGAAACCCACTGATTAATAGATTAAGCTAAAATAAAACTTAGGAAGGTGTCCCAATGATGAGAAACCAATTGATTAATTGATTACGCTAAAGTAAAACTTAGGATGGTGTCCCTATGTAGAGAAACCAATTGAATAATTGATTAAGCAAAAATAAAACTTAGGAAGGTGTCCCAATGACGAGAAACCAACTGATTAATAGATTAAGCTAAAATAAAACTTAGGAAGGTGTCCCAATGATGAGAAACCAATTGAATAATTGATTAAGCTAAATTCAAAGTTAGGAAGGTCTCCCAATGATGAGAAACCAATTGATTAATTGATTAAGCTAAACTAAAACTTAGGAAGGTGTCCCAATGATGAGACACCAATTGATTAATTGATTAAGCAAAAATAAAACTTAGGAAAGTATCACAATGATGAGAAACCAATTGACTAATTGATTAAGCTAAACATAAACTTAGGATGGTGTCCCAATGATGAGAGACCAATTGATTAATTCATTAAGCTAAATTGAAAGTTAGGTAGGTCTCTCAATGATGAGAAACCAATTGATTAATTGATCAACGTAAAGTAGAACTTAGGAAGGTGTCCCAGTGATGAGAAGCTAACTGATTAATTGATTAAGCTAAACTAAAACTTAGGAAAGTGTCCGAGTGATAAGAAACCAACTGATTAATTGATTAAGCTAAACTAAAACTTAGGAAGGTGTCCCAATGATGAGACACCAATTGATTAATTGATTAAGCAAAAATAAAACTTAAGAAGGTATCACAATGATGAGAAACCAATTGATTAATTGATAAAGCTAAACTTAAACTTAGGATGGTGTCCCATCGTGGAGAAATCTATTAAATAATTGATTAAGCTAAACTAAAACTTAAAAGGTATCGGAATGATGAGAAACCAATGCATTAATTATTTTAGCTAAACTAAAACTTAGGAAGGTGTCCCAATGATAAGAACTCACTTGATTAATTGATTAAGCTAAACTAAAACTTAGGGAAGTGTCTCAAAGATGAGAGACCAATTGATTAATTGATTAAGCTAAAGTAAAACTTAGGATAATGTCCCAATGTGGAGAAACCAATTGAATAATTGATTAAACTAAAATAAAACTTAGGATGGTGTCCCAATGATGAGAAACCAACTGATTAATTGATGAAGCTAAACTAAAACATAGGAAGTTATCCCAAAGATGAGAAACCAATTGAATAATTGATTAAGCTAAAATAAAACTTAGGAAGGTGTCCCAAGGGTGAGAAACCAATTGATTAATTGATAAAGCTAAACTTAAACTTAGGATGGTGTCCCAATGATAAGAACCCAATTGATTAATTGATTAAGCTAAACTAAAACTTAGGATGGTGTCCCAATGTGGAGAAATCAATTGAATAATTGATTAAGCTAAACAAAAACTTAGAAAGCTGTCCCAATGATGAGAAACCAATTCATTAATTATTTTAGCTAAGCTAAAACTTAGGAAGGTGTCCCAATGATAATGACCCAATTGATTAATTGATTAAGCTAAACTAAAACTTAGGAAGGTGTCCCAATGATGAGAGACCAATTGATTAATTGATTAAGCTAAAGTAAAACTTAGGATGGTGTCTCAATGTTGAGAAACCAATTGACTAATAGATTAAGCTAAACTAAAACTTAGGATGGTGTCCCAATGACGAGAAACCAACTGATTAATAGATTAAGCTAAACTAAAACTTAGGAAGGTGTCCCAATGATGAGAAACCAATTGAATAATTGATTAAGCTAAATTGAAAGTTCGGAAGGTCTCCTAATGAAGAGAAACCAATTGATTAATTGATCAAGGTAAAGTAGAACTTAGGAAGGTGTCCCAATGATGAGACACCAATTCATTAATTATTTTAGCGAAACTAAAACTTTGGAAGGTGTCCCAATTGATTAATTGATTAAGCTAAACTAAAACTTAGAAAGGTGTCCCAATGATGAGAGACCAATTGGTTAATTGATTAAGCTAAATTGAAAGTTAGGAAGGTCTCTCAATGATAAGAAACCAATTGATTCATTGATCAAGGTAAAGTAGAACTTAGGAAGGTGTCCCAGTGATGAGAAACCAACTGATTAATTGATTAAGCTAAACTAAAACTTAGAAAGGTGTCCGAGTGATGAGAAACCAACTGATTAATTTATTAAATTAAACGAAAACTTAGGGTGGTGTCCCAATGATGAGACACCAATTGATTAATTGATTAAGCAAAAATAAAACTTAGGAAGGTATCACAATAATGAGAAACCAATTGATTAATTGATAAAGCTAAACTTAAACTTAGGATTGTGTCCGAACGTGGAGTAATCAATTGAATAATTGATTAAGCTAAACTAAAACTTAGAAAGCTATCCCAATGATGAGAAACCAATGCATTAATTATTTTAGCTCAACTAAAACTTAGGAAGGTGTCCCAATGATAAGAACCCAATTGATTAATTGATTAAGCTAAACTAAAACTTAGGGAAGTGTCCCAAAGATGAGAGACCAATTGATTAATTGATTAAGCTAAAGTAAAACTTAGGATGGTGTCCCAATGTGGAGAAACCAATTGAATAATTGATTAAACTAAAATAAAACTTAGGATGGTGTCCCAATCATGAGAAACCAACTGATTAATTGATGAAGCTAAACTAAAACATAGGAAGTTATCCCAAAGATGAGAAACCAATTGAATAATTGATTAGGCTAAAATAAAACTTAGGAAGGTGTCCCAAGCATGAGAAACCAATTGATTAATTGATAAAGCTAAACTTAAACTTAGGATGGTGTCCCAATGATAAGAACCCAATTGATTAATTGATTAAGCTAAACAAAAACTTAGGATGGTGTCCCAATGAGGAGAAATCAATTGAATAATTGATTAAGCTAAACAAAAACTTAGAAAGCTGTCCCAATGATGAGAAACCAATTCATTAATTATTTTAGTTAAACTAAAACTTAGGAAGGTGTCCCAATGATAAGAACCCAATTGGTTAATTGATTAAGCTAAACTAAAACTTAGGGAAGTGTCCCAAAGATGAGAGACCAATTGATTAATTGATTAAGCTAAAGTAAAACTTAGGATGGTGTCCCAATGTGGAAAAACCAATTGAATAATTGATTAAACTAAAATAAAACTTAGGATGGTGTCCCAATCATGAGAAACCAACTGATTAATTGATGAAGCTAAACTAAAACATAGGAAGTTATCCCAAAGATGAGAAACCAAATGAATAATTGACTAAGCTAAAATAAAACTTAGGAAGGTGTCCCAAGGATGAGAAACCAATTGATTAATTGATAAAGCGAAACTTAAACTTAGGATGGTGTCCCAATGATAAGAACCTAATTGATTAATTGATTAAGCTAAACTAAAACTTAGGGAAGTGTCCCAAAGATGAGAGACCAATTGATTAATTGATTAAGCTAAATTAAAACTTTGGATGGTGTCCCAATGTGGAGAAACCAATTGAATAATTGATTAAACTAAAATAAAACTTAGGATGGTGTCCCAATCATGAGAAACCAACTGATTAATTGATGAAGCTAAACTAAAACATAGGAAGTTATCCCAAAGATGAGAAACCAAATGAATAATTGACTAAGCTAAAATAAAACTTAGGAAGGTGTCCCAAGGATGAGAAACCAATTGATTAATTGATAAAGCTAAACTTAAACTTAGGATGGTGTCCCAAGGATAAGAACCCAATTGATTAATTGATTAAGCTAAACTAAAACTTAGGATGGTGTCCCAATGTGGAGAAACCAATTGACTAATAGATTAAGCAAAACTAAAACTTAGGAAGGTGTCCCAATGACGAGAAACCAACTGATTAATAGATTAAGCTAAACTAAAACTTAGGAAGGTGTCCCAATGATGAGAAACCAATTGAATAATTGATTAAGCTAAATTGAAAGTTAGGAAGGTCTCCTAATGAAGAGAAACCAATTGATTAATTGATCAAGGTAAAGTAGAACTTAGGAAGGTGTCCCAATGATGAGACACCAATTCATTAATTATTTTAGCGAAACTAAAACTTAGGAAGGTGTCCCAATTGATTAATTGATTAAGCTACACTAAAACTTAGGAAGGTGTCTCAATGATGAGAAATCAATTGATTAATTGATTAAGCTAAATTGAAAGTTAGGAAGGTCTCTCAATGATGAGAAACCAATTGATTAATTGATCAAGGTAAAGTAGAACTAAGGAAGGTGTCCCAGTGATGAGAAACCAACTGATTAATTGATTAAGCTAAACTAAAACTTAGGAAGGTGTTCGAGTGATGAGAAACCAACTGATTAATTGATTAAGCTAAACTAAAACTTAGGATGGTGTCCCAATGATGAGACACCAATTGATTAATTGATTAAGCAAAAATAAAACTTAGGAAGGTATCACAATAATGAGAAACCAATTGATTAATTGATAAAGCTAAACTTAAACTTTGGATGGTGTCCCAACGTGGAGAAATCAATTGAATAATTGATTAAGCTAAACTAAAACTTAGAAAGCTATCCCAATGATGAGAAACCAATGCATTAATTCTTTTAGCTCAACTAAAACTCAGGAAGGTGTCCCAATGATAAGAACCCAATTGATTAATTGATTAAGCTAAACTAAAACTTAGGGAAGTGTCCCAAAGATGAGAGACCAATTGATTAATTGATTAAGCTAAAGTAAAACTTAGGATGGTGTCCCAATGTGGAAAAACCAATTGAATAATTGATTAAACTAAAATAAAACTTAGGATGGTGTCCCAATCATGAGAAACCAACTGATTAATTAATGAAGCTAAACTAAAACATAGGAAGTTATCCCAAAGATGAGAAACCAAATGAATAATTGACTAAGCTAAAATAAAACTTAGGAAGGTGTCCCAAGGATGAGAAACCAATTGATTAATTGATAAAGCAAAACTTAAACTTAGGATGGTGTCCCAATGATAAGAACCCAATTGATTAATTGATTAAGCTAAACAAAAACTTAGGATGGTGTCCCAATGTGGAAAAACCAATTGAATAATTGATTAAACTAAAATAAAACTTAGGATGGTGTCCCAATCATGAGAAACCAACTGATTAATTGATGAAGCTAAACTAAAACATAGGAAGTTATCCCAAAGATGAGAAACCAAATGAATAATTGACTAAGCTAAAATAAAACTTAGGAAGGTGTCCCAAGGATGAGAAACCAATTGATTAATTGATAAAGCTAAACTTAAACTTAGGATGGTGTCCCAAGGATAAGAACCCAATTGATTAATTGATTAAGCTAAACTAAAACTTAGGATGGTGTCCCAATGTGGAGAAACCAATTGACTAATAGATTAAGCAAAACTAAAACTTAGGAAGGTGTCCCAATGACGAGAAACCAACTGATTAATAGATTAAGCTAAACTAAAACTTAGGAAGGTGTCCCAATGATGAGAAACCAATTGAATAATTGATTAAGCTAAATTGAAAGTTAGGAAGGTCTCCTAATGAAGAGAAACCAATTGATTAATTGATCAAGGTAAAGTAGAACTTAGGAAGGTGTCCCAATGATGAGACACCAATTCATTAATTATTTTAGCGAAACTAAAACTTAGGAAGGTGTCCCAATTGATTAATTGATTAAGCTACACTAAAACTTAGGAAGGTGTCTCAATGATGAGAAATCAATTGATTAATTGATTAAGCTAAATTGAAAGTTAGGAAGGTCTCTCAATGATGAGAAACCAATTGATTAATTGATCAAGGTAAAGTAGAACTAAGGAAGGTGTCCCAGTGATGAGAAACCAACTGATTAATTGATTAAGCTAAACTAAAACTTAGGAAGGTGTTCGAGTGATGAGAAACCAACTGATTAATTGATTAAGCTAAACTAAAACTTATGATGGTGTCCCAATGATGAGACACCAATTGATTAATTGATTAAGCAAAAATAAAACTTAGGAAGGTATCACAATAATGAGAAACCAATTGATTAATTGATAAAGCTAAACTTAAACTTTGGATGGTGTCCCAACGTGGAGAAATCAATTGAATAATTGATTAAGCTAAACTAAAACTTAGAAAGCTATCCCAATGATGAGAAACCAATGCATTAATTATTTTAGCTCAACTAAAACTCAGGAAGGTGTCCCAATGATAAGAACCCAATTGATTAATTGATTAAGCTAAACTAAAACTTAGGGAAGTGTCCCAAAGATGAGAGACCAATTGATTAATTGATTAAGCTAAAGTAAAACTTAGGATGGTGTCCCAATGTGGAGAAACCAATTGAATAATTGATTAAACTAAAATAAAACTTAGGATGGTGTCCCAATCATGAGAAACCAACTGATTAATTGATGAAGCTAAACTAAAACATAGGAAGTTATCCCAAAGATGAGAAACCAAATGAATAATTGACTAAGCTAAAATAAAACTTAGGAAGGTGTCCCAAGGATGAGAAACCAATTGATTAATTGATAAAGCTAAACTTAAACTTAGGATGGTGTCCCAAGGATAAGAACCCAATTGATTAATTGATTAAGCTAAACTAAAACTTAGGATGGTGTCCCAATGTGGAGAAACCAATTGACTAATAGATTAAGCAAAACTAAAACTTAGGAAGGTGTCCCAATGACGAGAAACCAACTGATTAATAGATTAAGCTAAACTAAAACTTAGGAAGGTGTCCCAATGATGAGAAACCAATTGAATAATTGATTAAGCTAAATTGAAAGTTAGGAAGGTCTCCTAATGAAGAGAAACCAATTGATTAATTGATCAAGGTAAAGTAGAACTTAGGAAGGTGTCCCAATGATGAGACACCAATTCATTAATTATTTTAGCGAAACTAAAACTTAGGAAGGTGTCCCAATTGATTAATTGATTAAGCTACACTAAAACTTAGGAAGGTGTCTCAATGATGAGAAATCAATTGATTAATTGATTAAGCTAAATTGAAAGTTAGGAAGGTCTCTCAATGATGAGAAACCAATTGATTAATTGATCAAGGTAAAGTAGAACTAAGGAAGGTGTCCCAGTGATGAGAAACCAACTGATTAATTGATTAAGCTAAACTAAAACTTAGGAAGGTGTTCGAGTGATGAGAAACCAACTGATTAATTGATTAAGCTAAACTAAAACTTATGATGGTGTCCCAATGATGAGACACCAATTGATTAATTGATTAAGCAAAAATAAAACTTAGGAAGGTATCACAATAATGAGAAACCAATTGATTAATTGATAAAGCTAAACTTAAACTTTGGATGGTGTCCCAACGTGGAGAAATCAATTGAATAATTGATTAAGCTAAACTAAAACTTAGAAAGCTATCCCAATGATGAGAAACCAATGCATTAATTATTTTAGCTCAACTAAAACTCAGGAAGGTGTCCCAATGATAAGAACCCAATTGATTAATTGATTAAGCTAAACTAAAACTTAGGGAAGTGTCCCAAAGATGAGAGACCAATTGATTAATTGATTAAGCTAAAGTAAAACTTAGGATGGTGTCCCAATGTGGAGAAACCAATTGAATAATTGATTAAACTAAAATAAAACTTAGGATGGTGTCCCAATCATGAGAAACCAACTGATTAATTGATGAAGCTAAACTAAAACATAGGAAGCTATCCCAAAGATGAGAAACCAATTGAATAATTGATTAGGCTAAAATAAAACTTAGGAAGGTGTCCCAAGCATGAGAAACCAATTGATTAATTGATAAAGCTAAACTTAAACTTAGGATGGTGTCCCAATGATAAGAACCCAATTGATTAATTGATTAAGCTAAACAAAAACTTAGGATGGTGTCCCAATGAGGAGAAATCAATTGAATAATTGATTAAGCTAAACAAAAACTTAGAAAGTTGTCCCAAGGATGAGAAACCAAATGAATAATTGACTAAGCTAAAATAAAACTTAGGAAGGTGTCCCAAGGATGAGAAACCAATTGATTAATTGATAAAGCAAAACTTAAACTTAGGATGGTGTCCCAATGATAAGAACCCAATTGATTAATTGATTAAGCTAAACTAAAACTTAGGGAAGTGTCCCAAAGATGAGAGACCAATTGATTAATTGATTAAGCTAAATTAAAACTTAGGATGGTGTCCCAATGTGGAGAAACCAATTGAATAATTGATTAAACTAAAATAAAACTTAGGATGGTGTCCCAATCATGAGAAACCAACTGATTAATTGATGAAGCTAAACTAAAACATAGGAAGTTATCCCAAAGATGAGAAACCAAATGAATAATTGACTAAGCTAAAATAAAACTTAGGAAGGTGTCCCAAGGATGAGAAACCAATTGATTAATTGATAAAGCTAAACTTAAACTTAGGATGGTGTCCCAAGGATAAGAACCCAATTGATTAATTGATTAAGCTAAACTAAAACTTAAGATGGTGTCCCAATGTGGAGAAACCAATTGACTAATAGATTAAGCTAAACTAAAACTTAGGAAGGTGTCCCAATGACGAGAAACCAACTGATTAATAGATTAAGCTAAACTAAAACTTAGGAAGGTGTCCCAATGATGAGAAACCAATTGAATAATTGATTAAGCTAAATTGAAAGTTAGGAAGGTCTCCTAATGAAGAGAAACCAATTGATTAATTGATCAAGGTAAAGTAGAACTTAGGAAGGTGTCCCAATGATGAGACACCAATTCATTAATTATTTTAGCGAAACTAAAACTTAGGAAGGTGTCCCAATTGATTAATTGATTAAGCTACACTAAAACTTAGGAAGGTGTCTCAATGATGAGAAATCAATTGATTAATTGATTAAGCTAAATTGAAAGTTAGGAAGGTCTCTCAATGATGAGAAACCAATTGATTAATTGATCAAGGTAAAGTAGAACTAAGGAAGGTGTCCCAGTGATGAGAAACCAACTGATTAATTGATTAAGCTAAACTAAAACTTAGGAAGGTGTTCGAGTGATGAGAAACCAACTGATTAATTGATTAAGCTAAACTAAAACTTAGGATGGTGTCCCAATGATGAGACACCAATTGATTAATTGATTAAGCAAAAATAAAACTTAGGAAGGTATCTCAATAATGAGAAACCAATTGATTAATTGATAAAGCTAAACTTAAACTTTGGATGGTGTCCCAACGTGGAGAAATCAATTGAATAATTGATTAAGCTAAACTAAAACTTAGAAAGCTATCCCAATGATGAGAAACCAATGTATTAATTATTTTAGCTAAACTAAAACTTAGGAAGGTTTCCCAATGATAAGAACCCAATTGATTAATTGATTAGGCTAAGCTAAAGCTTAGGGAAGTGTCCCAAAGATGAGAGACCAATTGATTAATTGATTAAACTAAAATAAAACTTAGGATGGTGTCCCAATGATGAGAAACCAACTGATTAATTGATGAAGCTAAACTAAAACATAGGAAGTTATCCCAAAGATGAGAAACCAATTGAATAGTTGATTAAGCTAAAATAAAACTTGGGAAGGTGTCCCAAGGATGAGAAACCAATTGATTAATTGATAAAGCTAAACTTAAACTTAGGATGGTGTCCCAATGATAAGAACCCAATTGATTAATTGATTAAGCTAAACTAAAACTTAGGAAGGTGTCCCAATGATGAGAGACCAATTGATTAATAGATTAAGCTAAATTGAAAGTTAGGTAGGTCTCTCAATGATGAGAAACCAATTGATTAATTGATCAAGGTAAAGTAGAACTTAGGAAGGTGTCCATGTGATGAGAAACCAACTGATTAATTGATTAAGCTAAACTAAAACTTAGGATGGTGTCCCAATGTGGAGAAATCAATTGAATAATTGATTAAGCTAAAACTTAGAAAGCTCTCCCAATGATGAGAAACCAGTTCATTGATTATTTTAGATAAACTAAAACTTAGGAAGGTGTCCCAATGATAAGAACCCAATTGATTAATTGACTAAGCTAAACTAAAACTTAGGAAGGTGTCCCAATGATGAGAGACCAATTGATTAATTGATTAAGCTAAAGTAAAACTTAGGATGGTGTCTCAATGTTGAGAAACCAATTGACTAATAGATGAAGCTAAACTAAAACTTAGGAAGGTGTCCCAATGACGAGAAGCCAACTGATTAATAGATTAAGCTAAACTAAAACTTAGGAAGGTGTCCCAAAGATGAGAAACCAATTGAATAATTGATTAAGCTAAATTGAAAGTTAGGAAGGTCTCCTAATGAAGAGAAACCAATTGATTAATTGCTCAAGGTAAAGTAGAACTTAGGAAGGTGTCCCAATGATGAGACACCAATTCATTAATTATTTTAGCGAAACTAAAACTTAGAAAGGTGTCCCAATGATAAGAACCCAATTGATTGATTGATTAAGCTAAACTAAAACTTAGGGAAGTGTCCCAAAGATGAGAGACCAATTGATTAATTGATTAAGCTAAAGTAAAACTTAGGATGGTGTCCCAATGTGGAGAAACCAATTGAATAATTGATTAAACTCAAATAAAACTTAGGATGGTGTCCCAATGATGAGAAACCAACTGATTAATTGATGAAGCTAAACTAAAACATAGGAAGTTATTCCAAAGATGAGAAACCAATTGAATAATTGATTAAGCTAAAATAAAACTTAGGAAGGTGTCCTAGGGATGAGAAACCAATTGATTAATTGATAAAGCTAAACTTAAACTTAGGATGGTGTCCCAATGATAAGAACCCAATTGACTAATTGATTAAGCTAAACTAAAACTTAGGATGGTGTCCCAATGTGGAGAAATCAATTGAATAATTGATTAAGCTAAACAAAAACTTAGAAAGCTGTCCCAATGATGAGAAACCAATTCATTAATTGATAAAGCTAAACTTAAACTTAGGATGGTGTCCCAATGATAAGAACCCAATTGATTAATTGATTAAGCTAAACTAAAACTTAGGGAAGTGTCCCAAAGATGAGAGACCAATTGATTAATTGATTAAGCTAAAGTAAAACTTAGGATGGTGTCCCAATGTGGAGAAACCAATTGACTACTTGATTAAACTAAAATAAAACTTAGGAAGGTGTCCCAAGCATGAGAAACCAATTGATTGATTGATAAAGCTAAACTTAAACTTAGGACGGTGTCCCAATGATAAGAACCCAATTGATTAATTGATTAAGCTAAACTAAAACTTAGGGAAGTGTCCCAAAGATGAGAGACCAATTGATTAATTGATTAAGCTAAAGTAAAACTTAGGATGGTGTCCCAATGTGGAGAAACCAATTGACTACTTGATTAAACTAAAATAAAACTTAGGAAGGTGTCCCAAGCATGAGAAACCAATTGATTAATTGATAAAGCTAAACTTAAACTTAGGACGGTGTCCCAATGATAAGAACCCAATTGATTAATTGATTAAGCTAAACTAAAACTTAGGGAAGTGTCCCAAAGATGAGAGACCAATTGATTAATTGATTAAGCTAAAGTAAAACTTAGGATGGTGTCCCAATGTGGAGAAACCAATTGACTACTTGATTAAACTAAAATAAAACTTAGGAAGGTGTCTCAATGATGAGAAACCAACTGATTAATTGATGAAGCTAAACTAAAACATAGGAAGTTATCCCAAAGATGAGAAACCAATTGAATAATTGAATAGGCTAAAATAAAACTTAGGAAGGTGTCCCAAGCACGAGAAACCAATTGATTAATTGATAAAGCTAAACTTAAACTTAGGATGGTGTCCCAATGATAAGAACCCAATTGATTAATTGATTAAGCTAAACTAAAACTTAGGATGATGTCCCAATGAGGAGAAATCAATTGAATAATTGATTAAGCTAAACAAAAACTTAGAAAGCTGTCCCAATGATGAGAAACCAATTCATTAATTATTTTAGCTAAACTAAAACTTAGGAAGGTGTCCCAATGATAAGAACCCATTTGATTAATTGATTAAGCTAAACTAAAACTTAGGGAAGTGTCCCAAAGATGAGAGACCAATTGATTAATTGATTAAGCTAAAGTAAAACTTAGGATGGTGTCCCAATGTGGAGAAACCAATTGACTACTTGATTAAACTAAAATAAAACTTAGGAAGGTGTCCCAATGATGAGAAACCAACTGATTAATTGATTAAGCTAAACAAAAACTTAGGAAGGTTTCCCAATGATGAGAAACCAATTAAATAATTGATTAAGCTAAATTGAAAGTTAGGAAGGTCTCCCAATGATGAGAAACCAATTGATTAATTGATTAAGCTAAAGTAAAGCTTGGGAAGGTGTCCTAATGGTAAGAAACCAATTGAGTAATTGATAAAGCTAAACTTAAACTTAGGATGGTGTCCCAATGATAAGAACCCAATTGACTAATTGATTAAGCTAAACTAAAACATAGGATGGTGTCCCAATGTGGAGAAATCAATTGAATAATTGATTAAGCTAAACAAAAACTTAGAAAGCTGTCCCAATGATGAGAAACCAATTCATTAATTATTTTAGCTAAGCTAAAACTTAGGAAGGTGTCCCAATGATAAGAACCCAATTGATTAATTGATTAAGCTAAACTAAAACTTAGGGAAGTGTCCCAAAGATGAGAGACCAATTGATTAATTAATTAAGCTAAAGTAAAACTTAGGATGGTGTCCCAATGTGGAGAAACCAATTGACTACTTGATTAAACTAAAATAAAACTTAGGATGGTGTCCCAAAGATGAGAAACCAACTGATTAATTGATGAAGCTAAACTAAACATAGGAAGTTATTCCAAAGATGAGAAACCAATTGAATAATTGATTAAGCTAAAATAAAACTTAGGAAGGTGTCCTAGGGATGAGAAACCAATTGATTAATTGATAAAGCTAAACTTAAACTTAGGATGGTGTCCCAATGATAAGAACCCAATTGACTAATTGATTAAGTTAAACTAAAACTTAGGATGGTGTCCCAATGTGGAGAAATCAATTGAATAATTGATTAAGCTAAAGAAAAACTTAGAAAGCTGTCCCAATGATGAGAAACCAATTCATTAATTGATAAAGTTAAACTTAAACTTAGGATGGTGTCCCAATGATAAGAACCCAATTGATTAATTGATTAAGCTAAACTAAAACTTAGGGAAGTGTCCCAAAGATGAGAGACCAATTGATTAATTGATTAAGCTAAAGTAAAACCTAGGATGGTGTCCCAATGTGGAGAAACCAATTGAATAATTGATTAAACTAAAATAAAACTTAGGATGGTGTCCCAATCATGAGAAACCAACTGATTAATTGATGAAGCTAAACTAAAACATAGGAAGTTATCCCAAAGATGAGAAACCAATTGAATAATTGATTAGGCTAAAATAAAACTTAGGAAGGTGTCCTAGGCATGAGAAACCAATTGATTAATTGATAAAGCTAAACTTAAACTTAGGATGGTGTCCCAATGATAAGAACCCAATTGATTAATTGATTAACCTAAACTAAAACTTAGGATGGTGTCCCAATGAGGAGAAATCAATTGAATAATTGATTAAGCTAAACAAAAACTTAGAAAGCTGTCCGAATGATGAGAAACCTATTCATTAATTATTTTAGCTAAACTAAAACTTAGGAAGGTATTCCAATGATAAGAACCCAATTGATTAATTGATTAAGCTAAACTAAAACTTAGGGAAGTGTCCCAAAGATGAGAGACCAATTGATTAATTGATTAAGCTAAAGCAAAACTTAGGATGGTGTCCCAATGTGGAGAAACCAATTGACTACTTGATTAAACTAAAATAAAACTTAGGAAGGTGTCTCAATGATGAGAAACCAACTGATTAATTGATTAAGCTAAACTAAAACTTAGGAAGGTTTCCTAATGATGAGAAACGAATTAAATAATTGATTAAGCTAAATTGAAAGTTAGGAAGGTCTCCCAATAATGAGAAACCAATTGATTAATTGATTAAGTTAAAGTAAAGCTTAGGAAGGTGTCCCAATTATGAGAAACCAACTGATTAATTGATGAAGCTAAACTAAAACATAGGAAGTTATCCCAAAGATGAGAAACCAATTGAATAATTGATTAGGCTTAAATAAAACTTAGGAAGGTGTCCCAAGCACGAGAAACCAATTGATTAATTGATAAAGCTAAACTTAAACTTAGGATGGTGTCCCAATGATAAGAACCCAATTGATTAATTGATTAAGCTAAACTAAAACTTAGGATGATGTCCCAATGAGGAGAAATCAATTGAATAATTGATTAGGCTAAAATAAAACTTAGGAAGGTGTCCCAAGCATGAGAAACCAATTGATTAATTGATAAAGCTAAACTTAAACTTTGGATGGTGTCCCAATGATAAGAACCCAATTGATTAATTGATTAACCTAAACTAAAACTTAGGATGGTGTCCCAATGAGGAGAAATCAATTGAATAATTGATTAAGCTAAACAAAAACTTAGAAAGCTGTCCCAATGACGAGAAACCAATTCATTAATTATTTTAGCTAAACTAAAACTTAGGAAGGTGTCCCAACGATAAGAACCCAATTGATTAATTGATTAAGCTAAACTAAAACTTAGGAAGGTGTCCCAATGATGAGAGACCAATTGATTAATTGATTAACCTAAGGTAAAACTTAGGATGGTGTCCCAATGTGGAGAAACCAATTGAATAATTGATTAAACTAAAATAAAACTTAGGAAGGTGTCCCAATGATGAGAAACCAATTGATTAATTGATTAAGCTAAACTAAAACTTACGAAGGTTTCCCAATGATGAGAAACCAATTAAATAATTGATTAAGCTAAATTGAAACTTAGGAAGGTCTCCCAATGATGAGAAACCAATTGATTAATTGATTAAGTTAAAGTAAAGCTTAGAAAGGTGTCCCAATTATGAGAAACCAATTGATCAATTGGTTAAGCTAAACTAAAACTTAGGAAGTTGTCCCAAAGATGAGAAACCAATTGATTAATTGATTAAGCTAAAGTAAAGCTTGGGAAGGTGTCCTAATGGTAAGAAACCAATTGATTAATTGATTAAGCTTAAGCAAAATTTAGGATGGTGTGCCAATGATAAGAACCCAATTGATTAATTGATTAAGCTAAAGTAACACTTAGGATGGTGTCCCAATATGGAGAAACCAATTAAATAATTGATTAAGTTAAAGTAAAGCTTAGAAAGGTGTCCCAATTATGAGAAACCAATTGATCAATTGGTTAAGCTAAAATAAAACTTAGGAAGGTGTCCCAATGATGAGAAACCAATTGATTAATTGATTAAGCTAAACTAAAACTTAGGATGGTGTCCCAATGTGGAGAAATCAATTGAATAAATGATTAAGCTAAACAAAAACTTAGAAAGCTGTCCCAGTGATGAGAAACCAATTCATTAATTATTTTAGCTAAGCTAAAACTTAGGAAGGTGTCCCAATGATGAGAACCCAATTTATTAATTGATTAAGCTAAACTAAAACTTAGAAAGGTGTCCCAATGATGAGAGACCAATTGATTAATTGATTAAGCTAAAGTAAAACTTAGGATGGTGTCCTAATGATGAGAACCCAATTGATTAATTGATTAAGCTAAACTAAAACTTAGGAAGGTGTCCCAAAGATGAGAGACCAATTGATTAATTGATTAAGCTAAAGTAAAACTTAGGATGGTGTCCCAATGTGGAGAAACCAATTGAATAATTGATTAAACTAAAATAAAACTTAGGATGGTGTCCCAATGATGAGAGACCAATTGATTAATTGATTAAGCTAAGGTAAAACTTAGGATGGTGTCCCAATGTGGAGAAACCAATTAAATAATTGATTAAACTAAAATAAAACTTAGGAAGGTGTCCCAATGATGAGAAACCAACTGATTAATTGATAAAGCTAAACTAAAACATAGGAAGTTATCCCAAAGATGAGAAACCAATTGAATAATTGATTAAGCTAAAATAAAACTTAGGAAGGTGTCCCATGGATGAGAAACCAATTGATTAATTGATAAAGCTAAACTTAAACTTAGGATGGTGTCCCAATGATAAGAACCCAATTGATTAATTGATTAAGCTAAACTAAAACTTAGGAAGGTGTCCCAATGATGAGAGACCAATTGATTAATTGATTAAGGTAAATTGAAAGTTAGGTAGGTCTCTCAATGATGAGAAACCAATTGATTAATTGATGAAGCTAAACTAAAACTTAGGATGGTGTCCCAATGATGAGAACTCAATTGATTAATTGATTAAGCTAAACTAAAACTTAGGAAGGTGTCTCAAAGATGAGAAACCAATTGATTAATTGATTATGCTAAAGTAAAACTTAGGATGGTGTCCCAATGTGGAGAAACCAATTGAATAATTGATTAAGCTAAAATAAAACTTAGGAAGGTGTCCCAATGATGAGAAACCAATTGATTAATTGATTAAGCTAAACTAAAACTTAGGATGGTGTCCCAATGTGGAGAAATCAATTGAATAATTGATTAAGCTAAACAAAAACTTAGAAAGCTGTCCCAGTGATGAGAAACCAATTCATTATTTTAGGTAAACTAAAACTTAGGAAGGTGTCCCAATGATGAGAACCCAATTGATTAATTGACTAAGCTAAACTAAAACTTAGAAAGGTGTCCCAATGATGAGAGACCAATTGATTAATTGATTAAGCTAAAGTAAAACTTAGGATGGTGTCCCAATGATGAGAACCCAATTGATTAATTGATTAAGCTAAACTAAAACTTAGGAAGGTGTCCCAAAGATGAGAGACCAATTGATTAATTGATTAAGCTAAAGTAAAACTCAGGATGGTGTCCCAATGTGGAGAAACCAATTGAATAATTGATTAAACTAAAATAAAACTTAGGATGGTGTCCCAATGATGAGAGACCAATTGATTAATTGATTAAGCTAAGGTAAAACTTAGGATGGTGTCCCAATGTGGAGAAACCAATTAAATAATTGATTAAACTAAAATAAAACTTAGGAAGGTGTCCCAATGATGAGAAACCAACTGATTAAGTGATTAAGCTAAACTAAAACTTAGGAAGGTTTCCCAATGATGAGAAACCAATTAAATGATTGATTGAGCTAAATTGAAAGTTAGGAAGGTCTCCCAATGATGAGAAACCAATTGATTAATTGATTAAGTTAAAGTAAAGCTTAGGAAGGTGTCCCAATTATGAGAAACCAATTGATGAATTGGTTAAGCTAAACTAAAACTTAGGAAGGTGTCCCAAAGAGGAGAAACCAATTGATTAATTGATTAAGCTAAAGTAAAGCTTGGGAAGGTGTCCTAATGGTAAGAAACCAATTGATTAATTGATTAAGCTAAAGTAAAACTTAGGATGGTGTCCCAATGATAAGAACCCAATTGATTAATTGATTAAGCTAAAGTAAAACTTAGGATGGTGTCCCAATATGGAGAAACCAATTGAATAATTGATTAAACTAAAGTAAAACTTAGGAAGGTGTCCCAATGATGAGAAACCAATTGAATAAATGGGTAAAGTTAATTGAAAGTTTGGAAAGTCTTCCAATGATGAGAAACCAACTGATTAATTGATTAAGCTAAACTAAAACTTAGGAAGGTGTCCCAATGATTAGAAACGAATTGAATAATTGATTAAGCTAAATTGAAAGATAGGAAGGTCTCCCAATGATGAGAAACCAATTGATTAATTGATTAAGCTAAACTAAAACTTAGGAAGGTGTCCCAAAGATGAGAAACCAATTGATTAATTGATTATGCTAAAGTAAAACTTAGGATGGTGTCCCAATGTGGAGAAACCAATTGAATAATTGATTAAGCTAAAATAAAACTTAGGAAGGTGCCCCAATGACGAGAAACCAACTGATTACTTGATTAAGGTAAACTAAAACTTAGGAAGGTGTGCCAATGATGAGAAACCAATTGAATAATTGATTAAGCTAAACTGATAGTTAGGAAGGTCTCCCAATGATGAGAAACCAATTGATTAATTGATTAAGCTGAAGTAAAGGTTAGGAAGGTGTCCCAATGATGAGAAACCAATTGATTAATTGATTAAGCTAAACTAAAACTTAGGAAGTTGTCCCAGAGATGAGAAACCAATTGTTTAATTGATTAAGCTAAAGTAAAGCTTAGGTAGGTGTCCTAAAGATAAGAAACCAATTGATCAATTGATTAAGTAAAAGCAAAACTTAGGATGGTGTCCCAATGATAAGAACCCAATTGATTAATTGATTAAGCTAAAGTAAAACTTAGGAAGGTGTCCCAATGATGAGAAACCAATTGATTAATTGATTAAGTTATACTAAAACTTAGGAAGTTGTCCCAAAGATGAGAAGTCAATTGATTAATTGATGATGCTAATGTAAAGCCTAGGAAGGTGTCCTAATGATAAGAAACCAATTGATTAATTGATTAAGCTAAACTAAAACTTAGGATGGTGTCCCAATGTGGAGAAACCAGTTGAATAATTGATTGAGCTAAAATAAAACTTAGGAAGGTCTCCCAATAATGAGAAACCAATTGATTAAATGATTAAGCTAAACTAAAACCTAGGAAGTTTTCCCAAAGATGAGAAATGAATTGATTAATTGATTAAGCTAAAGTAAAGCTTAGGAAGGTGTCCTAATGATAAGAAACCAATTGATTAATTGATTAAGCTAAACTAAAACTTAGAATGGTGTCCCAATGTGGAGAAACCAATTGAATAATTGATTAAGCTAAAATAAAACTTAGGAAGGTGTCCGAATGATGAGAACCCAATTGATTGATTGATTAAGCAAAATTATAACTTAGGAAGGTGTCCCAAAGATGAGAAACCAATTGATTAATTGATTAGGCTAAAGTAAAACTTAGGGTGGTGTCCCAATGTGGAGAAACCAATTGAATAATTGATGAAGCTAAAATAAAACTTAGGAAGATGTCCCAATGATGAGAAACCAGTTGAATAATTGATTAAGCTAAACAAAGTTCGTACCCCCTCCCACGAACTTCGTACCCAATCTAACAAAGTTCGTAACCCCTGGCACAAAGTTCGTACCCTCTGTCACGAAGTTCGTACCCTCACTAACAAAGTTCCTAACCCCTCTCACAAGGTTCGTAACCTCTCTAACAAAGTTTGTACTATCTCAAACAATGTTTGTAACTTCTTCAACAAAGTTCGTACCCTGTCTAACAAATTTCGTACTCCCTCTCACAATGTTCGTACCCTCTCTAACAAAGTTTGTACCCTCTATAACAAAGTTCGTACCATTTCTATCAAACTTCGTACCCTCTCTAACAAAGTTCGTACCCCCTCTCACAAAGTTCATACCTAATCTAACAAAGTTCGTAACCCCTTGCACAAAGTTCGTACCCTCTCTACAAAGTTCGTACGCCCTCTCACAAAGTTCGTACCCTCTAACAAAGTTCCTAACCCCTGTCACAAAGTTCGTACCCTCTCTAAAAAAGTTTGTACCCTGTATAACAAAGTTCGTACCCTCTCTAACAAAGTTCGTATCTCTCTAACAAAGTTTATACCCTCTCTAACAAAGTTCGTACCCTCTCTAACAAAGTTCATACCCTCTCTAACAAAGTTCTTTCCCCCTCTCACAAAGTTCGCACTATCTCTAAAAAAGTTCGTATCTTGTCTAACAAAGTTCATACCCCCTGTCACAAAGTTCGTACCCAATCGAATAAAGTTCGTAACCCCTTGCACAAAGTTCGTACCCTCTCTCACGAAGTTCGTACCCTCTCTAACAAAGTTCCTAACCCCTCTCACAAAGTTCGTATCCTCTCTAACAAAGTTCCTACATCTCTAACAAAGTTCGTACCATCTCTAACAAAGTTAGTACCCTCTTTAACAAATTTCATACCCCCTTTCAAGAAGTTCATACCCTCTCTAACAAAGTTCCTAACCCCTCTCACAATGTTCGTACCCCTTCTCACAAAGTTCATACCCTCTCTAACAGAGTTCGTATCTCTCTAACAAAGTTCGTACTCTCTCTAATAAAGCTTGTACCTCCTCTCACGAAGTTCATACCCTCTCTAACAAAGTTCTTAACCCCTCTCACAAAGTTCGTACCCTCTCAAAAAAAGTTTGTACCCTCTATAACAAAGTTCCTACGCCTTCTCACAAAGTTCGTACCCTTTCTAACAAAATTCGTGCCCTCTCTAACAAAATTCGTACCCTCTCTAACAAAATTCGTACCCTCTCAAACAAAGTCCGTACCCCATCTCACAAAGATCGTACCCTCTTTAACAAAGTTCGAACCCTCTCTAACAAAGTTCGTACCCTCTCCCACAAAGTTTGTAGCCTCTCTAACAAAGTTCGAACCCTTTCTCACAAAGTTCATACCCTCTCTCACAAAGTTCGTAACCTCTCTAATAATGATCATACCCTTTCTAACAAAGTTCGTATCCTCTCTAACAAAGTTCGAACCCTCTCTTACAAAGTTCGTACCCTATCTCACAAATTTCGTACCCTCTCTAAGAAAGTTCATACCCCATCTCACAAAGTTCGTGCACTTTCTAACAAGGTTTGTACCCTCTCAAACAATGTTCGTACCCTCTCAAATAAAGTTCGTACCCTTTCTCACAAAGTTCGTACCTAATCTCATAAAGTTATTACCCTTTCTCACAAAGTTCGTCCGCACTATTACCAAGCTCGTACACTCTCTAACAAAGTTTGTACCCTTTCTCACAAAGTTCGTACCCTGTCCCACAAAGTTTGTACCCTCTCTAACAAAGTTCGTACTCTCTCCAAGAAAGTTTGTACCCTCTCGAACAAAGTTCGTACCCCATCTCAATAAGTCCGTACCCTCTCTAACAAAGTTTGAACCCTTTCTAACGAAGTTCGTTCCCTCTCTCACAAAGTTGGTACCCTCTCTAACAAAGTTCATATCCTCTTTAACAAAGTTCATGCCCTCTTTAACAAAATTCGTGCCCTCTCTAACAAAGTTCGAACCCTCTCTAACAAAGTTTGTACCCTCTATCACAAAGTTCGTACCCTCTCTAAAAAAGTTTGTAACCTTTGTAACAAAGTTCGTACCTTGTCTAACAAAGTTCTTACCCCCTCTCACAGAGTTCATACCCTCTCTAACAAAGTTCGTACCGCATCTCACAAAGTTCATAACGTATCTCACAAAGTTCATACCCTCTCTAACAAAGTCCGTACCCCATCTCACAAAGTTCGTACCCTCTCTAAAAAAGTCTGTACCCTCTTAAAAAAAGTTCGTACCCTCTCTCACAAAGTTCATACCTAATCTCACAAAGTTCGTACCCTATCGCACAAAGTTCGTACCCTCTCTAAGAAAGTTGGTACCCTCTCTAACAAAGTCCGTACCCCATCTCACAAAGTTTGTACCCTCTCTAAAAAAGTTCGTACCCTCTTAAACAAAGTTCGTACCCTCTCTAACAAAGTTTGAACCCACTTTAACAAAGTTCATACCCTCTCTCACAAAGTTCGTACCCTCTCTAACAAAGTTCGTACCTTTTCTTCCAAAGTTCATACCCAATCTCAAAAAGTTTGTACCCTTTCTCACAAAGTTCGTACCTTGTCTCACAAAGCTCGTACCCTCTCTAACAAAGTTCATACCCTCTCTAACAAAGTTCGTAACCTCTCTAACAAAGATCATACCCTCTCTAACAAAGTCCGTACCTTCTCTAACAAAGTTCGTACCCTCTCCAACAAAGTTCATACCCTCTCTAACAAAGTCCGTACCCCATCTCACAAAGTTCGTACCCTCTCTAAAAAAGTCTGTACCCTCTTAAAAAAAGTTCGTACCCTCTCTCACAAAGTTCATACCTAATCTCACAAAGTTTGTACCCTTTCTCACAAAGTTCGTACCCTATCGCACAAAGTTCGTACCCTCTCTAAGAAAGTTGGTACCCTCTAACAAAGTCCATACCCCATCTCAAAAAGTTCGTACCCTCTCTAAAAAAGTTCGTACCCTCTTAAACAAAGTTCGTACCCTCTCTAACAAAGTTCGAACCCGCTCTAACAAAGTTCATACCCTCTCTAACAAAGTTCGTACCTTTTCTCACAAAGTTCATATCCAATCTCAAAAAGTTTGTACCCTTTCTCACAAAGTTCGTACCTTGTCTCACAAAGTTCGTACACTCTCTAACAAAGTTCATACCCTCTCTAACAAAGTTCGTAACCTCTCTAACAAAGATCATACCCTCTCTAACAAAGTCCGTACCCTATCTCACAAAGTTCGTACCCTCTCAAACAAAGTCCGTACCCCATCTCACAAATTTCGAACCCGCTCTAACAAAGTTCATACCCTCTCTAACAAAGTTCGTACCTTTTCTCACAAAGTTCATATCCAATCTCAAAAAGTTTGTACCCTTTCTCACAAAGTTCGTACCTTGTCTCACAAAGTTCGTACCCTCTCTAACAAAGTTCATACCCTCTCTAACAAAGTTCGTAACCTCTCTAACAAAGATCATACCCTCTCTAACAAAGTCCGTACCCTATCTCACAAAGTTCGTACCCTCTCAAACAAAGTCCGTACCCCATCTCACAAATTTCGTACCCTCTCTAACAAAGTTCGTACCCTCTCTAAAAAAGTTCGTACCTTGTCTCACAAAGTTCGTACCCTCTCTAACAAAGTTCATAACCTCTCTAACAAAGATCATACCCTCTCTAACAAAGTCCGTACCCTCTCTAACAAAGTTCGTACCCTCTCTAACAAAAACCCTACCCTATCTAACAAAGTCCGTACCCCATCTCACAAAGTCCGTACCCTCTCAAACATCGTTCGTACCCTCTCAAACATAGTTTGTACCCTCTCTAACAAAGTTCGTACCTTTTCTCACAAAGTTCGTACCCTCTCTAACAAAGTCCGTAACCCATCTCACAAAGTTCGTACCCTCTCTAAAAAAGTTCGTACCCTCTGTAACGAAGTTCGTACCTGCTCTAACAAAGTTCATACCCTCTCCTACAAAGTTCGTACCCTCTCTAACAAAATCTGTACCCTATCTCACAAAGTTCGTACCCTCTCTAACAAAGTCCGTACCCCATCTCACAAAGTCCGTTCCCTCTCAAACATCGTTCGTACCCTCTCAAACATAGTTCGTACCCTCTCGAACAAAGTTCGTACCCCCTCTCACAAAGTTCGTACTCTTTCTAACAAAGTTCGTACCTTTTCTCACAAAGTTCGTACCCTCTCTAACAAAGTCCGTACCCCATCTCACAAAGTTCGTACCCTCTCTAAAAAAGTTCGTACCCTCTTAAACAAAGTTCGTACCCTCAGTAACAAAGTTCGAACCTGCTTTAACAAAGTTCATACCCTCTCCTACAAAGTTCGTACCCTCTCTAAAAAAGTTCGTACCTAATCTCAAAAAGTTTGTACCGTTTCTCACAAAGTTCGTACCTTCTCTCACAAAGTTCGTACCCTCTCTAACAAAGTTCATACCCTCTCTAACAAAGTTCGTAACCTCTCTAACAAAGATCATACCCTCTCTAACAAAGTCCGTACCCTATCTCACAAAGTTCGTACCCTCTCAAACAAAGTCCGTACCCCATCTCACAAATTTCGTACCCTCTCTAACAAAGTTCGTACCCTCTCTAAAAAAGTTCGTACCTTTTCTCACAAAGTTCGTACCCAATCTCAAAAAGTTTGTACCATTTCTCACAAAGTTCGTACCTTCTTTCACAAAGTTCGTACCCTCTCTAACAAAGTTCATACCCTCTCTAACAAAGTTCGTAACCTCTCTAACAAAGATCATACCCTCTCTAACAAAGTCCGTACCCTATCTCACAAAGTTCGTATCCTCTCCAACAAAGTCCGTACCCCATCTCACAAAGTTCGTACCCTCTCTAACAAAGTTCGTACCCTTTCTCACAAAGTTCGTACCCTCTCTAACAAAGTTCGTACCTTTTCTCACAAAGTTCGTACCCAATCTTACAAAGTTTGTACCTTTTCTCACAAAGTTCGTACCTTGTCTCACAAAGTTCGTACCCTCTCTAACAAAGATCATACCCTCTCTAACAAAGTTCGTAGCCTCTCTAACAAAGTTCGAACCCTCTCTAACAAAGTTCATACCCTATCTCACAAAGTTCATACCCTCTCTAACAAAATCCGTACCCCATCTCACAAAGTCCGTACCCTCTCTAACATAGTTCGTACCCTCTCTAACAAAGTTTGTACCCTTTCTCACAAAGTTCGTACCCACTATTACCAAGCTCGTACCTACTCTAACAAAGTTCGTACACTTTCTCAAAAAGCTCGTACCCTTTCTCACAAAGTTCGTACCCTATCCCACAAAGTTTGTACCCTCTCTAGCAAAGTTCAGTCCCTTCTCACAAAGTTCGTGCCCTCTGTAAGAAAGTTTGTAACCTCTCTAACAAAGTTCATACCCTCTCTAACGAAGTTCGTACCCTCTCTCAAAAAGTTTATACCCTCTCAAAAAGTTTATACCCTCTCTAACAAAGTTCATAACCTCTCTAACAAAATTCATGCCCTCTCTAACAAAATTCGTGTCCTTTGTAACAAAGTTCGTGCCCTCTTTAACAAAGTTCGTATCTTCTTTAACAAAGTTCGAACCCTATCTAACAAAGTCCGTAACACCTCTAAAAATGTCCGTACCCTCTCTAACAAAGTTTGTGCACTCTCCAACAAAGTTCAAAGCCTCTCGAACAAAGTTCATACCTCCTCTCACAAAGTTCGTAGCCTATCTAACAAAGTTCGTAACACCTCCGAAAAGTTCGTACCCTGTCTTATAGAGTTTGTACCCTCTCTCATAAAATTCGCATCCTCTTTACTTAAGTTTGTACCCTCTCTAAGAAAGTTCGTAACCACTTTAACAAAGTTCGCACCCATTCTCGCAAACTTCGTACCATCTCTAACGAAGTTCATACTCCCAATCACAGAGTTCATCACCTCTCTAACAAAGTTCGTACCGTCTCTGAGAAAGTTGACACCCTCTCTAATGAAGTTCGTATAATCTCTAACAAAGTTCATATCCCCTCTAACAAAGTTTGTACCCTCTCTCAAAAAGTTCGTACCCCCTCTAACAAAGTTTGTGCGCTCTCTAACAAAGTTAAAACCCTCTTTAACAAAGTTCGTAACCTCTCTAACAAAGTTCGTACCCTCTCTAACAAAGTTGATAGCCTCTCTCACAAAATTCGTACCCTCTCTAACAAACTTCGTACACCCTCTCACAAAGTTTGTACCCTCTCTAACAAAGTTCGTACCCCCTCACAAAGTTCATACCCTCTCTAAGAAAGTTCGTTCCCTCTCTAACAAAGTTCCTGCCCCCTCTAACAAAGTTTGTGGGCTCTCTAACAAAGTTCGTACCCCCTCTCACAAAGTTCGTACCCTCTCTAACAAAGTTCGTACCTTGTCTAACAAAGTTCTAACTCCCTCTGACAAAGTTCATGCCCTCTCTAACAAAGTTCGTATCCTCTCTAACAAACTTCGAACCCTATCTAACAAAGTCTGTAACACCTCTAAAAATGTTTGTACCCTGTCTAACAGAGTTCGTACCCCCTCTCATAAAATTCGTACCCTCTCTAACAAAGTTTGTGCATTCTCTAACAAAGTTCAAACCCTCTCTAACAAAGTTTGTGCATTCTCTAACAAAGTTCGTACCCCCTCTCAGAGAGTTCGTAGCCTGTCAAACAAAGTTCGTAACACCTCCAAAAAGTTCGTACCCTATCTAACAAAGTTCGTACCCCCTCTCACAAAATTCGTACCCTCTCTAATTAAGTTTGAACCCTCTCTAAGAAAGTTCATAACCACTTTAACAAAGTTCGCACCCCCTCTCACAAACTTCGTACCATCTCTAACAAAGTTCATACTCCTAATCACAGAGTTCATCACCTCTCTAACAAAGTTCGTAGCCTCTTTAACAAAGTTGAACCCCTCTCTAACGAAGTTCGTAATCTCTCTAACGAAGTTCGTAATCTCTCTAACAAAGTTAGTATCCTCTCTAACAAAGTTTGTACCCTCTCTAACAAAGTTCGTACCCCCTCTAACAAAGTTTGTGCGCTCTCTAACAAAGTTAAAACCCTCTTTAACAAAGTTCGTACCCTCTCTAAGAAGATTCGTACCAGTCTAACAAAGTTCGTACCTTGTCTAACAAAGTTCATATTCTCTCTAATAAAGTTTGTATCTCTAAGAAAGTTTGTACCCTTTCTAATAAAGTTCGTAGCCCCTCTCACAAAGTTCATACCCTGTCTAACAACGTTTGTACCATCTTTAATAAAGTTCGTACCCTCTCTAACAAAGTTCGTACCCTCTCTAACAAAGTTCGTAACCTCTCTAACAAAGTCCGTACCCCATCTCACAAAGTCCGTTCCCTCTCAAACATCGTTCGTACCCTCTCAAACATAGTTCGTACCCTCTCGAACAAAGTTCGTACCCCCTCTCACAAAGTTCGTACTCTTTCTAACAAAGTTCGTACCTTTTCTCACAAAGTTCGTACCCTCTCTAACAAAGTCCGTACCCCATCTCACAAAGTTCGTACCCTCTCTAAAAAAGTTCGTACCCTCTTAAACAAAGTTCGTACCCTCAGTAACAAAGTTCGAACCTGCTTTAACAAAGTTCATACCCTCTCCTACAAAGTTCGTACCCTCTCTAAAAAAGTTCGTACCTAATCTCAAAAAGTTTGTACCGTTTCTCACAAAGTTCGTACCTTCTCTCACAAAGTTCGTACCCTCTCTAACAAAGTTCATACCCTCTCTAACAAAGTTCGTAACCTCTCTAACAAAGATCATACCCTCTCTAACAAAGTCCGTACCCTATCTCACAAAGTTCGTACCCTCTCAAACAAAGTCCGTACCCCATCTCACAAATTTCGTACCCTCTCTAACAAAGTTCGTACCCTCTCTAAAAAAGTTCGTACCTTTTCTCACAAAGTTCGTACCCAATCTCAAAAAGTTTGTACCATTTCTCACAAAGTTCGTACCTTCTTTCACAAAGTTCGTACCCTCTCTAACAAAGTTCATACCCTCTCTAACAAAGTTCGTAACCTCTCTAACAAAGATCATACCCTCTCTAACAAAGTCCGTACCCTATCTCACAAAGTTCGTATCCTCTCCAACAAAGTCCGTACCCCATCTCACAAAGTTCGTACCCTCTCTAACAAAGTTCGTACCCTTTCTCACAAAGTTCGTACCCTCTCTAACAAAGTTCGTACCTTTTCTCACAAAGTTCGTACCCAATCTTACAAAGTTTGTACCTTTTCTCACAAAGTTCGTACCTTGTCTCACAAAGTTCGTACCCTCTCTAACAAAGATCATACCCTCTCTAACAAAGTTCGTAGCCTCTCTAACAAAGTTCGAACCCTCTCTAACAAAGTTCATACCCTATCTCACAAAGTTCATACCCTCTCTAACAAAATCCGTACCCCATCTCACAAAGTCCGTACCCTCTCTAACATAGTTCGTACCCTCTCTAACAAAGTTTGTACCCTTTCTCACAAAGTTCGTACCCACTATTACCAAGCTCGTACCTACTCTAACAAAGTTCGTACACTTTCTCAAAAAGCTCGTACCCTTTCTCACAAAGTTCGTACCCTATCCCACAAAGTTTGTACCCTCTCTAGCAAAGTTCAGTCCCTTCTCACAAAGTTCGTGCCCTCTGTAAGAAAGTTTGTAACCTCTCTAACAAAGTTCATACCCTCTCTAACGAAGTTCGTACCCTCTCTCAAAAAGTTTATACCCTCTCAAAAAGTTTATACCCTCTCTAACAAAGTTCATAACCTCTCTAACAAAATTCATGCCCTCTCTAACAAAATTCGTGTCCTTTGTAACAAAGTTCGTGCCCTCTTTAACAAAGTTCGTATCTTCTTTAACAAAGTTCGAACCCTATCTAACAAAGTCCGTAACACCTCTAAAAATGTCCGTACCCTCTCTAACAAAGTTTGTGCACTCTCCAACAAAGTTCAAAGCCTCTCGAACAAAGTTCATACCTCCTCTCACAAAGTTCGTAGCCTATCTAACAAAGTTCGTAACACCTCCGAAAAGTTCGTACCCTGTCTTATAGAGTTTGTACCCTCTCTCATAAAATTCGCATCCTCTTTACTTAAGTTTGTACCCTCTCTAAGAAAGTTCGTAACCACTTTAACAAAGTTCGCACCCATTCTCGCAAACTTCGTACCATCTCTAACGAAGTTCATACTCCCAATCACAGAGTTCATCACCTCTCTAACAAAGTTCGTACCGTCTCTGAGAAAGTTGACACCCTCTCTAATGAAGTTCGTATAATCTCTAACAAAGTTCATATCCCCTCTAACAAAGTTTGTACCCTCTCTCAAAAAGTTCGTACCCCCTCTAACAAAGTTTGTGCGCTCTCTAACAAAGTTAAAACCCTCTTTAACAAAGTTCGTAACCTCTCTAACAAAGTTCGTACCCTCTCTAACAAAGTTGATAGCCTCTCTCACAAAATTCGTACCCTCTCTAACAAACTTCGTACACCCTCTCACAAAGTTTGTACCCTCTCTAACAAAGTTCGTACCCCCTCACAAAGTTCATACCCTCTCTAAGAAAGTTCGTTCCCTCTCTAACAAAGTTCCTGCCCCCTCTAACAAAGTTTGTGGGCTCTCTAACAAAGTTCGTACCCCCTCTCACAAAGTTCGTACCCTCTCTAACAAAGTTCGTACCTTGTCTAACAAAGTTCTAACTCCCTCTGACAAAGTTCATGCCCTCTCTAACAAAGTTCGTATCCTCTCTAACAAACTTCGAACCCTATCTAACAAAGTCTGTAACACCTCTAAAAATGTTTGTACCCTGTCTAACAGAGTTCGTACCCCCTCTCATAAAATTCGTACCCTCTCTAACAAAGTTTGTGCATTCTCTAACAAAGTTCAAACCCTCTCTAACAAAGTTTGTGCATTCTCTAACAAAGTTCGTACCCCCTCTCAGAGAGTTCGTAGCCTGTCAAACAAAGTTCGTAACACCTCCAAAAAGTTCGTACCCTATCTAACAAAGTTCGTACCCCCTCTCACAAAATTCGTACCCTCTCTAATTAAGTTTGAACCCTCTCTAAGAAAGTTCATAACCACTTTAACAAAGTTCGCACCCCCTCTCACAAACTTCGTACCATCTCTAACAAAGTTCATACTCCTAATCACAGAGTTCATCACCTCTCTAACAAAGTTCGTAGCCTCTTTAACAAAGTTGAACCCCTCTCTAACGAAGTTCGTAATCTCTCTAACGAAGTTCGTAATCTCTCTAACAAAGTTAGTATCCTCTCTAACAAAGTTTGTACCCTCTCTAACAAAGTTCGTACCCCCTCTAACAAAGTTTGTGCGCTCTCTAACAAAGTTAAAACCCTCTTTAACAAAGTTCGTACCCTCTCTAAGAAGATTCGTACCAGTCTAACAAAGTTCGTACCTTGTCTAACAAAGTTCATATTCTCTCTAATAAAGTTTGTATCTCTAAGAAAGTTTGTACCCTTTCTAATAAAGTTCGTAGCCCCTCTCACAAAGTTCATACCCTGTCTAACAACGTTTGTACCATCTTTAATAAAGTTCGTACCCTCTCTAACAAAGTTCGTAACCTCTCTAACAAAGTTCGTAACCTCTCTAACAAAGTTTGTACCCTCTCTAACAAAGTTTGCACCCTCTCTAACAAAGTTTGTAACCTCTCTAACAAAGTCCGTAGCCTCTCTAAGAAAGTTCGTACGCAGTCTAACAAAGTTCATACCATCTCTTACAAAGTTCGTAACCTCTCTAACAAAGTTCGTACCCTGTGTAACAAAGTTCATACCCCCTCTCTAACCAAGATTGTAACCTCTCTGACAAAGTTTTTACCCACTTTAAGAAAGTTCGTACCCTCTCTAATAAAGTTCGTACCTCCTCTCACAAAGTTCATAACCTCTCTAAGAAGATTCGTACCTAGTCTAACAAAGTTCGTACCCTGTCTAACAAAGTTCATACTCTTTCTAACAAAGTTTGTACCCTCTCTAACAAAGTTCGTACCCTCTCTAACAAACTTCGTACCCTCTCTAATAAAGTTTGTAACCCCTCTCACAAAGTTCATACCTTGTCTAACAACGTTCGTACCATCTCTAATAAGGTTCGTACCCTTTCTAGAAAATTTTGTAGCCTCTCTAATAAAGTTCGTAACCTCTCTAACAAAGTTCGTACCCGCTCTCACAAAGTTCATACCTTCTCTAAGAAGATTCGTACCCAGTCTAACAAAGTTTGTACCCTGTCTAACAAAGTTCATACTCTCTCTAACAAAGTTTGTACCCTCTCTAACAAAGTTCATACCCTCTCTAATAAAGTTTGTAGCCCCTTTCACAAAGTTCATACCCTGTGTAACAACGTTCGTACCATCTCTAATAAAGTTCGTACACTCTCTGACAAAGTTCGTAACCTCTCTAGAAAAGTTCGTAGCGTCTCTAACAAAGTTCGTAACCTCTCTAACAAAGTTCGTACCCTCTCTAACAAAGTTTGCACCCTCTCTAACAAAGTTTGTAACCTCTCTAACTGATTCGTCCCCAATTGGTGTTCTACTTAATTTAGGTTAATCAACTGATGTGCTTTGAATTCAATCCTCAGACGGGAGTTATCAACAAAATTTATAAACCTATTTCACCATATACTAGGGTAGCATAGCTAGCATAGCATAATGGCTTTAGGATCGTCAATAGAGATGGGTTTTCACTTCACAATTGATATTAGTTCAAAAGCTGAATTGGTGGTTTTCCTTTCCAAGGTTAGCTTTAAAAGAAAACATAAGTTTGAATGGAAACGGATGGTTTTAAGCTAACCAAACATAAAGTAACTAAAGGTAACTAGAAAGAAAGGTGTTTCTTTGGATTTCAGGTCACTAGGATCAGGCGCTTTATACAAAAAGGGAGATTCCGGTCACTTGTTTCTTTTCCTCGCATTGGGGATTTAACATATAGTTATTTCCCGAACTGGTGTGGTACAGATGCTTACCATTAAAGGTTTCAACGCTAAATCCCTCTCACTAATACACCTTGCAATGGCTCGTACCTCTCACCTAGTATTTGTCATTCAAGGTGATCCTTAACCTTGGATTACCCTTCAAAAGCTCGCAAGAGATAACTAATGGATGTCTCCTTAGAGTCCAAAAGCTTACCAATGTTGGCTATTCTAGAAAATCCTACCTTTGAACCACCTCCCAGAGGCTCACAAGAGATAAACTAGTGAAACTCAATGGACGGAGTCCACTTGCCTTACCAAGTGTTGGCCCAGGTGATTCAAAGGCGTTTTAAGTTAACTAAAAACATAGAAACCACTAACGGGTCACACTTTCTCTTCATTAAAAATGGAAACAACAAAAACTCATGCTTATGCATGCGGAACCTTACCTAGCTTCCTTCACCCAAGAGACAAAAAGCCCAGCCACTCATCCTCTGAGGCCTCCGAGGATGTTTGGCTAAAAAGAAAATGAAAACAAAGATTCGAAGGAAAAAGCAGAGCAAGTGCTCTCAGTATAATATATTGATCGATTCTACATTCCTCGATTCCTCGATCTGGTTTACAACGGATGCAAGGGAACATATGTAGGGAAGTTTTTCCAACCTTCCTAGCTAAGCAATCCTATGATTGGTGGATTACAAGGAGAAAATAGGGATTTTATACAAAAAAATCTGAAGAAAATATCACACAGAGTTGGTCACAAATATCTGGAGATTGCACAGGTGGATTTCGCAGAATGCAATGTGGGCTGCGAAAATTTCGCAAGAGAAAAAGGTGGCTGCGAAATTGCCCTTTAGCTCAGCGCAGTTTTCTTCCAACAGCCATAACTTCTTCATTTCAGCTCCAATTTGCACACAGTTTGAAGCATTAGACTCTTGACTTCCTGAGCTTTGAAATGGTATATAGCATGTAGAAAATGGACTCCGAAAAGTGCTCACAATGTTCGAAAGAAGACTGCAGTTGCTCTCCTCTATTTTTCTTCATGATTTTCTTCTCTCTGTTTTTCCTCCTTGCATGCTGTTGAATGACTTTGGCAAAGGGTCATGAAGTTCCAAAGCTTGGTTCTTCATGAATTTGAGCTTCTAATTGCTTTGCCATGAAACTAATTACAGATCTCCCTCATTCTTGGATTGCTTTGGTGAGCAAAAAGCTATCATAAACACCAAAACTTAACACAATTTGATTAGAAAAGATTGCAAGGGTCCTTAACATGCCAATTGAGTTAAAAGGTAATAACTACTACTCAAAAGTGTTTAAAAGAGTTAATTACAAGCTTAAAAATAGCACTTTTTGAGTAGTAATCACTAATAAAGTCTGTAGCCTCTCTAAGAAAGTTCGGGCCCTCTCTCACAAAGTTTGTACCCAGTCTAACAAAGCTCATACGATCTCTTACAAAGTTCGTAACCTCTCTAAAAAACTTCGTACCCTATTTAACAAAGTTCATACCCCCTCTCTAAGAAGATTCGTACCCAGTCTAACAAAGTTCGTACCCTGTCTAACAAAGTTCATACTCTCTCTAACAAAGTTTGTACCCTCTCTAAAAAAGTTCGTACCCTCTCTAATAAAGTTTGTATCCCCTCTCACAAAGTTCATACCCTGTCTAACAACGTTCGTACCATCTCTAATAAAGTTCGTACCCTCTCTGACAAAGTTCGTAACCTCTCTAGAAAAGTTCGTAGCCTCTCTAACAAAGTTTGTAACCTATCTAACAAAGTTCGTACCCTCTCTAACAAAGTTCGTAACCTCTATAATAAAGTCTTAGCCTCTCTAAGAAAGTTCGGGCCCTCTCTCACAAAGTTTGTACCCAGTCTAACAAAGTTCATACGATCTCTTACAAAGTTCGTACCCTATTTAACAAAGCTCATACCCCCTCTCACAAAGTTCATACCCTCTTTAAAAAAGTTCATACCATCTTCAAAAAAGTTCGTAACCTCTCTAACAAAGTGCGTACCCCATATAACAAAGTTCGTACCCCCTTTCATAAAGTTCGTAACCTCTCAAACAAAGTTCGTACCCTGTCTAACAAAGTTTGTACCCCCTCTCACAAACTTTGTACCCTCTCTAACAAAGTTCGTACGCTCTCTAACAAAGTTCGTACTCTCTCTCACAAAGTTCGTACCCTCTCTAACAAAGTTCGTACCTTCTCTAACAAAGTTCGTACCCCCTCTCACAAAGTTTGTACCCTCTCTCACAAAGTTCGTACCTTTTCTAACAAAGTTTGTACCCCCCCTCACAAAGTTTGTACCATTTCCAACACGGTCTGTACCCTGTGTAACAAAGTTCGTACCATCTCTAACAAAGTTTGTACCCTCTCTAACAAAGTTGGTATCCCCTCTCATAGAGTTCGTACCCCCTCTTAACTAATTTCGTAGCCTCTCTGACAAAGTTTGTACCTTCTCTAAAAAAGTTCGTACCCTCTCTAACAACATTCGTACCATCTTTAACACAGTTCGTACCCTCTCTAACAAAGGTCGTATCTTCTCTAACAAAGTTCATACTCCCTCTCACAGAGTTCTGATTACTACTCAAAAAGTGTTATTTAATAACTTGTAATTAACTCTTTTAAACAATTTTGAGTAGTTGTTATTATCTTTTAACCCAATTAACATATTAAGGACCTTTGCAATCATTTCTAATCAAAGTGTGTAAGTTTTGGTGTTTTTGTTAGTAATTTGATCACCAAAGCAATCCAAGATTGAGGAGAGTTCTTTGGAATCCATGCCAAAGCAATGGAAAGCTCAGAAACATGAAGAATCAAAGCCTTGAAGCTTTAAAGTCCTTTGCCATAAGCAAATCCAGAATGCAAGGAGGGGAAGCAAAGAGAAATCTGCCATGAAGCATTCTAGAGGATAGTCACTGTCAGCCACTTTTGGAGCACTTCCTGGAGTTCAATTTATGCATACTATATGTCGTTTCGAAGCTCGGGAAGTTAGCAATCCAATGCTTTAAATGGTATATGATTTGGAGTTGAAATGAAGGAGTTACAGCCATTGGAAGCCGATCACTCCAAGCTAAAGGCAAATTTCGCACGGCTGCGAAATCAACCTTGGGCTGCTAAATGGTGTCCTTTATGCTGCGAAATTTCGCAGCCCTCTTGCACAGCTACGAAATTCTCCTGAAGCTTCTCGATATTTGCGACCGACATTTTGAGATTTTTTTGCTTTAGATATTTGATGTCTAAATCCCCAAACTGTCCTTGTAACCCACCTATCATAGGATTCCTTAGTCTTTAAGTAAGAACAAAGGGTAAATAAACCCATATTTAATGCTTGTAAGTTTCCATAAAAGGAGGACGGAAGCTTGTACACAGAATATGGATAGTTTTTGAAGGAAGTAAAATTCAGGGCCTTTGCTCTGCCTTACCTACTTGTTTTGATTGTATATATTTATTTTTTTATTTTTCTTACTAGCCAAACAAGCTCTGAGGAAGTTTCCTCAGAGAATGAGTGGCTAGGCTTTTAGTTCCTTGGAGCTAAGGTTGCCGGGAAAGGTTCCAACTGCAAGAATTGGTAGTTTTGTTGTTTCAGCCATTAATGAAGAGAAAGTGTGACCCATTAATGATTTCTATGTTTTTAGTTAACTTAAAACACCTTCAATTCACCTGAGCCAACACTTAGTAAGGCAAGTGATCTCCATCCATGGAGATGCACTAGTTTACCTCTTGCGTGCTTTTGGGAGGTGACTTGAAGGTAGGATTTTCTAGAATTGCCAACACTTGGTAAGCTTTTGGACTCCAAAGAGACATCCATTAGTTATCTCTTGCGAGCTTGAGAAGGGAAGTCCAAGGTTAATGATCACCTTGAATGGCAAATGCTAGGTGAGAGGCACGAGCCATTGCAAGTTGCATCAGTGAGAGGGAATTAGTGCTGAAATTCATTAAAGGGAAGCATCTGTACAACACCGGTTAGATAATTGACTATATGTTAATTCTCTAATGCGAGAAAATGAACCAAGTGACCGGAGCTCTGTTTTTGCATAAAGAGCCTCCCCTGTGAACCTAAACCTCCAAGGAATGCTTTTCTTCATAAGTAATTTCCATTACTTTCTTTTTAGTTAGCTTAAAACAAAACCTTTTTCAACCAAAGTTTGTGTTTTTTCTTAAGCTAACCTTGAAATGAAAAAGTACCAATTTAACTATGAATTGGTATCAGTTGTGAGTTGAAAACCCTTCCCAGTGAACGATCCTAGAGCCACTATGCTATATTAGCTAAAGCTATCCTAATGCATGGTGATATAGGTTATAAATTTTGTTGATTACTCCCTTAATCAAGGAACACCAGCTGGACGTGAATTTGCTGAGACACTAATTGGGACACACGACTCAAGTTCGTACCCTCTTAAACAAAGTTCATACCCTCTCTAACAAAGTCCGTACCCTTTCCCACAAAGTTCGTATCCTCTCTAACAAAGTTCGTACCCCCTCTCACAAAGTTCTTACCCCATCTAACAAAGTTCATCCCCTCTCTCACAAAGTCCGTACTCTCTCTAACAAAGTTCATACCGTCTCTAACAAAGTTCGTACCCTCTTGATTACTACTCAAAAAGAGCTATTTCATAGCTTGTAATTAACTCTTTTGAACTCTCTTGAGTAGTAATTATCACCTTTTAACCCAATTAACATATTAAGGGCCTTTGCATTTGTTTCTAATCAAATTGTGTTAAGTTTTGGTGTTTTTGATAGCTTTTAGCTACACCAAAGAAATCCAAGAATGAGGGAGAGTTGTATATAGTTCATGGCAAGGCTTTTGGAAGCTCAAATTCATGAAGAACCAAGCTTTGGAGCCTCATAGTCCTTTGCCATAGTCGTCCAAAGTATGCAAGGAAGGAATAAAGGAGAGAGAAAAACAGAGTGAAGAAAACAGAGCATGGCAGCTGCAGTCTTCCTTCCCACTTTTGGAGCACTTTCCGAAGTCCATTTTCTGCATGCTATATACCGATGGAAAGCTCTGGAAGTCAAGAATCCAACGCTTCAAACCGTGTACGATTTGGAGCTGAAATGAGGAAGATATTTCCTTCGGAAGACAACTATGTCAAGCTGAAGGACAATTTCGCACCTTGCGAAATTGAACTCCAACGTGCGAAATTGGAGCCTGCCGTGCGAAGTGGAAATGGATGGCAGCTGTGCATTCTCGGTGAAGTCCAACATGCGAAAGTGATTTTGCAACTTGCGAACTTGGAGCTCAACGTACGAAAATGGAATCCAAGTTGCGAAATCAACTTGCGAAATTTTCGCAAGTCACCATGCAACGTGCGAAACTGGGATATTTTTGCACCGACTCTTTTAGATCTTTTCTTCAGATATTTTTGTATAATTTTCCATTCTTCTCCTTGTAATCCACCAATCATAGCATTACTTGGCTAGGAAGGTTGGAAAAACTTCCCTATATATGTTCTCTTGCACCCGATGTAAAATCATGTAGATATAGAATCGATCAATATATTATACAGAGCACTTGCTCTGCTTTTTCCTTCTCGGTTTGTTTTTCCCTTTTATTTTCTTTCTAGCCAAACATCCTCTGAGGATGTTTCCTCAGAGGATGAGAGGCTAGACTTTTTGTCTCTTGGGTGAAGGAAGCTAAGTAAGGTGCCGGCTACATAAGCGTGAGTTTTTGTTGTTTCCATTTTTAATGAAAAGAAAGTGTGACCCGTTTTTGGTTTTTATCTTTTTAGTTTAACTTAAAACGCCTTTGAATCACCTGGGCCAACACTTGGTAAGGCAAGTGGACTCCGTCCATTGAGTTTCACTAGTTTATCTCTTGCGAGCCTTTGGGAGGTGATTCAGAGGTAGGATTTTCTAGACCAGCCAACACTTGGTAAGCTTTTGGACTCCAAGGAGACATCCATTAGTTATCTCTTGCGAGCTTTTGAAAGATAATCCAAGGTTAAAGATCCCCTTCAATGGCAAATGCTAGGTGAGAGGCACGAGTCATTGCAAGATGAATCAGTGAGAGGGATTTATTGTTGAGACCATTAATGGTAAGCATCTGTACCACACCGGTTCGGGAAATAACTATATGTTAAATCCCCAATACGAGGAAAAGAAACAAGTGACCGGAATCTCCCTTTTTGTTTATGGCACCTGATCCTAGTGACCTGAAATCCCAAGAAACATCTTTCTTTCTAATTATTTTCAGTTATCTTTTTGTTTGGTTAGCTTAAAACCATTCGTTTTCATGCAAATTTATGTTTTCTTTTAAATCTAACCTTGAAATGAAAAAGCACCAATTCAGCTTTTGAATTAATATCAATTGTGAAGTGAAAACCCATCCCAGTGAACGATCCTAGAACCACTATACTATGCTAGCTAGTGCTACCCTGGTATATGGTGAATTAGGTTTATAAATTTTGTTGATAACTCCCGTCTGAGGATTGAAATCAAAGCACATCAGTTGATTGATCTGAATCAATCAGAACACCAATTGGGGACGAATCACCTCTCTCACAAAGTTCGTATCCTCTCTAACAAAGTTCGTACCCCCTCTCACCAAGTTTGTGCCCTCTATAACAAGGTTCGAACCCTCTCTCACAAAGTTCTTACCCCCTCTAACAAAGTTCGTACCCTCTCTAGCAAAGTTTGTACCCTCTCTCACAAAGTTCGTACCCTCTTTAATAAAGTTCTTACCCTCTCTGAAACAGTTCGTACCATCTCTAACAAAGTTCGTACTCTCTCTAACAAAGTTCATACACTCTCAAACAAAGTTCATACCATCTCTAACAAAGTTTGTACCCTCTCTAACAAAGTTTGTACCCTCTCAAACAAAGTTCATACCCTCTTTAACAAAGTTCGTACCCTCTCTCACAAAGTTTGTATCCTCTCTAACAAAAGTTCGTACCCTCTCTCACAAAGTTCATACCCTCTCTAACAAAGTTCATACCTTCTCTAACAAAGTTTGTACCCCCTCTCACAAAGTTTGTACCCCCTCTCACCAAGTTTGTGCCCTCTTTAACAAGGTTCGAACCCTCTCTCACAAAGTTCTTACCCCCTCTAACAAAGTTCGTACCCTCTCTAGCAAAGTTTGTACCCCCTCTCACAAAGTTCGTACCCTCTTTAATAAAGTTCTTACCCTCTCTCAAACAGTTCATACCATCTCTAACAAAGTTCGTTCTCTCTCTAACAAAGTTCATACACTCTCAAACAAAGTTCATACCATCTCTAACAAAGTTTGTACCCTCTCTAACACAGTTTGTACCCTCTTTAACAAAGTTCGTACCCTTTCAAACAAAGTTCGTACCCTCTCAAACAAAGTTCATACCCTCTTTAACAAAGTTCGTACCCTCTCTCACAAAGTTTGTATTCTCTCTAACAAAGTTCGTACCCTCTCTAACAAAGTTCATACCTTCTCTAACAAAGTTCGTACCCCCTCTCACAAAGTTCGTACCCTCTCTAATAAAGTTCGTACCCCCTCTCACCAAGTTTTTGCCCTCTTTAACAAGGTTCAAACCCTCTCTCACAAAGTTCTTACCCCCTCTAACAAAGTTCGTACCCTCTCTAGCAAAGTTTGTACCCCCTCTCACAAAGTTCGTACCCTCTTTAATAAAGTTCTTACCCTCTCTCAAACATGTCGTACCATCTCTAACAAAGTTCGTACTCTCTCTAACAAAGTTCATACACTCTCAAACAAAGTTCATACCATCTCTAACAAAGTTTGTACCCTCTCTAACACAGTTTGTACCCTTTTTAACAAAGTTCGTACCCTCTTAAACAAAGTTCATACCCTCTTTAACAAAGTTCGTACCCTCTCTCACAAAGTTTGTATCCTCTCTAACAAAGTTCGTACCCCCTCTCACAAAGTTCGTACACTCTTTAACAAAGTTTGTTTCCTCTCTAACAAAGTTCATACCCCCTCTCACAAAGTTTGTGCCCTCTTTAACAAGGTTCAAACCCTCTCTAACAAAGTTCGTACCCCCTCTAACAAAGTTCGTACACTCTCTAATAAAGTCCGTACCCTCTCTAGCAAAGTTCGTACCCCCTCTCACAAAGTTCGTACCCTCTCTAACAAAGTTCTTACCCTCTCCTACAAAGTTCGTACTTCTCAAACAAAGTTCGTACCCTCTGTAACAAAGTTGGTACCCCCTCTAACTCATTTCGTAGCCTCTGTAACAAAGTTCGTACGCTCTCTAACAAAGTTTGTACGCTCTCTAACAAAGTTCGTACCCTCTCTAACAAAGTCTGTACCCTCTCTAACGAAGTTCGTTGATTACTACTTAAAAGGTGCTATTTTATAGTTTGTAATTAACTCTTTTAAACACTTTACAGTAGTAGTTATTACCTTTTAACTCAATTGGCATGTTAAGGACCCTTGCAATCGTTTCTAATCAAATTGTGTTAAGTTTTAGCGTTTTTGATAGCTTTTTGATCACCAAAGCAATCCAAGAATGAGGGAGACCTTTGTATAACTTATGGCAAGACAAATTGAATCTTAGATTCATGAAGAAACCAAGATTTGGAGCTTTATAACCCTTTGCCAAAGTAATTCAAGTATGCAAGGAGGAGAATCAGAGAAGAAATTCATAAAGAAAAATAGAGGACATCAGCTGTAGTCTTCTTTCTTACATTTGGAGCACTTTTTGAAGCTTATTTTATACATGCTATATACCCTTTCGAAGCTCAGGAAGTTAAGAGTCCAACACTTCAAACGGTGTGCAAATTGGAGCTGAAATGAAGAAGTTATGGCCATTGGAAGACAACTGTGCCAAAGCTAAAAGGCAATTTCGCAGCTGCAAAATCAGCCTTTTCGTGAGAAATGGAGACTTTCAGCCTGCGAAATTTTCGTAGCCCATGTTGCATGCTGCGAAATCCACCTGAGTGCTTCCAGATATTTGCGCATCGACTCTTTTAGATTTTTTTCTTTAGATATTTGTTGTTTAAATCCCCATTTTCTCCTTGTAATCCACCAATCATAGAATTCCTTAGTTAGGAAGTAAGAAGAGAGGGTGAATAACCTCTTATATATATCAATTGTAATTTTTCTTTACAGGCATCTCGGTAGCTTGTTCTCAGAGACCAACTTTTTGTATAGTTTTGAAGAAAGTAATACACAGAGCTTTGCTCTGCCTTACCTACCCATTTTGATTGTATTTTTCTCACTAGCCAAACAAGCTCTGAGGATGTTTCCTCAGAAAATGAGTGGCTATGCTTTTTATCTCTTGGAGTTGAGGAAGCTGGGTAAGGTGCCGAATGCAAAAATTGGAAGTTTTGTTGTTTCAGCTTTTAATGAAAAGAAAGTGTGACCCGTTAATGGTTTCTATGTTTTTAGTTAACTTAAAACGCCTTTGAATCACTTGGGCCAACACTTGGTAAGGCAAGTGAACTCCGTCCATTGAGTTTCACTAGTTTATCTCTTGCGAGCCTTTGGGAGGTGATTCAAAGGTAGGATTTTCTAGACTAGCCAACACTTGGTAAGCTTTTAGACTATAAGAAGACATCCATTAGTTATCTCTTGCGAGCTTTTGAAGGATAATCCAAGGTTAAAGATCACCTTGAAAGGCAAATGCTAGGTGAGAGGCACGAGCCATTGCAAGGTGGATCAGTGAGAGGGATTTAGTGTTTGAATCCATAAAAGGGAAGCATCTGTACCATAGCGGTTCGAGCAATAACTATATGTTAAATTCCGAATGCGATGAAAAGATTCAAGTGACCGGAACTCTCTTTTTGTAGTTGGAACCTGAGCCTAGTGATCCAAAAACTCCAAGAAACACCTTTCTTTCTAGTTAAAATCAGTTACTATTTTTGGTTGGCTTAAAACCAACCCTTTTTCAACCAAAGATTATGTTTTCTTTTAAAGCTAACCTTGAAATGAAAAAGAACCAAGTTAGCTTTGAATTGATATCAATTGTAATATGAAAACCCTTCCCAGTGAACGATCCAGGAGCCACTATGCTATACTAGTTGAGGCTATCCTAGTACATGGTGAAATAGGTTATAAATTTTGTTGATTACTCCTATCTGAGGACTGAAATCAAGGTACACCAGTTGATTGAACACCAAACAACAGGACATACACCAGCTGGGCACGAAATCATTCGTACCTCTCACAAAGTTCATACCCTCTGTAACAAAGTTCGTACCCTCTCTAACGAAGTTAGTTACTCTCACAAAGTTCTTACCCTCTCTCACACAGTTCGTACCATCTCTAACAAAGTTTGTACCCTCTCTAACAAAGTTCATACCCCCACTAAGTCATTTTGTAACCTCTTAAAAGAAGTTCGTACCGTCTCTAACAAAGTTCGTACGCTCTCTAACAAAGTTCATACCCTCTCCAACGAAGTTCGTACCTCTCACAAAGTTCGTACACTCTTTAACAAAGTTCGTACCATCTCTAGCAAAGTTCGTACGCTCTCTAACAAAGTCCGTACCCTCTCTAACAAAGTTCGTACTTTCTCTAGCAAACTTCATACGCCCTCTAAAAAAGTTTGTACCCTCTCTAAAAAAATTCGTACCATCTCTAGCAAAGTCTGTACCATCTCTAGCAAAGTCCGTACCCCCTTAAACAAATTTTGTACCCTCTCTCAGAAAGTTCGTACCCTCTCTAACCAAGTTCATACCCCCTCTAACAAAGTTCATACCCTTTCCAACAAAGTCCGTACCCTTTCTAACAAAGTTCGTACCCTCTCTCACAAAGTTCATATTCTCTCTAACAAAATTCGTACCCTCTCTAGCAAAGTTCGTACCCCCTCTAACAAAGTCCGTACCATCTCTAACAAGCTCGCTACCATCAGTAGCAAAGTTCGCACCCCCTCTCACAAAGTTCGTACCCTCTTTGACAAAGTGCTTACACTCTCACAAAGTTCGTACCCTCTCTAACAAAGTCTGTACCATCTCTAACAAAGTTCGTACCCCCTCTCACAAAGTTCTTACCTTCTCTAGCACACTTCGTACGCCCTCTAAAAAAGTTTGTACCCTCTCTAAAAAAATCCGTACCATCTCTAGCAAAGTTCGTATCCCCTCTGACAAATTTCGTACCCTCTCTCAGAAAGTTCGTACCCTCTCTAACCAAGTTCGTACCCCCTCTAAGAAAGTTCATACCCTTTCCAACAAAGTTCGTACCCTCTCTAACAAAGTTCGTACCCTCTCTCACAAAGTTCATATTCTCTCCAACAAAATTCGTACCCTCTCTAGCAAAGTTCGTACCCCCTCTAACAAAGTTTGTACCCTCTCTAACAAAGTCCGTACCATCTCTAACAAGCTCGGTACCATCAGTAGCAAAGTTTGCACCCCCTCTCACAAAGTTCGTACCCTCTCTGACAAAGTGCTTACAATCTCTCATAAAGTTCGTACCCTCTCTAACAAAGTCTGTACCATCTCTAACAAAGTTCGTACCCCCTCTCACAAAGTTCGTGCCCTCTTTAACAACGTTCGAACCCTCTCTCGCAAAGTTCTTACCCCCACTAACAAAGTTTGTACCCTCTCTAGCAAAGTTCGTATGCTCTTTAACAAGTCCGTACCCTCTCTCACAAAGTTCGTACCCTGATTCGTGCCCAGTCGGGTATTTTAATAAAAAATATTTATAAAACCTATGACCTCATACTAGCGTAGCAAAGCTACTATAGTATAGCAGCTCTAGGGTCGAACTCTGGGATGGGTTTTCATTCTACCAGTGATAGACTCAAGATTAGAAATTGAATCTGATGATTTCCTTTGTCAAAAACTTAAAGTTTAAAAGAAAATAAAATTTGTTTTGAAAATGGTGTTTGAAACTAAACTAACATAGAATTAGGTAAAAATGGAAGAAAGAAAATCTCTCAGAGCTAAAGGTTGATAGGATCAAGTTCAGAATGCAAAGTGGGAAATTCCGGATTTTTCTCCTCGTATTGGGGAAAACAACATAAAGGATGGTTATTTCCCGAACCGGTATAGGTTTAACAATGAAGATTTAATCCATAAAAAAAAATAATAGAAATGGTAGTCAAGTTCCATTTATGGCTTTAAACACTATGGGTCTTCACCTTGAGCCACTTTCCAATGGCTCGTACATGATAACTAATGGTCTTATGTGGATCTAGCAATAAGTATCCACAGAGACCTAAAAGCTTATCATGTATTGACCATTCAAAGTGATTCTAAGGGATTTAAAGCAAAACTTTAGATTTAAAAGCCATTTATGAACTCCAACTACTTGTATTTAAGGCACGAGAGTTTTCCACTTTTGCATCTGGACTTTTCACCTAGCTTCCTTCACTCCAAGAAACCAAAGGTTTACCCTCTCATCCTCTGGGAAAACATCCTCAGAGGTTGTTTGGCTTCCAAGAAAAAGAAAAATAGAAAAGAGAAAAGGAAAGCAAAGAGAGCTCTGTATTTTTTTTCAGAGGAAAAATTTTCTAAGTGTAAAATATGCATATCTCCCTTCGAGAGATGATTTCCACCCCTCTTATAGTCTTTACAAAGCAAAGCCTGTGATTGGCTAATTACAGGGATAAGAAAGGAATTTACATAAAAAAAAATACAGAAGAAAAGATCTCATGTGGAGTCGGTAGAACAAAGGAGATTTCGCACCAAAGTCGCATGGGCTGGTGCGAATTTCGCACTTTGAAGTTCCAATTTTGCAAGGTGAGAAATTGTCTCTCAGCTTGATGCAGTTGTCTTCCGAAGGCCATATCTTCCTTATTTTAGCTCCAAATCGTACACAGTTTGGTGCGTTGGATTCTTGACTTCCTGAGCTTTGAAATGGTATATAGCATGTAGAAAATGGACTTCGGGAAGTGCTCCAAAAGTGTGAAGGAAGACTGCAGCTGCTGTCCTCTGTTTTCTTCACTCTGTTTTCCTCTTTTCTTCTCTCCTTTACTTGGCTTGCCTTAATGATCCACAAAGCTGTCAAAACACCAAAACTAGCCACAAATATGATTAGAAGTCATTGCTAGGTCCTTAACATGCTAATTGGAATAAAAATGGAGAACTACTACACAAAAGTGCTTAAAACATAATGAATTAAAGGCGCAAAATAACACTTTTTGGGTAGTAATCACTCCCCCTAACTGACACATTGCTAGTCCCTGAGCAATGAAGGAGAGAAAAAGAAAGAAAAATAGATAATATAATAATTTACAAAATCATGCTGATCACTCCAAAAAAATAATCAAGTGGCATGATTGGATCAAACTCTCACATGGCAAGTCAAGGATATAAAACTCAATCATCAACAAGAGTCATCAAATAACTTACCTATCACAACATGCAAAGAGTGGGCATTATGCAAATTTGAGTATCAAAATGATTTCCACTCCCAAAGGACCAACTCTTAATTTTCCACAAAAATCTAAGTGTTAAGGTGCTTAGCTTCCAGTTATAGTATGTCAAACTATATTCTCCCCCCAACTAAGGTTTTTCTCTAACTTTAGCAACACTAACCCCCATATAAAAGGCTAAGAACACACCTTTTTTTTTTTTTTTTTTTTTTTTATACACTCCACCCATCCACCCATGTAACGAGCAGTGAGGTCGGTGACTCCCAACCAATAAAGGCTTAAGGCACCAGGCTTCAAAGATTTTCACCATATACCCCTTGGACCTTGCTCGGGTTTCAAAGCAAGTGAAGCAAATTTTTTTCATAAGACACATTGGCCTTTTATAAGGTGTCCCAACACTAATAGAATGAGGTCAAAGGCACCAAGTCAAAAATTTCCTAAGTTTAGGGGGTAAGAAAGTTTTCCATCTTATAACTGGAATCTAATGTGTTCAGTGTGTGAAAAGATTAGAGTGGAAGACTTAAGATTGAAATCAAAAGGAGCTTCAACAATTTATCAACTTTAATAAGCATAATACAAACTCTGAGACTATGGCAATAAGATAAGAATTTAATTTCTCCCATTTACTTTTGAGAATTTATCTTTGAGAAACAAAGAGAGTTTGCAAAAAATTTGTTAGCAAAATAACTTAACCAAAAATCCAACAAATTACTTCCTCAACTCTCCCCCCCAACTAGGATGAACATTGTCCCCAATGTTCCAAAAGCAAGAGATAATAAAAAGGGAGGAAGTGATACCTCCTGATAGTAAGGGACTCTGAATGAACAGGAGAAACCACATGTTGCATAAGAAAAAGAAATATCATAAGAGTGATGATTAGAGGAAATAAAAAGGAATAGCTAAAATACACAAAAAGGAAGATGTCTATATAAACTGAGAGAGTACAATATACAAGATAAACATGGAATACATCCAATCCCAGTATAAAAGTGGTCAAAAATATATAACACATCCAAAAAACATAGAATATAGATACAAAACAAAAAGGGAGAGGAGTGATCGTATGATCAAGTAGTAGGCTCCTCTGGTGGATAGAAGGAGTCCTCAGCTACAACTGTGGAAGGTACCGCTACAGGTGTAGCATCATCAGCTGGAGCAGAAGGCTCTGATGGCACAGGAGCAACAGGTGGAGCTGGTGGCAAAAGACCGAGGTGCTGCTGAATCTCACGGAGAATGAGAGTTTGCTGGTCCTGCCGAAGCTGGAAGTGGTCCATCCGCTCCATAATGGTCGTCTGAGTAGTGGTCAGAGTCTGGAAAGAAGCGAGCAAGTCTCGATACTCTGCACCGAGGATAGTAATGGGCGGCTCTGGGGTAGGAGGAACAGCAGGTGGGGCATCAGACGATGCTGCCTCTAGTACGGGCTCCGAGGGAGCTGAAGTGGACGGAGCAAAAATAGATGGTAAGGGCTGTGGAGGAACTTCCCTTGGCTCGGGAAGTTTTGGGGAATGCTGATGGAGCAATACCTGATTCCATTGGTCAAGAGAGAAGCTCTCTCGACAATGGCGGCGGGTCTCAGAATGAGGGTCTGCAGGGAAACCCATATGCGCCAGAACATGGCATAGCAGCTGAGGGAAAAGTAAAAGAATGGTGTCTGCCCTCATAAGACGCCTCTTATGCACCTTCTCCTCAAAATGGAGGAGGGAAGCCATAATCAAATGATGGGGGCCAAAGTAGTAGCCCTCAAAGATACGGAATAATGCCTCTAGAATGGCCCCTCGCCTCTACACTCTATGCTGAAGAGGAAAAAGATTGGTGCGAAGCACCACATCAACTAGGAGCATCCCAGGGGGAAGCTCCTTCCTCATAATGATCCTGTCTAAAGATGTCCCTCGAGATAGTATACTAACCATGTCCCACTCAGAAAGTGGGGCCCAGCGTCTAAATGCAGCTGGATCTGCTGGTGCATAAGGGATATGGAAAGCCTCAGCAATCTGTCTAGCCCCCAAAATACCCTGGCGTCCATCAATGGTAAAAAGGATCGAGGAGGGTACCGGGACGCCACGAGTAGTCATAGACTGGTAAAAGTCTAAAGCTACTCGAGGATAAAAGAACTGTGGTGGCGTCATAAAGGGTACAAGATGGTACCTCTCAAGTAGGCGGTATGAATCCCCCAACTCAGGCTATTGTCGCAAAACAGAGTGATCAAAATATACCTCGACATGGAATGCTCTCGATCGGCAATCAGAGTTGCCCTCAATGGGCGAGCTGGTAAGGATAAGGCGTCTGGTGGGAAGAGGCTGAGACTGTGAATCTCGAGGTGCTTTGGAGGACTCTCCTGGCTCTGAAGTCTTGGCCTTCTTTGTAGGAGGACTCCTAGCTGGAATCTGAGTAGGGGCCACAGGCGTGGCAGTTGCTCTCCTCGTATGGTATCTGCGCTGGGGGACAGAATCAGGTAAATGTGGGGGTGCACCTAGCGGGGCCCGCACAGGGGCAGCTCTATGACTGCTCTGGGGAGCTCAGGCATAGCCTCCTCGGGTCTTAGGCATAATGGAGGAAGGAAATGAGGCTCAGAGGCTTGGGATTGGGGAGGGTAGGGGTGAAAAATCCCAAAAATTCGCACAAGGGGAAGGGTGGTGCGAATTTCGCACAATGCACTATTCACTCGTGCAAATGCGAAATTGGATTCTTTCAAAGGGCAAAAATTTTTGGTTTTTGAGGGTGGGAAATGCTGGTTGAGGTAGGAAAGGGATTTTTCATGGCAGGCAAGCTTGGAAATGGGAGCTTTACAAGAAGAAAATGAAGGATTTTGAAGCTCCCATAGCTGCGGAAATGGGTTTCTTATGAAGAAACCGTGGCTTTGAATCCTTAGCTTGAGGTTTTGGTTTTGAAAAATCAAGGTTGGGTTGGGTTTAGGGATGGATTTGGAATGTTGAGTGAAGAAATGAAGGGTTTTTTATGGTGGAAGAAGGAGAAAAAGCTAAAAATGGAAGGCACGGACTGTTGTGTGGTTCCGCGGCTATGGGATGAAGCTCTTGAAATGGCCTTCCATGGTGGGATTGAGGTTGGTAGATGATGAAGGAGAGGACCTTGTGGATGGAAAGGAGTGATTAGAAAAGAGGTGTTGAGAGGATTGAAGAAGAACAAGCTTAGAATTTAAAAAGAGAAATCAGCTTTTAAAGAACAAATGCGAATTTCGCACAAGGTGAATAGTGAAGTGCGAAAATTTTCGCATTCCTGAGATTTTCCAAGACCGAGAGCATGTTTTTTGGAAAAATGGTCATAATGGCAATTTCGCACAAGGTTCGCATTCCTGTGCATTTTTGCACAAAGATTTTGGGTAGGGACCGAGAGCATGCTTTTTTGGAAAATGCTCACAAAAGCAAATTCGCACAAAGGGGTAGGGTGGTGCGAATTTCGCACCAGAGAATTGAGTGGTGCGAATTTCGCTGTGTCTTGGCTTTTCTCCCCTGTTTTCCCTTGTTTTCCCCTTGACTTCATTCTTTAAGCTTTCCTACCTACATGTTAACACAAAAACCAATTCAAACCACATTAGAATGAAATTAAAGTCAAAAATAAAAATCAAAACACGCATATACACAAGAAAACTCAAAAAGAAACAAAAAGAGGATGAACTGTTTAGTCTTTGAAGAGACTAAGTTCAACCATGAACTGAGTGTTTTCATGTTAAAGGAGGATCAAGGAGGATGAATTCCTCCTTGTCTCGGGAAAATGATTCCATATAGGGCTTGAGACGATGCCCATTCACTTTGAAAGTTCGAGTGCGGTTGAAGTTGAGTAGTTCCACTACTCCATTTGATTGCACGTCATGAATTATGAAAGGACCCGTCCACCTTGATTTCAATTTTCCCGGAAAAAGATGAAGTTTAGAGTTATAAAGCTGACTCTTTGTCCCTTGGTAAAATTCTTCTGATTTACCAACTGATCATGCCATTTCTTCAACCTCTCTTTTGCAATTTTTGAATTGAGGTAAGCATCATTCCTCATTTCCTCCAATTCGTTCAAATCCAAACATCTCTTTAACCCGGCTCTTGTCAAATCCATGTTGAGCTTCTTGATTGCCCACCATGCTTTATATTCAATCTCCACTGGGAGATGGCACGCTTTGCCATAAACAAGGCGATAAGGAGACATTCCAAGAATGGTCTTATAAGCAGTCCTATAAGCCCATAATGAATCCAGGAGCTTAATAGACCAATCCTTCCTATTCACATTCACCACCTTCATCAGTATATTCTTGATTTCCCGGTTGGCTAACTCAACTTGGCCACTTGTTTGAGGGTGATAAGGTGTAGCTACCTTGTGCTTGACCCCATATTTGGCTAGAAGAGTCTCAAAAGGCTTGTTGCAAAAGTGGGTTCCTCCATCACTTATAATGGCCTTAGCCACTCTAAACCTTGAAAAGATGTTCTCCTTGAGAAATTTGAGAACCACCTTATGATCATTGCTCCTACATGGGATTGCTTCTACCCACTTAGAGACATAATCCACTCCCCACAAAATATAGGAGTGTCCAAATGACATTGGAAATGGTCCCATGAAGTCTATCCCCCAAACATCAAAGACATCCACTATCAAGATGGGGTTCAAGGGCATCATATTTCGGTGTGTTAGCTTCCCTAGCCTTTGACACCGATCACAACCCTTGCACATAGAGTGGGCATCCTTGAAAAGAGAGGGCCACCAAAAACCTGATTGGGCCACTTTCATGGCTGTTTTCTGGGAAGCAAAATGACCTCCACATGCACTATCATGACAATGGGATAGAATTCCTGATTGCTCTTGTTCAGGAACACATTTCCTTATGATTTGATCCGCACAATATTTGAAGAGAAAAGGCTCCTCCCAATAATAGGCATGGATCTTAGCAAAGAAATGCTTCTTGTCTTGGGCACTCCACTCACTTGGAACTTTTCCAGTAACCAAGTAATTTGCAATGTGAGAATACCATGGAGCTACCTCTATTGACATGAGAGACTCCTCAGGGAAGTCATCATTGATAGGTAGACCATGTGAGTCATGTGCTATCACAAGTCTTGACAAGTGGTCAACTACCACATTTTCTACTCCCTTTTTATCCCGGATTTGGAGATTGAATTCTTGAAACAAAAGGATCCATCTTATCAATCTCGCCTTGGCATCTTGCTTGGTTAGCAAGTACTTCAAAGCAGAATGGTCAGTGAACACCACTATAAAGGACCCTACCAAATAGGCACGAAACTTATCCAAGGCAAAAACTACTGCCAACAACTCATTCTCAGTAGTTGTGTAGTTCCTTTGAGCCTCATTCAAAGTTTTGCTTGCATAATAAATCACATAGGGCTTTCCATCTTCTCTTTGCCCCAAAACAGCCCCCATAGCGAGATCACTTGCATCACACATTACCTCAAAAGGTAATTTCCAATTTGGGGCTCTCATTATTGGTGCAGTTGTGAGGAATTTCTTCAGTTCCTCAAAACTCTTCTGACATTTCTCATCCCACACAAACTTGGCATCCTTTACCAAGAGTTCACAAAGAGGTTTTGAGATTTTTGAGAAATCCTTAATGAACCTCCGATAGAACCCGACATGTCCTAGGAATTGCCTAATTCCTTTAACATTTGTGGGAGGTGGCAACTTAACAATTAGCTCCACCTTTGCCTTATCTACCTCAATGCCATTCTTGGAGATTATATGTCCTAAGACAATTCCTTGTTGTACCATAAAATGGCACTTCTCCCAATTTAGCACTAGGTCTTTCTCAATACATCTTTGGAGAACAGCTTCTAAATGCAACAAACACTCCTTATAAGAACCTCCATATACAGTGATGTCATCCATGAAGACTTCCATGATGCGCTCCACCATATCACTGAAGATGCTTAGCATACATCTTTGGAAAGTTGCAGGTGCATTACATAGACCAAAGGGCATCCTCCTATAGGCAAAAGTACTAAAGGGGCAAGTGAAGGTTGCCTTTTCTTGATCTTCCAAATCAATCTCTATTTGGAAGTACCCCGAGTAACCATCCAAAAAACAGTAGAAAGGATGCTCTGAGACTCTCTCAAGGACTTGGTCCATGAAAGGCAATGGGAAATGGTCCTTCCTAGTCACTGAATTCAACCTCCTGTAGTCTATACACACCTCCATCCTAAGGTAAGACGTGTAGAGACTTCCTCCCCTTTCTCATTCTGGATCACAGTAATTCCAGATTTCTTTGGGACTACTTGGGTTGGGCTCACCCACAAGCTATCTGAAATGGGATATATGATCCCTGCTTGAAGTAGCTTCAGAACTTCACCCCTTACCACTTCTTGCATGTGAGGATTCAACCTCCTCTGGGGCTGCCTCACTGGTTTTGCATCTTCCTCCATGTAGATATGGTGGGTGCATACCAAAGGACTAATCCCTTTCAGATCAGAAATTTGCCATCCAATGGCTTTTTTACATTTTCTGAGGACTCCCAAAAGCCTATCCTCTTGATCACTTGTGAGAGTTGAAGAAATCACCACTGGACATTTCTCACCTTCCTCCAAATATGCATACTTCAAATCAACAGGAAGTGGCTTCAAAACAAGCTTTGGAGGGTCCTTAGTAGCTGCTCCTTGTGAGTCCTCCTTATTGAACAGTGGTAAGATCTCTTCCCGTCTCCTTTAAGGAGACATGATGGCTAACACATCAGAGGGTTCAGGTAACCCTTCTTCAAGCACTCCAAGGCTTTCGTTCAAGCTCTCTTCTAAATTCTTGTCACAATGCTCTTCAACCAAAGTGTTGATCAAGCACACCTCCTCCAATCCTTCCTCCTCTTCGGGGTGAAGATGCCTCTTGCATAGGTGGAATATGTTTAATTCCAAGGTCATGTTTCCAAATGTGAGCTGCATCACCCCATTCCTACAATTGATGATGGCATTGGAGGTAGTTAGGAAAGGTCTCCCAAGGATGATTGGCACATAATTTGCTTCCTTAACAGTGGGATTAGTATCTAGTACCACAAAATCCACGGGATAGTAGAATTTGTCCACTTGAACTAGAACATCCTCTATCACCCCCTTGGGATTTTGACTGACCTATCAGCTAAGGAGAGAGTGATGGCTGTGGGCTTCAATCCTCCAAGTCCCAGTTGCTTGTACACAGAGTATGGGAGCAAATTCACACTTGCCCCCAAGTCTAGTAAAGCCTTCTCCACATGTGTCCCTCCAATGTTGACTGAAATGGTGGGACATCCCGGATCTTTGTACTTAACTGGAGACTTACTCTGAATGATGGCACTTACTTGCTCAGTAAGGAATGCCTTCTTTGTCACATGTAACCCTCTCTTGACCGTGCACAAGTCCTTTAAAAATTTTGCATAGGTGGGGACTTGCTTGATCATATCAAGTAAGGGTATATTCACCTTCACTTGTCTCAAAACTTCAAGAATTTTTGATGAATTCTTGATTCCCTTCTTTCCATGTAAAGCTTGAGGAAAAGGGGGAGGCATATGTTTCTTCATCATATCCTCTTTAATCACTATCCTTGGCTCTTCTTCAATGCTTGATTTAGATGCATTTTTCTTCCCACTCTTCTCTTCTTGGTTATTGCTCTCTTTAACCAAGGTTCTCCTTGACATGAGTTCTTCATCTTGCCTCACCTTAGGCAAGGGTTGATCAACCTCCTTCCCACTCCTCAAGGTGATCACAGCTTTGACCTCCCTCAATTTTGAAGACTCCCTATCTTGGGTTTCAACTTCATGAACACCCTTTGGATTTTGGCTTGGTTGAGAGGGAAACTTCCCTTTCTCATTAACTGTGTTGAGGTTGGTAAGCCTAGAGATGGAGTATTGAATATTATCTATCTTCTGAGATAGATCATTTTGCATCCCATCCATTCTCTTAATTCGAGAACTCTGAACATTTTCAATCTTTTGGTGCAATTGGGAGTTGATTGCCTTTTGTTCACCCACAAAGTCACCTATGACTTTACTTAGGTTCACAATGGCTTGCTCCATTGAAGAGGTTTGTTGAGGTGCTTGGGTTTGGGCTTGTGGTTGGTATGGAGGTGGCCTTGGTTTCCAAGAAAAATTTGGATGGTTTCTCCAGCTTGAATTATAGGTGTTTCCATAAGGTGCATTGTTGTTGGGCCTAAATTGCCCCACAACATTGGCTTGATCACCTAACATTTCCCTCACAGCTGGGATGGTTGGGCACTCATCTACCACATGATCACATGATTGGCAAATGGTGCATGGCATGACATGGGCTTGTGTCTCGGAAATTGCTTGGACTTCATGCATTTTTTGCAACTCAAGTTCTTCCAACCTCCTTGCCATTGTTGCCACCTTAGCTTTCATGTCCATGTCCTCACTTAACATGTACATTCCACCCTTTGGATTTACAGGAGATTTCATCTTTCCCATTTCTCTTGAGTTGGGCTCATCCCATCCTCTTGATACCTCAGATACATAACTTAAAAAGTCCATGGCTTCTTCCGGATTCTTACTCATAAAATCTCCCCCACACATGGTTTCAAGAATTTGCTTCATGGAGGAAGACATCCCATCATAAAAATAGCTCACCAAGAGCCATGTATCAAAGCCATGATGAGGACAAGCATTGATGGCCTCCATATACCTTTCCCAACATTCATAGAACTTCTCATTTTCTTTTGCAGAAAAGTTTGAGATTTGTCTCTTCAACCCATTGATTACTACCCAAAAAGTGCTATTTTGCACCTTTAATTCATTATGTTTTAAGCACTTTTGTGTAGTAGTTCTCCATTTTTGTTCCAATTGGCATGTTAAGGACCTAGCAATGACTTCTAATCATATTTGTGGCTAGTTTTAGTGTTTTGACAGCTTTTTGGATCATTAAGGCAAGCCGAGTAAAGGAGGGAAGCAAAGAGGAAAACAGAGTGAAGAAAACAAAGGACTGAAGCTACAGTCTTCTTTCCCACTTTTGGAGTACTTCCTGAAGTCCATTTTCTGCATGCTATATACCGTTGGAAAGATCTGGAAGTCAAGAATCCAAGTCTTCAAACCGTGTACGATTTGGAGCTGAAATGAGGAAGATATGGCCTTTGGAAGACAACTGTGTCAAGCTGAGAGAGAATTTCGCACCAGCTTCGCACCAGCCCATCCAAGTGCGAATTTCGCACCAGCTTCGCACCAGCCCATGCAAGTGCGAATTTCGCACCAGCCCATGCGACTTTGGTGTGAAATCTCCTCTGTTCTGCCGACTCCACATGAGATCTTTTCTTCTGTATTTTTTGATGTAAATTCCTTTCTTATCCCTGTATTTAGCCAATCACAGGCTTTGCTTTGTAAAGACTATAAGAGGGGTGGAAATCATCTCTCGAATGTATGTATGTATATTTTACACTTAGAAAAATTCCTCAGGAGAAAATACAGAGCTCTCTTTGCTTTCCTTTTCTCTTTTCTATTTTTCTTTTTCTTGGAAGCCAAACAACCTCTGAGGATGTTTTCCCAGAGGATGAGAGGCTAAACCTTTAGTTTCTTGGAGTGAAGGAAGCTAGGTGAAAGTCCAGATGCAAACGTGGAAAACTCTCGTGCCTTAAATACAGGTAGTTGGAGTTCATAAATGGCTTTTAAACCTAAAGTTTTGCTTTAAATCCCTTAGAATCACTTTGAATGGCTAATACATGATAAGCTTTTAGGTCTCTGTGGATACTTATTGCTACATCCCTATAAGACCATTAGTTATCATGTACGAGCCATTGGAAAGTGGCTCAAGGTGAAGACCCATAGTGCTTAAAGCCATTAATGGAACTTGACTACCATTTCTATTGACTTTTTATGGATTAAATCTTCATTGTTAAACCTATGCCGGTTCGGGAAACAACCATCCTTTGTGTTGTTTTCCCCAATGCGAGGAGAAAAATCCGGATTTTCCCACTTGGCACTCTGAACTTGATCCTAGAAACCTTTAGCTCCGAGAGACTTTCTTTCTTCCATTTTTACCTAGTTATATATTAGTTTAGTTCCAAACTCCACTTTCGAAACAAATTTTATTTTCTTTTAAACTTTAAGCTTTTGCCAAAGGAAATCATCAGATTCAATTTCTAATCTTGAATCTATCACTGGTAGAGTGAAAACCCATCCCAGAGTTCGACCCTAGAACTGCTATACTATAGTAGCTTTGCTACGCCAGTATGAGGTAATAGGTTTTATAAATATTTTTGATTAAAATACCCGATTGGGCATTCCACGAATCACCCATTGGTCCTATGGGTGGGGAAAAATTTCTTCAAAAATTCGGCCTGAAGATCAACCCAATTCCTGATGCTCCTTGGCCTTAAAGAGTTAAGCCATATTTTTGCCTTGTCCTTCAAAGTAAAAGGGAATAGCTTGAGTCTCATCAAGTCTATTAAAGCTCCTTGATTCATCCCCAATTGGTGTTCTGATTGATTTAGATCAATCAACTGATGTGCTTTGATTTCAATCCTCAGACGGGAGTTATCAACAAAATTTATAAATCTAATTCACCATATACTAGGGTAGCATAGCTAGCATAGCATAGTGGCTCTAGGATCGTCCACAGAGATGGGTTTTCACTTCACAATTGATATTACTTCAAAGATGAATTGATGCTTTTTCATTTCCAGGTTAGCTTTAAAAGAAAACATAAAGATGTTTGAAAAGGTTGGTTTTAAGCTAACCAAAAATAAAGTAATTGAAATTAACTAAGAAGAAAGGTGTTTCTTGGGATTTCAGGTCACTAGGATCGGGTGCCATCTACAAAAGAGGAGATTCCGGTCACTTGTTTCTTTTCCTCGCATTGGGGATTTAACATATAGTTATTTCCCGAACCGGTGTGGTACAGATGCTTACCATTAATGGTTTCAACACTAAATCCCTCTCACTGATCCATCTTGCAATGGCTCGTGCCTCTCACCTAGCATTTGCCATTCAAGGGGATCTTTAACCTTGGATTATCCTTCAAAAGCTCGCAAGAGATAACTAATGGATGTCTCCTTGGAGTCCAAAAGCTTACCAAGTGTTGGCTGGTCTAGAAAATCTTACCTTTGAATCACCTCCCAAAGGCTCGCAAGAGATAAACTAGTGAAACTCAATGGACGGAGTCCACTTGCCTTACCAAGTGTTGGCCCAGGTGATTCAAAGGCGTTTTAAGTTAACTAAAAACATAGAAACCAAAAACGGGTCATACTTTCTCTTCATTAAAAATGGAAACAACAAAAACTCACCCTCATGCAGCCGGCACCTTACCTAGCTTCCTTCACCCAAGAAACAAAAAGTCTAGCCTCTCATCCTTTAAGGAAAAATCCTCAAAGGATGTTTGGCTAGAAAGAAAATGAAAGAGAAAACAAAAACGAGAAGGAAAAAGAGAGCAAGGCTCTGTATATATTACTTTCCAAAAAACTATACAAGGTGGTCTCTCGAAAAAGCTCCCGAGATTTTTACATTCTTTGATTTACAATGGATGCAAGGGAATATATAGGCAAGTTTTTCCAACCTTCCTAGCTAAGGAATTCTCTAATTGGTGGATTACAAGGAGAGTTTGGGAATTTAGACATCAAATATCTAAAGCAAAAAGATCTCAAGATGTCGGTTGCAGCTATCGGGAAGCTTCAGGACACCGCAGCACTGTGCAAAATGGCTGCGAAATTTCGCAGCCAAAGGACAACATTTTCGCAGCCAAAGGCTGATTTCGCAGCCGTGCAACATTCTGCCTTCAGCTTGGAGCGATCTGCTTGCAATGGCTGTAACTCCTTCATTTCAACTCCGAATCGCACACCGTTTGAAGCATTGAATTCTTGACTTCCTGAGCTTTAAAATGATATATAGCATGTAGAAAATGGACTCCGGGAAGTGCTCCAAAAGTGCCCAAGAAGACTGCAACTGCTGTCCCCTGTTTTGCTTCATGGCAGATTCCTCTTTGCTTTCCTCCTTGCATTACGGATTTGCTTATGGCAAAGGACTTTAAAGCTTCAAAGCTTTGATTCTTCATGTTTCTGAGCTTTCCAAAAGCTTTGCCATGGATTCCAAAGAACTCTCCTCAATCTTGGATTGCTTTGGTGATCAAATAGCTAACAAAAACACCAAAACTTACACATTTTGATTAGAATTGATTGCAAGGGTCCTTAATATGTTAATTGGGTTAAAAGGTGATAACTACTACTCAAAAGTGTTTAAAAGAGTTAATTACAAGCTTACAAAATAGCATTTTTGAGTAGTAATCACTCCTCCTTCTCTAAAAGTATTGCACACCTCCTCAAACTCCTTGATGTGGGCATATGGGTTCTCACTTTCCATTCCATGGAAATTTGGTAGGAGGGGCACAATATGGGGCCTTATAATCAGCTGCTCAAGAGGAGGTACGATGCATGAGGGTGCACTCATCCTTGGTGGGTGCATTCTATCCCTTATGGATAGATATGCATTTGGATTATCCCCTTGACCGTGTTGAGAATTCTGATCCTCTTGTGGAGGGTCCATGATGTTTACACAGATATCCAACTCTGTGTCTTGAGGATTCTCTATCCTTACTAGTCTTCCCTCTTGGTCCCGAATCCAATAGGGCATGCACAAGTTACAACTTCCCTGAAAACAAAACAAAGACAACAAAAACAAAAGAAAGCTAGAAGAAAGTTAAGGTTAGAAAGAAAATGAAAGTAAACTTAACAAAAGGAATTCTACAATTAAAAGAAAGGAAATGAAGTTAGTGAAAAAGGAATTCACCAAACTTGTGATGGAAATCACAAGTAGCCTCTAAAAAGTTGTATCACTGCATCGTGGCACCATCCCCGGCAACGGCGCCATTTTTGATTCGTGCCCAGTCGGGTATTTTAATAAAAAATATTTATAAAACCTATGACCTCATACTAGCGTAGCAAAGCTACTATAGTATAGCAGCTCTAGGGTCGAACTCTGGGATGGGTTTTCATTCTACCAGTGATAGACTCAAGATTAGAAATTGAATCTGATGATTTCCTTTGTCAAAAACTTAAAGTTTAAAAGAAAATAAAATTTGTTTTGAAAGTGGTGTTTGAAACTAAACTAACATAAAACTAGGTAAAAATGGAAGAAAGAAAGTCTCTCAAAGCTAAAGGTTGCTAGGATCAAGTTTAGAATGCAAAGTGGGAAATTCCAGATTTTTCTCCTCGTATTGGGGAAAACAACATAAAGGATGGTTGTTTCCCGAACCGGTATAGGTTTAACAATGAAGATTTAATCCATAAAAAAAAATCAATAGAAATGGTAGTCAAGTTCCATTTATGGCTTTAAACACTATGGGTCTTCACCTTGAGCCACTTTCCAATGGCTCGTACATGATAACTAATGGTCTTATGTGGATCTAGCAATAAGTATCCACAGAGACCTAAAAGCTTATCATGTATTGACCATTCAAAGTGATTCTAAGGGATTTAAAGCAAAACTTTAGATTTAAAAGCCATTTATGAACTCCAACTACCTGTATTTAAGGCACGAGAGTTTTCCACTTTTGCATCTGGACTTTTCACCTAGCTTCCTTCACTCCAAGAAACCAAAGGTTTAGCCTCTCATCCTCTAGGAAAACATCCTCAGAGGTTGTTTGGCTTCCAAGAAAAAGAAAAATAGAAAAGAGAAAAGGAAAGCAAAGAGAGCTCTGTATTTTTTTTCAGAGGAAAATTTTTCTAAGTGTAAAATATACATATCTCCCTTCGAGAGATGATTTCCACCCCTCTTATAGTCTTTACAAAGCAAAGCTTGTGATTGGCTAATTACAGGGATAAGAAAGGAATTTACATAAAAAAAAATACAGAAGAAAAGATCTCATGTGGAGTCGGCAGAACAGAGGAGATTTCGCACCAAAGTCGCATGGGCTGGTGTGAATTTCGCACTTTGAAGTTCTAATTTTGCAAGGTGAGAAATTGTCTCTCAGCTTGATGCAGTTGTCTTCCGAAGGCCATATCTTCCTTATTTCAGCTCCAAATCGTACACAGTTTGAAGCGTTGGATTCTTGACTTCCTGAGCTTTGAAATGGTATATAGCATGCAGAAAATGGACTTCGGGAAGTGCTCCAAAAGTGTGAAGGAAGACTGCAGCTGCTGTCCTCTGTTTTCTTCACTCTGTTTTCCTCTTTGCTTCTCTCCTTTACTTGGCTTGCCTTAATGATCCAAAAAGCTGTCAAAACACTAAAACTAGCCACAAATATGATTAGAAGTCATTGCTAGGTCCTTAACATGCCAATTGGAATAAAAATGGAGAACTACTACACAAAAGTGCTTAAAACATAATGAATTAAAGGCACAAAATAACACTTTTTGGGTAGTAATCACCTCACTAACAAAGTCCGTACCCTCTCGAGCGAAGTTCGTACCCCCTCTCACAAAGTTCATACCATCTCTAACAAAGTTCTTACCCTGTCTCACACAGTTTGTACCATCTCTAACAAAATTCATACCCCCACTAAGTCATTTTGTAGCCACTTTAACCAAGTTCGTATCGTCTCTAAAAAAGTTTCTATGTTCTCTAACAAAGTTCCTACCCCCTCTCACAAAGTTCATACCCACTCTCACAGAGTTCGTACCCCCTCTAACTAATTTCATAGCCTCTCTAACAAAGTTTGTACCCTCTCGAACAAAATTCGTACCATCTCTAACAAAGTTCATACACTCTCTCACACAGTTCGTACCCTCTCTAACAAAGTTCGTACCTTCTCTAACAATGTTCGTACCCTCTCTCACAAAGTTCGTACCTTCTCTAACAAAGTCCGTACCCTCTCTAACAAAGTCCGTACCCTCTCTAACAAAGTTCATACCCTCTCTAAGAAATTTCATAGCCTCTCTAACAAAGTTCGTACCCTCTCTAACAAAGTTCGTACCTTCTTTAAAAAAGTTCGTACCCTCTCTAACAAAATTCGTACCCTCTTTAACACAGTTCGTACCCTCTCTCACAAAGTTCGTGTCCTCTCTAACAAAGTTCGTACCCCCTCTCACAAAGTTCGTGCCCTCACTAACAAAGTTCTTACACCCTCTAACAAAGTTCGTACCCCCTCTAACAAAGTCCGTACCGTCTCTAGCAAAGTTCGTACCCCCTCTCACAAAGTTCGTACCCTCTCTAACAAAGTTCTTACCCTCTCTCACACAGTTTGTATCATCTCTAACAAAGTTCATACCCTCTCTAACAAATTTCATCGCCTCTCTAACAAAGTTCGTACCCTCTCTAAAAAAGTTCGTACCTTCTTTAAAAAAGTTCGTACCCTCTCTAACAAAGTTCTTACCCTCTCTAACACAGTTCGTACCCTCTCTCACAAGTTCGTGTCCTCTCTAACAAAGTTCGTACCCCCTTTCACAAAGTTCATTCCCTCACTAACAAAGTTCTTACCCCATCTAACAAAGTTCGTACCCCCTCTAACAAAGTCCGTACCCTCTCTAGCAAAGTTCGTACCCCCTCTTATAAAGTTCGTACCCTCTCTAACAAAGTTCTTACCCTCTCTGACACCGTTTGTACCATCTCTAACAAAGTTCATACCCTCTCTAACGAAGTTAGTACCCTCTTTAACAAAGTTCGTACATTCTCTAAAAAAGTTCGTACACTCTCTCACACAGTTCGTACCCTCTCTAACAAACTTCGTACCTTCTCTAACAAAGTTCGTACCCTCTCTCACAAAGTTCGTACCCTCTCTAACAAAGTCCGTACCCTCTCTAACAAAGTTCATACCCTCTCTAAGAAATTTCGTAGCCTTTCTAACAAAGTTCGTACCCTCTCTAACAAAGTTCGTACTTTCTTTAAAAAAGTTCGTACCCTCTCTAACAAAGTTCGTACCCTCTCTAACACAGTTCGTACCCTCTCTCACAAAGTTCATGTCCTCTCTAACAAAGCTCGTACCCCCTCTCACAAAGTTCGTGCCCTCACTAACAAAGTTCTTACCCCCTCTAACAAAGTTCGTACCCCCTCTAACAAAGTCCGTACCGTCTCTAGCAAAGTTCGTACCCCCTCTCACAAAGTTCGTACCCTCTCTAACAAAGCTCTTACCCTCTCTCACATAGTTTGTACCATCTCTAACAAAGTTCATACCCTCTGTAACAAAGTTCGTACCCTCTTTAACAAAGTTCGTATGTTCTCTACAAAAGTTCATACCCTCCCTAACAAAATTCGTACCATCTCTAACAAAGTTTGTACCCTCTCTCACAAAGTTCGTACCCTGTCTAAAGAAGTTCGTACTTTCTCTAACAAAGTTCGTACCCCCTCTCACAAGGTTCGTACCCTCTCTAACAAAGTTCGTACTCTCTCTAAGAAAGTTCGTACCCTCTCTAACAAAGTTCGTACCCCCTCTCACAAAGTTCGTGCCCTCACTAACAAAGTTCTTCTATCCTCTAGCAAAGTTTGTACCCTCATTAACAAAGTCTGTACTCTCTCGAGCAAAGTTCGTACCCCCTCTCACAAAGTTCGTACCCTCTCTAACAAAGTTCTTACCCTGTCTCACTCAGTTTGTACCATCTCTAACAAAATTCATACCCCCACTAAGTCATTTTGTAGCCACTCTAAAAACGTTTGTACACTCTCTAACAAAGTTCGTACCCCCTCTAACTAATTTCGTAGCCTCTTTAACCAAGTTCGTACCCACTCTAACAAAATTCGCACCATCTTTAACAAAGTTCATACCCTCTCTCACACAGTTTGTACCCTCTCTAACAAAGTTCGTACCCTCTCTAACAAAGTTCTTACCCTCTCTCACACAGTTTGTACCATCTCTAACAAAGTTCATACCGTCTCTAACAAAGTTCGTAGCCTCTCTAACAACGTTCGTACCCTCTCTAACAAAGTTCGTACCTTCTTCAAAAAAGTTCGTACCCTCTCTAACAAAATTCGTACCATCTCTAACAAAGTTCGTACCCTGTCTCACAAAGTTCATACCTTGTTTAACAAAGTTCGTACTTTCTCTAACAACGTTCGTACCCTCACTAACAAAGTTCGTACCTTCTCAAACAAAGTTCGTACCCCCTCTCATAAAGTTCGTACCCTCTCTAACAAAGTTCGTACACTCTCTAACAAAGTTCGTACCTTTTCTAATAAAGTTTGTACCCCCTCTCACAAAGTTCATACCCTTTCAAAAAAAGTTCGTACCTTCCCTAAAAAAGTTCGTACCCTCTCTAACAAAATTCGTGTACCCTCTCTCACAAAGTTCATGTCCTCTCTAACAAAGTTCATACCCCCTCTCACAAAGTTCGTGCCCTCACTAACAAAGTTCTTACCCCCTCTAACAAAGTTCGTACCCCCTCTAACAAAGTCCGTACCCTCTCTAGCAAAGTTCGTACCCCCTCTCACAAAGTTCGTACCCTCTCTAACAAAGTTCTTACCCTCTCTCACATAGCTTGTACCTCTCTAACAAAGTTCGTACCCTCTTTCACAAAGTTCGTACTCTGTCTAACAAAGTTCATACTTTCTCTAACAAAGTTCGTACCCCCTCTCAGAAGGTTCGTACCCTCTCTAACAACGTTCGTACCCTCTCTCACAAAGTTCGTACCCTCTCTTACAATGTTCGTACTCTCCCTTACAAAGTTCGTATCCTCTCTAACAAAGTTCGTACCCCTCTCACAAAGTTCGTGCCCTCACTAACAAATTTCTTATCCCCTCTAGCAAAGTTCGTACCCTCTCGAGCAAAGTTCGTACCCCCTCTCACAAAGTTCGTACCCTCTCCAACAAAGTTCTTACCCTGTCTCACACAGTTTGTACCATCTCTAACAAAATTCATACCCTCACTAAGTCATTTTGTAGCCACTCTAAAAAAGTTCGTACCGTCTCTAAAAAAGTTTATACGCTCTTTAACAAAGTTCATACCCCTTCTCACAAAGTTCATACCCACTCTCACAGAGTTCGTACCCACTCTCAAAGAGTTCGTACTCTCTCTCTCACAAAGTTCGTATCCTCTCTAACAAAGTTCGTACCCCCTGTCTCAAAGTTCGTGCCCTCACTAACAAGGTTCTTATCCCCTTTAGCAAAGTTCGTACCCTTACTAACAAAGTTCGTACCCTCTCGAGCAAAGTTCGTACCCCCTCTCACAAAGTTCGTACCCTCTCTAACAAAGTTCTTACCTTGTCTCACACAGTTTGTACCATCTCTAACAAAATTCATACCCCCACTAAGTCATTTTGTAGCCTCTCTAAAAAAGTTCGTACCATCTCTAAAAAAGTTTGTACGCTCTCTAACAAAGTTCGTACCCCCTCTCACAAAGTTCGCACCCTCTCCCAAAAAGTTCATATCCTCTCTAACAAAGTTCATACCCCCTCTCACAAAGTTCGTGCCCTCTTTAACAAGGTTCGAACCCCCTCTCACAAAGTTTGTACCCTCTCTAATAAAGTCCTTACCCTCTCTTACACACTTCGTACCATCTCTAACAAAGTTCGTACCCCCTCTCACAAAGTTCGTACCATCTCCAACAAAGTTCGTACCCTCTATAACAAAGTTCGTACCCTCTCTCACAGAGTTCGTAACCTCTGTAACAAAGTTCGTATCGTCTCTCACAAAGTTCGTACCCTTTCAAACAAAGTCTTTACCCGCTGTAATAAAGTTCGTACCCTATCCCACAAAATTCGTACCCCCTCTCACAAAGTTCGTACCATGTCTAACAAAGTTCGTACCCTCTCTAACAAAGTTCGTACCCCCACTCACAGAGTTCATACCCACTCTCACAGAGTTCGTACCCTCTCTAACAAAGTTCGTACCCTCTCTACCAAAGTTCGTCCCCCTCTCATAGAGTTCATACCCACTCTAACAGAGTTTGTACCCCTCTAACTAATTTTGTAGCTTCTCTAACAAAGTTCGTACCCTCTCTAGCAAAGCTTGTACCTTCTCCAAAAAATTTTGAACCCTCTCTAACAAAATTCGTACCATCTCTAAAAAAGTTCGTACCCTCTCTCACACAGTTCGTACCATTTCTAACAAAGTTTGTACCCCCTCCCACAAAGTTCGTACCCTCTCTAACAAAGTCTGTACCCTCTCTAGCAAAGTTCTGACCCCCTCTCACAAAGTTCGTACCCTCTCTAACAAAGTCCTTACCCTCTCTTACACACTTCGTACCATCTCTAACAAGGTTCGTACCCCCTCTCACAAAGTTCGTACCATCTCTAACAAAGTCCGTATCCTCTCTGACAAAGTTTGTACCCCCTCTCACAAAGTTCGTAGCCCTTCTCACAAAGTTCGTACCTTCTATAACAAAGTTCGTACCCACTCTAGCAAAAGTCACACCCTCTCTAACAAAGTTTGTACCCTCTCTCACAAAGTTCGTACCATCTCTAACAAAGTTCGTACCCTCTCTAACAAAGTTCGTTCCCACTCTTGCAGAGTTCATACCCTCTATCACAGAGTTTGTACCCCCTCTAACTATATTCGTAGCCTCTCTAACAAAGTTCGTACCCTCTCAACAAAGTTCGTACCTTCCTTAAAGAAGTTCGTACCCCCTCTAACAAAGTTCGTATCCTCTCTAACAAAATTCTTAACCTCTCTAACAAAGTTCGTACCCTCTCTAATAAAGTTCGTACCTTCTCTAACAAAGTTCATACCGCCTCTCACAAAATTCGTACCCTCTCTAACAAAGTTCGTATCTTCTCTGATAAAGTTCGTATCCTCTCCAACAAAGTTCATACCCACTCTCACAAAGTTCGTGCCCTCTTTAACATGGTTCGAACCCACTCTCACAAAGTTCCTACCCCCTCTAATAAAGTTCGTACCATCTCTAACAAAGTCCGTACCCTCTCTGACAAAGTTCGTACCCCCTCTCACAAAGTTCGTAGCCCCTCTCACAAAGTTCGTACCTTCTATAACAAAGTTCGTACCCACTCTAGCAAAAGTCGCACCCTCTCTAACAAAGTTTGTACCCTCTCTAACAAAATTCGTACAATCTCTAACAAAGTTCGTACCCTCTCTTACACAGTTCGTACCCTCTCTAACAAAGTTTGTACCATCTTTAAAAAAGTTCGTACCCCCTCTAACAAAGTTCGTACCCTCTCTCACGTAGTTCGTACCCTCTCTAACAAAGTTCGTACCTTCTCTAAAAAAGTTCGTACCCCCTCTAACAAAGTTCGTACCCTCTCTAACAAAATTCGTACCATCTCTAACAAAGTTCGTACCCTCTCTCACACAGTTCGTACCATCTCTAACAAAGTTCGTACCCTCTCTCACACAGTTTGTACCCTCTCGCACACAGTTCATACCATCTCTAACAAAGTTCGTACCCTCTCTAACAAAATTCGTACCCTCTCTAACAAAATTCGTACCCTCTCTAACAATGTTCGCACCCTCTCTCACAAAGTTCGTACCCTCCCTAAAAAAATTATTACCCTCTATAACAAAGTTAGTACCCTCTTTAAAAAAATTCATACAATCTCTAACAAAATTCGTACCCTCTCTAACAAAGTTCGTACCATCTAGAACAAAGTTCGTACCCCCTCTCACAAAGTTCGTACCCTCTCTAACAAAATCTGTACCCTCTCTCACAAAGTCCGTACCCTCTCTCGCACAGTTCGTACCCTCTCTAACAAAGTTCGTATCTTCTCTAACAAAGTCCTTACCCTTTTTCACACAGCTCGTACCATCTCTAACAAAGTTCGTACCCTCTCTAACAAAGTTCATACCCCCACTAAGTCATTTTGTAACCTCTCTAAAAAAGTTCGTACCCTTTTTAACATAGTTCTTGCCCTCTTTCACATAGTTCGTACCATCTCTAACAAAGTTTGTACCCTCTTTAACAAAGTTCATACCCCCACTAAGTCATTTTGTAGCCTCTCTAAAAAAGTTCGTATTGTCTCTAAAAAAGGTTGTACGCTCTCTAACAAAGTTCGTACGATCTCTAACAAAGTTTGTACCCTCTCTAATGAAGTTCGTACGTCTCACAAGGTTCGTACACTCTATAACAAAGTTCGTACCCTCTCTAGCAAAGTTCGTACGCTCTCTAACAAAGTCCGTACCCTCTCTAACAAAGTTCGTACCTTCTTTCACAAAGTTCGTACCCTCTCTAATGAATTTCGTACCCTCTCTAACAAAGTTTGCACCCTTTGTAACAAGGTTCATACCCTCTTTAACAAATTCGCACCCTTTATAACAAAGTTCGTACCCTCTCTAACAAAATTCGTACAATCTCTAACAAAGTTCGTACCCTCTCTCACACAGTTCGTACCCTCTCTAACAAAGTTTGTACCTTCTGTAAAAAAGTTCGTACCCCCTTTAACAAAGTTCGTACCCTCTCCAACAAAATTCGTATCATCTCTAACAAATTTCGTACCCTCTCTCACACAGTTTGTACCCTCTCTAACAAAGTTCGTACCTTCTCTAACAAAGTTCGTACCCCCTCTCACAAAATTCCTACCTTCTCTAACAAAGTTAGAAAGAAAGATGTTTCTTGGAGTTTTTGGATCACTGGGCTCAAGTGCCTAATACAAAAAGAGAGTTCCGGTCACTTGGATCTTTTCCTCGCATTCGAAATTTAACATGTAGTTATTTCCCGAACCAATGTGGTACAGATGCTTGCCATTAATGGAATCAAACACTAAATTCCTCTCACTGATACACCTTGCAATGGCTCGTGCCTCTCACCTAGCATTTGCCATTCAAGGTGATCTTTAGCCTTGGATTATCCTTCAAAAGCTCGCAAGAGATAACTAATGGATGTCTCCTTATAGTCCAAAAGCTTACCAAGTGTTGGCTGGTCTAGAAAATCCTATCTTTGAATCACCTCTTAGAGGCTCGCAAGAGATAAACTAGTGAAACTCAATGGATGGAGTCCACTTGCCTTACCAAGTGTTGGCCCAGGTGATTCAAAGGCGTTTTAAGTTAACTAAAAATATAGAAACCATAAACGGGTCACACTTTCTTTTCATTAAAAGCTGAAACAACAAAACTTCCAATTTTTGCATTCGGCACCTCACCCGGCTACCTCAACTCCAAGAGACAAAAAGCCTAGCCACTCATTCTTTGAGGAACCATCCTCAGAGCTTGTTTGGCTAGTAAGAAAAATACAATCAAAATGGGACGGTAAGGTAGAGCAAAGCTCTATGTATTGCTTCCTTCAAAACTATACAAAAAGTTGTCTTTGAGAACAAGCTCCCAAGATGATTGTAAAAGAAAAAATTACAATTTATATATAAGAGGCTATTCACACTTTTCTTCTTACTTCTTAACTAAGGAATTCTATAATTGGTGGATTACAAGGAGAAAATGGGGATTTAAGCAACAAATATCTGAAGAAAAATCTAAAAGTGTTGGTGCGCAAATATCTGGAAGCACTCGGGTGGATTTCACAGCATGCACATAGGTTGCGAAATTTCGCAGGCTGAAAATCTCCATTTCGCACGAAAAGGCTGATTTCGCAACCAATTTCGCAGCTGTGAAATTGCCTTTCAACTTTGGCACAGTTGACTTCCAATGGCCATAACTTCTTCATTTCAGCTCCAATTTGCACACCGTTTGAAGAATTGGACTCTTGACTTCCTGAGCTTTGAAATGGTATATAGCATGTAGAAAATGGACTCTGGGAAGTGCTCCAAAAGTGCGAAAAAAGTTTGTACCCTCTCTAACAAAGTTCTTACCCTCTCTCACAAGGTTCGTACCATCTATAACAAAGTTTGTACCCCCACTCACCGAGTTTGTAGCCTTTGCAACATAGTTCAAACCGTCTCTAACAATGTTCATACGCTCTCTAACAAATTTGTACGCTCTATAACAAAGTTCGTACCCTCTCTCACAAAGTTCGTACCCGCTGCAACAAAGTTCGCACCCTATCTAACAAAGTTTGTACCCCCTCTAACAATGTTCGTACCCTTTCAACCAAAGTATGTACCCTCTATAACAAAGTTCTTACCCTCTCTAACAAAGTTCATACCCTCTCTCACAAATTCGTACCCTCTCTCACAAAGTTGATACCATCTCTGAGAAAGTTCGTACCATCTTTAACAAAGTTTGTACCCTCTCTCTAACAGTTCATACAATCTCTGACAAAGTTTATACCCTCTCTAACAAAGTTCGTACCCTCTCTAATAAAGTCCTTACCCTCTCTAGCAAAGTTCGTACCCCCTCTCAAAAAGTTCATACCCTCTCTAACAAAGTTCCTACCTTCTCTAACAAAGTTCGTACCCCCTCTCACAAAGTTCGTACCCTCTCTAACAAAGTTCGTACCCTCTCTCACAAAGTTCGTATCCTCTCTAAGAAAGTTCGTACCCCCATTCACAAAGTTCGTGCCCTCTCTAACAAAGTTCGTACCCTCTCTCACAAAGTTCGTATCCTCTCTAAGAAAGTTCGTACCCCCTTTCATAAAGTTCGTGCTCTCTTTAACAAGGTTCGAACCCTCTCTCACAAAGTTCTTACCCCCTCTAACAAAGTTCATACCCTCTCTATCAAAGTCTGTACCCTCTCTAACAAAGTTCGTACCCCCTCTCACACAGTTCGTACCCTCTCAAACAAAGTTCATACCCCCACTAAGTCATTTTGTAGCCTCTCTAAAAAAGTTCGTACCCCTCTCAAAAAGTTCGTACCTTCTCTAACAAATTTCTTACCCTCTCTCACAAAGTTCGTACCATCTCTAACAAAGTTCCTACCCTTTCTAACAAAGTTCGTATCCCCTCTCACAGAGTTCGTAGCCTCTGTAATATAGTTCAAACCGTCTTTAACAACGTTCGTATGCTCTCTTAAAAATTTGTACGGTCTATAAAAAAGTTCATACCCTCTCTCACAAAGTTCGTACCCGCTCTAACAAAGTTCGTACCCTCTCTCACAACGTTCATACCCGCTCTAACAAAGTTCGTACCCCCTCTCACAAAGTTTGTAACCTCTCTATTAAAGTTCGTACCCACTCTAACAAAGTTCGTACCTTTTTAACAAAGTTAGTACCCCCTCTCACAAAGTTCGTACCCTTTCCAACAAAGTCTGTACCCTCTGTTACAAAGTTCGTACCCTCTCTAGCAAACTTCGTACCCCCTCTCTAACAAAGTTCGTACCCTTTCTAACAAAGTTCGTACCCTCTCTAACAAAGTTTATACCCCCTTTCACAGAGTTCATACCCACTCTCACAGAGTTTGTACCCCCTCTAACTAATTTTGTAGCCTCTCTAACAAAGTTCATACCCCCTTTAAGAAAGTTCGTACCATTTCCAACCGAGTCCGTACCCTCTGTAACAAAGTTCGTACCATCTCTAACAAAGTGCGTACCTCATCTCACAAAGTTCGTACAATCTCTAACAAAGTTTGTACCCTCTCTCACAAAGTTCGTACCCCCTCTCACAGAATTCATACCCACTCTCATAGAGTTCGTACCCCCTCTAACTAATTTCGTAGCCTCTCTAACCAAGTTCGTACCTTATCTCAAGAAGTTTGTACCCCCTATAACAAAGTTCGTACCCTCTCTAACAAAGTTTGTACCCCCTCTCACAAAGTTCGTACCCTCTCTAACAAAGTTCATACCCTCTCTAACAAAGTTCGTACCTTTTCTAACAAAGTTTGTACCCCCTCTCACAAAATTCGTACCCTTTCCAACAAAGTCTATACCCTCTATAACAAAGTTCGTACCCTCTCTCACAAAGTTCGTACCATCTCTAACAAAGTTCGTACCCCCTCTCACAGAGTTCATACTCATTCTCACTGAGTTCGTATCCCTCTAACTAATTTCATAGCCTCTCTAACAAAGTTTGTACCCTCTCTAACAGAGTTCGTACCTTCTCTAAAAAAGTTCGTACCCCCTCTAACAAGGTTCGTACCCTCTTAAACAAAATTCGTACCATCTCTAACAAAGTTTGTACCCTCTCTCACACAGTTCGTACCCTCTCTAACAAAGTTCGTACCCTCTCTCACACAATTCGTACCCTTTCTCAGAAAGTTCGTACCCTCTCTAACAAAATTCGTACCCACTCTAACAAAATTCGTATCATCTCTAACAAAGTTCGTACCCTCTCTCACACAGTTCGTACCCTCTCTAAGAAAGTTAATACGCTCTCTAACAAATTTGTACGCTCTATAACAAAGTTCATACCCTCTCTCACAAAGTTTGTACCCTCTGTAACAAAGTTCGAACCCTCTCTCACAAAGTTCGTACCCTCTCTCACAAAGTTCATACCATCTCTGACAAAGTTCATACCCTCTTTAACAAAGTTTGTACCCTCTCTCACACAGTTCGTACAATCTTTGACAAAGTTCGTACCCTCTCTAGCAAAGTTTGTACCCTCTCTAATAAAGTCCTTACCCTCTCTAGCAAAGTTTGTAGCTTCTCTCAAAAACTTCGTACCCTCTCTAACAATGTTTTTACCCTTTCTCACAAAGTTCGTAGCATCTTTAACAAAGTTCCTCCCCTCACTAACAAAGTTCTTACCCCCTCTCACAGAGTTCGTAGCCTCTGTAACATAGTTCAAACCGTCTCTAACAAAGTTCGTCCACTCTCTAACAAATTTGTACGCTCTATAAAAAAGTTCGTACCCTCTCTCACAAAGTTCGTACCCTCTCTCACAAAGTTCGTACCGGCTCTAACAAAGTTTGTACCCCCTCTCACAAAGTTTTATCCTCTCTTCTAACGAAGTTCGTACCTTTTTTAACAAAGTTAGTACCCCCTCTCACAAAGTTCGTACCCTTTCCAACAAAGTCTGTACCCTCCGTAACAAAGTTCGTACCCTCTCTAGCAAACTTTGTACCCCCTCTCACAAAGTCTGTACCCTCTCTAACAAGGTTCGTAACCCCTCTCATAGAGTTTGTACCGTCTTTAACAAAGTTCGTACCCCCTCTAACAAAGTTCGTACCATTTCCAACTAAAAATGTACCCCCTGTAACAAAGTTCTTACCCTCTTTAACAAAGTTCGTACCCTCTCTCACAAAGTTCATACCATCTCTGACAAAGTTCGTACCCTCTCTAACAAAATTTGTACCCTCTCTCACAAAGTTCGTACAATCTCTGACAAAGTTCGTACCCTCTCTAACAAAGTTCGTACCCTCTCTCACAAAATTCGTACCCTCTCTAATAAAGTGTTTACCCTCTCTAGCAAAGTTCGTACCCTCTCTAACAAAGTTCGTACCTTCTCTAACAAAGTTTGTACCCCCTCTCACAAAGTTCGTACCCCTCTAACAAAGTTCGTACCCTTTCTAACAAAGTTCGTACTCTTTTCACACAATTCATACCCTCTCTAACAAAGTTCATACCCTCTCTAAAAAAGTTCGCACCTTTTCTATTAAAGTTTGTACCCCCTCTTACAAAGTTCGTACCCTGTCCAACAAAGTCTGTACCCTCTATAACAAAGTTCGTACCCTCCCTCACAAAGTTCGTACCCCCTCTCACAAAGTTCGTACCATCTCTAACAAAATTTGTATCCTCTCTAACAAAGTTCCTACCCCCTCTCAAAGAGTTCATACCCACTCTCACAGAGTTCGTACCCCCTCTAACTAATTTCGTAGCCTCTCTAACAAAGTTCGTACCCTCTCTAACAGAGTTCGTACCTTCTCTCAAAAAGTTCGTACCATCTCTAACAAAGTTCGTACCCTCTCTCACAAAGTTCGTACTATCTCTGATTCGTCCCCAATTGGTGTTCTGATTGATTCAGATCAATCAACTGATGTGCTTTGATTTCAATCCTCAGACGGGAGTTATCAACAAAATTTATAAACCTATTTCACCATATACTAGGGTAGCATAGCTAGCATAGCATAGTGGCTCTAGGATCGTTCACTGGGATGGGTTTTCACTTTACAATTGATATTAGTTCAAAAACTGAATTGGTGGTTTTCCTTTCCAAGGTTAGCTTTAAAAGAAAACACAAGTTTGCATGAAAACGAATGGTTTTAAGCTAACCAAACTGAAAATAACTAAAAGTAATTAGAAAGAAAGATGTTTCTTGGGATTTCAAGTTACTAGGATCAGGTGCCTTCTACAAAAAGGGAGATTCCGGTCACTTGTTTCTTTTCCTCGTATTCGGAATTTAACCTATAGTTATTTCCCGAACCGGTGTGGTACAGATGCTTACCATTAATGGTTTCAACGCTAAATCCCTCTCACTGATACACCTTGCAATGGCTCGTACCTCTCACCTAGTATTTGCCATTCAAAGTGATCCTTAACATCGGATCATCCTTCACAAGCGAACAAGAGATAACAATTAGACCTCCATGGAGCAAGATTGCAAGCAATAAGAATCCATGGAATCCGAAAGCTTACCAAGTATTAGCTATTCATGGTAATCCTAGTTAACTAAAAATATAAAAACCATAAATGGGTCACTCTTTCTCTTTATTAAAAACGGAAACAACAAAAACTCACACTTATGCATGCCGGCACCTTGCCTAGCTTCCTTCACCCAAGAGACAAAAAGCCTAGCCACTCATCCTCTGTGGAAACATCCTCAGAGGATGTTTGGCTAGAAAGAAAATAAAAGAGAAAAACAAACCGAGAAGGAAAAAGCAGAGCAAGTGCTCTGTATAATATATTGATCGATTCTATCTCTACATCATATATGATTTTACATCGGGTGCAAGAGAACATATATAGGGAAGTTTTTCCAACCTCCCTAGCCAAGTAATGCTATGATTGGTGGATTACAAGGAGAAGAATGGAAAATTATACAAAAATATCTGAAGAAAAGATCTAAAAGAGTCGGTGCAAAAATATCCCAGTTTCGCACGTTGCATGGTGACTTGCGAAAATCTCGCAAGTTGGTTTCGCAACTTGGACTCCCTTTTCGCACGTTGAATGTCACTTTTGCAAGTTGGAAAACCATTTTCGCAAGTTGGCACTCTCTGTGACTGTGCGTTTGCGCTTCAATCCCATTGCGCAAGGGAAGCTTCAGGTTTCGCACGCTGGAGTTCCAAATTCGCAAGGTGCGAATTTGTCCCTCAGCCAGATGCAGTTGTATTCCGAAAGCCATATCTTCCTCATTTCAGCTCCAAATCGCACACAGTTTGAAGCGTTGAATTCTTGACTTCCAGATCTTTCCAACGGTATATAGCATGCACAAAATGGACTTCGGGAAGTGCTCCAAAAGTGGGAAGGAAGACTGCAGCTGCCATGCTCTGTTTTCTTCACTCTGTTTTCCTCTCTCCTTTGTTCTTTCCTTGCATACTTTACCCGACTATGGCAAAGGACTATGAGGCTCCAAAGCTTGGTTCTTCATGAATTTGAGCTTTCAAAAGCTTTGCCATGAGCTATATACAACTCTCCCTCATTCTTACATTGCTTTGGTGAGCAAAAAGCTATCAAAAACACCAAAACTTAACACAATTTGGTTAGAAACAATTGCAAAGGCCCTTAACATGTCAATTGAGTTAAAAGGTGATAATTACTACTCAAGAGAGTTCAAAAGAGTTAATTACAAGCTATGAAATAGCACTCTTTGAGTAGTAATCACTCCCCCCAACCGACATATTGCTAGTCCCTTAGCAATGAAGGAGAGAAAAATAAAATAAAAATACTATAATTTACAACATCATGCTGATCACTCCAAAAAATGTTTAAGTGGCATGATAGATCAAACTCTCACATGGAACATTAAAGAAATAAAAATCAAAATTCAATAGGAGCTATCAAATAATTTGCCTAATCACAATTCATAAAGAGTAAGCATTATGCAAATTTAAGCTTCAAAATAATTTCCACTCCCAAAGGTCCAATACTTATTCTTCCACAAAAATCTATGTGTTACTTATTAGTTTCCGAATATAGTATGTCAAACTAATCCTCCTCTCAACCTAGCTCTTTTCAAAGCTTAGCAAACTGATCAACCTCCAATAGGCTAAGAACGCACCTCTTTTCTTTCACAATTTTTTCTTGTAGGAGTGCAATGCTTAAAGGCATTCTTTTCTAAATTGTCCATGTAACGGGGGTCCATCGATGACTCCCAACCAATCAAGGTTTAGGGCATCAAGCTTTAAGGATTTTTCAACCACTAACTCCTCGGATTTCACCCCGGACTTTTGAGAATGAATTTTTAATACCCAAGCACCTACAATATGTCAAACTCCACCCATTCACCCATGTAACGAGCATTGAGGTCGGTGACTCCCAACCAATGAAGGCTTAGGGCACCAGGCTTTTAAAGATTTTCATCATATACCCCTCAGACCTTGCTCGGGTTTCAAGGCAAGTAGAACACATTTTTTTTTTTTTTTTTTTCTTTTTTTTTTCAAAGGCTCATTGGCCTTTTTTTTAAGGTGTCCCAACACTAAATGAGGTCAAATGTACCAAGTCTAAAATTTTCCTAAGTCAAGAGGGAAATAGTTTTTCATCTTATACTCGGAACCTATTGTGCACAGTGTGTGAATAGCTTAAAGTGGAAGAACTAAGGTTGAATTCAATAGGAGTTTCAACAATTCATCAACTTTAATAAACATAATACAAACTCTAAATTTCAAGTAAAAAGACAAAAATTCAATTTCTCCCATTTTATTTTGAAAATTTTTCCTTAATAACCATGGAGAGTATTCAAAAACTTTAAAAATTTTAAAAATTAAGCAAAAACAACTAAATTACCAAAATAAACCTAGCATTAATAACAAAACTTCCTTCCTCAACTCTCCCCCCAACCAAGCTGAACATTGTCCTCAATGTTTCAAAAGCGATTAAAAAATGAAGGGAGGAAGTGGTACCTCCTAAGTGACATGGAGTCTGAGTCGTTTAGGAGAAACCACATGTTTCAAAAAAAACAAAAGATTCAGTGAGTAGAGGAAATAGAAAAATGCCAAGTTTAAAAAAAAAATGATGTTTATATATTAATCTGAGAAAGTTTCAGGAAATATATCCAATCCCAGAAAACATCAAAACATGAAATTATCTATACTAATATAATAAGTAAATAAAAAAAAAATAAAGAGATGATCAAGTAGTGGCCTCCTGAGTAGGTCTTGTGGAGATGATGGCTCTGTGGCGGCCTCCTGAGATGGCATAGTCTCCTTAGCTGGAGCTCTCAGCTAGAGCTATGGGCTGTGATGGTTTAGGGAGGTCAAAAATGGAGTGGGAGGCTTTGTGTGTGATCCCAAAGTGCATGTTGGGTGCTCCTCTAGTCTTGGCCATGGCTGATATGGAGAAAGGTGGCTGTTCGTGAGTTCCAGAGGGTACTCAGCTGGTGTGTGGGGCTCTCCTCTCCTCTAATACATGTACCAAGACTTTAAATGGAAGGAGAGGGGTGGAATTTGGATGGTTGCACGTTTAAAAACTCCTTCGGAAACCAAAATGGCTTTTTGGAATGAAAAACAGAGTCTCGGACGTTTAAAAACAGGTTTAAAAGACAGTTGGTGTTTTTCGCACGTTAAAAAGGAGTTTTCGCACGTTGATTTTTATCGTGCGAAATTTTCGCACCTTGTTTCGCACCGTGCGAAACCGTTTCGCTACTTGAGGTGATGGCACTCGTGTGCCAGAGGGGTGGTTCGCACTGTGCGAAACCATTTCGCACCTTGTACAGTGGTGTGCGAAACGGAAGTTTAGAGAATTCGCACCTTGGAAGTGATTTTCGCACCTTGGAATGAATTTCGCACCTTGAACAGCGGTGTGCGAAATGGAAGTGGAGAAAATTCGCACCTTGATTCCCATTTTTCGCAACTTGGATCAGTTTTCGCAAGTTGTTTGATGAAAACGCACCGTGTGAATTTGTCCTTCAGCTAGATGCAGATGCAGTTGTCTTTCGAAGGCTATAACTTCTTCATTTCAGATTCAAATTGCACACCGTTTAAAGCATTGGATTCTTGACTTCCAGAGCTTTCCAACGGTATATAGCATGTAGAAAATGGACTCCGGGAAGTTCTCCAAATGTAAGCAAAAAGACTGCAGCTGCTTTCCACAAGAAATTTCGCACCTTGAATTGGATTTCGCACTCAAATTCGCACCGTGCGAAATTTTCGCACCTTGTTTCGCACCGTGCGAAACCACTTCGATACTTAAGGTGATGGCACTCGTGTGCCAGAGAGGTGTTTCGCACTGTGCGAAAATTTTCGCACCTTGATTCGCACCGTGCGAAATTTTCGCACCTTGATTCGCACCGTGCTTCTCAGCGTGGGAATTTTCTATCAGCTCGGCGCAGTTTTCTTGCAATAGCCATAACTTCTTCGTTTCAACTCCGATTTGGATACCGTTTAAAGCGTTGGATTCTTGACTTCTGGAGCTTCAAAACGGTATATCATATGTAAAAATTGGACTCTGGAAAGTTGTCCAAATGTAAGAAAAAGGACTGCAGCTGCTCTCCAATCGTAAGAAGAATTGCAGCTGCTCTTCAAATGGCCATAACTTCTTCGTTTCAACTCCAATTTGGACACCGTTTGAACCGTTGGACTCCTGACTTCCCGAGCTTCGAAACGGTATATGGCATGTTTAAAATGAACTCGAGGAAGTGCTCCAAATATGCCCCGAAGTGGCAATAGAACCAATAGCCAGAATTCTCTCCTCTTTTTCTTCTTTCATCAATTTTTTTTTTTGACAGTATACCCAACTGTTTTGTAGTCCCTCCTACCATGATCATCCAAAAACTTATGTTAAATCAAAACTAATTCAAATTAAAGCATTGAAATCATAATTAAAGCAAGTAATAAAATATAACAAAAAGATATGGACTAGCTAGTCTTTAGAAAGACTAAGTCCATCAAAAAATGTGGTCTTGTTTCAGCTTGCCCGGATCCCATATGAAGTTGGCATCCTTCATTAGAGATTTGCATTGTATGATGGCAATGGAAACAATTCCCTTTCTCTTTCCTTTAATTTCCTCCCTCTTCTTTTTCTCTGTTTCACTCTCTGATTCATGCTCTTGCTTGGATGTGGGCAAAACAACCTCTTTACCACTCCTTAGAGTGATCACTTCTTTGACTTCCTTTTTACATGAAGATTCTCCCTCATTAGCTTCCACTTGATGGATACTCTTGGAATTTTGATGAGGTTGAGAAGGAAAGTTTCCTTTCTCTTGCTCTGTTTTGAGGTTGGTGAGCCTTGAGATTGAATATTGGAGATTATCTATCTTCTGAGATAGATCATTTTGCACTTCATCCATCCTTTTATTCAATGAATTCTCTACACTGTCAATTCTTTGACTGAGCTGAGCATTGATGGATTTCTGATGTCCAATAAAGTCTCCCACGACCTTGCTAAGATTAGCTATTGCTTGTTCAAGGTTTGAGGCTTGCTGAGGTGCTAGAGCAGGTTGCTGGTACTGAGGTGGCTGTGGTTTCCAAGAGAAATTTGGATGGTCCCTCCAATTGGAATTGTAGGTGTTGCAATCACCAAACATTTCCCTCGCCGCTGGAATGGTAGGACACTGGTTCACCAAGTGCACGTAAGATAGACAAATGGCACAGGGCATAGGTTGCAATGGTGTATAAGAGATGGCTTGCACTTCTTGCATCTTCTTCATTTCTAGTTCCTCCAATCTCCTTGCCATAGCTGCAATCTTTGCCTTCATGTCAATTTCTTCCTTCAAAATATACATCTCACCCTTAGCATTAGGTTGAGACGTCATTCTTCCCATATCTCTAGCATTTGGTTCATTCCATCCTCTTGAAAGTTCAGCCACATAACTCAAGAAATTTATGGCTTCCTCTGCTATCTCGTATCCAAAATGGCATGCACAACTAGCAATTTGTGAATTAAAAACAGAGAAAACAAAAGAAAACAAAAGAAAAATAATTCTAAAAATAATTAAGACTAACTAAAACTAGCTGAAAGGTAAACTAAAACATAAATAAAGAAAAAGAAAAAAAAAATAAAAAGAGTTAGTAAAAGAAAAGAAAAATCACCAAACTTGTGATGAAGATCACAAGTATTCTCAAAAGATCATATCACTGCAAAGTGGCACCATCCCCGGCAACGGCGCCATTTGATTCGTCCCCAATTGGTGTTCTGATTGATTCAGATCAATCAACTGATGTGCTTTGATTTCAATCCTCAGACGGGAGTTATCAACAAAATTTATAAACCTATTTCACCATATACTAGGGTAGCATAGCTAGCATAGCATAGTGGCTCTAGGATCGTTCACTGGGATGGGTTTTCACTTTACAATTGATATTAGTTCAAAAACTGAATTGGTGGTTTTCCTTTCCAAGGTTAGCTTTAAAAGAAAACACAAGTTTGCATGAAAACGAATGGTTTTAAGCTAACCAAACTGAAAATAACTAAAAGTAATTAGAAAGAAAGATGTTTCTTGGGATTTCAAGTTACTAGGATCAGGTGCCTTCTACAAAAAGGGAGATTCCGGTCACTTGTTTCTTTTCCTCGTATTCGGAATTTAACCTATAGTTATTTCCCGAACCGGTGTGGTACAGATGCTTACCATTAATGGTTTCAACGCTAAATCCCTCTCACTGATACACCTTGCAATGGCTCGTACCTCTCACCTAGTATTTGCCATTCAAAGTGATCCTTAACATCGGATCATCCTTCACAAGCGAACAAGAGATAACAATTAGACCTCCATGGAGCAAGATTGCAAGCAATAAGAATCCATGGAATCCGAAAGCTTACCAAGTATTAGCTATTCATGGTAATCCTAGTTAACTAAAAATATAAAAACCATAAATGGGTCACTCTTTCTCTTTATTAAAAACGGAAACAACAAAAACTCACACTTATGCATGCCGGCACCTTGCCTAGCTTCCTTCACCCAAGAGACAAAAAGCCTAGCCACTCATCCTCTGTGGAAACATCCTCAGAGGATGTTTGGCTAGAAAGAAAATAAAAGAGAAAAACAAACCGAGAAGGAAAAAGCAGAGCAAGTGCTCTGTATAATATATTGATCGATTCTATCTCTACATCATATATGATTTTACATCGGGTGCAAGAGAACATATATAGGGAAGTTTTTCCAACCTCCCTAGCCAAGTAATGCTATGATTGGTGGATTACAAGGAGAAGAATGGAAAATTATACAAAAATATCTGAAGAAAAGATCTAAAAGAGTCGGTGCAAAAATATCCCAGTTTCGCACGTTGCATGGTGACTTGCGAAAATCTCGCAAGTTGGTTTCGCAACTTGGACTCCCTTTTCGCACGTTGAATGTCACTTTTGCAAGTTGGAAAACCATTTTCGCAAGTTGGCACTCTCTGTGACTGTGCGTTTGCGCTTCAATCCCATTGCGCAAGGGAAGCTTCAGGTTTCGCACGCTGGAGTTCCAAATTCGCAAGGTGCGAATTTGTCCCTCAACCAGATGCAGTTGTATTCCGAAAGCCATATCTTCCTCATTTCAGCTCCAAATCGCACACAGTTTGAAGCGTTGAATTCTTGACTTCCAGATCTTTCCAACGGTATATAGCATGCACAAAATGGACTTCGGGAAGTGCTCCAAAAGTGGGAAGGAAGACTGCAGCTGCCATGCTCTGTTTTCTTCACTCTGTTTTCCTCTCTCCTTTGTTCTTTCCTTGCATACTTTACCCGACTATGGCAAAGGACTATGAGGCTCCAAAGCTTGGTTCTTCATGAATTTGAGCTTTCAAAAGCTTTGCCATGAGCTATATACAACTCTCCCTCATTCTTACATTGCTTTGGTGAGCAAAAAGCTATCAAAAACACCAAAACTTAACACAATTTGGTTAGAAACAATTGCAAAGGCCCTTAACATGTCAATTGAGTTAAAAGGTGATAATTACTACTCAAGAGAGTTCAAAAGAGTTAATTACAAGCTATGAAATAGCACTCTTTGAGTAGTAATCACTCTAACAAAGTTCATACCCTCTGTTACAAAGTTCGTACCCTCTCTCACAAAGTTCGTACCCTCTCTAATAAAGTCCTTACCCTCTCTAGCAAAGTTCGTACTCCCTCTCTTAAAGTTCGTACCTTCTCTAACAAAGTTCTTACCCTCTCTCACAAAGTTCGTACCATCTATAACACAGTTCCTACCCCCTCTCACATAGTTCGTAGCTTCTGTAACGTAGTTCGAACCGTCTCTAACAAAGTTCATACACTTTCTAAAAAATTAGTACGCTCAATAACAAAGTTCATACCTCTATCACAAAGTTCGTATCGGCTCTAACAAAGTTCGTACCCCCTCTCACAAAGTTTGTACCCTCTCTAACAAATTTCGTACCTTTTTTAACAAAGTTAGTACCCCCTCTCACAAAGTTCGTACCCCCTCTCACAGAGTTCATATCTAGTCTCACAGAGTTCGTACCCCCTCGAACTAATTTCGTAGCCTCTCTAACAAAGTTCGTGTCCTCTCTAACAAAGTTCGTACCTTCTCTGAAAAAGTTCGAAGCCTCTCTAACAAAGTTCGTTCCCTCTCTCAGAAAGTTCGTACCGTCTCTAACAAAGTTCGTACCCTCCCTAACAAAGTTCGTACCCCTCTCACAAAGTTCATACCACTCTCATAGAGTTCATACCCCTTCTAACTAATTTCATACCCTCTCTAACAAAGTTCGTACCCTCTCTAATAAAATTCGTGCCATCTCTAACAAAGTTCGTACCCTCTCTAACAAAGTTCATACCCTCTTTAAAAAAGTTCATACATTTTCTAACAAAGTTTGTAGCCCCTCTCACAAAGTTCAAACCCTTTCCAACAAAGTCTGTACCCTTTATAACAAAGTTTGTACCCTCTCCAACAAAGTTCGTACCCCCTCTCACAGAGTTGATACCCACTCTCACAAAGTTCGTACCCCCTCTGATTCATCCTCAATTGGTGTTCTACTTGATTTAGCTCAATCAACTGATGTGCTTTGATTTCAATCCTCAGACGGGAGTTATCAACAAAATTTATAAACCTATTTCACCATATACTAGGGTAGCATAGCTAGAAAGAAAGATGTTTCTTGGGATTTCAGGTCACTAGGATTAGGTGCCAATACAAAAGAGGAGATTCCGGTCACTTGAATCTTTTCCTCGCGTTGGGGATTTAACATATAGTTATTTCCCAAACCGGTGTGGTACAGATGCTTACCATTAATGGTTTCAACACTAAATCCCTCTCACTGATACATCTTGCAATGGCTCATGCCTCTCACCTAGCATTTGCCATTCAAGGTGATCTTTAACCTTGGATTACCCTTCAAAAGCTCGCAAGAGATAAGTAATGGATGTCTGCTTAGAGTCCAAAAGCTTACCAAGTGTTGGCTGGTCTAGAAAATTCTACCTTTGAATCACCTCCCAAAGGCTCGCAAGAGATAAACTAGTGAAACTCAATGGACGGAGTCCACTTGCCTTACCAAGTGTTGGCCCAGGTGATTCAAAGGCATTTTAAGTTAACTAAAAACATAGAAACCATTAACGGGTCACACTTTCTTTTCATTAAAAGCTGAAACAAAAAAAACTCACTTTTGCATGCGGAACGTTGCCTAGCTTCCTTCACCCAAGAAACAAAAAGCCTAGCCACTCATCCTCTGAGAAAACATCTCAGAGTTTGATTTGCTAGAAAGAAAATGAAAACAAAGATGCTAAGGAAAAAGCAGAGCAAGGCTCTGTATAATATATTTATTGATCGATTCTACATCTGATCCTCCATGATTTTTACAACGGATGCAAGGGAACATATATAGGGAAGTTTTTCCAACCTTCCTAGCTAAGCTATCTTATGATTGGTGGATTACAAGGAGAAAATAGGGATTTTATACAAAAATATTTGAAGAAAAGATCAAGCGAAGTCGGTCGCAAATATCTGGAAATTGTACAGGTGGATTTCGCAGCATGCAACGTGGGCTGCGAAAATTTCGCAAGAAAAGGTTGATTTCGCAGCTTGTGAAATTCCCTTTCAGCTTTGGCGCAGTTGACTTCCAACGGCCATAACTTCCTCATTTCAGCTCCAATTTGTACACCGTTTAAAGCATTGGACTCTTGACTTCCTGAGATTTGAAATGGTATATAGCATGTAGAAAATGGACTCCGGGAAGTGCTCCAAAAGTGCGAAAAAAGACTGCAGCTGCTGTCCCCTATTTTTCTTCATGAATTTCTTCTCTCTGTTTTTCCTCCTTGCATTTCTGATTTGGCTTTGGCAAAGGGTCACGAAGCTCCAAAGCTTGGTTCCTTTATGAATTTGAACTTCAATTCGCTTTGCCATGAACTATACAAAAGTATCCCTCATTCTTGGATTGTTTTGGTGATCAAAAAGCTATCAAAAACACTAAAACTTAACACAATTTGATTAGAAACGATTGCAAGGGTCCTTAACACGCCAATTGAGTTAAAAGGTAATAACTACTATTCAAAAGTGTTTAAAAGAGTTAATTACAAGCTATGAAATAACACTTTTTGAGTAGTAATCACCCACTAACTAATTTTGTAGCCTCTCTAACAAAGTTCATACCCTCTCTAACAGAGTTCGTACCTTCTCTCAAAAAGTTTGTACCCCTGCTAACAAAGTTCATACCCTCTCAAACAAAATTCGTACCATTGCTAACAAAGTTTGTACCCTCTCTCACACAGTTCGTACCCTCTCACAGAGTTCATACCCATTCTCAAAGAGTTCGTACCCCCACTAACTAATTTCGTATCCTCTCTAACAATGTTTCTACCCTCTCTAATAAAGTTCGTACCTTCTCTCAAAAAGTTCATACCCCCTCTAACAAAGTTCGTACCCTCTCTAACAAAGATCGTACCCCGTCTCACAAAGTTCGTACCATCTCTAACAAAGTTCTTACCCTCTCTAACAAAGTTCGTACCCTCTCTAACAAAGTTCGTACCCCCTCTAACAGAGTTCGTACCATCTCTAACAAAGTTCGTACCCTCTCTCATAGAGTACATACCCTCTTTAACAAAGTTCGTACCCTTTCTAACAAAAATCGTACCCACTCTCACACAGTTCGTACCCTCTCTAACAAAGTTCATACCCTCTCTAACAAAGTTCGTATATTTTCTAACAAAGTTTGTACCTTCCCTAACAAAGTTTGTACCCCCTCTCACAAAGTTCGTACCTTCTCTAACAAAGTTCGTACCCTCTCTCACACAGTTCGTACCCTCTCTAACAAAGTTCATACCCTCTCTAACAAAGTTTGTACCCCCTCTCACAAAGTTCGTACCCTTTCCAAGAAAGTCTATACCCTCTATAACAAAGTTCGTACCCCTCTCAAAAAGTTCGTACCATCTCTAACAAAGTTCGTGCCCTCTCTAATAGAGTTCGTACCTTTTCTCAAAAAGTTCGTACCCCCTCTAAAAAAGTTCGTACCATGAAAACAAAATTCGTACCACCTCTAACAAAGTTCGTCCCCTCTCTTTCACAGTTCGTACCGTCTTTAACAAAGTTCGTACCTTCTCTAACAAAGTTTGTACCTCCTCTCATAAAAATCGTACCCTCTCTAATAAAGTTTGTACGCTTTCTAACACAGTTTATACCCTCTCTCACACAGTTCGTACCCTCTCTAACAAAGTTCGTACTCTCTCTAACAAAGTCTGTACCCGCTCAAACAAAATTTGTACCATCTCTAACAAAGTTCGTACCCTCTCTCACACAGTTCGTAACCTCTCTAACAAAGTTCCTACGCTCTCTAACAAAATTGCACGCTCTATAACAAAGTTCGTACCCTCTCTCACAAAGTTCGTACACTTTCAAACAAAGTTCGTACCCCCTCTAACAAAGTTCATACCCTTTCCAACAAAGTATGTACCCTCTCTAACAAAGTTCGTACCCTCTCTCACAAAGTTCATACCATCTCTGACAATGTTCGTATCCTCTCTAACAAACTTTGTACCCTTCTCACAAAGTTCATACAATCTCACACATAGTTCGTACCCTCTCTAAAAAAGTCCTTACCCTCTCTAGCAAAGTTCGTACCTTCTCTAAAAAAGTTTGTACCCCCACTCACAAAGTTCGTACCCACTCTAACAAAGTTCGTACCCTTTCTAACAAAGTTCGTACCCTCTCTCACACAGTTCGTACCCTCTTTAACAAAGTTTGTACCATTTCTAACAAAGTTTGTACCCCCTCTCACAGAGTTCGTACCCTTTCCAACAAAGTCTGTACCCTTTATAAACAAGTTCGTACCCTCTCTCACAAAGTTCGTACCCCCTCTCACAAAGTTCGTACAATCTCAAACAAAGTTCGTACCTTATCTCAAAAAGCTCGTACTCCCTCTAACAAAGTTCGTACAATCTCTGACAAAGTTCGTACCCTCTCTCATAAAGTTCGTACCCTCTCTAATAAAGTCCTTACCCTTTTTAGCAAAGTTCGTACCCTCTTTAACAAAGTTCTTACCCTCTCTTACAAAGTTCGTACCATCTCTAACAAAGTTCCTACCCTCTCTAACAAAGTTCGTAACCCCTCTCACAGAGTTCGTAGCCTCTGTAACATAGTTCGAACCGTCTCTAACAAAGTTCGTACGCTCTCTAACAAATTCGTACGCTCTATAACAAAGTTCGTACCCTCTCTAACAAAGTTCGTACTCCTCTCACAAAGTTTGTACCCTCCCTATTAAAGTTCGTACCCTCTCTAACAAAGTTCGTACCTTTTTTAACAAAGTTAGTACGCCCTCTAAAAAAGTTCGTACCCTTTCCAACAAAGTCTATACCGTATATAACAAAGTTCGTACCCTCTCTAGCAAACTTCGTACCCCCTCTCACAAAGTACGTACCTTCTTTAACAAAGTTCGTACCCTCTCTAACAAAGTTCGTACGCCCTCTGACAGAGTTCATACCCACTCTTACAGAGTTCGTACCTCCTCTAACTAATTTTGTAGCCTCTCTAACAAAGTTCGTACCTTCTCTCAAAAAGTTCGTACCCCCTCTAATAAAGTTCGTACCCTTTCAACAAAGTCCGTACCCTCTGTAACAAAGTTCGTACCTTCTCTAACAAAGTTCGTACCCCCTCTCACAAAGTTCATACCCACTCTCATAGAGTTCGTACCCCCTCTAACTAATTTCATACCCTCTCTAACAAAGTTCGTACCTTATCTCAAAAATTTCGTACTCCTTTTAACAAAGTTCGTACCCTCTCTAATAAAATTCGTGCCATCTCTAACAAAGTTCGTACCTTCTCTCACACAGTTCGTACCTTCTCTAACAAAGTTCGTACCTTCCCTAACAAAGTTTATACCCCCTCTCACAAAGTTCGTACCCTCTCTAACAATGTTCGTACCCTCTCTCATATAGTTCGTACCCTCTCTAACAATGTTCGTACCCTCTCTCATATAGTTCGTACCCTCTCTAACAAAGTTCATACCCTCTCTAACAAAGTTCGAACCTTTTCTAACAAAGGTTATACCCCCTCTCACAAAGTTCGCACCCTTTCCAACAAAGTTTGTACCCTCTCTCACAAAGTTCGTACCCCCTCTCAGAAAGTTCCTACCATCTCTAACAAAATTCGTATCCTCTCTAACAAAGTTCGTACCCCCTCTCACAGAGTTCATACCCACTTTCACAGAGTTCATACCCCCTCTAACTAATTTCGTAGCCTCTCTAACAAAGTTCGTACCCTCTTTAATAGAGTTCATACCTTCTCTCAAAAAGTTCGTACCCCCTCTAACAAAGTTTGTACCATCTCTAACAAAGTTAGTACCCTCTCTCACACTGTTCTTACCCTCTCTAAAAAAGTTCGTACCCTCTCTAATAAAGTTCGTACCCTTTCTAACAAAGTTCGTACCCTCTCAAACAAAGTTCGTACCCCCTCTAACAAAGTTCGTACCCCCTCTAACAAAATTTCGTACCATCTCTAAGAAAGTTCGTACCCTCTCTCACACAGTTCGTACCCTCTGTAACAAAGTTCGTATGCTCTCAAACAAATTTGTACGCTCTATAACAAAGTTCGTACCCTCTCTAACAAAGTTCGTACCGTCTATAACAAAGTTCGTACCCCCCGAACAAAGTTCGTACCCTTTCCAACAAAGTATGTACCCTCTATAACAAAGTTCTTACCATCTCTAACCAAGTTCCTACCCTATCTAACAAAGTTCATACCCCCTCTTATGCAGTTCATACCCACTCTCACAGAGTTCGTACCCTCTCTAACTAATTTCGTAGCCTCTCTAACAAAGTTCGTACCCTCTCTAACAAAGTTCGTACCTTGTCTAACAAAGTTCGTACCCCCTCTAAGAAAGTTCGTACCCTCTCTAACAAAATCCGTACCCTCTCTAACAAAGTGTGTACCCTCTCTCACAAAGTTTGTACCCTCTCTAACAAAGTTCATACCTTATCTAACAAAGTTCGTACCCCTTCTGACAAAGTTCGTACTGTCTCTCACACAGTTCGTACCCTCTCTAACAAAGTTCATACCTTCTCGAACAAAGTTCATACCCTCTCTCAAAAAGTTCGCACCTCCTTTAACAAAGTTCGTACCCTTTCTAATAGAGTCCGTACCCTCTGTAAGAAAGTTCGTACCCTCTCTAACAAAGTCTGTACCCTCTCTAACAAAGTTCGTACCCTCTCTCACATAGTTCGTACCCTCTCTAACAAAGTTCGTACCTTCTCTAACAAAGTTCCTACCCTCTCTCACAAAGTTCGCACCCCCTCTAAAAAAGTTTGTACCCTTTCCAAAAGAGTCCATACCCTCTGTACCAAAGTTCGTACCATCTCTAGCAAAGTTCGTACCCCCTTTAACAAACTTTGTACCCTGTCTCAAAAAGTTCGTATCGTCTCTAACAAAGTTCGTACCCCCTCTAACAAAGTTCGTACCTTTTCCACCAAAATATGTACCCTCTGTAACAAAGTTCTTACCCTCTCTAACAATGTTCGTACCCTCTCTCACAAAGTTCATACCTTTTCTCACAAAGTTCGTACCCTCTCTCATAAAGTTCATACAATCTTTGACAAAGTTCGTACCCTCTCCCAAAAAGTTCGTACCCTCTGTAACGAAGTTCCTACCTTTTTTAACAAAGTTAGTACCCCCTCTCACAAAGTTCATACCCTTTCAAACAAAATTTGTACCCTCCGTAACAAAGTTCGTACCCTCTCTACGAAACTTCGTACCCCCTCTCACAAAGTATGTACCAACTCTAACAAAGTTTGTACCATCTCTAACAAAGTTTGTACCTTATTTCAAAAAGTTCGTACACTCTCTAACAAAATTCGTACCATCTCTAACAAAATTCGTACCCTCTCTCACACAATCCGTACTCTCTCTAACAAAGTTTGTACCCCTTCTCACAAAGTTCGTACCCTCTCTAACAAAGTTCGTACCCTCTCTCACACAGTTCGTACCCTCTCTAACAAAGTTCATACCCACCCTAACAAAGTTCGTACCTTTTCTAACAAAGTTTGTACCCCCTCTAACAAAGTTCGTACCCTTTCCAACAAAGTCTGTACCCTCTCTCACAAGGTTCGTACCCCCTCTCACAAAGTTCGTACCCTCTTTAACAAAGTTCGTACCCTCTTGAACAAAGTTCGTACCCTCTGTAACTAATTCCGTACCTTCTCTTAAAAAGTTCGTACCCCCTCTAACTAATTTCGTACCTTCTCTCAAAAAGTTCGTACCCCCTCTAACAAAGTTTGTACCCTCTCTCACACAGTTGTTACCCTCTCTAACAAAGTTCGTACCTTCTCTAACAAAGTTTGTACCCCCTCTCAAAGAGTTCATACCTTCTCTAACAAAGTTCGTACCTTCTCTAAAGAAGTTCATACCCCCTCTAAGAAAGTTCGTACCCTCTCTAACAAAGTGTGTACCCTCTCTCACAAAGTTTGTACCCTCTCTAACAAAGTTCATACCTTCTCTCACAAAGTTCGTACCCCCTCTGAAAAAATTCGTACTATCTCTCACATAGTTCGTACCCTCTCTAACAAAGTTCATACCTTCTCGAACAAAGTTCGTACCCTCTCTCACAAAGTTCGTACCCTCTTTAACAAAGTTCGTACCCTTTCTAACAGAGTCCGTACCCTCTGTAAGAAAGTTCGTACCCTCTCTAACAAAGTCTGTACCCTCTCTAACAAAGTTCATACTTTCTCTAACAAAGTTCGTACCCTCTCTCACATAGTTCGTACCATCACTAACAAAGTTCGTACCTTCTCTAACAAAGTTCGTACACCCTCTAACAAAGTTTGTACCCTTTCCAAAAGAGTCCATACCCTCTATAACAAAGTTCGTACCATCTCTAGCAATGTCCGTACCATCTTTAGCAAAGTTCGTACCCCCTCTAACAAACTTTGTACCCTGTCCCAGAAAGTTCGTATCGTCTCTAACAAAGTTCGTACCCCCTCTAACAAAGTTCGTACCTTTTCCACCAAAATATGTACCCTCTGTAACAAAGTTCTTACCCTCTCTAACAATGTTCGTACCCTCTCTCACAAAGTTCATACCTTTTCTCACAAAGTTCGTACCCTCTCTCATAAAGTTCATACAATCTTTGACAAAGTTCGTACCCTCTCCCAAAAAGTTCGTACCCTCTGTAACGAAGTTCCTACCTTTTTTAACAAAGTTAGTACCCCCTCTCACAAAGTTCATACCCTTTCAAACAAAATTTGTACCCTCCGTAACAAAGTTCGTACCCTCTCTACGAAACTTCGTACCCCCTCTCACAAAGTATGTACCAACTCTAACAAAGTTTGTACCATCTCTAACAAAGTTTGTACCTTATTTCAAAAAGTTCGTACACTCTCTAACAAAATTCGTACCATCTCTAACAAAATTCGTACCCTCTCTCACACAATCCGTACTCTCTCTAACAAAGTTTGTACCCCTTCTCACAAAGTTCGTACCCTCTCTAACAAAGTTCGTACCCTCTCTCACACAGTTCGTACCCTCTCTAACAAAGTTCATACCCACCCTAACAAAGTTCGTACCTTTTCTAACAAAGTTTGTACCCCCTCTAACAAAGTTCGTACCCTTTCCAACAAAGTCTGTACCCTCTCTCACAAGGTTCGTACCCCCTCTCACAAAGTTCGTACCCTCTTTAACAAAGTTCGTACCCTCTTGAACAAAGTTCGTACCCTCTGTAACTAATTCCGTACCTTCTCTTAAAAAGTTCGTACCCCCTCTAACTAATTTCGTACCTTCTCTCAAAAAGTTCGTACCCCCTCTAACAAAGTTTGTACCCTCTCTCACACAGTTGTTACCCTCTCTAACAAAGTTCGTACCTTCTCTAACAAAGTTTGTACCCCCTCTCAAAGAGTTCATACCTTCTCTAACAAAGTTCGTACCTTCTCTAAAGAAGTTCATACCCCCTCTAAGAAAGTTCGTACCCTCTCTAACAAAGTGTGTACCCTCTCTCACAAAGTTTGTACCCTCTCTAACAAAGTTCATACCTTCTCTCACAAAGTTCGTACCCCCTCTGAAAAAATTCGTACTATCTCTCACATAGTTCGTACCCTCTCTAACAAAGTTCATACCTTCTCGAACAAAGTTCGTACCCTCTCTCACAAAGTTCGTACCCTCTTTAACAAAGTTCGTACCCTTTCTAACAGAGTCCGTACCCTCTGTAAGAAAGTTCGTACCCTCTCTAACAAAGTCTGTACCCTCTCTAACAAAGTTCATACTTTCTCTAACAAAGTTCGTACCCTCTCTCACATAGTTCGTACCATCACTAACAAAGTTCGTACCTTCTCTAACAAAGTTCGTACACCCTCTAACAAAGTTTGTACCCTTTCCAAAAGAGTCCATACCCTCTATAACAAAGTTCGTACCATCTCTAGCAATGTCCGTACCATCTTTAGCAAAGTTCGTACCCCCTCTAACAAACTTTGTACCCTGTCCCAGAAAGTTCGTATCGTCTCTAACAAAGTTCGTACCCCCTCTAACAAAGTTCGTACCTTTTCCAACAAAATATGTACCCTCTGTAACAAAGTTCTTACCCTCTCTAACAATGTTCATACACTCTCTAACAATGTTCGTACCCTCTCTCACAAAGTTCATACCTTTTCTCACAAAGTTCGTACCCTCTCTCATAAAGTTCATACAATCTCTGACAAAGTTCATACCCTCTCTAACAAAGTTCGTACCCTCTCTCACAAAGTTCGTCCCTTCTCTAATAAAGTCCTTACCCTCTCTACCAAAGTTTGTACCCTCTCTAACGAAGTTCCTACCTTTTTTAACAAAGTTAGTACCCCCTCTCACAAAGTTCATACCCTTCCAAACAAAATTTGTACCCTCTATAACAAAGTTCGTACCCTCTCTACGAAACTTCGTACCCCTTCTCATGAAGTTTGTACCATCTCCAACAAAGTTCGTACCTTATTTCACACAATTCGTACTCTCTCTAACAAAGTTTACACCCCCTATCACAAAATTCGTACCCTCTCTAACAAAGTTCGTACCCTTTCTAAGAAAAGTTCGTACCCTCTCTCACACAGTTTGTACCCTCTCTAACAAAGTTCGTACCATTTCTAACAAAGTTTGTACCCCTCTCACAAAGTTCGTACCCTCTGTAAACAAGTTCGTACCCTCTCTCACAAAGTTTGTACCCCCTCTCACAAAGCTCGAACCATCTCAAACAAAGTTCGTACCCTCTCTAACAAAGTTCGTACCCCCTCTCAGAGAGTTCATACCCACTCTCACAGAGTTCGTACCCCCTCTAACTAAATTCGTAGCCTCTCTAACAAAGTTCGTACCCTCTCTAATAGAGTTCGTATCTTCTCTCAAAAGTCCGTACCCCCTCTAACAAAGTTCGTACCCTCTCTAATAGAGTTCGTATCTTCTCTCAAAAGTCCGTACCCCCTCTAACAAAGTTCGTACCCTCTCTAATAGAGTTCGTATCTTCTCTCAAAAGTCCGTACCCCCTCTAACAAAGTTTGTACCCTCTCAAAAAAAATTTGTACCATCTTTAACAAAGTTCTTACCGTCTCCCACCGTCTCTCACATAGTTCGTGCCCTCTCTAACAAAGTTCGTATCTTCTCCAACAAAGTTTGCACCCCCTCTCACAAAGTTCGTACCCTTTCTAACAAAGTTCGTAGCCTCTCTCACACAGTTCGTACCCTCTCTAACAAAGTTCGTAGCCCCTCTAACAAAGTTCATACCCACTCTAACAAAATTCGTACCATCTTTAACAAAGTTCGTACCCTCTTTCACACAATTCGTACTCTCTCTAACAAAGTTCGTAGGCTCTATAACAAAGTTCGTACCCTCTCTCACAAAGTTTGTACCCTCTCTAACAAAGTTCGTACCCTATCTAACAAAGTTCGTACCTTTTCTAACAAAGTTTGTACCCCCTCTCACAAAGTTCGTACCCTTTCCTACAAAGTCTGTACCCTCTGTAACAAAGTTCGTACCCACTCTCACAAAGTTCATACCCTCTCTAACAAAGTTCGTACCCCCTCTCATGGAGTTCATACCCACTCTCACAGAGTTCGTACCCCCTCTAACTAATTTTGTAGCCTGTCTCACAAAGTTTGTACCCCCTCTAACAAAGTTCATACCCTGTCTAACAAAGTTGATACCTTCTCTAACAAAGTTCGTACCCCTTCTCACATAGTTCGTACTGTCTCTCACACAGTTCGTACCCTCTCTAACAAAAATCGTACCTTCTTTAACAAAGTTCGTACCCTCTCTCAAAACGTTCGTACCGCCTCTAAGCAAGTTCGTACCCTTTCCAACAGAGTCTGTACCCTCTATAACAAAGTTCGTACCCTCTCTATCAAAGTTCGTACCCCTTCTAATAAACTTCGTACCCCCTCTCACAAAATATGTACCAACTCTGACAAAGTTCGTACCCTCTCTAACAAAGTTCGTACCCCATCTCATAGAGTTCATACCCACTCGCACAGAGTTCGTACCCTCTCTAACTAATTCGTAGCCTCTCTAACAAAGTTCGTACCCTTTCTAGCAAAGTTCGTACTCCCTTTAACAAAATTCGTACCATCTCTAACAAACTTCGTACCCTCTCTCACACAATTCGTACTCTCTCTAACAAAGTTCATACTCTCTCTAACAAAGTTCGTACCTTCTCTAACAAAGTTCGTACCTTCTCTAACAAAGTTCGTACCTTCCCTAACAAATTTGTACCCCCTCTCACAAAGTTCGTACCCTCTCTAACTAAGTTCGTACCCTTTCTAACAAAGTTCGTACCCTCTCACACATAGTTCGTACCCTCTCTAACAAAGTTCATACCCTCTCTAACAAAGTTTGTACCCTTTCCAACAAAGACTGTACCATTTGTAAAAAAGTTCGTATCCTCTCCCACAAAGTTCGTACCCCTCTCACAAAGTTCGTACCCTGTCTAACAAAGTTGATACCTTCTCTAACAAAGTTCGTACCCCCTCTCACATAGTTCGTACCGTCTCTCACACAGTTCGTACCCTCTCTAACAAAAATCGTACCTTCTTTAACAAAGTTTGTACCCTCTCTTAAAAAGTTCGTACCGCCTCTAACCAAGTTCGTACCCTTTGCAACAGAGTCTGTACCCTTTGTAACAAAGTTCGTACCCTCTCTATCAAAGTTCGTACCCCTTCTAATAAACTTCGTACCCCCTCTCACAAAATATGTACCAACTCTAACAAAGTTCGTACCTTCTCTAACAAAGTTCGTACCCCATCTCACAGAGTTCAAACCCACTCGCACAGAGCTCGTACCCTCTCTAACTAATTTGTAGCCTCTCTAACAAACTTTGTACCCTTTCTAACAAAGTTCGTACTCCATCTAACAAAATTCGTACCATCTCTAACAAAGTTCATACCCTCTCTCACATAATTCGTACTCTCTCTAACAAAGTTCGTACCTTCTCTAACAAAGTTTGTACCCCCTCTCACAAAGTTCGTACCCTTTCTAACAAAGTTCGTACCCTCTCTCACATAGTTCGTACCCTCTCTAACAAAGTTTGTACCCTTTCCAACAAAGACAGTACCCTCTGTAAAAAAGTTCGTAACCTCTCTCACAAAGTTCGTACCCCCTCTCACAAAGTTCGTATCATCTCTAACAAAAATCGTACCCTTTCTAACAAAGTTTGTACCCCCTCTCATAGAGTTCATACCCACTCTCACAGAGTTCGTACCCTCTCTAACAAAGTTCGTACCCTCTTTAACAGATTTCATACCTTCTCTCAAAAGTTTGTACTCCCTCTAACAGAGTTCGTACCTTTTCTAACAAAGTTTGTACCCTCTCTTACAAAGTTCGTACCCTTTCCTAGAAAGTCTGTACCCTTTGTAACAAAGTTTGTACCCACTCTCACAAAGTTCGTACGCTCTTTAACAAAGTTCGTACCCTCTCTCTCAAAGTTCTTATTCTCTCAAACAAAGTTCGTACCCTCTCTAGAAAAGTTCGTACCTTCTCTAACAAAGTTCTTGCGCTCTCTAACAAAGTTCTTACCCTCTCTCTCAAAGTCCGTAATCTCTCCAACAAAGTTCGTACGCCCCCTAAAAAAGTACGTACCCTCTCTAACAAAGTCTGTACCATCTCTAGCAAAGTCCAAACCATCTCTAGCAAAGTTCGTACTATCTGTAACAAAGTTCATACCCCTTCTCAAAAAGTTCGTACCATTTCTAACAAAGTTCGTACACACACTGATAAAGTTCGTACCCCCTCTAACAATGTTCTTACATTCTTTCACAAAGTTCGTACCATCTTAAACAAAGTTCGTACCCTCTCTCACAAAGTTCGTACTCTCTATAACAAAGTTCTTGCGCTCCCTAACAAAGTTCGTACCCTCTCTCTCAAAGTTCATATTCTCTCCAACAAAGTTCGTACCCTCTCTAGAAAAGTTCGTACGCCCTCTAAACAAGTTTGTACCCTCTCTAACAAGTCCGTACCATCTTTAGTAAAGTCCAGACCATCTCTAGCAAAGTTCGTACCCTCTCTAACAAAGATCGTACCCCCTCTCACAAAGTTCGTACCCCTTCTAACAAAGTTCTTACGCTCTCTAACAAAGTTCGTACCCTCTCTCTCAAAGTTCGTATTCTCTCAAACAAAGTTCGTACCTTTTCAAATAAAGTTTGTACCCCCTCTAACAAAGTTCGTACCCTTTCCAACAAAGTCTGTACCCTTCGCAACAAAGTTCGTAACCCCCTCTCACAAAGTTCGTACCATCTCTGACAAAGTTCGTACCCCCTCTCACAGAGTTCATACCCCCTCTAACTAATTTCGTAGCCTCTCTAATAAAGTTCGTACCCTCTCTAATAAAGTTCGTACCTTCTCTAACAAAGTTTGTACCCCCTCTCACAAAGTTCGTTACCTCTTTAACAAAGTTCGTACCCTCTCTCACAAAGTTCGTTACCTCTCTAACAAAGTTCGTACCTGATTCGTGTCCCAATTGGTGTATCAACTGATTCATGTCCAGCTGGTGTTCCTTGATTGAGGGAGTAATCAACAAAATTTATAACCTATATCACCATGCATTAGGATAGCTTTAGCTAATATAGAATAGTGGCTCTAGGATCGTTCACTGGGAAGGGTTTTCAACTCACAACTGATACTAATTCATGGTTAAATTGGTGCTTTTTCATTTCAAGGTTAGCTTAAGAAAAAACACAAACTTTGGTTGAAAAAGGTTTTGTTTCAAGCTAACTAAAAAGAAAGTAATGGAAATTACTTATGAAGAAAAGCATTCCTTGGAGGTTTAGGTTCACAGGGGAGGCTCCTTATGCAAAAACAGAGCTCCGGTCACTTGGTTCATTTCCTCACATTAGAGAATTAACATATAGTCAATTCTCTAACCGGTGTTGTACAGATGCTTCCCTTTAATGGATTTCAGCACTAATTCCCTCTCACTGATGCAACTTGCAATGACTCGTGCCTCTCACCTAGCATTTGCCATTCAAGGTGATCATTAACCTTGAACTTCCCTTCTCAAGCTCGCAAGAGATAACTAATGGATGTCTCTTTGGAGTCCAAAAGCTTACCAAGTGTTGGCAATTCTAGAAAATCCCACCTTCAAGTCACCTCCCAAAAGCTCGCAAGAGGTAAACTAGTGCATCTCCATGAACGGAGATCACTTGCCTTACCAAGTGTTGGCTCAGGTGAATTGAAGGTGTTTTAAGTTAACTAAAAACATAGAAATCATTAATGGGTCACACTTTCTCTTCATTAATGGCTGAAACAACAAAACTACTAATTCTTGCAGTTGGAACCTTCCCCGGCAACCTTAGCTCCAAGGAACTAAAAGCCTAGCCACTCATTCTCTGAGGAAACTTCCTTAGAGCTTGTTTGGCTAGTAAGAGAAATACAATCAAAATGGGAAGGTAAGGTATAGAAAAGCTCTAAATTTTCCTTCCTTAAAAAACTATACAAAGTTGTCTGAGAACAAGCTTCCGTCTTTTTTTCAATGGAAACTTACAAGCATTAAATATGAGTTTATTTACCCTTTGTTCTTACTTAAAGACTAAGGAATCCTATGATAGGTGGGTTACAAGGAGAGTTTGGGGATTTAGACATCAAATATCTAAAGCAAAAAATCTCAAAATTTCGGTCGCAAATATCGGGAAGCTTCAGGAGAATTTCGCAGCTGTGCAAGAGGGCTGCGAAATTTCGCAGCATAAAGGACACCATCTCGCAGCCGTGCGAAATTTGCCTTCAGCTTGGAGTGATCGGCTTCCAATGGCGGTAACTCCTTCATTTCAACTCTGAATCACGCACCGTTTGAAGCATTGGACTCTTGACTTCCTGAGCTTTGAAATGGTATATAGCATGTAGAAAATAGACTCCGGGAAGTGCTCCAAAAGTGCAAAAGAAGACTGCAGCTGCTGTCCTCTGTTTTTCTTCATGACAGATTTCTCTTTGCTTCCCCTCCTTGCATTCCGGATTTGCTTATGGCAAAGGACTTTAAAGCTTCAAGGCTTTGGTTCTTCATGTTTCTGAGCTTTCCATTGCTTTGCCATGGATTCCAAAGAACTCTCCTCAATCTTGGATTGCTTTGGTGATCAAGTTACTAACAAAAACACCAAAATTACACACTTTGATTAGAAATGATTGCAAAGGTCCTTAATATGTTAATTGGGTTAAAAGGTAATAACTACTACTCAAAAGTGTTTAAAAGAGTTAATTACAAGCTTACAAAATAGCACTTTTTGAGTAGTAATCAGTACCCCCTCTAACGAAGTTTGTACCCCCCTCAAAAAGTTCGTACCCTTTCTAACAAAGTTCGTACCCTTTCTAACAAAGTTCGTACACTTTCTAACAAAGTATGTTCCCCCTCTCACAAAGTTTGTACCTTTTCTAACAAAGTATGTTCCCTCTCTCACAAAGTTCGTACAATCTCTAACAAAGTTCGTACCCCCTCTCTCAGAGTTCATACCCACTCTCAAAGAGTTCAAACCTTCTCTAAAAAAGTTCGTACCCTCTTTGAAAAAATTTGTACCATCTCTAACAAAGTTCGTACCTTCCCTAACAAAGTTCGTACCCTCTCTCTCAAAGTTTGTATTCTCTCAAACAAAGTTTGTACCCTCTCTAGAAAAGTTCATACGCCCTCTAAAAAAGTTCGTACCATCTCCAGCAAAGTGCAGACCATCCCTAGCAAAGCTTGTACCCTCTCTTACAAAGTTCGTACCCCCTTTCACAAAGTTCGTACCCTCTCTGACAAAGTTCATACCCCCTCTAACAAAGTTCTTACCCTCTCTAACAAAGTTCGTACCATTTCTTACAAAGTTCGTACCCTCTCTAACAAAGTTCGTATCCTTTCTAACAAAGTTCATACCTTCTCTAACAAAGTTCGTACCCTTTCTAACAAATTTCGTACCCCCTCTCACAAAGTTCATGCCATCTCTAACAACGTTCGTACCCTCTCTCACGAAGCTCGTACCCCCTCTAACAAAGTTCTCACTCTTTCTCACAAAGTTCGTACCATTCTAGCAAAGTTCTCACCCTCTCTAACAAAGTTCGTACCTTCTCTAACAAAGTTCATACCCCCTCTCATAAAGTTCGTACCTTCTCCAAACAAGTTCGTACCCTCTGCAACAAAGTTCGTGCCCTCTCTAACAAAATTTGTACCATCTCTAACAAAGTTCGTACCCTCTCTCACACAGTTCGTACCCTCTTTAACAAAGTTCATACCTTCTCTAACAAAGTTTGTACCCTCTCTCTCAAAGTTCTTATTCTCTCAAACAAAGTTCGTACCCTCCCTAAAAAAGTTTGTACGCCCTCTAAAAAAGTTCGTACCCTCTCTAACAAAGTTCGTACCTCCTCTCACAAAGCTCGTACCATCTCTAACAAAGTTCGTACCCTCTCTGACAAAGTTTGTACCCTCTTTGACAAAGTTCGTACCCCCTCTAACAAAGTTCTTACCCTCTCTAACAAAGTTTGTACCATTTCTAACAAAGTTTGTACCCTCTCTAACAAAGTTCGTATCCTTTCTAACAAACTTCGTACCTTCTCTAACAAAGTTCGTACCCATTCTAACAAATTTCGTACCCTCTCTCACACAGTTCGTACCCTCTCTAACAAAGTTCGTACCATCTTTAACAAAGTTTGTACCCCCTCTCACAAAGTTCGTACCCTCTCTAACAAAATTCGTACCATCTCTAACAAAGTTTGTACCCTTTATCATAGAGTTCGTGCCCTCTCTGACAAAGTTCGTACCTTCTGTAACAAAGTTCGTACCCCTCTCAGAGATTTCATACCCCCTCTAACTAATTTCGTAGCCTCTCTAAAAAACTTCGTACCTTCGATTAAAAAGTTCGTACCCTTTCTAACAAAGTTCGTACCTCCTCTAACAAAGTTCGTAGCTTCTCTAACAAAGTTTGTACCCCTTCTCACAAAGTTCGTTACCTCTCTAACAAAGTTTGAACCATCTCTCAAAAAGTTCGCACCCTCTTTAACAAAGCTCAGACCCACTCTAACAAAGTTCGTACATTTTATAACAAAGTTTATACTCCCTCTAACAAAGTTTATTCCTATGCAACAAAGTTCGTACCCCCTCTCACAAAGTTCGTACCATCTCTAACAAAGTTTGTACCCTCTCTAAAAAATTTCGTACCCCCTCTAACTAATTTCGTAGCCTCTCTAACAAACTTCGTACTTTCGATCAAAAAGTTCATACCCTCTCTAACAAAGTTTGTACCTTCTCTAACAAAGTTCGTACCCCCTCTCACAAAGTTCGTTACCTCTCTAACAAAGTTCGTACCCCCTCTAACAAAGTTTGTACCCCATCTTAAAAAGTTCGTACCCTTTCTAACAAAGTACATACTGATTACTACTCAAAAAGTGCTATTTCATAGCTTGTAATTAACTCTTTTAAACACTTTTGAGTAGTAGTTATTACCTTTTAACCCAATTAACATATTAAGGACCCTTGCAATCAATTCTAATCAAAGTGTGTAAGTTTTGGTGTTTTTGTTAGCAATTTGATCACCAAAGCAATCCAAGATTGAGGAGAGTTCTTTGGAATCCATGGCAAAGCTTTTGGAAAGCTCAGAAACATGAAGAACCAAAGCCTTGAAGCTTTAAAGTCCTTTGCCATAAGCAAATCCGGAATGTAAGGAGGGGAAGCAAAGAGAAATCTACCATGAAGCAAAACAGAGGACAGCAGCTGCAGTCTTCTTTGACACTTTTGGAGCACTTCCCGCAGTCCATTTTCTACATTCTATATACCATTTCAAAGCTCAGGAAGTCCAGAATCCAATGCTTCAAACAATGCGCGATTCAAAGTTGAAATGAAGGAGTTACAGCCATTGGAAGTCGATCACTCCAAGCTGAAGGAAAATCTTGCACGGCTGCGAAATGGTGTCCTTTTGCTGCGAAATTTCGCAGCCTTTTTGGACAACTGCGAAATTCCTCCTGAAGCTTCCCGATATTTGCGACCGACATCTTGAGATATTTTGCTTTAGATATTTGATGTCTAAATCCCCAAACTCTCCTTGTAACCCACCTATTATAGGATTCTTTAGTCTTTAAGTAAGAACTAAAGGGTGAATAACCCCATATATATGCTTGTAAGTTTCCATCAAAAGGGAGACGGAAGCTTGTTCTCAGACAACTTTTGTATAGTTTTGGAAGGAAGTAAAATTCAGGGCTTTTCTATACCTTACCTTCCCATTTTGATTGTATTTTCTTACTAGCCAAACAAGCTCTGAGGAAGCTTCCTCAGAGAATGAGTGGCTAAGCTTTTAATTCCTTGGAGCTAAGGTTGCCGGGGACGGTTTCAACTGCAAGAATTGGTAGTTTTGTTGTTTCAGCCATTAATGAAGAGTAAGCGCCGCCCATTAATGATTTCTATGTTTTTAGTTAAGTTAAAACACCTTGCAATTCACCTGAGCCAACACTTGGTAAGGCAAATGATCTCCGTCCATGGAGATGCACTAGTTTACCTCTTGCGAGCTTTTGGGAGGTGACTTGAAGGTGGGATTTTCTTGAATTGCCAACACTTGGTAAGCTTTTGGACTCCAAGGAGACATCCATTAGTTATCTCTTGCGAGCTTGAGAAGGGAAGTCCAAGGTTAATGATCACTTTGAATGGCAAATGCTAGGTGAGAGGCACGAGCCATTCCAAGTTGCATAAGTGAGAAGGATTTAGTGCTGAAATCCATTAGAGGGTAGGATCTGTACAACACCGGTTAGAAGATTAACTATATGTTAATTCTCTAATGCGAGAAAAGGAACCAAGTGACCGAAGCTCTGTTTTTGCATGAGGAACCTCCCCTATGAACCTAAAGCTCCAAGGAATGCTTTTCTTCATAAGTAATTTCCACTACTTTCTTTTTAGTTAGCTTGAAACTAAACCTTTTTCAACCAAAGTTTGTGTTTTCTTCTTAAGCTAACCTTGAAATGAAAAAGCACAAAATTAACTATGAATTGGTATCAGTTGTGAGTTGAAAACCCTTCCCAGTGAACGATCCTAGAGCCACTATGCTATATTAGCTAAAGTTATCCCAATGCATGGTGATATAGGTTATAAATTTTGTTGATTACTCCCTCAATCAAGGAGCACCAGCTGGACGTGAATCAGCTGAGACACCAATTGGGCATGAATCACATACCTTTTCTAACAAAGTATGTTCCCCCTCTCATAAAGTACGCACCATCTATAACAAAGTTTGTACCCTCTCTAACAAAGTTCGTACCCCCTCTCTTAGAGTTCATACCCACTCTCATAGAGTTCAAACCTTCCCTAACAAAGTTCGTACCCTCTGTAACAAAGTTTGTACCCTCTCTGAAAAAATTTGTACCATCTCTAACAAAGTTCATACCTTCTCTCTCAAAGTTCGTATTCTCTCAAACAAAGTTCGTACCCTCTCTAGAAAAGTTCCTACGCCCTCTAAAAAAGTTCGTACCATCTCTAACAAAGTGCAGACCATCCCTAGCAAAGCTCGTACTCTCTCTAACAAAGTTCGTAACCCTTTTCACAAAGTTCGTACCATCTCTAACAAAGTTCCTACCGTCTCTAACAAAGTTCGTACCCACTCTAACAAAGTTCGTACCCCCTCTAACAAAGTTCTTACCCTCTCTAACAAAGTTCCTACCATTTCTTACAAATTTCGTACCCTTTCTAACAAAGTTTGTATCCTTTTTAACAAAGTTCGTACCTTCTCTAACAAAGTTCGTACCCTTTCTAACAAATTTCGTACCCCCTCTCACAAAGTTCGTACCATCTCTCACAACGTTCGTACCCTTTCTGACGAAGCTCATACCCCCTCTAACAAAGTTCTCACTCTTTCTCACAAAGTTCGTACCATCTCTAGCAAAGTTCTCACCCTCTCTAATAAAGTTAGTATCCTTTCTAAAAAAGTTCGTACCTTCTCTAACAAAGTTCATACCCCCTCTCACAAAGTTCGTACCTTCTCTAAAAAAGTTCGTACCCTCTCCAACAAAGTTCGTACCCTTTCTAACAAAATTTGTACCATCTCTAACAAAGTTCGTACCCTCTCTAACAAAGTTCGTACCTTCTCCAACAAAGTTCGTACCCTCTCTCTCAAAGTTCTTATTCTCTCAAACAAAGTTCGTACCCTCCCTAGAAAAGTTCGTACGCCCTCTAATAAAGTCCGTTCCATCTCTAGCAAAGTGCAGCCTATCTTTAGCAAAGTTCTTACCCTCTCTAACAAAGTTCGTACCCCCTCTCACAAAGCTCGTACCATCTCCAACAAAGTTCGTACCCTCTCTGACAAAGTTCGTACCCCCTCCAACAAAGTTCTTACCCTCTCTAACAAAGTTCGTACCATTTCTAATAAAGTTCGTACCCTCTCTAACAAAGTTCGTATCCTTTCTAACAAAGTTCGTACCTTCTCTAACAATGTTCGTACCCATTATAACAAATTTCGTACCCTCTCTCACACAGTTCGTACCCTCTCTAAGAAAGGTCGTACCTTCTCTAACAAAGTTTGTACCCCCTCTCACAAAGTTCGTACCCTCTACAACAAAATTCGTACCATCTCTAACAAAGTTAGCACCCTCTATCACACAGTTTGTGCCCTCTCTAACAAAGTTCATACCTTCTGTAACTAAGTTCGTACGCCCTCTCAGAGAGTTCATACCCCCTCTAACTAATTTCGTAGCCTCTCTAATAGACTTCGTACCTTCGATCAAAAAGTTCGTACCCTCTCTAACGAAGCTCGTACCTCCTCTAACAAAGTTCGTAGCTTTTCTAACAAAGTTCGTACCCCCTCTCACAAAATTCGTTACCTCCCTAATAAAGTTCGTACCCTCTCTAACAAAGTTTGTACCCTCTCTAACAAAGTTTGTACCCCCTCTCAAAAAGTTCGCACCCTCTCTAACAAAGCTCATACCCACTCTAACAAAGTTCGTACCTTTTATAACAAAGTTTATACTCCCTCTAACAAAGTTCGTACCCTTTCCAAAAAAGTCTGTACCCTATGCAACAAAGTTCGTACCCCCTCTCACAAAGTTCGTACCCCCTCTCAAAAAGTTCGTACCCTTTCTAACAAAGTTCGTACCCTTTCTAACAAAGTATGTACCTTTTCTAACAAAGTATGTTCCCCCTCTCACAAAGCTCGTACCATCTCTAACAAAGTTCGTACCCCCTCTCTCAGAGTTCATACCCACTCTCATAGAGTTCAAACCTTCTCTAAAAAAGTTCGTACCCTCTTTGAAAAAATTCGTACCATCTCTAACAAAGTTCATACCATCTCTAAACAAGTTTGCACCCCCTCTCACAAAGTTCGTACCCTCTCTCACAATGTCCATACCCTCTCTAAAAAGTTCATACCCCCTTTCACAAAGTTCGTACGCTCTTTAACAAAGTTCGTAACCTCTTTAACAAAGTTGGTACCCTCTCTCAAATAGTTCGTACCCTCTCTAACAAAGTACACATCTTCTCTAACAAAGTTCGTACCCCTTCTCACAAAGTTCGTACCCTCTCTAACAAAGTTCGTACATTTCCTAACAAAGTTTGTACCCCCCTCTCACAAAGTTCATACCCTTTCAAACAAAGTCTGTACCCTCGGTAACAAAGTTCATACCCTCTCTCAGAAACTTCGTACCCCTCTCACACAGTTCGTACCTTGTCTAACAAAGTCCGTACCATCTTTAGCTAAGTTCGTAGCCCCTCTAACAAATTTCGTATCCTGTCTCAGAAAGTTCGTACCGTCTCTAACAAAGTTCGTACCCCCGCTAACAAAGTTCATACCCTCTCTAACAAAATTCGTACCATCTTTAACAAAGTTCGTACCCTCTCTCCCACAGTTCGCACCCTCTCTAACAAAGTTTGTACCCCTTCCCACAAAGTTCGTACCTTCTCTAACAAAGTTCGTACCTTCTCTAAGAAAGTTCGTACCCCCTCAAACAAAGTTCGTACCCCCTCTAACAAAATTCGTACCTTCTCTAACAAAGTTCGTACCCTCTCTAACAAAGTTCGTACCATCTCTAACAAAGTTCGTACCCTCTCTCACACAGTTTGTACCATCTCTCACACAGTTGGTAACCTCTCTAACAAAGTTCCTACCTTCTCTAACAAAGTTTGTACCCCCTCTCACAAAGTTCGTACCCTCTCTAAAAAAGTTTGTACCCCTTCTTACAAAGTTCGTACCCTCTCTAACAAAGTTCGTACCCTCTCTTACATAGTTCGTACCTTCTCTAACAAAGTTCGTACCCTCTACAAGAAAGTTCGTACCCCCTCTCACAAAGTTCGTACGCTCTTTAACAAATTTCGTACCCTCTCTAACAAAGTTCGTACCCTCTCTCACAAAGTTCGTAACCTCTCTCACAATGTTCGTACCCCCTCTAAAAAACTAGGCACCTTCTCTAACAAACATCGTACCCCCTCCCATAAGGTTCGTAACCTTTCTAACAAAGTTTGTACCTTTTCTAACAAAGTTTGTACCCTCTCTCACAAAGTTCATACCCTTTCCAACAAAGTCTGTACCCTCGGTAACAAACTTCATACCCTCTCTCAGAAAGTTCGTACCCCTCTCACATAGTTCGTACCATCTGTAACAAAGTTGGTACCCTCTCTCAAATAGTTCGTATCCTCTCTAACAAAGTACGCACCTTCTCTAACAAAGTTCGTACCCCTTCTCACAAAGTTTGTACCCTCCCTAACAAAGTTCGTACATTTCCTAACAAAGTTTGTACCCCCCTCTCACAAAGTTCATACCCTTTCAAACAAAGTCTGTACCCCCGGTAACAAAGTTCATACCCTCTCTCAGAAACTTCGTACCCCTCTCACACAGTTCGTACCCTATCCAACAAAGTTCGTACCATCTCTAGCTAAGTTCATAGCCCCTCTAACAAATTTCGCATCTTGTCTCAGAAAGTTCGTACTGTCTCTAACAAAGTTCGTACCCTCTCTAACAAAATTCGTACCATCTCTAACAAAGTTCATACCCTCTCTCCCATAGTTCGCACCCTCTCTCCCACAGTTCGCACCCTCTCTAACAAAGTTTGTACCCTTTCCCACAAAGTTCGTACCCTGTCTAACAAAGTTCGTACCCTCTCTCACACAGTTCGCACCCTCTCTAACAAAGTTCGTACCCCCTTTAACAAAGTTCGTACCCCCTTTAACAAAATTCGTACCTTCTCTAACAAAGTTCGTACCCACTCTCACACAGTTCATACCCTCTCTAACAAAGTTCGTACCATCTCTAACAAAGTTCGTACCCTCTCTCACATAGTTCGTACCATCTCTCACACAGTTCGTACCATCTCTAACAAAGTTCGTACCCCCTCTCACACAGTTTGTACCCTCTTTCACACAGTTCGTAACCTCTCTAACAAAGTTCCTACCTTGTCTAACAAAGTTTGTACCCCCTCTTACAAAGTTCGTACCCTCTCCAACAAAGTTTGTACCCCTTCTCACAAAGTTCATACCCTCTCTAACAAAGTTCGTACCATCTCTAACAAAGTTTGTACCCCTTCTCACAAAGTTCGTACCCTCTCTAACAAAGTTTGTACCCTCTCTTACATAGTTCGTACCCTCTTTGACAAAGTTCGCACCCTCTCTAAGAAAGTTCGTACCCCCTCTCACAAAGTCCGTACCCTCTTTAATAAAGTTCGTACCCTCTCTCACAATGTTCGTACCCTCTCTAACAAACTAGGCACCTTTTTTAACAAACTTCGTACCCTCTCCCATAAGGTTCGTACCCTTTCTAACAAAGTTTGTACCCTCTCTCACAAAGTTCATACCGTTTCCAACAAAGTCTGTACCCTCGGTAACAAACTTCATACCCTCCCTTAGAAAGTTCGTACCCCTCTCACACAGTTCGTACCCTCTCTAACAACGTCCGTACCATCTCTAGCAAAGTTTGTACCCCCTCTAACAAATTTCGTATCCTGTCTCAGAAAGTTTGTACCGTCTCTAACAAAGTTCGTACTCCCTCTAACAAAGTTCGTAAACTCTCTAACAAAATTCGTACCATCTCTAACAAAGTTCGTACCCTCTCTCTCACAGTTCGTACCCTCTTCAACAAAGTTCGTACCTTCTCTAACAAAGTTGTACCCCTTCTCACAAAGTTGTACCCCTTCTCACAAAGTTCGTACCCTCTCTAACAAAGTTCATACCCTCTCTAACAAAGTTCGTACGCTCTCTAACAAAATTCATACCATCTCTAACAAAGTACGTACCCTCCCTAACAAAGTTCGTACCCTCTCTAACAAAGTTCGTACCATCTCTAACAAAGTTCATACCCTCTCTCACACAGTTCGCAACCTCTCTAACAAAGTTCCTACCTTCTCTAACAAAGTTTGTACCCCCTCTCACAAAGTTCGTACCCTCTCTAACAAAGTTTATACCCCTTCTCACAAAGTTCGTACCCTATCTAACAAAGTTCGTACGCTCTCTTACATAGTTCGTACCCCCTCTCACAAAGTTCGTACGCTCTTTAACAAATTCCGTACCCTCTCTAACAAAGTTCGTACCCTCTCTCACAAAAGTTCATACCCTCTCTGACAATGTTCGTACCCTCTCTAACAAACTAGGCACCTTCTCTAACAAACTTTGTACCCCCTCCAATAAGGTTCGTACCCCTTCTAACAAAGTTTGTACCCTCTCTCACAAAGTTCATACCCTTCCCAACAAAGTCTGTACCCTCGGTAGCAAACTTCATACCCTCTCTCAGAAAGTTCGTACCCCTCTCACACAGTTCGTACCCTCTGTAACAAAGTTGGTACCCTCTCTCAAATAGTTCGTACCCTCTCTAACAAAGCACGCACCTTCTCTAACAAAGTTCGTACCCCTTCTCACAAAGTTCGTACCCTCCCTAACAAAGTTCGTACATTTCCTAACAAAGTTTGTACCCCCCTCTCATAAAGTTCATACCCTTTCAAACAAAGTTTGTACCCTCGGTAACAAAGTTCATACCCTCTCTCAGAAACTTCATAGCCCTCTCACACAGTTCGTACCCTGTCTAACAAAGTCCGTACCATCTCTAGCTAAGTTCGTAGCCCCTCTAACAAATTTCGTATCCTGTCTCAGAAAGTTCGTACCCTCTCTCACAATGTCTGTACCCTCTCTAACAAAGTTTGTACCCCCTCTCACGAATTTCATAAGCTCTTTAACAAAGTCCGTACCCTCTCTAACAAAGTGCGTACCCTCTCTCACAAAGTTTGTACCCTCTCTCACACAGTTCGTACCCTCTCGAACAAAGTTCCTACCTTCTCTAACAAAGTTTGTACCCCCTCTCACAAAGTTCGTACCCTCTCTAACAAAGTTTGTACCCCTTCTCACAAAGTTCGTACTCTCTCTAAACAGTTCGTACCCTCTCTTACAATGTTCGTACCCTCTCTAAAAAACTAGGCACCTTCTCTAACAAACTTCGTACCCCCTCCTATAAGGTTCGTACCCTTTCTAAGAAAGTTTGTACCCTCTCTCACAAAGTTCATACCCTTTCCAACAAAGTCTGTACCCTCGGTAACAAACTTCATACCCTCTCTCAGAAAGGTCGTACCCCTCTCACACAGTTCGTACCCTCTCTAACAACGTCCGTACCATCTCTAGCAAAGTTTGTACCCCCTCTAACAAATTTCGTATCCTGTCTCCGAAAGTTTGTACCGTCTCTAACAAAGTTCGTACTCCCTCCAACAAAGTTCGTAAACTCTCTAACAATATTCGTACCATCTCTAACAAAGTTCGTACCCTCTCTCTCACTGTTCGCACCCTCTCTAACAAAGTTCGTACCTTCTCTAACAAAGTTGTACCCCTTCTCTCAAAGTTCGTACCCTCTCTAACAAAGTTCGTTCCATCTCTCACACAGTTTGTACCCTCTTTAACAAAGTTCGAACCTTGTCTAAGAAAGTTCGTACCTCTTCTAACAAAGTTCGTACCCTCTCTAACAAAATTCATACCATCTTTGACAAAGTTCGTACCCTCTCTAACAAAGTTCGTACCCTCTCTAAAAAAGTTCATACCATCTCTAACAAAGTTCATACCCTCTCTCACACAGTTCATAACCTCTCTAACAAAGTTCCTACCTTCTCTAACAAAGTTTATACCCCCTCTTACAAAGTTCGTACCGTCTCTAACAAAGTTTGTACCCCTTCTCACAAAGTTCGTACCCTCTCTAACAAAGTTCGTACCCTCACTTACATAGTTCGTACCCTCTCTAACAAAGTTCGTACCCTCTCTAAGAAAATTCGTACCCCCTCTCACAAAGTTCGTACGCTCTTTAACTAATTCCGTACCCTCTCTCACAAAGTTCGTACCCTCTCTCACAATGTTCGTACCCTCTCTAACAAAGTTCGTACCCTCTCTCTCACAGTTCGTACCCTCTCTAACAAAGTTCGTACCTTCTCTAACAAAGTTGTACCCCTTCTCACGAAGTTCGTACCCTCTCTAACAAAGTTCGAACCTTCTCTAAGAAAGTTCGTACGCTCTCTAACAAAATTCATACCATCTCTAACAAAGTTCGTACCCTCCCTAACAAAGTTCGTACCCTCTCTAACAAAGTTTGTACCCTCTCTCACAAAGTTCATACCCTTTCCAACAAAGTCTGTACCCTTGGTAACAAACTTCATACCCTCTGTCAGAAAGTTCGTACCCCTCTCACACAATTCGTACCCTCTGTAACAAAGTTGGTACCCTCTCTCAAATAGTTTGTACCCTTTCTAACAAAGTACGCACCTTCTCTAACAAAGTTCGTACCCCTTCTCACAAAGTTCGTACCCTCCCTAACAAAGTTCGTACATTTCCTAACAAAGTTTGTACCCCCCTCTCACAAAGTTCATACCCTTTCAAACAAAGTCGGTACCCTCGGTAACAAAGTTCATACCCTCTCTCAGAAACTTCGTACCCCTCTGACACAGTTCGTACCCTGTCTAACAATGTCCGTACCATCTCTAGCAAAGTTTGTACCCCCTCTAACAAATTTCGTATCCTATCTCAGAAAGTTTGTACCGTCTCTAACAAAGTTTGTACTCCCTCTAACAAAGTTCGTAAACTCTCTAACAAAATTCGTACCATCTCTAACAAAGTTCGTACCATCTCTCTCACAGTTCGAACCCTCTCTAACAAAGTTCGTACCTTCTCTAACAAAGTTGTACCCCTTCTCAGAAAGTTCGTACCCTCCCTAACAAAGTTCATACCCTCTCTCACACAGTTCGTACCCTCTCTAACAAAGTTCGAACCTTCTCTAAGAAAGTTGGTACGCCTTCTAACAAAGTTCGTACCCTCTCTAACAAAATTCATACCATCTCTAATAAAGTTCGTACCCTCTCTAACAAAGTTCGTACCATCTCTAACAAAGTTCATACCCTCTCTCACATAATTCGTACCCTCTTAACAAAGTTCATACCTTCTCTAACAAAGTTTGTACCCCCTCTCACAAAGTCCATACCCTCTCTAACAATGTCCGTACCCTCTCTAACAAGGTTTGTACCATCTCCAACAAAGTTCATACCCTCTCTCACACAGTTCGCAACCTCTCTAACAAAGTTTCTACCTTCTCTAACAAAGTTTGTACCCCCTCTCACAAAGTTCGTACCCTCATTAAAAAAGTTTGTACCCCTTCTTACACAGTTCGTACCCTCTCTAACAAAGTTCATACCCTTTCTTACATAGTTCGTACCCTCTCTAACAAAGTTTGTACCCTCTCTAAGAAAGTTCGTACCCCCTCTCACAAAGTTCGTACGCTCTTTAACAAATTCCGTACCCTCTCTAACAAAGTTCATACCCTTCCCAACAAAGTCTGTACCCTCGGTAGAAAACTTCATACCCTCTCTCAGAAAGTTCATACCCCTCTCACATAGTTCGTACCCTTTGTAACAAAGTTCGTACCCTCTCTAACAAAGTACGCACCTTCTCTAACAAAGTTCGTAGCCCTTCTCACAAAGTTCGTACCCTCCTTAAGAAAGTTCGTACATTTCCTAACAAAGTTTGTACCCCCCTCTCACAAAGTTCATACCCTTTCAAACAAAGTCTGTAGCCTCGGTAACAAAGTTCATACCCTCTCTTAGAAACTTCGTACCACTCTCACACTGTTCGTACCTGTCTAACAAAGTCCGTACCATCTCTAGCTAAGTTCGTAGCCCCTGTAACAAATTTCGTATCCTGTCTCAGAAAGTTCGTACCGTCTCTAACAAAGTTCGTACCCCCGCTAACAAAGTTCGTACTCTCTCTAACAAAATTTGTACCATCTCTAACAAAGTTCGTACCCTCTCTAAAAAAGTTCGTACCCTCTCTCACACAGTTCGTAACCTATCTAACAAAGTTTGTACCCCCTCTCACAAAGTTCGTACCCTCTCTAACAAAGTTTGCACCCCGTCTCACAAAGTTCGTACCCTCTCTAACGAAGTTCGTACGCTCTCTTACATAGTTCGTACGCTCTCTAAGAAAGTTCATACCCTCTCTAAGAAAGTTCGTACCCCCTCTCACAAAGTTCGTACGCTCTTTAACAAATTCTGTACCCTCTCTAACAAAGTTCGTACCCTCTCTAACAAACTAGGCACCTTCTCTAACAAACTTCGTACCCTTTCCCATAAGGTTCGTACCCTTTCTAACAAAGTTTGTACCCTCTCTCACAAAGTTCATACCCTTTCCAACAAAGTCTGAACCCTCGGTAACAAACTTCATACCCTCTCTCAGAAAGTTCGTACCCCTCTCACACAATTCGTACCCTCTGTAACAAAGTTGGTACCCTCTCTCAAATAGTTCCTACCCTCTCTAACCAAAGTACGCACCTTCTCTAACAAAGTTCGTACCCTCCCTAACAAAGTTTGTACCCCCCTCTCACAAAGTTCATACCCTTTGAAACAAAGTCGGTACCCTCGGTAACAAAGTTCATGCCCTCTCTCAGAAACTTCGTACCCCTCTGACACAGGTCGTACCCTGTCTAACAACGTCCATACCATCTCTAGCAAAGTTTGTACCCCCTCTAACAAATTTCGTATCCTATCTCAGAAAGTTTGTACCGTCTCTAACAAAGTTTGTACTCCCTCTAACAAAGTTCGTAAAGTCACTAACAAAATTTGTACCAACTCTAACAAAGTTCGTACCATCTCTCTCACAGTTCAAACCCTCTCTAACAAAGTTGTACCCCTTCTCACAAAGTTCGTACCCTCTCTAAAAAAGTTCGTATCCTCTCTCACACAGTTCATACCCTCTCTAACAAAGTTCGAACCTTCTCTAAGAAAATTTGTATGCCTTCTAACAAAGTTCGTACCCTCTCTAACAAAATTCATACCATCTCTAACAAAGTTCGTACCCTCTCTAACAAAGTTCGTACACTCTCTAATAAAGTTCGTACCATCTCTAACAAAGTTCATACCCTCTCTCACATAATTCGTAACCTCTCTAACAAAGTTCATACCTCCTCTAACAAAGTTTGTACCCCCTCTCACAAAGTCCGTACCCTCTCTAACAATGTCCGTACCCTCTCTAACAAAATTCGTACCCCCTCTCACGAAGTTTGAACGCTCTTTAACAAAGTCTGTAACCTTTCTAAATAAGTGCGTACAATCTGTAACAAAGTTCGTACCCTCTCTCAAATAGTTCGTACCCTCTCTAACAAAGTACGCACCTTCGCTAACAAAGTTTGTACGCCCTCTCACAAAGCTCATACCCTTTCAAACAAAGTCTGTACCCTCGGTAACAAAGTTCATACCCTTTGTCAGAAACTTCATACCCCTCTCACACAATTCGTACTGTCTAACAACGTCCGTACCATCTCTAGCAAAATTCGTACCCCCTCTAAAAAAGTTCGTACCCTCTCTAACAAAATTCGTACCATCTCTAACAAAGTTCGTACCCTCTCTCACACAGTTCGTACCCTCTCTAACCAAGTTCATACCTTCTCTAACAAAGTTTGTACCCCCTCTGACAAAGTTCGTACCCACTCACAAAGTCCGTACCTCTCTCACAAAGTTCGTACCCTCTCTCACACAGTTCGCACCCTCTCTCACACAGTTCGTACCATCTCAAACAAAGTTGGTACCCTCTCTCACAAAGTTCGTACCCTCTCTAACAAAATTCGTACGATCTCTAAGAAAGTTCGTACCCTCTCTCACATAGTTCATACCCTCTCTCACAAAATTCGTACGATCTCTAAGAAAGTTCGTACCCTCTCTCACAGAGTTCGTACCCTTTCTAAGAAAGTTCGTACCATCTCTAACAAAATTCGTACCCTCTCTCACACAGTTCGTACCCACTCTAACAAAGTTCGTACCATCTCTAACAAAGTTCGTACCCTCTCTCACACAGTTCGTACCCTCTCTAACAAAGTTCGTACCATCTCTAACAACGTTCTTGCCCTCTCTCACACAGTTCATACCATTTCTAACAAAGTTCGTACCCTCTCTCACACAATTCGTACCCTCTCTAACAAAGTTCCTACCTTCTCTAACAAAGTTTGTACCCCCTCTCACAAAGTTTGTACCCTCTCTCACACAGTTCGTGCCCTCTCTAACAAAGCTCGTACTATCTCTAACAAAATTCGTACCCGCTCTAACAAAGTTCGTACATTCTCTAACCAAGTCCTTACCCCCTCTAACAAAGTTCGTACCCTCTCCAACAAAATTCGTACCATCTCTAACAAAGTTCGTACCCTCTCTCACACAGTTCGTACCCTCTCTAACAAAGTTCGTACCATCTCTAACAACGTTCGTACCCTCTCTCACACAGTTTATACCCTCTCTCACACAGTTCATACCATTTCTAACAAAGTTCGTTCCCTCTCTCACACAGTTCGTAACCTCTCTAACAAAGTTCCTACCTTCTCTAACAAAGTTTGTACCCTCTCTCACACAGTTCGTACCCTCTCTAACAAAGCTTGTATTATCTCCAACAAAATTCGTACCCTCTCTCACACAATTCGTACCCACTCTAACAAAGTTCGTACCATCTCAAACAAAGTTTGTACCCTCTCTCTCACAGTTCGCACCCTCTCTAACAAAGTTCGTACATTCTCTAACAAAGTTTGTACCCCTTCTCCCAAAGTTCGTCCTTCTCACAAAGTTCGTAGCCTCTCTAACAAAATTCGTACCATCTCTAACAAAGTTAGTACCCTCTCCCACACAGTTCGTACCCTCTCTAACAAAGTACGTACAATCTCTAACAAAGTTAGTACCCCCTCTAACAAAGTTCGTAGCCTCTCTAAAAAAATTCGTACCATCTCTAACAAAGTTAGTACCCTCTCCCACACAGTTCGTACCCTCTCTAACAAAGTTCGTACAATCTCTAACAAGGTTCGTACCCTCTCTAATATAATTCGTACGCTCTCTCACATAATTCGTACCATCTCTAACAAAGTTCGTACCTGCTCTCACACAGTTCGTACCCTCTCTAACAAAGTTCGCAGCCCCTTCAACAAAGTTCGTACCATCTCTAACAAAGTTTGCACCATCTCTAACAAAGTTCGTACCCCCTCTAACAAAGTTCGTACCCCCTCTAACAAAGTTCTTACCCTCTCTTACAAAGTTCGTACCATCTCGAACAAAGTTCGTACCCTCTCTCTCACAGTTCGCCCCCTCTCTAACAAGGTTCGTACATTCTCTAACAAAGTTTATACCCCTTCTCCCAAAGTTCGTCCTTCTCACAAAGTTCGTACCCTCTCCAACAAAGTTCGTACCCTCTCTAACAAAGTTCGTAGCTTCTCTAACAAAATTCGTACCATCTCTAACAAAGTTAGTACCCTCTCCCACACAGTTCGTACCCTCTCCAACAAAGTTCGTACAATCTCTAACAAAGTTCGTACCCCCTCTAACAAAGTTCGTAGCCTCTCTAACAAAATTCGTACCATCTCTAACAAAGTTAGTACCCTCTCCCACACAGTTCGTACCCTCTCTAACAAAGTTCGTACAATCTCCAACAAAGTTCGTACCCTCTCTAATACAGTTCGTACGCTCTCTCACACAATTCGTACCATCTCTAACAAAGTTCGTACCCTCTCTCACACAGTTCGTACCCTCTCTAACAAAGTTCCTACCTTCTCTAATAAAGTTTGTACCCCCTCTCACAAAGTTCGTACCCTCTCTCACACAGTTTGTTCCCTCTCTGACAAAGTTCGTACCATCTCTAACAAAGTTCGTACCCTCTCTCTCACAGTTCGTACCCACTCTAACAAAGTTCGTACCCTCTCTCTCACAGTTCGTACCCACTCTAACAAAGTTCGTACCATCTCTCACAAAGTTCGTACCCTCTCTCACATAGTTCGTACCCTCTCTAACAAAGTTCGTACAGTCTCTAACAAAGTTCGTACCCTCTCTTACACAGTTCGTACCCTCTCTTACACAGTTCGTACCCTCTCTCACACAGTTCGTACCATCTCTAACAAAGTTTGTACCCTCTCTCACAAAGTTCTAACGTCTCTAACAAAGTTCGTACCCCCTCAAACAAAGTTAGTACCCTCTCTCACACAGTTCGTACCCCCTCTAACAAAGTTCGTACCCTCTCTAACAAAATTTGTACCATCTCTAACAAAGTTCGTACCCTCTCTCACATAGTTCGTACCCTTTCTAACAAAGTTCATATATTTTCTAACAAAGTTTGTACCCCCTCTCACAAAGTTCGTACCCTCTCTCACACAGTTGGTACCCTCTCTAACAAAGTTCGTAACATCTCTAGCAAAGTTCGTACCCTCTCTCACACAGTTCGTACCCACGCTAACAAAGTTCGTACCATCTCTAACAAAGTTCGTACCCTCTCTCACATAGTTCGTACCCTCTCTAATAAAGTTCATACCTTCTCTAACAAAGTTTGGACCCCCTCTCACAAAGTTCGTAACTTCTCTCACGCAGTTCGTACCCTCTTTCACAGAGTCCGTACCCTCTCTAACAAAGTTCGTACCATCTCGAACAAAGTTAGTACCCTCTCTCTCACAGTTCGCACCATCTCTAACAAAGTTCGTACATTCTCTAACAAAGTTTGTACCCCTTCTCCCAAAGTTCGTCCTTCTCACAAAGTTCGTACAATCTCTAACAAAGTTCGTACCCCCTCTAACAAAGTTCGTAGCCTCTCTAACAAAATTCGTACCATCTCTAACAAAGTTAATACCCTTTCCCACACAGTTCGTACCCTCTTTAACAAAGTTCGTACAATCTCTAACAAAGTTCGTACCCTCTCTAATACAGTTTGTACGCTCTCTCACACAATTCGTACCATCTCTAACAAAGTTCGTACCCTCTCTCACACAGTTCGTACCATCTCTAACAAAGTTCCTACCTTCTCTAATAAAGTTTGTACCCCCTCTCCCAAAGTTCGTACCCTCTCTCACACAGTTTGTTCCCTCTCTGACAAAGTTCGTACCATCTCTAACAAAGTTCATACCCTCTCTCTCACTGTTCGTACCCACTCTAACGAAGTTCGTACCATCTCTCACAAAGTTCGTACCCTCTCTCACATAGTTGGTACCCTCTCTAACAAAGTTCGTAACATCTCTAGCAAAGTTCGTACCCTCTCTCACACAGTTCGTACCCACGCTAACAAAGTTCGTACCATCTCTAACAAAGTTCGTACCCTCTCTCACATAGTTCGTACCCTCTCTAATAAAGTTCATACCTTCTCTAACAAAGTTTGGACCCCCTCTCACAAAGTTCGTAACTTCTCTCACGCAGTTCGTACCCTCTTTCACAGAGTCCGTACCCTCTCTAACAAAGTTCGTACCATCTCGAACAAAGTTAGTACCCTCTCTCTCACAGTTCGCACCATCTCTAACAAAGTTCGTACATTCTCTAACAAAGTTTGTACCCCTTCTCCCAAAGTTCGTCCTTCTCAGAAAGTTCGTACAATCTCTAACAAAGTTCGTACCCCCTCTAACAAAGTTCGTAGCCTCTCTAATAAAATTCGTACCATCTCTAACAAAGTTAATACCCTTTCCTACACAGTTCGTACCCTCTCTAACAAAGTTCGTACAATCTCTAACAAAGTTCGTACCCTCTCTAATACAGTTCGTACGCTCTCTCACACAATTCGTACCATCTCTAACAAAGTTCGTACCCTCTCTCACACAGTTCGTACCATCTCTAACAAAGTTCCTACCTTCTCTAATAAAGTTTGTACCCCCTCTCCCAAAGTTCGTACCCTCCCTCACACAGTTTGTTCCCTCTCTGACAAAGTTCATACCATCTCTAACAAAGTTCATACCCTCTCTCTCACAGTTCGTACCCACTCTAACGAAGTTCGTACCATCTCTCACAAAGTTCGTACCCTCTCTCACATAGTTCGTAACCTCTCTAACAAAGTTCGTAAAGTCTCTAACAAAGTTCGTACCCTCTCTTACACAGTTCGTACCCTCTCTCACACGGTTCGTACCATCTCTAACAAAGTTTGTACCCTCTCTCACAAAGTTCTAACGTCTCTAACAAAGTTCATACCCCCTAAAACAAAGTTAGTACCCTCTCTCACACAGTTCGTACCCCCTCTAACAAAGTTCGTACCCACTCTAACAAAATTTGTACCATCTCTAACAAAGTTCGTACCCTCTCTCACATGGTTCGTACCCTCTCTAACAAAGTTCCTACATTTTCTAACAAAGTTTGTACCCCCTCTCACAAAGTTCGTACCCTCTCTCACACAGTTGGTACCCTCTCTAACAAAATTCGTACCATCTCTAACAAAGTTAATACCCTTTCCCACACAGTTCGTACCCTCTTTAACAAAGTTCGTACAATCTCTCACAAAGTTCGTACCCTCTCTAATACAGTTTGTACGCTCTCTCACACAATTCGTACCATCTCTAACAAAGTTCGTACCCTCTCTCACACAGTTGGTACCATCTCTAACAAAGTTCCTACCTTCTCTAATAAATTTTGTACCCCCTCTCCCAAAGTTCGTACCCTCTCTCACACAGTTTGTTCCCTCTCTGACAAAGTTCGTACCATCTCTAACAAAGTTCATACCCTCTCTCTCACTGTTCGTACCCACTCTAACGAAGTTCGTACCATCTCTCACAAAGTTCGTACCCTCTCTCACATAGTTGGTACCCTCTCTAACAAAGTTCGTAACATCTCTAGCAAAGTTCGTACCCTCTCACACAGTTCGTACCCACGCTAACAAAGTTCGTACCATCTCTAACAAAGTTCGTACCCTCTCTCACATAGTTCGTACCCTCTCTAATAAAGTTCATACCTTCTCTAACAAAGTTTGGACCCCCTCTCACAAAGTTCGTAACTTCTCTCACGCAGTTCGTACCCTCTTTCACAGAGTCCGTACCCTCTCTAACAAAGTTCGTACCATCTCGAACAAAGTTAGTACCCTCTCTCTCACAGTTCGCACCATCTCTAACAAAGTTCGTACATTCTCTAACAAAGTTTGTACCCCTTCTCCCAAAGTTCGTCCTTCTCACAAAGTTCGTACAATCTCTAACAAAGTTCGTACCCCCTCTAACAAAGTTCGTAGCCTCTCTAATAAAATTCGTACCATCTCTAACAAAGTTAATACCCTTTCCTACACAGTTCGTACCCTCTCTAACAAAGTTCGTACAATCTCTAACAAAGTTCGTACCCTCTCTAATACAGTTCGTACGCTCTCTCACACAATTCGTACCATCTCTAACAAAGTTCGTACCCTCTCTCACACAGTTCGTACCATCTCTAACAAAGTTCCTACCTTCTCTAATAAAGTTTGTACCCCCTCTCCCAAAGTTCGTACCCTCTCTCACACAGTTTGTTCCCTCTCTGACAAAGTTCATACCATCTCTAACAAAGTTCATACCCTCTCTCTCACAGTTCGTACCCACTCTAACGAAGTTCGTACCATCTCTCACAAAGTTCGTACCCTCTCTCACATAGTTCGTAACCTCTCTAACAAAGTTCGTAAAGTCTCTAACAAAGTTCGTACCCTCTCTTACACAGTTCGTACCCTCTCCAACAAAGTTCGTACAATCTCTAACAAAGTTCGTACCCCCTCTAACAAAGTTCGTAGCCTCTCTAACAAAATTCGTACCATCTCTAACAAAGTTAATACCCTTTCCCACACAGTTCGTACCCTCTTTAACAAAGTTCGTACAATCTCTAACAAAGTTCGTACCCTCTCTAATACAGTTTGTACGCTCTCTCACACAATTCGTACCATCTCTAACAAAGTTCGTACCCTCTCTCACACAGTTCGTACCATCTCTAACAAAGTTCCTACCTTCTCTAATAAAGTTTGTACCCCCTCTCCCAAAGTTCGTACCCTCTCTCACACAGTTTGTTCCCTCTCTGACAAAGTTCGTACCATCTCTAACAAAGTTCATACCCTCTCTCTCACTGTTCGTACCCACTCTAACGAAGTTCGTACCATCTCTCACAAAGTTCGTACCCTCTCTCACATAGTTGGTACCCTCTCTAACAAAGTTCGTAACATCTCTAGCAAAGTTCGTACCCTCTCTCACACAGTTCGTACCCACGCTAACAAAGTTCGTACCATCTCTAACAAAGTTCGTACCCTCTCTCACATAGTTCGTACCCTCTCTAATAAAGTTCATACCTTCTCTAACAAAGTTTGGACCCCCTCTCACAAAGTTCGTAACTTCTCTCACGCAGTTCGTACCCTCTTTCACAGAGTCCGTACCCTCTCTAACAAAGTTCGTACCATCTCGAACAAAGTTAGTACCCTCTCTCTCACAGTTCGCACCATCTCTAACAAAGTTCGTACATTCTCTAACAAAGTTTGTACCCCTTCTCCCAAAGTTCGTCCTTCTCAGAAAGTTCGTACAATCTCTAACAAAGTTCGTACCCCCTCTAACAAAGTTCGTAGCCTCTCTAATAAAATTCGTACCATCTCTAACAAAGTTAATACCCTTTCCTACACAGTTCGTACCCTCTCTAACAAAGTTCGTACAATCTCTAACAAAGTTCGTACCCTCTCTAATACAGTTCGTACGCTCTCTCACACAATTCGTACCATCTCTAACAAAGTTCGTACCCTCTCTCACACAGTTCGTACCATCTCTAACAAAGTTCCTACCTTCTCTAATAAAGTTTGTACCCCCTCTCCCAAAGTTCGTACCCTCCCTCACACAGTTTGTTCCCTCTCTGACAAAGTTCATACCATCTCTAACAAAGTTCATACCCTCTCTCTCACAGTTCGTACCCACTCTAACGAAGTTCGTACCATCTCTCACAAAGTTCGTACCCTCTCTCACATAGTTCGTAACCTCTCTAACAAAGTTCGTAAAGTCTCTAACAAAGTTCGTACCCTCTCTTACACAGTTCGTACCCTCTCTCACACGGTTCGTACCATCTCTAACAAAGTTTGTACCCTCTCTCACAAAGTTCTAACGTCTCTAACAAAGTTCATACCCCCTAAAACAAAGTTAGTACCCTCTCTCACACAGTTCGTACCCCCTCTAACAAAGTTCGTACCCACTCTAACAAAATTTGTACCATCTCTAACAAAGTTCGTACCCTCTCTCACATGGTTCGTACCCTCTCTAACAAAGTTCCTACATTTTCTAACAAAGTTTGTACCCCCTCTCACAAAGTTCGTACCCTCTCTCACACAGTTGGTACCCTCTCTAACAAAATTCGTACCATCTCTAACAAAGTTAATACCCTTTCCCACACAGTTCGTACCCTCTTTAACAAAGTTCGTACAATCTCTCACAAAGTTCGTACCCTCTCTAATACAGTTTGTACGCTCTCTCACACAATTCGTACCATCTCTAACAAAGTTCGTACCCTCTCTCACACAGTTGGTACCATCTCTAACAAAGTTCCTACCTTCTCTAATAAATTTTGTACCCCCTCTCCCAAAGTTCGTACCCTCTCTCACACAGTTTGTTCCCTCTCTGACAAAGTTCGTACCATCTCTAACAAAGTTCATACCCTCTCTCTCACTGTTCGTACCCACTCTAACGAAGTTCGTACCATCTCTCACAAAGTTCGTACCCTCTCTCACATAGTTGGTACCCTCTCTAACAAAGTTCGTAACATCTCTAGCAAAGTTCGTACCCTCTCACACAGTTCGTACCCACGCTAACAAAGTTCGTACCATCTCTAACAAAGTTCGTACCCTCTCTCACATAGTTCGTACCCTCTCTAATAAAGTTCATACCTTCTCTAACAAAGTTTGGACCCCCTCTCACAAAGTTCGTAACTTCTCTCACGCAGTTCGTACCCTCTTTCACAGAGTCCGTACCCTCTCTAACAAAGTTCGTACCATCTCGAACAAAGTTAGTACCCTCTCTCTCACAGTTCGCACCATCTCTAACAAAGTTCGTACATTCTCTAACAAAGTTTGTACCCCTTCTCCCAAAGTTCGTCCTTCTCACAAAGTTCGTACAATCTCTAACAAAGTTCGTACCCCCTCTAACAAAGTTCGTAGCCTCTCTAATAAAATTCGTACCATCTCTAACAAAGTTAATACCCTTTCCTACACAGTTCGTACCCTCTCTAACAAAGTTCGTACAATCTCTAACAAAGTTCGTACCCTCTCTAATACAGTTCGTACGCTCTCTCACACAATTCGTACCATCTCTAACAAAGTTCGTACCCTCTCTCACACAGTTCGTACCATCTCTAACAAAGTTCCTACCTTCTCTAATAAAGTTTGTACCCCCTCTCCCAAAGTTCGTACCCTCTCTCACACAGTTTGTTCCCTCTCTGACAAAGTTCATACCATCTCTAACAAAGTTCATACCCTCTCTCTCACAGTTCGTACCCACTCTAACGAAGTTCGTACCATCTCTCACAAAGTTCGTACCCTCTCTCACATAGTTCGTAACCTCTCTAACAAAGTTCGTAAAGTCTCTAACAAAGTTCGTACCCTCTCTTACACAGTTCGTACCCTCTCTCACACGGTTCGTACCATCTCTAACAAAGTTTGTACCCTCTCTCACAAAGTTCTAACGTCTCTAACAAAGTTCATACCCCCTAAAACAAAGTTAGTACCCTCTCTCACACAGTTCGTACCCCCTCTAACAAAGTTCGTACCCACTCTAACAAAATTTGTACCATCTCTAACAAAGTTCGTACCCTCTCTCACATGGTTCGTACCCTCTCTAACAAAGTTCCTACATTTTCTAACAAAGTTTGTACCCCCTCTCACAAAGTTCGTACCCTCTCTCACACAGTTGGTACCCTCTCTAACAAAGTTCGTAACATCTCTAACAAAGTTCGTACCCTCTCTCACACAGTTCGTACCCACGCTAACAAAGTTCGTACCATCTCTAACAAAGTTCATACCCTCTCTCACATAGTTCGTACCCTCTTTAATAAAGTTCATGCCTTCTCTAACAAAGTTTGGACCCCCTCTCATAAAGTTCCTACCTTCTCTCACACAGTTCGTACCCTCTTTCACAGAGTTCATACCCTCTCTCACATAGTTCGTACCATCTCCAAAAAAAATGTACCCTCTCTCACAGAGTTCGTACCCACTATAACAAAGTTCCTACTTTCTGTAACAAAGTTTGTACCCCATCTCGCAAAGTTCGTACCCTCTCTAACAAAGTTCGTATCCCCTCTCAAAAAGCCTGTACCTCTCTCACAAATTTCGTACCTTCTCTAACAAAGTTTGTACCCCTTCTCACAAAGTTCGTACCCTCTCTAACAAAGTTCATACCCTGTCTTACGAAGTTCGTACCCTCTCTAACAAAGCACATACTCCCTCTCACAAAGTTTGAACCCTCTCTAACAAAGTACATACTTTCTTTAACAAAGTTTATAGCCCTTCTCACAAAGTTCGTACCCTCTATCACACAGTTCATACCCTCTCTCACATAGTTCGTACCATTTCTAACAAAGTTCGTACCCTCTCTCAAAGAGTTCATACCCTCTCTAACAAAGTTCCTATCTTCTCTAACAAAGTTTTTACCCCATCTCACAAAGTTCGTACCCTCTCAAAGAAAGTTCGTACCATCTCTAACAAAGTTCGTACCCTCTCTCACACAGTTCGTACCATCTCTAACAAAGTTTGTACCCTCTCTCACAAAGTTCTAACGTTTCTAACAAAGTTCGTACCCCCTCAAACAAAGTTAGTACCCTCTCTCACACAGTTCGTACCCCCTCTAACAAAGTTCGTACCCTCTCTAACAAAATTTGTACCATCTCTAACAAAGTTCGTACCCTCTCTCACATAGTTCGTACCCTTTCTAACAAAGTTCCTATATTTTCTAACAAAGTTTGTACCCCCTCTCACAAACTTCGTACCCTCTCTCACACAGTTGGTACCCTCTCTAACAAAGTTCGTAACATCTCTAGCAAAGTTCGTACCCTCTCTCACACAGTTCGTACCCACGCTAACAAAGTTCGTACCATCTCTAACAAAGTTCATACCCTCTCTCACATAGTTCGTACCCTCTCTAATAAAGTTCATACCTTCTCTAACAAAGTTTGGACCCCCTCTCACAAAGTTCGTAACTTCTCTCACGCAGTTCGTACCCTCTTTCACAGAGTTCGTACCCTCTCTAACAAAGTTCGTACCATCTCGAACAAAGTTCGTACCCTCTCTCTCACAGTTCGCACCCACTCTAACAAAGTTCGTACATTCTCTAACAAAGTTTGTACCCCTTCTCCCAAAGTTCGTCCTTCTCACAAAGTTCGTACAATCTCTAACAAAGTTCGTACCCCCTCTAACAAAGTTTGTAGCCTCTCTAACAAAATTCGTACCATCTCTAACAAAGTTAATACCCTTTCCCACACAGTTCGTACCCTCTCTAACAACGTCCGTACAATCTCTAACAAGTTCGTACCCTCTCTAATACAGTTCGTACGCTCTTTCACACAATTAGTACCATCTCTAACAAAGTTCGTACCCTCTCTCACACAGTTCGTACCCTCTCTAACAAAGTTCCTACCTTCTCTAATAAAGTTGGTACCCCCTCTCCCAAAGTTCGTACCCTCTCTCACACAGTTTGTTCCCTCTCTGACAAAGTTCGTACCATCTCTAACAAAGTTCATACCCTCTCTCTCACAGTTCATACCTACTCTAACGAAGTTCGTACCATCTCTCACAAAGTTCGTACCCTCTCTCACATAGTTCGTACCCTCTCTAACAAAGTTCGTAAAGTCTCTAACAAAGTTCGTACCCTCTCTTACACAGTTCGTACCCTCTCTCACACGGTTCGTACCATCTCTAACAAAGTTTGTACCCTCTCTCACAAAGTTCTAACGTCTCTAACAAAGTTCATACCCCCTAAAACAAAGTTAGTACCCTCTCTCACACAGTTCGTACCCCCTCTAACAAAATTTGTAGCATCTCTAACAAAGTTCGTACCCTCTCTAACAAAGTTCCTACATTTTCTAACAAAGTTTGTACCCCCTCTCACAAAGTTCGTACCCTCTCTCACACAGTTGGTACCCTCTCTCACAAAGTTCGTAACATCTCTAACAAAGTTCGTACCCTCTCTCATACAGTTCGTACCCACGCTAACAAAGTTCGTACCATCTCTAACAAAGTTCATACCCTCTCTCACATAGTTCGTACCCTCTCTAATAAAGTTCATACCTTCTCTAACAAAGTTTGGACTCCCTCTCACAAAGTTCGTACCTTCTCTCACACAGTTCGTACCCTCTTTCACAGAGTTCGTACCCTCTCTCACATAGTTCGTACCATCTCCAAAAAAAATGTACCCTCTCTCATAGAGTTCGTACCCACTCTAACAAAGTTCCTACTTTCTCTAACAAAGTTTGTACCCCATCTCGCAAAGTTCGTACCCTCTCTAACAAAGTTCGTATCCCCTCTCAAAAAGCCTGTACCTCTCTCACAAAGTTCGTACCTTCTCTAACAAAGTTTGTACCCCTTCTCACAAAGTTCGTACCCTCTCTAACAAAGTTCATACCCTGTCTTACGCAGTTCGTACCCTCTCTAACAAAGCACATACTCCCTCTCACAAAGTTTGAACCCTCTCTAACAAAGTACATACTTTCTTTAACAAAGTTTATAACCCCTCTCACAAAGTTCGTACCCTCTCTCACACAGTTCATACCCTCTCTCACATAGTTCGTACCATTTCTAACAAAGTTCGTACCCTCTCTCAAAGAGTTCATACCCTCTCTAACAAAGTTCCTATCTTCTCTAACAAAGTTTTTACCCCATCTCACAAAGTTCGTACCCTCTCAAAGAAAGTTCGTACCATCTCTAACAAAGTTCATACCCTCTCTCTCACAGTTCGCACCCTCTCTAACAAAGTTCGTACATTCTCTAACAAAGTTTTTACCCCTTCTCACAAAGTTCGTCCTTCTCACAAAGTTCGTACCCTCTCTAACAAAGTTCGTACCCTCTCTCACACAGTTCGTACCCTCTCTAACAAAGTTCGTACCCTCTCTAACAAAGTTCGTACCCCCTCTAACAAGGTTCGTACCCTCTCTAACGAAATTCGTACCACCTCTGCTAAAGTTAGCACCCTCTCTCACACAGTTCGTACCCTCTCTAACAAATTTCGTACCATCTCTAACAAAGTTCGTACCCTCTCTTATACAGTTCGTATTCTCTCACACACAATTCGTACCATCTCTAACAAAGTTCGTACCCTCTCTCACACAGTTGATACCCTCTCTAACAAAGTTCCTACCTTCTCTAACAAAGTGTGTACCCCCTCTCACGAAGTTCGTACCCTCCCTCACATAGTTTGTTCCATCTCTAACAAAGTTCGTACCATCTCTAACATAGTTCGTACCCTCTCTCACACAGTTCGTACCCACTCTAACAAAGTTCGTACTATCTCTCAAAAAGTTCGTACCCTCTCTCACATAGTTCGTACCCTCTCCTACAAAGTTCGTACCCTCTCTCACACAGTTCGTACCATCTCTACCAAAGTTTGTACCCTCTCTCATAAAGTTCGAACGTCTCTAACAAAGTTCGTACCCCCTCAAAAAAACTTAGTACCCTCTCTCACACAGTTCGTACCCACATTGACAAAGTTCGTACCCTCTCTCACACAGGACGTACCCTCTCTAACAAAGTTCTCCACTTTTCTAACAAAGTATGTACCCCCTCTCACAAAGTTCGTATCCTCTCTCACACAGTTTGTACCCTCTCTAACAAAGTTCGTACCATCTCTAACAAAGTTCGTACCCTCTCTCACACAGTTCGTACCCACGCTAACAAAGTTCGTACCATCTCTAACAAAGTTCGTACCCTCTCTCACATAGTTCGTACCATCTCTAACAAAGATTGTATCCTCTCACAGAGTTCATACCCTCTCTAACAAAGTTCGTACCCTCTCTCACAAAGTTCGTACCCTCTCTAACAAAGTTCGTACCCTCTCTCACATAGTTCGTACCATCTCCAAAAAAAATGTACCCTCTCTCACAGAGTTCGTACCCACTCTAACAAAGTTCCTACTTTCTCTAACAAAGTTTATACCCCATCTCGCAAAGTTCGTACCCTCTCTAACAAAGTTCGTATCCCCTCTCAAAAAGCCTGTACCTCTCTCACAAAGTTCGTACCTTCTCTAACAAAGTTTGTACCCCTTCTCACAAAGTTCGTACCCTCTCTAACAAAGTTCATACCCTGTCTTACGAAGTTCGTACCCTCTCTAACAAAGCACATACTCCCTCTCACAAAGTTTGAACCCTCTCTAACAAAGTACATACTTTCTTTAACAAAGTTTATAGCCCCTCTCACAAAGTTCGTACCCTCTCTCACACAGTTCGTACCCTCTCTCACATAGTTCGTACCATTTCTAACAAAGTTCGTACCCTCTCTCAAAGAGTTCATACCCTCTCTAACAAAGTTCCTATCTTCTCTAACAAAGTTTTTACCCCATCTCACAAAGTTCGTACCCTCTCAAAGAAAGTTCGTACCATCTCTAACAAAGTTCATACCCTCTCTCTCACAGTTCGCACCCTCTCTAACAAAGTTCGTACATTCTCTAACAAAGTTTTTACCCCTTCTCACAAAGTTCGTCCTTCTCACAAAGTTCGTACCCTCTCTAACAAAGTTCGTACCCTCTCTCACACAGTTCGTACCCTCTCTAACAAAGTTCGTACCCTCTCTAACAAAGTTCGTACCCCCTCTAACAAGGTTCGTACCCTCTCTAACGAAATTCGTACCACCTCTGACAAAGTTAGCACCCTCTCTCACATAGTTCGTACCCTCTCTAACAAATTTCGTACCATCTCTAACAAAGTTCGTACCCTCTCTTGTACAGTTCGTACTCTCTCTCACACAATTCGTACCATCTCTAACAAAGTTCGTACCCACACTCACACAGTTGGTACCCTCTCTAACAAAGTTCCTACCTTCTCTAACAAAGTGTGTACCCCCTCTCACGAAGTTCGTACCCTCTCTCACATAGTTTGTTCCATCTCCAACAAAGTTCGTACCATCTCTAACATAGTTCATACCCTCTCTCTCACAGTTCGCACCCTCTCTAACAAAGTTCGTACATTCTCTAACAAAGTTTTTACCCCTTCTCACAAAGTTCGTCCTTCTCACAAAGTTCGTACCCTCTCTAAGAAAGTTCGTACCCTCTCTCACACAGTTCGTACCCTCTCTAACAAAGTTCGTACCCTCTCTAACAAAGTTCGTACCCCCTCTAACAAGGTTCGTACCCTCTCTAACGAAATTCGTACCACCTCTGACAAAGTTAGCACCCTCTCTCACACAGTTCGTACCCTCTCTAACAAATTTCGTACCATCTCTAACAAAGTTCGTACCCTCTCTTATACAGTTCGTACTCTCTCTCACACAATTCGTACCGTCTCTAACAAAGTTCGTACCCTCTCTCACACAGTTGATACCCTCTCTAACAAAGTTCCTACCTTCTCTAACAAAGTGTGTACCCCCTCTCACGAAGTTCGTACCCTCTCTCACATAGTTTGTTCTATCTCTAACAAAGTTCGTACCATCTCTAACATAGTTCGTACCCTCTCTCACACAGTTCGTACCCACTCTAACAAAGTTCGTACTATCTCTCAAAAAGTTCGTACCCTCTCTCACATAGTTCGTACCCTCTCCTACAAAGTTCGTACCCTCTCTCACACAGTTCGTACCATCTCTACCAAAGTTTGTACCCTCTCTCACAAAGTTCGAACGTCTCTAACAAAGTTCGTACCCCCTCAAAAAAACTTAGTACCCTCTCTCACACAGTTCGTACCCACATTGACAAAGTTCGTACCCTCTCTCACACAGGACGTACCCTCTCTAACAAAGTTCTCCACTTTTCTAACAAAGTATGTACCCCCTCTCACAAAGTTCGTATCCTCTCTCACACAGTTTGTACCCTCTCTAACAAAGTTCGTACCATCTCTAACAAAGTTCGTACCCTCTCTCACACAGTTCGTACCCACGCTAACAAAGTTCGTACCATCTCTAACAAAGTTCGTACCCTCTCTCACATAGTTCGTACCATCTCTAACAAAGATTGTATCCTCTCACAGAGTTCATACCCTCTCTAACAAAGTTCGTACCCTCTCTCACAAAGTTCGTACCCTCTCTAACAAAGTTCGTACCCTCTCTCACATAGTTCGTACCATCTCCAAAAAAAATGTACCCTCTCTCACAGAGTTCGTACCCACTCTAACAAAGTTCCTACTTTCTCTAACAAAGTTTGTACCCCATCTCGCAAAGTTCGTACCCTCTCTAACAAAGTTCGTATCCCCTCTCAAAAAGCCTGTACCTCTCTCACAAAGTTCGTACCTTCTCTAACAAAGTTTGTACCCCTTCTCACAAAGTTCGTACCCTCTCTAACAAAGTTCAAACCCTGTCTTACGAAGTTCGTACCCTCTCTAACAAAGCACATACTCCCTCTCACAAAGTTCGTACCCCCTCTAACGAAATTCGTACCACCTCTGACAAAGTTAGCACCCTCTCTCACACAGTTCGTACCTTCTCTAACAAATTTCGTACCATCTCTAACAAAGTTCGTACCCTCTCTCACACAGTTCGTACCATCTCTACCAAAGTTTGTACCCTCTCTCACAAAGTTCGAACGTCTCTAACAAAGTTCGTACCCCCTCAAACAAACTTAGTACCCTCTCTCACACAGTTCGTACCCACATTGACAAAGTTCGTACCCTCTCTCACACAGGACGTACCCTCTCTAACAAAGTTCTCCACTTTTCTAACAAAGTATGTACCCCCTCTCACAAAGTTCGTATCCTCTCTCACACAGTTTGTACCCTCTCTAACAAGTTCGTACCCTCTCTAACAAAGTTCGTACCCTCTCTCACATAGTTCGTACCATCTCCAAAAAAAATGTACCCTCTCTCACAGAGTTCGTACCCACTCTAACAAAGTTCCTACTTTCTCTAACAACGTTTGTACCCCATCTCGCAAAGTTCGTACCCTCTCTAACAAAGTTCGTATCCCCTCTCAAAAAGCCTGTACCTCTCTCACAAAGTTCGTACCTTCTCTAACCAAGTTTGTACCCCTTCTCACAAAGTTCGTACCCTCTCTAACAAAGTTCATACCCTGTCTTACGAAGTTCGTACCCTCTCTAACAAAGCACATACTCCCTCTCACAAAGTTTGAACCCTCTCTAACAAAGTACATACTTTCTTTAACAAAGTTTATAGCCCCTCTCACAAAGTTCGTACCCTCTCTCACACAGTTCGTACCCTCTCTCACATAGTTCGTACCATTTCTAACAAAGTTCGTACCCTCTCTCAAAGAGTTCATACCCTCTCTAACAAAGTTCCTATCTTCTCTAACAAAGTTTTTACCCCATCTCACAAAGTTCGTACCCTCTCAAAGAAAGTTCGTACCATCTCTAACAAAGTTCATACCTTCTTTCTCACAGTTCGCACCCTCTCTAACAAAGTTCGTACATTCTCTAACAAAGTTTTTACCCCTTCTCACAAAGTTCGTCCTTCTCACAAAGTTCGTACCCTCTCTAACAAAGTTCGTACCCTCTCTCACACAGTTCGTACCCTCTCTAACAAAGTTCGTACCCTCTCTAACAAAGTTCGTACCCCCTCTAACAAGGTTCGTACCCTCTCTAACGAAATTCGTACCACCTCTGACAAAGTTAGCACCCTCTCTCACACAGTTCGTACCCTCTCTAACAAATTTCGTACCATCTCTAACAAAGTTCGTACCCTCTCTTATACAGTTCGTACTCTCTCTCACACAATTCGTACCATCTCTAACAAAGTTCGTACCCACTCTCACACAGTTGGTACCCTCTCTAACAAAGTTCCTACCTTCTCTAACAAAGTGTGTACCCCCTCTCACGAAGTTCGTACCCTCTCTCACATAGTTTGTTCCATCTCTAACAAAGTTCGTACCATCTCTAACATAGTTCGTACCCTCTCTCACACAGTTCGTACCCACTCTAACAAAGTTCGTACTATCTCTCAAAAAGTTCGTACCCTCTCTCACATAGTTCGTACCCTCTCCTACAAAGTTCGTACCCTCTCTCACACAGTTCGTACCATCTCTACCAAAGTTTGTACCCTCTCTCACAAAGTTCGAACGTCTCTAACAAAGTTCGTACCCCCTCAAACAAACTTAGTACCCTCTCTCACACAGTTCGTACCCACATTGACAAAGTTCGTACCCTCTCTCACACAGGACCTACCCTCTCTAACAAAGTTCTCCACTTTTCTAACAAAGTATGTACCCCCTCTCACAAAGTTCGTATCCTCTCTCACACAGTTTGTACCCTCTCTAACAAAGTTCGTACCGTCTATCACACAGTTCGTACCCACGCTAACAAAGTTCGTACCATCTCTAACAAAGTTCGTACCCTCTCTCACATAGTTCGTACCATCTCTAACAAAGATTGTATCCTCTCACAGAGTTCATACCCTCTCTAACAAAGTTCGTACCCTCTCTCACAAAGTTCGTACCCTCTCTAACAAAGTTCGTACCCTCTCTCACATAGTTCGTACCATCTCCAAAAAAAATGTACCCTCTCTCACAGAGTTCGTACCCACTCTAACAAAGTTCCTACTTTCTCTAACAAAGTTTGTACCCCATCTCGCAAAGTTCGTACCCTCTCTAACAAAGTTCGTATCCCCTCTCAAAAAGCCTGTACCTCTCTCACAAAGTTCGTACCTTCTCTAACAAAGTTTGTACCCCTTCTCACAAAGTTCGTACCCTCTCTAACAAAGTTCATACCCTGTCTTACGAAGTTCGTACCCTCTCTAACAAAGCACATACTCCCTCTCACAAAGTTTGAACCCTCTCTAACAAAGTACATACTTTCTTTAACAAAGTTTATAGCCCCTCTCACAAAGTTCGTACCCTCTCTCACACAGTTCGTACCCTCTCTCACATAGTTCGTACCATTTCTAACAAAGTTCGTACCCTCTCTCAAAGAGTTCATACCCTTTCTAACAAAGTTCCTATCTTCTCTAACAAAGTTTTTACCCCATCTCACAAAGTTCGTACACTCTCAAAGAAAGTTCGTACCATCTCTAACAAAGTTCATACCCTCTCTCTCACAGTTCGCACCCTCTCTAACAAAGTTCGTACATTCTCTAACAAAGTTTTTACCCCTTCTCACAAAGTTCGTACCCTCTCTAACAAAGTTCGTACCCTCTCTCACACAGTTCGTACCCTCTCTAACAAAGTTCGTACCCTCTCTAACAAAGTTCGTACCCCCTCTAACAAGGTTCGTACCCTCTCTAACGAAATTCGTACCACCTCTGACAAAGTTAGCACCCTCTCTCACACAGTTCGTACCCTCTCTAACAAATTTCGTACCATCTCTAACAAAGTTCGTACCCTCTCTTATACAGTTCGTACTCTCTCTCACACAATTCGTACCATCTCTAACAAAGTTCGTACCCACTCTCACACAGTTGGTACCCTCTCTAACAAAGTTCCTACCTTCTCTAACAAAGTGTGTACCCCCTCTCACGAAGTTCGTACCCTCTCTCACATAGTTTGTTCCATCTCTAACAAAGTTCGTACCATCTCTAACATAGTTCGTACCCTCTCTCACACAGTTCGTACCCACTCTAACAAAGTTCGTACTATCTCTCAAAAAGTTCGTACCCTCTCTCACATAGTTCGTACCCTCTCCTACAAAGTTCGTACCCTCTCTCACACAGTTCGTACCATCTCTACCAAAGTTTGTACCCTCTCTCACAAAGTTCGAACGTCTCTAACAAAGTTCGTACCCCCTCAAACAAACTTAGTACCCTCTCTCACACAGTTCGTACCCACATTGACAAAGTTCGTACCCTCTCTCACACAGGACCTACCCTTTCTAACAAAGTTCTCCACTTTTCTAACAAAGTATGTACCCCCTCTCACAAAGTTCGTATCCTCTCTCACACAGTTTGTACCCTCTCTAACAAAGTTCGTACCCTCTCTCACATAGTTCGTACCATCTCCAAAAAAAATGTACCCTCTCTCACAGAGTTCGTACCCACTCTAACAAAGTTCCTACTTTCTCTAACAAAGTTTGTACCCCATCTCGCAAAGTTCGTACCCTCTCTAACAAAGTTCGTATCCCCTCTCAAAAAGCCTGTACCTCTCTCACAAAGTTCGTACCTTCTCTAACAAAGTTTGTACCCCTTCTCACAAAGTTCGTACCCTCTCTAACAAAGTTCAAACCCTGTTTTACGAAGTTCGTACCCTCTCTAACAAAGCACATACTCCCTCTCACAAAGTTTGAACCCTCTCTAACAAAGTACATACTTTCTTTAACAAAGTTTATAGCCCCTCTCACAAAGTTCGTACCCTCTCTCACACAGTTCGTACCCTCTCTCACATAGTTCGTACCATTTCTAACAAAGTTCGTACCCTCTCTCAAAGAGTTCATACCCTTTCTAACAAAGTTCCTATCTTCTCTAACAAAGTTTTTACCCCATCTCACAAAGTTCGTACCCTCTCAAAGAAAGTTCGTACCATCTCTAACAAAGTTCATACCCTCTCTCTCACAGTTCGCACCCTCTCTAACAAAGTTCGTACATTCTCTAACAAAGTTTTTACCCCTTCTCACAAAGTTCGTCCTTCTCACAAAGTTCGTACCCTCTCTAACAAAGTTCGTACCCTCTCTCACACAGTTCGTACCCTCTCTAACAAAGTTCGTACCCTCTCTAACAAAGTTCGTACCCCCTCTAACAAGGTTCGTACCCTCTCTAACGAAATTCGTACCACCTCTGACAAAGTTAGCACCCTCTCTTACACAGTTCGTACCCTCTCTAACAAATTTCGTACCATCTCTAACGAAGTTCGTACCCTCTCTCATATAGTTCGTACTCTCTCTCACACAATTCGTACCATCTCTAACAAAGTTCGTACCCTCTCTCACACAGTTCGTACCCTCTCTAACAAAGTTCCTACCTTCTCTAACAAAGTGTGTACCCCCTCTCACGAAGTTCGTACCCTCTCTCACATAGTTTGTTCCATCTCTAACAAAGTTCGTACCATCTCTAACAAAGTTCGTACCCTCTCTCACACAGTTCGTACCCACTCTAACAAAGTTCGTACTATCTCTCAAAAAGTTCGTACCCTCTCTCGCATAGTTCGTACCCTCTCCTACAAAGTTCGTACCCTCTCTCACACAGTTCGTACCCTCTCTAACAAAGTTCGTACCCTCTCTGACAAAGTTCGTACCCCCTCTAACAAGGTTCGTACCCTCTCTAACGAAATTCGTACCACCTCTGACAAAGTTAGCACCCTCTCTCACACAGTTCGTACCCTCTCTAACAAATTTCGTACCATCTCTAACAAAGTTCGTACCCTCTCTTATACAGTTCGTACTCTCTCTCACACAATTCGTACCATCTCTAACAAAGTTCGTACCCACTCTCACACAGTTGGTACCCTCTCTAACAAAGTTCCTACCTTCTCTAACAAAGTGTGTACCCCCTCTCACGAAGTTCGTACCCTCTCTCACATAGTTTGTTCCATCTCTAACAAAGTTCGTACCATCTCTAACATAGTTCGTACCCTCTCTCACACAGTTCGTACCCACTCTAACAAAGTTCGTACTATCTCTCAAAAAGTTCGTACCCTCTCTCACATAGTTCGTACCCTCTCCTACAAAGTTCGTACCCTCTCTCACACAGTTCGTACCATCTCTACCAAAGTTTGTACCCTCTCTCACAAAGTTCGAACGTCTCTAACAAAGTTCGTACCCCCTCAAACAAACTTAGTACCCTCTCTCACACAGTTCGTACCCACATTGACAAAGTTCGTACCCTCTCTCACACAGGACCTACCCTCTCTAACAAAGTTCTCCACTTTTCTAACAAAGTATGTACCCCCTCTCACAAAGTTCGTATCCTCTCTCACACAGTTTGTACCCTCTCTAACAAAGTTCGTACCGTCTATCACACAGTTCGTACCCACGCTAACAAAGTTCGTACCATCTCTAACAAAGTTCGTACCCTCTCTCACATAGTTCGTACCATCTCTAACAAAGATTGTATCCTCTCACAGAGTTCATACCCTCTCTAACAAAGTTCGTACCCTCTCTCACAAAGTTCGTACCCTCTCTAACAAAGTTCGTACCCTCTCTCACATAGTTCGTACCATCTCCAAAAAAAATGTACCCTCTCTCACAGAGTTCGTACCCACTCTAACAAAGTTCCTACTTTCTCTAACAAAGTTTGTACCCCATCTCGCAAAGTTCGTACCCTCTCTAACAAAGTTCGTATCCCCTCTCAAAAAGCCTGTACCTCTCTCACAAAGTTCGTACCTTCTCTAACAAAGTTTGTACCCCTTCTCACAAAGTTCGTACCCTCTCTAACAAAGTTCATACCCTGTCTTACGAAGTTCGTACCCTCTCTAACAAAGCACATACTCCCTCTCACAAAGTTTGAACCCTCTCTAACAAAGTACATACTTTCTTTAACAAAGTTTATAGCCCCTCTCACAAAGTTCGTACCCTCTCTCACACAGTTCGTACCCTCTCTCACATAGTTCGTACCATTTCTAACAAAGTTCGTACCCTCTCTCAAAGAGTTCATACCCTTTCTACCAAAGTTCCTATCTTCTCTAACAAAGTTTTTACCCCATCTCACAAAGTTCGTACCCTCTCAAAGAAAGTTCGTACCATCTCTAACAAAGTTCATACCCTCTCTCTCACAGTTCGCACCCTCTCTAACAAAGTTCGTACATTCTCTAACAAAGTTTTTACCCCTTCTCACAAAGTTCGTCCTTCTCACAAAGTTCGTACCCTCTCTAACAAAGTTCGTACCCTCTCTCACACAGTTCGTACCCTCTCTAACAAAGTTCGTACCCTCTCTAACAAAGTTCGTACCCCCTCTAACAAGGTTCGTACCCTCTCTAACGAAATTCGTACCACCTCTGACAAAGTTAGCACCCTCTCTTACACAGTTCGTACCCTCTCTAACAAATTTCGTACCATCTCTAACGAAGTTCGTACCCTCTCTCATACAGTTCGTACTCTCTCTCACACAATTCGTACCATCTCTAACAAAGTTCGTACCCTCTCTCACACAGTTCGTACCCTCTCTAACAAAGTTCCTACCTTCTCTAACAAAGTGTGTACCCCCTCTCACGAAGTTCGTACCCTCTCTCACATAGTTTGTTCCATCTCTAACAAAGTTCGTACCATCTCTAACAAAGTTCGTACCCTCTCTCACACAGTTCGTACCCACTCTAACAAAGTTCGTACTATCTCTCAAAAAGTTCGTACCCTCTCTCGCATAGTTCGTACCCTCTCCTACAAAGTTCGTACCCTCTCTCACACAGTTCGTACCCTCTCTAACAAAGTTCGTACCCTCTCTAACAAAGTTCGTACCCCCTCTAACAAGGTTCGTACCCTCTCTAACGAAATTCGTACCACCTCTGACAAAGTTAGCACCCTCTCTCACACAGTTCGTACCCTCTCTAACAAATTTCGTACCATCTCTAACAAAGTTCGTACCCTCTCTTATACAGTTCGTACTCTCTCTCACACAATTCGTACCATCTCTAACAAAGTTCGTACCCACTCTCACACAGTTGGTACCCTCTCTAACAAAGTTCCTACCTTCTCTAACAAAGTGTGTACCCCCTCTCACGAAGTTCGTACCCTCTCTCACATAGTTTGTTCCATCTCTAACAAAGTTCGTACCATCTCTAACATAGTTCGTACCCTCTCTCACACAGTTCGTACCCACTCTAACAAAGTTCGTACTATCTCTCAAAAAGTTCGTACCTTCTCTCACATAGTTCGTACCCTCTCCTACAAAGTTCGTACCCTCTCTCACACAGTTCGTACCATCTCTACCAAAGTTTGTACCCTCTCTCACAAAGTTCGAACGTCTCTAACAAAGTTCGTACCCCCTCAAACAAACTTCGTACCCTCTCTCACACAGTTCGTACCCACATTGACAAAGTTCGTACCCTCTCTCACACAGGACGTACCCTCTCTAACAAAGTTCTCCACTTTTCTAACAAAGTATGTACCCCCTCTCACAAAGTTCGTATCCTCTCTCACACAGTTCATACCCTCTCTAACAAAGTTCGTACCCTCTCTCACACAGTTTGTTCCCTCTGTGACAAAGTTCGTACCATCTCTAACAAAGTTCGTACCCTCTCTCTCACAGTTCGCACCCTCTCTAACAAAGTTCGTACATTCTCTAACAAAGTTTTTACCCCTTCTCACAAAGTTCTTCCTTCTCACAAAGTTTGTACCCTCTCTAACAAAGTTCGTACCCTCTCTCACACAGTTCGTACCCTCTCTAACAAAGTTCGTACCCTCTCTAACAAAGTTCGTACCCCCTCTAACGAGGTTCGTACCCTCTCTAACGAAATTCGTACCACCTCTGACAAAGTTAGCACCCTCTCTTACACAGTTCGTACCCTCTCTAACAAATTTCGTACCATCTCTAACAAAGTTCGTACCCTCTCTCATACAGTTCGTACTCTCTCTCACACAATTCGTACCATCTCTAACAAAGTTCGTATCCTCTCTCACACAGTTCGTACCCTCTCTAACAAAGTTCCTACCTTCTCTAACAAAGTGTGTACCCCCTCTCACGAAGTTCGTACCCTCTCTCACATAGTTTGTTCCATCTCTAACAAAGTTCGTACCATCTCTAACAAAGTTCGTACCCTCTCTCACACAGTTCGTACCCACTCTAACAAAGTTCGTACTATCTCTCAAAAAGTTCGTACCCTCTCTCGCATAGTTCGTACCCTCTCCTACAAAGTTCGTACCCTCTCTCACACAGTTCGTACCATCTCTACCAAAGTTTGTACCCCCTCTCACAAAGTTCGAACGTCTCTAACAAAGTTCGTACCCCCTCAAACAAACTTAGTACCCTCTCTCACACAGTTCGTACCCACATTGACAAAGTTCGTACCCTCTCTCACACAGGTCGTACCCTCTCTAACAAAGTTCTCCACTTTTCTAACAAAGTATGTACCCCCTCTCACAAAGTTCGTACCCTCTCTCACACAGTTTGTACCCTCTCTAACAACGTTCGTACCATCTCTAACAAAGTTCGTACCCTCTCTCACACAGTTCGTACCCACGCTAACAAAGTTCGTACCCTCTCTCACATAGTTCGTACCATCTCTAACAAAGATTGTACCCTCTCACAGAGTTCATACCCTCTCTAAGAAAGTTCGTACCCTCTCTCACAAAGTTCGTACCCTCTCTCACACAGTTCGTACCCTCTCTTACATAGTTCGTACCATCTCTATCAAAGTTAGTACCCTCTCACAGAGTTTGTACCTTCTCTAACAAAGTTCATACCCTCTCTAACAAAGTTCGTACCCTCTCTCACACAGTTCGTACCCTCTCAAACAAAGTTCATACCTTCTCTAACAAAGTTTGTACCCCTTCTCACAAAGTTCGTACCCTTTCTACTAAAGTTCGTACCCTCTCTTACAAAGTCTGTACCCTCTGTCACACAGTTCGTACCTGACTCTGGCCCAATTGGTGTCTCAGCTGATTCACGTCAGCTGGTACTCCTTGATTGAGGGAATAATCAACAAAATTTATAACCTATATCACCATGCATTGGGTTAGCTTTTAGCTAATGTAGCATAGTGGCTCTAGGATCGTTCACTGGGAAGGGTTTTCAACTCACAACTGATACCACTTCTTAGCTAATTTGGTGCTTTTTCATTTCAAGGTTAGCTAAAGAAGAAAACGCAAACTTTGGTTGTAAAATGTTTAGTTTCAAGTTAACTAAAAGGAAAGTGATGAAAATTACTTAAGGAGAACAACATTCCTTGGAGGTTCAGGTGCACAAGGGAGGTTCCTCATGCAAAAACAGGGCTCCGGTCACTTGGTTCACCTCCTCGCATTAGAGAACTAACATATAGTTAATCCTCTAACCGGTTTTGTATAAATGCTACCCTTTAATGGATTTCAGCACTAAATCCTTCTCACTGATGCAACTTGGAATGGCTCGTGCTTCTCACTGGCAGTTGCCATTCAAGGTGATCATTAACCTTGGACTTCCTGTCCCAAGCTTGCAAGAGATAACTAATGGATGTCTCCTTTGGAGTCCAAAAGCTTACCAAGTGTTGGCAATTCAAGAAAATCCCACCTTCAAGTCACCTCCCAGAAGCTCGCAAGAGGTAAACTAGTGCATCTCCACGGACGGAGATCACTTGCCTTACCAAGTGTTGGCTCAGGTGACTTGCAAGGTGTTTGAGGTTAACTAAAAACATAGAAATCATTAATGGGTCACAATTATTCTTCACTAATGGCTGAAACCACAAAACTACCCATTCTTGCAATTTGAACCATCCCCGGCCACCTTAGCTCCAAGGAATTAAAAGCTTAGCCACCCATCCTCTGAGGAAACTTCCTCAGAGCTTGTTTGGCTATAAAGAAAATACAAACAAAGTGGGAAGGTAAGGTAGAAAAACTATGAACTTTACTTCCTTCAAAATTATACAAAAGTTGTCTCCCGTTCGATCGTTCTTCAAAGGGAAAATTACAATATATACATGGGGTTATTCACCCTTTTCTTCTTGCTTAAAGACTAAGGAATCATGTGATAGGAGGGTTACAAGGAGAGTTTGGGAATTTAGACATCAAATATCTAAAGAAAAAAATATCTCAGGATGTCGGTTGCAGCTATCGGGTGGCTTCAGGAGGCATTTCGCAGCCGGCACTGTAGCGCTGCGAAATTTCGCAGCCAAAGGACCAAATTTCGCAGCCCTGCGAAATTCTCCTTCAGCTTGGAGCGATTGGATTCCAATGGCTGTAACTTCTTCATTTGAACTCGGAATCATGCACCGTTTGAAGCATTGGATTCTTGACTTCCTGAGATTTGAAATGGTATATAGCATGCATGAATTGGACTTTGGGAAGTGCTCCAAAAGTGGCCAAGAAGACTGCAACTGCTCTCTCCTGTTTTGCTTCATGGCAGATTCCTCTTTGCTTCCCTCCTTGCATTCCGGATTTGCTTATGGCAAAGGACTTTAAAGCTTCAAAGCTTTGGTTCTTCTTGTTTCTAAGCTTTCCAAAAGCTTTGCCATGGATTCCAAAGAACTCTCCTCAATCTCGGATTGCTTTGGTGAACAAAAAGCTATCAAAAACACCAAAACTTTCACATTTTGATTAGAATTGATTGCAAAGGTCCTTAACATGTCAATTGGGTTAAAAGGCAATAACTACTACTCAAAAGTATTTAAAAGAGTTAATTACAAGCTTACAAAATAGCATTTTTGAGTAGTAATCAGTACCCTCTCTAACAAAGTTCGTACCATCTCTAACAAAGTTCATACCCTCTCTCGCACAGTTCGTACCCTCTCTCACACAATTCGTACCATCTCTAACAAAGTTCGTACCCTCTCTCACACAGTTCGTACCCTCTCTAACAAAGTTCCTACCTTCTCTAACAAAGTGTGTACCCCCTCTCACGAAGTTCGTACCCTCTCTCACATAGTTTGTTCCATCTCTAACAAAGTTCGTACCATCTCTAACAAAGTTCGTACCCTCTCTCACACAGTTCGTACCCACTCTAACAAAGTTCGTACTATCTCTCAAAAAGTTCGTACCCTCTCTCACATAGTTCGTACCCTCTCCTACAAAGTTCGTACCCTCTCTCACACAGTTCATACCATCTCTACCAAAGTTTGTACCCTCTCTCACAAAGTTCGAACGTCTCTAACAAAGTTCGTACCCCCTCAAACAAACTTAGTACCCTCTCTCACACAGTTCGTACCCACATTGGCAAAGTTCGTACCCTCTCTCACACAGGTCGTACCCTCTCTAACAAAGTTCTCCACTTTTCTAACAAAGTATGTACCCCCTCTCACAAAGTTCGTACCCTCTCTCACACAGTTTGTACCCTCTCTAACAACGTTCGTACCATCTCTAACAAAGTTCGTACCCTCTCTCACACAGTTCGTACCCACGCTAACAAAGTTCGTACCCTCTCTCACATAGTTCGTACCCTCTCTCACATAGTTCGTACCATCTCTAACAAAGATTGTACCCTCTCACAGAGTTCATACCCTCTCTAACAAAGTTCGTACCCTCTCTCACAAAGTTCGTACCCTCTCTTACACAGTTCGTACCCTCTCTTACATAGTTCGTACCATCTCTATCAAAGTTAGTACCCTCTCACAGAGTTTGTACCTTCTCTAACAAAGTTCATACCCTCTCTAACAAAGTTCGTACCCTCTCTCACACAGTTTGTACCCTCTCAAACAAAGTTCATACCTTCTCTAACAAAGTTTGTACCCCTTCTCACAAAGTTCGTACCCTTTCTACTAAAGTTCGTACCCTCTCTTACAAAGTCTGTACCCTCTGTCACACAGTTCGTACCCTCTCTAACAAAGTTCGTACCACCTCTAACAAAGTTCATACCCTCTCTCGCACAGTTCGTACCCTCTCTCACACAATTCGTACCATCTCTAACAAAGTTCGTACCCCCTCTCACACAGCTCGTACCCTCTCTAACTAAGTTCCTACCTTCTCTAACAAAGTGTGTACCCCCTCTCACAAAGTTCGTACCCTCTCTCACATAGTTTGTTCCCTCTCTAACAAAGTTCTTACCATCTTTAACAAAGTTCGTACCCTCTCTCACACAGTTCGTACCCACTCTAACAACGTTCGTACTATCTCTCACAAAGTTCGTACCCTCTCTCACATAGTTCGTACCCTCTCCTACAAATTTTGTACCATCTCTAACAAAGTTCGTACCCTCTCTCACACAGTTCGTACCCTCTCTCACACAGTTCGTACCATCTCTACCAAAGTTTGTACCCTCTCTCGCACAGTTCGTACCCTCTCTAACAAAGTTTGTACCCCTTCTCACTAAGTTTGTACCCTCTCTCACATAGTTCGTACCCTCTCTCACACAGTTCGTACCCTCTCTCACACAGTTCGTACCATCTCTAACAAAGTTTGTATCCTCTCTCACAAAGTTCGTACCCCCTCAAACAAAGTTAGTACCCTCTCTCACACAGTTCATAACCCTTCTAACAAAGTTCGTATCTTCTCTAATAAAATTCGTACCATCTCTAATGAAATTCGTACCATCTCTAACAAAGTTCGTACCCTCTCTAACAAAGTTCGTACCCTCTCTAACAAAGTTCGTACCCTCTCTCACACAGTTCGTACCCTCTCTAACAAAGTTCATACCTTCTCTAACAAATTTTGTACCCCTTCTCACAAAGTTCGTACCCTTTCTACCAAAGTTTGTACCCTCTCTTACAATGTCCGTACCCTCTCTCACACAGTTCGTACCCTCTCTAACAAAGTCCGTACCATCCCTAACAAAGTTCATACCCTCTCTCGCACAGTTCGTACCCTCTCTCACAAAGTTCGTACCCCCTCTAACAAAGTTAGTACCCTCTCTCACACAGTTTGTAACCCCTCTAACAAAGTTCATACCCTCTCTTATGAAATTCGTATCATCTCTAACAAAGTTCGCACCCTCTCTCACACAGTTCGTACCCTCTCTCACAAAGTTCGTACCATCTCTAACAAAGTTCGTACCCTCTCTCACAGAGTCGTACCCTCTCTAACAAAGTTTGTACCATCTCTAACAAAGTTCGTACCCTCTGTCACACAGTTCGTACCCTCTCTCACACAGTTCGTACCATCTCTAACAAAGTTCCAACATTTTCTAACAAAGTTCCTACCTTCTCCCACACAGTTCGTACCCTCTCTAACAAAGTTCGTACCATCTCTAACAAAGTTCGTACCCTCTTTCACATAGTTCGTACCCTCTCTAACAATGTTCGTACCATCTCTAGCAAAGTTCGTAGCCTCTCTCACACAGTTCGTACCCTCTCTCACACAGTTCGTACCATCTCTAACAAAGTTTGTACCCTCTCTCACACAGTTCGTACCCTCCCTCACACAGTTCGTACCATCTCTAACAAAGTTTGTACCCTCTCTCACAAAGTTCGTACCCCCTCAAACAAAGTTAGTACCCTCTCTCACACAGTTTGTAACCATTCTAACAAAGTTCGTATCTTCTCTAACAAAATTCGTACCATCTTTAACGAAATTCGGACCATCTCTAACAAAGTTCGTACCCTTTCTCACACTGTTCGTACCCTCTCTCACAAAGTTCGTACCCTCTCTCACACAGTTCGTACCCTCTCTCACAAAGTTCGTCCCATCTCTAACAAAGTTCGTACCCTCTCTCACAGAGTCGTACCCTCTCTAACAAAGTTCCTACCTTCTCTAACAAAGTTCGTAGCCTCTCTCACACAGTTCGTACCCTCTCTAACAAAGTTCGTACCTTTTCTCACACAGTTCGTACCCTCTCTAACAAAGTTCGTACATTTTCTAACAAAGTTCGTACCCTCTCTCACAAAGTTCGTACCCTCTCTAACAAAGTTCGTACCCTCTCTCACACAGTTCGTACCATCTCTAATAAAGCTTGTACCCTCTCTCACAAAGTTCGTACCCCCTCAAACAAAGTTAGTACCCTCTCTCATACACTTCGTAACCCGTCTAACAAAGTTCGTACCTTCTCCGAAAAAAGGCGTACCATCTCTAACAAAGTTTGTACCCTCTCTCACACAGTTCGTACCCACTCTAACAAAGTTCCTACCTTTTCTAACAAAGTTAGTACCCTCTCTCACACAGTTTGTAACCATTCTAACAAAGTTCGTATCTTCTCTAACAAAATTCGTACCATCTTTAACGAAATTCGGACCATCTCTAACAAAGTTCGTACCCTTTCTCACACTGTTCGTACCCTCTCTCACAAAGTTCGTACCCTCTCTCACACAGTTCGTACCCTCTCTCACAAAGTTCGTTCCATCTCTAAAAAAGTTTGTACCCTTCTCACAAAGTCCATACCTTTCTCATCAAGTTCGTACCTTCTCTAACAAAGTTTGTACCCCTTCTCACTAAGTTCGTACCCTCTCTCACATAGTTCGTACCCTCTCTCACACAGTTCGTACCCTCTCTCACACAGTTCGTACCATCTCTAACAAAGTTTGTATCCTCTCTCACAAAGTTCGTACCCCCTCAAACAAAGTTAGTACCCTCTCTCACACAGTTCATAACCCTTCTAACAAAGTTCGTATCTTCTCTAATAAAATTCGTACCATCTCTAATGAAATTCGTACCATCTCTAACAAAGTTCGTACCCTCTCTAACAAAGTTCGTACCCTCTCTAACAAAGTTCGTACCCTCTCTCACACAGTTCGTACCCTCTCTAACAAAGTTCATACCTTCTCTAACAAATTTTGTACCCCTTCTCACAAAGTTCGTACCCTTTCTACCAAAGTTCGTACCCTCTCTTACAATGTCCGTACCCTCTCTCACACAGTTCGTACCCTCTCTAACAAAGTCCGTACCATCCCTAACAAAGTTCATACCCTCTCTCGCACAGTTCGTACCCTCTCTCACAAAGTTCGTACCCCCTCTAACAAAGTTAGTACCCTCTCTCACACAGTTCGTAACCCCTCTAACAAAGTTCATACCCTCTCTTATGAAATTCGTATCATCTCTAACAAAGTTCGTACCCTCTCTCACACAGTTCGTACCATCTCTAATAAAGCTTGTACCCTCTCTCACAAAGTTCGTACCCCCTCAAACAAAGTTAGTACCCCCTCTCATACACTTCGTAACCCGTCTAACAAAGTTCGTACCTTCTCCGAAAAAAGGCGTACCATCTCTAACAAAGTTTGTACCCTCTCTCGCACAGTTCGTACCCACTCTAACAAAGTTCCTACCTTTTCTAACAAAGTTAGTACCCTCTCTCACACAGTTTGTAACCATTCTAACAAAGTTCGTATCTTCTCTAACAAAATTCGTACCATCTTTAACGAAATTCGGACCATCTCTAACAAAGTTCGTACCCTTTCTCACACTGTTCGTACCCTCTCTCACAAAGTTCGTACCCTCTCTCACACAGTTCGTACCCTCTCTCACAAAGTTCGTACCATCTCTAACAAAGTTCGTACCCTCTCTCACAGAGTCGTACCCTCTCTAACAAAGTTTGTACCATCTCTAACAAAGTTCGTAGCCTCTCTTACACAGTTCGTACCCTCTCTAACAAAGTTCGTACCTTTTCTCACACAGTTCGTACCCTCTCTAACAAAGTTCGTACCCTCTCTCACACAGTTCGTACCATCTCTAATAAAGCTTGTACCCTCTCTCACAAAGTTCGTACCCCCTCAAACAAAGTTAGTACCCTCTCTCATACACTTCGTAACCCGTCTAACAAAGTTCGTACCTTCTCCGAAAAAAGGCGTACCATCTCTAACAAAGTTTGTACCCTCTCTCACACAGTTCGTACCCACTCTAACAAAGTTCCTACCTTTTCTAACAAAGTTAGTACCCTCTCTCACACAGTTTGTAACCCCTCTAACAAAGTTCATACCCTCTCTTATGAAATTCGTATCATCTCTAACAAAGTTCGCACCCTCTCTCACACAGTTCGTACCCTCTCTCACAAAGTTCGTACCATCTCTAACAAAGTTCGTACCCTCTCTCACAGAGTCGTACCCTCTCTAACAAAGTTTGTACCATCTCTAACAAAGTTCGTACCCTCTGTCACACAGTTCGTACCCTCTCTCACACAGTTCGTACCATCTCTAACAAAGTTCCAACATTTTCTAACAAAGTTCCTACCTTCTCCCACACAGTTCGTACCCTCTCTAACAAAGTTCGTACCATCTCTAACAAAGTTCGTACCCTCTTTCACATAGTTCGTACCCTCTCTAACAATGTTCGTACCATCTCTAGCAAAGTTCGTAGCCTCTCTCACACAGTTCGTACCCTCTCTCACACAGTTCGTACCATCTCTAACAAAGTTTGTACCCTCTCTCACACAGTTCGTACCCTCCCTCACACAGTTCGTACCATCTCTAACAAAGTTTGTACCCTCTCTCACAAAGTTCGTACCCCCTCAAACAAAGTTAGTACCCTCTCTCACACAGTTTGTAACCATTCTAACAAAGTTCGTATCTTCTCTAACAAAATTCGTACCATCTTTAACGAAATTCGGACCATCTCTAACAAAGTTCGTACCCTTTCTCACACTGTTCGTACCCTCTCTCACAAAGTTCGTACCCTCTCTCACACAGTTCGTACCCTCTCTCACAAAGTTCGTCCCATCTCTAACAAAGTTCGTACCCTCTCTCACAGAGTCGTACCCTCTCTAACAAAGTTCCTACCTTCTCTAACAAAGTTCGTAGCCTCTCTCACACAGTTCGTACCCTCTCTAACAAAGTTCGTACCTTTTCTCACACAGTTCGTACCCTCTCTAACAAAGTTCGTACATTTTCTAACAAAGTTCGTACCCTCTCTCACAAAGTTCGTACCCTCTCTAACAAAGTTCGTACCCTCTCTCACACAGTTCGTACCATCTCTAATAAAGCTTGTACCCTCTCTCACAAAGTTCGTACCCCCTCAAACAAAGTTAGTACCCTCTCTCATACACTTCGTAACCCGTCTAACAAAGTTCGTACCTTCTCCGAAAAAAGGCGTACCATCTCTAACAAAGTTTGTACCCTCTCTCACACAGTTCGTACCCACTCTAACAAAGTTCCTACCTTTTCTAACAAAGTTAGTACCCTCTCTCACACAGTTTGTAACCATTCTAACAAAGTTCGTATCTTCTCTAACAAAATTCGTACCATCTTTAACGAAATTCGGACCATCTCTAACAAAGTTCGTACCCTTTCTCACACTGTTCGTACCCTCTCTCACAAAGTTCGTACCCTCTCTCACACAGTTCGTACCCTCTCTCACAAAGTTCGTTCCATCTCTAAAAAAGTTTGTACCCTTCTCACAAAGTCCATACCTTTCTCATCAAGTTCGTACCTTCTCTAACAAAGTTTGTACCCCTTCTCACTAAGTTCGTACCCTCTCTCACATAGTTCGTACCCTCTCTCACACAGTTCGTACCCTCTCTCACACAGTTCGTACCATCTCTAACAAAGTTTGTATCCTCTCTCACAAAGTTCGTACCCCCTCAAACAAAGTTAGTACCCTCTCTCACACAGTTCATAACCCTTCTAACAAAGTTCGTATCTTCTCTAATAAAATTCGTACCATCTCTAATGAAATTCGTACCATCTCTAACAAAGTTCGTACCCTCTCTAACAAAGTTCGTACCCTCTCTAACAAAGTTCGTACCCTCTCTCACACAGTTCGTACCCTCTCTAACAAAGTTCATACCTTCTCTAACAAATTTTGTACCCCTTCTCACAAAGTTCGTACCCTTTCTACCAAAGTTCGTACCCTCTCTTACAATGTCCGTACCCTCTCTCACACAGTTCGTACCCTCTCTAACAAAGTCCGTACCATCCCTAACAAAGTTCATACCCTCTCTCGCACAGTTCGTACCCTCTCTCACAAAGTTCGTACCCCCTCTAACAAAGTTAGTACCCTCTCTCACACAGTTCGTAACCCCTCTAACAAAGTTCATACCCTCTCTTATGAAATTCGTATCATCTCTAACAAAGTTCGTACCCTCTCTCACACAGTTCGTACCATCTCTAATAAAGCTTGTACCCTCTCTCACAAAGTTCGTACCCCCTCAAACAAAGTTAGTACCCTCTCTCATACACTTCGTAACCCGTCTAACAAAGTTCGTACCTTCTCCGAAAAAAGGCGTACCATCTCTAACAAAGTTTGTACCCTCTCTCGCACAGTTCGTACCCACTCTAACAAAGTTCCTACCTTTTCTAACAAAGTTAGTACCCTCTCTCACACAGTTTGTAACCATTCTAACAAAGTTCGTATCTTCTCTAACAAAATTCGTACCATCTTTAACGAAATTCGGACCATCTCTAACAAAGTTCGTACCCTTTCTCACACTGTTCGTACCCTCTCTCACAAAGTTCGTACCCTCTCTCACACAGTTCGTACCCTCTCTCACAAAGTTCGTACCATCTCTAACAAAGTTCGTACCCTCTCTCACAGAGTCGTACCCTCTCTAACAAAGTTTGTACCATCTCTAACAAAGTTCGTAGCCTCTCTTACACAGTTCGTACCCTCTCTAACAAAGTTCGTACCTTTTCTCACACAGTTCGTACCCTCTCTAACAAAGTTCGTACCCTCTCTCACACAGTTCGTACCATCTCTAATAAAGCTTGTACCCTCTCTCACAAAGTTCGTACCCCCTCAAACAAAGTTAGTACCCTCTCTCATACACTTCGTAACCCGTCTAACAAAGTTCGTACCTTCTCCGAAAAAAGGCGTACCATCTCTAACAAAGTTTGTACCCTCTCTCACACAGTTCGTACCCACTCTAACAAAGTTCCTACCTTTTCTAACAAAGTTAGTACCCTCTCTCACACAGTTTGTAACCATTCTAACAAAGTTCGTATCTTCTCTAACAAAATTCGTACCATCTTTAACGAAATTCGGACCATCTCTAACAAGGTTCGTACCCTTTCTCACACTGTTCGTACCCTCTCTCACAAAGTTCGTACCCTCTCTCACACAGTTCGTACCCTCTCTCCCAAAGTTCGTACCATCTCTAACAAAGTTCGTACCCTCTCTCACAGAGTCGTACCCTCTCTAACAAAGTTTGTACCATCTCTAACAAAGTTCGTAGCCTCCCTCACACAGTTCGTACCCTCTCTAACAAAGTTCGTACCTTTTCTCACACAGATCGTACCCTCTCTAACAAAGTTCGTACATTTTCTAACAAAGTTCGTACCCTCTCTCACAAAGTTCGTACCCTCTCTAACAAAGTTCGTACCCTCTCTCACACAGTTCGTACCATCTCTAATAAAGCTTGTACCCTCTCTCACAAAGTTCGTACCCCCTCAAACAAAGTTACTACCCTCTCTCACACAATTCGTAACCCTTCTAGCAAAGTTCGTACCTTCTCTAACAAAATTCGTACCATGTCTAACAAAGTTTGTACCCTCTCTCACACAGTTCGTACCCTCTCTGACAAAGTTCGTACCATCTCTAATAAAGTTCGTACCCTCTCTCACACAGTTCGTACCCTCTCTGACACAGTTCGTACCATCTCTAACAAAGTTTGTGCCCTCTCTAACAAAGTTCGTACCATCACTAATGAAGTTCGTACCCTCTCTCACACAGTTCGTACCCTCTCTCACAAAGTTCGTACCATCTCTAACAAAGTTCGTACCCTCTCTCACACAGTCGTACCCTCTCTAACAATGTTTGTACCATCTCTAACAAAGTTCGTACCCTCTGTCACACAGTTCGTACCCTCTCTCACATAGTTCGTACCATCTCTAACAAAGTTCCTACATTTTCTAACAAAGTTCGTACCTTCTCCCACACAGTTCGTACCCTCTCTAACAAAGTTCGTACCATCTCTACCAAAGTTCGTACCCTCTTTCACATAGTTTGTACCCTCTCTAACAAAGTTCGTACCATCTCTAACAAGTTTGTACCCTCTCACGCAAAGTTCGTACCCCCTCTAACAAAGTTAGTACCCTCTCTCACACAGTTCGTACCCACATTGACAAAGTTCGTACCCTCTCTCACACAGGTCGTACCCTCTCTAACAAAGTTCTCCACTTTTCTAACAAAGTATGTACCCCCTCTCACAAAGTTCGTACCCTCTCTCACACAGTTTGTACCCTCTCTAACAACGTTCGTACCATCTCTAACAAAGTTCGTACCCTCTCTCACACAGTTCGTACCCACGCTAACAAAGTTCGTACCCTCTCTCACATAGTTCGTACCCTCTCTCACATAGTTCGTACCATCTCTAACAAAGATTGTACCCTCTCACAGAGTTCATACCCTCTCTAACAAAGTTTGTACCCTCTCTCACAAAGTTCGTACCCTCTCTTACACAGTTCGTACCCTCTCTTACATAGTTCGTACCATCTCTATCAAAGTTAGTACCCTCTCACAGAGTTTGTACCTTCTCTAACAAAGTTCATACCCTCTCTAACAAAGTTCGTACCCTCTCTCACACAGTTCGTACCCTCTCAAACAAAGTTCATACCTTCTCTAACAAAGTTTGTACCCCTTCTCACAAAGTTCGTACCCTTTCTACTAAAGTTCGTACCCTCTCTTACAAAGTCTGTACCCTCTGTCACACAGTTCGTACCCTCTCTAACAAAGTTCGTACCACCTCTAACAAAGTTCATACCCTCTCTCGCACAGTTCGTACCCTCTCTCACACAATTCGTACCATCTCTAACAAAGTTCGTACCCCCTCTCACACAGCTCGTACCCTCTCTAACTAAGTTCCTACCTTCTCTAACAAAGTGTGTACCCCCTCTCACAAAGTTCGTACCCTCTCTCACATAGTTTGTTCCCTCTCTAACAAAGTTCTTACCATCTTTAACAAAGTTCGTACCCTCTCTCACACAGTTCGTACCCACTCTAACAACGTTCGTACTATCTCTCACAAAGTTCGTACCCTCTCTCACATAGTTCGTACCCTCTCCTACAAAGTTTGTACCATCTCTAACAAAGTTCGTACCCTCTCTCACACAGTTCGTACCCTCTCTCACACAGTTCGTACCATCTCTACCAAAGTTTGTACCCTCTCTCGCACAGTTCGTACCCTCTCTAACAAAGTTTGTACCCCTTCTCACTAAGTTTGTACCCTCTCTCACATAGTTCGTACCCTCTCTCACACAGTTCGTACCCTCTCTCACACAGTTCGTACCATCTCTAACAAAGTTTGTATCCTCTCTCACAAAGTTCGTACCCCCTCAAACAAAGTTAGTACCCTCTCTCACACAGTTCATAACCCTTCTAACAAAGTTCGTATCTTCTCTAATAAAATTCGTACCATCTCTAATGAAATTCGTACCATCTCTAACAAAGTTCGTACCCTCTCTAACAAAGTTCGTACCCTCTCTAACAAAGTTCGTACCCTCTCTCACACAGTTCGTACCCTCTCTAACAAAGTTCATACCTTCTCTAACAAATTTTGTACCCCTTCTCACAAAGTTCGTACCCTTTCTACCAAAGTTTGTACCCTCTCTTACAATGTCCGTACCCTCTCTCACACAGTTCGTACCCTCTCTAACAAAGTCCGTACCATCCCTAACAAAGTTCATACCCTCTCTCGCACAGTTCGTACCCTCTCTCACAAAGTTCGTACCCCCTCTAACAAAGTTAGTACCCTCTCTCACACAGTTTGTAACCCCTCTAACAAAGTTCATACCCTCTCTTATGAAATTCGTATCATCTCTAACAAAGTTCGCACCCTCTCTCACACAGTTCGTACCCTCTCTCACAAAGTTCGTACCATCTCTAACAAAGTTCGTACCCTCTCTCACAGAGTCGTACCCTCTCTAACAAAGTTTGTACCATCTCTAACAAAGTTCGTACCCTCTGTCACACAGTTCGTACCCTCTCTCACACAGTTCGTACCATCTCTAACAAAGTTCCAACATTTTCTAACAAAGTTCCTACCTTCTCCCACACAGTTCGTACCCTCTCTAACAAAGTTCGTACCATCTCTAACAAAGTTCGTACCCTCTTTCACATAGTTCGTACCCTCTCTAACAATGTTCGTACCATCTCTAGCAAAGTTCGTAGCCTCTCTCACACAGTTCGTACCCTCTCTCACACAGTTCGTACCATCTCTAACAAAGTTTGTACCCTCTCTCACACAGTTCGTACCCTCCCTCACACAGTTCGTACCATCTCTAACAAAGTTTGTACCCTCTCTCACAAAGTTCGTACCCCCTCAAACAAAGTTAGTACCCTCTCTCACACAGTTTGTAACCATTCTAACAAAGTTCGTATCTTCTCTAACAAAATTCGTACCATCTTTAACGAAATTCGGACCATCTCTAACAAAGTTCGTACCCTTTCTCACACTGTTCGTACCCTCTCTCACAAAGTTCGTACCCTCTCTCACACAGTTCGTACCCTCTCTCACAAAGTTCGTCCCATCTCTAACAAAGTTCGTACCCTCTCTCACAGAGTCGTACCCTCTCTAACAAAGTTCCTACCTTCTCTAATAAAGTTCGTAGCCTCTCTCACACAGTTCGTACCCTCTCTAAAAAAGTTCGTACCTTTTCTCACACAGTTCGTACCCTCTCTAACAAAGTTCGTACATTTTCTAACAAAGTTCGTACCCTCTCTCACAAAGTTCGTACCCTCTCTAACAAAGTTCGTACCCTCTCTCACACAGTTCGTACCATCTCTAATAAAGCTTGTACCCTCTCTCACAAAGTTCGTACCCCCTCAAACAAAGTTAGTACCCTCTCTCATACACTTCGTAACCCGTCTAACAAAGTTCGTACCTTCTCCGAAAAAAGGCGTACCATCTCTAACAAAGTTTGTACCCTCTCTCACACAGTTCGTACCCACTCTAACAAAGTTCCTACCTTTTCTAACAAAGTTAGTACCCTCTCTCACACAGTTTGTAACCATTCTAACAAAGTTCGTATCTTCTCTAACAAAATTCGTACCGTCTTTAACGAAATTCGGACCATCTCTAACAAAGTTCGTACCCTTTCTCACACTGTTCGTACCCTCTCTCACAAAGTTCGTACCCTCTCTCACACAGTTCGTACCCTCTCTCACAAAGTTCGTACCATCTCTAACAAAGTTCGTACCCTCTCTCACAGAGTCGTACCCTCTCTAACAAAGTTTGTACCATCTCTAACAAAGTTTGTAGCCTCTCTCACACAGTTCGTACCCTCTCTAACAAAGTTCGTACCTTTTCTCACACAGTTCGTACCCTCTCTAACAAAGTTCGTACCCTCTCTCACACAGTTCGTACCATCTCTAATAAAGCTTGTACCCTCTCTCACAAAGTTCGTACCCCCTCAAACAAAGTTAGTACCCTCTCTCATACACTTCGTAACCCGTCTAACAAAGTTCGTACCTTCTCCGAAAAAAGGCGTACCATCTCTAACAAAGTTTGTACCCTCTCTCACACAGTTCGTACCCACTCTAACAAAGTTCCTACCTTTTCTAACAAAGTTAGTACCCTCTCTCACACAGTTTGTAACCATTCTAACAAAGTTCGTATCTTCTCTAACAAAATTCGTACCATCTTTAACGAAATTCGGACCATCTCTAACAAGGTTCGTACCCTTTCTCACACTGTTCGTACCCTCTCTCACAAAGTTCGTACCCTCTCTCACACAGTTCGTACCCTCTCTCCCAAAGTTCGTACCATCTCTAACAAAGTTCGTACCCTCTCTCACAGAGTCGTACCCTCTCTAACAAAGTTTGTACCATCTCTAACAAAGTTCGTAGCCTCCCTCACACAGTTCGTACCCTCTCTAACAAAGTTCGTACCTTTTCTCACACAGATCGTACCCTCTCTAACAAAGTTCGTACATTTTCTAACAAAGTTCGTACCCTCTCTCACAAAGTTCGTACCCTCTCTAACAAAGTTCGTACCCTCTCTCACACAGTTCGTACCATCTCTAATAAAGCTTGTACCCTCTCTCACAAAGTTCGTACCCCCTCAAACAAAGTTACTACCCTCTCTCACACAATTCGTAACCCTTCTAGCAAAGTTCGTACCTTCTCTAACAAAATTCGTACCATGTCTAACAAAGTTTGTACCCTCTCTCACACAGTTCGTACCCTCTCTGACAAAGTTCGTACCATCTCTAATAAAGTTCGTACCCTCTCTCACACAGTTCGTACCCTCTCTGACACAGTTCGTACCATCTCTAACAAAGTTTGTGCCCTCTCTAACAAAGTTCGTACCATCACTAATGAAGTTCGTACCCTCTCTCACACAGTTCGTACCCTCTCTCACAAAGTTCGTACCATCTCTAACAAAGTTCGTACCCTCTCTCACACAGTCGTACCCTCTCTAACAATGTTTGTACCATCTCTAACAAAGTTCGTACCCTCTGTCACACAGTTCGTACCCTCTCTCACATAGTTCGTACCATCTCTAACAAAGTTCCTACATTTTCTAACAAAGTTCGTACCTTCTCCCACACAGTTCGTACCCTCTCTAACAAAGTTCGTACCATCTCTACCAAAGTTCGTACCCTCTTTCACATAGTTTGTACCCTCTCTAACAAAGTTCGTACCATCTCTAGCAAAGTTCGTAGCCTCTCTCACACAGTTCGTACCCTCTCTCACACAGTTCGTACCATCTCTAACAAAGTTTGTACCCTCTCTCAAAAAGTTCGTACCCCCTCAAACAAAGTTAGTACCCTCTCTCACACAGTTTGTAACCCTTCTAACAAAGTTCGTATATTCTCTAACAAAATTCGTACCATCTCTAACGAAATTCGTACCATCTGTAACAAAGTTCGTACCCTCTCTAACAAAGTTCGTACCATCTATAACAAAGTTCATACCCTCTCTCGCACAGTTCGTACCATCTCTAACAAGTTTGTACCCTCTCACGCAAAGTTCGTACCCCCTCTAACAAAGTTAGTACCCTCTCTCACACAGTTCGTAACCCCTCTAACAAAGTTCATACCCTCTCTTACAAAATTCGTATCATCTCTAACAAAGTTCGTACCCTCTCTCACACAGTTCGTACCCTCCCTCACAAACTTCGTACCATCTCTAACAAAGTTCGTACCCTCTCTCACAGAGTCGTACCCTCTCTAACAAAGTTTGTACCATCTCTAACAAAGTTCGTACCCTCTGTCACACAGTTCGTACCCTCTCTCACACAGTTCGTACAATCTCCAACAAAGTTCCTACATTTTCTAACAAAGTTCGTACCTTCTCCCACACAGTTCGTACCATCTCTAACAAAGTTCGTACCCTCTTTCACATAGTTCGTACCCTCTCTAACAATGTTCGTACTATCTCTAGCAAAGTTCGTAGCCTCTCTCACACAGTTCGTACCCTCTCTCACACAGTTCGTACCATCTCTAACAAAGTTTGTACCCTCTCTCACACAGTTCGTACCCTCCCTCACACAGTTCGTACCATCTCTAACAAAGTTTGTACCCTCTCTCACAAAGTTCGTACCCCCTCAAACAAAGTTAGTACCCTCTCTCACACAGTTTGTAACCATTCTAACAAAGTTCGTATCTTCTCTAACAAAATTCGTACCATCTTTAACGAAATTCGGACCATCTCTAACAAAGTTCGTACCCTTTCTCACACTGTTCGTACCCTCACTCACAAAGTTCGTACCCTCTCTCACACAGTTCGTACCCTCTCTCGCAAAGTTCGTACCATCTCTAACAAAGTTCGTGCGCTCTCTCACAGAGTCGTACCCTCTCTAACAAAGTTTGTACCATCTCTAACAAAGTTCGTAGCCTCCCTCACACAGTTCGTACCCTCTCTAACAAAGTTCGTACCTTTTCTCACACAGATCGTACCCTCTCTAACAAAGTTCGTACATTTTCTAACAAAGTTCGTACCCTCTCTAACAAAGTTCGTACCCTCTCTCACACGGTTCGTACCATCTCTAATAAAGCTTGTACCCTCTCTCACAAAGTTCGTACCCCCTCAAACAAAGTTACTACCCTCTCTCACACAATTCGTAACCCTTCTAGCAAAGTTCGTACCTTCTCTAACAAAATTCGTACCATGTCTAACAAAGTTTGTACCCTCTCTCACACAGTTCGTACCCTCTCTGACAAAGTTCGTACCATCTCTAACAAAGTTCGTACCCTCTCTCACACAGTTCGTACCCTCTCTGACACAGTTCGTACCATCTCTAACAAAGTTTGTACCCTCTCTCACAAAGTTCGAACCCCTCTAACAAAGTTCGTACTATCTCTAACAAAGTTCGTACCCTCTCTGACACAGTTCGTAACCCCTTTAACAAACTTCGTACCCCCTATAACAAAGCCAGTACCCTCTCCAACAGAGTTCGTAACCCCTCTAAAAAAGTTCGTACCCTCTCTTACAAAATTCGTACCATCTCTAACAAAGTTCGTACCCTCTCTCACACAGTTCGTACCCACTCTAACAAAGTTCCTACCTTTTCTAACAAAGTTCGTACCCTCTCTCACACAGTTCGTACCCTCTCTAACAAAGTTCGTACCTTCTCTCACACAGTTCGTACCCTCTCTCACAAAGTTCGTACCCTCTCTCACACAGTTCGTACCCTCTCTCACAAAGTTCGTACCATCTCTAACAAAGTTCGTACCCTCTCTCACAGAGTCGTACCCTCTCTAACAAAGTTTGTACCATCTCTAACAAAGTTCGTACCCTCTGTCACACAGTTCGTACCCTTTCTCACACAGTTCGTACCATCTCTAAGAAAGTTCCAACATTTTCTTACAAAGTTCCTACCTTCTCCCACACAGTTCGTACCCTCTCTAACAAAGTTCGTACCATCTCTAACAAAGTTCGTACCCTCTTTCACATATTTCGTACCCTCTCTAACAATGTTCGTACCATCTCTAGCAAAGTTCGTAGCCTCTCTCACACAGTTCGTACCCTCTCTCACACAGTTCGTACCATCTCTAACAAAGTTTGTACCCTCTCTCACACAGTTCGTACCCTCTCTCACACAGTTCGTACCATCTCTAACAAAGTTTGTACCCTCTCTCACAAAGTTCGTACCCCCTCAAACAAAGTTAGTACCCTCTCTCACACAGTTTGTAACCATTCTAACAAAGTTCGTATCTTCTCTAACAAAATTCGTACCATCTCTAACGAAATTCGTACCATCTCTAACAAAGTTCGTACCCTCTCTCACACAGTTCGTACCCTCTCTCACAAAGTTCGTACCATCTCTAACAAAGTTCGTACCCTCTCTCACAGAGTCGTACCCTCTCTAACAAAGTTTGCACCATCTCTAACATAGTTCGTAGCCTCTCTCACACAGTTCGTACCCTCTCTAACAAAGTTCGTACCTTTTCTCACACAGTTCGTACCCTCTCTAACAAAGTTCGTACATTTTCTAACAAAGTTCGTACCCTCTCTCACAAAGTTCGTACCCTCTTTAACAAAGTTCGTACCCTCTCTCACACAGTTCGTACCATCTCTAACAAAGCTTGTACCCTCTCTCACAAAGTTGGTACACCCTCAAACAAAGTAAGTACCCTCTCTCACACAATTCGTAACCCTTCTAGCAAAGTTCGTACCTTCTCTAACAAAATTCGTACCATGTCTAACAAAGTTTGTACCCTCTCTCACACAGTTCGTACCCTCTCTGACAAAGTTCGTACCATCTCTAACAAAGTTCGTACCCTCTCTCACACAGTTCGTACCCTCTCTCACACAGTTCGTACCCTCTCTCACACAGTTCGTACCATCTCTAACAAAGTTTGTACCCTCTCTCACAAAGTTCGAACCCCTCTAACAAAGTTCGTACCATCTCTAACAAAGTTCGTACCCTCTCTGACACAGTTCGTAACCCCTTTAACAAACTTCGTACCCCCTATAACAAAGCCAGTACCCTCTCTAACAGAGTTCGTAACCCCTCTAAAAAAGTTCGTACCCTCTCTTACAAAATTCGTACCATCTCTAACAAAGTTTGTACCCTCTCTCACACAGTTCGTACCCACTCTAACAAAGTTCCTACCTTTTCTAACAAAGTTCGTACCCTCTCTCACAAAGTTCGTACCCTCTCTAACAAAGTTCATGCCCTCTCTCACACAGTTCGTACCATCTCTAACAAAGCTTGTATCCTCTCTCGCAAAGTTCGTACCCTCTCTTATAGAGTTCGTACCCTCTCTAAGAAAGTTCGTACCCTCTCTCACACAGCTCGTACCCACTCTAACAAAGTTCCTACCTTTTCTAACAAAGTTCATACCCTCTCTCACACAGTTTGTGCCCTCTCTAACAAAGTTCGAACCTTCTCTAACAAAGTTCGTACCCTCTGTCACACAATTCGTACCATCTCTAACAAAGTTTGTACCCTCTCTCACAAAGTTCGTATCCCCTCAAACAAAGTTAGTACCCTCTCTCACATTGTTCGTAACCCTTCTAACAAAGTTCGTACCTTCTCCAAAAAAGATCGTACCCTCTCTCACACAGTTAGTATGCTCTCCCACACAGTTCGTACCCTCTCTAACAAAGTTCGTACCCTCTCTTACACAGTTCGTACCCTCTCTAACAAAGTTCGTACCCTCTCTCACACAGTTCGTACCCTCTCTAAAAAAGTTCGTCACATCTCTAACAAAGTTTGTACCCTTCTCACAAAGTCCGTACCTTTCTCACAAAGTTTGTACCTTATCTAACAAAGTTTGTACCCCTTGTCACTAAGTTCGTACCCTCTCAAACAAAGTTTGTACCCTCTCTCACACAGTTCGTAACCTCTCTAACAAAGTTCGTACCCTCTCCAACAAAATTCGTACCATCTCTAAGAAAGTTCGTACCCTCTCTAAGAAAGTTCGTACCCTCTCTCACACAGCTCGTACCCACTCTAACAAAGTTCCTACCTTTTCTAACAAAGTTCATACCCTCTCTCACACAGTTTGTGCCCTCTCTAACAAAGTTCGAACCTTCTCTAGCAAAGTTCGTACCCTCTCTCACACAATTCGTACCATCTCTAACAAAGTTTGTACCCTCTCTCACAAAGTTCGTATCCCCTCAAACAAAGTTAGTACCCTCTCTCACACTGTTCGTAACCCTTCTAACAAAGTTCGTACCTTCTCTAAAAAAGATCGTACCCTCTCTCAGACAGTTCGTACCCTCTCTCATACAGTTCGTACCCTCTCTCACACAGTTCATACCCTCTCTAACAAAGTTCGTACCCTCTCTCACACAGTTCATACCCTCTCTAACAAAGTTCGTACCCTCTCTCACACAGTTCGTACCCACTCCAACAAAGTTCCTACCTTTTCTAACAAAGTTCGTACTCTCTCTCACAAAGTTCGTACCCTCTCGAACAAAGTTCGTACCCTCTCTCACATAGTTCGTACTCTCTCTAACAAAGTTCGTACCCTCTCCCACACAGTTCGTACCCTCTTGACACAGTTCGTACCCTCTCGAACAAAGTTCGTACCCTCTCTCACATAGTTCGTACCATCTCTAACAAAGCTTGTACCCTCTCTCAAAAAGTTCGTACCCCCTCAAACAAAGTTAGTACCCTCTCTCACACAGTTCGTAACCCTTCTAACAAAGTTTGTACCTTCTCTAAAAAAATTGGTACCATCTCTAACAAAGTTTGTACCCTCTCTCACACAGTTCGTGCCCTCTCTAACAAAGTTCCTACCGTTTCTAACAAAGTTTGTACCCTCTCTCACACAATTCGTACGCTCTCTAACAAAGTTCGTACCTTTTCTCACAAAGTTCGTACCCTCTCTGACAAAGTTCATACCCTCTCTCACACAGTTCGTACTATCTCTAACAAAGCTTGTATCCTCTCTCACAAAGTTCGTACCCCCTCAAACAAAGTTAGTACCCTCTCTCACACACTTCGTAACCTTTCTAACAAAGTTCGTACCTTCTCTAACAAAATTCGTACCATCTCTAACTAAGTGTGTACCCTCTCTCACATATTTCGTACCCTCTCTAACAAAGTTCCTACCTTGTCTAACAAAGTTCGTACCCTGTGTCACACAGTTCGTACCCTCTCTAACAAAGTTCGTACCTTCTCTTACAAAGTTCGTACCCTCTCTCACACAGTTCGTACCCACTCTAACAAAGTTCCTACATTTTCTAACAAAGTTCGTACCCTCTCTCACAAAGTTCGTACCCTCTCTAACAAAGTTCGTACCCTCTCTCACACAGTTCGTACCATCTCTAACAAAGATTGTATCCTCTCTCACAAAGTTCGTACCCCCTCAAACAAAGTTAGTACCCTCTCTCACACACTTCGTAACCCTCTTAACAAAGTTCGTACCTTCTCCAAAAAAATGCGTACCATCTCTAACAAAGTTCGTACCCTCTCTCACACAGTTCGTACCCTCTCTAAAAAAGTTCGTACCATCTCTAACAAAGTTCGTACCCTCTCTCACAAAGTTCGTACCCTCTCTAACAAAGTTCGTACCATCTCTAACATAGTTCGTACCCTCTCTCACACAGTTCGTACCCTCTCTAACAAAGATCGTACCCTCTCTCACACAGTTCGTACCCTCTCTCACACAGTTCGTACCCTCTCTAACAAAGTTCGTACCTTCTCTCACAAAGTTCGTACCCTTTCTCACACAGTTCATACCCTCTCTAACAAAGTTCGTACCCTCTCTCACACAGTTCGTACCCACTCCAACAAAGTTCCTACCTTTTCTAACAAAGTTCGTACCCTCTCTCACAAAGTTCGTACCCTCTCTAACAAAGTTCGTTCCCTCTCTCACACAGTTCGTACCATCTCTAACAAAGCCTGTATCCTCTCTCACAAAGTTCGTGCCCCCTCAAACAAAGTTAGTACCCTCTCTCACACACTTCGTAACCCGTCTAACAAAATTCGTACCTTCTCCAAAAAAATGCGTACCATCTCTAACAAAGTTCGTACCTTTTCTAACAAAGTTCGAACCCTCTCGGACAAAGTTCGTACCCTCTCTCACACAGTTCGTACCCTCTCTCACACAGTTCGTACCATCTCTAACAAAGCTTGTACCCTCTCTCAAAAAGTTCGTACCCCCTCAAACAAAGTTAGTACCCTCTCTCACACAGTTCGTAACCCTTCTAACAAAGTTCGTACCTTCTCTAACAAAATTCGTACCATCACTAACAAAGTTTGTACCCTCTCTCACACAGTTCGTGCCCTCTCTAACACAGTTCCTACCTTTTCTAACAAAGTTCGTACCCTCTCTCACACAGTTCGTACCCTCTCTAACAATGTTCGTACCTTCTCTCACAAAGTTTGTACCCTCTCTCACACAGTTCGTACCCTCTCTAACAAAGTTCGTACCATCTCTAACAAATTTGGTACCCTCTCTCACAGAGTTCGTACCCTCTCTAACAAAGTTCGTACCATCTCTAACAAACTTTGTACCCTTCTCACAAAGTCCATACCTTTCTTACAAAGTTCGTACCTTCTCTAACAAAGTTTGTACCCCTTCTCACTAAGTTTGTACCCTCTCTAACAAAGTTCGTACCCTCTCTCACACAGTTCGTACCCTCTCTAACAAAGTTTGTACCCTCTCTAACGAAATTCGTACCATCTCTAACGAAATTCATACCATCTCTAACAAAGTTTATACCCTCTCTCACACAGATCGTAACCCCTCTAACAAAGTTCGTACCCCCTCAAACAAAGTTAGTACCCTCTCTCACACAGTTCGTAACCCCTCTAACAAAGTTCGTACCCTCTCTAACAAAATTCATACCATCTCTAACAAAGTTCGTACCCTCTTTCACACAGTTTGTACCCTCCCTAACAAAGTTCGAACCAACTCTAACATAGTTCGTACCCTCTCTCACACAGTTCGTACCATCTCTAACAAAGTTTGTACCCTCTCTCACAAAGTTCGTATCCCCTCAAACAAAGTTAGTACCCTCTCTTACACTGTTCGTAACCCTTCTAACAATGTTCGTACCTTCTCTAAAAAAGTGTGTACCATCTCTAACAAAGTTCGAACCCTCTCTAACAAAGATCGTACCCTCTCTCACACAGTTCGTACCCTCTCTAACAAAGTTCGTACCCTCTCTAACAAAGTTCGTACCTTCTCTCACAAAGTTCGTACCCTCTCTCACAAAGTTCGTACCCTCTCTAACAAAGTTCGTACCCTCTCTAACAAAGTTCGTACCCTCTCTCACACAGTTCGTACTCACTCTAACAAAGTTCGTACCATCTCTAACAAAGTTCGTACCCTCTCTCACAGAGTTCGTACCCTCTCTAACAAAGTTCGTACCATCTCTAAAAAAGTTTGTACCCTTCTCACAAAGTCCATACCTTTCTCATCAAGTTCGTACCTTCTCTAACAAAGTTCGTACCATCTCTAACAAAGTTTATACCCTCTCTCACACAGATCGTAACCCCTCTAACAAAGTTCGTACCCCCTCAAACAAAGTTAGTACCCTCTCTCACACAGTTCGTACCCTCTCTAACAAAGTTCGTACCATCTCTAACAAAGTTCGTACCTTCTCTTACAAAGTTCGTACCCTCTCTCACACAGTTCGTACCCACTCTAACAAAGTTCCTACATTTTCTAACAAAGTTCGTACCCTCTCTCACAAAGTTCGTACCCTCTCTAACAAAGTTCGTACCCTCTCTCACACAGTTCGTACCATCTCTAACAAAGATTGTATCCTCTCTCACAAAGTTCGTACCCCCTCAAACAAAGTTAGTACCTTCTCTCACACACTTCGTAACCCTCTTAACAAAGTTCGTACCTTCTCAAAAAAAATGCGTACCATCTCTAACAAAGTTCGTACCCTCTCTCACACAGTTCGTACCCTCTCTAAAAAAGTTCGTACCATCTCTAACATAGTTCGTACCCTCTCTCACACAGTTCGTACCCTCTCTAACAAAGATCGTACCCTCTCTCACACAGTTCGTACCCTCTCTCACACAGTTCGTACCCTCTCTAACAAAGTTCGTACCTTCTCTCACAAAGTTCGTACCCTTTCTCACACAGTTCATACCCTTTCTAACAAAGTTCGTACCCTCTCTCACACAGTTCGTACCCACTCCAACAAAGTTCCTACCTTTCCTCACAAAGTTCGTACCCTCTCTCACAAAGTTCGTACCCTCTCCAACAAAGTTCTCTCACACAGTTCGTACCATCTCTAACAAAGCCTGTATCCTCTCTCGCAAAGTTCGTGCCCCCTCAAACAAAGTTAGTACCCTCTCTCACACACTTCATAACCGTCTAACAAAATTCGTACCTTCTCCAAAAAAATGCGTACCATCTCTAACAAAGTTCGTACCTTTTCTAACAAAGTTCGAACCCTCTCGGACAAAGTTCGTACCCTATCTCACACAGTTCGTACCCTCTCTAACAAAGTTCGTACCTTCTCTCACAAAGTTCGTACCCTCTCTCACAAAGTTCGTACCCTCTCTAACAAAGTTCGTACCCTCTCTCACACAGTTCGTACTCACTCTAACAAAGTTCGTACCATCTCTAACAAAGTTCGTACCCTCTCTCACAGAGTTCGTACCCTCTCTAACAAAGTTCGTACCATCTCTAAAAAAGTTTGTACCCTTCTCACAAAGTCCATACCTTTCTCATCAAGTTCGTACCTTCTCTAACAAAGTTTGTACCCCTTCTCACTAAGTTCGTACCATCTCTAACAAACTTCGTACCCTCTCTCACACAGTTCGTACCCTCTCTAACAAAGTTCGTACCCTCTCTAACAAAGTTTGTACCCTAACTAACGAAATTCGTACCATCTCTAACAAAATTCCTTGCATCTCTACCAAAGTTCATACCCTCTCTCACACAGTTCGTACCCACTCTGACAAAGTTCGTACCATCTCTAACAAAGTTTATACCCTCTCTCACACAGATCGTAACCCCTCTAACAAAGTTCGTACCCCCTCAAACAAAGTTAGTACCCTCTCTCACACAGTTCGTACCATCTCTAACAAAGTTTGTACCCTCTCTCACAAAGTTCGTATCCCCTCAAACAAAGTTAGTACCCTCTCTTACACTGTTCGTAACCCTTCTAACAATGTTCGTACCTTCTCTAAAAAAGTGTGTACCATCTCTAACAAAGTTCGAACCCTCTCTAACAAAGATCGTACCCTCTCTCACACAGTTCGTACCCTCTCTAACAAAGTTCGTACCTTCTCTTACAAAGTTCGTACCCTCTCTCACAAAGTTCGTACCCTCTCTAACAAAGTTTGCACCCTATATAACGAAATTCGTACCATCTCTAACGAAATTCCTACCATCTCTAACAAAGTTCATACCCTCTCTCACACAGTTCGTACCCACTCTGACAAAGTTCGTACCATCTCTAACAAAGTTTATACCCTCTCTCACACAGATCGTAACCCCTCTAACAAAGTTCGTACCCCCTCAAACAAAGTTAGTACCCTCTCTCACACAGTTCGTACCCTCTCTAACAAAGTTCGTACCATCTCTAACAAAGTTCGTACCCTCTCTCACAGAGTTCGTACCCTCTCTAACAAAGTTTGTAACCTTCTCACAAAGTCCTTACCTTTCTCACAAAGTTCGTACCTTCTCTAACAGAGTTTGTACCCCTTCTCACTAAGTTCGTACCCTCTCTAACAAAGTTCGTACCCTCTCTCACACAGTTCGTACCCTCTCTAACAAAGTTCGTACCCCCTCAAACAAAGTTAGTACCCTCTCTCACACAGTTCGTACCCTCTCTAACAAAGTTCGTACCATCTCTAACAAAGTTCGTACCCTCTCTAACAGAGTTCGTACCCTCTCTAACAAAGTTCGTACCCTCTCTCACAGAGTTCGTACTCTCTCTAACAAAGTTCGTACCATCTCTAAAAAAGTTTGTACCCTTCTCATAGAGTTCGTACCCTCTCTCACACAGATCGTAACCCCTCTAACAAAGTTCGTACCCCCTCAAACAAAGTTAGTACCCTCTCTCACACAGTTCGTACCCTCTCTAACAAAGTCCGTACCATCTCTAACAAAGTTCGTACCCTCTCACACAGAGTTCGTACCCTCTCTAACAAAGTTCGTACCCTCTCTCACAGAGTTCGTACTCTCTCTAACAAAGTTCGTACCATCTCTAAAAAAGTTTGTACCCTTCTCACAGAGTTCATACCCTCTCTAACAAAGTTCGTACCATCTCTAAAAAAGTTTGTATCCTTCTCACAAAGTCCATACCTTTCTCATCAAGTTCGTACCTTCTCTAACAAAGTTTGTACCCCTTCTCACTAAGTTCGTACCATCTCTAACAAACTTCGTCCCCTCTCTCACACAGTTCGTACCCTCTCTAACAAAGTTCGTACCCTCTCTAACAAAGTTCGTACCATCTCTAAGAAAGTTCGTACCTTCTCTAACAAAGTTCGTACCCTCTCTCACACAGCTCGTACCCACTCTAACAAAGTTCATACCCTCTCTCACACAGTTTGTGCCCTCTCTAACAAAGTTCATACCCTTCTCACAAAGTCCATACCTTTCTCATCAAGTTCGTACCTTCTCTAACAAAGTTTGTACCCCTTCTCACTAAGTTCGTACCATCTCTAACAAACTTCGTACCCTCTCACACAGAGTCCGTACCATCTCTAACAAAGTTCGTACCCTCTCTCACAGAGTTCGTACTCTCTCTAACAAAGTTCGTACCATCTCTAAAAAAGTTTGTACCCTTCTCACAGAGTTCATACCCTCTCTAACAAAGTTCGTACCATCTCTAAAAAAGTTTGTATCCTTCTCACAAAGTCCATACCTTTCTCATCAAGTTCGTACCTTCTCTAACAAAGTTTGTACCCCTTCTCACTAAGTTCGTACCATCTCTAACAAACTTCGTCCCCTCTCTCACACAGTTCGTACCCTCTCTAACAAAGTTCGTACCCTCTCTAACAAAGTTCGTACCATCTCTAAGAAAGTTCGTACCTTCTCTAACAAAGTTCGTACCCTCTCTCACACAGCTCGTACCCACTCTAACAAAGTTCCTACCTTTTCTAACAAAGTTCATACCCTCTCTCACACAGTTTGTGCCCTCTCTAACAAAGTTCATACCCTTCTCACAAAGTCCATACCTTTCTCATCAAGTTCGTACCTTCTCTAACAAAGTTTGTACCCCTTCTCACTAAGTTCGTACCATCTCTAACAAACTTCGTACCCTCTCTCACACAGTTCGTACCCTCTCTAACAAAGTTTGTACCCTAACTAACGAAATTCGTACCATCTCTAACGAAATTCCTACCATCTCTAACAAAGTTCATACCCTCTCTCACACAGTTCGTACCCACTCTGACAAAGTTCGTACCATCTCTAACAAAGTTTATACCCTCTCTCACACAGATCGTAACCCCTCTAACAAAGTTCGTACCCCCTCAAACAAAGTTAGTACCCTCTCTCACACAGTTCGTACCCTCTCTAACAAAGTTCGTACCATCTCTAACAAAGTTCGTACCCTCTCTCACAGAGTTCGTACCCTCTCTAACAAAGTTTGTAACCTTCTCACAAAGTCCTTACCTTTCTCACAAAGTTCGTACCTTCTCTAACAGAGTTTGTACCCCTTCTCACTAAGTTCGTACCCTCTCTAACAAAGTTCGTACCCTCTCTCACACAGTTCGTACCCTCTCTAACAAAGTTCGTACCCTCTCTAACAAAGTTCGCACCCTCTCTAACGAAATTCGTATCATCTTTAACGAAATTCGTACCTTCTCTCACAAAGTTCGTATCCCCTCAAACAAAGTTAGTACCCTCTCTCACACTGTTCGTAACCCTTCTAACAAAGTTCGTACCTTCTCTAAAAAAGTGCGTACCATCTCTAACAAAGTTCGTACCCTCTCTAACAAAGATCGTACCCTCTCTCACACAGTTCGTATGCACTCTAACAAAGTTCGTACCTTGTCTCACAAAGTTCGTACCCTCTCTCACAAAGTTTGTACCCTCTCTAACAAAGTTCGTACCCTCTCTGACACAGTTCGTACCCACTCTAACAAAGTTCCTACCTTTTCTAACAAAGTTCGTACCCTCTCTCACAAAGTTCGTACCCTCTCTCACAAAGTTCGTACCCTCTCTAACAAAGTTCATTCCCTCTCTCACACAGTTCGTACCATCTCTAACAAAGCTTGTATCCTCTCTCACAAAGTTTGTACCTCCTCAAACAAAGTTAGTACCCTCTCTCACACACTTCGTAACCCCTCTAACAAAGTTCGTACCCTCTTTAACAAAATTCAGACGATCTCTAACAAAGTTCGTACCCTCTCTCACATAGTCCGTACCCTCTCTAACAGAGTTCCTTCCTTTTCTAACAGAGTTCATACCCTCTCTCACACAGTTTGTACCCTCTCTAACAAAGTTTGAACCATCTCTAACAAAGTTCGTACCCTCTCTCACACAGTTCGTACCATCTCTAACAAAGTTTGTACCCTCTCTCATAAAGTTCGTATCCCCTCAAACAAAGTTAGTACACTCTCTCACACTGTTCGTAACCCTTCTAACAAAGTTCGTACCTTTTCTAAAAAAGTGCATACCATCTCTAACAAAGTTCGTACCCTCTCTCACACAGTTCGTACCCTCTCTAACAAAGATCGTACCCTCTCTCACACAGTTCGTACCCTCTCTCACACAGTTCGTACCCTCTCTAACAAAGTTCGTACCTTCTCTCACAAAGTTCGTACCCTCTCTCACACAGTTCGTACCCTCTCTAACAAAGTTCGTACCCTCTCTCACACAGTTCGTACCCACTCTGACAAAGTTCCTACCTTTTCTAACAAAGTTCGTACCCTCTCTCACAAAGTTCGTACCCTCTCTAACAAAGTTCATACCCTCTCTCACACAGTTCGTACCATCTCTAACAAAGCTTGTATCCTCTCTCGCAAAGTTCGTACCCCCTCAAACAAAGTTAGTACCCTCTCTCATACACTTCGTAACCCGTCTAACAAAGTTCGTACCTTCTCCGAAAAAAGGCGTACCATCTCTAACAAAGTTTGTACCCTCTCTCACACAGTTCGTACCCACTCTAACAAAGTTCCTACCTTTTCTAACAAAGTGCATACCCTCTCTCACACAGTTTGTACCCTCTCTAACAAAGTTCGAACCTTCTCTAACAAAGTTCGTACCCTCTCTCACACAGTTCGTACCATCTCTAACAAAGTTTGTACCCTCTCTCACAAAGTTCGTATCCCCTCAAACAAAGTTAGTACCCTCTCTCACACTCTTCGTAACCCTTCTAACAAAGTTCGTACCTTCTCTAAAAAAGATCGTACCCTCTCTCACACAGTTCGTACCCTCTCTCACACAGTTCGTACCCTCTCTCACACAGTTCGTACCCTCTCTAACAAAGTTCCTACCTTTTCTAACAAAGTTCGTACTCTCTCTCACAAAGTTCGTACCCTCTCTAACAAAGTTCGTACCCTCTCTCACACAGTTCGTACCCACTCCAACAAAGTTCCTACCTTTTCTAACAAAGTTCGTACTCTCTCTCACAAAGTTCGTACCCTCTCTAACAAAGTTCGTACCGTCTCTCACACAGTTCGTACCATCTCTAACAAAGCCTGTATCCACTCTCACAACGTTCGTACCCCCTCAAACAAAGTTAGTACCCTCTCTCACACACTTCGTAACCCGTCTAACAAAGTTCGTACCTTCTCTAAAAAAGATCGTACCTTCTCTAAAAAAGATCGTACCCTCTCTCACACAGTTCGTACCCACTCTAGCAAAGTTCCTACCTTTTCTAACAAAGTTCATACCCTCTCTCACACAGTTTGTACCCTCTCTAACAAAGTTCGAACCTTCTCTAACAAAGTTCGTACCGTCTCTCACACAGTTCGTACCATCTGTAACAAAGTTTGTACCCTCTCTCACAAAGTTAGTACCCTCTCTCACACTGTTCGTAACCCTTCTAGCAAAGTTCGTACCTTCTCTAAAAAAGATCGTACCCTCTCTCACACAGTTCGTACCCTCTCTCACACAGTTCGTACCCTCTCTAACAAAGTTCCTACCTTTTCTAACAAAGTTCGTACTCTCTCTCACAAAGTTCGTACCCTCTCTAACAAAGTTCGTACCCTCTCTCACACAGTTCGTACCCACTCCAACAAAGTTCCTACCTTTTCTAACAAAGTTCGTACTCTCTCTCACAAAGTTCGTACCTTCTCTAACAAAGTTCGTACCCTCTCTCACACAGTTCGTACCCACTCTAACAAAGTTCCTCCCTTTTCTAACAAAGTTCGTACCCTCTCTCACAAAGTTCGTACCCTCTCTAACAAAGTTCATACCCTCTCTCACACAGTTCATACCATCTCTAACAAAGCTTGTATCCTCTCTCGCAAAGTTCGTACCCCCTCAAACAAAGTTAGTACCCTCTCTCACACACTTCGTAACCCGTCTAACAAAGTTCGTACCTTCTCCAAAAAAAGGCGTACCATTTCTAACAAAGTTCGTACCCTCTCTCACACAGTTCATACCCACTCTAACAAAGTTCCTACCTTTTCTAACAAAGTTCATACCCTCTCTCACACAGTTTGTACCCTCTCTAACAAAGTTCGAACCTTCTCTAACAAAGTTCGTACCCTCTCTCACACAGTTCGTACTATCTCTAACAAAGTTTGTACCCTCTCTCACAAAGTTCGTATCCCCTCAAACAAAGTTAGCACCCTCTCTCACACTGTTCGTAACCCTTCTAACAAAGTGTGTACCTTCTCTAAAAAAGTGCGTACCATCTCTAACAAAGTTCGTACCCTCTCTCACAGAGTTCGTACCCTCTCTAACAAAGTTCGTACCCTCTCTCACACAGTTCGTACCCACTTTAACAAAGTTCCTACCTTTTCTAACAAAGTTCATACCCTCTCTCACACAGTTTGTACCCTCTCTAACAAAGTTCGAACCTTCTCTAACAAAGTTCGTACCCTCTCTCACACAGTTCGTACTATCTCTAACAAAGTTTGTACCCTCTCTCACAAAGTTCGTACCCCCTCAAACAAAGTTACTACCCTCTCTCACACAGTTCCTAACCCCTCTAACAAAGTTCGTACCCTCTCTAACGAAATTCGTACCATCTCTAACAAAGTTCGTACCCTCTCTAACACAATTCGTACCCTCTCTAACAAAGTTCCTACCTTTTCTAACAAAGTTCATATCCTCTCTCACACAGTTTGTACCATGTCTCACACAGTTTTTACCCTCTCTCACACAGTTCGTACCATCTAAAACAAAGTTTGTACCCTCTCTGACAAAATTCGTATCCCCTCAAACAAAGTTAGTACCCTCTCTCACACAGTTCGTAACCCGTCTAACAAAGTTCGTACCCTCTCTAACAAAGTTCGTACCATCTCTAACAAAGTTCGTACCCTCTCTCACATAGTTCGTACCCTCTCTAACAAAGTTCTACCATCTCTAACAAAGTTCGTACCCTGTCGCACACAGTTTGTACCCTTTGTCACATAGTTCGTACCATCCTTAACAAAGTTTGTACCCTATCTCACAAAGTTTGAACCCCTCTAACAAAGTTCGTTCCCCCTCCAACAAAGTTAGTACCCTCTCTCACACAGTTCGTAACCCATCTAACAAAGTTCGTACCCTCACTTACAAAATTCGAACCATCTCTAACAAAGTTCGTATCCTATCTCAGATAGTTCGTACCCTCTCTAACGAAATTCGTACCTTCTCTAACAAAGTTCGTACCCTCTCTCACAGAGTTCATACCCTCTCTAACGAAATTCGTACCATCTCTAACGAAATTCGTACTATCTTCAACAAAGTTCGTACCCTCTCTCACGCAGTTCGTCCTCACTCTGACAAAGTTCGTACCATCTCTAACAAAGTTCGTACCCTCTCTCACATAGTTCGTAACCCCTCTAACAAAGTTTGTACCCCCTCAAACAAAGTTAGTACCCTCTCTCACACAGTTCGTAACCCCTTTAACAAAGTTCGTACCATCTCCAACAAAGTTTGTACCCTCTCTAACACAATTCGTACCCTCTCTAACAAAGTTCCTACATTTTCTAACAAAGTTCGTATCCTCTCTCACACAGTTTGTACCCTGTCTCACGCAGTTTGTACCCTCTCTCACACAGTTCGTACCATCTAAAACAAAGTTTGTACCCTCTCTCACAAAGTTCGTATCCCCTCAAACAAAGTTAGTACCCTCTCTCACACAGTTCGTAACCCGTCTAACAAAGTTCGTACCTTCTCTAACAAAATTCGTACCCTCTCTAGCAAACTTCGTACCCTCTCTCACACAGTTTGTACCCTCTCTCACACAGTTCGTACCCTCTCTCACACAGTACGTACCTTTCCTAACAAAGTTCGTACCCTCTCTCACAGAGTTCGTACCCTCTCTAACAAAGTTCTTACCCCCTCTCACAAAGTTCGTACCCTCTCTAACAAAATTCGTACCATCTCTAACGAAATTCGTACCCTCTCTCACACAGGTCGTACCCACTCTGACAAAGTTTGTACCATCTCTAACAAAGTTCGTACCCTCTCTCACACAGTTCGTAACCCCTCTGACAAAGTTCCTACCCCCTCAAACAAAGGTACTACCCTCTCTCACACAGTTCGTAACCCCTCTAACAAAGTTCGTACCCTCTCTAACGAAATTCGTACCATCTCTAACAAAGTTCGTACCCTCTCTAACAAAGTTCCTACCTTTTCTCACAAAGTTCATATCCTCTCTCACACAGTTTGTACCCTGTCTCACACAGTTTGTACCCTCTCTCACACAGTTCGTACCATCTAAAACAAAGTTTGTACCCTCTCCCACAAAGTTCGTATCCCCTCAAACAAAGTTAGTACCCTCTCTCACACAGTTCGTAACCCGTGTAACAAAGTTCGTACCTTCTCTAACTAAAATTCGTACCATCTCTAGCAAAGTTCGTACCCTCTCTCACACAGTTCGTACCCCTCTCGCACAGTTCGAACCCTCTCTAACAAAGTTCCTACCTTTCCTAACAAAGTTCGTACCCTCTCTCACACAGTTCGTACCGTTTCTAACAAAGTAAGTACCATCTTTAACAAAGTTCGTACCCTCTATCACACAGTTCGTACCCTCTTTAAGAAAGTTCGTACCATCTCTAACAAAGTTCGTACCCTCTCTCACACAGTTTGTACCCTCTGTCACATAGTTCGTACCATCTCTAACAAAGTTTGTACCCTCTATCACAAAGTTCGTACCCTCTCTCACACAGTTCGTACCCTCTCTAACAAAGTTCGTACCATCTCTAACAAAGTTCGTACCCTCTCTCACATAGTTCGTACCCTCTCTAACAAAGTTCATACTATCTCTAACAAAGTTCGTACCCTGTCTCACACAGTTTGTACCCTCTCTAACAAAGTTCCTACCTTTCTTAACAAAGTTCTTACCCTCTCTCACACAGTTCGTACCCTCTCTAAGAAAGTTCGTACCCTCTCTAACAAACTTCCTACCTTTTCTAACAAAGTTGGTATCCTCTCTCACACAGTTTGTACCCTGTTTCACACAGTTTGTACCCTCTCTCACACAGTTCATACCATCTAAAACAAAGTTTGTACCCTCTCTCACAAAGTTCGTATCCCCTCAAACAAAGTTAGTACCCTCTCTCACACAGTTCGTAACCCGTCTAACAAAGTTCGTACCTTCTCTAACAAAATTCGTACCCTCTCTAGCAAAGTTCGTACCCTCTCTCACACAGTTCGTACCCTCTCTAACAAAGTTCGTACCATCACTAACAAAGTTCGTACCCTCTCTCACATAGTTCGTACCCTCTCTAACAAAGTTCCTACCTTTCCTAACAAAGTTCGTACCCTCTCTCACAGAGTTCGTACCCTCTTTAACAAAGTTCTTACCCCCTCTCACAAAGTTCGTACCCTCTCTAACGAAATTCGTACCATCTCTAACGAAATTCGTACCCTCTCTCACACAGGTCGTACCCACTCTGACAAAGTTTGTACCATCTCTAACAAAGTTCGTACCCTCTCTCACTCAGTTCGTAACCCCTCTCACAAAGTTCCTACCCCCTCAAACAAAGGTACTACCCTCTCTCACACAATTCGTAACCCCTCTAACAAAGTTCATACCCTCTCTAACGAAATTCGTACCATCTCTAACAAAGTTCGTACCCTCTCTAACAAAGTTCATATCCTCTCTCACACAGTTTGTACCCTGTCTCACACAGTTTGTACCCTCTCTCACACAGTTCGTACCATCTAAAACAAAGTTTGTACCCTCTCTGACAAAGTTCGTATCCCCTCAAACAAAGTTAGTACCCTCTCTCACACAGTTCGTAACCCGTCTAACAAAGTTCGTACCTTCTCTAACTAAAATTCGTACCATCTCTAGCAAAGTTCGTACCCTCTCTCACACAGTTCGTACCCCTCTCGCACAGTTCGAACCCTCTCTAACAAAGTTCCTACCTTTCCTAACAAAGTTCGTACCCTCTCTCACACAGTTCGTACCGTTTCTAACAAGGTTCGTACCATCTTTAACAAAGTTCGTACCCTCTATCACATAGTTCGTACCCTCTCTAAGAAAGTTCGTACCATCTCTAACAAAGTTCGTACCCTCTCTCACACAGTTTGTACCCTCTGTCACATAGTTCGTACCATCTCTAACAAAGTTTGTACCCTCTATCACAAAGTTCGTACCCTCTCTCACACAGTTCGTACCCTCTCTAACAAAGTTCGTACCATGTCTAACAAAGTTCGTACCCTTTCTCACATAGTTCGTACCCTCTCTAACAAAGTTCATACTATCTCTAACAAAGTTCGTACCCTGTCTCACACAGTTTGTACCCTTATTCACATAGTTTGTACCATCTCTAACAAAGTTTGTACCCTATCTTACAAAGTTTGAACCCCTCTGACAAAGTTCGTTCCCCCTCCAACAAAGTTAGTACCCTCTCTCACACAGTTCGTAACCCATCTAACAAAGTTCGTACCCTCACTTAAAAAATTCGTACCATCTCTAACAAAGTTCGTATCCTCTCTCAGATAGTTCGTACCCTCTCTAACGAAATTCGTACCTTCTCTAACAAAGTTCGTACCCTCTCTCACTGACTTCGCACACTCTCTAACGAAATTCGTACCATCTCAAACGAAATTCGTACTATCTCCAACAAATTTTGTACCCTCTCTCACACAGTTCGTCCCCACTCTGACAAAGTTCATACCATCTCTAACAAAGTTCGTACCCTCTCTCACAGAGTTCGTAACCCCTCTAACAAAGTTCGTACCCCCTCAAACAAAGTTCGTACCCTCCATCACACAGTTCGTAACCCCTCTTACAAAGTTCGTACCCTCTCTAACAAAATTCGTACCATCTCTAACAAAGTTCGTACCCTCTCTAACACAATTCGTACCCTCTCTAACAATGTTCCTACCTTTTCTAACAAAGTTTGTATCCTCTCTCACACAGTTTGTACCCTGTCTCACGCAGTTTGTACCCTCTCTCACACAGTTCGTACCATCTAAAACAAAGTTTGTACCCTCTCTCACAAAGTTCGTATCCCCTCAAACAAAGTTAGTACCCTCTCTCACACAGTTCATAACCCGTCTAACAAAGTTCGTACCTTCTCTAACAAAATTCGTACCATCTCTAGCAAAGTTCGTACCCTCTCTCACACAGTTCGTAACCTCTCTCGCACAGTTCGTACCTCTTTAACAAAGTTACTACCTTTCCCCTAAAAATGTTCGTACCCTCTCTCACACAATTCGTACCCTCTCTAACAAAGTTCGTACCATCTCTAACAAAGTTAGTACCCTCTCTCGCATAGTTCATACCCTCTCTCACATAGTTCGTACCCTCTCTAACAAAGTTCGTATCCTCTCTCACACAGTTTGTACCCTTTCTCACACAGTTCGTACCATCTAAAACAAAGTTTGTACCCTCTCTCACAAAGTTCGTATCCCCTCAAACAAAGTTAGTACCCTCTCTAACAAAGTTCCTACCTTTTCTAACAAAGTTCGTATCCCCTCAAACAAAGTTAGTACCCTCTCTCACACAGTTCGTAACCCGTCTAACAAAGTTCGTACCTTCTCTAAAAAAATTCGTACCATATCTAGCAAAGTTCGTACCCTCTCTCACACAGTTCGTAACCTCTCTCGCACAGTTCGTACCTCTCTAACAAAGTTCCAACCTTGCCCCTAAAAAAGTTCGTACCCTCTCTCACACAGTTCGTACCCTCCTTAACAAAGTTCGTACCCTCTCTAACAAAGTTCGTACCATCTCTAACAAAGTTAGTACCCTCTCTCACATAGTTCATACCCTCTCTCACATAGTTCGTACCCTCTCTAACAAAGTTCGTACAATCTCTAACAAAGTTCGTACCCTTTCTCACACAGTTTGTACCCTCTCTCACACAGTTCGTACCATCTCTAACAAAGTTTGTACCCTCTCTCACAAAGTTCGTATCCCCTCAAACAAAGTTAGTACCCTCTCTCACACAGTTCGTAAGCCGTCTAACAAAGTTCGTACCATCTCTAGCAAAGTTCGTACCCTCTTTAACACAGTTCGTACCCTCTCTCACACAGTTCGTACCCTCTCTCGCACTGTTCGTACCCTCTCTAACAAAGTTCCTACCTTTCCTAACATAGTTCGTACCCTCTCTGATACAGTTCGTACCCTCTCTAACAAAGTTCGTACCATCTCTAACAAAGTTCGTACCCTCTCTCAGATAGTTCGTACCATCTATAACAAAGTTCGTACCCTCTCTCACACAATTTGTACCCTCTGTCACATAGTTCGTACCATCTCTAACAAAGTTTGTACCCTCTCTAACAAAGTTCGAACCCCTCTAATAAAGTTCGTACCCCTTCCAACAAAGTTAGTACCCTCTCTCACACAATTCGTAGCCCCTCTAACAAAGTTCGTACCCTCACTTACAAAATTCGTACCATCTTTAACAAAGTTTGTATCCTCTCTCAGATAGTTCGTACCCTCTCTAACAAAGTTCGTACCATCTCTAACAAAGTTTGTATCCTCTCTCACAGAGTTCGTACCCTCTCTAACGAAATTCGTACCATCTCTAACGAAGTTCCTACCCTCTCTAACAAAGTTCCTACCTTTTCTAACAAAGTTCGTATCCTCTCTCACACAGTTTGTACCCTGTCTCACGCAGTTTGTACCCTCTCTCACACAATTCGTACCATCTAAAACAAAGTTTGTACCCTCTCTCACAAAGTTCGTATCCCCTCAAACAAAGTTAGCACCGTCTCTTACACAGTTCGTAACCCGTCTAACAAAGTTCGTACCTTCTCTAACAAAATTCGTACCATCTCTAGCAAAGTTCGTACCCTCTCTAACACAGTTCGTACCCTCCCTCACAGAGTTCGTACCCTCTCTCACACTGTTCGTACCCTCTCTAACAAAGTTCCTACCTTTCCTAACAAAGTTCGTACCCTCTTTCACACAGTTCGTACCCTCTCTAACAAAGTTCGTACCATCTCTAACAACGTTCGTACCCTCTCTCACATAGTTCGTACCCACTCTAACAAAGTTCGTACCATCTCTAACAAAGTTCGTACCCTCTCTCACACAGTTTGTACCCTCTGTCACATAGTTCGTACCATCTCTAACAAAGTTTGTACCCTCTCTCACAAAGGTCGAACCCCTCTAATAAAGTTCGTACCCCCTCCAACAAAGTTAGTATCCTCTCTCACACAGCTCGTAACCCTTCTAACAAAGTTCGTACCCTCACTTACAAAATTCGTACCATCTCTAACAAAGTTCGTATCCTCTCTCACACAGTTTGTACCCTCTCTCACACAGTTCGTACCATCTAAAACAAAGTTTGTACCCTCTCTCACAAAGTTCGTATCCCCTCAAACAAAGTTAGTACCCTCTCTAACAAAGTTCCTACCTTTTCTAACAAAGTTCGTATCCTCTCTCACACAGTTTGTACCCTGTCTCACGCAGTTTGTACCCTCTCTCACACAGTTCGTACCATCTAAAACAAAGTTTGTACCCTCTCTCACAAAGTTCGTATCCTCTCAAACAAAGTTAGTACCGTCTCTTACACAGTTCGTAACCCGTCTAACAAAGTTCATACCTTCTCTAACAAAATTCGTACCATCTCTAGCAAAGTTCGTACCCTCTCTAACACAGTTCGTACCCTCCCTCACACAGTTCGTACCCTCTCTCGCACTGTTTGTACCATCTCTAACAAAGTTCCTACCTTTCCTAACAAAGTTCGTACCCTCTCTCACACAGTTCGTACCCTCTCTCACACAGTTCGTACCCTCTCTAACAAAGTTTGTACCATCTCTAACAAAGTTCGTACCCTCTCTCACATAGTTCGTACCCTCTCTAACAAAGTTCGTACCATCTCTAACAAAGTTCGTACCCTCTCTCACACAGTTTGTACCCTCTGTCACATAGTTCGTACCATCTCTAACAAAGTTTGTACCCTCTCTCACAAAGTTCGAACCCCTCTAACAAAATTCGTACCCCCTCCAACAAAGTTAGTATCCTCTCTCACACAGCTCGTAACCCTTCTAACAAAGTTCGTACCCTCACTTACAAAATTCGTACCATCTCTAACAAAGTTCGTATCCTCTCTTAGATAGTTCGTACCCTCTCTAACAAAGTTCGTACCATCTCTAACAAAGTTGTACCCTCTGTCACAGAGTTTGTACCCTCTCTAACGAAATTCGTACCATCTCTTATAAAGTTCGTACCCTCTCTAACAAAGTTCCTACCTTTTCTAACAAAGTTCGTATCCTCTCTCACACAGTTTGTACCCTCTCTCACACAGTTCGTACCATCTAAAACAAAGTTTGTACCCTCTCTCACAAAGTTCGTATCCCCTCAAACAAAGTTAGTACCCTCTCTCACACAGTTCGTAACCCGTCTAACAAAGTTCGTACCTTGTCTAACAAAATTCGTACCATCTCTAGCAAAGTTCGTACCCTCTCTCACACGGTTCATACCCTCTCTCGTATAGTTCGTACCCTCTCTAACAAAGTTCCTACCTTTCCTAACAAAGTTCGTACCCTCTCTCGCACAGTTCGTACCCTCTCTAACAAAGTTCCTACCCTCTCTCACACAGTTCGTAACCCGTCTAACAAAGTTCGTACCTTCTCTCACAAAATTCGTACCATCTCTAGCAATGTTCATACCCTCTCTCACACAATTCGTACCCTCTCTCGCACTGTTCATACCCTCTCTCACACAATTCGTACCCTCTCTCGCACTGTTCGTACCCTCTCCAACAAAGTTCGTACCCTCTCTCACACAGTTCGTACCCTCTCTAAGAAAGTTCGTACCATCTCTAACAAAGTTCGTACCCTCTCTCACATAGTTCGTACCCTCTCTAACAAAGTTCATACCATCTCCAACAAAGTTCGTACCCTCTCTCACACAGTTTGTACCCTCTCTAACAATGTTCCTACCTTTCTTAACAAAGTTCGTACCCTCTCTCACACAGTTCGTACCCTCTCTAAGAAAGTTCGTACCCTCTCTAACAAAGTTCCTACCTTTTCTAACAAAGTTGGTATCCTCTCTCACACAGTTTGTACCCTGTTTCACACAGTTTGTACCCTCTCTCACACAGTTCGTACCATCTAAAACAAAGTTTGTACCCTCTCTCACAAAGTTCGTATCCCCTCAAACAAAGTTAGTACCCTCTCTCACACAGTTCATAACCCGTCTAACAAAGTTCGTACCTTCTCTAACAAAATTCGTACCATCTCTAGCAAAGTTCGTACCCTCTCTCACACAGTTCGTAACCTCTCTCGCACAGTTCGTACCTCTTTAACAAAGTTACTACCTTTCCCCTAAAAATGTTCGTACCCTCTCTCACACAATTCGTACCCTCTCTAACAAAGTTCGTACCATCTCTAACAAAGTTAGTACCCTCTCTCGCATAGTTCATACCCTCTCTCACATAGTTCGTACCCTCTCTAACAAAGTTCGTATCCTCTCTCACACAGTTTGTACCCTTTCTCACACAGTTCGTACCATCTAAAACAAAGTTTGTACCCTCTCTCACAAAGTTCGTATCCCCTCAAACAAAGTTAGTACCCTCTCTAACAAAGTTCCTACCTTTTCTAACAAAGTTCGTATCCCCTCAAACAAAGTTAGTACCCTCTCTCACACAGTTCGTAACCCGTCTAACAAAGTTCGTACCTTCTCTAAAAAAATTCGTACCATATCTAGCAAAGTTCGTACCCTCTCTCACACAGTTCGTAACCTCTCTCGCACAGTTCGTACCTCTCTAACAAAGTTCCAACCTTGCCCCTAAAAAAGTTCGTACCCTCTCTCACACAGTTCGTACCCTCCTTAACAAAGTTCGTACCCTCTCTAACAAAGTTCGTACCATCTCTAACAAAGTTAGTACCCTCTCTCACATAGTTCATACCCTCTCTCACATAGTTCGTACCCTCTCTAACAAAGTTCGTACAATCTCTAACAAAGTTCGTACCCTTTCTCACACAGTTTGTACCCTCTCTCACACAGTTCGTACCATCTCTAACAAAGTTTGTACCCTCTCTCACAAAGTTCGTATCCCCTCAAACAAAGTTAGTACCCTCTCTCACACAGTTCGTAAGCCGTCTAACAAAGTTCGTACCATCTCTAGCAAAGTTCGTACCCTCTTTAACACAGTTCGTACCCTCTCTCACACAGTTCGTACCCTCTCTCGCACTGTTCGTACCCTCTCTAACAAAGTTCCTACCTTTCCTAACATAGTTCGTACCCTCTCTGATACAGTTCGTACCCTCTCTAACAAAGTTCGTACCATCTCTAACAAAGTTCGTACCCTCTCTCAGATAGTTCGTACCATCTATAACAAAGTTCGTACCCTCTCTCACACAATTTGTACCCTCTGTCACATAGTTCGTACCATCTCTAACAAAGTTTGTACCCTCTCTAACAAAGTTCGAACCCCTCTAATAAAGTTCGTACCCCTTCCAACAAAGTTAGTACCCTCTCTCACACAATTCGTAGCCCCTCTAACAAAGTTCGTACCCTCACTTACAAAATTCGTACCATCTTTAACAAAGTTTGTATCCTCTCTCAGATAGTTCGTACCCTCTCTAACAAAGTTCGTACCATCTCTAACAAAGTTTGTATCCTCTCTCACAGAGTTCGTACCCTCTCTAACGAAATTCGTACCATCTCTAACGAAGTTCCTACCCTCTCTAACAAAGTTCCTACCTTTTCTAACAAAGTTCGTATCCTCTCTCACACAGTTTGTACCCTGTCTCACGCAGTTTGTACCCTCTCTCACACAATTCGTACCATCTAAAACAAAGTTTGTACCCTCTCTCACAAAGTTCGTATCCCCTCAAACAAAGTTAGCACCGTCTCTTACACAGTTCGTAACCCGTCTAACAAAGTTCGTACCTTCTCTAACAAAATTCGTACCATCTCTAGCAAAGTTCGTACCCTCTCTAACACAGTTCGTACCCTCCCTCACAGAGTTCGTACCCTCTCTCACACTGTTCGTACCCTCTCTAACAAAGTTCCTACCTTTCCTAACAAAGTTCGTACCCTCTTTCACACAGTTCGTACCCTCTCTAACAAAGTTCGTACCATCTCTAACAACGTTCGTACCCTCTCTCACATAGTTCGTACCCACTCTAACAAAGTTCGTACCATCTCTAACAAAGTTCGTACCCTCTCTCACACAGTTTGTACCCTCTGTCACATAGTTCGTACCATCTCTAACAAAGTTTGTACCCTCTCTCACAAAGGTCGAACCCCTCTAATAAAGTTCGTACCCCCTCCAACAAAGTTAGTATCCTCTCTCACACAGCTCGTAACCCTTCTAACAAAGTTCGTACCCTCACTTACAAAATTCGTACCATCTCTAACAAAGTTCGTATCCTCTCTCACACAGTTTGTACCCTCTCTCACACAGTTCGTACCATCTAAAACAAAGTTTGTACCCTCTCTCACAAAGTTCGTATCCCCTCAAACAAAGTTAGTACCCTCTCTAACAAAGTTCCTACCTTTTCTAACAAAGTTCGTATCCTCTCTCACACAGTTTGTACCCTGTCTCACGCAGTTTGTACCCTCTCTCACACAGTTCGTACCATCTAAAACAAAGTTTGTACCCTCTCTCACAAAGTTCGTATCCTCTCAAACAAAGTTAGTACCGTCTCTTACACAGTTCGTAACCCGTCTAACAAAGTTCATACCTTCTCTAACAAAATTCGTACCATCTCTAGCAAAGTTCGTACCCTCTCTAACACAGTTCGTACCCTCCCTCACACAGTTCGTACCCTCTCTCGCACTGTTTGTACCATCTCTAACAAAGTTCCTACCTTTCCTAACAAAGTTCGTACCCTCTCTCACACAGTTCGTACCCTCTCTCACACAGTTCGTACCCTCTCTCACACAGTTCGTACCCTCTCTAACAAAGTTTGTACCATCTCTAACAAAGTTCGTACCCTCTCTAACAAAGTTCGTACCATCTCTAACAAAGTTCGTACCCTCTCTCACACAGTTTGTACCCTCTGTCACATAGTTCGTACCATCTCTAACAAAGTTTGTACCCTCTCTCACAAAGTTCGAACCCCTCTAACAAAATTCGTACCCCCTCCAACAAAGTTAGTATCCTCTCTCACACAGCTCGTAACCCTTCTAACAAAGTTCGTACCCTCACTTACAAAATTCGTACCATCTCTAACAAAGTTCGTATCCTCTCTTAGATAGTTCGTACCCTCTCTAACAAAGTTCGTACCATCTCTAACAAAGTTGTACCCTCTGTCACAGAGTTTGTACCCTCTCTAACGAAATTCGTACCATCTCTTATAAAGTTCGTACCCTCTCTAACAAAGTTCCTACCTTTTCTAACAAAGTTCGTATCCTCTCTCACACAGTTTGTACCCTCTCTCACACAGTTCGTACCATCTAAAACAAAGTTTGTACCCTCTCTCACAAAGTTCGTATCCCCTCAAACAAAGTTAGTACCCTCTCTCACACAGTTCGTAACCCGTCTAACAAAGTTCGTACCTTGTCTAACAAAATTCGTACCATCTCTAGCAAAGTTCGTACCCTCTCTCACACGGTTCATACCCTCTCTCGTATAGTTCGTACCCTCTCTAACAAAGTTCCTACCTTTCCTAACAAAGTTCGTACCCTCTCTCGCACAGTTCGTACCCTCTCTAACAAAGTTCCTACCCTCTCTCACACAGTTCGTAACCCGTCTAACAAAGTTCGTACCTTCTCTCACAAAATTCGTACCATCTCTAGCAATGTTCATACCCTCTCTCACACAATTCGTACCCTCTCTCGCACTGTTCATACCCTCTCTCACACAATTCGTACCCTCTCTCGCACTGTTCGTACCCTCTCCAACAAAGTTCGTACCCTCTCTCACACAGTTCGTACCCTCTCTAAGAAAGTTCGTACCATCTCTAACAAAGTTCGTACCCTCTCTCACATAGTTCGTACCCTCTCTAACAAAGTTCATACCATCTCCAACAAAGTTCGTACCCTCTCTCACACAGTTTGTACCCTCTCTAACAATGTTCCTACCTTTCTTAACAAAGTTCGTACCCTCTCTCACACAGTTCGTACCCTCTCTAAGAAAGTTCGTACCCTCTCTAACAAAGTTCCTACCTTTTCTAACAAAGTTGGTATCCTCTCTCACACAGTTTGTACCCTGTTTCACACAGTTTGTACCCTCTCTCACACAGTTCGTACCATCTAAAACAAAGTTTGTACCCTCTCTCACAAAGTTCGTATCCCCTCAAACAAAGTTAGTACCCTCTCTCACACAGTTCATAACCCGTCTAACAAAGTTCGTACCTTCTCTAACAAAATTCGTACCATCTCTAGCAAAGTTCGTACCCTCTCTCACACAGTTCGTAACCTCTCTCGCACAGTTCGTACCTCTTTAACAAAGTTACTACCTTTCCCCTAAAAATGTTCGTACCCTCTCTCACACAATTCGTACCCTCTCTAACAAAGTTCGTACCATCTCTAACAAAGTTAGTACCCTCTCTCGCATAGTTCATACCCTCTCTCACATAGTTCGTACCCTCTCTAACAAAGTTCGTATCCTCTCTCACACAGTTTGTACCCTTTCTCACACAGTTCGTACCATCTAAAACAAAGTTTGTACCCTCTCTCACAAAGTTCGTATCCCCTCAAACAAAGTTAGTACCCTCTCTAACAAAGTTCCTACCTTTTCTAACAAAGTTCGTATCCCCTCAAACAAAGTTAGTACCCTCTCTCACACAGTTCGTAACCCGTCTAACAAAGTTCGTACCTTCTCTAAAAAAATTCGTACCATATCTAGCAAAGTTCGTACCCTCTCTCACACAGTTCGTAACCTCTCTCGCACAGTTCGTACCTCTCTAACAAAGTTCCAACCTTGCCCCTAAAAAAGTTCGTACCCTCTCTCACACAGTTCGTACCCTCCTTAACAAAGTTCGTACCCTCTCTAACAAAGTTCGTACCATCTCTAACAAAGTTAGTACCCTCTCTCACATAGTTCATACCCTCTCTCACATAGTTCGTACCCTCTCTAACAAAGTTCGTACAATCTCTAACAAAGTTCGTACCCTTTCTCACACAGTTTGTACCCTCTCTCACACAGTTCGTACCATCTCTAACAAAGTTTGTACCCTCTCTCACAAAGTTCGTATCCCCTCAAACAAAGTTAGTACCCTCTCTCACACAGTTCGTAAGCCGTCTAACAAAGTTCGTACCATCTCTAGCAAAGTTCGTACCCTCTTTAACACAGTTCGTACCCTCTCTCACACAGTTCGTACCCTCTCTCGCACTGTTCGTACCCTCTCTAACAAAGTTCCTACCTTTCCTAACATAGTTCGTACCCTCTCTGATACAGTTCGTACCCTCTCTAACAAAGTTCGTACCATCTCTAACAAAGTTCGTACCCTCTCTCAGATAGTTCGTACCATCTATAACAAAGTTCGTACCCTCTCTCACACAATTTGTACCCTCTGTCACATAGTTCGTACCATCTCTAACAAAGTTTGTACCCTCTCTAACAAAGTTCGAACCCCTCTAATAAAGTTCGTACCCCTTCCAACAAAGTTAGTACCCTCTCTCACACAATTCGTAGCCCCTCTAACAAAGTTCGTACCCTCACTTACAAAATTCGTACCATCTTTAACAAAGTTTGTATCCTCTCTCAGATAGTTCGTACCCTCTCTAACAAAGTTCGTACCATCTCTAACAAAGTTTGTATCCTCTCTCACAGAGTTCGTACCCTCTCTAACGAAATTCGTACCATCTCTAACGAAGTTCCTACCCTCTCTAACAAAGTTCCTACCTTTTCTAACAAAGTTCGTATCCTCTCTCACACAGTTTGTACCCTGTCTCACGCAGTTTGTACCCTCTCTCACACAATTCGTACCATCTAAAACAAAGTTTGTACCCTCTCTCACAAAGTTCGTATCCCCTCAAACAAAGTTAGCACCGTCTCTTACACAGTTCGTAACCCGTCTAACAAAGTTCGTACCTTCTCTAACAAAATTCGTACCATCTCTAGCAAAGTTCGTACCCTCTCTAACACAGTTCGTACCCTCCCTCACAGAGTTCGTACCCTCTCTCACACTGTTCGTACCCTCTCTAACAAAGTTCCTACCTTTCCTAACAAAGTTCGTACCCTCTTTCACACAGTTCGTACCCTCTCTAACAAAGTTCGTACCATCTCTAACAACGTTCGTACCCTCTCTCACATAGTTCGTACCCACTCTAACAAAGTTCGTACCATCTCTAACAAAGTTCGTACCCTCTCTCACACAGTTTGTACCCTCTGTCACATAGTTCGTACCATCTCTAACAAAGTTTGTACCCTCTCTCACAAAGGTCGAACCCCTCTAATAAAGTTCGTACCCCCTCCAACAAAGTTAGTATCCTCTCTCACACAGCTCGTAACCCTTCTAACAAAGTTCGTACCCTCACTTACAAAATTCGTACCATCTCTAACAAAGTTCGTATCCTCTCTCACACAGTTTGTACCCTCTCTCACACAGTTCGTACCATCTAAAACAAAGTTTGTACCCTCTCTCACAAAGTTCGTATCCCCTCAAACAAAGTTAGTACCCTCTCTAACAAAGTTCCTACCTTTTCTAACAAAGTTCGTATCCTCTCTCACACAGTTTGTACCCTGTCTCACGCAGTTTGTACCCTCTCTCACACAGTTCGTACCATCTAAAACAAAGTTTGTACCCTCTCTCACAAAGTTCGTATCCTCTCAAACAAAGTTAGTACCGTCTCTTACACAGTTCGTAACCCGTCTAACAAAGTTCATACCTTCTCTAACAAAATTCGTACCATCTCTAGCAAAGTTCGTACCCTCTCTAACACAGTTCGTACCCTCCCTCACACAGTTCGTACCCTCTCTCGCACTGTTTGTACCATCTCTAACAAAGTTCCTACCTTTCCTAACAAAGTTCGTACCCTCTCTCACACAGTTCGTACCCTCTCTCACACAGTTCGTACCCTCTCTAACAAAGTTTGTACCATCTCTAACAAAGTTCGTACCCTCTCTCACATAGTTCGTACCCTCTCTAACAAAGTTCGTACCATCTCTAACAAAGTTCGTACCCTCTCTCACACAGTTTGTACCCTCTGTCACATAGTTCGTACCATCTCTAACAAAGTTTGTACCCTCTCTCACAAAGTTCGAACCCCTCTAACAAAATTCGTACCCCCTCCAACAAAGTTAGTATCCTCTCTCACACAGCTCGTAACCCTTCTAACAAAGTTCGTACCCTCACTTACAAAATTCGTACCATCTCTAACAAAGTTCGTATCCTCTCTTAGATAGTTCGTACCCTCTCTAACAAAGTTCGTACCATCTCTAACAAAGTTGTACCCTCTGTCACAGAGTTTGTACCCTCTCTAACGAAATTCGTACCATCTCTTATAAAGTTCGTACCCTCTCTAACAAAGTTCCTACCTTTTCTAACAAAGTTCGTATCCTCTCTCACACAGTTTGTACCCTCTCTCACACAGTTCGTACCATCTAAAACAAAGTTTGTACCCTCTCTCACAAAGTTCGTATCCCCTCAAACAAAGTTAGTACCCTCTCTCACACAGTTCGTAACCCGTCTAACAAAGTTCGTACCTTGTCTAACAAAATTCGTACCATCTCTAGCAAAGTTCGTACCCTCTCTCACACGGTTCATACCCTCTCTCGTATAGTTCGTACCCTCTCTAACAAAGTTCCTACCTTTCCTAACAAAGTTCGTACCCTCTCTCGCACAGTTCGTACCCTCTCTAACAAAGTTCCTACCCTCTCTCACACAGTTCGTAACCCGTCTAACAAAGTTCGTACCTTCTCTCACAAAATTCGTACCATCTCTAGCAATGTTCATACCCTCTCTCACACAATTCGTACCCTCTCTCGCACTGTTCATACCCTCTCTCACACAATTCGTACCCTCTCTCGCACTGTTCGTACCCTCTCCAACAAAGTTCGTACCCTCTCTCACACAGTTCGTACCCTCTCTAAGAAAGTTCGTACCATCTCTAACAAAGTTCGTACCCTCTCTCACATAGTTCGTACCCTCTCTAACAAAGTTCATACCATCTCCAACAAAGTTCGTACCCTCTCTCACACAGTTTGTACCCTCTCTAACAATGTTCCTACCTTTCTTAACAAAGTTCGTACCCTCTCTCACACAGTTCGTACCCTCTCTAAGAAAGTTCGTACCCTCTCTAACAAAGTTCCTACCTTTTCTAACAAAGTTGGTATCCTCTCTCACACAGTTTGTACCCTGTTTCACACAGTTTGTACCCTCTCTCACACAGTTCGTACCATCTAAAACAAAGTTTGTACCCTCTCTCACAAAGTTCGTATCCCCTCAAACAAAGTTAGTACCCTCTCTCACACAATTCGTAACCCGTCTAACAAAGTTCGTACGTTCTCTAACAAAATTCGTACTATCTCTAGGAAAGTTCGTACCCTGTCTCACACAGTTCGTACCCTCTCTCACATAGTTCGTACCCTCTCTCGTACAGTTCGTACCCTCTCTAACAAAGTTCCTACCTTTCTTAACAAAGTTTGTACCCTCTCTCACACAGTTCGTACCCTCTCTAACAAAGTTCGTACCATCTCTAACAAAGTTCGTACCCTCTCTCACATAGTTCGTACCCTCTCTAACAAAGTTCGTACCATCTCTAACAAAGTTCGTACCCTCTGTCACAGAGTTTGTACCCTCTCTAACGAAATTCGTACCATCTCTAACAAAGTTCGTACCCTCTCTAACAAAGTTCCTACCTTTTCTAACAAAGTTCGTATCCTCTCTCACACAGTTTGTACCCTCTCTCACACAGTTCGTACCATCTAAAACAAAGTTTGTACCCTCTCTCACAAAGTTCGTATCCCCTTAAACAAAGTTAGTACCCTCTCTCACACAGTTCGTAACCCGTCTAACAAAGTTCGTACCTTGTCTAACAAAATTCGTACCATCTCTAGCAAAGTTCGTACCCTCTCTCACACGGTTCGTACCCTCTCTCGCATAGTTCGTACCCTCTCTAACAAAGTTCCTACCTTTCCTAACAAAGTTCGTACCCTCTCTCGCACAGTTCGTACCCTCTCTAACAAAGTTCCTACCCTCTCTCACACAGTTCGTAACCCGTCTAACAAAGTTCGTACCTTCTCTAACAAAATTCGTACCATCTCTAGCAAAGTTCATACCCTCTCTCACACAATTCGTACCCTCTCTCGCACTGTTCATACCCTCTCTCACACAATTCGTAGCCTCTCTCGCACTGTTCGTACCCTCTCTAACAAAGTTCTTACGTTTCCTAACAAAGTTCGTACCCTCTCTCACACAGTTCGTACCCTCTCTCACACAGTTCGTACCCTCTCTAACAAAGTTTGTACCATCTCTAACAAAGTTCGTACCCTCTCTCACATAGTTCGTACCCTCTCTAACAAAGTTCGTACCATCTCTAACAAAGTTCGTACCCTCTCTCACACAGTTTGTACCCTCTGTCACATAGTTCGTACCATCTCTAACAAAGTTTGTACCCTCTCTCACAAAGTTCGAACCCCTCTAACAAAATTCGTACCCCCTCCAACAAAGTTAGTATCCTCTCTCACACAGCTCGTAACCCTTCTAACAAAGTTCGTACCCTCACTTACAAAATTCGTACCATCTCTAACAAAGTTCGTATCCTCTCTTAGATAGTTCGTACCCTCTCTAACAAAGTTCGTACCATCTCTAACAAAGTTGTACCCTCTGTCACAGAGTTTGTACCCTCTCTAACGAAATTCGTACCATCTCTTATAAAGTTCGTACCCTCTCTAACAAAGTTCCTACCTTTTCTAACAAAGTTCGTATCCTCTCTCACACAGTTTGTACCCTCTCTCACACAGTTCGTACCATCTAAAACAAAGTTTGTACCCTCTCTCACAAAGTTCGTATCCCCTCAAACAAAGTTAGTACCCTCTCTCACACAGTTCGTAACCCGTCTAACAAAGTTCGTACCTTGTCTAACAAAATTCGTACCATCTCTAGCAAAGTTCGTACCCTCTCTCACACGGTTCATACCCTCTCTCGTATAGTTCGTACCCTCTCTAACAAAGTTCCTACCTTTCCTAACAAAGTTCGTACCCTCTCTCGCACAGTTCGTACCCTCTCTAACAAAGTTCCTACCCTCTCTCACACAGTTCGTAACCCGTCTAACAAAGTTCGTACCTTCTCTCACAAAATTCGTACCATCTCTAACAAAGTTCGTACCCTCTTTAATAAAATTCGTACCATCTTTAACAAAGTTCGTACCCTCTATCACACGATTCGTACCATCTCTACTAAAGTTCGTACCTTCTTTAAGAAAGTCCGTACCCTCTCTAAAAAAGTACGTACTCTCTCTAACAAAGTTCGTACCCCCTCTAACAAAGTTCGTACCCTCTCTAACAAAATTCGTACCATCTTTAACAAAGTTCGTACCCTCTCTCATACAGTTTAAACCCTCTGTAACAAAGTTCGTACGCTCTCTCACAAAGTTCATACCCCCTCTCACAAAGTTCGTACCCCCTATCACACAGTTCGAACCCTCTCTAATAAAGTACGCACCTTCTCTAACAAAGTTCGTGCCCCCTCTCCCAAAGTTTGTACCCTCTCTAACAAAGTTCGTACATTTTCTAACAAAGTTTGTACCCCCTCTCACGAAGTTCATACCCTTTCCAACAACGTCTGTACCCTCGGTAACAAAGTTCATACCGTCTCTCATAAAGTTCGTACCTCTCAAACAAACTTCGTACCCCCTCTAACAAAGTCCGTACCTCTCTCACAAAGTTTGTACCTTCTCTAACAATGTTTCTACCCCTTCTCACAAAGTTTGTATCATCTCTATCAAAGTTCGTACCATCTCTCACACAGTTCGTACCCTCTCTAACAAAGTTCGTACCATCTCTAACAAAGTTCGTACCTTTTCTAACAAACTTTGTACCCTCGGTAACAAAGTTCATACCCTCTCTCAGAAAGTTTGTACCCCTCTCACACAGTCCGTACCCTCTCTAAAAAAGTCCGTACCATATCTAGCAAAGTTCGTTCCCCCTCTAACAAATTTCGTATCCTGTCTCAGAAAATTCGTACGACATCTAACAAAGTTCGTACGCCCTCTAACAAAGTTCGTTCCCTCTTTAACAAAATTCGTACCATCTATAACAAAGTTCGTACCCTCTCTCTCACAGTTCGCACTTTCTCTAACAAAGTTCGTACCTTCTCTAACAGAGTTTGTACCCCTTTTCACAAAGTTCGTACCCTCTCTAACAAAGTTCGTATCATCTCTAACAAAGTTCGTACCCCCTCTCACATAGTTCGTACCCTCTTTAACAAAATTCATACCTTCTCTAACAAAGTTTGTACCCCCTCTCACAAAGTTCGTACCTTCTCTAACAATGTTCGTACCGACTCTAACAAAGTTCGTACCCCATCTCACAAAGTTCGTACCTCTCTCACAAAGTTCGTCCCTTTTCTAACAAAGTTTGTACCCCTTCTCACAAAGTTCGTACCCTCTCAAACAAAGTTCGTACCCTCTCTAACAAAGTTCGTACCTTCTTTAACAAAGACCGTACCATCTCTAACAAAGTTTGTACCCCCTCTCACAAAGTTCATCCCCTTTCCAACGAAGTCTGTACTCTCGGTAACAAAGTTCATACCCTCTCTCACAAAGTTCGTACTTCTCTAACAAAGTTCGTACCCCCTCTAACAAAGTTCGTACCATCTCTAACAAAGTTCGTACCTTCTCTAACAAAGTTTGTACCCCTTCTCACAAAGTTCGTACCCTCTCTAACAAAGTTCGTATCATCTCTAACAAAGTTCGTACCCCCTCTCACACAGTTCGTACCCTCTTTAACAAAATTCGTACCCTCTCTAACAAAGTTCGTATCATCTCTAACAAAGTTCGTACCCCCTCTCACACAGTTCATCCCCTTTCCAACGAAGTCTGTACTCTCGGTAACAAAGTTCATACCCTCCCTCACAAAGTTCGTACTTCTCTAACAAAGTTCGTACCCCCCTAACAAAGTTCGTACCATCTCTAACAAAGTTCGTACCTTCTCTAACAAAGTTTGTACCCCTTCTCACAAAGTTCGTACCCTCTCTAACAAAGTTCGTATCATCTCTAATAAAGTTCGTACCCCCTCTCACACAGTTCGTACCCTCTTTAACAAAATTCGTACCCTCTCTAACAAAGTTCGTATCATCTCTCACAAAGCTCGTACCCTATCTCACACAGTTCGTACCCTCCTTAACAAAGTACGCACCTTCTCTAACAAAGTTCGAACCCTCTTTCACAAAGTTCGTACCCTCTCTAACAAAGTTCATACATTTTCTAACAAAGTTTGTACCCCCTCTCACAAAGTTCATCCCCTTTCCAATGAAGTCTGTACTCTAGGTAACAAAGTTCATACCCTCTCTCACAAAGTTCGTACTTCTCTAACAAAGTTCGTACCCCCTCTAACAAAGTTCGTACCATCTCTAACAAAGTTCGTACCTTCTCTAACAAAGTTTGTACCCCTTCTCACAAAGTTCGTACCCTCTCTAAATAAGTTCGTATCATCTCTAACAAAGTTCGTACCCCCTCTCACACAGTTCGTACCCTCTTTAACAAAATTCATACCTTCTCTAACAAAGTTTGTACCCCCTCTCACAAAGTTCGTACCTTCTCTAACAATGTTCGTACCGACTCTAACAAAGTTCGTACCCCATCTCACAAAGTTCGTACCTCTCTCACAAAGTTCGTCCCTTTTCTAACAAAGTTTGTACCCCTTCTCACAAAGTTCGTACCCTCTCTAACAAAGTTCGTACCCTCTCTAACAAAGTTCATACCTTCTTTAACAAAGACCGTACCCTCTCTAACAAAGTTTGTACCCTCTCTCAACAAGCTCGTACCCTATCTCACATAGTTCGTACCCTCCTTAACAAAGTACGCACCTTCTCTAACAAAGTTCGAACCCTCTCTCACAAAGTTCGTACCCTCTCTAAAAAAGCTCGTACATTTTTTAACAAAGTTTGTACCCCCTCTCACAAAGTTCATCCCCTTTCCAACGAAGTCTGTACTCTCGGTAACAAAGTTCATACCCTCTCTCACAAAGTTCGTACTTCTCTAACAAAGTTCGTACCCCGTCTAACAAAGTTCGTACCATCTCTAACAAAGTTCATACCTTCTCTAACAAAGTTTGTACCCCTTCTCACAAAGTTCGTACCCTCTCTAACAAAGTTCGTATCATCTCTAACAAAGTTCGTGCCCCCTCTCACACAGTTCGTACCCTCTTTAACAAAATTCATACCTTCTCTAACAAAGTTTGTACCCCCTCTCACAAAGTTCGTACCTTCTCTAACAAAGTTCGTACCCCCTCTCACAAAGTTCGTACCTCTCTCACAAAGTTCGTCCCTTTTCTAACAAAGTTTGTACCCCTTCTCACAAAGTTCGTGCCCTCTCTAACAAAGTTCGTACCCTCTCTAACAAAGTTTGTACCTTCTTTAACAAAGACCGTACCCTCTTTAACAGAGTTTGTACCCTCTCTCACAAAGCTCGTACCCTATCTCACACAGTTCGTACCCTCCCTAACAAAGTACGCACCTTCTCTAACAAAGTTCAAACCCTCTCTCACAAAGTTCGTACCCTCTCTAACAAAGTTCGTAACATCTCTAACAAAGTTCGTGCCCCCTCTCACACAGTTCGTACCCTCTTTAACAAAATTCATACCTTCTCTAACAAAGTTTGTACCCCCTCTCACAAAGTTCGTACCTTCTCTAACAATGTTCGTACCGACTCTAACAAAGTTCGTACCCCCTCTCCCAAGGTTCGTACCTCTCTCACAAAGTTCGTCCCTTTTCTAATAAAGTTTGTACCCCTTCTCACAAAGTTCATACCCTCTCTAACAAAGTTCGTACCCTCTCTAACAAAGTTCGTACCTTCTATAACAAAGATCGTACCCTCTCTAACAATGTTTGTACCCTCTTTCACAAAGCTCGTACCCTATCTCACACAGTTCGTACCCTCCTTAACAAAGTACGCACCTTCTCTAACAAAGTTCGAACCCTCTCTCACAAAGTTCGTACCCTCTCTAACAAAGTTCGTACATTTTCTACCAAAGTTTGTACCCCCTTTCACAAAGTTCATCCCCTTTCCAACGAAGTCTGTACTCTCGGTAACAAAGTTCATACCCTCTCTCACAAAGTTCGTACTTCTCTAACAAAGTTCGTACCCCCTCTAACAAAGTTCGTACCCCCTTTCACAAAGTCCGTACCCTCTTTAACAAAATTCGTACCATCTCTAACAAAGTTCGTACCCTCTCTAACAAAGTTCGTACCCTTTCTAACAAAGTTCGTAGCTTCTTTAACAAAGACCGTACCCTCTCTAACAAAGTTTGTACCCTCTCTCACAAAGCTCGTACCCTATCTCACACAGTTCGTACCCTCCCTAACAAAGTACGCACCTTCTCTAACAAAGTTCGAACCCTCTCTCACAAAGTTCGTACCCTCTCTAACAAAGTTCGTACATTTTCTAACAAAGTTTGTACCCCCTCTCACAAAGTTCATCCCCTTTCCAACGAAGTCTGTACTCTCGGTAACAAAGTTCATACCCTCTCTCACAAAGTTCGTACTTCTCTAACAAAGTTCGTACCCCCTCTAACAAAGTTCGTACCATCTCTAACAAAGTTCGTACCTTCTCTAACAAAGTTTGTACCCCTTCTCACAAAGTTCGTACCCTCTCTAACAAAGTTCGTATCATCTCTAACAAAGTTCGTGCCCCCTCTCACACAGTTCGTACCCTCTTTAACAAAATTCATACCTTCTCTAACAAAGTTTGTACCCCCTCTCACAAAGTTCGTACCTTCTCTAACAATGTTCGTACCGACTCTAACAAAGTTCGTACCCCCTCTCACAAAGTTCGTACCTCTCTCACAAAGTTTTCCCTTTTCTAACAAAGTTTGTACCCCTTCTCACAAAGTTCGTACCCTCTCTAACAAAGTTCGTACCCTCTCTAACAAAGTTCGTACCTTCTTTAACAAAGACCGTACCCTCTCTAACAGAGTTTGTACCCTCTCTCACAAAGCTCGTACCCTATCTCACATAGGTCGTACCCTCCTTAACAAAGTACGCACCTTCTCTAACAAAGTTCAAACCCTCTCTCACAAAGTTCGTACCCTCTCTAACAAAGTTTATACATTTTCCAACGAAGTCTGTACTCTCGGTAACAAAGTTCATACCCTCTCTCACAAAGTTCGTACCCCCTCTAACAAAGTTCGTACCATCTCTAACAAAGTTCGTATCATTTCTAACAAAGTCTGTACCCTAGGTAACAAAGTTCATACCCTCTCTCAGAAAGTTCATACCCTCTCTAACAAAGTCTATACAATCTCTAGCAAAGTTCGTACCCCCTCTAACAAATTTCATATCCTGTCTCAGAAAGTTCGTACGGCATCTAACAAAGTTCGTACCCCCTCTAACAAAGTTCATACCCTCTCTCTCACAGTTCGCACCTTCTATAATAAAGTTCATACCTTCTTTAACAAGGTCCGTACCCTCTCTAACAAAGTTCGTACCCTCTCTCAGAAAGTTCGTACCCTCTGTAATAAAGTTCGTTCCCTCTCTCACAAAGTTCGTACCCTCTCTAACGAAGTTTGTATCCTCTCTCACATAGTTCGTACCCTCTCTAACAAAGTTCATACCTTCTTTAACAAGAACCGTACCCTCTCTAACAAAGTTCGTATCCTCTCTAACAAAGTTCGTACCCTCTCTAACAAAGTACGCACCTTCTCTAACAAAGTTCGTACCCTCTCTCACAAAGTTCGAACACTCTCTAACAAAGTTTGTACCCCCTCTCACAAAGTTCACCCCCTTTCGAACAAAGTCTGTGCTCTCGGTAACAAAGTTCATACCTTATCTCACAAAGCTCGTACTTCTCTATAAAAGTTTGTATCCCCTTTAACAAAGTTCGTACCATCTCTAAAAAAGTTCGTACCCTCTCTCACATAGTTCGTACCCTCTCTAACAAAGTACGCACCTTCTCTAACAAAGTTCGAACTCTCTCACACAAAGTTCGTACCCTCTCTAACAAAGTTCGTACATTTTCAAACAAAGTTTGTACCCCCTCTCACAAAGTTCATCCCCTTTCCAACAAGTCTGTACTCTCGGTAACAAAGTTCATACCCTCTCTCACAAAGTTCGTACTTCTCTAACAAAGTTCGTACCCCGTCTAACAAAGTTCGTACCATCTCTAACAAAGTTCGTACCTTCTCTAACAAAGTTTGTACCCCTTCTCACAAAGTTCGTACCCTCTCTAACAAAGTTCGTATCATCTCTAACAAAGTTCGTGCCCCCTCTCACACAGTTCGTACCCTCTTTAACAAAATTCATACCTTCTCTAACAAAGTTTGTACCCCGTCTCACAAAGTTCGTACCTTCTCTAACAATGTTCGTACCGACTCTAACAAAGTTCGTACCCCCTCTCACAAAGTTCGTACCTCTCTCACAAAGTTCGTCCCTTTTCTAACAAAGTTTGTACCCCTTCTCACAAAGTTCGTACCCTCTCTAACAAAGTTCGTACCCTCTCCAACAAAGTTCGTACCCTCTCTAACAAAGTTTGTACCTTCTTTAACAAAGACCGTACCGTCTCTAACAGAGTTTGTACCCTCTCTCACAAAACTCGTACCCTATCTCACATAGTTCGTACCCTCCCTAACAAAGTACGCACCTTCTCTAACAAAGTTCAAACCCTCTCTCACAAAGTTCGTACCCTCTCTAACAAAGTTTGTACATTTTCCAACGAAGTCTGTACTCTCGGTAACAAAGTTCATACCCTCTCTCACAAAGTTCGTACTTCTCTCACAAAGTTCGTACCCCCTCTAACAAAGTTCGTACCATCTCTAACAAAGTTCGTATCTTTTCTAACAAAGTCTGTACCCTCGGTAACAAAGTTCATACCCTCTCTCAGAAAGTTCGTACCCCTCTCACAGAGTTCGTACCCTCTCTAACAAAGTCTATACAATCTCTAGCAAAGTTCGTACCCCCTCTAACAAATTTCATATCCTATCTCAGAAAGTTCGTACGGCATCTAACAAAGTTCGTACCCCCTCTAACAAAGTTCATACCCTCTCTCTCACAGTTCGCACCTTCTCTAATAAAGTTCATACCTTCTTTAACAAGGTCCGTACCCTCTCTAACAAAGTTCGTACCCTCTCTCAGAAAGTTCGTACCCTCTGTAATAAAGTTCGTTCCCTCTCTCACAAAGTTCGTACCCTCTCTAACGAAGTTTGTATCCTCTCTCACATATTTCGTACCCTCTCTAACAAAGTTCATACCTTCTTTAACAAGAACCGTACCCTCTCTAACAAAGTTCGTATCCTCTCTAACAAAGTTCGTACCCTCTCTCACAAAGTTCGTACCCTCTCTCACACAGTTCGTACCCCCTCTAACAAAGTACGCACCTTCTCTAACAAAGTTCGTACCCTCTCTCACGAAGTTCGAACACTCTCTAACAAAGTTTGTACCCCCTCTCACAAAGTTCATCCCCTTTCGAACAAAGTCTGTGCTCTCGGTAACAAAGTTCATACCCTATCTCACAAAGCTCGTACTTCTCTATAAAAGTTTGTATCCCCTCTAACAAAGTTCGTACCATCTCTAAAAAAGTTCGTACCCTCTCTCACATAGTTCGTACCCTCTCTAACAAAGTTCCTACTTTCTCTAACAAAGTTTGTACCCCCTCTCCAAAAGTTCGTACCCTCTCTAACAATGTTCGTACCCTCTCTAACAAAATTCATACCTTCTCTAACAAAGTTTGTACCCCCTCTCACAAAGTTCGTACCATCTCTAATAATGTTCGTACCCTCTCTAACAAAGTTCGTACCCCCTCTCACAAAGACCGTACCTCTCTCACAAAGTTCGTACCTTCTCTAACAAAGTATGTACCCCTTCTCAAAAAGTTCGTACCCTCTCTCACACAGTTCGTACCCTCTTTAACAAAGTTCGTACCTTCTTTAACAAAGTCCGTACCCTCTCTATCAAAGTTCGTACCCTCTCTCACAAAGTTCGTACCCCCTCTAACAAAGTTCGTACCCTCTCTAACAAAATTTGTACCCTCTCTAAAAACGTTCGTACCCTCTCTCACATAGTTCGTACGCTCTCTCACAAAGTTCGTAGCCTCTCTCACACAGTTCGTACCCTCTCTAACAAAGTACGCACCTTCTCTAACAAAGTTCGTACCCCTTCTCACAAAGTTCGTACCCTCTCTAACAAAGTTCGTACCCTCTCTAACAAAGTTCATACCTTCTTTAACAAAGACCGTACCCTCTCTAACAAAGTTTGTACCCTCTCTCAACAAGCTCGTACCCTATCTCACATAGTTCGTACCCTCCTTAACAAAGTACGCACCTTCTCTAACAAAGTTCGAACCCTCTCTCACAAAGTTCGTACCCTCTCTAAAAAAGCTCGTACATTTTTTAACAAAGTTTGTACCCCCTCTCACAAAGTTCATCCCCTTTCCAACGAAGTCTGTACTCTCGGTAACAAAGTTCATACCCTCTCTCACAAAGTTCGTACTTCTCTAACAAAGTTCGTACCCCGTCTAACAAAGTTCGTACCATCTCTAACAAAGTTCATACCTTCTCTAACAAAGTTTGTACCCCTTCTCACAAAGTTCGTACCCTCTCTAACAAAGTTCGTATCATCTCTAACAAAGTTCGTGCCCCCTCTCACACAGTTCGTACCCTCTTTAACAAAATTCATACCTTCTCTAACAAAGTTTGTACCCCCTCTCACAAAGTTCGTACCTTCTCTAACAAAGTTCGTACCCCCTCTCACAAAGTTCGTACCTCTCTCACAAAGTTCGTCCCTTTTCTAACAAAGTTTGTACCCCTTCTCACAAAGTTCGTGCCCTCTCTAACAAAGTTCGTACCCTCTCTAACAAAGTTTGTACCTTCTTTAACAAAGACCGTACCCTCTTTAACAGAGTTTGTACCCTCTCTCACAAAGCTCGTACCCTATCTCACACAGTTCGTACCCTCCCTAACAAAGTACGCACCTTCTCTAACAAAGTTCAAACCCTCTCTCACAAAGTTCGTACCCTCTCTAACAAAGTTCGTAACATCTCTAACAAAGTTCGTGCCCCCTCTCACACAGTTCGTACCCTCTTTAACAAAATTCATACCTTCTCTAACAAAGTTTGTACCCCCTCTCACAAAGTTCGTACCTTCTCTAACAATGTTCGTACCGACTCTAACAAAGTTCGTACCCCCTCTCCCAAGGTTCGTACCTCTCTCACAAAGTTCGTCCCTTTTCTAATAAAGTTTGTACCCCTTCTCACAAAGTTCATACCCTCTCTAACAAAGTTCGTACCCTCTCTAACAAAGTTCGTACCTTCTATAACAAAGATCGTACCCTCTCTAACAATGTTTGTACCCTCTTTCACAAAGCTCGTACCCTATCTCACACAGTTCGTACCCTCCTTAACAAAGTACGCACCTTCTCTAACAAAGTTCGAACCCTCTCTCACAAAGTTCGTACCCTCTCTAACAAAGTTCGTACATTTTCTACCAAAGTTTGTACCCCCTTTCACAAAGTTCATCCCCTTTCCAACGAAGTCTGTACTCTCGGTAACAAAGTTCATACCCTCTCTCACAAAGTTCGTACTTCTCTAACAAAGTTCGTACCCCCTCTAACAAAGTTCGTACCCCCTTTCACAAAGTCCGTACCCTCTTTAACAAAATTCGTACCATCTCTAACAAAGTTCGTACCCTCTCTAACAAAGTTCGTACCCTTTCTAACAAAGTTCGTAGCTTCTTTAACAAAGACCGTACCCTCTCTAACAAAGTTTGTACCCTCTCTCACAAAGCTCGTACCCTATCTCACACAGTTCGTACCCTCCCTAACAAAGTACGCACCTTCTCTAACAAAGTTCGAACCCTCTCTCACAAAGTTCGTACCCTCTCTAACAAAGTTCGTACATTTTCTAACAAAGTTTGTACCCCCTCTCACAAAGTTCATCCCCTTTCCAACGAAGTCTGTACTCTCGGTAACAAAGTTCATACCCTCTCTCACAAAGTTCGTACTTCTCTAACAAAGTTCGTACCCCCTCTAACAAAGTTCGTACCATCTCTAACAAAGTTCGTACCTTCTCTAACAAAGTTTGTACCCCTTCTCACAAAGTTCGTACCCTCTCTAACAAAGTTCGTATCATCTCTAACAAAGTTCGTGCCCCCTCTCACACAGTTCGTACCCTCTTTAACAAAATTCATACCTTCTCTAACAAAGTTTGTACCCCCTCTCACAAAGTTCGTACCTTCTCTAACAATGTTCGTACCGACTCTAACAAAGTTCGTACCCCCTCTCACAAAGTTCGTACCTCTCTCACAAAGTTTTCCCTTTTCTAACAAAGTTTGTACCCCTTCTCACAAAGTTCGTACCCTCTCTAACAAAGTTCGTACCCTCTCTAACAAAGTTCGTACCTTCTTTAACAAAGACCGTACCCTCTCTAACAGAGTTTGTACCCTCTCTCACAAAGCTCGTACCCTATCTCACATAGGTCGTACCCTCCTTAACAAAGTACGCACCTTCTCTAACAAAGTTCAAACCCTCTCTCACAAAGTTCGTACCCTCTCTAACAAAGTTTATACATTTTCCAACGAAGTCTGTACTCTCGGTAACAAAGTTCATACCCTCTCTCACAAAGTTCGTACCCCCTCTAACAAAGTTCGTACCATCTCTAACAAAGTTCGTATCATTTCTAACAAAGTCTGTACCCTAGGTAACAAAGTTCATACCCTCTCTCAGAAAGTTCATACCCTCTCTAACAAAGTCTATACAATCTCTAGCAAAGTTCGTACCCCCTCTAACAAATTTCATATCCTGTCTCAGAAAGTTCGTACGGCATCTAACAAAGTTCGTACCCCCTCTAACAAAGTTCATACCCTCTCTCTCACAGTTCGCACCTTCTATAATAAAGTTCATACCTTCTTTAACAAGGTCCGTACCCTCTCTAACAAAGTTCGTACCCTCTCTCAGAAAGTTCGTACCCTCTGTAATAAAGTTCGTTCCCTCTCTCACAAAGTTCGTACCCTCTCTAACGAAGTTTGTATCCTCTCTCACATAGTTCGTACCCTCTCTAACAAAGTTCATACCTTCTTTAACAAGAACCGTACCCTCTCTAACAAAGTTCGTATCCTCTCTAACAAAGTTCGTACCCTCTCTAACAAAGTACGCACCTTCTCTAACAAAGTTCGTACCCTCTCTCACAAAGTTCGAACACTCTCTAACAAAGTTTGTACCCCCTCTCACAAAGTTCACCCCCTTTCGAACAAAGTCTGTGCTCTCGGTAACAAAGTTCATACCTTATCTCACAAAGCTCGTACTTCTCTATAAAAGTTTGTATCCCCTTTAACAAAGTTCGTACCATCTCTAAAAAAGTTCGTACCCTCTCTCACATAGTTCGTACCCTCTCTAACAAAGTACGCACCTTCTCTAACAAAGTTCGAACTCTCTCACACAAAGTTCGTACCCTCTCTAACAAAGTTCGTACATTTTCTAACAAAGTTTGTACCCCCTCTCACAAAGTTCATCCCCTTTCCAACAAGTCTGTACTCTCGGTAACAAAGTTCATACCCTCTCTCACAAAGTTCGTACTTCTCTAACAAAGTTCGTACCCCGTCTAACAAAGTTCGTACCATCTCTAACAAAGTTCGTACCTTCTCTAACAAAGTTTGTACCCCTTCTCACAAAGTTCGTACCCTCTCTAACAAAGTTCGTATCATCTCTAACAAAGTTCGTGCCCCCTCTCACACAGTTCGTACCCTCTTTAACAAAATTCATACCTTCTCTAACAAAGTTTGTACCCCGTCTCACAAAGTTCGTACCTTCTCTAACAATGTTCGTACCGACTCTAACAAAGTTCGTACCCCCTCTCACAAAGTTCGTACCTCTCTCACAAAGTTCGTCCCTTTTCTAACAAAGTTTGTACCCCTTCTCACAAAGTTCGTACCCTCTCTAACAAAGTTCGTACCCTCTCCAACAAAGTTCGTACCCTCTCTAACAAAGTTTGTACCTTCTTTAACAAAGACCGTACCGTCTCTAACAGAGTTTGTACCCTCTCTCACAAAACTCGTACCCTATCTCACATAGTTCGTACCCTCCCTAACAAAGTACGCACCTTCTCTAACAAAGTTCAAACCCTCTCTCACAAAGTTCGTACCCTCTCTAACAAAGTTTGTACATTTTCCAACGAAGTCTGTACTCTCGGTAACAAAGTTCATACCCTCTCTCACAAAGTTCGTACTTCTCTCACAAAGTTCGTACCCCCTCTAACAAAGTTCGTACCATCTCTAACAAAGTTCGTATCTTTTCTAACAAAGTCTGTACCCTCGGTAACAAAGTTCATACCCTCTCTCAGAAAGTTCGTACCCCTCTCACAGAGTTCGTACCCTCTCTAACAAAGTCTATACAATCTCTAGCAAAGTTCGTACCCCCTCTAACAAATTTCATATCCTATCTCAGAAAGTTCGTACGGCATCTAACAAAGTTCGTACCCCCTCTAACAAAGTTCATACCCTCTCTCTCACAGTTCGCACCTTCTCTAATAAAGTTCATACCTTCTTTAACAAGGTCCGTACCCTCTCTAACAAAGTTCGTACCCTCTCTCAGAAAGTTCGTACCCTCTGTAATAAAGTTCGTTCCCTCTCTCACAAAGTTCGTACCCTCTCTAACGAAGTTTGTATCCTCTCTCACATATTTCGTACCCTCTCTAACAAAGTTCATACCTTCTTTAACAAGAACCGTACCCTCTCTAACAAAGTTCGTATCCTCTCTAACAAAGTTCGTACCCTCTCTCACAAAGTTCGTACCCTCTCTCACACAGTTCGTACCCCCTCTAACAAAGTACGCACCTTCTCTAACAAAGTTCGTACCCTCTCTCACGAAGTTCGAACACTCTCTAACAAAGTTTGTACCCCCTCTCACAAAGTTCATCCCCTTTCGAACAAAGTCTGTGCTCTCGGTAACAAAGTTCATACCCTATCTCACAAAGCTCGTACTTCTCTATAAAAGTTTGTATCCCCTCTAACAAAGTTCGTACCATCTCTAAAAAAGTTCGTACCCTCTCTCACATAGTTCGTACCCTCTCTAACAAAGTTCCTACCTTCTCTAACAAAGTTTGTACCCCCTCTCCAAAAGTTCGTACCCTCTCTAACAATGTTCGTACCCTCTCTAACAAAATTCATACCTTCTCTAACAAAGTTTGTACCCCCTCTCACAAAGTTCGTACCATCTCTAATAATGTTCGTACCCTCTCTAACAAAGTTCGTACCCCCTCTCACAAAGACCGTACCTCTCTCACAAAGTTCGTACCTTCTCTAACAAAGTATGTACCCCTTCTCAAAAAGTTCGTACCCTCTCTCACACAGTTCGTACCCTCTTTAACAAAGTTCGTACCTTCTTTAACAAAGTCCGTACCCTCTCTATCAAAGTTCGTACCCTCTCTCACAAAGTTCGTACCCCCTCTAACAAAGTTCGTACCCTCTCTAACAAAATTTGTACCCTCTCTAAAAACGTTCGTACCCTCTCTCACATAGTTCGTACGCTCTCTCACAAAGTTCGTAGCCTCTCTCACACAGTTCGTACCCTCTCTAACAAAGTACGCACCTTCTCTAACAAAGTTCGTACCCCTTCTCACAAAGTTCGTACCCTTTCTAACATAGTTTGTACCTTTTCTAAAAAAGTTTGTACCCCCTCTCACAAAGTTCCTACCCTTTCCAACAAAGTCTGTACCCTCGGTAACAAAGTTCATACCCTCTCTTAGAAATTTCGTACCCCTCTCACACAGTTCGTACCCTCTCTAAGAAAGTCAGTACCATCTCTAACAAAGTTCGTGCCCCCTCTAACAATTTTCGTATCCTGTCTTAGAAAGTTCGTACCGCCTCTAACAAAGTTCGTACCCCCTCTAACAAAGTTCGTACCCTCTCTAACAAAATTCGTACGATTTCTAATAACGTTCGTACCCTCTCTCTCACAGTTAGCACCCTCTTTAACAAAGTTCGTAGCTTCTCTAACAAAATTTGTCGCCCTTCTCACAAAGTTCATACCATCTCTAACAAAGTTCGTACCCTCTCTCACCCAGTTCGTACCCTCTCTAACAAAGTGCATACCTTCTCTAACAAAGTTTGTACCCCCTCTCACAAAGTTCGTACCTTTAACAATGTCTGTACCCTCTCTAACAAAGTTCATACCCCCACTCACAAAGTCCGTACCTCTCTCACAAAGTTCGTACCTTCTCTAACAAAGTTTGTACCCCTTCTCACAAAGTTCGTACCCTCTCTCACACAGTTCGTACCCTCTCTATCAAAGTTCATACCTTCTTTAACAAAGTTCGTACCCTCTCTAACAAAGTTCGTATCCTCTCTCACAAAGTTCGTACCCTCTGTAATAAAGTTCGTACCCTCTCTCACACAGTTCGTACCCTCCCTAACAAAGTACGCACCTTCTCTAACAAAGTTTCTACCCCCTCTCACAAAGTTCGTACCCTCTCTAACAAAGTTCGTACATTTTCTAACAAAGTTTGTACCCCCTCTCACAAAGTCCATCCCCTTTCCAACAAAGTCTGCACTCTCGGTAACAAAGTTCATACCCTATCTCACAAAGTTCGTACTTCTCTAACAAAGTTCGTATCCCCTCTAACAAAGTTCATACCATCTCTAACAAAGTTCGTACCCTCTCTCACATAGTTCATACCCTCTCTAACAAAGTTCGTACCTTCTCTAACAAAGTTTGTACCCCCTCTCATAAAGTTCGTACCCTCTCTAACAATGTTCGTACCCTCTCTAACAAAGTTCATACCTTCTCTAACAAAGTTTGTACCCCTCTCACAAAGTTCGTACTTTCTCTAAGAATGTTCGTACCCTCTCTAACAAAGTTCGTACCCCCTCTCACAAAGTCCGTACCTCTCTCACAAAATTCGTACCTTCTCTAACAAATTTTGTACCCCTTCTCAAAAAGTTCGTACCCTCTCTGGCAAAGTTTGTACCCTCTCTCACACAGTTCGTACTCTCTCTAACAAAGTTCGTACCTTCTTTAACAAAGTCCGTACCCTCTCTAACAAAGTTCGTACCCTCTCTCACAAAGTTCGTACCCCCTCTAACAAAGTTCGTACCCTCTCTAACAAAATTCGTACCATCTCTAACAACGTTCGTACCCTCTCTCACACAATTCGTACCCTTTCTAACAAAGTTCGTACGCTCTCTTACAAAGTTTGTACCCTCTCTCACACAGTTCGTACCCTCTCCAACAAAGTACGCGCCTTCTCTAAAAAAGTTCGTACCCCCTCTCACAAAGTTCATACCCTCTCTAACAAAGTTCGTACCTTTTCTAAAAAAGTTTGTACCCCCTCTCACAAAGTTCCTACCCTTTCCACCAAAGTTTGTACCCTCGGTAACAAAGTTCATACCCTCTCTCAGAAAGTTCGTACCCCTCTCACACAATTCGTACCCTCTCTAAGAAAGTCAATACCATCTTTAACAAAGTTCGTACCCCCTCTAACAAATTTCATATCTTGTCTTAGAAAGCTCGTACCCCCTTTAACAAAGTGCGTACCCCCTCTAACAAAGTTCGTACCCCCTCTAACAAAATTCGTACGATCTCTAACAAAGTTCGTACCCTCTCTCTCATAGTTCGCACCCTCTCTAACAAAGTTCGTACCTTCTCTAACAAAGTTTGTCGCCCTTCTCACAAAGTTCGTACCCTCTCTAACAAAGTTCGTACCCTCTCTCACACAGTTCGTACCCTCTCTCACAAAGTTCATACCCTCTCTCACAAAGTTCGTATCTTCTTTAACAAAGTTCGTACCCCCTCTAACAAAGTTCGTACCCTATCTAACAAAGTTCGTGCCATCTCTAACAAAGTTCGTACCCTCTCTCTCATAGTTCGCACCCTCTCTAACAAAGTTCGTACCTTCTCTAACAAAGTTTGTAACCCTTCTCACAAAGTTCGTACCCTCTCTAACAAAGTTCGTACCCTCTCTAACAAAGTTTGTACCCTCTCTCACACAGTTCGTACCCTCTCTCACAAAGTTCATACCCTCTCTCACAAAGTTCGTATCTTCTTTAACAAAGTTCGTACCCCCTCTAACAAAGTTCGTGCCATCTCTAACAAAGTTCGTACCCTTTCTTTCATAGTTCGCACCCTCTCTAACAAAGTTCGTACCTTCTCTAACAAAGTTTGTCGCCCTTCTCACAAAGTTCGTACCCTCTCTAACAAAGTTCGTACCCTCTTTCACACAGTTCGTACCCTCTCTCACAAAGTTCATACCCTCTCTCACAAAGTTCGTATCTTCTTTAACAAAGTTCGTACCCCCTCTAACAAAGTTCGTACCCTCTCTAACAAAGTTTGTACCCTCTCTCACACAGTTCGTACCCTCTCTCACAAAGTTCATACCCTCTCTCACAAAGTTCGTATCTTCTTTAACAAAGTTCGTACCCCCTTTAACAAAGTTCGTACCCCCTTTAACAAAGTTCGTACCCTCTCTAACAAAGTTTGTACCCTCTCTCACACAGTTCGTACCCTCTCTCACAAAGTTCATACCCTCTCTCACAAAGTTCGTATCTTCTTTAACAAAGTTCGTACCCCCTCTAACAAAGTTCGTACCCTCTCTAACAAAGTTCGTACCATCTCTAACAAAGTTCGTACCCTCTCTAACAAAGTTCATACCTTCTCTAACAAAGTTTGTACCCCCTCTAACAAAGTTCGTACCCTCTCTAACAAAGTTCGTACCCTCTCTAACAAAGTTCATACCCCCTCTCACAAAGTTCGTACTCTCTTTAACAATGTCCGTACCCTCTCTAACAAAGTTCGTACCCTCTCTAACAAAGTTCATACCCCCTCTCACAAAGTTCGTACTCTCTTTAACAATGTCCGTACCCTCTCTAACAAAGTTCGTACGCTCTCTCACAAAGTTCGTACCCTCTCTCACACAATTCTTACCCTCTCTAACAAAGTACGCGCCTTCTCTAAAAAAGTTCGTACCCCCTCTCACAAAGTTCATACCCTCTCTAACAAAGTTCGTACCTTTTCTTAAAAAGTTTGTACCCCCTCTGACAAAGTTCCTACCCTTTCCACCAAAGTCTGTACCCTCGGTAACAAAGTTCATACCCTCTCTCAGAAAGTTCGTACCCCTCTCACACAGTTTGTACCCTCTCTAACAAAGTCCGTACCATCTCTAGCAAAGTTCGTACCCCCTCTAACAAATTTTCTTATCTTGTCTCAGAAAGTTTGTACCGTCTCTAACAAAGTTCATACCCCCTGTAACAAAGTTCGTACCCTCTCTAAAAAAATTTGTACCATCTCTAACAGAGCTCGTACCCTCTCTCTCACAGTTTGCACCCTCTCTAATAAAGTTCGTACCTTCTCTAACAAAGTTTATACCCCTTCTCATAAGGTTCGTACCCTCTCTAACAAAGTTTGTACCCTCTCTCACACAGTTCATACCCTCTCTAACAAAGTCTGTACCTGATTCGTTCCCAGCTGGTGTCTCAGCTGATTCACGTCCAGCTGGTGTTCCTTGATTGAGGGAGTAATCAAGAAAATTTATAACCTATATCACCATGCATTAGGATAACTTTAGCTAATATAGCATAGTGGCTCTAGGATCGTTCACTGGGAAGGGTTTTCAACTCACAACTGATACCAATTCATAGTTAAATTGGTGCTTTTTCATTTCAAGGTTAGCTTAAGAAAAAAACACAAACTTTGGTTGAAAAAGGTTTTGTTTCAAGCTAACTAAAAAGAAAGTAATGGAAATTACTTATGAAGAAAAGCATTCCTTGGAGGTTTAGGTTCACAGGGGAGGCTCCTTATGCAAAAACAGAGCTCCGGTCACTTGGTTCATTTCCTCACATTAGAGAATTAACATATAGTCAATTCTCTAACCGGTGTTGTATAGATGCTTCCCTTTAATGGATTTCAGCACTAATTCCCTCTCACTGATGCAACTTGCAATGGCTCGTGCCTCTCACCTAGCATTTTCCATTTAAGGTGATCATTAACCTTGGACTTCCCTTCTCAAGCTCGCAAGAGATAACTAATGGATGTCTCTTTGGAGTCCAAAAGCTTACCAAGTGTTGGCAGTTCTGGAAAATACTACCTTCAAGTCACCTCCCAAAAGCTCGCAAGAGGTAAACTAGTGCATCTCCATGGACGGAGATCACTTGCCTTACCAAGTGTTGGCTCAGGTGAATTGAAGGTGTTTTAAGTTAACTAAAAACATAGAAATCATTAATGGGTCACACTTTCTCTTCATTAATGGCTGAAACAACAAAACTACCAATTCTTGCAGTTGGAACCTTCCCCGGCAACCTTAGCTCCAAGGAACTAAAAGCCTAGCCACTCATTCTCTGAGGAAACTTCCTCAGAGCTTGTTTGGCTAGTAAGAGAAATACAATTAAAATGGGAAGGTAAGGTAGAGCAAAGCTCTGAATTTTACTTCCTTCAAAAACTATACAAAGTTGTCTAAGAACAAGCTTCCCTTTCTTTTTCAATGGAAACTTACAAGCATTAAAAATGGGTTTATTTACCCTTTTTTCTTACTTAAAGACTAAGGAATCCTATGATAGGTGGGTTACAAGGAGAGTTTGGGGATTTAGACATCAAATATCTAAAGCAAAAAATCTCAAAATTTCAGTCGCAAATATCAGGAAGCTTCAGGAGAATTTCACAGCTGTGCAAGAGGGCTGCGAAGTTTCGCAGCATAAAGGACACCATTTCGCAGCCGTGCGAAATTTGCCTTCAGCTTGGAGTGATCGGCTTCCAATGGCTGTAACTCCTTCATCTCAACTCTGAATCGCACACCGCTTAAAGCATTGGATTCTTGACTTCCTGAGCTTTGAAATGGTATATAGCATGTAGAAAATGGACTCTGGGGAGTGCTCCAAAAGTGCGAAAGAAGACTGAAACTGCTGTCCTCTGTTTTTCTTCAAGATTTCCTTCTCTCTGTTTTTCCTCCTCGTATGCTGTTGAACGACTTTGGCAAAGGGCTATGGAGCTCCAAAGCTTGGTTCTTCCTGAATTTGAGCTTCCAAAAGCTTTGCCATGAACTACATACAGCTCTCCCTCATTATTGGATTGCTTTGGTGAGCAAAAAGCTATCAAAAACACCAAAACTTACACACTTTGATTAGAAATGATTGCAAAGGTCCTTAATATGTTAATTGGGTTAAAAGGTAATAACTACTACTCAAAAGTGTTTAAAAGAGTTAATTACAAGCTTACAAAATAGCACTTTCGAGTAGTAATCAGTACCCTCTCCAACAAAGTTCGTACCCTCTCTTAGAAAGTTCGTATCCTCTCTCACAAAGTTCGGGCCCTCTTTAAGGAGGTTCGAACCCACTCTCACAAAGTTCTTACCCCCTCTAACAAAGTTCATACCCTCTCTAACAAAGTCCGTACCCTCTCTAGCAAAGTTCGTACCCCTTCTCACAAAGTTTGTAGCCTCTTTAACAAAGCTCATACCCTCTCTCACACAATTCGTACCATCTTTAACAAAGTTCGTACCCTCTCTAGCAAAGTTCATACCCCCACTAAGTCATTTTGTAGCCTCTCTAAAAAAGTTCGTACCGTCTCTAACAAAGTTCATACGCCCTCTAACAAAGTCCATACCCTCTTTAATGAAGTTCGTACCTTTCACAAACTTCGTACACTCTGTAACAAAGTTCGTACCCTCTCTAGCAAAGTTCGTACGCTCTCTAAAAAATTTGATACCACCTTTAACAAAGTTCGTACCCTCTCTCACACAGTTCGTACCATCTCTAACAAAGTATGCATCGTCTCTAAGTAAGTTCGTACCCCCTCTCACAAAGTTCGTACCCTCTCTGACAAAGTCTGTACCCTCTCTAACAAAGTTTGTATCCTCTCTCAGAAAGTTAGTATCCTCTCTAACAAAGTTCGTACCCCCTCTCACAAAGTTCGTGCCCTCTTTAACAAGGTTTGTACCCTCTCTGACAAAGTCCATACCCTCTCTAGTAAAGTTCGTACCCTCTCCCACAAAGTTCTTACCCTCTCTCACACAGTTCGTACCATCTCTAACAAAGTTCGTACCCTGTCTAACAAAGTTCATATCCTCACTAAGTCATTTTGTAGCCTCTTTAAAAAAGTTCGTACGCTCTCTAACAAAGTCCGTACCCTCTCTAACGAAGTTCGTACCACTCACAAAGTTCGTACACTTTGTCACAAAGTTCGTACCCTTTCTAGCAAGTTCGTACACTCTCTAAACAAATCCGTACCCTCTCTAACAAAGTTCGTACCCTTTTTCACACAGTTCGTACCATCTCTAACAAAGTTTGTACCCTCTCTAACAAAGCTCATAGCCACACTAAGTTATTTTGTTGCCTCTCTAAAAAAATTCGTACCGTCTCTAACAAAGTTCGTACGCTCTCCAACAAAGTTTGTACGCTCTTTAACAATGTTCGTACCCTCTCTAACGAAGTTCGAACCCTCTCTAACAAATTTCGTACCTCGTACCCTCTCCAATAAAGTACTTACCCTCTCTAACAAAGTTCGTACCCTCTCTCACATAGTTCGTACATTCTCTAACAAAGTTTGTACCCTCTATAACAAAGCTCATAGCCACACTAAGTTATTTTGTTGCCTGTTTAAAAAACTTTGTACCGTCTCTAACAAAGTTCGTACGCTCTCTAACAATGTCCGTACCCTCTCTAACGAAGTTCGAACCCTTTGTAACAAATTTCGTACTTCATAGCCTCTCCAATAAAGTACTTACCCTTTCTAACAAAGTTCGTACCCTCTCTCACATTGTTCGTACCATCTCTAACAAAGTTCGTACCCTCTCTCACACAGTTCGTATCCTCTCTAACAAAGTTCGTACCATCTCTAACAAAGTTCGTACCCTCTCTCACACAGTTCGTACCCTCTCTGACAAAGTTCATACCTTCTCTAACAAAGTTTGTACCCCTTCTCACAAAGTTTGTACCCACTCTAACAATGTTCGTACCCTCTCTAACAAAGTTTGTACCCCCTCTCACAATGTTTGTACGCTCTTTAACAAAGTCCGTACCCTCTCTAACAAAGTTCGTACCCTCTTTAAGAAAGTTCGTACCCACTCTCACAAAGTTCGTGCCCTCTATGACAAAGTTCGTACCCACTCTAACAAAGTCCGTACCCTCTCTAAGAAAGTTCGTATCCTCTCTAACAAAATTCGTACCCCCTCTCATAAAGTTCGTGCCTTCTTTAACAAGGTTCGAACCCTCTCTCACAAAGTTCTTACCCCCTCTAACAAAGTTCATACCCTCTCTAACAAAGTCCGTACCCTCTCTAGCAAAGTTCGTACCCCCTTTCACAAAGTTCGTACCCTCTCTAACAAAGCTCATACCCTCTCTCACACAGTTCGTACCCTCTCTAACAAAGTTCATACCCCCACTAAGTCATTTTGTAGCCTCTCTAAAAAAGTTCAAACGCTCTCTAACAAAGTCTGTACCCTCTCTAAGGGAGTTCGTACCTCTCACAAACTTCGTACACTTTGTAACAAAGTACATACCCTCTCCAGCAAAGTTCGTACACTCTCTAACAAAGTCCATACCATCTCTAACAATGTTCGTACCCTCTCTCACACAGTTTATACCCTCTAACAAAGTACGCACCTTCTCTAACAAAGTTCGTACCCCCTCTCACAAAGTTCGTACCTGATTCGTTCCCAATTGGTGTATCAGCTGATTCATGTCCTCTCAATGGTCCCCAACAATGGTGCCATTTGATTCGTGCCTAGCTAGTGCCTTGATTTTGGTCCTCAAACGGGAGCAATCAACAAAATTTATAACCTATTACACCATGTACTAGGATAGCCTCAGCTAGCATAGCATAGTGGCTTTAGGGTCGTTCACTGGGATGGGTTTTCACTCCATAATTGATATTAATTCAAAGATGAATTGGTGCTTTTTCATTTCAAGGTTAGTCTTTAAAAGAAAACATAAAGATGTTTGAAAAGGTTGGTTTTAAGCTAACCAAAAATAGTAACTGATTTAATTACAAAGAAAAGCGTTTCTTGGAGTTTCAGATCACTAGGCTCAGGTTCCTTGTACAAAAAGGGAGTTCCGGTCACTTGTTTCTTTTCCTCGCATTAGGGATTTAACATATAGTTATTTCCCGAACCAATGTGGTACAGATGCTTCCCCTTAATGGGTTCAAACACTAAATCCCTCTCACTGATTCATCTTGCAATGACTCGTGCCTCTCACCTAGCATTTGCCATTCAAGGTGATCCTTAACCTTGGATTACCTGTCAAAAGCTCGCAAGAGATAACTAATGGATGTCTCCTTAGAGTCCAAAAGCTTACCAAGTGTTGGCTATTCTAGAAAATCCTACCTTTGAATCACCTCCCAAAGGCTCGCAAGAGATAAACTAGTGCATCTCAATAGATGGAGATCACTTGCCTTACCAAGTGTTGGCCCAGGTGATTAAAAGGCGTTTTAAGTTAACTAAAAAGATAAAAACCATTAACGGGTCACACTTTCTCTTCATTAAAGTTTGAAACAACAAAACTTCCAATTTTACATTCGGAAACTTACCCGGCTTTCTTCACTCCAAGAGACAAAGAGCCTAGCCACTCATCCTCTAAGGAAACATCCTCAGAGTTTGTTTGGCTAGAAATAAAAATAACGAGAAAACAAAAATATGAAGGAAAAACAGAGCAAGTGCTCTGTTCGTCGATTACATATATGATATATGATCCCTTTCTTTACATTGGTTCAAAGATATATATAGAGAAGATATTTTCTAAGAAATATCCCAATTATATATTTGACTGATTACAAGGAGAAAATAGAAATTTACACAAAATATCTTGAGAAAAAATCTAACTTAGTCGGTGGCAAATATCTGAGTTTGCACAGGTGGATTGCGCACGTTGATTCACATGTTGAATTATCCATTTTGCAAGTTTGAACTTTGTTTTTGCAAGTTGAATTTGTGATTTCACAACTTGGAGGTGATTCCGCAACTTGGAGATGATTTGCAACTTGATTCGTAGCTTGGAGGCCATTTCACAACCAAGTGTCATTTCGCAGCCAAGGAGCATTTTTGCAGGGTGGAGACATTTTTGCAGCCCATTTCGCAGCTGCGAAATGAGGAGGTGGAGCTTCGAAATGGCACTCATGTGCCAAAGGGTGGTTTCGCAGCTGCGAAACACCCTGCGAAATTTTCGCAGCTCATTTCGCTCAGCTTTGCGCGGTTGTCTTCAAACTGCCATAACTTCTTCGCTTTAGCTTCGATTTGCACACCGTTTAAAGCATTGGACTCTTGACTTCATGAGCTTTGAAATGGTATATAGTATGTAAAAAATTAACTCCAGGAAGTTATCCAAAAGTGCGAAAGAAGACTGCAACTGCTGTCCCCTATTTTTCTTCAAGATTTCCTTCTCTCTGTTTTTCCTCCTTGCAAACTTTGAACGACTTTGGCAAAGGATTATGAAGCTCCAAAGCTTGGTTCTTCATGAATTTGAGCTTCTAATTGCTTTGCCATGAACTAATTACAGGTCTCCCTCATTCTTGGATTGCTTTGGTGAGCAAAAAGCTATCAAAAACACCAAAACTTAACACAATTTGATTAGAAATGATTGCAAGGGTCCTTAACATGCCAATTGAGTTAAAAGGTAATAACTACTACTCAAAAGTATTTAAAAGAGTTAATTACAAGCTTACAAAATAGCACTTTCGAGTAGTAATCAGTACCCTCTCTAAGAAAGTTCGTACCCTCTCTCAGAAAGTTTGTATCCTTTTTAACAAAGTTCGTACCCCCTCTCACAAAGTTCGTGCCCTCTTTAACAAGGTTCCTACCCTCTCTAACAAAGTCCGTACCCTCTCCAGCAAAGTTCGTACCCCCTCCAACAAACTTCGAACCCTCTCTAACAAAGTTCTTACCCTCTCTCACACAGTTCGTACCATCTCTAACAAAGTTCGTACCCTCTCTAACAAAGTTCATATCCCCACTAAGTCATTTTGTAGCCTCTTAAAAAAAATTCGTATCGTCTCTAACAACGTTCGTATGCTCTCTAACAAAGTCTGTACCCTCTCTAACGAAGTTCGTACCTCTCACAAAGTTTGTACACTCTATAACAAAGTTCGTACCCTTTCTAGCAAAGTTCGTACGGTCTCTAACAAAGTCGGTACACTCACTAACAAAGTTTGTACCATCTCTAACAAAGTCCGTTCCCTCTCTAACAAAGCTCATAACCCCACTAAGTCATCTTGTAGCCTCTTTAAAAAAGTTCGTAATGTCTCTAACAAAGTTCGTACGCTCTCTAACAATGTCCGTACCCTCTCTAACGAAGTTCAAACCCTCTCTAACAAATTTCGTACTTCGTTCCCTCTCCAATAAAGTACTTACCCTCTCTATCAAAGTTCGTACCCCCTCTCACAAAGTTCGTACCCTCTATAACAAAGTCCGTACCATCTCTAGCAAAGTCCGTACTATCTCCAGCAAAGTTCCTACCTCCTCTAACAAATTTCGTACCCTCTCTCAGAAAGTTCATACCCTCTGTAACAAAGTTTGTACCCTCTCTAACAAAGTTCGTACCCTCTCTAACAAAATTCATATCCTCTCTCACAAAGTTCATACCATCTCTGACAAAGCTTGTACCCTCTCTAACAAAGTTCGTATCCCCTTTCACAGAGTTCGTACCCACTCTCACAGAGTTCGTACCGCCTCTAACTAATTTCGTAGCCTCTCTAACAAAGTTCGTACCCTCTCTAACAAAGTTTGTACCCTCTCTAACAAAGTTCGTACCTTCTCTAAAGAAGTTTGTACCCCCTCTAACAAAGTTCATACCCTTTCCAACAAAGTCCATACCCTCTGTAACAAAGTACGTACCCTCTTTAACAAAGTTCGTACCCTCTCTCACAAAGTTCATACCATCTCTGACAAAGTTCGTACCCTCTCTAACAAAGTTCGTACCCCATTTCACAGAGTTCGTACCCACTCTCACAGAGTTTGTACCGCCTCTAACTAATTTCATAGCCTCTCCAACAAAGTTCTCAGCCTCTCTAACAAAGTTGGTACCCTCTCTAACAAAGTTCGTACCTTCTCTAAAGATATTCGTACCCCCTCTAACAAAGTTTGTACCCTCTCTAACAAAATTCGTACCATCTCTAACAAAGTTCGTAACCTCTCTCACACAGTTCGTACCCTCTCTAACAAAGTTCATACGCTCTCTAACAAAGTCCGTACCCTCTCTAATGCAGTTCGTACCTCTCACAAAGTTCATACACTCTGTAACAAAGTTCATACCCTCTCTAACAAAGTTCGAACACTCTCTCACACAATTCGTACCATCTCTAACAAAGCTCATACCCCCACTAAGTCATTTTGTAGCCTCTCTAAAAGAGTTGGTAACAAAGTTCGTACCCATTCTAGCAAAGTTCGTATGCTCTCAAACGAAATTCATACCCTCTCTAACAAAGTTCGTACCCTCTTTAACAAAGCTCATACCCCCACTAAGTTATTTTGTAGCCTCTTTAAAAAAGTCCGTACCCTCTCTAACAAAGTCCGTACCCTCTCTAACAAAATTTGAACCCTCTCAAACAAAGTTCGTACTTCGTACCCTCTCTAGCAAAGTTCGTACCCCCTCTAACAAAGTCTTACCCTCTCTAATAAAGTCCTTACCCTCTCTAGCAAAGTTCATACCCCCTCTCACAAAGTTCGTACCCTGTCTAACAAAGTTTGTACCTTCTCTAACAACGTTCGTAGCCCCTCTCACAAAGGTTGAACGCTCTTTAACAAAGTCCATACCCTCTCTAACAAAGTTCGTACTTCGTACTCTCTCTAATAAAGTCCTTACCCTCTCTAGCAAAGTTCGTACCCCCTCTCACAAAGTTCGTGATTACTACCCAAAAAGTGCTATTTTGCACCTTTAATTCATTATGTTTTAAGCACTTTTGTGTAGTAGTTCTCCATTTTTGTTCCAATTGGCATGTTAAGGACCTAGCAATGACTTCTAATCATATTTATGGCTAGTTTTAGTGTTTTGACAGCTTTTTGGATCATTAAGGCAAGCCAAGTAAAGGAGAGAAGCAAAGAGGAAAACAGAGTGAAGAAAACAGAGGACTGCAGCTGCAGTCTTCTTTCCCACTTTTGGAGCACTTCCCGAAGTCTATTTTCTATATGCTATATACCGTTGGAAATATCTAGAAGTCAAGAATCCAACGCTTTAAACCGTGTACAATTTAGAGCTGAAATGAGGAAGATATGGCCTTTGGAAGACAACTGTGTCAAGCTGAGTGCGAATTTCGCACCAGCTCATCCAAGTGCGAATTTCGCACCAGCCCATGCAAGTGTGAATTTCGCACCAGCCCATGTGACTTTGGTGCGAAATCTCCTCTGTTCTGCCGACTCCACATGAGATCTTTTCTTCTGTATTTTTTGATGTAAATTCCTTTCTTATCCCTGTATTTAGCCAATCACAGGCTTTGCTTTGTAAAGACTATAAGAGGGGTGGAAATCATCTCTCGAATGTATGTATGTATATTTTACACTTAAAAAAATATTCCTCGGGAGAAAATACAGAGCTCTCTTTGCTTTCCTTTTCTCTTTTCTATTTTTCTTTTTCTTGGAAGCCAAACAACCTCTGAGGATGTTTTCCCAGAGGATGAGAGGCTAAACCTTTAGTTTCTTGGAGTGAAGGAAGCTAGGTGAAAAGTCCAGATGCAAAAGTGGAAAACTCTCGTGCCTTAAATACAGGTAGTTGGAGTTCATAAATGGCTTTTAAACCTAAAGTTTTGCTTTAAATCCCTTAGAATCACTTTGAATAGCCAATACATGATAAGCTTTTAGGTCTCTGTGGATACTTATTGCTAGATCCACATAAGACCATTAGTTACCATGTACGAGCCATTGGAAAGTGGCTCAAGGTGAAGACCCATAGTGCCTAAAGCCATTAATGGAACTTGACTACCATTTCTATTGATTTTTTATGGATTAAATCTTCATTGTTAAACCTATACCGGTTCGGGAAAGAACCATCCTTTATGTTGTTTTCCCCAATGCGAGGAGAAAAATCCGGAATTTCCCACTTTGCATTCTGAACTTGATCCTAGCAACCTTTAACTCCGGGAGACTTTCTTTCTTCCATTTTTAACTAGTTATATGTTAGTTTAGTTTCAAACACCTCTTTCAAAACAAATTTTACTTTCTTTTAAACTTTAAGTTTTTGACAAAGGAAATCATCAGATTCAATCTCTAATCTTGAGTCTATCACTGGTAGAGTGAAAACCCATCCCAGAGTTCGACCCTAGAACTGCTATACCATAGTAGCTTTGCTACGCCAGTATGAGGTAATAGGTTTTATAAATATTTTTGATTAAAATACCCGACTGGGCTTCCACGAATCAGTTCGTACCCTCTCTAACAAAGTCCGTACCATCTCTAGCAAAGTTCGTACTACCTCCAGCAAAGTTCGTACCCCCTCTCACAAAGTTCGTACCCTCTTTAACAAAGTTCTTACCCTCTCTCACATAGTTCATACCATCTCTAACAAAGTTCGTACCCCCTCTCACAGAGTTCGTAGCCTCTGTAACAAAGTTCGTACCGTCTCTAACAAAGTTTGTACCTTCTCTAACAAAGTTCGTACCTTCTCTGACAAAGTTCCTACCCCCTCCGACAAAGTTCGTACCCTCTCTAACGAAGTTCTTACCCTCTCTCACACAGTTCGTACCATCTCTAACAAAGTTCGTACCCTCTCTAATAAAGTTCATATCCCTACTAAGTCATTTTGTAGCCTCTCTAAAAAAGTTCGTATCGTCTCTCACAGAGTTCATAGCCTCTGTAACAAAGTTCGTACCATCTCTAACAAAGTTCGTACCTTCTCTAACAAAGTTCGTACCCCCTCCGACAAAGTTCGTACCCTCTCTAACTGATTACTACTCAAAAATGCTATTTTGTAAGCTTGTAATTAACTCTTTTAAACACTTTTGAGTAGTAGTTATCACCTTTTAACCCAATTAACATATTAAGGACCTTTGCAATCAATTCTAACCAAAATGTGTAAGTTTTGGTGTTTTTGTTAGCTATTTGATTACCAAAGCAATCCAAGATTGAGGAGAGTTCTTTGGAATCCATGGCAAAGCTTTTGGAAAGCTCAGAAACATGAAGAACCAAAGCCTTGAAGCTTTAAAGTCCTTTGCCATAAGCAAATCCGGAATGCAAGGAGGGAAGCAAAGAGAAATCTGCCATGAAGCAAAACAGAGGACAACAGCTGCAGTCTTCTTGGGAACTTTTGGAGCACTTCCCGGAGTTCATTTTCTACATACTATATACCATTTCAAAGCTCAGGAAGTCAAGAATCCAATGCTTCAAACGGTACACGATTCGGAGTTCAAATGAAGAAGTTATAGCCATTGCAAGAAGATCGCTCCAAGCTGAAGGAAAATTTCGCAGGGCTGCGAAATTTTGTCCTTTGGCTGCGAAATTTCGTAGCCATTTTGCACAGTGCTGCGGTGTCCTCCTGAAGCCACCCGATAGCTGCAACCGACATCTTGAGATATTTTTGCTTTAGATATTTGATGTCTAAATTCCCAAACTCTCCTTGTAACCCACCTATTAGAGAATTCCTTAGCTAGGAAGGTTGGAAAAACTTCCCTATATATGTTCTCTTGCATCCGTTGTAAAAATATCTCGGGAGCTTTTCCAGAGACCACCTTGTATAGTTTTTGAAAGTGAAATATACAGAGCCTTGCTCTGTTTTTCTCTCTCATTTTTGTTTTCTCTTTCATTTTCTTTCTAGCCAAACATACTCTGAGGATTTTTCCTCAGAGGATGAGTGGCTAGGCTTTTTGTCTCTTGGGTGAAGGAAGCCAGGTAAGGTGTCGGCATGCATGAGGGTGAGTTTTTGTTGTTTCCATTTTTAATGAAGAGAAAGTGTGACCCGTTTTTGGTTTCTATGTTTTTAGTTAACTTAAAACGCCTTTGAATCACCTGGGCCAACACTTGGTAAGGCAAGTGGACTCTGTCCATTGAGTTTCACTAGGTTATCTCTTGCGAGCCTTTGGGAGGTGGTTTGAAGGTAGGATTTTCTAGAATAGCCAACACTTGGTAAGCTTTTGGACTCCAAGGAGACATCCATTAGTTATCTCTTGCGAGCTTTTGATGGGTAATCCAAGGTTAAAGATCCCCTTGAATGGCAAATGCTAGGTGAGAGGCATGAGCCATTGCAAGGTGTATCAGTGAGAAGGTTTTAGTGTTGAAACCATAAATGGTAAGCATTTGTACCACACTGGTTCGGGAAATAACTATATGTTAAATCCCCAACGCGAGGAAAAGAAACAAGTGACCGGAATCTCTTCTTTTGTATTGGCACCTGATCCTAGTAACCTGAGATCCCAAGAAACACCTTTCTTCCTAATTACTTTTAGTTATTTTTAGTTTGGTTAGCTTAAAACCGTTCTTTTCAATTCAAACATCTTTATGTTTTCTTTTAAAGCTAACTTAGAAAAGGAAAAACCACCAATTCATCTTTGAATTAATATCAATTACGAAGTGAAAACCCATCTCTGTGGACGATCCTAGAGCCACTATACTATGCTAGCTAGTGCTACCCTGGTATATGGTGAATTAGGTTTATAAATTTTGTTGATAACTCCCGTCTGAGGATTGAAATCAAAGCACATCAGTTGATTGATCTGAATCAATCAGAACACCAATTGGGGACGAATCACTAACGAAGTTCTTACCCTCTCTCACACAGTTCGTACCATCTTTAACAAAGTTCATACCCTCTCTAACAAAGTTCATATCCCCACTAAGTTATTTTGTAGCCTCTCTAAAAAAGTTTGTACCGTCTCTGACAAAGTTCGTACGCTCTTTAATAAAGTCCGTACCCTCTCTAACGAAGTTCGAACCCTCTTTAACAAAGTTCGTACTCCGTACCCTCTCTAATAAAGTCCTTACCTTCTCTAGCAAAGTCCGTACCCCCTCTCACAAAGTTCGTACCCTCTCTCACAAAGTTCGTACTCTTTCTAACAAAGTTCGTACCCTTTGTAACAAAGTTCGTACCCCATTTTGCAAAGTTCGTACCCACTCTCACAGAGTTCGTACCGCCTCTAACTAATTTCGTAGCCTCTCTAACAAAGTTCGTACCCTCTATAACAAAGTTCGTACCTTCTCCAAAGAAGTTCGTACCCCTCTAACAAAGTTCGTACCCTCTCTAACAAAGTTCGTACCCTCTCTAACAAATTTCGTACCCTCTCTCACAAAGTTCATATCCTGTCTAATAAAGTTTGTACCATCTCTAACAAAGTTCTTACCCCCTCTCACAAAGTTCGTACGCTCTCTAACAAAGTTCGTACCCTCTATCCCAAAGTTCATATTCTCTCTAACAAAGTTCGTACCCCCTCTCACAAAGTTCGTGCCCTCTTTAACAAGGTTTGAACCCCTCTAACAAAGTTCGTACCCTCTCTATCAAAGTTCGTACCCTCTCTATCAAAGTTCATACCCCCTTTCACAAAGTTCGTATCCTCTCTAACAAAGTTCGTACCCCCTCTCACATAGTTCGTACCATCTCTAACAAAGTTCGTACCCCCTCTCACAGAGTTCGTAGCCTCTGTAACAAAGTTCGTACCCTCTCTAACAAAGTTCGTACACTCTCCAACAAAGTCCGTACCCTCTCTAACAAAGTTATTACACTCTTTCACGAAGTTTGTACCTCTAACAAAGTTCGTACCCTCTATACCAAAGTTCGTACACTTTGTAAAAAAGTTCGTACCCTCTCTAGCAAAGTTCGTACCCTCTCTAACAAAGTCCGTACCATCCCTAGCAAAGTCTGTACCAACTCTAGCAAAGTTCGCACCCCCTCTCAAAAAGTTTGTACTCTCTCTAACAGAGTTCGTACCATCTCTAAAAAAGCTCGTACCCTCCTTAACAAAGTTCGTACCCCCTCTCACAAAGTTGATACCCCCTCTGACTAATTTCGTAGCCTCTCTAACAAAGTTCGTACCTTCTCTTAGAAAGTTTGTATCCTGTCTAACAAAGTTCGTAGCCCCTCTCACAAAGTTCTTGCCCTCTTTAACAAGGTTCGAACCTCTCTAACAAAGTTTGTACCCCCTCTAGCAAGGTTTGTACCCCCTTTAACAAAGTTCTTACTCTCTCTAACAAAGTTCGTACCCTCTCTAGCAAAGTTCGTACCCCCTTTCAAAAATTTCATACCCTCTTTAACAAATTCTTACCCCCTCTCACAAAGTTCGTACCCGCTATGACAAAGTTCGTACCCTCTATAACAAAGTTCATACCCTCTCTAAGAAAGTTCGTACTCTCTGTAACAAGGTTCGTACCCTCTTTAATAAAGTTCGTACCCTCTCTAAGAAAGTTCGTACCCTCTGTAACAAGGTTCGTACCCTCATTAATAAAGTTCGTACTCTCTGTAACAAAGTTCATACCCCCTCTCACACACTCTCTAATAAAGTTTGTACCATCTCTAACAATGTTCGTACCCTTTCTCACAAAGTTCGTATTCTCTCCAACAAACTTCGTACCCTCTCTAGCAAAGTTCGTACCCTCTCTAACAAAGTTCGTACCATTCCTAGCAAAGCCTATACCAACTCTAGCAAAGTTCGCACCCCCTCTCACAAATTTTGTACCCTCTCTAACAAAGTTCATACCATCTCTAAAAAAGCTCGTACCCTCCCTAACAAAGTTCGTACCCCCTCTCACAAAGTTGATACCTTTTCTAACTAATTTCGTAGCCTCTCTAACAAAGTTCGTACACTCTATAACCAATTCCGTACCCTCTCTAACAAAGTCCATACCCTCTCTAACAAAGTTTGTACGCTCTCTCACAAAGTTCGTACCGTCTGTAACAAAGTTTGTACCCTCTCTACAAAAATTCGTTCCCTCTCTAACAAAGTCCGTACCCTCTCTCACAAAGTTCGTACCCTCTAAAACAAAGTTCGTACCCCCTCTCACAAAGTTCGTAGCTTCTCTAAAAAAGTTCGTACGCTCTCTAACAAAGTTTGTATCTCTCTTACAAAGTTCGTACCCTCTCTAACAAAGTCCGTTCCCTCTCTAAAAAATTTTGTAGCCCCTCTAACAAAGTTCGTACCCTCTCAAACAAGGTTCGTATCCATTCTCACAAAGTTCGTACCCTCTCTAACAAATTTTGTAGCCCCTCTATTACAGTTTGTACCGTCTCTAACAAAGTTCGTACCGTCTCTCACAAAACTCATATCGTCACTAACTAAGTTCGTACCTTCTCTCACAAAGTTCGTAGCCTTTTTAACAAAGTTCGTACCCTCTCTAACCAAGTTCATACCTTCTCTCACAAAGTTCGTACCCTCTCTAAAAAACTTCATACCCGTGACAAAGTTCATACCCTCTCTAACAAAAGTGGTACCCCCTCTCACAAAGTTCATACCCTCTCTAACAAAGTTTGTAATCTCTCTTAGAATGTTCGTACCCTCTCTAACAAAGTTCGTACCCTTTTCAACACAGTCCGTACCCTCTGTAACAAAGTTTGTACCCTCTCTAACAAAGTTTATACCCTCTCTCACAAATTTAGTACCCTCTCTAAGAAAGTTCGTACCTTCTCTAACAAAGTTCGTACCCCCTCTCACAAAGTTCGTACCCTCTGTAAAAAAGTTCGTACCCTCTCTAACAAAGTTCGGATTCTCTCTAACAAAGTTTGTACCCTCTCTAACAAAGTTCGTACCCTCTCTCACAAAGTTCTTGCCCTCTTAATAAGGTTCGAACCCTCTCTAACAAAGTTCGTACCCCCTCTAACAAAGTTCGTACCCTCTTTAACAAAGTCCGTACCCTCTCTAGCAAAATTCGTACCCCCTCTCACAAATTTCATACCATCTCTAACAAAGTTCGTACCCTCTCTAACAAAGTTCGTCCCCCCTCTCATAGAGTTCGTCCCCCCTCTAACTCATTTCGTAGCCTGTCTATTAAAGTTCGTACCGTCTCTAAGAAAGTTCGTACACTCTCTAGCAAAGTTCATACCCTCTCTAACAAAGTTTGTACCCCCTCTAACAAACTTTGTACCCTTTTCAACAAAGTTCGTACCCTCAATAACAAAGTTTGTACCCTCTCTAACAAAGTTCGTACCCTCTCTCACAAAGTTCGTACCATCTTTAACAAAGTTCGTACCCTCTTCAACAAAGTTTGTGCCCCCTCTCACAGAGCTTGTACCCACTCTCATAGAGTTCGTACCCCCTCTAACAAATTTCGTAGCCTCTCTAACAAAGTTCATACCCTCTCTAACACAGTTCGTACCTTCTTTAACAAAGTTCATACCCTCTCTCACAAAGCTCGTACCCCCTCTCACAAAGTTCCTGCCCTCTTAACAAGGTTCGAACCCTCTCTAACAAAGTTCGTACCCTCTCTAACAAAGTCTCTACCCTCTCTAGCATGGTTCGTAACCCCTCTCATAAATTTCGTACGATCTCTAACAAAGTTCGTATCCTCTTTAACAAAGTTCGTACCCCCTCTCATAGAGTTTGTACCCCCTCTAACTCATTTCGTAGCCTCTCTAACAAAGTTCATACCGTCTCTAAGAAAGTTCGTACACTCTCTAGCAAAGTTCATACCCTCTCTAACAAAGGTCGTACTCTCTCTAACAAAGTTCGTACCCTTTCCAACAAAGTCCGTTCCCTCAATAACAAAGTTCGTACCCACTTTAACAAAGTTCGTACCATCTCTCACAAAGTTCGTACCATCTCTAACAAAGTTCGTACCCTCTCCAACAAAGTTCATGCCCCCCCTCACAGAGTTTGTACCCACTCTCACAGAGTTCGTATCCCCTCTAACTAATTTCGTAGCCTCTCTAACAAAGTTCGTACCCTCTCTTACAAATTTCGTACCTTCTCTCACAAAGTTCGTATCCTCTCTAACAAAGTTCGCACCCCCTCTCACAAAGTTTTTGCCCTCTTTAACAAGGTTCGAACCTCTCTAACAAAGTTTGTACCACCTCTAACAACGTTCGTACCCTCTCTAACAAAGCTCGTACCCTCTCTAGCAAAGTCCGTACCCTCTCTAACAAAATTTGTACCCTCTCTAACAAAGTCCGTACTCTCAATAACAAAGTTCGTACTCTCTCTAATAAAGTTCGTACCCTCTCTCACAACGTTCATACCCTCTGTTACAAAGTTCGTACCCTCTCTCACAAAGTTTGTACCCTCTCTAACAAAGTTCATACCCTAAATAACAAAGTTCGTACCCTCTCTAGCAAAGTTAGTACCCTCTCTCACAAAGTTCGTACCATCTCTAACAAAGTTCGTACCCTCTCTAACAAAGTTCGTACCCCCTCTAAAAAAGTTTGTACCCTCTCTAATAAAGTTCGTACTCTCTGTAACAAAGTTCGTACCCCCTCTCACAAAGTTCGTACCCTCTCTCACAAATTTCGTACCCGCTCTCACAAAGTTCATACTCTCTGTAACAAAGTTCGTAGCCTCTTTAATAAAGTTTGTACCCTCTCTAACAAAGTTCGTACCCTCTCTCACAAAGTTCGCACCCTCTCTCACAAAGTTCGTACCCTCTCTAACAAAGTTTGTACCCTCTCTCACAAGAGTCGTACCCCCTCTTACAAAGTTTGTGCCCTCTTTAACAAAGTTCGTACCCTCTCTAACAAAGTTCGTACCCCCTCTCACAAAGTTCGTACCTTCTATAACAAAGTTCGTATCCTCTGTGACAAAGTTCGTACCCTCTATAACAAAGTTCGTACCCCCTCTCACAAAGTTCATACCCTTTGTGACAAAGTTCGTACCCTCTGTAACAGAGTTTGAACCCTCTCTAACAAAGTTCGTACCCTCTCTAACAAAGTTCATACCCCCTCTCACAAAGTTGGTACCCTCTATAACAAGGTTCGTATCCTCTATGACAAAGTTCGTGCCCCCTCTCACAAAGTTCGTACCCTCTCTAAGAAAGTTCGTACCCTCTCTCACAAAGTTCGTACCCTCTGTTACAAAGTTCGTACCCTCTCTCACAAAGTTTGTACCCTCTCTAACAAAGTTCATACTCAAATAACAAAGTTCGTACCCTGTCTAGCAAAGTTGGTACCCTCTCTCACAAAGTTCGTACCATCTCTAACAAAGTTTGTACCCTCTCTAACAAAGTTCATACCCCCTCTCAATGAGTTTGTACCCACTCTCACAGAGTTCGTACCCCCTCTAATTAATTTCATAGCCTCTCGAACAAAGTTCGTACCCTCTCTAACAAAGTTCGTACCCTCTCTAACAAAGTTCGTACCTTCTCTTAGAAAGTTCGTATCCTGTCTAACAAAGTTCGTATCCCCTCTCACAAAGTTCTTGCCCTCTTTAACAAGGTTTGAACCCCTTCTGACAAAGTTCATACCCCCTCTAGCAAGGTTCGTGCCCCCTTTAACAAAGTTCTTACTCTCTAAAAAAGTTTGTACTCTCTCTAACAAAGTCTGTACCCTCTCTAAAAAAGTTCGTACCCTCTCTCACAAAGTTTGTACCATCTCTAACAAAATTCGTACCCCCTCTAACAAAGTTCCTACCCTTTCCAAAAAAGTTTGTACCCTCAATAACAAAGTTCGTACTCTCTGTAACAAAGTTCGTACCCTCTCTCAAAAAGTTCGTACTCTCTTTAACAAGGTTCGTACCCCTTCTGACAAAGTTCGTACCCTTTCTAAGAAAGTTCGTACCCTAAATAACAAAGTTCGTACCCTCTCTCACAAAGTTTGTACCATCTCTAACAAAGTTCGTACCCTCTCTAATAAGTTTGTACCCCCTCTCATAGAGTTTGTACTCAATCTCACAGAGTTCGTACCCCCTCTAACTAATTTCGTAGCCTCTCGAACAAAGTTCGTACCCTCTCTAACAAAGTTTGTACCTTCTCTCAGAAAGTTCGTAGCCCCTCTCACAAAGTTCTTGCCCTCTTTAACAAGGTTCGAACCTCTCTAACAAAGTTCGTACCCCCTCTAGCAAGGTTTGTACCCCCTTTAACAAAGTTCTTACTCTCTCTAACAAAGTTCGTACCCTCTCTAGCAAAGTTCGTAACCACTTTCACAAATTTCGTACCCTCTCTAACAAAGTTCTTACCCCCTCTCACAAAGTTTGTACCCTCTATGACAAAGTTCGTACCCTCTATAACAAAGTTCGTACCCACTCTCACAAAGTTCGTACCCTCTCTAAGAAAGTTTGTACCCTCTGTAACAAGGTTCGTACCCTCTCTAATAAAGTTCGTACTCTCTGTAACAAAGTTCGTACCCCCTCTCACAAAGTTTGTACCCTTTCTAACAAAGTTCGTACCCTGTCTAACAAATTTCGTACCCTCTCTCACAAAGTTCGTACCCTCTATAACAAAGTTCGTACCCCCTCTCACAAAATTCATACCTATTATAATAAAGTTCATACCCTTTGTAACAAAGTTCGTACCCTCTCTAATAAAGTTCGTACCCTCCGTAACAAAGTTTGTACCCTCTCTAACAAACTTCGTACCTGCCTTAACAAAGTTTGTGCCCGCTTTCACCAAGTTGATACCCTCTCTATGAACGTTCGAACCCTCTCTAAGAAAGTTCGTACCCTCGCTAACAAAGTTCATACCGTCTCTAGTTAAGTTCGTACCCCCTCTAAAAAAGTTCGTACTCTCTGTAATAAAGTTCGTACCCCCTCTCATAAAGTTTGTACCCTCTCTCACAAAGTTCGTACCCCCGCTCACAGAGTTCGTACTGTCTGAAACAAAGTTCGTACCCTCTGTGACAAAGTTCGTACCCTCTGTAACAAAGTCCGTACCCCCTCTCACAAAGTTCGTACCCTCTGTAACAAAGTTCGTACCCTCTAAAAAAGTTCGTACCCTCTCTAATAAAGTCCGTACTCTCTGTAATAAAGTTCATACCCCCTCTCATAAAGTTCATACCCTCTCTCACAAAGTTCGTACCCCCTCTCACAAAGTTCGTACCCTTTTAAACAAAGTTCATACCCATTGTGACAAAGTTTGTACCCTCTATAACAAAGTTCGCACCCTCTCTAACAAAGTTCGCACCCTCTCTAACAAAGTTCGTACCTTCGGTAACAAAGTTCGTATCCTCTGTAACAAAGTTCGTACTCTGTCTAACAAATTTCGTACCCTCTCTAGCAAAGTCTGTACCTTCTCTCACAAAGTTCGTACCCTCTCTAACAAACTTCATACCCGCCATAACAAAGTTCGTACCCCCTCTCACAAAGTTCGTACCCTTTGTAAATAAGTTCGTACCTTATCTAACAAATTTTGTACCCTCTCTAGCAAAGTTCGTACCTTCTCTCATAAAGTTCATACCCTCTCTAACAAACTTCGTACCCGCCTTAATAACGTTCGTACCCCCTCTCACCAAGTTCATACCCTCTCTATGAACGTTCGAAACCTCTCTAAGAAAGTTCGTACCCTCTCTAACAAAGTTCATTGATTACTACTCAAAAATGCTATTTTGTAAGCTTGAATTAACTCTTTTGAACAGTTTTGAGTAGTAGTTATTACCTTTTAACCCAATTAACACATTAAGGACCCTTGCAATCAATTCTAATCAATTTGTGTAAGTTTTGGTGTTTTTGTTAGCTTTTTGATCACCAAAGCAATCCAAGATTGAGGAGAGTTCTTTGGAATCCATGGCAAAGCAAATGGAAAGCTCAGAAACATGAAGAACCGAATCTTTAAAGTCCTTTGCCATAAGCAAATCCGGAATGCAAGGAGGGGAGCAAAGGGAAATCTGCCATGAAGCAAAACAGAGGACAGAAGCTGCAGTCTTCTTGGCCACTTTTGGAGCACTTTCCGGAGTCCAATTTCTACATTCTATATACCATTTCAAAGCTCGGGAAGTCAGGAGTCCAACGCTTCAAACGGTGCACGATTCAGAGTTGAAATGAAGGAGTTACAGCCATTGCAAGCAGATCACTCCAAGCTGAAGGCAGAATGTTGCACGGCTGCTAAATCAGCCTTTGGCTGCGAAAATGTTGTCCTTTTGCTGCGAAATTTCGCAGCCATTTTGCACAATGCCGTGGTATTCTCCTGAAGCCACCCGATAGCTGCAACCGACATCTTGAGATCTTTTTGCTTTAGATATTTGATGTCTAAATTCCCAAACTCTCCTTGTAACCCACCTATCACATGATTCCTTAGTCTTTAAGTAAGAACTAAAGGGTGAATAACCCCTTATATATGTTTGTAATTTTCCATTGGAAGAAATATCTCGGGAGCTTGTTCTCAGAGACAACTTTTTGTATAGTTTTGGAAGGAAATAAAATACAGAGCCTTGCTCTGCTTTTTCTTAGCATCTTTATTTTCTCTTTTATTTTCTTTCTAGCCAAACATCCTTTGAGGATGTTTCCTCAGAGGATGAGTGGCTAGGCTTTTTGTTTCTTGGGTGAAGGAAGCCAGGTAAGGTGCCAGCATGCATAAGCGTGAGTTTTTGTTGTTTCCATTTTTAATGAAAAGAAAGTGTGACCCGTTTATGGTTTCTATGTTTTTAGTTAACTTAAAAACACCTTTGAATCACCTGGGCCAACACTTGATAAGGCAAGTGGTCTCCGTCCATTGAGATACACTAGTTTATCTCTTGCGAGCCTTTGGGAGGTGGTTTGAAGGTAGGATTTTCTAGAATAGCCAACACTTGGTAAGCTTTTGGACTCTAAGGAGACATCCATTAGTTATCTCTTGCGAGCTTTTGAAGGATAATCCAAGGTTAAAGATCCCCTTGAATGGCAAATACTAGGTGAGAGGCACGAGCCATTGCAAGATGGATCAGTGAGAGGGATTTAGTGTTGAAACCATTAATGGTAAGCATCTGTACCACACCGGTTCGGGAAATAACTATATGTTAAATCCCCAATGCGAGGAAAAGAAACAAGTGACCGGAATCTCCTCTTTTGTAGATGGCACCTGATCCTAGTAACCTAAGATCCCAAGAAACATCTTTCTTCCTAGTTAATTTCAGTTACTTTTTATTTGGTTAGCTTAAAACCAACCATTTTCATGCAAACTTATGTTTTCTTTTAAAGCTAACTTAGAAAAGAAAAAGCACCAATTCAACTTTTGAATTAATATCAATTGTGAAGTGAAAACCCATCTCTGTGGACGATCCTAGTCTATGGTGAAATAGGTTTATAAATTTTGTTGATAACTCCCGTCTGAGGATTGAAATCAAAGCACATCAGTTGATTGATCTGAATCAATCAGAGCACCAATTGGGGACGAATCATTCATGTCGTCTCTAACAAAGTTTGTACCCTCTCTCACAAAGTTCGTACCCTCTTTAACAAAGTTCGTACCCTCTCTAACAAAGTTCGTACCCTCTTTAACAAAGTTCGTACCCTCTTTAACAAAGTTCGTACCCTCTCTAACAAAGTTCGTTCCCTCTCTAACAAAGTTCACACCGTCTCTAGTGAAGTTTGTACCCCCTTTAAAAAAGTTTGTACCCTCTCTAATAAAGTTCGTACTCTCTGTAACAAAGTTCGTACCCCCTCTCACAAAGTTCGTACTCTCTCTCACAAATTTCGTACCCGCTCTCACAAAGTTCATACCCTCTGTAACAAAGTTCGTAGCCTCTTTAATAAAGTTCGTACCCTCTCTAACAAAGTTCGTACCCTCTCTAACAAAGTTCGCACCCTCTCTCACAAAGTTCGTACCCTCTCTAACAAAGTTTGTACCCTCTCTCACAAGAGTCGTACCCCCTCTTACAAAGTTTGTGCCCTCTTTAACAAAGTTCGTACCCTCTCTAACAAAGTTCGTACCCCCTCTCACAAAGTTCGTACCCTCTGTAACAAAGTTCGTATCCTCTGTGACAAAGTTCGTACCCTCTATAACAAAGTTCGTACCCCCTCTCACAAAGTTCGTACCCTTTGTGACAAAGTTCGTACCCTCTGTAGCAAAGTTTGTACCCTCTGTAACAGAGTTTGTAGCCTCTCTAACAAAGTTCGTACCCTCTCTAACAAAGTTCATACCCCCTCTCACAAAGTTGGTACCCTCTATAACAAGTTTCGTATCCTCTATGACAAAGTTCGTACCCCCTCTCACAAAGTTCGTACCCTCTCTAAGAAAGTTCGTACCCTTTCAAACAAAGTTGGTACCCTCTCTCACAAAGTTTGTACCATCTCTAACAAAGCACGTACCCTCTCTAACAAAGTTCGTACCCCCACTAACAAAGGTCGTACCCTCTCTAACAAAGTTTGTACCCTCTCAAACAAAGTTCATACCCTCTCTAGCAAAGTTCATACTCTCTATGACAAAGTTCGTACCCTCTCTAACAAAGTTCATACCCCCTCTCACAAAGTTCGTATCCTGTCTCACAATGTTCGTACTCCCTCTCACAAAGTTCGTATCCTCTCTCACAAAGTTTGTACCCTCTCTAACAAAATTCGTTCCTCCTCTCAAAAACTTCGTACCCTTTGTAACAAAGTTCGTACCCTTTTGTAGACCCTCAATTTTGTCCTTTTAGCACATATCTTTAAGTTCACTTTTAGTGCTCCATGGTAGTTCCTGGGTGGCCCATTGTTACTTATACTACTTACTTTTTTTGAGTCACCTTGGAGACTTTGGTTGAGGGATTTATCTAACCCTTCATTGTGCTCTTGGCAACCCTAATTTAGACTTAGGATTTTTTTTTTCCTTCCTTTCTAGGATAGCTTTTAGGTGCACTTTTAGGATTGCACACTTGGACCCATTTAGATGCACGTAGCCCACTTAGGCCCACTTAGGCACGCTTTTAGACCCACTTATTCTTGCATAACTTGCATGGTTGCATGAATTGTATGACTTGTGTGGCCCACGTGGCTTTCTTCTTTTTTTATTATTTATTTATTACTTTTTATTTTATTTTATTATATTATAAGTTTTCTAACTCTTATTTCTTGGCCTTTTTTGCATAAGGAAACGGGGCTGCCATCTATTTTGGAAGGAGGATCACAGAATTTTGGAAAAAGGAAGGTGGCAGATTTTTTGGTAAGAGCAAGGAAAGCTTCCCTTTAGAAAAACAGGGATAGAATAAAAGAAAAGGAAAGAGGATTTTTTGGAGAGGAACTCTCTAGGTCGATTTGGAGGGGATCTTTGAAAAGAGAAAAAAAAAGGTTTTTCAAGAGGGAGGACTCTCTCTGGGGTTTTGGGGTGAAATTTTAGAGAAAGAGAAAGCAGGAGGTTTTTCAAGAGGGAGGACTCTCTCGGTCGTTTTGGGGCAGATTCGATTCCAAAAAAAAAGGTGGCAGCACGCATTGGAAAATGGGGGGTTTTGGAAAAAGAGAACCTATCCTGCTTGAAGCTGAGCAATACTTCTCAAAGGCAAGTTCTTCCAGGTACAGTCGCATGAAATTCACATCTTCTCATCTCTATATGATTCTATATTTTATTTTGCAAGTCCCGGTGTTATCTTGTTGATTGTTGTGGACATTTAGGGTTGATCGTTTCTCTTGCTGAATGTGTTTAAATATGAGCATGCTCTGTTTTGGCTTTTATTTTTTCCACTGTTAATGGCTGATGTATGGGATTATCACCAATATTGATATCCAAGAACCGTTCTCTTTTTCTCTGATATCCCCACCTGTTTTTCAAGCCCATTGACAAAACGATGGAATGTGGCTTGGCTTAGTTATTGATTTTTTTCTTACCTCTACTCTGTTTTCTGGAGTCCCTTCTTCTTTGTGTTCGTTTCTTCTTTTTTTCTTTTTCTTGTTCCTTTTTTCGGGCACCCTTTCTTCGTCAGGCGGCAACTTCTGGAATTCTTGGAATGAGAAAATTGAGACTGTCTTGGGGAGTAAAGTGTTGATGTCTTAACTGGGTTTACTGGATTCAGTTGTGTGATAGAGTACCTACCGGTTTATGGTACAGGTATAAAATCTGGTTTCGATTTTACTTGCTTGAAGATAGTTAACAATGATCAGTGCAAACCTACTGTTAAAGGTTGAGATACGTCATTGATTACTACCCAAAAAGTGCATTTTTACACCTTTAAGTCATTATGTTTTAAGCACTTTTGTGTAGTAGTTCTCCATCTTTATTCCAATTGGCATGTTAAGGACCTAGCAATGACTTCTAATCATATTTGTGGCTAGTTTTAGTGTTTTGACAGCTTTTTGGATCATTAAGGCAAGCCAAGTAAAGGAGAGAAGCAAAGAGGAAAATCGAGCAAAAAGAAGAAAACAGAGTGAAGCTGAAACAGAGGACTGTAACTGCAGTCTTCCTTCACACTTTTGGAGCACTTCCCGAAGTCCATTTTTTGCATGCTATATACCGTTGGAAATCTCTGGAAGTCAAGAATCCAACGCTTCAAACCGTGTACGATTTGGAGCTGAAATGAGGAATATATGGCCTTCGGAAGACAACTGTGTCAAGCAAGTGCGAATTTCGCACGAGCTTCGCACCAGCTTCGCACAGCCCTTGCGTGGTGCGAACTTTCCCCTGTTCTGCCGACTCCACTTTAGATCTTTTCATTTGTATTTTTTTGTTGTAAATTCCTTTCCTATCCTTGTAACTAGCCAATTACAAGCTTGGCTTTTGTAAAGACTATAAGAGGGGTGGTAATCACCTCTCGGTTGGATGTTATGCTATGTGATTTTTCACACTAAGAAAAAATACAAAGCTTTCTCTCGTTTTCCCTTTCTCTTTACTATTTTCTTTTTCTTGGAAGCCAAACAACCTCTGAGGATGATTTCCTGGAGGATGAGAGGCTAAACTTTTAGTTTCTTGGAGTGAAGGAAGCTAGGTGAAAAGTCCAGATGCAAAGGTGGAAAACTCCTGTGCCTTAAATACAGGTAGTTGGAGTTCATTAATGGCTTTCAAATCCGAAGTTTTGCTTTAACTCCCTTAGAATCACTTTGAATGGCCAATACATGGTAAGCTTCAGGTCTCTATGGATGCTTATTGCTAGATCCATATCAGTCCATTAGTTATCATGTACGAGCCATTGGAAAGTGGCTCAAGGTGAAGACCCATAGTGTTTAAAGCCATAAATGGACCTTGACTACCATTTCTATTGACTTTTTATGGATTAAATCTTCATTGTCAAATCTATACCGGTTCGGGAAATAACTATAGGTTAAATCCCCAATGCGAGGAGAAAAATATGGAATTTTCCACTTTGCATTTTGAACTTAATCCTAGCAACCCTTAGCTCCGGGAGACTTTCTTTCTTCCATTTTTACTTAGTTATAAGTTAGTTTAGTTTCGAACACCACTTTCAAAACTAATTTTATTTTCTTTTAAACTTTAAGTTTTTGACAAAGGAAATCATCAGATTCAATTTCTAATCTTGAGTCTATCACTGGTAGAGTGAAAACCCCTCCCAGAGTTCGACCCTAGAACTGCTACACTATAGTAGCTTTGCTACGCCAGTATGAGGTCATAGGTTTTATAAATGTTTTTGATTAAAAGACCCGACTGGGTTCCCACGAATCAGTCATCGTACACTTGGAGACACACAACAATTTAACAAGGACAATGGGCATCCTTGAGGAAGATCCTGTGTTTCATTCAACAGAAATCGATTCAGTTATAATAACCAAAAACTGATTCTGAAACCGAAGCAGTTGTGAGTGGCACTTTCAAGATGTCATTCTTAAGCATTCCAAATCAATATGAGACTTCAGGATGGAAATTAAAGAACTTCCCATGACTACCAGATTCAGTACTTTGCTTTGAACAGAATGGTGTTTCGTGAGTTCTGGGATCATGGCTCTGTGATGTTTTTCTCGTCAACAAATCCTAAGGTTATATTGAGCCAAGTTCAAAGAAATCTCGAGTTCTTGAAGCCTGGTGGGATAGCATTGACTCAGAAAACTCCGCAACTGTCATGAATATGAGATGGAATTCCTAAACAATGGCTCCGATGAAGATCAAATCAAAATGGGGGAAAATCTGCAGGTTCGATGTGGTCAAAATCAGGAAAACTTGTTGAGAGGCAAGCTGGGATGCACTTTTTCTTCGCTATTAAGACTGGTCAGCATGTCCACCTGAAGCCAAATCAGTTGCAGTTGTAATTGCCTCTCTCTTACGGCAGCATTTGAACCAGCTTGGTGATCTCAAAAGTATGCCGGATTTCTTTTGTGATGTTCATCAGGGCACTTTGCCGCTCACTTCTGAATGGTTATTTGTCTGGCACACTGTATGGTGATGCATTCGAAACCTTACAGCAGACAGCAACCAAGGCAAAACACTCTAGTTTTCTTGCTACTAAAATCCACTACCTATCAGAAAGACCTGTCCCAAATCCATCCAACAGAAATTGAATCAGTTGAAACTCGAATCACCATATATCTCTCCTCTGTTCTGGCTCCTGAGAAGTCTTTATCTGACACCGAAAATGATCCTGCTTCTGAATCTATAGTTAACCCCTTTTCCGAGAGAGAAGTGATTTCTTTCGGTTCGATTGCACACCTGGAAAACTAGTGCTTCAGTTGGAAATGCTAATTCCTGAGCTGCCAAGTGTGAAGGTTGAAACCTACGGGTTTGCAGGAAGCTGGAAGCGCTTATCTAACAGCTTGTGGGAGGAGCAAGCAATTATAAGAATATGAACTCCTCTTGGGAGGTGTTCCTCAAGACCAGAAGCTGCCCCACTTCCAGCTATATTCATTGGTGAAAATCTCGAATCACCAAATTGCCTATGGCTTTTCATGTCAGTATCAGACCAACATGCTAGTATTCAGTATATAAAATAAGTGTCTGGGTTCCTGAAAACCTGTGTAACAACTCTATGCAGCAGTCCATCATCTTATGAAGGTGTACAAGAAACATAGTCTTGTATGTTGAGATTGAAAAGTTCAGCTGAAGAGGATTCCATCCGAACGTTACCCGAATCTGGTGAAACCCATGTCTTCTTTCCAGATAGTCTAGGAGATGATCTGATCCTTGAAGTTAAGGGCTCTAAGGGGAAGCATTTTGGACGTGTCCTTGCTCAAGTGGCTACTATTGCTGAAGATCCAGGTGACAAACTACGTAAGTGGTCTATTTAACATGAGCCAGAACATAAACTTGTTGGGAAAAATACAACTCTACATAAATTATTCAGCAGCTTTGGATGAAAATAACCTTGAGTGTAGCTCTGTAGCCAAGCATATGACTTGGTACTAGAAGTTGCCATGAAAATTCAGTAATTTTCAACAGAGAAATTTATTAATCCATGGATTGCCTACCAACAGAAACAGAGTTCAAATAAGTGGACAGGTCTATATACAACAAAAGAGAACACAGTTTCCTCTGGAAGGGATCCTGCTTCCACTCCAAATGCAGAACCAGCATGTTCTTCGGGTGTTGCCTCATTTAACCATGCAAGTGTCAGGACTACAGCTTCAACTTCTTCAGGTGCTTAATCTACTCAAGTGGGTTGGTCCCGATTTTTCCAAGACCAGAGGGGAGTTTCATATTGGTAAACAAATGGACAACTTCTACACAGTCACAGTGTATGAAAAGGAGTGTAGGTTCTTTCAACTAGACCTAGAAGCTTTGCTCCACATTCTGCAGAGTCTCAAACAAGGAACTAGCCAAGCAATTTCTATGATCAAAAGCATCAGATATAAAAGAAAATTTCAGAGAGAATGAGTAGTAGTACAGGGGACCTAATCTGAAACTGAGTCTTACGTCTCCACCAGAAGCTTCTATTGATAATTTGGGTTGTTGGTCCTGAGAAACTAGAGTTGAATTGAAACCCCTTTTCAGATGGAGTGGCACCCTAAAATCCAATGAACATAGACTCTGAAACGAATATATTCAGTGTCTCTCCAGACAACTAGCGATCTTCAGAATCCTCCCTATGCAGTTCCTATCAACAATGTAGTTTCAATCCCATTCCCAAGCACCAGTCCATCATGGCTACCTTGCTACACACATCTCCTCCTTTTTTGCTTCTTTGATTGGGAATTTACTGTTTTAAACTGAATTTTTGAACCCTTTTTTTAACTAAACATTTCTAGCTTTGAAAGATCCATCTCTAGAGCCCTTTTAATCACTAAAATTGGGATTTTAATCTTTTGCTGCCATTTTTTCCTCTTGGCATGCACTTTCACTATTTTCTTTGGCTTTCAACCATTTTCTTGATTTTCTCGATTTTTCAACAAGCATGAATATACTTCATGGTTTCAAATAATGGGACTGATTGAATCAATTCGTGCAAAATCAATTTGGATCTTGGTGGGGGATCCAACATTCTTGACATCATCCTTGATATTAATCCAAATAAGGTGTTCGTTTGATAACTGATTGTGCTTCCTCTTTGTGAATACTTGAGATTATTTTATACCTATTATTGAGCTAACCTTATTACCCATTTTAGCGCCCAGCTCACTGTCCAGGTACGCTCCCCATCTCCCCATTTTCAAAATTCCATGAATATCCTTGTGTTTGCGTACTATGCCATTGCTTGATGTCATGCTTGATTGCCTTGATGCTTGTTTGATTATCTTCGATAGAATGCATGTTTCTTGATATATTTCTATAACAAACTTTGATGTTTTCTAATAGCGTTTGAGAAGCAATCCAGGTATGCACTTTGACTCTCTCTTATGATCATACTTTCTTGTTAGACATGTTCATTTTTGAAATCACCTAGCCTACCTAGATATCCATGATCAACTAATTAATCGCCACATCTCCCTCAACTTAGTCAGTAGAGACCTTTATAGGGCTTAGAGGGGTGCTACCTTTTAGAGGTACCTTCCCAATAGGTAACCTGATCCCCAGACCTAGACTCAGGTTTTTCAAAGACATGCTTTTTCCAAAAATTATGGAGTCACATTTTAGGGTTTTTCTTTCTTGTTTTATTTTCCCTTTAAAATAAAAATAAAATAAGTGGCGACTCCGACTTTTCCAAAAATTAATTTTTCACAAATAAAAAGTGAGTCTCGCCGATCGAGTGGGAACGCACATGAAAAATGTGGGTCTACACCTTTGTAACAAAGTTCGTACCCTCTCTAAGAAAATTCGTACCCTCTGTAAAAAATTTCGTATCGTCTATAACAAAGTTCATACCCTGTCTAACAAATTTTGTATGCTCTCTAGCAAAGTTAGTACCTTCTCTCACAAAGTTCGTACCCTCTCTCACAAAGTTCGTACCCTCTTTATGAACGTTCCTACCCTTGCTACGAAAGTTCGTACACTCTTTATGAACGTTCGTACCCCGTCTCACAAAGTTCTTACCCCCTCCAACAAAGTTCCACTTTGATCTGGAACTTTCGAACAACAGCCGGAGCTTAGAGATTCATTCCACCTACTGCAGAGATACCATATGGAGCACTGGACAACTCCTAGGGAGTTCTTCTATGCCAGAGTAGCACTAGACTTCTATTAGTCTATGACTACTCGGCGCGTTCGGAATCCTAATGTCATTCACTTTAATATAGATGGACGCCAAGGTATCCTTGGAGCTAGACACATTGCAGAGGCCCTGCATATTCCTTATGAGCCTGTGAGTCTAGCAGATTTCAGAGAGTGGTCCCATTTCTCTCAGAGGGACATGGTCCGTATATTGTCCAGAGGGACCTTTACAGCCTCAGTTCTTGTAAGAAAGGAGCTTCCACCTGGGATGCTCCTTGTAGATGTGGTGTTGCACTCCAACATCTTTCCACTTCAGCAGATGGTGCAGAGGAGAGGAGCAATATTGGAAGCTTTATTCCGGATATCAGAGGGTTTCTACTTTGGCCCTCATCACTTGATCATGGCCTCTCTTCTTCACTTTGAAGAGGAGGTCCACAGGAAGAAGCTCCAAAGAGCAGATGCCATTCCATTATTATTTCCCAGGCTGCTCTGTCAGATATTAGAGCATTTGGGCTATCCTTCTGAGCCTCAGCTTGAGCGCCGCCACCTTTGCCGAGAGCAATTCACTCTCGACAAATGGAATCATTTAACGGCTTATGTTGCACCTCTAGGAGCCCCAGATATGCCAGCACCACCAGAGCCACCATAGGATGAGCAGCCACCATAGGCACCACAAGCACAGTAGGGTGAGATTCCTACAGACATCATACCCCCTGCCCGTACAACACCTACTCCAGTGCCCATGCCTGAGGCTACATCTTCTGCTCCTCCTACCACTCTTGAAGCTCCACCGGTTGTACCAGCTACATCAGCACCTCCTCCTCCATCTGAGTCCTCTATCACCATATCTGCTACAGAGTTTAGAGGCCTAGTTCATACATTGCAGACATTGAGCACCCCTCAAGGTTCTCTCTTCCAACAAATGGCAGTCATACGTGCATAACAGGATTAGCTTACTGCCATGCAGACCCAGCATACGGCCATCCTTCATTAGATTTAGCAACATCTAGGTATACGACCACCACCTGAGCATGATATGCCTGGCCCATCAGAGCCTACAGCTCCAGCTGAGGAGGCTACTCCAGCTGAACAGACCATGCCATTAGAGGAGACCACAACAGAGGTTGAGACTCCTATCCAGAGTATAGAGTCATCGTCTCCACATGATCCTCCCACCACTACCTGATTATCTATCTACTTTTTGTATTTACTATTATATTAGAACTGTTAATCCCATGTTTTTGATGTTTTATATACTGGGATTGGATGTATTACTTGTGCATATTTCATATTGTACTTTCTCAAAGTAATACATATACATCATTTTTTATTATGCTTGCCATATTTTTTTTTTTTTATTTCCTCTACTCATTATTTTTTGTTGTTTTTTGAATCATGTGGTTTCTCCTACACGATTCAGACTCTATTCCACTCAAGAGGTACCACTTCCTCCCTTTATTTTCAATTGCTCTTCAAACATTGAGGGCAATGTTGATCATGGTTGGGGGGAGAGTTGAGGAAGGAAGTATTGTTTATAATGCTAAGTTATTTTGGTAATTTAGTTGCTTTTTGATTAATTTTATTTTTATTTTTAATACTCTCCATGGTTATTAAGGAAAAATTCTCAAAATGAAATGGGAGAAATTGAATTTTTTTCTTTTTATTTGAAACTTAGAGTTGTATATTGCTTATTGAAGTTGATGAATTATTGAAACTTCTATTGATTTCAACCTTATTTCTTCCACTTTAAGCTTACCACACACTGTGCACACTAGTTTCCATTTATAAGATGAAAAACTATTTCACTCCCTTGACTTAGGAAAATTTAGACTTGGTACCTTTGACCTCATTTTAATAGTGTTGGGACTTCTTATAAAAGGCCAATGAGCCTTTGAAAAAAAAAAAAAAGAGAAGAAGAAAAAAAAGAAAAAAAAAACAAAATGTTTTACTTGCCTTGAAACTTGAGCAAGGTCCGAGGGGTATATGGTGAAAATCTTTAAAACCTGGTGCCCTAAGCCTTCATTGGTTGGGAGTCACCGACCTCAATGCTCGTTACAAGGGTGAATAGGTGGAGGTTAACATACTGTAGGTGCTTGGGTATTGAATTCCAATCTCAAAAGTCCGGGGTAAAATCTGAGGACTTAATGGTTAAAAGATCCTTAAAGCTTAATGCCCTAAACCTTGATTAGTTGGGAGTCATTGATGGACCCCCGTTACATGGACAATTTAGAAAAGAATACCTTTAAGCTTTGCACTCCTACAAGAAAAAAATTGTGAAATAAAAGAGGTGCGTTCTTAGCCTATTGGAGGTTGATCAGTTTGCTAAGATTTGAAAAAGAACTAGGTTGGAGGGAGAGATTAGTTCAACATACTATATTCGAAAACTAATAAGTAACACTTAGATTTTTGTGGAAGAGTAAGGATTGACCCTTTAGGAGTGGAAATTCTTTTGATGCTTAAATTTGCAAAATGCCTACAATTTATGAATTGTGATTAGACAAGATATTTGACAACTCTTATTGAAGTTTAGGTTTTATCTCCTTAATCTTCCATGAGAGAGTATGATCAATCATGCCACTTACTAAGTGTTATTTTATAGCTTGTAATTAAGTCTTTTAAACACTTTTGAGTAGTAGTTATTACCTTTTAACTCAATTGGCACATTAAGGACCCTTGCAAATGTTTCTAATCAAATTTTGGAAAGTTTTGGTGTTTTTGATAACTTGTTTATCACTAAAACAAGCCAAGAATGAGGGAGAGCTTTGTATAGTTCATGGCAAAGCAAGTTGAAGCTCAATTTCATGAAGAATCTAAGCTTTGGAGCTTCGTAACCCTTTGCCAAAGTCATTCAATTTTGCAAGGAAGAAAAACACAGAAGAAAATCAACCATCTAGCAATTTCGCAAGTTGTGGAAGAGACTTGCGAAATTTTCGCAACTTGCGAAATGGAAAGAGGAAGGAAGTCGTTGCAGGACAGAGAGCTCATCAGTTGCAGGAAAATTTCACAACTTGCGAAATCACAATTTCAACTTGCGAAATCCACCTGTAATCTGAGATATTTGTGCACCGACTCCGTTTGATGTTTATCTTCAAATATTATAAATCCCTATTTTCTCATTGTAATCCACCAATCATGTGATTCCTTAGTTAGGAAGTAATCAGGAGGGGTGAATAGCCTCCCTACATAAGATCTTTTGTAATATCTTTTGAAAAATATCTCTCGGGAGTTTTTCAAGAGAACACCTTGCATAGTTTTTTAAGAAGTAATACATAGAGCTTTGCTCTGCCTTACTTTCTCATTTTTGTTTTCTCTTTTATTTTTATTTCTAGCAAATCAAACTCTAAGATGTTTTCTCAGAGGATGAGTGGCTAGGCTTTTTGTTTCTTGGGTGAAGGAAGCTAGGTAAGGTTCCGGATACAAAAGTGGAAGTTTCCTTGTTTCAGTTTTTAATGAAGAGAAAGTGTGACCCGTCAATGGTTTTTATATTTTTAGTTAACTTAGGATCACCTTGAATAGCCAATAGGTAAGCTTTCAGATTCCATGGATTCTTATTGCTTGCTCCATGGAGGTCTAATTGTTATCTCTTGTTTGCTTTTGAAGGGTGATCCAAGGTTAAAGAACACCTTGAATGGCTAATACTAGGTGAGAGGTATGAACCATTGCAAGATGATTCAGTGACAAGGATTTAGTGTTTGAAACCATTAATGGGAAGCGACTGTAACACACCGGTTCAGGAAATAACTATATGTTAAATCCCCAATGCGAGGAAAAGATCCAGAATCTCCCTTTTTGTATAAGGAACCTGAATCTAGTGACCTAAAACTCCAAGAAACACTTTTCTTTGTAATTACTTTCAGTTACTATATTTTTAGTTACCTTAAAACCAACTTTTTTCATTCAAACTTATGTTTTCTTTTAAAGCTAACTTAGAAAAGGAAAAGTGCCATTTCAGCTCTTGAACTAATATCAATTGTATTGTGAAAACCCATCTCTGTGGACGATCCTAGAGCCACTATGCTATGCTAGCTATGCTACCTTAGTATATGGTGAATTAGGTTTATAAATTTTGTTGATTACTCCCGTCTGAGGATTGAAATCAAAGCACACCAGTTGATTGAACAAGAATCAACATGGCACACCAACTGAGCACGAATCAAAAAACCATTAACGGTTACAACTTTCTTCATTTTAAGCGAGAAAAACTCCCACCTTTGTATTCGGATCCTTTACCCGGCTTTCCTCAGTCCAAGAAATGAAAAGCCTAGCCACTCATCCTCTAGGAAAACATCCTCAAAGTGCGTTTGGCTAGAAAGAAAATGAAAATACAAAATGAGAAGGTAAGGCAGAGCAAGGCTCTATATTTTCCTTACTGAGAGAATTTACAAGTAAAAACTATTCTGATATATTGATCGATTCTCTGTTCGGGTCCTCGATAAAATTTATAAATGATGCAAAAGAATATATAGAGAGGTTTTTCCAACCTTCCTGACTAAGAAAACCTATCATTGGCTTATTACAAGGAGAGAATAGGTAATTATACAAAATATCTTGAGCTAAAAATCTAACAGAGTCGGTGGAAAATATCTAAAAATATCACAGGAGGATTTCGCAATGGGGTTGCGAAATTCCACTTTCTCAGCCTTAGTTTCGCCGGGGGGTTGTGAAACTTCATTCTCCTTAGTCTTAGTTTTGTAGGGGGGTTGCGAAACTCCCTTTGGTATTTCGCACTGGGGTTGTGAAATTCACTTTCTCACTCTTTTGGTTTCGTAGAGGGATTGCAAAACTTCTTGGCATTTTGCATAGGGGTTGCGAAATTGCTTCCACTCTTTTGTTTCACAAAGGGGCTGCGAAACATCTTTCCATTTCGCATAGGGGTTGCCAAATTGCTGGACGATAGATTGCTCCTCTAACTCTCTTCCTTGCTCACTTAATTGAATTGGCAAAGGCTATGAAGCTCTCCAAAACTTAGATTCTTCATGTATTTGAGCTTCAACTTGCTTTGCCATTAACTATACAGAATTCTCCCTCATTCTTGGCTTGCTTCAATGCTAAAAAAAAAAAAAAACTACCAAGAACACCAAAACTAGCTAAAAACTGATTAGTAACACTTGCAAGGGTCTTTAATGTGCCAATTGAATTAAAAGGTAATAACTACTACTCAAAAGTGTTTAAAAGAGTTTATTTCAGGCTATGAAAAAGTACTTTTTGAGTAGTAATCACTCCCCCCAACCGACATATTGCTAGTCCCTTAGCAATGAAGGAGAGAAAAAGAAAAATAAATAGTAAAATAATTTACAAAATCAAGCTAGCCACTCCAAAAAATTGTTCAAGTGGCATGAGGCTGATCATACTCTCTCATGGAATATCAAAGAAACTAAACCCAACTTTTAACAAGAGTCGTCAAATCTCCTGCCTAATCACAATTTATAAAGAGTAGGCATTTTTGCAAATTTAAGCATCAGAGCAATTTCCACTCCCAAAGGGCCAAACCTTACTCTTTCACAAAAAACTAAGTGTTATTTATTAGTTTTTGAATATAGTATGTCGAACTACTCTCTCCCCCCAACCTAGTTCTTTCGAAACTTAGCAAACTGATCAACCTCCAATAAGCTAAGAACGCACCTCTTTTATTTCAATTTTTTTTTCATTGTAAGAGTGCAATGCTTAAGGTATTGTTTTCGAAAGTTTCCATGTAACAGGGGTCCATTGATGACTCCCAACCAATCAAGGTTTAGGGCATCAAGATTTAAGGATCTTTCAACCACTAACTCCTTAGATTTCACCCTGGACTTTTGAAATTGAAATTTTAATACCTAAGTACCTACAATATGCTAAACTCCACCTATTCACCCTTTTAACGAGCATTGGGGCCGGTGACTCCCAACCAATGAAGGGTTAGGGCACCAGGTTTTAAAGATTTTCACCATATACCCCTTGGACTTTGCTCGGGTTTTAAGGCAAGTGTAACACTTGTTCTTTTTTTTTTTTTTTTTGAAGGCTCATTGGCCTTAGATAAGGTGTCCCAACACTATTAAAACAAGGTCAAAGATACCAAGTCTAAATTTTCCTAAGTCAAGGGGGTGAGATAGTTTTTCATCTTATAATCGGAACCTAATGTGCATAATGTGTGGAAAGATTAAAGTGGAAGAAATAAGGTTGAATTCAATAGGAGTTTCAATTTTTCATTAACTTCAATAAGCATAATACAAACTCTAATATTCAAGTAAAGAGGCAAGAATTCAATTTCTTCCATTTCATTTTGAGAATTTTTCTTTAATAAACATGGAAAGTATAGTAATTTAAAATTAAGCAAAAAGTACTAAATTAACTAAATAACCTAGCATTATTAACAAAACTTCCTTCCTCAAACTCTCCCCCCAACCAAGCTCAACAATGCCCTCAATGTTTCGGAGCAATTAAAAATAAAGGGAGGAAGTGGTACCTCCTGAGTGAAATGAAGTTTGAGTCATATAGGAGAAATCACATAATTAAAAAAATAAAAGAGTAATCAAAAGAGGAAATAGAAAAATGCCAAGTATAAACAAAGATGGTGTCTATATATTACTCTGAGAAAATACAATAGAAGATATGATCATGTAATACATCCAATCCTAAAATATAAAACATCAAAACATGAATCTATATCTATAATACGTGAATATAAAAAGATAAAGAGATGATCAAGTAGTAAAGGCATGAGGGGATGATGCATCTGAGGTGGCCTCGGCTTTGGTAGTCTGGTCATCTGGAGGAGTGGGGTCAGCTGGAGCTATGGGCTCTGATGGTCCAGGAATATCAGTCTGAGGTGATGGTAGAATACCCAGATGCTACTAAATCTATAGAAGGATGCTATTGGTCCTGCTGTGCTCGTATCGCATCCATCTGTCCGAATAGAGCATTGTGTGTGGTGCATAGTGTCTAGAAAGTGCTAATAAGGGCACCAAACTCCACAACAGAGATGGTGATAGAGGCCTCAGATGTAGAAGGTGCATCTGGTAGGATAGCGGGAGTGGCAGGAGGAGCAGTATAAGTGGCCACAGGCATAGGTGTTGCAGGGGCAGGTGATACAGACTTCGTGGGAAGCTCATCCTACTGTACTTGCTTAGCCTGTGGTGTCTCTAGAGATGCTAGTCTGGGTGGGGCTCTTATAGGTGCTAAATAATCCACATACTGTGCCCATTTTTCGAGAGTAAATAGCTTTCGACAGAGGCGGCGGTGCTCAAGGTGAGACTCAGTAGGATAGCCCATATGCTCCAATACCTGATAGAGCAATCTCGGAAACAGTAATGGAATAGTATTGGCACGCTGGAGTTTCTTCCTGTGAACCTTCTCCTCAAAGTGGAGGAGAGAGGCCATAATCAAGTGATGTGCCCCGAAATAGAAACCCTCTGATATCCTGAATAAAGCATCCAGGATAGGTCTTCGCCTTTGCACTGAATGCTGAAGGGGAAAAAGGTTGGACCGCAGTAATAAATCGATAAGGAGCATTCCTAGTGGAAGCTCCTTTCGTAGAAGGACTGAACTTGTCGAGGTCCCCCTGGATAGGATGTGGACCATGTCCCTCTCAGATAGAGGGGACCACTGCCTAAAGTCTGATGGATCCTTTGGATAGTATGAAATGTGGAGAGCCTCAGTGATGTGTCGAGCCTCTAAGATACCTTGGCACCTGTCAATGCTAAAATGAATGGCAGTAGGCCTCCTGACACCACGAGTAGTCATAGACTGATAGAAGTCTAATGCCACTCTCAGGTAAAAGAACTCCTTAGGAGTCATAAGATGCTCGAGATGGTACCTCTGAAGCAGTCTGAATGAATCCTGGAGCTCTGGCTGTCATCGGAAAATGTCCACATCAAAATATAGCTCGGAATGGAACTCTCTAGCTCTACAATTTGAATTGCCCTCAATGGGTGGCGCTGGAATCATGGGTCGTTTGATGACGGCTTCCGGTGGCATGCCAGAAGGAAGCTGAGAATCAGTAGGAGCCTGAGGATCTCTAGAGGACTCTCCAAGGCCTGAAGTCCTGGCCCTCTTAGTTGGAGCGCGGCACTCTGAGCTCTCAGTCCGCGAAGATATCGCCCTAGGTGTAGTCGGTGGCCTCCGCGTCTCGTATCTACGCGGAGGAGGACTAGAGGGTACTCCATCCACAGAAGATGGAATGGTCGGGGTCACGGGGGCCGAAGATGTCGACTCTCGCGGAGGGGAGGCTCTGTCAGTATGGCCTCCTCTAATTCGCGCCATGTCCGAAGCGTGGGCACGAGGCGTGCAATGGAGAAGAAAACTCTGGAATCTGGAGGTTCACAGGGTAATGAAGAGTTTTTCAATAGCCGGTTTCCGCAAAATGGACGCTTGGAGGGCTTTAAATAAAACTTGAAGTGACCGTTGATGTTTCCTCCATGTGCCTCTTGAAATTCTAGTGTGGTGTCAATTTCGCAGAGGGGTTGCGAATTTTCGCATGGCAATTCCAATTTCACAGAGGGGTTGCGAAATTTCGCAGGGCACTCTTTGATTTTGCAATGGGGTTGCGAAATGCTCTATTTTTCCTCCGCCCAAAAATTTTAAAGTCTTTCCCCTTTGTTTTGAAATTTACCTACAAATTGATCATAAAAAATTAAGTTATATCACAATAAAATAATATTAAAGCAAGAAATTATAATTTAAATGATTTCGTGCCTAGCTGGTGTATGCCCTGTTAATTGATGTTCAATCAACTGGTGTACCTTGATTGCGGTCCTCAGATAGGAGTAATCAACAAAATTTATAACCTATTGCACCATGTACTAGGATAGCCTCAACTAGTATAGCATAGTGGCTCTAGGATCGTTCACTGGGAAGGGTTTTCAAATTACAATTGACGTCAATTCAAAGCTGACTTGTGTTTTTTTCATTTCAAGGTTAGCTTTAAAAGAAAACATAATCTTTGGTTGGAAAAGGATTGGTTTTAAGCTAACCAAAAATAGCAACTGAATTTAACTTAGAAAGAAAGATGTTTCTTGGAGTTTTTGGATCACCGGGCTCTGGTTCCAACTACAAAAAGAGAGTTCTATTCACTTGAATCTTTTCCTCGCATTCGGAATTTAACATATAGTTATTTCCCGAACTGGTGCGGTACAGATGCTTACCATTAATGGTTCCAAACACTAAATTCCTCTCACTGATACACCTTGCAATGGCTCGTACCTCTCACCTAGCATTTGTCATTCAAGGTGATCTTTAACCTTGGATTATCCTTCAAAAGCTCGCAAGAGATAACTAATGGATGTCTCCCTGGAGTCCAAAAGCTTACCAAGTGTTGGCTATTCTAGAAAATCCTACCTTTGAATCACCTCCCAAATGCTCGCAAGAGATAAACTAGTGAAACTCAATGGACGGAGTCCACTTGCCTTATCAAGTATTGACCCAGGTGATTTAAAGACGTTTTAAGTTAACTAAAAACATAGAAACCATAAACAGGTCACACTTTCTCTTCATTAAAAGCTGAAACAAAAAAACTTCTAATTTTTGCATTCGGCACCTTACCTGGCTTCCTCAACTCCAAGAGACAAAAAGCGTAGCCACTCATTCTCTGAGAAAACATCCTCAAAGCTTGTTTGGCTAGTAAGAAAAATACAATCAAAATGGGACGGTAAGGCAGAGCAAAGCTCTGTGTATTACTTCCTTCAAAACTATACAAAAAGTTGGTCTCTGAGAACAAGCTCTCGAGATGATTGTAAAAGAAAAATTACAATTTATATATAAGAGGTTATTCACCCTTTTTTTCTTACTTCCTAACTAAGGAATTCTATAATTGGTGGATTACAAGGAGAAAATGGGGATTTAAACAACAAATATCTGAATAAAAAATCTAAAAGTGTCGGTGCGTAAATATCTGGAAGCACTCAAGTGGAGGCTGCGAAATCTCGCAGCATACACATGGGCTGCGAAATTTCGCAGGCTGAAAGTCTCCATTGCGCACGAAAAGGTTGATTTCGCAGCTCATTTCGCAGCTACGAAATTGCCTTTCAGCTTTGGCGCATTTGAGTTCCAACGGCCATAACTTCTTCATTTCAACTCCAATTTTCACACCATTTGAATCATTGGACTCTTGACTTCCTGAGCTTTGAAATGGTATATAGCATGTAGAAAATGGACTCCGGGAAGTGCTTTAAAAGTGCGAAAGAAGACTACAGCTGCTCTCCTCTATTTTTCTTCATGATTTCCTTGTCTCTGTTTTTTCCTCCTTGCATACTTTGAACAACTTTGGCAAAGGGTTATGAAGCTCCAAAACTTGGTTCTTCATGAATTTGAGCTTCCAATTTCTTTGCCATGAACTAATTACAAATCTCCCTCATTCTTGGATTGCTTTATTGAGCAAAAAGCTATCAAAAACACCAAAACTTAACACAATTTGATTAGAAACGATTGCAAGGGTCCTTAACATGCCAATTGAGTTAAAAGGTAATAACTACTACTTAATAGTGTTTAAAAGAGTTAATTACGAGCTTACAAAATAGCACTTTTTGAGTAGTAATCATTAAACAAGTGCTAAATCATTTAAAACTTGAAATTAATATTAATATTAAACCAAAATATGGACTTAATGTCTTCCGACAGTCTAAGTCCATCCAACCACTTGTTTGTTTAAGCTTGATGTGGCTTTAGAAGGATGATTTCCTCCTTGTCTCGAGAAAAAGGCTCCACAAATGGTTTGAGTCGATGGCCATTGACCTTGAAACTGCCGGTGTTGTTGGAATTGAGTAGTTCCACTACTCCATTTGAATGCACTTGTTGAATAGTAAAAGGGCCTATCCATCTTGACTTCAACTTTTCTGGGAAGATGTGGAGTTTAGAGTCATACAGCAAGACTCTTTGTCCCTTCTGGAATTCTTTGCGGGAGACTAACTGATCATGTCACCTCTTCAACCTTTGTTTTGCAATGTTTTCATTATTATAGGCATCATTTCTCAATTCCTCCATCTCATTAAGGTCTAAAAACCTTTTCATCCCGGCTCTAGTCAAGTCCATGTTGAGCTTCTTGATTGCCCACCAAGCTTTGTATTCTACTTCTACGGGTAGATGGCACGCTTTGCCATAGACAAGGTGATACGGAGACATTCCAAGAATGGTCTTATAAGCTGTTCTGTATGCCCACAGTGAATCATGAAGCTTAATAGACCAATCTCTTCTGCTCTTGTTCACCATCTTCATCAATATGTTTTTGATCTCCTGATTTGCTAACTTCACTTGCCCTGAAGTCTGAGGGTGGTAAGGTGTAGCTACCTTATGCTTCACCCTGTACTTGGCTAAGAGAGTTTCGAATGACTTGTTACAAAAATGAGTACCCCCATCACTGATTATGGCTTTGGGTACCCCAAATCTTGAGAAACTGTTCTCTTTGAGAAACTCGAGAACAACTCTATGATCATTGTGTTTGCACGGGACTGCTTCAACATATTTTGAAACATAATATACTCCCACCAAAATGAAGGAATAGCCAAAGGACATAGGGAAAGGTCCCATGAAGTCAATGGCCCAAACATCGAAAACATCAACTATTAAAATGGGGTTCAAAGGCATGATGTTCCTGCATGTTAACTTCCCAAGCCTCTGGCATCTATCACAGCTCCTGCACATGGTGTGGGCATCTTTGAAAAGTGATGGCCAGTAGAAACCCGATTGCAATACCTTCATAGCTGTTTTCTGAGAAGCAAAGTGGCCTCCACATAAGCTTCCGTGGCAATGACTGAGGATCCCTGGTTGCTCTTGCTCAGGGATGCACTTTCGTATTATTTGATCCGCACAATATTTAAATAGAAATGGCTCTTCCCAATAGCAGGCATGAATTTTCACAAAGAAGTGCTTCTTATCTTGTGTTTTCCACTCACTTGGAACTTCTCCGGTAACTAAATAGTTAGCAATATGAGCATACCAAGGAGTGACTTCCATTAGCTTGAGCGACTCTTCTGGAAAATCATCATTATTGGGCAAACTATGGGAATTATGTGCGATGGCTAGCCTTGATAAGTGATCGGCTACCACATTCTCACCCCTTTCTTGTCTTTGATCTAAAGATTGAACTCTTGAAGCAGAAGAATCCATCTAATCAGCCTTGCTTTTGCGTCTTGCTTAGTCAGTAGATACTTCAAGGCCGAATGATCAGTGAAAACCACGATGAAAGACCCCACTAAGTAAGCGTGAAATTTGTCTAAGGCAAAAACTACAGCCAACAATTCTTTCTCTGTGGTTGATTACTACTCAAAAAGTGTTATTTTATAGCTTGTAATTAACTCTTTTAAACACTTTTGAGTAGTAGTTATTACCTTTTAACTCAATTGGCATGTTAAGGACCCTTGCAATCATTTCTAATCAAATTGTGTTAAGTTTTGGTGTTTTTGATAGCTTTTTGATCACCAAAGCAATCCGAGAATGAAGGAGATCTTTGTATAGTTCATGGCAAAGCAAATTGAAGTTTAAATTCATGAAGGAACCAAGATTTGGAGCTTCGTAACCCTTTGCCAAAGTCATTCAAAGTATGCAAGGAGGAAAAACAGAGAGAAGAATCTAACATGAAGAAAGTCAAGAGGAGAGTAGCTGCAGTCTTATTTCACACATTTGGAGCACTTCCAAGAGTCCATTTTATACATGCTATATATCGTTTCGAAGCTCGGGAAGTCAGGAGTCCAATGCTTCAAACTGTGTGCAAATCAGAAGAAAATCGCGCCAGACTGAAAGACAATTTCATAACTTGTGAAATCAACTTGCCAAATTTTCGCAAGTTAGAAATCAACTTGCGAAATTCTCGTAAGTCAGAAATTCACCTGCGAAATCCCAGATATTTTGCGACCGACTCCTTTTGATATTTTTCTTCAGATATTTTTGTATAAATTTCCATTTTCTCCTTGTAATCCACCACTCATGTAATTCCTTAGTTAGGAAGTAATAAGGGAAGCGTAAATAACCTCCATATATATATTTTCTCTTGTAACCTCAAACCATATCTCTTGGGAGTTTTTCCAGAGACCACTTATATAGTTTTTGAAAGTAATACACAGAGCTTTGCTCTGCCTTACCTTCCCATTTTGTTTTCCCATTTATTTTTATTTCTAGCAAATCAGCCTTTGAGATGTTGTCTCAGGGGATGAGAGGCTAGACTTTTTGTTTCTTGGGTGAAGGAAGCTAGGTAAGGTTCCGGATACAAAAGTGTGAGTTTTTGTTGTTGCAGTTTTTAATGAAGAGAAAGTGTGACCCGTTTATGGTTTTTATATTTTTAGTTAACTAAAGATTACCGTGAATAGCCAATACTTGGTAAGCTTTCGGATTTCATGGATTCTTATTGCTTGCAATCTTGCTCTATGAAGGTCTAATTGTTATCTCTTGTTCGCTTGTGAAGGATGATCCGATGTTAAGGATCACCTTGAATGGAAAATACTAGGTGAGAGGTACGAGCCATTGCAAGGTGTATCAGTGAGAGGGATTTAGTGTTTGAAACCTTTAATGGTAAGCATCTGTACCACACCGGTTGGGGAAATAACTATATGTTAAATCCCCAATGCGAGGAAAAGATTCAAGTGACCAGAATCTCCTCTTTTGTATAAGGCACCTGATCCTAGTAACCTGAAATCCTAAGAAACACCTTTCTTTCTAAGTAATTTCAGTTACTTTATTTTTTGTTAGCTTAAAACCAACCATTTCCATACAAATTTATGTTTTCTTTTAAAGCTAATTCAAAAAGGAAAAACACCAATTCAGTTTTTTGAAGTAATATCAATTGCAAAGTGAAAACCCATCCCTATGGACGATCCTAGAGCCACTATGCTATGCTAGCTATGCTACCCTAGTATATGGTGAAATAGGTTTATAAATTTTGTTGATAACTCTCGTCTGAGGATTGAAATCAAAGCACATCAGTTGATTGAGATAAATCAAGTAGAACACCAATTGGGGACGAATCAAATGGCGTTGTTGCCAGGGATGGTGCCACTTTACAGTGATATGATCAATATTGCTAGTTGTGTATGCCATATTGGATATGAGACAGTGGGGGAAGGCTTGTGAAAATAAAAAATCCTTACGAAACAGAGTTGGAATTGGAATTGGAAGTCATGGAAGCTACACCTGAAGATCAACATAGTCACCATGATCGCCAGGACAATCCCAATGAATTCAAATCAATGAGAGATCGCATGCATCCACCTCGTATGAGTGCACCATCATGCATAGTGCCACCTACAGAGCAACTAGTGATCCGACTGCATATTGTGCCACTTCTACCTACTTTCCATGGGATGGAAAGTGAGAATCCCTATGCGCATATCAAAGAATTTGAAGATGTTTGTAATACATTCCAAGAAGGAGGATCTTCAATCGACAAGATGCAGCTGAAGCTATTTCCTTTCACCCTGAAGGACAAAGCTAAAATTTGGCTGAATTCTTTAAGACCAAGGAGTATCCGAACTTGGACTGATTTGCAAGCTGAATTCCTCAAGAAATTTTTCCCTACTCATAGGACCAATGGCTTGAAAAGGCAAATCTCAAACTTCTCAGCTAGGGAGAATGAGAAATTCTATGAGTGTTGGGAAAGATACATGGAAGCTATCAATGCTTGTCCTCACCATGGCTTTGATACATGGCTATTGGTGAGCTATTTTTATGACGGTATGTCTTTCTCAATGAAGCAACTCCTAGAGACTATGTATGCAGGAGATTTCATGAATAAGAATCCGGAAGAAGCCATGGATTTCTTGAGTTATGTAGCTGAAGTTTCAAGGGGATGGGATGAACCGAACACGGGAGAAGTTGCAAGAATGAAGTCTCAACCAAATTCTCTTAATGCTAAGGCTGGGATGTATACCTTGAATGAAGATATCGACATGAAAGCAAAAGTTGCAGCTATGACAAGAAGATTGGAGGAGCTAGAATTGAAAAAGATATGTGAAGTGCAATCCGTTTCAGACACACCAATGCAAGCTATGCCATGTTCCATTTGTCAATCTTGTGAACACTTGGTGGAGGAGTGTCTTACACTTCTAGTTGTTAGAGAGATGTTTGGAGATCAAGTAAATGTTATTGGACAATTTAGGCCCAATAACAATCCTTCATATGGTAACACCTACAATTCAAATTGGAGGAACCATCCAAATTTCTCTTGGAAACCAAGAGCACCTCAATACGCGCAACAAAGCCAAGCACCTCAACAAGCTTCAAATCTTGAACAAGTAATTTTGAATCTAAGCAAGGTCGTGGGAGATTTTGTTGGAGATCAAAAATCCATCAATGCTCAACTCAGTCAAAGAATTGACAGTGTAGAGAATACATTGAATAAAAGGATGGATGGAATGCAAAATGATCTATCTCAAAAGATAGATAATCTCCAATATTCAATCTCAAGGCTCACTAACCTCAACACACTGTAAGAGAAGGGAAGGTTTCCTTCTCAACCTCACCAAAATCCAAAAGGTATCCATGAAGTGGAGGCTAATAAGGGAGAATCTTCCCAAGTGAGAGATGTCAAAGTCGTGATCAATCTAAGGAGTGGTAAAGAGTTTGAGCTACCAACAACCAAGCCAGAGCATGATGAATCAGAGAATGAATAAAATGAAGAGAAGAGAGAGGAAATCAAAGGAAAGAAGAAGGAGAAGAGCAAAGAAACAGAGGACTATGAACCCGTTGTGAATGAAGATTCGGAGAAGATTGTAATCAAGGAAGATGTGATGAAAAAGCACATGCCTCCACCTTTTCCTCAAGCTTTGCATGGGAAAAAGGTAATTAACAATGCTTTAGAAATTCTTGAAGTATTGAGGCAAGTGAAGGTCAACATTCTATTGTTAGACATGATAAAGCAAGTTCCGACATATGCAAAATTCCTAAAAGACTTGTACACTATAAAAAGAGGGTTGAATGTGAATAAGAAAGCCTTCTTGACTGAGCAAGTAAGTGCCATTATACAGTGCAAGTCACCAGTGAAGTATAAAGATCTGAGCTGCCCTACTATCTCAGTAATGATTGGAGGCACGCTAGTGGAGAAAGCCTTGTTAGACTTGGGAGCAAGTGTGAATTTGCTACCATACTCTATCTACAAGCAATTGGGACTAGGTGAATTGAAGCCAACATCAATCACTCTATCTCTAGCTGATAGATCAGTGAAGACTCTAAGGGGGATGATTGAGGATGTCTTAGTTCAAGTTGATAATTTCTACTACCCAGTGGATTTTGTTGTTCTTAATACGGACCCAATTGTCAAAGGAACTAATTGTGTTCCTATTATACTTGGAAGACCATTCCTAGCTACATCAAATGCAACCATCAATTGTAGGAATGGGCTCATGCAGCTGATGTTTGGCAATATGACCTTAGAGCTCAACATTTTTAATTTATGCAATAGGCAATTCAATCCGGAAGAAGAAGAAGGTCCAGAAGAGGTGTGCATCATTGACACGTTAGTGGAGGAGTGTTGTAATCAGAAAATCCAAGATGAGTTGAATGAAAGTCTTGGGGATCTTGATGAAGGGTTACTCGAACCTTCAGATTTGTTTGCTACTCTGCCACATTAGAGAAGGATAGAAGAAATTCTACCTTTATTCAACAAGGAGGAGACGCAAGAAGTTGTTAAAGAGGAGGCCCCAAAGCTTATTCTGAAGCCACTACCTATGGAGTTAAAGTATGCATACTTAGAAGAGAATGAGAAGTGCCCTGTTGTTATATCTTCATCTCTTACCACTAATCAGGAGGAGTGTCTGCTTGAAGTCCTCAGGAGATGTAAGAAAGCAATAGGATGGAAAATTTTTTAATTGAAAGGTATCAGCCCTTTAGTCTGTACACATCATATATACATGGAAGAAGAAGCTAAACCTGTTCGTCAGCCTCAAAGGAGATTGAATCCCCATATGAAAGAAGTGGTGCGAGCTGAAGTTCTGAAGCTACTTCAGGCCGGTATTGTCTACCCCATATCAAATAGCCCATGGGTGAGTCCTACTCGAGTAGTGCCAAAGAAATCAGGGATCACAGTGGTGCAAAATGATAAGGGAGAAGAAGTTTCCACATGCCTCACTTCAGGTTTGAGGGTGTGTATTAATTATAGAAAATTGAATGCTATGACAAGGAAGGATCATTTTCCATTGCCATTTATTGATCAAGTGCTTGAGAGAGTCTCAGGCCATCCTTTCTATTGTTTCTTGGACGGCTACTCCGGGTACTTTCAAATTGACATTACTGTTGAAGACCAGGAGAAGACCACATTCACATGTCCATTTGGAACTTATGCCTACAGAAGAATGCCTTTTGGTTTATGCAATGCACCTGCAACATTCCAAAGATGTATGTTGAGTATTTTTAGTGATATGGTGGAGCGCATTATGGAAGTCTTTATGGACGACATCACCATATATGGAAGTGCATTTGAAGAATGTTTAATCAACTTGGAAGCAGTTTTAAACCGATGCATTGAAAAAGACTTAGTGCTTAATTGGGAGAAATTCCATTTCATGGTACACCAAGGTATTGTCCTTGGACATGTCATCTCCAACAAAGGCATTGAAGTTGATAAAGCAAAGGTGGAACTTATTGGCAAGTTGCCATCACCAACGACTGTCAAAGGAGTAAGACAATTCCTTGGCCATGCTGGGTTCTACAAGAGGTTCATTAAAGACTTTTCCAAACTTTCAGGACTTCTTTGTGAATTATTGGTGAAGGACGCTAAATTTAAATGAGATGAAAGATGTCAGAGAAGTTTTGAACAATTGAAGCTATTCTTGACAACCGCTCCAATAGTGAGGGCTCCCAATTGGCAACTACCTTTTAAAGTAATGTGTGATGCCAGTGACTTTGCTATAGGAGTTGTTCTTGGTCAAAGAGAAGATGGAAACCCCTATGTAATTTACTATGCAAGCAAAACATTGAATGAAGCACAAAGAAACTACATGATTACTACTCAAAAAGTGCTATTTCATAGCTTGTAATTAACTCTTTTGAACTCTCTTGAGTAGTAATTATCACCTTTTAACCCAATTAACATATTAAGGACCTTTGCATTTGTTTCTAATCAAATTGTGTTAAGTTTTGGTGTTTTTGATAGCTTTTTGCTCACCAAAGCAATGTAAGAATGAGGGAGATTTGTATATAGTTCATGGCAAGGCTTTTGGAAGCTCAAATTCATGAAGAACCAAGCTTTGGAGCCTCATAGTCCTCTGCCATAGTCGGGTAAAGTATGCAAGGAAAGAACAAAGGAGAGAGGAAAACAGAGTAAAGAAAACAGAGCATGCCAGCTGCAGTCTTCCTTCCCACTTTTGGAGCACTTCCCGAAGTCCATTTTGTGCATACTATATACCGTTGGAAAGCTCTGGAAGTCAAGAATTCAACGCTTCAAACCGTGTGCGATTTAGAGCTGAAATGAGGAAGATATGGCTTTCGGAAGACAACTGCTTCCAGCTGAGGGACAATTTCGCACCTTGCGAAATTGGAACTCCAACGTGCGAAATTGAAGCCTGCCGTGCGAAGTGGAAATGGATGGCAGCTGTGCATTCTCAGTGAAGCCCAGCATGCGAAAGTGATTTTTCAACTTGTGAACTTGAAGCTCAACGTGCGAAAGTGGATTTCAACATGCGAAATCAACTTGCGAAATTTCGCAAGTCACCATGCAACGTGCGAAAATGGGATATTTGTTCACCGACTCTTTTTCTTCTGATATTTTGTGTAAAAATCTCCATTTTCTCCTTGTATTCAGCCACTTATGTAATTCCTTAGCTAGGAAGTATGGAAGGAAGGGTAAATTGCCTTCCTATATAAACTCTTTTGTAAACACTTATGAGAAGGCTCGGGAATTTTGTTCCAGGAGACCATTTTATATATAGAAAAGTTCAGAGTCTTTCTTCACCTTACCTTCCCACTTTGTTTCTATTTTCTTGTTAGCCAAACAAGCTCTGAGGAGGTTTCCTCAGAGAATGGGTGGCTAAGCTTTTAGTTCCTTGGAGTTAAGGTTGCCGGGAAAGGTTCCAACTGCAAGAATGGGTAGTTTTGTGGTTTCAGCCATTAATGAAGAGTAAGTGTGACCCGTTAATGATTTCTATGTTTTTAGATTAACTTAAAACACCTTGCAAGTCACCTGAGCCAACACTTGGTAAGGCAAGTGATCTCCGTCCATAGAGATGCACTAGTTTACCTCTTGCGAGCTTCTGGGAGGTGACTTGAAGGTAGGATTTTCTTGAATTGCCAACACTTGGTAAGCTTTTGGACTCCAAGGAGACATCCATTAGTTATCTCTTGCGAGCTTGGGACGGGAAGTCCAAGGTTAATGATCACCTTGAATGGCCAATGCTTGGTGAGAGGCACGAGCCATTCCAAGTTGCATCAGTGAGAAGGATTTATTGATGAAATCCATTAAAGGGAAGCATCTGTATAACACCGGTTAGAGAATTGACTACATGTTAATTCTCTAATGCGAGGAATTGAACCAAGTGACCGGAGCCCTGTTTTTGCATGAGAAACCTCCCCTGTGAACCTAAAACTCCAAGGAATGTTTTTCTTCGTAAGAAATTTCCATCACCCTCTTTTTAGTTAGCTTGAAACTAAACCTTTTACAACTAAAGTTTGCGTTTTCTTCTTAAGCTAACCTTGAAATGAAAAAGCATCAAATTAGCTATGACTTGGTATCAGTTGTGAGTTGAAAACCCTTCCCAGTGAACGATCCTAGAGCCACTATGCTATACTAGTTGAGGCTATCCCAATGCATGGTGATATAGGTTATAAATTTTGTTGATTACTCCCTCAATCAAGGAGCACCAGCTGGACGTGAATCAGTTGAGACACCAATTGGGCACGAATCACTACACAACCATAGAGAAGGAGTTATTAGCTATAGTTTATGCTTTAGATAAATTTTGAGCTTACTTCGTAGGGTCTTCCATTGTGGTTTTCACTGACCACTCAACTTTGAAGTATTTATTGACAAAGCAAGATGCAAAAGCAAGGCAGATTAGATGGATTTTTTTACTACAAGAGTTCAATCTCCAAATCAAAGACAAGAAAGGAGTAGAAAATGTGGTAGCTGACCACCTTTCAAGGTTAGTTATATCACATAATTCCCATGGGTTGCCAATTAATGATGATTTTTCGGAGGAGTCACTTATGTTGCTAGAAGATGCTCCTTGGTATGCTCATATTGCTAACTATCTAGTTACTGGTGAAGTCCCAAGTGAGTGAAAAGCACAAGATAGGAAGCACTTCTTTGCAAAAATTCATGCCTACTATTGGGAAGAACCTTTTCTTTTCAAGTATTGTGCAAATCAAATAATAAGGAAGTGTGTCCCTAAACAAGAGCAACAGGGGATCCTCAGTTATTGCCACGAAAATGCATGTGGAGGCCACTTTACCTCTCAGAAAATAGCCATGAAGGTGTTGCAATCAGGTTTTAGTTGGCCATCACTTTTCAAAGAGGCTCATGCCATGTGTAAAAGTTGTGATAGATGCCAAAGGCTTGGGAAGTTGACTCGTAGGAACCAGATGCCTATGAACCCCATCTTAATAGTTGATCTCTTTGATGTTTAGGGCATCGACTTCATGGGACCTTTCCCTATGCCTTTGGTAACTCTTATATATTGGTGGGAGTAGATTGTGTTTCTAAATGGGTTGAGGCTATCCCCTGTAAACACAATGATCACAGAGTTGTTCTCAAGTTTCTCAAAGAGAACATATTCTTGAGATTTGGGGTGCCCAAGGCCATTATCAGTGATGGAGGTACACACTTTTGCAACAAACCTTTTGAAACTCTCTTAGCCAAGTATGGGGTAAAGCACAAGGTAGCTACACCTTACCACCCTCAGACTTCTGGGCAAGTTGAGTTAACAAACAGGGAAATTAAGAATATATTGATGAAGGTGGTGAACATAAGTAGAAGAGATTGGTCTGTTAAGCTCCATGATTCACTATGGGTATACAGAACAGCTTACAAAACCATTCTTGGTATGTCTCTCTATCGCCTTATCTATGGCAAAGCATGCCATCTCCCTGTGAAAGTTGAATACAAGGCTTGGTGGGCAATCAGGAAGATAAACATGGACTTAACTCGAGCCGGGATAAAGAGGTTCTTAGACCTTAATGAGATGGAGGAATTGAGAAATGATGCTTACATCAACTCCAAAATTGCAAAGTAGAGGATGAAGAGGTGGCATGATCAATTAATCTCAAGGAAAGAATTTCAAAAGGGACAAAGAGTCTTGCTATATGACTCTAGGCTCCACATATTTTCAGGAAAGCTAAAGTCAAGGTGGACAGGCCCTTTCCTCATTCATCAAGTGCATTCCAATAGAGTAATGGAACTACTCAATTCCAAAAGCAATGACACCTTCAAAGTCATTGGCCATCGTCTCAAGTCATTCATAGAGCCTTTCAATCAAGACAAGGAGGAAATTAGTCTTCTTGAACCACAGCAACCTTGAGAGAACAAGGTTAGATGGACTTAGTCTGCTTAAAGACTACTCAAGTCCATGTCTTTATACTCATTTTTATTTTTTAGAGCTTTATTATTTCTTTTGATTTTAATTTTTGCTTTAATTTAGTTTATTTTAACTTAATTTCAATTATTTTTTATGATCAATTTCAGGGAAAATCATAAAAAAAATGTAGAGAAGCCTTGAAGAATCAAAGAGAGGAGAAAAAGCATGAAAACAGAGCACTGAAAAGCAAGTTGCAAAAATTTCCCAAGATGAAATCCAACCTGCGAAAATCCAGGTAAGTTGCAAAATTCCAAAAACTCAATTTCGCAAGTCATTGTTCATGTTGCGAAAATTTTCACAGGTTGCGAATCACTCCTCTGGCACACGAGTGCCATTTCGCATGTTCCAAACCAATTTTCGCAGGGTGCGAAACATGTTTCAAAACTTTCGCAAGTCCACTATTCAACTTGCAAAAATCAATCCATGTTGCGAAAATCTGGGATATCTTGCAAAATTCCAAAAACTTAATTTCGCAGGTCACTGTTCAAGTTGCGAAAAATTTCGCAGAGTGCGAATCACTCCTCTGGCACACGTGTGCCATTACCTCAAGTTGCGAAACGGTTTCGCAGGGTGCGAAACATCTTGCGAAAATTGAAACATGTTGCGAAAATTTCGCAAGTTAAAATTCAACTTGCGAAAATTAAAACATGTTGTGAAAAAGCCAACCATCTTTTAAACCCAATTTTAAAACCACTGAGCTCTATTTTTTCAATTTGCACCCCCACTTCAACATGCGAAAAGGGTTTTAACCTTGCAACCATCCAAATTCCACCTCTCCCCCTCCATTTAAAGTCTCACTACGTGCATTAGAGGAGAGAAGATTCCCGCACATCATTTGGATATCCTCTAGAGAACAAGAACCGCCGTTATTCTCCATTTCAGCCATGGCCAAGACTAGAGGAGGCCATTTCGCATCTCCATCCACTCACAACCCCAGGCTGAGAGTGTCATCTGAGCCAGATTCCACTTCTCAGGCCCCACAGGACTCTACCATTCCACCATCTGAGGGTGGAATGCATTCTAGCCCTCTTCAGCCTCGGTACCAGATGAGGAGACCACCCACTACACCTGGGGTAGCCACTTCAATCCCCAAGAAGTCAGTTCGATGGCCACCTGCAAAGAAAGCCAGATTTTCAGGTCCAGGAGAGTCATCAGAGCCACCACAGTCTGAGCCGCCCACTACAGAGTCTCAGATTCCTTATGGGATGCCCCCAAAAGTCATTATCAAGCGACCTATGATAGTAGGACCACCTATAGAGGGAAATTTGGATTGCCGAGCTAGGCCATTTCACTCCGACCTATACTTTGACTTGGAGACTCTCAGAGAGCAGCCAAAGCTTAGAGGCACATTCTTTCTAGTGCAGAGATACCATATGGAGCATTTGATGACTCCTAGGCAGTTCTAGTATCCCAAAGTCGTGTTGGATTTTTATCAGTCTATGACTACGCAAGGTGTCCTACATCCTACTCTCATTCATTTCACTATAGATGGATGCCAAGGCATCATTGGAGCTCGACACATTGCAGAGGCCCTGCATATTCCTTATGAGCCTATGAGTTAGGTAGATTTCAGAGAGTGGTCCCATTTTTCTCAGAGGGACATGGTTCATATCTTGTCCAGAGGGACCTCTACAGCCCCATTTTTTATGAGAAAGGAGCTTTCACCTTGGATGCTCCTTGATTTCATGCCTAGCTGGTGTATGCCCTGTTGATTGATGTTCAATCAACTGGTGTACCTTGATTGCGGTCCTCAGATAGGAGTAATCAACAAAATTTATAACCTATTGCACCATGTACTAGGATAGCCTCAACTAGTATAGCATAGTGGCTCTAGGATCGTTCACTGGGAAGGGTTTTCAGATTACAACTGACATCAATTCAAAGCTGACTTGGTGCTTTTTCATTTCAAAGTTAGCTTTAAAAGAAAACATAATCTTTGGTTGGAAAAGGATTGGTTTTAAGCTAACCAAAAATAGCAACTGAATTTAACTTAAAAAGAAAGATGTTTCTTGAGTTTTTGGATCACCGGGCTCAGGTTCCAACTACAAAAAGAGAGTTCTGGTCACTTGAATCTTTTCCTCGCATTCAGAATTTAACATATAGTTATTTCCCGAACTGGTGCGGTACAGATGCTTACCATTAATGGTTCAAAACACTAAATTCCTCTCACTGATACACCTTGCAATGGCTCGTACCTCTCACCTAGCATTTTCCATTCAAGGTGATCTTTAACCTTGGATTATCCTTCAAAAGCTTGCAAGAGATAACTAATGGATGTCTCCTTGGAGTCCAAAAGCTTACCAAGTGTTGGCTATTCTAGAAAATCCTACCTTTGAATCACCTCCCAGAGGCTCGCAAGAGATAAACTAGTGAAACTCTATGGACGGAGTCCACTTGCCTTACCAAGTGTTGGCCCAGGTGATTCAAAGACGTTTTAAGTTAACTAAAAACATAGAAACCATGAACGGGTCACACTTTCTCTTCATTAAAAGCTGAAACAACAAAACTTCCAATTTTTGCATTCAGCACCTCACCCGGCTACCTGAACTCCAAGAGACAAAAAGCCTGGCCACTCATTCTCTGAGGAACCATCCTCAGAGATTGTTTGGCTAGTGAGAAAAATACAATCAAAATGGGTAGGTAAGGCAGAGCAAAGCTCTGTGTATTACTTCCTTCAAAACTATACAAAAAGTTGGTCTCTGAGAACAAGCTCCCGAGATATCTGTAAAAGAAAAATTACAATTCATATTTATAAGAGGTTATTCACCCTTTCTTCTTACTTCCTAACTAAGGAATTCTATGATTGGAGGATTATAAGGAGAAAATGGGGATTTAAACAACAAATATCTGAAGAAAAAATCTAAAAAAGTCGGTGCGTAAATATCTAGAAGCACTCAGGTGGATTTTGCAGCATGCACATGGGCTGCGAAATTTTGCAGGCTGAAAGTCTCTATTTCGCACGAAAAGGCTAATTTCGCAACCAATTTCGCAGCTGCGAAATTGCCTTTCAGCTTTGGCGCAGTTGACTTCCAACGGCTATAACTTCCTCATTTCAGCTCCAATTTGCACACCGTTTAAAGCATTGGACTCTTGACTTCCTGAGCTTTGAAATGGTATATAGCATGTAGAAAATGGACTCCGGTAAGTGCTCCAAATGTGCAAAAGAAGATTGCAGCTGCTGTCCCCTATTTTTCTTCCTGATTTCCTTCTCTCTGTTTTTTCCTCCTTGCATACTTTGAACGACTTTGGCAAAGGGTTATGAAACTCCAAAGCTTGGTTCTTCATGAATTTGAGCTTCCAATTGCTTTGTCATGAACTAATTACAAATCTCCCTCATTCTTGGATTGCTTTGGTGAGCAAAAAGCTATTAAAAACACCAAAACTTAACACAATTTGATTAGAAACGATTGCAAGGGTCCTTAACATGCCAATTGAGTTAAAAGGTAATAACTACTACTCAAAAGTGTTTAAAAGAGTTAATTACAAGCTATGAAATAGCACTTTTTGAGTAGTAATCACTCCTTATCGATGTACTCCTGCGCTCCAATATTTTCCCACTTCAGCATACAGTACAAAGGAGAATTGAGGGGGAGAATTGAGGAAGTAATTTGTTGGATTTTTGGTTAAGTTATTTTGCTAACAAATTTTTTGCAAACTCTCTTGGTTTCTCAAAGATAAATTCTCAAAAGTAAATGGGAGAAATTACATTCTTATCCTATTGCCATAGTCTCAGAGTTTGTATTATGCTTATTAAAGTTGATAAATTGTTGAAGCTCCTTTTGATTTCAATCTTAAGTCTTCCACTTTAATCTTTTCACACACTGAACACATTAGATTCCAATTATAAGATGGAAAACTTTCTCACCCCCTAAACTTAGGAAATTTTCAACTTGGTACCTTTGATCTCATTCTATTAGTGTTGGGACACCTTATAAAAGGCCAATGTGTCTTATGAAAAAAAAAAATTTGCTTCACTTGCTTTGAAACCCGAGCAAGGTCCGAGGGGTATATGGTGAAAATCTTTAAAGCCTGGTGCCCTAAGCCTTTACTGGTTGGGAGTCACCGACCTCACTGCTCGTTACATGGGTGGATTAAAAAAAAAAAAAAAAAAAAAAAGAAAAAAAGAAAAGAAAAGGAGGTGCGTTCTTAGCCTTTTATATATGAGTTAGTGTTGCTAAAGTTAGAGAAAAACCTTAGTTGGGGGGAGAATATAGTTTGACATACTATAACTGGAAACTAAGCATCTTAACACTTAGATTTTTGTGGAAGATTAAGAGTTGGTCCTTTGGGAGTGGAAATTATTTTGAAGCTCAAATTTGCATAATGCCCACTCTTTGCATATTGTGATAGGTAAGTTATTTGATGACTCTTGTTGATGATTGAGTTTTATATCCTTGACTTGCCATGAGAGAGTTTAATCCAATCATGCCACTTGATTATTTTTTGGAGTGATCAGCATGATTTTGTAAATTATTATATTATCTATTTTTTCTTTATTTTTCTCTCCTTCATTGCTAAGGGACTAGCAATGTGTCAGTTGGGGGGAGTGATTACTACCCAAAAAGTGCATTTTTACACCTTTAAGTCATTATGTTTTAAGCACTTTTGTGTAGTAGTTCTCCATTTTTGTTCCAATTGGCATGTTAAGGACCTAGCAATGACTTCTAATCATATTTGTGGCTAGTTTTAGTGTTTTGACAACTTTTTGGATCATTAAGACAAGCCAAGTAAAGGAGAGAAGCAAAGAGAAAATCAAGCAAAAAGAGGAAAACCGAGTGAAGCTGAAACAGAGGACTGCAACTGCAGTCTTCCTTCACACTTTTGGAGCACTTCCCGAAGGCCATTTTTTTCATGCTATATACCGTTGGAAAGCTCTAGAAGTCAAGAATCCAACGCTTCAAACCGTGTACGATTTGGAGCTGAAATGAGGAAGATATGGCCTTCGGAAGATAACTGTGTCAAGCTGAGAGCGAATTTCGCACCAGCTTCGCACCAACTTCGCACCACCTCCGCACAGCCCATGCGTGGTGCGAACTTTCCCCTGTTCTGCCGACTCCACTTTAGATCTTTTCTTTTGTATTTTTTTGATGGAAATTCCTTTCCTATCCTTGTAACTAGCCAATTACAAGCTTGGCTTTTGTAAAGACTATAAGAGGGGTGGTAATCACCTCTCGGATGATGGATGCTGTGTGATTTTTCACACTTTGAAAAAAACAGGGCTCTCTCATTTTTCCTCTTCTCTCTACTATTTTCTTTTTCTTGGAAGCCAAACAACCTTTGAGGATGATTTCCCGGAGGATGAGAGGTTAAACCTTCGGTTTCTTGGAGTGAAGGAAGCTAGGTGAAAAGTCCAGATGCAAAGGTGGAAAACTCCCGTGCCTTAAATGCCGGTAGTTGGAGTTCATTAATGGCTCTCAAATCCAAAATTTTGCTTTAACTCCCTTGGAATCACTTTGAATGGCCAATACATGGTAAGCTTCAGGTCTCTGTGGATGCTTATTGCTAGATCCATATCAGTCCATTAGTTATCATGTACGAGCCATTGGAAAGTGGCTCAAGGTGAAGACCCATAGTGTTTAAAGCCATTAATGGACCTTGACTACCATTTCTATCGACTTTTTATGGATTAAATCTTCATTGTTAAACTTATACCGGTTCGGGAAATAACTATAGGTTAAATCCCCAATGCGAGGAGAAAAATCCGGAATTTTCCACTTTGCTTTCTGAACTTAATCCTAGCAACCCTTAGCTCCGGGAAACTTTCTTTCTTCCATTTTTATTTAGTTATATGTTAGTTTAGTTCCAAACTCCACTTTCAAAACAAATTTTATTTTCTTTTAAACTTTGAGTTTTTGACAAAGGAAATCATCAAATTCAATTTCTAATCCTGAGTCTATCACTGATAGAGTGAAAACCCATCCCAGAGTTCGACCCTAGAGCCGCTATACTATAGTAGCTTTGCTACGCCAGTATGAGGTCATAGGTTTTATAAATGTTTTTGATTAAAAGACCCGACTGGGTCCGCGCGAATCACTCACAAAGTTCGTACTCTCTTTCATCAAGTTCATACCCTCTCTAACAAAGTTCGTACCCTCTCTGACAAAGCTCGTACCCCTTCTCACAAAGTTCGTACCTTCTCTAACAAAGTTTGTATCCCCACTAACAAAGTTCGTACCCTGTCTAAGAAAGTTCATAGCCTCTCTAACAAAGTTCGTACCCTCTCTAACAAAGTTCGTACCCTCTCTAAAAAAGTTCGTACCCTCTCTAAAAAAGTTTGTACCCTCTCTCACAAAGTTCGTACCCTCTCCCACAAAGTTTGTACCCCCTTTCACAAAGTTCGTTACCCGCTCTAACAAAGTTCGTACTCTATTTCACAAAGTTCGTACCCTCTCTAACAAAGTTCGTACCCTTTCTAACAAAGTTCGTACCCTCTCTCACAAAGTTTGTACCCTCTCTAACAGGGTTCGTACCCTTTCTAAAAAAGTGTGTACCCGCTCTAACAAAGTTCGTACCCGCTCTAACAAAGTTTGTACCCTCTCTAACAAAGTTCGTACCCGCTCTAACAAAGTTCGTACCCGCTCTAACAAAGTTCGTACTCTCTTTCACAAAGTTCGTACCCTCTCTAACAAAGTTCGTACCCTCTCTAATAAAGTTCATACCCTTTCTAACAAAGTTTGTACCCTCTCTCACAAAGGTTGTACCCTCTTTAACAAAGTTCGTACTTTTCTAACAAAGTGTGTACCCGCTCTAACAAAGTTCTTAGCGCCTCTAACAAAGATTGTACCCGCTCTAACAAAGTTCGTACCCCCTCTAACAAAGTTCGTACCTTCTCTAACGAAGTTTGTACCCTCTCTAACAAATTTTGTACCCTCTCTAACAAACTTCGAACCCATTCTAACAAAGTTGGTACCCCCTCTAAAAAAGTTCTCACCCTCTCAAATAAAGTTCGTACGCTCTCTAACAAAGTTGGTATCCTCTCTAACAAAGTTGGTACCCTCTCTAACAAAGTTCAAACCCATTCTAACAAAGTTCATAACCCCTCTAACAAAGTTTATACCCCCTCTAACAAAGTTCTTACCCTCTCTCACAAAGTTCGTACCCTCTCTAACAACGTGCATACCCTCTCTAACAAAGTTCGTACCCTCTCTAAAATGGTTCATACCCCGTCTCACAAAGTTTGTACCCTCTCTAACAGAGTTCGTACCCTCTTTCATCAAGTTCATACCCTCTCTTACAAAGTTCAAACCCCCTCTCACAAAGTCCGTACTTTCTCTAACAAAGTTCGTATCCCCACAAACAAAGTTCGTACCCTCTCTAAGAAAATTCATAGCCTCTCTAACAACGTTCGTACCCTCTCTAACAAAGTTGGTACCCTCTCTAAAAAGTTCGTACCCTCTCTAGGAAAGTTCATACTCTCTCTCACAAAGTTTGTACCCCCTTTCACAAAGTTCGTACCCGCTCTAACAAAGTTCGTACTCTCTTTCACAAAGTTCGTACCCTCTCTAACAAAGTTCGTACCCTTTCTAACAAAGTTTGTACCCTCTCTCACAAAGTTTGTACCCACTCTAACGAAGTTTCTACCCTCTCTAACAAAGTTCGTACCCGCTCTAACAAAGTTCGTACCCTCTCTAACAAAGTTCATACCCTTTCTAACAAAGTTTGTACCCTCTCTCACAGAGTTTGTACCCTCTTTAACAAAGTTCGTACCCTTTCTAACAAAGTGTGTACCCGCTCTAACAAATTTCTTACCGCCTCTCACAAAGATTGTACCCGCTCAAACAAAGTTCGTACCCCATCTTACAAAGTTCGTACCTTCTCTAACGAAGTTTGTACCCTCTCTAACAAATTTCGTACCCTCTCTAACAAACTTCGAACCCATTCTAACAAAGTTGGTACCCCCTCTAACAAAGTTCTCACCCTCTCAAACAAAGTTCATACCCTCTCTAACAAAGTTGGTACCCTCTCTAACAAAGTTGGCACCTTGTCTAATAAAGTTCACACCCTCTCTAACAAAGTTCGTACCCCGTGTCAAAAAGTTACTACCCTCTCTCACAAAGTTCGTACCCTCTCTAACAAACTTCGAACCCATTCTAACAAAGTTGGTACCCCCTCTAACAAAGTTCTCACCCTCTCAAACAAAGTTCATACCCTCTCTAACAAAGTTGGTACCCTCTCTAACAAAGTTGGCACCCTATCTAATAAAGTTCACACCCTCTCTAACAAAGTTCGTACCCCGTGTCAAAAAGTTACTACCCTCTCTCACAAAGTTCGTACCCTCTCTAACAACGTGCATACCCTCTCTAAAATGGTTCGTACCCCGTCTCACAAAGTTCGTACCCTCTCTACCAGAGCTTGTACCCTCTTTCATCAAGTTCCTACCCTCTCTAACAAAGTTCGTACCGTCTCTAACAAAGTTCGTTCCCCCTCTCACAAAGTTCGTACCTTCTCTAAGAAAGTTCGTATCCCCACTAACAAAGTTCGTACCCTCTCTAAGAAAGGTGATAGCCTGTCTAACAAAGTTCGTACCCTCTCTAACAAAGTTCGTTCCCTCTCTAAAAAAGTTCGTTCCCTCTCTAAAAAAGTTCGTACCCCGTCTCACAAAGTTAGTTCTCTCTCTATTAAAGTTCGTACCCTCTCTCATAAAGTACGTACCTGCTCTAATAAGGTTCATACCCTCTCTAAAAAGGTTCGTACCCCATCTCACAAAGTTGGTACCCTCTCTAATAGAGTTCATACCCTATTTCTTAAAGTTCATACCCTGTCTAACAAAGTTCGTACCCTCTCTAGGAAAGTTTGTACCCTCTCTCACAAAGTTCGTACCCCGTCTCACAAAGTTCGTACCCTTTCTAACAAAGTTCGTACTCCCACTCACAAAGTTTGTACCCTCTCCAAGAAAGTTCATACGCTCTCTAACAAAGCTGGTACCCTCTCTAATAAAGTTCGTACCCTCTCTAACAAAATTCGTACCCCGTCTCACAAAGTTTGTACCCTCTCTAATAAAGTTCATACCCTGTCTAACAAAGTTCATACCCTCTTTAGGAAAGTTCGTACCCTCTCTCACAAAGTTCGTACCCCGTCTCACAAAGTTCGTACCCTCTTTAACAAAGTTTGTACCCCCACTAACAAAGTTCGTACCCTCTCTAAAAAAGTTCATACGCTCTCTAACAAAGCTGGTACCCTCTCTAACAAAGTTCGTACCCTCTCTAACAAAATTTGTACCCTCTCTAACAAAGTTCGTACCCACTCTAAAAATGTTCGTACCCTCTCTAAAAAAGTTGGTACCCTCTATAACAAAGTTGGTACCCTCTCTAAAAAAGTTGGTACCCTCTCTAATAAAGTTCATACCCGCTTAAAAATGTTCATACCCTCTCTCACAAAGTTCATACCTTCTCTAACACAGTTCGTACCCTCTTTCTTAAAGTTCATACCCTTTAACAAAGTTCATACCCTCTCTCACAATGTTTGTAACCCTGATTACTACTCAAAAAGTGCTATTTGGTAGCTTGTAATTAACTCTTTTAAACACTCTTGAGTAGTAATTATTTCCTTTTAACTCAATTGGCATGTTAGGGACCCTTGCAATCATTTCTAACCAAATTGTGTTAAGTTTTGGTGTTTTTGATAGCTTTTAGCTACACCAAAGAAATCCGAGAATGAGGGAGATCTTTATATAGTTCATGGCAAGGCTTTTGGAAGCTCAAATTCATGAAGAACCAAGCTTTGGAGCCTCATAGTCCTTTGCCATAGTCGGGTAAAGTATGCAAGGAAAGAACAAAGGAGAGAGGAAAACAGAGTGAAGAAAATAGAGCATGCCAGCTGCAGTCTTCCTTCCCACTTTTGGAGCACTTACCGAAGTCAATTTTGTGCATCCTATATACCGTTGGAAAGCTCTGGAAGTCAAGAATTCAAAGCTTCAAACCGTGTGCGATTTGGAGCTAAAATGAGGAAGATATGGCTTTCGAAAGACAACTGCATCCAGCTGAGGGACAATTTCGCACCTTGCGAAATTGGAACTCCAACGTGCGAAATTGAAGCCTGCCGTGCGAAGTGGAAATGGATGGCAGCTGTGCATTCTCGGTGAAGCCCAACATGCGAAAGTGATTTTGCAACTTGCGAACTTGAACTCCAACGTGCGAAAGTGGATTCCAAGTTGCGAAATCAACTTGCGAAATTTTCGCAAGTCACCATGCAACGTGCGAAACTGGGATATTTGTGCACCGACTCTTTTTCTTCAGATATTTTTGTATAAATTTCCATTCTTCTCCTTGTAAACCACCAATCATAAGATTTCTTAGCTAGGAAAGTTGGAAAAACTTCCCTATATATGTTCTCTTGCACCCGATGTAAAATCATGTATGTATAGAATCGATCAATATATTATACAGAGCACTTGCTCTGCTTTTTTCCTTCTCGGTTTGTTTTTCTCTTTCATTTTCTTTCTAGCCAAACAAACTCTGAGGATGTTTCCTCAGAGGATGAGAGGCTAGACTTTTTGTCTCTTGGGTGAAGGAAGATAGGTAAGGTGCCGGCATGCACAAGCGTGAGTTTTTGTTGTTTCCATTTTTAATGAAAAGAAAGTGTGACCCGTTTATGGTTTTTATCTTTTTAGTTTAACTTAAAACGCCTTTGAATCACCTGGGCCAACACTTGGTAAGGCAAGTGGTCTCCGTCCATGGAGATGCACTAGTTTATCTCTTGCGAGCCTTTGGGAGGTGATTCAGAGGTAGGATTTTCTAGACCAGCCAACACTTGGTAAGCTTTTGGACTCCAAGGAGACATCCATTAGTTATCTCTTGCGAGCTTTTGAAGGATAATCCAAGGTTAAAGATCCCCTTGAATGGCAAGTGCTAGGTGAGAGGCACGAGCCATTGCAAGATGGATTAGTGAGAGGGATTTAATGTTGAGACCATTAATGGTAAGCATCTGTACAACACCGGTTAGAGAATTGACTATATGTTAATTCTCTAATGCGAGGAAAAGAAACAAGTGACCTGAATCTCCCTTTTTGTTTATGGCACCTGATCCTAGTGACCTGAAATCCCAAGAAACATCTTTCTTCCTAGTTAATTTCAGTTACTTTTTGTTTGGTTAGCTTAAAACCATTCGTTTTCATGCAAATTTATGTTTTCTTTTAAAGCTAACCTTGAAATGAAAAAGCACCAATTCATCTTTGAATTAATATCAATTGTGGAGTGAAAACCCATCCCAGTGAACGATCCTAGAGCCACTATGCTATGCTAGCTATGCTACCCTAGTATATGGTGAAATAGGTTTATAAATTTTGTTCATAACTCCCATCTAAGGATTGAAATCAAAGCACATCAGTTGATTGATCTGAATCAATCAGAACACCAATTGGGGACGAATCAAACCCCTCTAACAAAATTCGTACCCCCTGTAACAAAGTTTGTACCCGCTCTAACAAAGTTCGTACCCTATTTCACAAAGTTTGTACCCTCTCTCACGATGTTCGTACGTTCTCTAATAGAGTTTGTACCCTCTCTCACAAAGTTCGTACCCTCTCAAACAAAGTTCGTACCCTCTCTAACAAAGTTCGTACCCTTCCTAACAAAGTTTGTACCCCCTCTATAAAAGAAGTACCCCCACTCACAAAGTTTGTACCCTCTCTAACAAAGTTCGTACCCCCTCCAACAAAGTTCGTACCCTCTCTAACAAAGTTCGTAGCCACTCTAACAAAGTTTGTACCTTCCCCAAAAAAGTTCGAACCCATTCTAACAAAGTTCATACCCCCTCTAACAAAGTTCGTGCCCTCTCTCACAAAGTTCGTACCCTCTCTAACAAAATTGGTACCCTCTCTAAGATAGTTGGTACCCTCTCTAATAAAGTTCATACCCTCTCTAACAATGTTCATACCCCGTCACACAAAGTTCGTACCTTCTCTATTAGAGTTTGTACCCTCTCTCACAAAGTTCGTACACTCTCTAACAATGTTCGTGCCCTCTATAACAAAGTTCGTACCCTCTTAAAAAAAGTTCGTACCCCGTCTCACAAAGTTCATACCTCGTCTCACTAAGTTCGTACCCTCTCTAACAGAGTTCGTACCCTCTTTCATAAAGTTCATACCCTCTCTAACAAAGTTCGTACGCTCTCTAGGAAAGTTCATACCATCTCTCACAAAGTTCATACCCCGACTCACAAAATTCGTACCTCGTCTACCAAAGTTCGTACCCTCTCTAGGAAAGTTCGTACCCACTCTAACAAAGGTCGTACCCTCTCTAACAAAGTTCGTACCCTCTCTCACAAAATAGATACCCTCTCTAAAAAAGTTCATACCCTCTCAAACAAAGTTCATACCCTCTCGAACAAAGTTCGTACCCTCTCTCACAAAGTTCGTACCCCCTCTCACAAAGTTCGTACCCCCTCTCACAAAGTTCATACCCTTTCTAACAAAGTTTCTACCGGCTATAACAAAGTTCGTACCCCTTCTGACAAAGTATGTACCCGCTCTAACAATGTTCGTACCCTTTCTAACAATGTTCGTACCCGCTCTAACAAAGTTTGTACCCTCTCTAACAAAGTTCGTACCCTTTGTAACAAAATTCAAACCCATTCTAACAAAGTTCATAACCCCTCTAACAAGCTTCTTACCCGCTCTCACAAAGTTCGTATTCTCTCTAAAAAAGTTGGTATCGTCTCTAACAAAGTTGGTACCCTCTCTAACAAAGTTGGTACCCTCTCCAATAAAGTTCGTACCCTCTCTAATAAAGTTCCTACCCCGTCTCACAAAGTTAGTACCCTCTCTATTAGAGTTCGTACCCTCTCTGAGAAAGTACGTACTCGCTCCAACAACGTTCATACCCTCTCTAATAAAGTTCGCACCCTCTCTCAAAAGGTTCGCACCCTCTCACAAAGTTCGTACCCTCTCTAACAGAGTTCGAACCCTTTTTCTTAAAGTTCATACCCTTTCCAACAAAATTCGTACCCTCTCTAGGAAAGTTCGTACCCCGTCTCACAGAGTTTGTACCCTCTCTAACAAAGTTTGTACCCCCACTAACAAAGTTCGTACCCTCTCTAAGAAAGTCCATACCCTCTCTAACAAAGTTGGTACCCTCTCTAACTCTAACAAAGTTGGTACCCTCTCTAACAAAGTTCGTACCCTCTCTAAGAAAGTTCATACCCTCTCTCACAAAGTTGGTACCCTCTCTAACAAAGTTGGTACCCTCTCTAACAACGTTCGTACCCTCTTTAAGAAAGTTCATACCCTTTCTCACAAAGTTGGTACCCTCTCTAACAAAGTTCATACCCACACTAAAAATGTTCCTACCCTCTCTAACAAAGTTGGTACCCTCTCTAACAAAGTTAGTACCCTCTCTAATAAAGTTCATACCCTCTCAAAAAATGTTCATACCCTCTCACACAAAGTTTGTACCCTCTCTAACAGAGTTCGTACCCTCTTTCTTAAAGTTCATACCCTCTAACAAAGTTCGTAGCCTCTCTAGGAAAATTCGTACCCTCTCTCACAAAGTTCGTACCCCGTCTCACAAAGTTCGTACCCTCTTTAACAAAGTTTGTAACCCCACTAATAAAGTTCATACCTGATTCGTGCCCAATTGGTGTCTCGGCTGATTCACGTCCAGTTGGTGCTCCTTGATTGAGGGAGTAATCAACAAAATTTATAACCTATATCACCATGCATTGGGATAGCCTCAACTAGTATAGCATAGTGACTCTAAGATCGTTCACTGGGAAGGGTTTTCAACTCACAACTGATACCAAATCATGGCTAATTTGATGCTTTTTCATTTCAAGGTTAGCTTAAGAAGAAAATGCAAACTTTAGTTGTAAAAGGTTTAGTTTCAAGCTAACTAAAAAGAAGGTGATGGAAATTACTTACGAAGAAAAACATTCCTTGGAGTTTTAGGTTCACAGGGGAGGTTCCTCATGCAAAAACAGGGCTCCAGTCACTTGGTTCAATTCCTCGCATTAGAGAATTAACATGTAGTTAATTCTCTAACCGGTGTTATACAGATGCTTCCCTTTAATGGATTTCAGCAATAAATCCTTCTCACTGATGCAACTTGGAATGGCTCGTGCCTCTCACCAAGCATTTGCCATTCAAGGTGATCATTAACCTTGGACTTCCCGTCCCAAGCTCGCAAGAGATAACTAATGGATGTCTCCTTGGAGTCCAAAATCTTACCAAGTGTTGGCAATTCAAGAAAATCCCACCTTCAAGTCACCTCCCAGAAGCTCGCAAGAGGTAAACTAGTGCATCTCTATGGACGGAGATCACTTGCCTTACCAAGTGTTGGCTCAGGTGACTTGCAAGGTGTTTTAAGTTAACTAAAAATGTAGAAATCATTAACGAGTCACACTTTCTCTTCTTTAATGGCTGAAACCACAAAACTACCCATTCTTGCAGTTGGAACCTTTCCCGACAACCTTAACTCCAAGGAACTAAAAGCTTAGCCACCCATTCTCTGAGGAAACCTCCTCAGAGCTTGTTTGGCTAACAAGAAAATAGAAACAAAGTGGGAAGGTAAGGTGAAGAAAGACTCTGAACTTTTCTATAGATAAATTGATCTCCTGGAACAAGTTCCCGAGCATCCTTAATAAGTGCTTACAAAAGAGTTTATATAGGAAGACAAATTACCCTTCCTTCAATACTTCCTAGCTAAGGAATTACATAAGTGGCTGAATACAAGGAGAAAATGGAGATTTGTACACAAAATATCAGAAGAAAAAGAGTCGGTGAACAAATATCCCATTTTCGCACGTTGCATGGTGACTTGCGAAATTTCGCAAGTTGATTTCACATGTTGAAATCCACTTTCGCACGTTAAGCTTCAAGTTCGCAAGCTGCTAAATCACTTTCGCATGTTGGGCTTCACCGAGAATGCACAGCTGCCATCCATATCCATTTTGCAAGGCTGATTAAAATTTCGCACGTTGGAGTTCCAATTTCGCAAGGTGCGAAATTGTCCCTCAGCTGGATGCAGTTGTCTTCCAAAGGTCATATCTTCCTCATTTCAGCTCCAAATCGCACACGGTTTAAAGCGTTGGATTCTTGACTTCCAGAGCTTTCGAACGGTATATAGCATACACAAAATGGACTTCGGAAAGCGCTCCAAAAGTGGTAAGGAAGACTGCAGCTGCCATGCTCTGTTTTCTTCACTCTGTTTTTCCTCTCTCTGTTGCTCTTTCCTTGCATACTTTGAACGACTATGGCAAAGGACTATGAGGCTCCAAATCTTGATTCTTCATGAATTTGAGCTTCCAAAAGCCTTGCCATGAACTATATACAACTCTCCCTCATTCTTACATTGCTTTGGTGAGCAAAAAGCTATCAAAAACACCAAAACTTAACACAATTTGATTAGAAACAATTGCAAAGGCCCTTAACATGTCAATTGAGTTAAAAGGTGATAATTACTACTCAAGAGAGTTCAAAAGAGTTAATTACAAGCTATGAAATAGCACTTTTTGAGTAGTAATCAGTACCCTCTCTAACAAAGTTGGTACCTTCTCTAACCAAGTTTGTTCCCTCTCTAAAAAAGTTCAAACCCTCTCTAACAAAGTTGGTACTCTTTCTAAATAAGTTCGTACCCTCTCTAACGGAGTTCATACCCTCTCTCACAAAGTTCGTACCCTCTCTAACAGAGTTCATACCCTCTCTCAAAAAGTTCATACCCTCTCTAACAAAGTTCATACCCTCTCTAAGAAAGTTCATACGCTCTCTAACAAAGCTGGTACCCTCTCTAACAAAGTTCGTACCCTCTTTAACAAAGTTCGTACCCACTCTAAAAATGTTCGTACCCTTTCTAACAAAGTTCGTACCCTTTCTAACAAAGTTGGTACCCTCTCTAACAAAGTTGGCATTCTCTCTTAGAAAGTTCATACCCTCTCAAAAAATGTTCATACATTCTCTCACAAAGTTTGTACCCTCTCTAACAGAGTTCGTACCCTCTTTCCTAAAGTTCAAACCCTCTAACAAAGTTCGTACCCTCTCTCATAAAGTTTGTACCCTCTCTAACTAAGTTCGTACCCTCCCTAACAAAGTTCGTACCCTCTCTCACAAAGTTTGTACCCCCTATAACAAAATTCGTACCCCCTCTAACAAAGTTCGTACCCTTTCTAACAAAGTTGGTACACTCTCTAACAAAGTTGGCATTCTCTCTTAGAAAGTTCATACCCTCTCAAAAAATGTTCATACATTCTCTCACAAAGTTCATACCCTCTCTAACAGAGTTCGTACCTTCTTTCCTAAAGTTCAAACCCTCTAACAAAGTTCGTACCCTCTCTCACAAAGTTCGTACCCTCTCTCACAAAGTTTGTACCCTCTCTAACTAAGTTCGTACCCTCCCTAACAAAGTTCGTACCCTCTCTCACAAAGTTTGTACCCCCTATAACAAAATTCGTACCCTCTCTAACAAAGTTCGTACCCTTTCTAACAAAGTTGGTACCCTCTCTAACAAAGTTGGCATTCTCTCTTAGAAAGTTCATACCCTCTCAAAAAATGTTCATACATTCTCTCACAAAGTTCGTACCCACTTTCCTAAAGTTCAAACTCTCTAACAAAGTTCGTACCCTCTCTCACAAAGTTCGTACCCTCTCTCACAAAATTTGTACCCTCTCTAACTAAGTTCGTACCCTCCCTAACAAAGTTCGTACCCTCTCTCACAAAGTTTGTACCCCCTATAACAAAATTCGTACCCCCTCTAACAAAGTTCGTACCCTTTCTAACAAAGTTGGTACACTCTCTAACAAATTTGGCATTCTCTCTTAGAAAGTTCATACCCTCTCAAAAAATGTTCATACATTCTCTCACAAAGTTCATACCCTCTCTAACAGAGTTCGTACCCTCTTTCCTAAAGTTCAAACTCTCTAACAAAGTTCGTACCCTCTCTCACAAAGTTCGTACCCTCTCTCACAAAGTTTGTACCCTCTCTAACTAATTTGGCATTCTCTCTTAGAAAGTTCATACCCTCTCAAAAAATGTTCATACATTCTCTCACAAAGTTCATACCCTCTCTAACAGAGTTCGTACCCTCTTTCCTAAAGTTCAAACCCTCTAACAAAGTTCGTACCCTCTCTCACAAAGTTCGTACCCTCTCTCACAAAGTTTGTACCCTCTCTAACTAAGTTCGTACCCTCCCTAACAAAGTTCGTACCCTTTCTCACAAAGTTTGTACCCCCTATAACAAAATTCGTACCCCCTCTATCAAAGTTCGTACCCTTTCTAACAAAGTTGGTACCCTCTCTAACAAAGTTGGCATTCTCTCTTAGAAAGTTCATACCCTCTCAAAAATTGTTCATACATTCTCTCACAAAGTTCGTACCCTCTTTCCTACCTGCTCTAACAAAGTTCGTACCCTATTTCACACAGTTTATACCCTCTCTCGTGAAGTTCGAACTTTCTCTAACAGAGTTTGTACCCTCTCTGACAAAGTTCGTATCCTCTCTAACAAAGTTCGTACCCTCTCTAACAAAGTTCGTACACTCTTTAACAAAGTTCGTACCCTTTCTAACAAAGTTTGTACCCCCTCTAAAAAAGAATTACCCCCTCTCACAAAGTTTTTACCCCCTCTAACAATGTTCGTACCCTCTCTAACAAAGTTCGTACCCACTCTAACAAAGTTCGTACCTTCTCTAACTAAGTTCGAACCCATTTTAATAAAGTTCGTACCCCCTCTAACAAAGTTCGTGCCCTCTTGATTACTACTTAAAAAGTGCTATTTTGTAGCTTGTAATTAACTCTTTTAAACACTTTTGAGTAGTAGTTATTACCTTCTAACCCAATTGACATGTTAAGGACCCTTGCAATCGTTTCTAATCAAAATGTGTAAGTTTTGGTGTTTTTGTTAGCTATTTGATCACCAAAGCAATCCAAGATTGAGGAGAGTTCTTTGGAATCCATGGCAAAGCTTTTGGAAAGCTCAGAAACATGAAGAACCAAAGCTTTGAAGCTTTAAAGTCCTTTTCCATAAGCAAATCCGGAATGCAAGGAGGGAAGCAAAGAGAAATCTGCCATGAAGCAAAATAGAGGACAGCAGCTGCAGTCTTCTTGGGCACTTTTAGAGCACTTTCCGAAGTCCATTTTCGACATTCTATATACCATTTCAAAGCTCAGGAAGTCAAGAATTTAATGCTTCAAACGGTGCACGATTCGGAGTTGAAATGAAGGAGTTACAGCCATTGCAATCTGATCACTCCAAGCTGAAGGAAAATTTCGCAGGGCTGCGAAATTTTGTCCTTTGGCTGCGAAATTTCGCAGCCCTTTTTGGACAGCTGCGAAACACCTCCTGAAGCCACCCGATAGCTGCAACCGACATCTTGAGATATTTTTGCTTTAGATATTTGATGTCTAAATTCCCAAACTCTCCTTGTAACCCTCCTATCACATGATTCCTTAGTTAGGAAGTAAGAAGCAAAGGGTGAATAACCCCTTATATATATGTTTGTAATTTTCCATTGGAATACATCTCGGGAGCTTGTTCTCAGGGACCGAACTTTGTATATTTTTGGAAGAAAGTAAAATATAGAGCCTTGCTCTGCTTTTTCTTAGCATCTTTGTTTTCTCTTTTATTTTCTTTCTAGCCAAACATCCTCTGAGGATGTTTCCTCAGAGGATGAGTGGCTAGGCTCTTTGTCTCTTGGAGTGAAGAAAGCCGGGTAAGTTTCCACATGCATAAATTGGAAGTTTTGTTGTTTCCATTTTTTATGAAAAGAAAGTGTAACCCGTTAATGGTTTTTATCTTTTTAGTTAACTTAAAACGCCTTTAAATCACCTGGGCCAACACTTGATAAGGCAAGTGGTCTCCGTCCATTGAGATGCACTAGTTTATCTCTTGCGAGCCTTTGGGAGGTGATTCAAAGGTAGGATTTTCTAGAATAGCCAACACTTGGTAAGCTTTTGGACTCCAAGGAGACATCCATTAGTTATCTCTTGCGAGTTTTTGAAGGATAATCCAAGTTTAAAGATCCCCTTGAATGGCAAATGCTAGGTGAGAGGCACGAGCCATTGCAAGGTGTATCAGTGAAAGGGATTTAGTGTTGAAACCATTAATGGTAAGCATCTGTACCACACCGGTTCGGGAAATAACTATATGATAAATCCCCAACGCGATGAAAAGAAACAAGTGACCGGAACTCCCTTTTTGTACAAGGAACCTGAGCCTAGTGATCTGAAACTCCAAGAAACACTTTTCTTTGTAATTAAAATCAGTTACTATTTTTGGTTAGCTTAAAACCAACCGTTTTCATGCAAACTTATGTTTTCTTTTAAAGCTAACTTAGAAAAGGAAAACCACCAATTCATCTTTGAACTAATATCAATTGTGAAGTGAAAACCCATCTCTGTGGACGATCTTAGAGCCACTATGCTATGCTAGCTATGCTACCCTAGTATATGGTGAAATAGGTTTATAAATTTTGTTGATAACTCCCGTCTGAGGATTGAAATCAAAGCACATCAGTTGATTGATCTGAATCAATCAGAACACCAATTGGGGACGAATCACCTCTCTCACAAAGTTCGTACCCTCTCTACCTAAGTTGGTATCCTCTCTAATAAATTTGTACCCTCTCTAAGAAAGTTGGTACCTTCTCCAATAAAGTTCATACCCTCTCTAACAAAGTTTCTTCCCCGTCTCACAAAGTTCGTAGCCTCTCTAATAGAGTTCGTACCCTCTCTCACAAAGTTCGTACCCTCTTTAACAACGTTCGTACCCTCTCTAACAAAGTTCGTACCCTCTCTAAAAAATTTCGTACCCTGTCTCACAAAGTTCGTACCCTGTCCCACAAAGTTCGTACCCTCTTTCATAAAGTTCATACCCTCTTTAACAAAGGTCATACCCTCTCTAGGAAAGTTCATACAATCTCATATAAAGTTCGTACCCCCTCTCACAAAGTTCGTACCGTCTCCAGCAAAGTTCGTACACCTTCTACCAAAGTTCGTACCCTTTCTAGGAAAGTTCGTACCCACTCTAACAAAGTTCGAACCCTCTCTAACCAAGTTCGTACCCTCTCTCACAAAGTAGATACCCTCTCTAAAAAAGTTCATACCCTCTCTCAAAAAGTTTGTACCCCCTCTCACAAAGTTCGTACCCTCTCTAACAAAGTTCGTACCCACTCTAACAAAGTTCAAACACTCTCTTTATAAGTTTGTACCCTCTCGAACAAAGTTCGTACCCTCTCTGACAAAGTTCCTACCCCCTCTAACAACAAAGTTCGTACCCTCTCTAAGAAAGTTCATACCCTCTCTTACAAAGTTCGTACCCTCTATCATAAAGTTCATACCCTCTCTAAAAAGTTCGTACCCATTTTCACAAAGTTCGTACCCGCTCTAACAAAGTTCGTCCCATCTTTAACAGAGTTCGTACCCTCTATAACAAAGTTCGTACCCCCTCTAACAAAGTTCGTACCCTCTCTAACAAAGTTCATTCCTTCTCTAACAGAGTTTGTACCCTCTCTCACGAAGTTCGTACCCTCTCTAATAAAGTTCGTACCTTTTCTAACAAAAATTCTATCGACTCTAACAAAGTTCGTACCCTTCTGACAAAGTTTGTATCCGCTCTAACAATGTTTGTACCCCTTCTAACAAAGTTCGTACCCACTCTAACAAAGTTCATACCCTCTCTAACAATGTTCGTACCCTCTCGAACAAAGTTTAAACCCATTCTAACAAAGTTCGTACCCCCTCTAACAAAGTTCTTACCCTCTCTCACAAAGTTCGTACCCTCTCTAAAAAAGTTGGTATCCCCTCTAACAAAGTTGGTACCCTCTCTAATAAAGTTCGTACTCTCTCTAATAAAGTTCCTACCCCGTCTCATAAAGTTAGTACCCTCTATATTAGAGTTCATACCCTCTCTCAGAAAGTATGTACCCGCTCTAACAACGTTCATACCTTCTCTAACAAAGTTCGTACCCTCTCTAAAAAGGTTCGTACCCCGTCTCACAAAGTTCGTACCAACTCTAACAGAGTTCGTACCTTCTTTCTTAAAGTTCATACCCTCTCTAACAAAATTCGTACCCTCTCTAGGAAAGTTCGTACCCTTTCTCACAAAGTTCGTACCCGTCTCACAAAGTTCGTACCCTCTCTAACAAAGTTCATACCCCCCACTCACAACGTTCGTACCCTCATTAAGAAAGTTCACACCCTCTCTAACAAAGTTGGTACCCTCTCTAACAAAGTTCGTACCTTCTCTAACAAAGTTCGTACCCTCTTTGACAAACTTCGTACCCACTCTAAAAATGTTCGTACCCTCTAACAAAATTTGTACCTTCTCCCACAAAATTCGTACCCTCTCTAGGAAAGTTCGTACCCTCTCTCACAAAGTTCGTACCCCGTCTCACAAAGTTCGTACCCTCTCTAACAAAGTTCATACCCCCACTCACAAAGTTCGTACCCTCATTAAGAAAGTTCATACCCTCTCTAACAAAGTTCGTACCCTCTCTAACAAAGTTCATACCTTCTCTAACAAAGTTCGTACCCTCTCTAACAAAGTTCGTACCTTCTCTAACAAAGTTCGTACCCTCTCTAACAAAGTTCGTACCCTCTCTAACAAAGTTCGTACCCTCTCTAACAAAGTTCGTACCCACTTTAAAAATGTTCGTACCCTCTCTAACAAAGTTGCTACCCTCTCTAACAAAGTTAGTGCCCACCCTAATAAAATAAATACCCTTTAAAAAAATGTTCATACCCTCTCTCGCAAAGTTCGTACCCTCTTTCCTAAAGTTCAAACCCTCTAACAAAGTTCGTACCCTCTCTCACAAAGTTCGTACCCTCTCTCACAAAGTTTGTACCCTCTCTAACTAAGTTCGTACCCTCCCTAACAAAGTTCGTACCCTCTCTCACAAAGTTTGTACCCCCTATAACAAAATTCGTACCCCCTCTAACAAAGTTCATACCCTTTCTAACAAAGTTGGTACCCTCTCTAACAAAGTTGGCATTCTCTCTTAGAAAGTTCATACCCTCTCAAAAAATGTTCATACATTCTCTCACAAAGTTCGTACCCACTTTCCTAAAGTTCAAACTCTCTAACAAAGTTCGTACCCTCTCTCACAAAATTTGTACCCTCTCTAACTAAGTTCGTACCCTCCCTAACAAAGTTCGTACCCTCTCTCACAAAGTTTGTACCCCCTATAACAAAATTCGTACCCCCTCTAAGAAAGTTCATACCCTTTCTAACAAAGTTGGTACCCTCTCTAACAAAGTTGGCATTCTCTCTTAGAAAGTTCATACCCTCTCAAAAAATGTTCATACATTCTCTCACAAAGTTCGTACCCTCTTTCCTAAAGTTCAAACCCTCTAACAAAGTTCGTACCCTCTCTCACAAAGTTCGTACCCTCTCTCACAAAGTTTGTACCCTCTCTAACTAAGTTCGTACCCTCCCTAACAAAGTTCGTACCCTCTCTCACAAAGTTTGTACCCCCTATAACAAAATTCGTACCCCCTCTAACAAAGTTCATACCCTTTCTAACAAAGTTGGTACCCTCTCTAACAAAGTTGGCATTCTCTCTTAGAAAGTTCATACCCTCTAAAAAAATGTTCATACATTCTCTCACAAAGTTCGTACCCTCTTTCCTAAAGTTCAAACCCTCTAACAAAGTTCGTACCCTCTCTCACAAAGTTCGTACCCTCTCTAACTAAGTTCGTACCCTACCTAACAAAGTTCGTACCCTCTCTCACAAAGTTTATACCCCCGATAACAAAATTCGTACCCCCTCTAACAAAGTTCGTACCCGCTCTTACAAAGTTCGTACCCTATTTCACACAGTTTATACCTTCTCTCACGAAGTTCGAACTTTCTCTAACAGAGTTTGTACCCTCTCTGAAAAAGTCCGTATCCTCTCTAACAAAGTTCGTACCCTCTCTAACAAAGTTCGTACACTCTCTAACAAAGTCCGTACCCTTTCTAACAAAGTTTGTACCCCCTCTAAAAAAGAATTACCCCCTCTCACAAAGTTTGTACCCCCTCTATCAATGTTCGTACCCTCTCTAACAAAGTTCGTACCCACTCTAACAAAGTTCGTACCTTCTCTAACTAAGTTCGAACCCATTTTAATAAAGTTCGTACCCCCTCTAACAAAGTTCGTGCCCTCTCTCACAAAGTTCGTACCCTCTCTACCTAAGTTGGTATCCTCTCTAATAAATTTGTACCCTCTATAAGAAAGTTGGTACCTTCTCCAATAAAGTTCATACCCTCTCTAACAAAGTTTCTTCCTCGTCTCACAAAGTTCGTAGCCTCTCTAATAAAGTTCGTACCCTCTCTCACAAAGTTCGTACCCTCTTTAACAACGTTCGTACCCTCTTTAACAAAGTTCGTACCCTCTCCAGGAAAGTTCATACCCTCTCTCAAAAAGTTCGTACCCCCTCTAACAAAGTTCATACCCGCTTTAACAAAGTTTGTACTCTCTTTCACAAAGTTCGTACCCTCTCTAACCAAGTTCTTACCCTTTCTCACAAATTTTTTACCCTCTCTCACAAAGTTTGTACCCTTTCTAACAATGTTTGTACCCGCTCTAACAAAGTTTGTACCGCCTCTCACAAAGTTTGTACTCACTCTAACAAAGTTCGTACCCGCTTTAACGAAGTTTGTATCCTCTCTAACAAATTTCGTACCCTCTCTAACAAATTTCGTACCCTCTCTAACAAAGTTGGTACCCCCTCTAACAAAGTTCTTACCCTCTCAAACAAAGTTCATACCCTCTCTAACAAAGTCGGTATCCTCCCTAACAAAGTTGGTACCCTTTTTACCAAAGTTGGTACCCTCTCTAATAAAGTTCGTAACCTCTCTAATAAAGTTCGTACCCCGTCTCACAAAGTTAGTACCCTCTCTCACAAAGTTCGTACCCTCTCTAACAACGTGCATACCCTCTCTAACAAAGTTCGTACCCTCTCTAAAATGGTTCGTACCCCATCTCACAAAGTTCGTACCCTCTCTAACAGAGTTCGTACCCTCTTTCATCAAGTTTATACCCTATCTAACAAAGTTTGTACCCTCTCTAGGAAAGTTTGTACCATCTCTGACAATGTTCGTACCCCTTTCGCAACGTTCGTACCCTCTCTGACAAAGTTCATACCCCCACTAACAAAGTTGGTATTCTCTCTAACAAAGTTGGTACCCTCTCTAACAAATTGGTACCCTCTCTAATAAAGTTCGTACCCTCTCTAATAAAGTTCATACTTTGTCTCACAAAGTTCGTACCCTCTCTCAAAAAGTTCATACCCTCTCTAACAAAGTTCGTACCCTCTTTAACAACGTTCATACCTTCTCTAACAAAGTTCGTACCCTCCCTAAAAAGGTTCGTACCCCGTTTCACAAAGTTCGTACCCGCTCTAACAGAGTTCGTACCCTCTTTCTTAAAGTTTATACCCTCTCTAACAAAATTCGTACCCTCTCTAAGAAAGTTCGTACCCTCTCTCACAAAGTTCGTACCCCGTCTCACAAAGTTTGTACCCTCTCTAACAAAGTTCGTACGCTCATTAAGAAAGTTTATACCCTCTCTAACAAAGTTGGTACCCTCTCTAACAAAGTTCGTACCTTCTCTAACAAAGTTCGTACCCTCTCTAACAAAGTTCGTACCCACTCTAAAAATGTTCGTACCCTCTTTAACAAAGTTGGTACCCTCTCTAACAAAGTTAGTACCCTCTCTAATAAAGTTCATACCCTTTTAAAAAATGTTCATACCCTCTCTCACAAAGTTCGTACCCTCTTTAACAGAGTTCGTACCCTCTTTCTTAAAGTTCATCCCCTCTAACAAAGTTCGTAACCTCTCTAGGAAAGTTCGAACCCTCTCTCACCAAGTTCTTACCCCGTCTCACAAAGTTCATACCCTATTTAACAAAGTTCGTACCCCCACTAAAAAAGTTCGTACCCTCTCTAAAAAAGTTGGCACCTTCTCTCACAAAGTTCGTTCCCTCTCCAAAAAAGTTCACACCTTCTCTAAATAAGTTCGTACTCTCTGTAACAAAGTTCATACCCTCTCTCACAAAGTTAGTACTGTCTCTAACAGAGTTCATACCCTCTCTCACAAAGTTCACACCCTCTCTAACAAAGTTGCCATCCTCTATAATGAAGTTCGTACCCACTCTAACAAAGTTCATACCCTGTCTCACAAAGTTCGTACCCTCTCTATTAGAGTTCGTACCCTCTCTCAAAAAGTTCATACCTTCTCTAACAAAGTACGTACTCTCTCTAACAAAGTTCATTCCCTCTCTAACAAAGTTGGCACCCTCTGTAACGAAGTTCGTACCCTCTCTAACAAAGGTCGTACCCCCTCTAACAAAGTTCGTACCCTCTCTCACAAAGTAAATACCTTCTCTTTAAAAGTTCAGACCCTCTCTAACAAAGTTTGTACCTTCTCTCACAAAGTTCGTACCGTCTTTAACAAAGTTCTTAACCTCTCTAACAAAGTTCGTATCCCATGTTACAAAGTTCATTTCCTCTCTAACAAAGTTGGTACCCTCTCTAACAAAGTTCGTACCTTCTCTAACAAAGTTCATACCCTCTCTAACAAAGTTCGTACCCACTCTAAAAATGTTCGTACCCTCTCTAACAAAGTTGGTACCCTCTCTAACAAAGTTGGTACCCCCTCTAACAAAGTTCGTACCCAATCTAAAAATGTTCGTAGCCTCTCTAACAAAGTTGGCACTCTCTCTAACAAAGTTCGTTCCCTCTCCAAAAAAGTTCATACCTTCTCTAACAAAGTTGGTACTCTCTCTAAATAAGTTCGTACTCTCTGTAACAAAGTTCATACCCTCTCTCACAAAGTTAGTACCGTCTCTAACAGAGTTCATACCCTCTCTCACAAAGTTCACACCTTCTTTAACAAAGTTACCACCATTTATAACGAAGTTCGTACCCTCTCTAACAAAGTTCATACCCTGTCTCACAAAGTTCGTACCCTCTCTATTAGAGTTCATACCCTCTCTCAAAAAGTCCATACCTTCTCTAACAAAGTCCGTACTCTCTCTAACAAAGTTCATTCCCTCTCTAACAAAGTTGGCACCCTCTGTAACGAAGTTCGTACCCTCTCTAACAAAGGTCGCACCCCCTCTAACAAAGTTCGTACCCTCTCTCACAAAGTAAATACCTTCTCTTTAAAAGTTCAGACCCTCTCTAACAAAGTTTGTACCTTCTCTCACAAAGTTCGTACCCTCTCTAACAAAGTTCTTACCCTCTCTAACAAAGTTCGTACCCCGTGTTACAAAGTTCTTACCCTCTCTAACGGAGTTCGTACCCTTTTTCATAAAGTTCGTACCCACTCTAACAAAGTTCGTACCATCTCTAAAAAAGTTTGTAGCCTCTCTAGGAAAGTTCGTACCCTCTCTCACAAAGTTCTTACCCCGTCTCACAAAGTTCGTACCCTATTTAACAAAGTTCGTACCCCCACTAAAAAAGTTCGTACCCTCTCTAACAAAGTTGGCACTCTCTCTAACAAAGTTCGTTCCCTCTCCAAAAAAGTTCATACCCTCTCTAACAAAGTTGGTACTCTCTCTAAATAAGTTCGTACTCTCTGTGACAAAGTTCATACCCTCTCTCACAAAGTTAGTACTGTCTCTAACAGAGTTCATACCCTCTCTCACAAAGTTCACACCCTCTCTAACAAAGTTGCCACCCTCTATAACGAAGTTCGTACCCTCTCTAACAAAGTTCATACCTTGTCTCACAAAGTTCGTACCCTCTCTATTAGAGTTCGTACCCTCTCTCAAAAAGTTCATACCTTCTCTAACAAAGTCCGTACTCTCTCTAACAAAGTTCATTCCCTCTCTAACAAAGTTGGCACCCTCTGTAACGAAGTTCGTACCCTCTCTAACAAAGGTCGTACCCCCTCTAACAAAGTTCGTACCCTCTCTCACAAAGTAAATACCTTCCCCTTAAAAGTTCAGACCCTCTCTAACAAAGTGCGTACCTTCTCTCACAAATTTCGTACCCTTTCTAACAAAGTTCTTACCCTCTCTAACAAAGTTCGTACCCCGTCTTACAAAGTTCTTACCCTCTCTAACGGAGTTCGTACCCTTTTTCATAAAGTTCGTACCCTCTCTAGGAAAGTTCATACCCTCTCTCATAAAGTTCGTACTCCCTCTCACAAAGTTCGTACCCCCTCTAACAAAGTTCATACTCGCTTTAACAAAGTTCGTAGTCTTTTTCACAAAGTTCGTACCCTCTCTAACAAAGTTCGTACCCTTTCTAATAAAGTTTGTACCCTCTCTCACAAAGTTTGTACCCTCTCTAACAAAGTTCGTACCTTTTCTAACAATGTTTGTACCCGCTTCAACAAAGTTTGTACCACCTCTCACAAAGTTTGTACCCACTCTAACAAAGTTTGTACCCCCTCTAGCAAAGTTCGTACCCGCTTTAACGAAGTTTGTACCCTCTCTAACAAACTTCGAACCCATTCTAACAAAGTTGGTACCCCCTCTAACAAAGTTCTTACCCTCTCAAACAAAGTTCGTACCCTCTCTAACAAAGTTGGTATCCTCTCTAACAAAGTTGGTACCCTCTCTAATAAAGTTGGTACCCTCTCTAATAAAGTTCGTGCCCCGTCTCATAAAGTTAGTACCCTCTCTCACAAAGTTCGTACCCTCTCTAACAACGTGCATACCCTCTCTAAAATGGTTCGTACCCCGTATCACAAAGTTTGTACCCTCTCTAACAGAGTCCGTACCCTCTTTCATCAAGTTCATACCCTATCTAACAAAGTTCGTGCCCTCTCTAGGAAAGTTCGTACCCCCTCTCGCAAAGTTCGTACCCTCTCTGACAAAGTTCGTACCCCCACTAACAAAGTTCGTACCCTCTCTAAGAAAGTTCATAGCCTCTCTAACAAAGTTCATACCCTCTCTAACAAGGTTGGTACATTCTCTAACAAAGTTCGTTCCCTCTCTAATAAAGTTCGTACCCTCTCTAACAAAGTTCGTACCCCGTCTCACAAAGTTAGTACCCTCTCTATTAGAGTTCGTACCCTCTCTCACAAAGTACGTACCCGCTCTAACAACGTTCATACCCTCTCTAACAAAGTTCGTACCCTCTCTAAGAAAGTTCATACGCTCTCTAATAAAGCTGGTACCCTCTCTAAAAAAGTTCGTACCCTCTCTAACAAAGTTCGTACCCTCTCTAACAAAGTTGGTATCCTCTCTAACAAAGTTGGTACCCTCTCTAATAAAGTTGGTACCCTCTCTAATAAAGTTCGTGCCCCGTCTCATAAAGTTAGTACCCTCTCTCATAAAGTTCGTACCCTCTCTAACAACGTGCATACCCTCTCTAAAATGGTTTGTACCCCGTATCACAAAGTTTGTACCCTCTCTAACAGAGTTCGTACCCTCTTTCATCAAGTTCATACCCTATCTAACAAAGTTCGTACCCTCTCTAGGAAAGTTCGTACCCCCTCTCGCAAAGTTCGTACCCTCTCTGACAAAGTTTGTACCCCCACTAAAAAAGTTCGTACCCTCTCTAAAAAAGTTGGCACCTTCTCTCACAAAGTTCGTTCCCTCTCCAAAAAAGTTCACACCTTCTCTAACAAAGTTGGTACTCTCTCTAAATAAGTTCGTACTCTCTGTAACAAAGTTCATACCCTCTCTCACAAAGTTAGTACTGTCTCTAACAGAGTTCATACCCTCTCTCACAAAGTTCATACCCTCTCTAACAAAGTTGCCATCCTCTATAATGAAGTTCGTACCCACTCTAACAAAGTTCATACCCTGTCTCACAAAGTTCGTACCCTCTCTATTAGAGTTCGTACCCTCTCTCAAAAAGTTCATACCTTCTCTAACAAAGTACGTACTCTCTCTAACAAAGTTCATTCCCTCTCTAACAAAGTTGGCACCCTCTGTAACGAAGTTCGTACCCTCTCTCACAAAGTAAATACCTTCCCCTTAAAAGTTCAGACCCTCTCTAACAAAGTGCGTACCCTCTCTCACAAAGTAAATACCTTCTCTTTAAAAGTTCAGACCCTCTCTAACAAAGTTTGTACCTTCTCTCACAAAGTTCGTACCCTCTCTAACAAAGTTCTTACCCTCTCTAACAAAGTTCGTACCCCGTGTTACAAAGTTCTTACCCTCTCTAACGGAGTTCGTACCCTTTTTCATAAAGTTCGTACCCACTCTAACAAAGTTCGTACCCTCTCTAAAAAAGTTTGTAGCCTCTCTAGGAAAGTTAGTACCCTCTCTCACAAAGTTCTTACCCCGTCTCACAAAGTTCGTACCCTATTTAACAAAGTTCATACCCCCACTAAAAAAGTTCGTACCCTCTCTAACAAAGTTGTCACTCTCTCTAACAAAGTTCGTTCCCTCTCCAAAAAAGTTCATACCCTCTCTAACAAAGTTGGTACTCTCTCTAAATAAGTTCGTACTCTCTGTGACAAAGTTCATACCCTCTCTCACAAAGTTAGTACTGTCTCTAACAGAGTTCATACCCTCTCTCACAAAGTTCACACCCTCTTTAACAAAGTTGCCACCCTCTATAACGAAGTTCGTACCCTCTCTAACAAAGTTCATACCTTGTCTCACAAAGTTCGTACCCTCTCTATTAGAGTTCGTACCCTCTCTCAAAAAGTTCATACCTTCTCTAACAAAGTCCGTACTCTCTCTAACAAAGTTCATTCCCTCTCTAACAAAGTTGGCACCCTCTGTAACGAAGTTCGTACCCTCTCTCACAAAGTAAATACCTTCCCCTTAAAAGTTCAGACCCTCTCTAACAAAGTGCGTACCTTCTCTCACAAATTTCGTACCCTTTCTAACAAAGTTCTTACCCTCTCTAACAAAGTTTGTACCCCGTCTTACAAAGTTCTTACCCTCTCTAACGGAGTTCGTACCCTTTTTCATAAAGTTCGTACCCTCTCTAGGAAAGTTCATACCCTCTCTCATAAAGTTCGTACTCCCTCTCACAAAGTTCGTACCCCCTCTAACAAAGTTCATACTCGCTTTAACAAAGTTCGTAGTCTTTTTCACAAAGTTCGTACCCTCTCTAACAAAGTTCGTACCCTTTCTAACAAAGTTTGTACCCTCTCTCACAAAGTTTGTACCCTCTCTAACAAAGTTCGTACCTTTTCTAACAATGTTTGTACCCGCTTCAACAAAGTTTGTACCACCTCTCACAAAGTTTGTACCCACTCTAACAAAGTTTGTACCCCCTCTAGCAAAGTTCGTACCCGCTTTAACGAAGTTTGTACCCTCTCTAACAAACTTCGAACCCATTCTAACAAAGTTGGTACCCCCTCTAACAAAGTTCTTACCCTCTCAAACAAAGTTCGTACCCTCTCTAACAAAGTTGGTATCCTCTCTAACAAAGTTGGTACCCTCTCTAATAAAGTTGGTACCCTCTCTAATAAAGTTCGTGCCCCGTCTCATAAAGTTAGTACCCTCTCTCACAAAGTTCGTACCCTCTCTAACAACGTGCATACCCTCTCTAAAATGGTTCGTACCCCGTATCACAAAGTTTGTACCCTCTCTAACAGAGTCCGTACCCTCTTTCATCAAGTTCATACCCTATCTAACAAAGTTCGTGCCCTCTCTAGGAAAGTTCGTACCCCCTCTCACAAAGTTCGTACCCTCTCTGACAAAGTTCGTACCCCCACTAACAAAGTTCGTACCCTCTCTAAGAAAGTTCATAGCCTCTCTAACAAAGTTCATACCCTCTCTAACAAGGTTGGTACATTCTCTAACAAAGTTCGTTCCCTCTCTAATAAAGTTCGTACCCTCTCTAACAAAGTTCGTACCCCGTCTCACAAAGTTAGTACCCTCTCTATTAGAGTTCGTACCCTCTCTCACAAAGTACGTACCCGCTCTAACAACGTTCATACCCTCTCTAACAAAGTTCGTACCCTCTCTAAGAAAGTTCATACGCTCTCTAATAAAGCTGGTACCCTCTCTAAAAAAGTTCGTACCCTCTCTAACAAAGTTCGTACCCTCTCTAACAAAGTTGGTATCCTCTCTAACAAAGTTGGTACCCTCTCTAATAAAGTTGGTACCCTCTCTAATAAAGTTCGTGCCCCGTCTCATAAAGTTAGTACCCTCTCTCACAAAGTTCGTACCCTCTCTAACAACGTGCATACCCTCTCTAAAATGGTTCTTACCCCGTATCACAAAGTTTGTACCCTCTCTAACAGAGTTCGTACCCTCTTTCATCAAGTTCATACCCTATCTAACAAAGTTCGTACCCTCTCTAGGAAAGTTCGTACCCCCTCTCGCAAAGTTCGTACCCTCTCTGACAAAGTTTGTGCCCCCACTAACAAAGTTCGTACCCTCTCTAAGAAAGTTCATACCCTCTCTAACAAGGTTGGTACCTTCTCTAACAAAGTTCGTTCCCTCTCTAATAAAGTTCGTACCCTCTTTAACAAAGTTCGTACCCCATCTCACAAAGTTAGTACCCTCTCTATTAGAGTTCGTACCCTCTCTCACAAAGTACGTACCCGCTCTAACAACGTTCATACCCTCTCTAACAAAGTTCGTACCCTCTCTAAGAAAGTTCATACACTCTCTAATAAAGCTGGTACCCTCTCTAAAAAAGTTCGTACCCACTTTAAAAATGTTCGTACCCTCTCTAACAAAGTTGGTGCCCTCTATAACAAAGTTGGTACCTCTCTAACAAAGTTGGTACTGATTACTACTCAAAAAGTGCTATTTTATAGCTTGTAATTAACTCTTTTAAACACTTTTACGTAGTAGTTATTACCTTTTAACCCAATTAACATATTAAGGACCTTTGCAATCATTTCTAATCAAAGTGTGTAAGTTTTGGTGTTTTTGTTAGTAATTTGATCACCAAAGCAATCCAAGATTGAGGAGAGTTCTTTGGAATCCATGGCAAATCAATGGAAAGCTCAGAAACATGAAGAACCAAAGCCTTGAAGCTTTAAAGTCCTTTGCCATAAGCAAATCTGGAATGCAAGGAGGGGAAGCAAAGAGAAATCTGTCATGAAGCATTCTAGAGGATAGTCACTGTCAGCCACTTTTGGAGCAATTTCTGGAGTTCAATTTATGTATACTATATTTCGTTTTGAAGCTCGGGAAGTTATCAATCCAATGCTTCAAACGGTGCGCGATTCGGAGTTGAAATGAAGGAGTTATAGCCATTGGAAGCCAATCACTCCAAGCTGAAGGCAAATTTCGCACGGCTACGAAATCAGCCTTGGGCTGCGAAATGGTGTCCTTTATGCTGCGAAATTTCGCAGCCCTCTTGCGCAACTGCGAAATTCTCCTGAAGCTTCCCGATATTTGCGACCGACATTTTGAGATTTTTTTGCTTTAGATATTTGATGTCTAAATCCCCAAACTCTCCTTGTAACCCACCTATCATAGGATTCCTTAGTCTTTAAGTAAGAACAAAGGGTAAATAAACCCATATTTAATGCTTATAAGTTTCCATAAAAGAGAGACAGAAGCTTGTACACAGATTTTGGATAGTTTTTGAAGGAAGTAAAATTCAGTTCATACCCTCTCTAACAAAGTTCGTACCTTCTTTAACAAAGTTCGAACCCATTCTAAAAAAGTTCGTACCCCCTCTAACAAAGTTCGTGCCCTCTCTCACAAAGTTCGTACCCTCTCTAACAAAGTTGGTATCCTCTCTAACAAAGTTCGTACCCTCTCTAACAAAGTTGGTATCCTCTCTAACAAAGTTTGTACCCTCAATAACAAAGATCGTACCCTATCAAACAAAGTTCATACCCTCTCTAACAAAGTTTGTACCCTCTCTAACAAAGTTCGTACACTCTCTGACAAAGTTCGTACCCTCTCCAACAAAGTTTGTACCGTCTCTAACAAAGTTCGTACCCTCTCTCACAAAGTTTGTACCCCCTCTCACAAAGTTCGTACCCTCTCTAACAAAGTTTGTACCCTCTCTAACAAAGTTCGTACACTCTCTAACCAAGTTCGTAACCTCTCTAACAAAGTTCGCACCCTCTCTAACAAAGATCGTACCCTCTCTAACAAAGATCGTACCATTAATTCGTTCCCAATTGGTGTTCTGATTGATTCAGATCAATCAACTAATGTGCTTTGATTTCAATCCCCAAACGGGAGTTATCAACAAAATTTATAAACCTAATTCACCATATACCAGGGTAGCATTAGCTAGCATAGTATAGTGGCTCTAGGATCGTCCACAGAGATGGGTTTTTACTTCGCAATTGATATTAATTCAAAGATGAATTGGTGCTTTTTCATTTCAAGGTTAGCTTTAAAAGAAAACATAAAGATGTTTGAAAAGGTTGGTTTTAAGCTAACCAAATATAGTAACTGATTTTAATTACAAAGAAAAGCGCTTCGTGGAGTTTCAGATCACTAGGCTCAAGTTCCTTGTACAAAAAGGGAGTTCCGGTCACTTGTTTCTTTTCCTCGCATTGGGGATTTAACATATAGTTATTTCCCGAACCGGTGTGGTACAAATGCTTCCCCTTAATGGGTTCAAACACTAAATCCCTCTCACTGATTCATCTTGCAATGGCTTGTGCCTCTCACCTAGCATTTGCCATTCAAGGTGATCCTTAACCTTGGATTACCCATCAAAAGCTCGCAAGAGATAACTAATGGATGTCTCCTTAGAGTCCAAAAGCTTACCAAGTGTTGGCTATTCTAGAAAATCCTACCTTTAAACCACCTCCCAAAGGCTCGCAAGAGATAAACTAGTGCATCTCAATGGATGGAGATCACTTGCCTTACCAAGTGTTAGCCCAGGTGATTAGAAGGCGTTTTAAGTTAACTAAAAAGATAAAAACCATTAATGGGTCACACTTTCTCTTCATTAAAATTTGAAACAACAAAACTTCCAATTTTACATTCGGAAACTTACCTAGCTTTCTTCACTCCAAGAGACAAAGAGCCTAGCCACTCATCCTCTGAGGAAACATCCTCAGAGTTTGTTTGGTTAGAAATAAAAATAACGAGAAAACAAAAATATAAAGGAAAAACAGAGCAAGTGCTCTGTTCGTCGATTACATATCTGATATATCTATATATTTTACAATGGATACAAGGGAATATATATAGAGAAGTTTTTCCAACCTTCCTAGCTAAGAAATCTTATGATTGGTGGATTACAAGGAGAAGAATGGAAATTTATACAAAAATATCTGAAGAAAAGATCTAAAAGAGTCGGTGCACAAATATCTCAGTTCGCATGTAGATTTCGCACGTTGCATGGTGACTTGCAAAAATTTCGCAAGTTGATTTTGCATGTTGGGCTTCTCTGTGGCTATGTAGCTGTCATCCATTTCCATTTCGCAAGGCAGGCTTTAATTTCGCACGTTGGAGTTCCAATTTCGCAAGGTGCGAAATTGTCCTTCAGCTTAATGCAGTTGTCTTCCGAAGGCCATATCTTCCTCATTTCAGCTCCAATTCGTATACCGTTTGAAGCATTGGATTCTTGACTTCCTGAGTCGAAAGGGTATATAGTATGTAGAAAATGGACTTCGGGAAGTACTCCAAATGTGTGAAAGAAGACTGCAGCTACTCTCCTCTATTTTTCTTCACTCTGTTTTTCCTCTCTCCGTTGTTCTTTCCTTGCATACTTTGAAAGACTATGGCAAAGGATCACGAGGCTCCAAAGCTTGGTTTCTTCATAAATTTGAGCTTCAAATTACTTTGCCATGAACTATACAAAGATCTCCCTCATTCTTGGATTGCTTTGGTGTAGCTAAAAGCTATCAAAAACACCAAAACTTAACACAATTTGATTAGAAATGATTGCAAGGGTCCTTAACATGCCAATTGAGTTAAAAGGTAATAATTACTACTCAAGAGTGTTTAAAAGAGTTAATTACAAGATACAAAATAGCACTTTTTCAGTAGTAATCACTTCCCCCAACCGACATATTGCTAGTCCCTTAGCAATGAAGGAGAGAAAAAGAAAAATAAACAGCACTATAATTTACAACATCATGCTGATCACTTCAAAAAATTTCAAGTGGCATGACAGATCAAACTCTCACATGAAACATTAAAGAAATAAAACTCAAACTTCAATAGGAGCTATCAAATAATTTGCCTAATCACAATTCATAAAGAGTAGGCATTATGCAAATTTAAGCTTCAAAATAATTTCCACTCTCAAAGGGTCAATCCTTACTCTTCCACAAAAATCTATGTGTTACTTATTAGTTTCCGAATATAGTATGTCAAACTAATCTCTCCCCCCAACCTAGTTCTTTTCAAAGCTTAGCAAACTAATCAACCTCTAATAGGCTAAGAACGCACCTCTTTTCTTTCACATTTTTTTTCTTGTAGGAGTGCAATGCTTAAAGGTATTCTTTTCTAAATTGTCCATGTAACGGGGGTCCATCAATGACTCCCAACCAATCAAGGTTTAAGGCATCAAGCTTTAAGGATTTTTCAACCACTAACTCCTCGGATTTCACCCTGGACTTTTGAGAATGAATTTTAAATACCCAAGCACCTACAGTATGTTAAACTCCACCTATTCACCCATGTAACGAGCATTGAGGTCAGTGACTCCCAACCAATGAAGACTTAGGGCACCAGGTTTTAAAGATTTTCACCATATACCCCTCAGACCTTGCTCAGGTTTCAAGGCAAGTAAAACATTTTTTTCTTCTTCTTCTTCTTTTCAAAGGCTCATTGGCCTTTTACAAGGTGTCCCAACACTATTAAAATGAGGTCAAAGGTACCAAGTCTAAAATTTCCTAAGTAAAGGGGGAAAATAGTTTTCCATCTTATAATCGGAACCTAGTGTGCACAGTGTGTGATAAGCTTAAAGTGGAAGAACTAAGGTTGAATTCAATAGAAGTTCAATAAGTCATCAACTTCAATAAGCATAATACAACTCTAAGTTTCAAGTAAAAAGACAAAAAATCAATTTCTCCCATTTTATTTTGAAAATTTTTCCTTAATAGCCATGGAGAGTAGAATAAAAACTTTAAAAATTTTAAAAAATAAGCAAAAACAACTAAATTAACAAAATAAACCTAGCATTAATAACAAAAATTTCCTTCCTCAACTCTCCCCCCAACCAAGCTGAACATTGTCCTCAATGTTTGAAGAGCGATTAGGAAAATAAAGGGAGGAAGTGGTACCTCCTGAGTGACACAGAGTCTGAGTCGTATAGGAGAAACCACATGTTTAAGAAAAAAAACAAAAGATTGAGTGAGTAGAGGAAATAGAAAAAGGCCAAGTTTAAACAAAAATGATGTCTATATATTAATCTGAGAAAGTAGAATCTAATATATCATCAGGAAATATATCCAATCCCAGAAAACATCAAAACATGGAATTATCTATACTAATATAATAAGTAAATAGAAAAAATAAAGAGATGATCAAGTAGTGGCCTCCTGAGTGGGTCCTGTGGAGATGATGGCTCTGTGGCGGCCTCCTGAGATGGCATAGTCTCCTCAGTTGGAGCTCTCAGCCGGAGCTATGGGCTGTGATGGTCTAGGGAGGTCAAAAATGGAGTGAGAGGTTTCATGTTTGTGATCCCAAGGTGCGGAGGGCTCTCCTCTAGTCTTGGCCATGGATGAAATGGAGAGAGGTGGCTGTTCGTGAGTTCTAGAGGGTACTCAGCTGGTGCGCGGGGCTCTTCTCTCCTCTAATGCTCGTACCAAGACTTTAAATGGAAGGGGAGGGGTGGAATTTGGATGGTTGCACATTTAAAAACTCCTTCGGAAGCCAAAATGGCTTTTTGGAATGAAAAACAGAGTCTCGGATGTTTAAAAACAGGTTTAAAAGACAGTTGGTGTTTTTCGCACTTTAAAAATGATTTTTCGCACTTTGATTTTTACCGTGCGAAATTTTCGCACCTTGAATTGGATTTTGCACTCAAATTCACACCGTGCGAAATTTTCGCACCTTGTTTCACACTGTGCGAAACCATTTCACTACTTGAGGTGATGACACTCGTGTGCCAGAGGGGTGTTTTGCATTGTGCAAAATTTTTCGTACCTTGAACAGTGGTGTGCAAAACGGAAGTGGAGAAAATTTACACCTTGATTTCCATTTTTCGCAACTTGGATCAGTTTTCGCAAGTTGTTTTGCTGAAGAAAAATTTTTGAAAGTTGTTTCGCGGAAGAAAAAAATTTCGCAAGTTGTTTCGCACCGTGCGAAATTAAAAAATGAACTCGCGAAGTGGCACTCGTGTGCCAGCAGGTGGTTTCGCATAGTGCGAAATTTTTGCACCTTGATTTGCACCGTGCGAAATTTTCTTTCAGCTCGGCGCAGTTTTCTTGCAATGACCATAACGTCTTTACTTCAACTCTGATTTGGACACCGTTTAAAGCGTTGAATTCTTGACTTCCGGAGCTTCGAAACGGTATATAGTATGCAAAAATTGGACTCTGGAAAGTTCTCCAAATGTAAGAAAAAAGACTGCAACTGCTCTCCAAATGTAAGAAAGACTGCAGCTGCTCTCCAAATGGCCATGACTTTTTTTTTTTTACACCCAACTGTTTTGAAGTCCCTCATGCCATTGATCATCCAAAAGCTTATGTTAAATAAAAACAAATTAAAATTAAAGCATTGAAATCAAAATTAAAACAAGTAATAAAATATAACAAAAAGATATAGACTAGCTAGTCTCTAGAAAGACTAAGTCCATCAAAAAATGTTGTCCTATTTTAGCTTGCCCGGATCCCATATGAAGTTAACATCCTTCACTTGAGATTTGCTCTGAATGATGGCAACGGAAGTAATTCCCTTTTTCTTTCCTTTAATTTCCTCCCTCTTCTTTTTCTCTATTTCATTCTTTGTTTCATGCTCTTGTTTGGATGTGGCCAAATCAACCTCTTTACTACTCCTTAGAGTGATCACGGCGTTAACGTCTCTCACTTGTGAAGATGCTCTCTTATGAGCCTTGAGATTGGTGAGCCTCGAGATTGAGTATTGGAGATTATCTATCTTTTGAGATAGATCATTTTGCATTCCATCCATCCTTTTATTCAACGTGTTCTCTACACTATCAATTCTTTGACCGAGTTGAGCATTGATGGATTTCTGATGTCCAATGAAGTCTCCCACGACCTTGCTAAGATTAGCTATTGCTTGTTCAAGGTTCGAGGCTTGCTGAGGTGCTTGAGCAGGTTGTATGTACTGAGGTGGCTATGGTTCCCAAGAGAAATTTGGATGGTTCCTCCAATTGGAGTTTTAGGTGTTGCAATCACCAAACATTTCCCTCACCACTGGAATGGTAGGACACTCTTCCACCAAGTGCGCATAAGATAGACAAATGGCACAAGGCATAGCTTGCAATGGTGTCTGGGAGATGGCTTGCACTTCTTGCATCTTTTTCATTTCTAGCTCTTCCAATCTCCTTGCCATAGCTGCAATCTTTGCCTTCATATCAACATCTTCATTCAAAATATACATCTCACCCTTAGCATTAGGTTGAGACGTCACTCTTTCCATAGCTCTAGCATTTGGTTCATTCCATCCTCTTGAAACTTTAGCTACATAACTCATGAAATTCATGGCTTCCTCTGCTATCTCGTATTCAATATGGCATGCACAACTAGCAATTTGTGAATTAAAAACAGAGAAAACAAAAGAAAACAAAAGAAAAACAATTCTATAAAAAAAAAAATTAAGATTAACTAAAACTAGCTAAAAGGTAAACTAAAACATAAATAAAGAAAAAGAACAATTAAAAAGAGTTGGTAAAAGAAAAGAAAAATCACCAAACTTGTGATGAAGATCACAAGTGCTCTGGAAAAGTCATATCACTGTAAAGTGGCACCATCCCCGGCAACGGCGCCATTTGATTCGTCCCCAATTGGTGTTCTGATTGATTCAAATCAATCAACTGATGTGCTTTGATTTCAATCCTCAGACGGGAGTTATCAACAAAATTTATAAACCTAATTCACCATATACCAGGGTAGCACTAGCTAGCTGATTCATGCCCAATTGGTGTCTCAGCTGATTTACGTCCAGCTGGTGTTCCTTGAGTGAGGGAGTAATCAACAAAATTTATAACCTATATCACCATGCATTAGGATAGCCTCAACTAGTATAGCATAGTGGCTCTAGGATTGTTCACTGGGAAGGGTTTTCAAATTACAATTGACATCAATTCAAAGATGACTTGGTGCTTTTTCATTTCAAGGTTAGCTTTAAAAGAAAACATAATCTTTGGTTTGAAAAGGATTGGTTTTAAGCTAACCAAAAAGAAAGTAATGGAAATTACTTACGAAGAAAAACATTCCTTGGAGGTTTAAGTTCACAGGGGAGGTTCCTCATGCAAAAACAGAGCTCCGGTCACTTGGTTCAATTCCTCGCATTAAAGAATTAACATGTAGTCAATTCTCTAACCGGTGTTGTACAGATGCTTCCCTTTAATGGATTTCAACACTAATTCCCTCTCACTGATGCAACTTGCAATGGCTCGTGCCTCTCACCTAGCATTTGCCATTCAAGGTGATCATTAACCTTGGACTTCCCTTCTCAAGCTCGCAAGAGATAACTAATGGATCTCTCTTTGGAGTCCAAAAGCTTACCAAGTGTTGGCAATTCTAGAAAATCCTACCTTCAAGTCACCTCCCAAAAGCTTGCAAGAGGTAAACTAGTGCATCCTTATGGACGGAGATCACTTGCCTTACCAAGTGTTGGCTCAGGTGAATTGAGGGTGTTTTAAGTTAACTAAAAACATAGAAATCATTAACGGGTCACACTTTCTCTTCTTTAATGGCTGAAACCACAAAACTACCCATTCTTGCAGTTGGAACCTTTCCCGGCGACCTTAGCTCCAAGGAACTAAAATCCTAGCCACTCATTCTCTGAGGAAACTTTCTCAGAGCTTGTTTGGCTAGTAAGAAAAATACAATCAAAATGGGACGGTAAGGCAGAGCAAAAGCTCTGTATATTGCTTCTTTCAAAACTATACAAAAGTTGGTCTCCTGGAACAAACTCCCGAGCTCTCGTTTTTGTGATTACAAAAGAGATTATATAGGAAGGTTATTTACCCTTCCTTAAATACTTCCTAGCTAAGGAATCACATGAGTGGCTGATTATAAGGAGAAAATGGAAATTTAAACACAAAATATCTGAAGGAAAATATCAAAAAGAGTCGCTGCGCAAATATCCCAGTTCGCATGTTGATTTCGCACGTTGCATGGTGAGGTGCGAAAATTTCGCAACTTGGAATCCATTTTCGCACCTTGGAGTTCCAATTTCGCACCTTGAAATGCAGTTGACTTCCGAAGGTCATATCTTCTTCATTTCAGCTCCAATTCATACACCGTTTGAAGCATTGGATTTTTGACTTCCTGAGTTTTGAATGGTATATAGCATGTAGAAAATGGACTTCGGAAATTGCTCCAAAAGTGCGAAAGAAGACTGCAGCTGCTGTCCTCTATTTTCTTCACTCTGTTTTTCCTCTCTCCATTGTTCTTTCCTTGCATACTTTGAACGACTTTGGCAAAGGGCTATGGAGCTCCAAAGCTTGGTTCTACATGAATTTGAGCTTCCAAAAGCTTTGCCATGAACTATATACAGATCCCCCTCATTCTTGGATTGCTTTGGTGTAGCTAAAAGCTATCAAAAACACCAAAACTTAGCACAATTTGATTAGAAACGATTGCAAGGGTCCTTAACATGCCAATTGAGTTAAAAGGTAATACTTACTACTCAAGGGAGTTTAAAAGATTTAATTACAAGATACAAAATAGCACTTTTTGAGTAGTAATCAAAGGTGTACCAGTGAGAGAGATTTAGTGTTGAAACCATTAATGGTAAGCATCTATACCACACCAGTTAGGGAAATAACTATATGTTAAATCCCCAACGCGAGGAAAAGAAACAAGTGACCGGAATCTCCTCTTTTGTAGAGGGCACTTGATCCTAGTGACCTGAAATCTCAAGAAACACCTTTCTTTCTAGTTACTTTATATTTGGTTAGCTTAAAACCATCCGTTTCCATTCAAACTTATGTTTTCTTTTAAAGCTAACCTTGGAAAGGAAAACCACCAATTCAGCTTTTGAACTAATATCAATTGTGAAGTGAAAACCCATCTCTGTGGACGATCCTAGAGCCACTATGTTATGCTAGCTATGCTACACTAGTATATGGTGAAATAGGATTATAAATTTTGTTGATAACTCCCGTTTAAGGATTAAAATCAAAGCACATTAGTTGATTGAGCTAAATCAAGTAGAACACCAATTGGGGATGAATCAGTACCCCCTCTCACAAAGTTTGTACACTTTTTACCAAAGTTTGTACCCTCTTTAACAAAGTTCGTACCCTCTCTAATAAAGTTTGTACCCTCTCCCACAAAACTTGTAGCCCCTCTCACAAAGTTCGTATCCTCTATAACAAAGTTCGTAACCTCTCTAACAAAGCTTATACCCTTTCCAAGAAACTTCATACCCTCTCTAACAAAGTTTGTACCCTCTCTAACAAAGTTTTTACCCACTCTAAGAAAGTTAGTACCCTCTGTAACAAAGTTCATACCCTCTTCGACAAAGTTTGTACCATATGTAACAAAGTTTGTACCCTCTCTAAAAAAGTCCGTACCCTCTCTAACAAAGTTTGTACCCCCTCTCACAAAGTTCATGCTCAATCTAACAAAGTTAGTACCCTCTGTAACAAAGTTCATACCCTCGACGACAAAGTTTGTACCATCTCTAACAAAGTTCATACCCCTTCTCACAAAGTTTGTACCCTCCCTAACGAAGTTCGTACCATCTCTGACAAATTTCATACCCGCTCTAACAAAGTTCATACCCTCTCTAACAAAGCTTGCACCCTCTCTAACGAAGTTCGTACACTCTCTAACAAAGTTCATACCCTCTCTAACAAAGTTTGTACCCTCTCTAACGAATTTCGTACCTGTCTCACAAAGTTTGAACCATCTCTAACAAAGTTTGTACCCTCTACCACAAAGTTCGTACCCTCTTTAACAAAGTTTGTACCCTCTCTAATAAAGTTTGCATCCTCTCTAACAAAGTTCGTACCCTCTCTCACAAAGTTTGTACCCCTTCTCACAAAGTTTGTACCCTTTGTAACAAAGTTTGTACCATCTCTAACAAAGTTTGTATCCCGTCTCACAAAGTTCGTACTTTCTCAAACAACGTCCGTACCCTCTCTGACACAGTTCGTACCCTCTGTAACAAAGTTCGTACCCTCTCTCACAAAGTTTGTACCCTTTGTAACAAAGTTTTTACCCTCTCACACAAAGTTCGTACCCCCCCCCTCACAAAGTTTTTACCCTTTGTAACAAAGTTTGTACCCTCTCAAACAAAGTTTCTACCCCCTCTCACAAAGTTTGTACCCTCTCTAACAAAGTCTGTACCCTCTATCACAAAGTTCATACTCTCTCTAACAAAGTTTGTACCCTATCTAACAAAGTTTGTACCCTCTCTAACAAAGTTCATACCCTATCTCACAAAGTTTGTACACTCTTTCACAAAGTTTGTACCCCCTCTCACAAAGTTCGTACACTCTCTAAGAAAGTTTGTACCCTCTCTAAAAAAGTTCGTACCCTCTCTCACAAAGTTCGTACCCTTTGTAACACAGTTCGTACCCTCTCTCACAAAGTTTGTACCCCCTCTCACAAAGTTCGTACCCTCTCTAACAAAGTTTGTACCCTCTCTAGGAAACTTCATACCCTCTCTAACAAAGTTTGTACCCTCTCCCACAAAGTTTGTACCCTCTCTAAGAAAGTTTGTACCCCCTCTCACAAAGTTCATACCCACTCTAAAAAAGTTAGTACCCTCTGTAACAAAGTTCATGCCCTCTGCGGCAAAGTTTGTATCATCTCTAACAAAGTTCGTACCCCTTCTCACAAATTTTGTACCCTCTCAAACAAAGTTCGTACCCTCTCTAATAAAGTTCATACCCGCTCCAACAAAGTTCATACCCTCTCTAACAAAGCTTGTACCCTCTCTAACAAAATTCCTACACTCTCTAACAAAGTCCATACCCTCTATAACAATGTTTGTACCGTCTATAACAAAATTTGTACCTCTTCTTACAAAGTTTGTACCCTCTCTAACAAAGTTTGTACCCTCTCTAACAAAGTTTGTACCCTCTCTAACAAAGTTCGTACCCACTCTAACAAAGTTCATACCCTCTCTAACAAAGTTTGTACCCTCTCTCACAAAATTCATACCCTCTCTAATAAAGTTTGTACCTTCTCTAACAAAGTTCATACACTCTCTAACAAAGTTCATACCCTCTTTAACGAAGTTTGTACCCTCCCTAATAAATTTTGTACCCTGTGTCACAAAGTTTGTAACAAAAATTTATCCTCTCTAATAATGTTTGTACCCTCTATCACAACGTTTGTACCCTCTCTAACAAAGTTTGTACCCTCTTTAACGAATTTGGTACCTGTCTCATAAAGTTTGTACCATCTCTAACAAAAATTGTACCCTCTCTAACAAAGTTTGTACCTGCTACCACAAAGTTCGTATCCTCTTTAACAAAGTTTGTACCCTCTCTAACAAAGTTTGTACCCCCTCTTACAAAGTTCGTTCACTCTCTAACAACATCCGTACCCTCTCTAACAAAGTTCGTACCATCTGTAACAAAGTTCGTACCCTCTCTCACAAAGTTTGTACCCTTTGTAACAAAGTTTTTACCCTCTCACACAAAGTTCGTACCCCCCCTCACAAAGTTTTTACCCTTTGTAACAAAGTTTGTACCCTCGCAAACAAAGTTTCTACCCCCTCTCACAAAGTTCGTACCCTCTCTAATGAAGTCTATACCCTCTATCACAAAGTTCGTACCCTCTCTAACAAAGTTTGTACCCTGTCTAACAAAGTTTGTACCCTCTCTAACAAAGTTCGTACCCTATCTCACGAAGTTTGTACCCCCTTTCACAAAGTTCGTACCCTTTGTAACAAAGTTTGCACCCTCTTTAACAAAGTTTGTACCCCCTCTCACAAAGTTCGTACACTCTCTAACAAAGTTCGTACCCTCTATAACAAAGTTCGTACCCTCTCTCAAAAAGTTTGTACCCCCTCTCACAAAGTTCGTACCCTCTCTAACAAAGTTTGTACCCTCTCTAACAAAGTTTGTACCCCCTCTCGCAAAGTTCATACCCTCTCTAACCAAGTTCGTACCCACTCTAACAAAGTCCGTACCCGCTTAAACAAAGTTCATACACTCTCTAACCAAGTTCGTACCTTCTCCAAAAAATTTCGTACCCCCTGTAACAAAGTTCATACCCTCTCTAACATAGTCCGTATCCTCTCTAACAAAGTTTATACCCTCTCTAACAAAGTTCGTACCCTTAATAACAAAGTTCGTACCCTCTCTAACCAAGTTCGTACCCACTCTAACAAAGTCCGTACCCGCTTAAACAAAGTTCATACAATCTCTAAACAAGTTCGTACCCTCTCACAAAGTTTGTGCCCCGTCTAACAAAGTTCGTAACCTTCCAAACAAAGTTTGTACCCTCTCTCACAAAGTTCGTACCCTCTCTAACTAAGTTCGTACCCTATCTTATGAAGTTCGTACCCTCTCTAACAAAGCTTGTACTATCTCTACCAAAATTTGTACCCTCTCTCCCAAGGTTCGTATCGTATATAACAAAGTTTCTACCCTCTCTAACAAAGTTCGTACACTCTTTAACAAAGTTCATACCTTCTCTAACAAAGTTTGTACCCTCTATCACAACGTTCATACCCTCTCTAACAAAGTTTGTACCCTCTCTAACAAAGTTCGTACACTCTCCTACAAAGTTCATACCATCTCTAACAAACTTTGTACCCTTTCTAACAAATTTTGTACCCCCTCTCACAAATTTTGTACCCTCTTTAAGAAAATTTCGTACCCCCTCTCACAAAGTTTGTACCATCTCCAACAAAGTTTCTACCCCCTTTCACAAAGTTGCTACCATCTCTAACAAAGTTTGTACTCTCTCTAACAAAGTTCATACCCTTTCTAACAAAGTTTGTACCCTCTCTAAGAAAGTTCGTACTCCCTCTAAGAAAGTTCATACCCTCTCTAACAAATTTTGTACCCTCCCTCACAAAATTCATACCCTTTCTAACAAAGTTTGTCCCTGCTCTAACAAAGTTCATACACCCTCTAACAAAGTTCATACCCTCTCTAACAAAGCTTGTACCCTCTCTAACAAAATTCCTACACTCTCTAACAAAGTCCATACCCTCTATAACAATGTTTGTACCGTCTATAACAAAATTTGTACCTCTTCTTACAAAGTTTGTAACCTCTCTAACAAAGTTTGTACCCTCTCTAACAAAGTTTGTACCCTCTCTAACAAAGTTCGTACCCACTCTAACAAAGTTCATACCCTCTCTAACAAAGTTTGTACCCTCTCTCAAAAAATTCATACCCTCTCTAATAAAGTTTGTACCTTCTCTAACAAATTTCGTACACCCTCTCCCAAACTATGTATCATCTCTAACAAAATTTGTACCCTCTCGAACAAAGTTTGTACCCTCTATCAGTAAATTTGAACCCTCTCTAACAAAGTTTGTACCCTCTCTACCAAAGTTCGTACACTCTCTAACAAAGTTCATACCCTCTCTAACAAAATTTGTACCCTCTCTAACAAATTTGGTACCCCCTCTAACAAATTTTGTACCCCCTCTCACAAATTTTGTACCCTCTCGAAGAAAATTTCGTACCCTCTCTAAGAAACTTTCATACCCCCTTTCACAAAGTTGGTACCATTTCTAACAAAGTTCGTACCCTTTCTAGCAAAACTTCATACTCTCTCTAACAAAGTTTGTACCCTGATTCGTGCCCAATTGGTGTCTCAGCTGATTCACGTCCAGCTGGTGCTCCTTGATTGAGGGAGTAATCAACAAAATTTATAACCTATATCACCATGCATTGGGATAGCCTCAACTAGTATAGCATAGTGGCTCTAGGATCGTTCACTGGGAAGGGTTTTCAACTCACAATTGATACCAATTCATAGCTGATTTGGTGCTTTTTCATTTCAAGGTTAGCTTAAGAAGAAAATGCAAACTTTAGTTGTAAAAGGTTTAGTTTCAAGCTAACTAAAAAGAAAGTAACGGAAAATTACTTACGAAGAAAAACATTCCTTGGAGGTTTAGGTTCACCGGGGAGGTTTCTCATGCAAAAACAGGGCTCCGGTCACTTGGTTCAATTCCTCGCATTAGAGAATTAACATGTAGTCAATTCTCTAACCGGTGTTATACAGATGTTTCCCTTTAATGGATTTCATCAATAAATCCTTCTCACTGATGCAACTTGGAATGGCTCGTGCCTCTCACCAAGCATTTGCCATTCAAGGTGATCATTAACCCTGGACTTCCCTTCTCAAGCTCGCAAGAGATAACTAATGGATGTCTCCTTGGAGTCCAAAAGCTTACCAAGTGTTGGCAATTCAAGAAAATCCCACCTTCAAGTCACCTCCCAGAAGCTCGCAAGAGGTAAACTAGTGCATCTCTATGGACGGAGATCACTTGCCTTACCAAGTGTTGGCTCAGGTGACTTGCAAGGTGTTTTAAGTTAACTAAAAAGATAGAAATCATTAACGGGTCACACTTTCTCTTCATTAAAAATGGAAATAACAAAAACTCACACTTATGCATGCCGGCACCTTACCTAGCTTCCTTCACCCAAGAGACAAAAAGCCTAGCCTCTCATCCTCTGAGGAAACATCCTCAGAGCATGTTTGGCTAGAAAGAAAATAAGAGAGAAAGCAAAATGGGAAGGAAAGGCAGAGCAAGGCTCTGAATTTTACTTCCTTTAAAAACTATACAAAGTTGTCTTTGAGAACAAGCTCCCGAGATATTTTTCAGTGATTACAAGAGAGTACATTTATAGGAAGGTTGTTTACCCTTCCTTCATTCCTTCTTAGCTAAGGAATTACATGAGTGGCTGAATACAAGGAGAAAATGGAGATTTAGACACAAAATATCAGAAGAAAAAGAGTCGGTGAACAAATATCCCAGTTTCGCACGTTGCATGGTAACTTGCGAAACTTCGCAAGTTGATTTCGCATGTTGCAATCCACTTTCGCACGTTGAGCTTCAAGTTCGCAAGTTGCAAAATCACTTTCGCATGTTGGGCTTCACCGAGAATGCACAGCTGCCATCCATTTCCATTTCGCAAGGTTGATTAAAATTTCGCACGTTGGAGTTCCAATTTCGCAAGGTGCGAAATTGTCCTTCAGCTTGACACAGTTGTCTTCCGAAGGCCATATCTTCCTCATTTCAGCTCCAAATCGCACACGGTTTAAAGGGTTGGATTCTTGACTTCCAGAGCTTTCCAACGGTATATAGCATGTAGAAAATGGACTTCGGGAAGTGCTCCAAAAGTGGGAAGGAAGACTGCAGCTGGCATGCTCTATTTTCTTCACTCTGTTTTTCCTCTCTCTGTTGCTCTTTCCTTGCATACTTTGAACGACTAAGGCAAAGGACTATGAGGCTCCAAAGCTTGATTTCTTCATGAATTTGAGCTTCCAAAAGCTTTGCCATGAACTATATACAACTCTCCCTCATTCTTACATTGCTTTGGTGAGCAAAAAGCTATCAAAAACACCAAAACTTAACACAATTTGATTAGAAACAAATGCAAAGGCCCTTAATATGTTAATTGGGTTAAAAGGTGATAATTACTACTCAAGAGGGTTCAAAAGAGTTAATTACAAGCTACCAAATAGCACTTTTTGAGTAGTAATCATACCCTCTCTCAAAAAGTTCGTACCCCCTCTAACAAAGTTCATACCCTCTCTAACCAAGTTCGTACCCACTCTAATAAAGTTCGTACCCACTAAAAAAAAGTTCATACCTTCTCTAACAAAGTTCGTACCTTCTCTCAAAAAGTTCATACCCCCTGTAACAAAGTTCGTACCCTCTCTAACAAAGTTCGTATCCTCTCTAACAAAGTTTGTACCCTCTATAACAAAGTTCGTACCCTCAATAACAAAGTTCGTACCCTCTCTAACCAAGTTCGTACCCACTCTAACAAAGTTCATACCCTCTCTAACAAAGTTCCTACCCTGCCACAAAGTTTGTACCCCCTCTAACAAAGTTCGTTACCATCCAAACAAAGTTTGTACCCTCTCTCACATAGTTCGTACCCTATTTAACAAAGTTTGTACCCTCTCTAAAAAAGTTCGAACCCCCTCTAACAAAGTTCGTACCCACTCAAACAAAGTTCATACCCTCCCTAACAAAGTTTGTACCCTCTCTCAAAAAGTTCATACCCTTCCCAACAAAGTTTGTACCCTCTCTAACAAAGTTCGTACACCCTCTAACAAAGTTCGTACACCCTCTAACAAAGTTCATACCCTCTCTAACAAAGTTTGTACCATCTCTAACAAAGTTTGTACCCCCTCTCCCAAGGTTCGTACCGTCTATAACAAAGTTTCTACCCTCTCTAACAAAGTTCGTACACTCTCTAACAAAGTTCATACCCTCTCTAACAAAGTTTGTACCCTCTCTAACAAATTTCGTACACCCTCTAACAAAGTTCATACCCTCTCTAACAAAGTTTGTACCCTCTCTAACAAATTTCATACACTCTCTAACAAAGTTCATACCCTCTCTAACAAAGTTTGTACCATCTCTAATAAAGTTTGTGCCCCCTCTCCCAAAGTTCGTACCGTCTCTAACAAAGTTCGTACACTCTCTAATAAAGTTATTACCCTCTCTAACAAAGTTTGTATCCTCTCTAAAAAATTTGTACCATCTCAAACAAAGTTCGTACCCTCTTTAACAAAGTTTGTACCTTCTATCACAAAGTTCATACCCTTTCTAACAAAGTTTGTACCCTCTGTAACCAAGTTCGTACATTCTCTAACAAATTTCATACCCTCTCTAACAAAGTTTGCACCCTCTCTAACAAATTTTGTACACCCTCTAACAAAGTTCATATCATCTCTGACAAAGTTTGTACCCCCTCTCCCAAAGTTCGTACCCTCTATAACAAAGTTTGTACCCTCTCTAACAAAGTTCGTACACTCTGTAACAAAGTTCGTACCCTCTCTAACAAAGTTCGTACACTCTGTAACAAAGTCCGTACTCTCTGTAACACAGTTCGTACTCTCTGTAACAAAGTTTGCACCCTCTCTAACAAATTTCGTACACCCTCTAACAAAGTTCATACCATGTCTAACAAAGTTTGTACCCTCTCTCCCAAGGTTCATACCGTCTATAACAAAGTTTGTACCCTCTCTAACAAAGGTCGTACACTCTTTAACAATTTCATACCCTTTCTAACCAAGTTCGTACCCACTCTAACAAAGTCCGTACCCGCTTAAAATAAGTTCATACCCTCTCTAACAAAGTTCCTACCTTGTTACAAAGTTTGTACCCCCTCTAACAAAGTTTGTTACCTTCCAAACAAAGTTTGTACCCTCTCTCACAAAGTTCGTACCCTCTCTAACGAAGCTCGTACCCTCTCTAACAAAGTTTGTACCCTCTCTAACAAAGTTCGAACCCCCTCTAACAAAGTTCGTATCCACTCAAACAAACTTCATACCCTCCCTAACAAAGTTTGTACCCTCTCTCACAAAGTTCATACCCTTCCTAACAAAGTTTGTACCCTCTCTAACAAAGTTCGTATACCCTCTAACAATAATCATAGCCTCTCTAACAAAGTTTGTACCCTCTCTAACAAATTTCGTACCCCCTCTCACAAAATTTGTATCATCTCTAACAAAGTTCGTACCCTCTTTCACAAAGTTTGTACCCTCTATTACAAAGTTCATACCCTCTCTAACAAAGTTCGTACCCACTCTAACAAAGTCCGTACCCACTTAAAATAAGTTCATACCCTCTCTAACAAAGTTCCTACCCTGTCACAAAGTTTGTACCCCCTTTAACAAAGTTCGTTACCTTCCAAACAAAGTTTGTACCCTTTCTCACAAAGTTCGTACCCTCTCTAACTAAGTTCGTACCCTCTCTAACGAAGTTCGTACCCTCTCTAACAAAGTTTGTACCCTCTCTAACAAAGTTCGTACCCCCTCTAACAAAGTTCGTACCCACTAAAACAAAGTTCATACCCTCCCTAACAAAGTTTGTACCCTCTCTCACAAAGTTTATACCCTTCCTAACAAAGTTTGTACCCTCTCTAACAAAGTTCGTACACCCTCTAATAATAATCATAGCCTTTCTAACAAAGTTTTTACCCTCTCTAACAAATTTCGTACCCCCTCTCACAAAATTTGTACCATCTCTAACAAAGTTCGTACTCTCTTTAACATAGTTTGTACCCTCTATCACAAAGTTCATACCCTCTCTAACAAAGTTTGTACCCACTATAACCAAGTTCGTACACTCTCTAACAAAGTTCAAACCTGCTCTAACAAAGTTTGCACCCTTTCTAACAAATTTCGTACACCCTCTAACAAAGTCCATACCCTCTCTAACAAAGTTTGTACCCTCTCTCCCAAAGTTCATACCCTCTATAACAAAGTTTGTACCCTCTCTAACAAAGTTCGTACACTCTCAATTAAAGTTATTACCCTCTCTAACAAAGTTTGTATCCTCTCTCAAAAAATTTGTACCATCTCAAACAAAGTTCATACCCTTTCTAACAAAGTTTTTCCCCTCTGTAACCAAGTTCGTACACTCTCTAACAAATTTCATACCCTCTCTAACAAAGTTTGCACCCTCTCTAACAAATTTCGTACACCCTCTAACAAAGTTCATACCATCTCTAACAAAGTTTGTACCCCCTCTCCCAAAGTTCGTACCCTCTATAACAAAGTTTGTACCCTCTCTAACAAAGTTCATACACTCTCTAACAAAGTTCATACCCTCTCTCACAAAGTTTGTACCCTCTCTAACAAAGTACGTACACACTCTAACAAAGTTTGTACCCTCTCTCACAAAGTTCGTACCCTCTCTAACGAAGCTCGTACCCTCTCTAACAAAGTTTGTACCCTCTCTAACAAAGTTCGAACCCCCTCTAACAAAGTTCGTATCCACTCAAACAAACTTCATACCCTCCCTAACAAAGTTTGTACCCTCTCTCACAAAGTTCATACCCTTCCTAACAAAGTTTGTACCCTCTCTAACAAAGTTCGTATACCCTCTAACAATAATCATAGCCTCTCTAACAAAGTTTGTACCCTCTCTAACAAATTTCGTACCCCCTCTCACAAAATTTGTATCATCTCTAACAAAGTTCGTACCCTCTTTCACAAAGTTTGTACCCTCTATTACAAAGTTCATACCCTCTCTAACAAAGTTCGTACCCACTCTAACAAAGTCCGTACCCACTTAAAATAAGTTCATACCCTCTCTAACAAAGTTCCTACCCTGTCACAAAGTTTGTACCCCCTCTAACAAAGTTTGTATCCTCTCTCAAAAAATTTGTACCATCTCAAACAAAGTTCATACCCTTTCTAACAAAGTTTTTCCCCTCTGTAACCAAGTTCGTACACTCTCTAACAAATTTCATACCCTCTCTAACAAAGTTTGCACCCTCTCTAACAAATTTCGTACACCCTCTAACAAAGTTCATACCATCTCTAACAAAGTTTGTACCCCCTCTCCCAAAGTTCGTACCCTCTATAACAAAGCTTGTACCCTCTCTAACAAAGTTCATACACTCTCTAACAAAGTTCATAACCTCTCTCACAAAGTTTGTACCCTCTCTAACAAAGTACGTACACACTCTAACAAAGTTCATACCCTCTCTAACAAAGTTTCTACCATCTCTAACAAAGTTTGTACCCCCTCTCCCAAGGTTCGTACCGTCTATAACAAAGTTTCTACCCTCTCTAAGAAAGTTCGTACACTCTCTAACAAAGTTCATACCCTCTCTAACAAAGTTTGTACCCTCTCTAACAAATTTCGTACACCCTCTAACAAAGTTCATACCCTCTCTAACAAAGGTTGTACCATTTCTAACAAAATTTTTACCCCCTCTCCCAAGGTTCGTACCGTCTATAACAAAGTTTGTACCCTCTCTAACAAAGGTCGTACACTCTCTAACAAAGTTCATACCCTCTCTAACAAAGTTTGTACCCTCTCTACCAAATTTCGTACCCCCTGTCACAAAGTTTGTACCATCTCTAACAAAATTTGTACTTTCTCTAACGAAGTTTTTCACTCTATCACAAAGTTCGGACCCTCTCTAACAAAGTTTGTACCCTCTCTAACAAAGTTCGTTTACTCTTTAACAATTTTTATACCCTCTCTAACAAAGTTTGTGCCCTCTCTAACAAATTTTGTAACCCCTCTCACAAATTTTGTACCCTCTCTAAGAAAATTTTGTACCTCCTCTCACAAAGTTTGTACTCTCTTTCACAAAGTTGGTACCATGTCTAACAAATTTCGTACCCTCTATAGCAAACTTCGTACTCTCTCTAACAAAGTTCGTATGCTCTCTCAAAAAGTTCATACCCCCTCTAACAAAGTTTGTACCCCCTCTAACAAAGTTCGTACCCTCTTTAACTAGGTTCGTACCCACTCTAACAAAGTTCGTACCCACTCTAACAAAGTTCGTACCTACTTAAACAAAGTTCATACCCTCTCTGATAAAATTCGCACATTCTCTAAAAAAGTTCGTACCCCCTGTAACAAAGTTCATACCCTCTCTAACAAAGTTCGTATCCTCTCTAACAAAGTTCGTACACTCTCTAATAAAGTTATTACCCTTTCTAACAAAGTTTGTATCCCCTCTCACTAAATTTGTACCATCTCTAACAAAGTTCGTACCCTCTTTAACAAAGTTTGTACCTTCTGTCACAAAGTTCATACCTTTTCTAACAAAGATTGTACCCTCTATAACCAAGTTCGTACACTCTCTAACAAAGTTCATACCCTCTCTAACAAATTTCGTACACCCTCTAACAAAGTTCATACCCTCTCTAACAAAGTTTGTACCATCTCTAACAAAGTTTGTACCCCCTCTCCCAAGGTTCGTACCGTCTATAACAAAGTTTCTACCCTCTCTAACAAAGTTCGTACACTCTCTAACAAAGTTCATACCCTCTCTAACAAAGTTTATACCCTCTCTAACAAATTTCGTACACCCTCTAACAAAGTTCATACCCTCTCTAACAAAGGTTGTACCATTTCTAACAAAATTTTTACCCCCTCTCCCAAGGTTCGTACCGTCTATAACAAAGTTTGTAGCCTCTCTAACAAACGTCGTACACTCTCTAACAAAGTTCATACCCTCTCTAACAAAGTTTGTACCCTCTCTACCAAATTTTGTACCCCCTGTCACAAAGTTTGTACCATCTCTAACAAATTTTGTACCTTCTCTAACGAAGTTTTTACACTCTATCACAAAGTTCGGACCCTCTCTAACAAAGTTTGTACCCTCTCTAACAAAGTTCGTTTACTCTTTAACAATTTTTATACCCTCTCTAACAAAGTTTGTGCCCTCTCTAACAAATTTTGTAGCCCCTCTCACAAATTTTGTACTCTCTCTAAGAAAATTTTGTACCTCCTCTCACAAAGTTTGTACTCTCTTTCACAAAGTTGGTACCATGTCTAACAAATTTTGTACCCTCTATAGCAAACTTCGTACTCTCTCTAACAAAGTTCGTATGCTCTCTCAAAAAGTTCATACCCCCTCTAACAAAGTTTGTACCCCCTCTAACAAAGTTCGTACCCTCTTTAACTAGGTTCGTACCCACTCTAACAAAGTTCGTACCTGCTTAAACAAAGTTCATACCCTCTCTGATAAAATTCGCACATTCTCTAAAAAAGTTCGTACCCCCTATAACAAAGTTCATACCCTCTCTAACAAAGTTCGTATCCTCTCTAACAAAGTTCGTACACTCTCTAATAAAGTTATTACCCTTTCTAACAAAGCTTGTATCCCCTCTCACTAAATTTGTACCATCTCTAACAAAGTTCGTACCCTCTTTAACAAAGTTTGTACCTTCTGTCACAAAGTTCATACCTTTTCTAACAAAGTTTGTACCCTCTATAACCAAGTTCTTACACTCTCTAACAAAGTTCATACCCTCTCTAACAAATTTCGTACACCCTCTAACAAAGTTCATACCCTCTCTAACAAAGTTTGTACCATCTCTAACAAAATTTGTACCCTCTCTCCCAAGGTTCGTACCATCTATAACAAAGTTTGTACCCTCTCTAAAAAATTAGGTACCCCCTCTCGCAAAGTTTGTACCATCTCTAACAAAATTTGTACCTTCTCTAACGAAGTTTGTACCCTCTATCACAAAGTTCGGACCTTTCTAACAAAGTTTGTACCCTCTCTAAAAAAGTTCGTACACTCTCTAACAATTTTTATACCCTCTCTAACAAAGTTTGTACCCTCTCTAACAAATTTTGTACCCCCTCTCACAAATTTTGTACCCTCTCTAAGAAAATTCCGTATCTCCTGTCATAAAGTTTGTAGCAACTCACACAAAGTTTGTACCCTCTTTCACAAGGTTAGTACCATGTCTAACAAAGTTCGTACCCTCTCTAGCAAACTTCGTACTCTCTCTAACAAAGTTCGTATCCTCTCTCAAAAAGTTCGTACCCCCTCTAACAAAGTTGTACCCTCTTTAACTAGGTTCGTACCCACTCTAACAAAGTTTGTACCCGCTTAAACAAATTTCATACCCTCTCTGACAAAGTTCGTACATTCTTTAAAAAAGTTTGTTCCCCCTGTAACAAAGTTCGTACCCTCTCTAACAAAGTTCATATCCTCTCTAACAAAGTTTTTACCCTCTCTCACAAAGTTCGTACCCCCTCTAACAAAGTTCGTACCTTCAATATTAAAGTTCGTACCCTCTTTCACAAAGTTCGTACCCCCTCTAAAAAAGTTCATACCCTCTCTAACCAAGTTCGTACCCACTTTAACAAAGTTCGTACCTGCTTAAACAAAGTTCAAACCCTCTTTAACAAAGTTCGTACCTTCTCTAAAAAAGTTCGTACCCCCTGTAACAAAGTTCGTACCATCTCTAACAAAGTTCGTATCCTCTCTAATAAAGTTTGTACCCTTTCTAACAAAGTTTGGACCCCCTCTAACAAAGTTCGTACCCTCTCTAACAAAGTATGTACCCACTCTAACAAAGTCCGTACCCGCTTAAAAAAAATTCATACCCCCTCTAACAAAGTTCGTACCCTGTAACAAAGTTTGTACCCCGTCTCACAAAGTTTGTACCCCCTCTAACAAAGTTAGTAACCTTCCAAACAAAGTTTGTACCCTCTCTCACAAAGTTTGTACCCTCTCTAACTAAGTTCGTACCCTTTCTAACAAAGTTCATATCCTCTCTCACAAAGTTCGTACCCACTCTCACAAAGTTCGTACCCTCTCTAACAAAGTTTGTACCCTCTTTAACAAAGTTCGTACCCTCTCTAACAAAGTTCGTTTAACAAAGTTCATACCCTCTCTAACAAAGTTTATACCCTCTCTCACAAAGTTCATACCCTTTCTAACAAGGTTTGTACCTGATTCGTTCCCATTTGGTGTCTCAGCTGATTCACGTCCAGCTGGTGTTCCTTGATTGAGAGAGTAATCAACAAAATTTATAATCTATATCACCATGCATTAGGATTGCTTTAGCTAATATAGCATAGTGGCTCTAGGATCGTTCACTGGGAAGGGTTTTCAACTCACAACTGATACCAATTCATAGTTAAATTGGTGCCTTTTCATTTCAAGGTTAGCTTAAGAAAAAAACACAAACTTTGGTTGAAAAAGGTTTTGTTTCAAGCTAACTAAAAAGAAAGTAATGGAAATTACTTATGAAGAAAAGCATTCCTTGGAGGTTTAGGTTCGCAGGGGAGGCTCCTCATGCAAAAACAGAGTTCCGGTCACTTGGTTCATTTTCTCGCATTAGAGAATTAACATATAGACAATTCTCTAATTGGTGTTGTATAGATGCTACCCTTTAATGAATTTCAGCACTAATTCCCTCTCACTGATTCAACTTACAATGGCTTGTGCCTCTCACCTAACATTTGCCATTCAAGGTGATCATTAACCTTGGACTTCCCTTCTCAAGCTCACAAGAGATAACTAATGGATGTCTCTTTGGAGTCCAAAAGCTTACCAAGTGTTGGCAATTCTAGAAAATCCCACCTTCAAGTCACCTCCCAAAAGCTCGCAAGAGGTAAACTAGTGCATTTCCATGGACGGAGATCACTTGCCTTACCAAGTGTTGGCTCAGGTGAATTGAAGGTGTTTTAAGTTAACTAAAGACATAGAAATCATTAATGGGTCACACTTTCTCTTCATTAATGGCTGAAACAATAAAACTACCAATTCTTGCAGTTGGAACCTTCCCCGGCAACCTTAGCTCCAAGGAACTAAAAGCCTAGCCACTCATTCTATGAGGAAACTTCCTCAGAGCTTGTTTGACTAGTAAGAAAATACAATCAAAATGGGAAGGTAAGGTATAGAAAAGCCTTGAATTTTACTTCCTTCAAAAACTATACAAAGTTGTTTGAGAACAAGCTTTCGTCGTCCCTTCAATGGAAACTTACAAGCATTAAATATGGGTTTATTTACCCTTTGTTCTTACTTAAAGACTAAGGAATCCTATGATAGGTGGGTTATAAGGAGAGTTTGGGGATTTAGACATCAAATATCTAAAGCAAAAAATCTCAAGATGTCGGTCGCAAATATCGGGAAGCTTCAGGAGAATTTCGCAGCTGTGCAAAAGGGCTGCGAAATTTTGCAGCATAAAGGACACCATTTCGCAGCCGTGCTAAATTTGCCTCCAACTTGGAGTGATCGGCTTCCAATGGCTGTAACTCCTTCATTTAAACTTCGAATCATACACCGTTTGAAGCATTGAATTCTTGAATTCCTGAGCTTTGAAATGGTATATAGCATGTAGAAAATGGACTCCGGGAAGTGCTCCAAAAGTGCGAAAGAAGACTGCAATTGTTGTCCTCTGTTTTTCTTCAAGATTTCCTTCTCTCTGTTTTTCCTCCTTGTATGCTGTTGAACGACTTTGGCAAAGGGCTATGGAGCTCCAAAGGTTGGTTCTTCCTGAATTTGAGCTTCCAAAAGCTTTGCCATGGATTCCAAAAACTCTCCTCAATCTTGGATTGCTTTGGTGATCAAATTACTAACAAAAACACCAAAACTTACACACTTTGATTAGAAATGATTGCAAAGGTCCTTAATATGTTAATTGGGTTAAAAGGTAATAACTACTACTCAAAAGTGTTTAAAAGAGATAATTACAAGCTTACAAAATAGTACATTCGAGTAGTAATCAGTACCCTCTCTAACAAAGTTCGTACACCCTCTAACAAAGTTAATACCCTCTCTAACAAAGTTTGTACCCTCTCTAACAAATTCCGTACCCCTTCTCACAAAATTTGTATCATCTCTAACAAAGTTCGTACCCTTTTTAACAAAGTTTGCACCCTCTATTACAAAGTTTGTACCCTCTCTAACCAAGTTCGTGCACTCTCTAACAAAGTTCATACCCTCTCTAACAAAGTTTGTACCCACTCTAACAAAGTTTGTACACCCTCTAACAAAGCTCATACCCTATCTAACAAAGTTCATACCCTCTCTAACGAAGTTTGTACCCTCTATCACAAAGTTCGTACCCTCTCTAACAAAGTTTGTACCCTCTCTAACAAAGTTCGTACACTCTCTAGCAGAGTTCATACCCACTTTTAGAAATTTTGTACCCTCTCTAACAAATTTTGTACCCCCTTTCACAAATTTTGTACCCTCTCTCAAAAAATTTCGTACCCCTCCTCACAAAGTTTGTACCATCTTTCACAAAGTTTGTACCCTCTTCCACAAAGTTGGTACCATGTCTAACAAAGTTCGTACCCCCTCTAGCAAACTTCGTACCCTCTCTAACAAAATTCGTACCCACTCTAACAAAGTTCATACCCTCTCTAACAAAGTTTGTACCCTCTCTAAAAAAGTTCATACCCTTTCTAACAAAGTTCGTACCCTCCTTAACCAGGTTCGTACCCACTCTAACAAAGTTCGTACCCGCTTAAACAAATTTCATACCCTCTCTAACAAAGCTCGTACCTTCTCTACAAAAGTTCGTACCCCCTGTAACAAATATCACACCCTCTCTAACAAAGTTTGAATCCTCTCTAACAAAGTTTGTACCCTATCTAGCAAAGTTCGTACCCCCTCTGACAAAGTTTGTACCTTCAATAACAAAGTTCGTACCCTCTCTAACAAAGTTCGTACCCTCTCTCACAAAGTTCGTACCCGCTCTAACAAAGTTCATACCCTCTCTGACCAAGTTTGTACCCACTCAAACAAAGTCCGGACCCGCTTAAACAAAGTTCATACCCTCTCTAACAAAGTTCGTACCCTGTCACAAAGTTTGTACCCTGTCTCACAAAGTTTGTACTCCCTCTAACAAAGTCCGTAACCTTCTAAAAAAAGTTTGTACCCTCTCTAACAAAGTTCGTACCCTCTCTCAAAAAGTTTGTACCTCCTCTCACAAAGTTTGTACCCTCTATCACAAAGTTTGTACCCTCTCTAACAAAGTTCGTACCCCCTCTAACAAAGTTCGTACCAACTCTCACAAAGTTCATACCCTCTCTAACAAAGTTTGTACCCTCTCTCACAAAGTTCACACCCTTTCTAACAAGGTTTGTACCCTCTCTAATAAAGTTTGTACACCCTCTAACAAGGTTCATACCGTCTCATGCAAAGTTTGTACCCTCTCTAACAAATTTCGTACCCTCTCTCGCAAAATTTGTACCATCTCTAACAAAGTTTGTACCCTCTATTAAAAAGTTCATACCCTCTCTAACAAAGTTTGTACCCTCTCTAACCAAGTCCGTACACTCTCTAACAAAGTTCATACCCTCTCTAACAAAGTTTGTACCCTCTCTAACAAAGTTCATACCCTCTCTAACAAAGTTTATACCCTCTCTAACAAAGTTTGTACCATCTCTAACAAAGTTTGTACCCCCTCTCCCAAAGTTCGTACCCTTTATAACAAAATTTGTACCCTCTCTAACAAAGTTCGTACACTCACTAACAAAGTTCATACCATTTCTAACAAAGTTTGTACCCTCGCTAACAAATTTCGTACCCCCTCTCACAAAGTTTGTACCATCTTTAACAAAATTTGTACCCTCTCTAACGAAGTTTGTACCCTCTATCACAAAGTTCGTACCCTCTCTAACAAAGTTTGTACCCTCTCTAACAAAGTTCGTACACTCTCTAACAAAGTTCATACCCTCTCTTACAAAGTTTGTATCCTCTCTAACAAATTTTGTAGCCCTTTTCACAATGTTTGTACCCTCTTTCACAAAGTTCATACCCTCTCTAACAAAGTTTGTACCCTCTCTAACCAAGTCCGTACACTCTCTAACAAAGTTCATACCCTCTCTAACAAAGTTTGTACCCTCTCTAACAAAGTTCATACCCTCTCTAACAAAGTCTATACCCTCTCTAACAAAGTTCGAATCCTCTCTAACAAAGTTTGTACCCTATCTAGCAAAGTTCGTACCGCCTCTGACAAAGTTTGTACCTTCAATAACAAAGTTCGTACCCTCTCTCACAAAGTTCGTACCTGCTCTAACAAAGTTGATACCCTCTCTGACCAAGTTTGTACCAACTCAAACAAAGTCCGGACCCGCTTAAACAAAGTTCATACCCTCTCTAAAAAACTTCGTACCCTGTCACAAAGTTTGTACCCTGTCTCACAAAGTTTGTACTCCCTCTAACAAAGTCTATAACCTTCCAAAAAAAGTTTGTACCCTCTCTAACAAAGTTCGTACCCTCTCTCAAAAAGTTTGTACCTCCTCTCACAAAGTTTGTACCCTCTATAACAAAGTTTGTACCCTCTCTAACAAAGTTCGTACCCCCTCTAACAAAGTTCGTACCAACTCTAACAAAGTTTATACCCTCTCTAACAAAGTTTGTACCCTCTCTCACAAAGTTCATACCCTTTCTAACCAGGTTTGTACCCTCTCTAACAAAGTTTGTACACCCTCTAACAAGGTTCATACCGTCTCATGCAAAGTTTGTGCCCTCTCTAACAAATTTCGTACCCCCTCTCGCAAAATTTGTACCATCTCTAACAAAGTTTGTACCCTCTTTAACAAAGTTTGTACCCTCTATAAAAAAGTTCATACCCTCTCTAACAAAGTTTGTACCCTCTCTAACCAAGTTCGTACACTCTCTAACAAAGTTCATACCCTCTATAACAAAGTTCATACCCTCTTTAACAAAGTTTATACCCTCTCTAACAAAGTTTGTACCATCTCTAACAAAGTTTGTACCCCCTCTCCCAAAGTTCGTACCCTTTATAACAAAGTTTGTACCCTCTCTAACAAAGTTCGTACACTCACTAACAAAGTTAATACCCTTTCTAACAAAGTTTGTACCCTAGCTAACAAATTTCGTACCCCCTCTCACAAAGTTTGTACCATCTTTAACAAAATTTGTACCCTCTCTAACGAAGTTTGTACCCTCTATCACAAAGTTCATACCCTCTCTAACAAAGTTCGTACACTCTCTAACAAAGTTCGTACACTCTCTAACAAAGTTCATACCCTTTCTTACAAAGTTTGTATCCTCTCTAACAAATTTTTTACCCCCTCTCACAAATTTTGTACCCTCTCTCAGAAAATTTCGTACCCCTTCTCACAATGTTTGCACCATCTTTCACAAAATTGGTACCATGTCTAGTAAAGTTCGTACCCTCTCTAGCAAACTTCGTACCCTCTCTAACAAAGTTCGTACCCAGTCTAACAAAGTTCATACCCTCTCTAACAAAGTTTGTACCCTCTGTAAAAAAGTTCATACCCTTTCTAACAAAGTTTGTACCCTCTTTGACCAGGTTCGTACCAACTCTAACAAAGTTCGTACCCGCTTAAATAAAGTTCATACCCTCTCCAACAAAGCTCATAACTTCTCTACAAAAGTTCGTACCCCCTGTAACAAATATCGTACCCTGTCAACAAAGTTCGAATCCTTTCTAACAAAGTTTGTACCTTATCTAGCAAAGTTCGTACCCCTTTTGAAAAATTTCGTACCTTCAATAACAAAGTTCGTACACTCTCTAACAAAGTTCGTACCCTCTCTCACAAAGTTCGTACCCCCTCTAACAAAGTTCATACCCTCTCTAACCAAGTTTGTACCCACTCTAACAAAGTCCGGACCCGCTGAAACAAAGTTCATACACTCTCTAACAAAGTTTGTACCCTGTCACAAAGTTTATACCCTGTCTCAGAAAGTTTGTACCCCTTCTAACAAAGTCCGTAACCTTCCAAAAAAAGTTTGTACCTTCTCTAACAAAGTTCATACCCTCTCTCAAAAAGTTTGTACCCCCTCTCACAAAGTTTGTACCCTTTATCACAAAGTTCGTACCCTCTCTAACAAAGTTCGTACACTCTCTAACAAAGTTCATACCCTTTCTTACAAAGTTTGTATCCTCTCTAACAAATTTTTTACCCCCTCTCACAAATTTTGTACCCTCTCTCAGAAAATTTCGTACCCCTTCTCACAATGTTTGTACCATCTTTCACAAAATTGGTACCATGTCTAGTAAAGTTTGTACCCTCTCTAGCAAACTTCGTACCCTCTCTAACAAAGTTCGTACCCAGTCTAACAAAGTTCATACCCTCTCTAACAAAGTTTGTACCCTCTGTAAAAAAGTTCATACCCTTTCTAACAAAGTTTGTACCCTCTTTGACCAGGTTCGTACCAACTCTAACAAAGTTCGTACCCGCTTAAATAAAGTTCATACCCTCTCCAACAAAGCTCATAACTTCTCTACAAAAGTTCGTACCCCCTGTAACAAATATCGTACCCTCTCAACAAAGTTCGAATCCTTTCTAACAAAGTTTGTACCCTATCTAGCAAAGTTCGTACCCCCTTTGAAGAATTTCGTACCTTCAATAACAAAGTTCGTACACTCTCTAACAAAGTTCGTACCCTCTCTGACAAAGTTCGTACCCCCTCTAACAAAGTTCATACCCTCTCTAACCAAGTTTGTACCCACTCTAACAAAGTCCGGACCCGCTGAAACAAAGTTCATACACTCTCTAACAAAGTTTGTACCTTGTCACAAAGTTTGTACCCTGTCTCACAAAGTTTGTACCCCTTCTAACAAAGTCCGTAACCTTCCAAAAAAAGTTTGTACCTTCTCTAACAAAGTTCATACCCTCTCTCAAAAAGTTTGTACCCCCTCTCACAAAGTTTGTACCCTCTATAACAAAGTTTGTACCCTCTCTAACAAAGTTCATACCCCCTCTAAAAAAGTTTGTACCCACTCTAACAAAGTTCATACCCTCTATAACAAAGTTTGTACCCTCTCTCACAAAGTTCATACCCTTTCTAACAAAGTTTGTACCCTCTCTAACAAAGTTCGTACACCCTTTAACAAAATTCATACCTGATTACTACTGAAAAAGTGTTATTTCCTGGCTTGTAATTAACTCTTTTAAGCACTTTTGAGTAGTAGTTATTACCTTTTAACTCAATTGGCATGTTAAAGACCCTTGCAATCGTTTCTAATCAAATTGTGTTAAGTTTTGGTGTTTTTGATAGCTTTTTGATCACCAAAGCAATCCAAGAATGAGGGAGATCTGTAATTAAGTTCATGGCAATGTAATTGAAAGCTCAAATTCATGAAGAACCAAGCTTTGGAGCTTCATAACCCTTTGCCAAAGTCGTTCAAAGTATGCAAGCAAGAAAAAACAGAGAGAAGGAAATCATGAAGAAAAACAGGGGACAGTAGCTGCAGTCTTCTTTCGTACTTTTGGAGCACTTCCCGGAGTCCATTTTCTACATGTTATATACCATTTCAAAGCTCAGGAAGTCAAGAGTCCAATGCTTCAAACTCTGTGCAAATTAGGGCTGAAATGAGGAAGTTATGGTCGTTGGAAGTCAACTGCGCCAAAGCTGAAAGGCAATTTCGCAGCTGCGAAATTGGCTGCGAAATCAGCCTTTTCGTGCGAAATGGAGATTTTCAGCCTGCGAAATTTCGCAGCCCATGTGCATGCTGCGAAATCCACCTGAGTGCTTCCAGATATTTACGCACTGACCTTTTTAGATTTTTTTCTTCAGATATTTGTTGTTTAAATCCCCATTTTCTCCTTGTAATCCACCAATCATAGAATTCCTTAGTTAGGAAGTAAGAAGAAAGGGTGAATAACCTCTTATAAATATGAATTGTAATTTTTCTTTTACAATCATCTCGGGAGCCTGTTCTCAGAGACCAACTTTTTGTATAGTTTTGAAGGAAGCAATACACAGAGCTTTGCTCTACCTTACCGTCCCATTTTGATTGTATTTTTCTTACTAGCCAAACAATCTCTAGGGATGGTTCCTCATAGAATGAGTGGCTAGGCTTTTTGTCTCTTGGAGTTGAGGTAGCCGGGTGAGGTGCCGAATGCAAAAATTGGAAGTTTTGTTGTTTCAGCTTTTAATGAAAAAAAAGTGTGACCCGTTTATGGTTTTTATGTTTTTAGTTAACTTAAAACGTCTTTGAATCACCTGGGCCAACACTGGGTAAGGCAAGTGGACTCCGTCCATTGAGTTTCACTAGTTTATCTCTTGCGAGCCTCTGGGAGGTGATTCAAAGGTAGGATTTTCTAGACCAGCCAACACTTAGTAAGCTTTTGGACTCCAAGGAGACATCCATTAGTTATCTCTTGCGAGCTTTTGAAGGATAATCCAAGGTTAAAGATCACCTTGAATGGAAAATGCTAGGTGAGAGGTACGAGCCATTGCAAGGTGTATCAGTGAGAGGAATTTAGTGTTTGGAACCATTTATGGTAAGCATCTGTACCACATTGGTTCGGGAAATAACTATATGTTAAATTCCGAATGCGAGGAAAAGATCCAAGTGACCGGAACTCTCTTTTTGTAGTTGGAACCTGAGCCCAGTGATCCAAAAACTCCAAGAAACATCTTTCTTTCTAAGTTAAATTCAGTTGCTATTTTTGCTTAGCTTAAAAACAATCCTTTTCCAACCAAAGATTATGTTTTCATTTAAAGCTAACCTTGAAATGAAAAAGCACCAAGTCAGCTTTGATTTGATGTCAGTTGTAATTGGAAAACCCTTCCCAGTGAACAATCCTAGAGTCACTATGCTATACTAGTTGAGACTATCCTAGTACATGGCGCAATAGGTTATAAATTTTTTTCATTACTGCTATCTGAGGACCGCAATCAAGGTACACCACTCGATTGAACATCAATCAACAGGGCATACACCAGCTAGGCATGAAATCAATACCCTCTCTAACAAAGTGTGTACCCTCTCTAACAAATTTCGTACCCCCTCTCACAAAATCTGTACCATCTCTAACAAAGTTCGTACCCTCTTTAACAAAGTTTGTACCCTCTATTACAAAGTTCATACCCTCTCTAACAAAGTTTGTATCCTCCCTAACAAAGTTTGTATCCTCCCTAACCAAGTTCGTACAATCTCTAACAAAGTTCATACCCTCTTTAACAAAGTTTGCACCCTCTTTAACAAATTTTGTACACCCTTTAACAAAGTTCATACCCTTTCTAACAAAGTTTGTACCATCTCTAACAAAATTTGTACACCCTTTAACAAAGTTCATACCCTTTCTAACAAAGTTTGTACCATCTCTAACAAAATTTGTACCCCCTCTCCCAAAGTTCGTACCCTCTATAACAAAGTTTGTACCGTCTCTAACCAAGTTCGTACACTCCCTAACAAAGTTCATACCCTCTCTAACAAAGTTTGTACCCTCTCTAATACAGTTCATACACCCTCTAACAAAGTTCATACCCTCTCTAACAAAGTTTGTATCCCCTCTCCTAAAGTTTGTACCCTCTATAACAAAGTTTGTACCCTCTCTAACAAAGTTCGTACACTCTCTAACAAAGTTCATACCCTCTCTTACAAAGTTTGTACCCTCTCTAACAAATTTGTACCCCCTCTCACAAATTTTGTACCCTCTCTAAGAAAATTTCGTACCCCTTCTCACAAAGTTTGTACCATCTCTCACAAAGTTTGTACCCTCTTTCACAAAGTTGCTACCATGTCTAACAAAGTTCGTACCCTCTCTAGCAAACTTCGTACCCTCACTAACAAAGTTTGTACCCAGTCTAACAAAGTTCATACCCTCTCTAACAAAGTTTGTACCCTCTCTAAAAAAGTTCATACCCTTTCTAACAAAGTTCGTACCCTCTTTAACCAAGTTCGCACCCACTCTAACAAAGTTCGTACCCGCTTAAACAAAGTTCATACCCTCTCTAATAAAGTTCGTACCCCCTGTAACAAAGTTCATACCCTCTCTAACAAAGTTTGAATCCTCTCTAATAAAGTTTGTACCCTCTCTAACAAAGTTCATACCCCTTCTAACAAAGTTCGTACCTTCAATAACAAAGTTCGTACCCCCTCTCACAAAGTTCGTACCCCCTCTAACAAAGTTCATACCCTCTTTAACCAAGTTCATACCCACTCTAACAAAGTTCGGACCCGCTTAAACAAAGTTAATACCCTCACTAACAAAGTTCGTACACTGTCACAAACTTTGTACCCTGTTTCACAAAGTTTCTACCCCCTATAACAAAGTCCGTAACCTTCCAAAAAAAGTTTGTACCCTCTCTAACAAAGTTTGTACCCTCTTTAACAAAGTTCGTACCCCCTCTAACAAAGTTTGTACCCACTCTAACAAAGTTCAAACCCTCTCTAACAAAGTTTGTACCCTCTCTCACAAAGTTCATACCCTTTCTAACAAAGTTTGTACCCTCTCTAACAAAGTTTGTACACCCTCTCTAACAAAGTTCATTCCCTCTCTAACAAAGTTTGTACCCTCTCTCATAAAGTTCATACCCTTTCTAACAAAGTTTGTACCCTCTCTAACAAAGTTTGTACACCCTCTCTAACAAAGTTCATACCCTCTCTAACAAAGTTTGTACCCTCTCTAACAAATTTCGTACCCCCTCTCACAAAGTTTGTACCATCTCTAACAAAATTTGTACCCTCTCTAACAAAGTTTGTACCCTCTATCACAAAGTTCGTACCCTCTCTAACAAAGTTTGTACCCTCTCTAATAAAGTTCGTACACTCTCTAACAAAGTTCATACCCTCTCTAACAAAGTTTGTACCCTCTCTAACAAATTTTGTACCCTCTCTAAGAAAATTTCGTACCCCCTCTCACAAAGTTTCTACCCCCTTTCATAAAGTTGGTACCATTTCTAACAAAGTTCGTACCCTCTCTAGCAAAACTTCGTACCCTCTCTAACAAAGTTCATACCCTCTCTCAAAAAGTTCGTACACCCTCTAACAAAGTTCATACCCTCTCTAACCAAGTTCGTACCCACTCTAATAAAGTTCGTACCCACTTAAACAAAGTTCATACCCTCTTTAACAAAGTTCGTACCTTCTCTAAAAAAGTTCGTACCCCCAGTAACAAAGTTCGTACCCTCTCTAACAAAGTTCATACCCTCTTTAACAAAGTTCGTACCTTCTCTAAAAAAGTTCGTACCCCCAGTAACAAAGTTCGTACCCTCTCTAACAAAGTTCATATCCTCTCTAACAAAGTTTGTACCCTCTTTAACAAAGTTTGTACCTGATTACTACCCAAAAAGTGTTATTTTGCACCTTTAATTCATTATGTTTTAAGCACTTTTGTGTAGTAGTTCTCCATTTTTGTTCCAATTGGCATGTTAAGGACCTAGCAATGACTCCTAATCATATTTGTGACTAGTTTTAGTGTTTTGACAGCTTTTTGGATCATTAAGGCAAGCCAAGTAAAGGAGAGAAGCAAAGAGGAAAACAGAGTGAAGAAAACAGAGGACAGCAGCTGCAGTCTTCCTTCACACTTTTGGAGCACTTCCCGAAGTCTATTTTCTGGATGCTGTATACCGTTGGAAAGCTCTGGAAGTCAAGAATCCAACTGTTCAAACCGTGTACAATTTGGAGCTGAAATGAGGAAGATATAGCCTTCGGAAGACAACTATGTCAAGCTGAGAGACAATTTCGCACTAGCTCATTCAAGTGCGAATTTCGCACCAGCCCATGCAAGTGCGAATTTCGCACCAGCCCATGCGACTTTGGTGCGAAATCTCCTCTGTTCTGCCTACTCCACATGAGATCTTTTCTTCTGTATTTTTTTGATGTAAATTCCTTTCTTATCCCTGTAATTAGCCAATCACAAGCTTTGCTTTGTAAAGACTATAAGAGGGGTGGAAATCATCTCTCGAAAACATGTATGTATATTTTACACTTAGAAAAATATTCCTCGGGAGAAAATACAGAGCTCTCTTTGCTTTCCTTTTCTCTTTTCTATTTTTCTTTTTCTTGGAAGCCAAACAACCTCTGAGGATGTTTTCCTAGAGGATGAGAGGCTAAACCTTTGGTTTTTTTTTGGAGTGAAGGAAGCTAGGTGAAAAGTCCAAATGCAAAAGTGGAAAACTCTCGTGCCTTAAATACAGGTAGTTGGAGTTCATCAATGGCTTTTAAACCTAAAGTTTTGCTTTAAATCCCTTAGAATCACTTTGAATGGCCAATACATGATAAGCTTTTAGGTCTCTGTGGATACTTATTGCTAGATCCACATAAGACCATTAGTTATCATGTACGAGCCATTGGAAAGTGGCTCAAGGTGAAGACCCATAGTGTATAAAGCCATTAATGAAACTTGACTACCATTTCTATTGACTTTTTATGGATTAAATCTTCATTGTTAAACCTATACCGGTTCGGGAAACAACCATCCTTTATGTTGTTTTCCCCAATACGAGGAGAAAAATCCGGAATTTCCCACTTTGCATTCCGAACTTGATCCTAGCAACCTTTGGCTCTGAGAGACTTTCTTTCTTCCATTTTTTACCTAGTTCTATGTTAGTTTAGTTTCAAACACCACTTTCAAAACAAATTTTATTTTCTTTTAAACTTTAAGTTTTTGACAAAGGAAATCATTAGATTCAATCTCTAATCTTGAGTCTATCACTGGTAGAGTGAAAACCCATCCCAGAGTTCGACCCTAGAGCTGCTATATTATAGTAGCTTTGCTACGCTAGTATGAGGTAATAGGTTTTATAAATATTTTTGATTAAAATACCCGACTGGGCTTCCACGAATCAGTACCCCCTCTAACAAAGTTAGTACCCTCAATAAAAAAGTTCGTACCCTCTCAAACCAAGTTCGTACCCACTCAAACAAAGTCCGTACCCGCTTAAACAAAGTTCATACCCTCTCTAACAAAGTTCGTACACTGTCACAAAGTTGGTACCCCCCCTAACAAAGTTCGTAACCTTTCAAACAAAGTTTGTACCCTCTCTCACAAAGTTCGTACCCTCTTTAACTAAGTTCGTACCCTCTCTAACAAAGTTTGTACCCTCTCTAACAAAGTTCGTACCCCCTCTAACAAAGTTCGTACCCACTCTAACAAAGTTCATACCCTCCCTAACAAAGTTTGTACCCTCTCTAACAAAGTTCATACCCTCTCTTAAAAAGTTCGTACCCCCTCTAACAAAGTTCATACCCTCTCTAACCAAGTTCGTACCCACTCTAATAAAGTTCATACCGGCTTAAACAAAGTTCATACCCTCTCTAACAAAGTTCGTACCATCTCTAAAAAAGTTCATACCCTCTCTAACAAAGTTCATACCCTCTCTAACAAAGTTTGTACCATCTCTAACAAAATTTGTATCCCCTCTCCCAAAGTTCGTACCCTCTATAACAAAGTTTGAACCCTCTCTAATAAAGTTATTACCCTCTCTAACAAAGTTTGTATCCCCTCTCATAAAATTTGTACCATCTCAAATAAAGTTCATACCCTCTTTAACAAAGTTTGTACCTTCTATCACAAAGTTCATACCCTTTCTAACAAAGTTTGTATCCTTTCTAACCAAGTTCGTACACTCTCTAACAAAGTTTATACCCTTTCTAACAAAGTTTGGACCCTCTCTAAGAAATTTCATACACCCTCTAACAAAGTTCATACCCTCTCTAACAAAGTTTGTACCATCTCTACAAAAGTTCGTACCCTCTCTAACAAAGTTCATACCCTCTCTAACAAAGTTTGCACTCTCTCTAACAAATTTCGTACACCCTCTAACAAAGTTCATACCCTCTCTAACAAAGTTTGTACCATCTCTACAAAAGTTCGTACCCCCTGTAACAAAGTTCGTATCCTCTCTAACAAAGTTCGTACACTCTCTAATAAAGTTATTACCCTCTCTAACAAAGTTTGTATCCCCTCTCACAAAAATTGTACCATCTCTAAGAAAGTTCGTACCCTCTTTAACAAAGTTTGTATCTTCTGTCACAAAGTTCATACATTTTCTAACAAAGTTTGTACCCTGTCTAACCAAGTTCGTAAACTCTCTAACAAAGTTTATACCCTCTCTAAGAAAGTTTGCACCCTCTCTAATAAATTTCGTACACCCTTTAACAAAGTTCATACCCTTTATAACAAAGTTTGTACCCTGATTCATGCCCAATTGGTGTCTCAGCTAATTCACGTCCAGCTGGTGTTCCTTGATTGAGGGAGTAATCAACAAAAACTATAACCTATATCACCATGCATTGGGATAGCTTTAGCTAATATAGCATAGTGGCTCTAGGATCGTTCACTGGGAAGGGTTTTCAACTCACAACTGATACCAATTCATAGTTAATTTGATGTTTTTTCATTTCAAGGTTAGCTTAAGAAGAAAACGCAAACTTTGGTTGAAAAAGGTTTATTTTCAAGCTAACTGAAAAGAAAGTAATGGAAATTACTTATGGAGAAAAACATTCCTTGGAGGTTTAGGTTCACAGGGGAGGTTCCTCATGCATAAAACAGAGCTCCGGTCACTTGGTTCCTTTCCTCGCATTAGAGAATTAACATATAGTTAATCCTCTAACCGGTGTTGTACAGATGCTACCCTTTAATGGATTTCAACACTAAATCCTTCTCACTGATGCAACTTGGAATGGCTCGTGCCTCTCACCTAGCATTTACCATTCAAGGTGATCATTAACCTTGGACTTCCCTTCTCAAGCTCGCAAGAGATAACTAATGGATGTCTCCTTGGAGTCCAAAAGCTTACCAAGTGTTGGCAATTCAAGAAAATCCCACCTTCAAGTCACCTCCCAAAAGCTCGCAAGAGGTAAACTAGTGCATCTCCATGGACGGAGACCACTTGCCTTACCAAGTGTTGGCTCAGGTGAATTGCAAGGTGTTTTAACTTAACTAAAAACATAGAAATCATTAATGGGTGGCACTTACTCTTCATTAATGGTTGAAACCACAAAACTACCTATTCTTGCAGTTGGAACCATCCCCGGCAACCTTAGCTCCAAGGAAATAAAAGCTTAGCCACTCATTCTCTGAGGAAACTTCCTCAGAGCTTGTTTGGCTAGAAAGAAAATACAATAGAAAATGGGAAGGTAAGGTATAGAAAAGCCCTGAATTCTACTTCCTTCCAAAACTATACAAAAGCTGTCTGAGAACAAGCTTCCGTCTTTTGTTCAATGGAAACTTACCAGCATATATATGGGGTTATTCACCCTTTTGTTCTTACTTAAAGACTAAGGAATCCTATGATAGGTGAGTTACAAGGAGAGTTTGGGGATTTAGACATCAAATATCTAAAGCAAAAAATCTCAAGATGTCGATCGCAAATATCGGGAAGCTTCAGGAGGAATTTCGCAGCTGTCCAAAAAGGCTGCAAAATTTCGCAGCAAAAGGACACCATTTCGCAGCCGTGCAAGATTTTCCTTCAGCTTGGAGTGATCGACTTCCAATGGCTGTAACTCCTTCATTTCAACTCCAAATCACACACCGTTTGAAGCATTGGATTCTTGACTTCCTGAGCTTTGAAATGGAATATAGCATGTAGAAAATGGACTCCGGGAAGTGCTCCAAAAGTGCGCAAGAAGACTGCAGCTGCTGTCCTCTGTTTTGCTTCATGGCAGATTTCTCTTTGCTTCCCCTCCTTGCATTCCGGATTTGCTTATGGAAAAGGACTTTAAAGCTTCAAGGCTTTGGTTCTTCATGTTTCTGAGCTTTCCAAAAGCTTTGCCATGGATTCCAAAGAACTCTCCTCAATCTTGGATTACTTTGGTGATCAAATAGCTAGCAAAACACCAAAAACTTACACACTTTGATTAGAATTGATTGCAAGGGTCCTTAATATGTTAATTGGGTTAAAAGGTAATAACTACTACTCAAAAGTGTTTAAAAGAGTTAATTACAAGCTTACAAAATAGAACTTTTGCGTAGCAATCACTCCCCCCTCTCCCAAAGTTCGTACCCTCTATAACAAAGTTTGTACCCTCTCTAAAAAAGTTCGTACACTCTCTAAGAAAAGTTCATACTAACAAAGTTTGTACCATCTCTAACAAAGTTCGTACACCCTCTAACAAAGTTTATACCCTCTATAAAAAAGTTCATACCCTCTCTAACAAAGTTTGTACCATCTCTAAGAAAGTTTGTACCCTCTCTAACAAAGTTCATACCCTCTCTAACAAAGTTCATACCCTCCCTAACAAAGTTTGTACCCCCTCTCCCAAGGTTTGTACCGTCTCTAACAAAGTTTGTACCCCCTCTCCCAAGGTTCGTACCGTCTATATCAAAGTTTGTACCCTCTCTAATAAAGTTCGTACACTCTCTAACAAACTTCATACCCTCTCTAACAAAGTTTGTACCCTCTCTAACAAAGTTCGTACACCCTCCAACAAAGTTTATACCCTCTATAACAAAGTTCATACCCTCTCTAACAAAGTTTGTACCCTCTCTAACCAAGTTCGTACACTCTAAAAAAGTTCATACCCTCTCTAACAAAGTTTACACCCTCCCTAACAAATTTCGTACACCCTCTAACTAAGTTCATACCCTCTCTAACAAAGTTTCTACCATCTCTACAAAAGTTCGTACCCCCTGTAACAAAGTTCGTACCCTCTCTAACAAAGTTCATACCCTCTCTAACAAAGTTTGCACCCTCTCTAACAAATTTCTTACACCCTCTAACAAAGTTCATACCATCTCTAACAAAGTTTGTACCATCTCTACAAAAGTTCGTACCCCGTGTAACAAAGTTCGTATCCTCTCTATCAAAGTTCATACACTCTCTAATAAAGTTATTACCCTCTCTAACAAAGTTTGTATCCCCTCTCACAAAAATTGTACCATCTCTAAGAAAGTTCGTACCCTCTTTAACAAAGTTTGTATCTTCTGTCACAAACTTCATACCTTTTCTAACAAAGTTTGTACCCTATCTAACCAAGTTCGTAAACTCTCTAAAAAAGTTTATACCCTCCCTAAGAAAGTTTGCACCCTCTCTAATAAATTTCGAACACCCTCTAACAAAGTTCATACCCTCTATAACAAAGTTTGTACTATCTCTAACAAAGTTTGTACCCCCTCTCCCAAAGTTCGTACCCTCTATAAAAAAGTTTGTACCATCTCTAAAAAAGTTCGTACACTCTCTAATAAAGTTCATACCCTCTCTAACAAAGTTTGTACCCTCTCTAACAAAGTTTGTACACCCTCTAACAAAGTTTATACCCTCTATAACAAAGTTCATACCCTTTCTAAAAAAGTTTGTACCATCTCTAAGAAAGTTTGTACCCTCTCTAACAAAGTACGTACACCCTGTAACAAAGTTCATACCCTCTCTAACAAAGTTCATACCCTCCCTAACAAAGTTTGTACCCCCTCCCCCAAGGTTTGTACCGTGTCTAACAAAGTTTGTACCCCCTCTCCCAAGGTTCGTACAGTCTATATCAAAGTTTGTACCCTCTCTAACAAAGTTCATACCCTCCCTAACAAAGTTTGAACCCCCTCTCCCAAGGTTTGTACCGTCTCTAACAAAGTTTGTACCCCCTCTCCCAAGGTTCGTACCGTCTATATCAAAGTTTGTGCTCTCTCTAATAAAGTTCGTACACTCTCTAAGAAACTTCATACCCTCTCTAACAAAGTTCGAACACCCTCCAACAAAGTTTATACCCTCTATAACAAAGTTCATACCCTCTCTAACAAAGTTTGTACCCTCTCTAACCAAGTTCGTACCCTCTCTAACCAAGTTCGTACACTCTCTAACAATGTTCATACCCTCTCTAACAAAGTTTGCACCCTCCCTAACAAATTTTGTACACCCTCTAACAAAGTTCATACCCTCTCTAACAAAGTTTGTACCATCTCTACAAAAGTTCGTACCCCCTGTAACAAAGTACGTACCCTCTCTAACAAAGTTCATCCCTCTCTAACAAAGTTTTCACCCTCTCTAACAAATTTCGTACACCCTCTAACAAAGTTCATACCCTCTCTAACAAAGTTTGTACCATCTCTACAAAAGTTCGTATCCCATGTAACAAAGTTCGTATCCTCTCTATCAAAGTTCATACACTCTTTAATAAAGTTATTACCCTCTCTAACAAAGTTTGTATCCCCTCTCACAAAAATTGTACCATCTCTAAAAAAGTTCATACCCTCTTTAACAAAGTTTGTATCTTCTGTCACAAAGTTCATACCTTTTCTAACAAAGTTTGTACCCTGTCTAACCAAGTTCGTAAACTCTCTAACAAAGTTTATACCCTCTCTAAGAAAGTTTGCACCCTCTCTAATAAATTTCGTACACCCTCTAATAAAGTTCATACCCTCTATAACAAAGTTTGTACTATCTCTAACAAAGTTTGTACCCCCTCTCCCAAAGTTCGTATCCTCTATACCAAAGTTTGTACCCTCTCTAAAAAAGTTCGTACACTCTCTAAAAAAGTTCATACCCTCTCTAAGAAAGTTTGTACCCTCTCTAACAAAGTTTGTACACCCTCTAACAAAGTTTATACCCTCTATAACAAAGTTCATACCCTCTCTAACAAAGTTTGTACCATCTATAAGAAAGTTTGTTCCCTCTCTAACAAAGTTCATACCCTCTCTAACAAAGTTTGTACCCTCTCTAACAAAGTTCGTACACCCTCTAACAAAGTATATACCCTCTATAACAAAGTTCATACCCTCTTTAACAAAGTTTGTACCATCTCTAACAAAGTTTGTACCCCCTCTCCCAAGGTTCGTACCGTCTATAACAAAGTTTGTACCCTCTCTAGCAAAGTTCATACACTCTCTAACAAAGTTCATACACTCTCTAACAAAGTTCATGCCCTCTCTAACAAAGTTTGTACCCTCTCTAACAAATTTCGTACACCCTCTAAAAAAGTTCATACCCTCTCTAACAAAGTTTGTACACCCTCTAACAAAGTTTATACCCTCTATAACAAAGTTCATACCCTCTCTAACAAAGTTTGTACCATCTCTAAGAAAGTTTGTACCCTCTCTAACAAAGCACGTACACCCTGTAACAAAGTTCATACCCTCTCTAACAAAGTTCATACCCTCCCTAACAAAGTTTGTACCCCCTCTCCCAAGGTTTGTACCGTCTCTAACAAAGTTTGTACCCCCTCTCCCAAGGTTCGTACCGTCTATATCAAAGTTTGCACCCTCTTTAACAAAGTACATACACCCTTTAACAAAGTTCATACCCTCTCTAACAAAGTTCATATCCTCCCTAAAAAAGTTTGAACCCCCTCTCCCAAGGTTTGTACCGTCTCTAACAAAGTTTGTACCCCCTCTCCCAAGGTTCGTACCGTCTATATCAAAGTTTGTACCCTCTCTAATAAAGTTCGTACACTCTCTAACAAAGTTCATACCCTCTCTAACAAAGTTTGTACCCTCTCTAACAAATTTCGTACACCCTCTAAAAAAGTTCATACCCTCTCTAACAAAGTTTGTACACCCTCTAACAAAGTTTATACCCTCTATAACAAAGTTCATACCCTCTCTAACAAAGTTTGTACCCTCTCTAACCAAGTACGTACACTCTCTAACAAAGTTCATACCCTCTCTAACAAAGTTTGCACCCTCCTTAACAAATTTCGTACACCCTTTAACAAAGTTCATACCCTCTCTAACAAAGTTTGCATCATCTCTACAAAATTTTGTACCCCCTGTAACAAAGTTCGTACCCTCTCTAACACAGTTCATACCCTATCTAACAAAGTTTGCACCCTCTGTAACAAATTTCGCACACCCTCTAACAAAGTTCATACCCTCTCTCACAAAGTTTGTACCATCTCTACAAAAGTTCGTACCCCGAGTAATAAAGTTCGTATCCTCTCTATCAAAGTTCGTACACTCTCTAATAAAGTTATTACCCTCTCTAACAAAGTTCATACCCTCCCTAACAAAGTTTGAACCCCCTCTCCCAAGGTTTCTACCGTCTCTAACAAAGTTTGTACACCCTCTCCCAAGGTTCGTACCGTCTATATCAAAGTTTGTACCCTCTCTAATAAAGTTCGTACACTCTCTAACAAACTTCATACCCTCTCTAACAAAGTTTGTACCCTCTCTAACACAGTTCGTACACCCTCCAACAAAGTTTATACCCTCTATAACAAAGTTCATACCCTCTCTAACAAAGTTTGTACCCTCTCTAACCAAGTATGTACACTCTCTAACAAAGTTCATACCCTCTCTAACAAAGTTCATACCCTCTCTAACAAAAGTTTGCACCCTCCCTAACAAATTTTGTAGACCCTCTAACAAAGTTCATACCCTCTCAAACAAAGTTTGCACCCTCTCTAACAAATTTCGTACACCCTCTAACAAAGTTCATACCCTCTCTAACAAAGTTTGTACCATCTCTATAAAAGTTCGTATCCCGTGTAACAAAGTTCGTATCCTCTCTATCAAAGTTCATACACTCTCTAATAAAGTTATTACCCTCTCTAACAAAGTTTGTATCCCCTCTAACAAAAATTGTACCATCTCTAAAAAAGTTCGTACCCTCTTTAACAAAGTTTGTATCTTCTGTCACAAAGTTCATACCTTTTCTAACAAAGTTTGTACCCTATCTAACCAAGTTCGTAAACTCTCTAACAAAGTTTATACCCTCTCTAAGAAAGTTTGCACCCTCTCTAATAAATTTCGTACACCCTCTAACAAATTTCATACCCTCTATAACAAAGTTTGTACTATCTCTAACAAAGTTTGTACCCCCTCTCCCAAAGTTCGTACCCTCTATACCAAAATTTGTACCCTCTCTAAAAAAGTTCGTACACTCTCTAACAAAGTTCATACCCTCTCTAACAAAGTTTGTACCCTCTCTAACAAAGTTTGTACACCCTCTAACAAAGTTTATACCCTCTATAACAAAGTTCATACCCTCTTTAACAAAGTTTGTACCATCTCTAGCAAAGTTTGTACCCCCTCTCCCAAGGTTCGTACCGTCTATAACAAAGTTTGTATCCTCTCTAGCAAAGTTCATACACTCTCTAACAAAGTTCATACACTCTCTAACAAAGTTCATGCCCTCTCTAACAAAGTTTATACCCTCTCTAACAAATTTCGTACACCCTCTAAAAAAGTTCATACCCTCTCCAACAAAGTTTGTACCATCTCTAACAAAGTTCATACCCTCTCTAACAAAGTTTGTACCCTCTCTAACAAAGTTCGTACACCCCCTAACAAAGTTTATACCCTCTATAACAGAGTTCATACCCTCTATAACAAAGTTTGTACCATCTCTAACAAAGATTGTACCCCCCTCCCAAGGTTCGTACCGTCTATCACAAAGTTTGTACCCTCTCTAGCAAAGTTCATACACTCTTTAACAAAGTTCATACACTCTCTAACAAAGTTCATGCCCTCTCTAACAAAGTTTGTACCCTCTCTAACAAATTTCGTACACCCTCTAAAAAAGTTCATACCCTCTCTAACAAAGTTTGTACACCCTCTAACAAAGTTTATACCCTCTATAACAAAGTTCATACCCTCTCTAACAAAGTTTGTACCATCTCTAAGAAAGTTTGTACCCTCTCTAACAAAGCACGTACACCCTGTAACAAAGTTCATACCCTCTCTAACAAAGTTCATACCTTCCCTAACAAAGTTTGTACCCCCTCTCTAACAAAGTTCGTACACCCTCCAACAAAGTTTATACCCTCTATAACAAAGTTCATACCCTCTCTAACAAAGTTTGTACCCTCTCTAACAAAGATCGTACACCCTCCAACAAAGTTTATACCCTCTATAACAAAGTTCATACCCTCTCTAACAAAGTTTGTACCCTCTCTAACCAAGTTCGTACACTCTCTAACAAAGTTCATACCCTCTCTAACAAAGTTTACACCCTCCCTAACAAATTTCGTACACCCTCTAACTAAGTTCATACCCTCTCTAACAAAGTTTGTACCCTCTCTAACCAAGTTCGTACACTCTCTAACAAAGTTCATACCCTCTCTAACAAAGTTTACACCCTCCATAACAAATTTCGTACACCCTCTAACTAAGTTCATACCCTCTCTAACAAAGTTTGTACAATCTGTACAAAAGTTCGTACCCCCTGTAACAAAGTTCGTACCCTCTCTAACAAAGTTCATACCCTCTCTAACAAAGTTTGCACCCTCTCTAACAAATTTCGTACACCCTTTAACAAAGTTCATACCCTCTCTAACAAAGTTTGTACCATCTCTACAAAAGTTCGTACCCCGTGTAACAAAGTTCGTATCCTCTCTATCAAAGTTCGTACACTCTCTAATAAAGTTATTACCCTCTCTAACAAAGTTTGTATCCCCTCTCACAAAAATTGTACCATCTCTAAGAAAGTTCGTACCCTCTTTAACAAAGTTTGTATCTTCTGTCACAAAGTTCATACCTTTTCTAACAAAGTTTGTACCCTGTCTAACCAAGTTCGTAAACTCTCTAAAAAAGTTTATACCCTCTCTAAGAAAGTTTGCACCCTCTCTAATAAATTTCGTACACCCTCTAACAAAGTTCATACCCTCTATAACAAAGTTTGTACTACCTCTAACAAAGTTTGTACCCCCTCTCCAAAAGTTCGTACCCTCTATAACAAAGTTTGTACCCTCTCAAAAAAAGTTTGTACACTCTCTAACAAAGTTCATACCCTCTCTAACAAAGTTTGTACCCTCTCTAACAAAGTTTGTACACCCTCTATAACAACGTTCATATCCTCTCTAACAAAGTTTGTACCATCTCTAGAAAGTTTGTACCATCTCTAACAAAGTACGTACACCCTGTAACAAAGTTCATACCCTCTCTAACAAAGTTTGTACCCTCTCTAACAAAGTTCGTACACCCTCTAACAAAGTTTATACCCTCTATAACAAAGTTCATACCCTCTCTAACAAAGTTTGTACCATCTCTAACAAAGTTTGTACCCCCTCTCCCAAGGTTCGTACCGTCTATAACAAAGTTTGTACCCTCTCTAACAAAGTTCATACACTCTCTAACAAAGTTCATGCCCTCTCTAACAAAGTTTGTACCCTCTCTAACAAATTTCGTACACCCTCTAAAAAAGTTCATACCCTCTCTAACAAAGTTCATACCCTCTGTAACAAAGTTTATACTATCTCCAATAAAATTTGTACACCCTCTCCCAAGGTCCATACCGTCTATAACAAAGTTTGTACCCTCTCTAACAAAGTTCGTACACTCTCTCACAAAGTTCGTACACTCTCTAACAAACTTCATACCCTCTCTAACAAAGTTTGTACCCTCTCTAACAAATTTTGTACCCCCTCTCACAAATTTTGTACCCTCTCTAAGAAAATTTCGTACTTCCTCTCACAAAGTTTGTAGCATCTCTCACAAAGTTTGTACCCTCTTTCACAAAGTTGGTACCATGTCTAACAAATTTCGTACCCTCTCTAGCAAACTTCGTACTCTCTTTAAATAAGTTCGTATCCTCTCTCAAAAAGTTCGTACCCCCTCTCACAAAGTTCGTAGCCTCTTTAACTAGGTTCCTACCCACTCCAACAAAGTTCGTACCCTCTTTAACAAAGTTTGTACCTTCTGTCACAAAGTTCATACCTTTTCTAACAAAGTTTGTACCCTCTCTAACCAAGTTCGTAAACTCTCTAACAAAGTTTATACCCTCTCTAAGAAAGTTTGCACCCTCTCTAATAAATTTCGTACACCCTCTAACAAAGTTCATACCCTCTTTAACAAAGTTTGTACCATCTCTAACAAAGTTTCTACCCCCTCTCCCAAAATTCGTACCCTCTATAACAAAGCTTGTACCCTCTCTAACGAAATTTGTATCGTCTCTAACAAAGTTGGTACCCCCTCTAACAAAGTTTGTACCCTCTCTAATAAAGTTCATACCCTCTCTCACAAAGTTCATACCCTTCCTAAGAAAGTTTGTAACCTCTGTCACAAAGTTCATACCCTTTCTAACAAAGTTTGTATCCTCTCTAACCAAATTCGTACACTCTTTAACAAAGTTCATACCCTCTTTAACAAAGTTTGCACCCTCTATAACAAATTTCGTACACCCCTTAACAAAGTTCATACCCTCTCTAACAAAGTTTGTACCATCTCTAACAAAGTTTGTACCCCCTCCCCTAAAGTTCATACCCTTTATATCAAAGTTTGTACCCTCTCTAACCAAGTTCGTACACTCTCTAACAAAGTTCATATCATCTCTAACAAAGTTGTACCCTCTCTAACAAAGTTCATACCCTCTCTAACAAAGTTTGTACCCTCTCTAACCAAGTACGTACACTCTCTAACAAAGTTCATACCCTCTCTAACAAAAGTTTGCACCCTCCCTAACAAATTTTGTACACCCTCTAACAAAGTTCATACCCTCTCTAACAAAGTTGGTACCATCTCTACAAAAGTTCGTACCCCCTGTAACAAAGTTCGTACCCTCTCTAACAAAGTTCATACCCTCTCTAACAAAGTTTGCACCCTCTCTAACAAATTTCTTACACACTCTAACAAAGTTCATACCCTCTCTAACAAAGTTTGTACCATCTCTACAAAAGTTCGTACCCCATGTAACAAAGTTCGTATCCTCTCTATCAAAGTTCGTACACTCTCTAATAAAGTTATTACCCTCTCTAACAAAGTTTGTATCCCCTCTCACAAAAATTGTACCATCTCTAAGAAAGTTCGTACCCTCTTTAACAAAGTTTGTATCTTCTGTCACAAAGTTCATACCTTTTCTAACAAAGTTTGTACCTTATCTAACCAAGTTCGTAAACTCTCTAAAAAAGTTTATACCCTCTTTAAGAAAGTTTGCACCCTCTCTAATAAATTTCGTACACCCTCTAACAAAGTTCATACCCTCTATAACAAAGTTTGTACTATTTCTAACAAAGTTTGTACCCCCTCTCCCAAAGTTCGTACCCTCTATAACAAAGTTTGTACCCTCTCTAAAAAAGTTCGTACACTCTCTAACAAAGTTCATACCCTCTCTAACAAAGTTTGTACCCTCTCTAACCAAGTACGTACACTCTCTAACAAAGTTCATACCCTCTCAAACAAAAGTTTGCACCCTCCCTAACAAATTTTGTACACCCTCTAACAAAGTTCATACCCACTCTTTCAAAGTTCGTACCCCCTCTAACAAAGCTCCTACCCACTCGAACAAAGTTCGTACCCTCTCTAACAAAGTTTGTACCATCTCTAACAAAGTTTTTACCCCCTCTCCCAAGGTTCGTACCGTCTATATCAAAGTTTGTACCCTCTCTAATAAAGTTCGTACACTCTCTAACAAAGTTCATACCCTCTCAAAGAAAGTTTGTATCATCTCTAACAAAGTTTGTACCCCCTCTCCCAAAGTTCGTACCCTCTATAACAGAGTTTGTACCCTCTCTAACCAAGCTCATACACTCTCTCAATAAGTTCATACCTTTTCTGAAAAAGTTTGTACCCTCTCTAACAAAGTTCGTACACCGTCTAACGAAGTTTATACCCTCTTTAACAAAGTTTGTACCCTCTCTCACAAATTTCGTACCCCCTCTCACAAAATTTGTACAATCTCTAACAAAGTTCGTGCCCTCTTTAACAAAGTTTGTACCCTCTATTACAAAGTTCATACCCTAACTAACAAAGTTTGTATCGTCTCTAGCCAAGTTCGTTCACTCTCTAACAAAGTTCATACCCTCTCTAACAACGTTTGCACCCTCCCTAACAAATTTCGTAAACCCTCTAACAAAGTTCATACCCTCTCTAACAAAGTTTGTATCGTCTCTAACATAGTTTGTACCCCCTCTCCCAAAGTTCGTACCCTCTATAACAAAATTTGTACCCTCTCTAACAAAGTTCGTACACTCTCTAACAAAGTTCATACCCTCTCTAACAAAGTTTGTACACCCTCCAACAAAGTTTGTACCCTCTATAACAAAGTTCATACCCTCTCTAACAAAGTTTGTACCATCTCTAACAAAGTTTGTACCCTCTCTAGCAAAGTACGTACACCCTCTAACAAAGTTCATACCCTCCCTAACAAAGTTTGTACCCCCTCTCCCAAGGTTTGTACCGTCTCTAACAAAGTTTGTACCCCCTCTCCCAAGGTTCGTACCGTCTATATCAAAGTTTGTACCCTCTCTAATAAAGTTCGTACACTCTCTAACAAAGTTCATACCCTCTCAAACAAAGTTCATACCCTCTCTAACAAATTTCGTACACCCTCTAACAAAGTTCATACCCTCTCTAACAAACTTTTTACCCCCTCTCCCAAGGTTCGTACCGTCTATATCAAAGTTTGTACCCTCTCTAATAAAGTTCGTACACTCTCTAACAAAGTTCATACCCTCTCAAAGAAAGTTTGTACCATCTCTAACAAAGTTTGTACCCCCTCTCCCAAAGTTCATACCCTTTATATCAAAGTTTGTACCCTCTCTAACCAAGTTCGTACACTCTCTAACAAAGTTCATATCATCTCTAACAAAGTTGTACCCTCTCTAACAAAGTTCATACCCTCTCTAACAAAGTTTGTACCCCCTCTCCCAAAGTTTATACCCTCTATTACAAAGTTTTTACCCTCTCTAACAAAGTTCGTACACTCTCTAAGAAAGTTCATACCCTCTCTAACAAAGTTTGTACCCTCTTTAACAAATTTCATACCTTCTCTCACAAAGTTTGTACCCTCTCTAACAAAGCTCCTACCCACTCGAACAAAATTCGTACCCTCTCTAACAAAGTTCATACCCTCTTTAACAAAGTTTGCACCCTCTCTAACAAATTTCGTACACCCTCTAACAAGGTTCATACCCTTACTAACAAAGTTTGTACCATCTCTAACGAAGTTTGTACCCCCTCTCCCAAAGTTCGTACCCTCTATAACTGAGTTTGTACCCTCTCTAACCAAGTTCATACACTCTCTTAATAAGTTCATACCCTTTCTAAAAAAGTTTATACCCTCTCTAACAAAGTTCGTACACCGTCTAACGAAGTTTATGCCCTCTTTAACAAAGTTTGTACCCTCTCTCACAAATTTCGTACCCCCTCTCACAAAATTTGTACAATCTCTAACAAAGTTCGTGCCCTCTTTAACAAAGTTTGTACCCTCTATTACAAAGTTCATACCCTAACTAACAAAGTTTGTATCGTCTCTAGCCAAGTTCGTTCACTCTCTAACAAAGTTCATACCCTCTCTAACAAAGTTTGCACCCTCCCTAACAAATTTCGTAAACCCTCTAACAAAGTTCATACCCTCTCTAACAAAGTTTGTACCGTCTCTAACATAGTTTGTACCCCCTCTCCCAAAGTTCGTACCCTCTATAACAAAATTTGTACCCTCTCTAACAAAGTTCGTACACTCTCTAACAAAGTTCATACCCTCTCTAACAAAGTTTGTACCCTCTCTAACAAATTTTGTACACCCTTTAACAAAGTTCATACCCTCTCTAACAAAGTTCATACCCTCTCTAACAAAGTTTGTACCATCTCTAACAAAGTTTTTACCCCCTCTCCCAAGGTTCGTACCGTCTATATCAAAGTTTGTACCCTCTCTAATAAAGTTCGTACACTCTCTAACAAAGTTTATACCCTCTCAAACAAAGTTTGTACCCTCTCTAACAAATTTCGTACACCCTTTAACAAAGTTCATACCCTCTCTAACAAAGTTCATACCCTCTCTAACAAAGTTTGTACCATCTCTAACAAAGTTTTTACCCCCTCTCCCAAGGTTCGTACCGTCTATATCAAAGTTTGTACCCTTTCTAATAAAGTTCGTACACTCTCTAACAAAGTTCATATCCTCTCAAACAAAGTTTGTACCCTCTCTAACAAATTTCGTAAACCCTCTAACAAAGTTCATACCCTCTCTAACAAAGTTTGTACCGTCTCTAACATAGTTTGTACCCCCTCTCCCAAAGTTCGTACCCTCTATAACAAAATTTGTACCCTCTCTAACAAAGTTCGTACACTCTCTAACAAAGTTCATACCCTCTCTAACAAAGTTTGTACCCTCTCTAACAAATTTTGTACACCCTTTAACAAAGTTCATACCCTCTCTAACAAAGTTCATACCCTCTCTAACAAAGTTTGTACCATCTCTAACAAAGTTTTTACCCCCTCTCCCAAGGTTCGTACCGTCTATATCAAAGTTTGTACCCTTTCTAATAAAGTTCGTACACTCTCTAACAAAGTTCATACCCTCTCAAACAAAGTTTGTACCCTCTCTAACAAATTTCGTACACCCTCTAACAAAGTTCATACCCTCTCTAACAAAGTTCATACCCTCTCTAACAAAGTTTGTACCCTCTTTAACAAAGTTTGTACCCTCTCTAACAAAGTTCGTACACCCTCTAACAAAGTTTTTACCATCTCTAACAAAATTTGTACCCCCTCTCCCAAAGTTTGTACCCTTTATAACAATATTTGTACCCTCTCTAACAAAGTTCGTACACTCTCTAACAAAGTTCATACCCTTTGTAACAAAGTTTGTACCCTCTCTAACAAATTTTATACCCCCTCTCACAAAGTTTGTACCATCTTTAACAAAATTTGTACCCTCTCTAACGAAGTTTGTACCCTCTATCACAAAGTTCGTACCCTCTCTTACAAAGTTCGTACACTCTCTAACAAAGTTCATACTCTTTCAAACAAAGTTTGTACCCTCTCTAACTAAGTTTGTACCATCTCTAACAAAGTTTGTAACCCCTCTCCCAAAGTTTGTACCCTCTATGACAAAGTTTATACCCTCTCTCACTAAGTTTGTACCATCTCTAACAAAGTTTGTACCGTCTCTCCCAAAGTTCGTACCATCTATAACAAAGTTTGTAGCCTCATGAACAAAGTTCGTACACTCTCTAAAAAAGTTCATACCCACTCTAACAAAGTTCCTACCCTCTCTAACAAATTTCGTACCCCCTCTCACAAAGTTTGTACCATCTTTAATTAAATTTGTACCCTCTCTAACAAAGTTCGTACCCTCTTTAACAAAGTTTGTACCCTCTCTAAAAAAAGTTCGTACACCCTTTAACAAAGTTCATACTCTCTCTAACAAAGTTTGTACCATCTATAACAAAGTTTGTATCCCCTCTCCCAAGGTTTGTACCCTCTATAACAAAGTCTGTAGCCTCTCGAACAAAGTTCGTACACTCTAAAAATGTTCATACCCTCTCTAACAAAGTTTGTACACCCTCTAATAAAGTTCATTCCCTCTCTAACAAAGTTCATGCCCTCTCTCACAAAGTTTGTACCATCTTTAACAAAGTTTGTACCCCCTCTCCCAAAGTTCGTACCCTCTATAACAAAGTATGTACACTCTCTAACAATGATCATACCGTCTGATAACTACTCAAAAAGTGCTATTTCATAGCTTGTAATTAACTCTTTTGAACTCTCTTGAGTAGTAATTATTACCTTTTAACCCAATTAACATATTAAGGGCCTTTGCATTTGTTTCTAATCAAATTGTGTTAAGTTTTGGTGTTTTTGATAGCTTTTTGCTCACCAAAGCAATGTAAGAATGAGGGAGAGTTGTATATAGTTTATGGCAAAGCTTTTGGAAGCTCAAATTCATGAAGAAACCAAGCTTTGGAGCCTCATAGTCCTTTGCCATAGTCGTTCAAAGTATGCAAGGAAAGAGCAACGGAGAAAGGAAAAACAGAGTGAAGAAAATAGAGGACAGCAGCTGGAGTCTTCCTTCGCACTTTTGGAGAACTTTCCGAAGTCCATTTTCTACATTCTATATACCATTTCAAAGCTCAGGAAGTCAAGAATCTAACGCTTCAAACCGTGTATGATTTGGAGCTGAAATGAGGAAGATATGGCCTTCGGAAGACAACTGCATCAAGCTAAGGGATAATTTCGCACCTTGCGAAATTGGAACTTCAACGTGCGAAATTTTAAAACCAGCCTTGCGAAATGGAAGTGGATCACAGCTGTGCAGCTGCGGTGAAGGCCAACATGTGAAAGTGATTTTGCAACTTGCGAACTTGGATCTCAACGTGTGAAAGTGGATTCTAAGTTGTGAAATCAACTTGCGAAATTTTCGCAAGTCACCATGCAACATGAGAAACTGGGATATTTGTGCACCGACTCTTTTTCTTCTGATATTTTGTGTCTAAATCTCCATTTTCTCCTTGTATTCAGCTACTCATGTAATTCCTTAGCTAGGAAGTATTCAAGGAAGGGTGAATTACCTTTCTATATATATAAACTCTCTTGTAAACACTTAAAAACAACACTCTCGGGAGCTTGTTCCAGGAGACCAACTTTTGTATAGTTGATTACTACTCAAAAATGCTATTTTGTAAGCTTGTAATTAACTCTTTTAAACACTTTTGAGTAGTATTTATTGCCTTTTAACCCAATTAACATATTAAGGACCCTTGCAATCAATTCTAATCAAAATGTGTAAGTTTTGGTGTTTTTGTTAGCTTTTTGATCACCAAAGCAATCCAAGATTGAGGAGAGTTCTTTGGAATCCATGGCAAAGCTTTTGGAAAGCTCAAATTCATGAAGAACCAAGCTTTGGAGCTCCATAATCCTTTGCCAAAGTCGTTCAAAGTATGCAAGGAAAGAGCAACGGAGAGAGGAAAAACAGGGGAAGCAAAACAGAGGACAGCAGCTGCAGTCTTCTTGGGCACCTTTGGAGCACTTCCCTGAGTCCAATTTCTACATTCTATATACCATTTCAAAGCTCAGGAAGTCAACAATCCAATGCTTCAAACGGTGCGCAATTCGGAGTTGAAATGAAGGAGTTACAGCCGTTGCAAGCAGATCACTCCAAGCTGAAGGCAGAATGTTGCACGGCTGCGAAATCAGCCTTTGGCTGCGAAAATGTTGTCCTTTGGCTGCGAAATTTCGCAGCCATTTTGCACAGTGCCGCGGTGTCCTGAAGCTTCCCGATAGCTGCAACCGACATCCTGAGATCTTTTTGCTTTAGATATTTGATGTCTAAATTCCCAAACTCTCCTTGTAACCCACCTATTAGAGAATTCCTTAGCTAGGAAGGTTGGAAAAACTTGTCTATATATTCCCTTGCATCCGTTGTAAATAATAATGTAAATACATCTCGGGAGCTTTTCCAGAGACCACCTTGTATATGTAAATATATAGAATATACAGAGCCTTGCTCTTTTTCCTTCTAGTCTTTATTTTCTCTTTTATTTTCTTTCTAGCCAAACATCCTTTGAGGAATTTTCCTCAGAGGATGAGAGGCTAGACTTTTTGTTTCTTGGGTGAAGGAAGCCAGGTAAGGTGCCGGCATGCATAAGTGTGAGTTTTTGTTGTTTCCATTTTTAATGAAGAGAAAGTGTGACCCGTTAATGGTTTTTATCTTTTTAGTTAACTTAAAACGCTTTTGAATCACCTGGGCCAACAGTTGGTAAGGCAAGTGATCTCCATCCATAGAGATGCACTAGTTTATCTCTTGCGAGCCTTTGGGAGGTGATTCAAAGGTAGGATTTTCTAGAATAGCCAACACTTGGTAAGCTTTTGGACTCTAAGGAGACATCCATTAGTTATCTCTTGCGAGCTTTTGAAGGATAATCCAAGGTTAAAGATCCCCTTGAATGGCAAATGCTAGGTGAGAGGCACGAGCCATTGCAAGATGGATCAGTGAGAGGGATTTAGTGTTGAAACCATTAATGGTAAGCATCTGTACCACACCGGTTCGGGAAATAACTATATGTTAAATCCCCAACGCGAGGAAAAGAAACAAGTGACCGGAATCTCTTCTTATGTATTGGCACCTGATCCTAGTGACCTGAAGTCCCAAGAAACATCTTTCTTCTTAGTTAATTTCAGTTATCTTTAGTTTGGTTAGCTTAAAACCATACGTTTTCAATTCAAACTTATGTTTTCTTTTAAAGCTAACCTTGGAAAGGAAAACCACCAATTCAGCTTTTGAACTAGTATCAATTGTGAAGTGAAAACCCATCTCTGTGGACGATCCTAGAGCCACTATGCTATGCTAGCTATGCTACCCTAGTATATGGTGAAATAGGTTTATAAATTTTGTTGATAACTCCCGTCTGAGGATTGAAATCAAAGCACATCAGTTGATTGATCTGAATCAATCAGAACACCAATTGGGGACGAATCAATAGTTTTGGAAGGAAGTAAAATTCAGAGTCTTTCTTTACCTTACCTTCCCATTTTGATTATATTTTCTTACTAGCCAAACAAGCTCTGAGGAAGTTTCCTCAGAGAATGAGTGGCTAAGCTTTTAGTTCCTTGGAGCTAAGGTTGCCGGGAAAGGTTCCAACTGCAAGAATGGGTAGTTTTGTGGTTTCAGCCATTAAAGAAGAGAAAGTGTGACCCGTTAATGATTTCTATGTTTTTAGTTAACTTAAAACACCCTCAATTCACCTGAGCCAACACTTGGTAAGGCAAGTGATCTCCGTCCATAGGGATGCACTAGTTTACCTCTTGCGAGCTTTTGGGAGGTGACTTGAAGGTAGGATTTTCTAGAATTGCCAACACTTGGTAAGCTTTTGGACTCCAAAGAGACATCCATTAGTTATCTCTTGCGAGCTTGAGAAGGGAAGTCCAAGGTTAATGATCACCTTGAATGGAAAATGCTAGGTGAGAGGCATGAGCCATTGCAAGTTGCATCAATGAGAGGGAATTAGTGCTGAAATCCATTAAAGGGAAGCATCTGTACAACATCGGTTAGAGAATTGACTACATGTTAATTCTCTAATGCGAGGAATTGAACCAAGTGACCGGAGCTCTGTTTTTGCATGAGGAACCTCCCCTGTGAACCTAAACCTCCAAGGAATGTTTTTCTTCGTAAGTAATTTCCATTACTTTCTTTTTGGTTAGCTTAAAACCAATCCTTTTCCCATCAAAGATTATGTTTTATTTTAAAGCTAACCTTGAAATGAAAAAGTACCAAGTCATCTTTGAATTGATATCAGTTGTAACTTGAAAACCCTTCCCAATGAACGATCCTAGAGCCACTATGCTATACTAGTTGAGGCTATCCTAATGCATGGTGATATAGGTTATAAATTTTGTTGATTACTCCCTCACTCAAGAACACCAGCTGGACATGAATTAGCTGAGTCACCAATTGGGCACGAATCAAATGGCGCCGTTGCCGGGGAAGGTGCCAACTTCTCAGTGATATCATTTCAAAGTACTTGTGATTTTTATCACAAGTTTGATAATTTTTCTTTCCTTTATTAACTCTTTTCAATTTTTTTTCCATTTGTTTATATTTTAGTATAGTATATAAATTAGTTTTAGATAATTTTAATCTTCTTGTAGTTTCGTTTTCTTGTGTTTTCTTTTGTTTCTTTATCTTTGTTACAGTTAATACTAGTTGTGTATGCCAAATTGGATACGAGATAGTGGAGGAAGGCTTGTTAAACATGAAACACCTCATAACAAGGAGTTGGAATTGAGCTTGAACATCATGGAAGCTACACCTGAAGATCAGCATAGTCACCATGGTCATGAAGACAATCCCAATGTATTTAGATCGATGAGGGACCGCATGCATCCACCTCGTATGAGTGCACCATCATGTATAGTGCCCCCTACAGAGTAGCTAGTTATCAGACCACATATTGTCCCACTTCTACCTACTTTCCATGGTATGGAAAGTGAGAATCCCTATGCACATATCAAGGAATTTGAAGAAGTCTGTAATACATTCCAAGAGGGAGGAGCTTCAATCGATTTGATGAGGCTTAAGCTCTTTCCTTTCACTTTGAAGGATAAGGCCAAGATATGGCTTAATTCTTTAAGGCCAAGGAGCATCCGAACTTGGATTGATTTGCAAGCTGAATTTCTCAAGAAATTTTTCCCCACTCATAAGACAAATGGCTTGAAAAGGCAAATTTCAAACTTCTCAGCTAAAGAGAATGAGAAATTCTATGAGTGTTGGGAGAGATACATGGAGGCCATCAATGCTTGTCCTCACCATGGTTTTGATACATGGCTATTGGTGAGCTACTTTTATGACGGAATGTCTTCCTCAATGAAGCAACTCCTAGAGACAATGTGTGGAGGAGATTTCATGAGTAAGAATCCAGAGGAAGCCATGGACTTCTTGAGTTATGTGGCTGAAGTTTCAAGAGGATGGGATGAACCGAATAAAGGAGAAGTGGGGAAGATGAAGCCTCAACCAAATGCCTCTAATGCTAAGGCTGGGATGTATACCTTGAATGAAGATATTGATATGAAAGCAAAAGTTGCGGCAATGACAAGAAGATTGGAGGAGCTGGAACTGAAGAAGATACATGAAGTGCAAGCTGTTGCCGAGGCACCAATACAATTCAAGCCATGTCCTATTTGTCAATCCTATGAGCACTTGGTGGAGGAGTGCCCTACTATACCAGCTGCTAGAGAAATGTTTGGAGATCAAGCAAATGTCATTGGAAAATTCAAGCCCAATAGTAATGCTCCGTATGGCAATACTTACAACTCAAGTTGGAGGAATCATCCAAATTTTTCGTGGAAGCCAAGAGCACCTCAGTACCAACAACCGGCTCAACCATCTCAACAAGCTTCAAATCTTGAGCAAGCAATAGTGAATCTCAGCAAGGTTGTGGGAGATTTTGTTGGAGACCAAAAATCCATCAATGCTCAGCTCAGCCAAAGAATTGACAGTGTAGAGAGCACATTGAACAAGAAGATGGATGGAATGCAAAATGATCTATCTCAAAAGATAGGTAATCTCCAATACTCAATCTCAAGGCTCACTAATTTGAACACAGTGCAAGAGAAGGGTAGATTTCCATCTCAACCTCACCAAAACCCCAAGGGTATCCATGAAGTGGAAGCTCATGAGGGAGAATCTTCATAGGTGAAGGATGTTAAAGCCTTGATCACTCTAAGGAGTGGTAAAAAGGTTGAGTCACCAACACCCAAACCACATGTGGAAGAGGAAGAAGAAGAAGAGACAAAGAAGAGGGAGGAAATGAAAGGAAAGAAGAAAGATATCAGTAAAGGGAAAGAGGTTCATGATTCAACAATGAATGCAAATCCGGAGAATGAACTTATTAAGGGAGAGCTGATGAAGAAACACACATCTCCACCTTCTCCTCAAGCTTTGCATGGGAAAAAGGGGATCAGAAATGCATCAGAAATCCTTGAAATATTGAGGCAAGTGAAGGTTAATATTCCATTGCTGGATATGATTAAGCAAGTTCCAACATATGCAAAATTCCTAAAGGACCTGTGTACTATCAAAAGAGGGTTGAATGTGAATAAGAAAGCTTTCTTAACCGAGCAAGTAAGTGCCATCATACAATGCAAGTCTCCTTTGAAGTACAAAGATCCGGGATGTCCTACCATTTCAGTCATGATTGGAGGAAAGGTAGTAGAAAAAGCTCTGTTAGATTTAGGAGCAAGTGTAAATTCATTACCATACTCTGTCTACAAGCAATTAGAACTTGGTGAATTGAAACCAACATCAATCACTCTATCCTTAGCTGATAGATCAGTGAAAATTCCAAGGGGGATAATAGAAGATGTCTTAGTTCAAGTTGATAATTTCTACTCTCCAATAGATTTTGTTGTTCTATCTTGTCTAACAAAGTTCGTACACTCTCTAACAAAGATCATACCCTCTCTAACAAAGTTTGTACCATCTCAAACAAAGTTTGTGCCCCCTCTCCCAAAGTTTGCACCCTCTATAACAAAGTTTGTACCCTCTCTAAAAAAGTTCGTACACTCTCTAACAAAGTTCATACCCTCTCTAACAAAGTTTGTACCCTCTCTAGCAAAGTTCGTACACCCTCTAACAAAGTTCATAACCTCTCACACAAAGTTTGTACCATCTCTAACAAAGTTTGTACCCCCTCTCCCAAAGTTCGTACCCTCTATAACAAAATTTCTACCCTGTCTAACAAAGTTCGTACACTCTCTAACAAAGATCATACCCTCTCTAACAAAGTTTGTACCATCTCTAACAAAGTTTATACCCCCTCTCCCAAAGTTTGCACCCTCTATAACAAAGTTTGTACCCTCACTAACAAAGTTCGTACACTCTAACAAAGTTCATACCCTCTCTAACAAAGTTTGTACCCTCTCTAAAAAACTTCGTACCCCCTCTCACAAAGTTTGTACCATCTTTAACAAAATTTATACCCTCTCTAACGAAGTTTGTACCCTCTATCACAAAGTTCGTATCCTCTCTAACAAAGTTTGTACCCTCACTAAGAAAGTTCGTACACTCTCTAACAAAGTTCATACCCTTTCTTGCAAAGCTTGTACCCTCTCTAACAAATTTTGTACCCCCTCTCACAAATTTTGTACCCTCTCGAAGAAAATTTTGTACCCCATCTTACAAAGTTTGTACTATCTCTCAAAAAGTTTGTACCCTCTTTCACAAAGTTGGTACCATGTCTAACAAAGTTTATACCCTCTACCAAAGTTTGTACCTTCTCTAACAAAGTTTGTACCCTCTCTAACAAAGTTCGTACCCTCTTTAACAAAGTTTGTACCCCCTCGAACAAAGTTCATACACTCTCTAACAAAGTTCATACCCTCTTTAACAAAGTTTGCACCCTCTCTAAAAAATTTCGTACACCCTCTAACAAAGTTCATACCCTTACTAACAATGTTTGTACCATCTCCAACAAAGTTTGTACCCCCTCTAACAAAGTTTGTACCCCCTCTCCCAAAGTTCGTACCCTCTATAACAAAGTTTGTACCCTCCTCTCTAACCAAGTTCGTACACTCTCTCACAAAGTTCATACCCTTTATAACAAAGTTTGTACCCTCTCTAACAAAGTTCGTACACCGTCTAACGAAGTTCATACCCTCTCTAAAAAAGTGTGTACCCTCTCTAACAAATTTCGTACCCCCTCTCACAAAATTTGTACCATCTCTAACAAAGTTCGTACCCTCTTTAACAAAGTTTGTACCCTCTACTACAAAGTTCATACCCTCTCTAACAAGGTTTGTCTCCTCTCTAACCAAGTTCATTCACTCTATAACAAAGTTTGTACCCTCTCTAACCAAGTTTGTACACTCACTAACAAAGTTCATACCCTCTCTAACAAAGTTTGTACCCTCTCTAACAAAGTTCGTACACCCTCTAACAAAGTTCATACCATTTCTAACAAAGTTCATACCCTCTCTAACAAAGTTCATACCCTCTCTAACAAAGTTTCTACTATCTCTAACAAAGATTGTACCCCCTCTCCCAAAGTTTGTACCCTCTATAACAAAGTTTGTACCATCTCTAACAAAGTTCGTACACTTTCTAACAAAGTTTATACCCTCTCTAACAAAGTTTGTACCCTCTCTAACAAATTTCGTACCCCCTCTCACAAAGTTTGTACCATCTTTAACAAAATTTGTACCCTCTATCACAAAGTTCGTACCCTCTCTAACAAAGTTTGTACCCTCTCTAACAAAGTTCGTACACTCTCTAACAAAGTTCATACTCTCTCTAACAAAGTTTGTACCCTCTATAACAAAGTTTATACCCTCTCTAACTAAGTTTGTACCATCTCTAACAAAGTTTGTACCCTCTCTCCCGAAGTTCGTACCCTCTATAACAAAGTCTGTAGCCTCTCGAACAAAGTTCGTACACTCTCTAACAAAGTTCGTACCCTCTCTAACAAAGTTTGTACCCTCTCTAACAAAGTTCGTACCCCTTCTAACAAAGTTTGTACCCACTCGAACAAAGTTCATACACTCTCTAACAAAGTTCATACCCTCTTTAACAAAGTTTACACCCTCTCTAACAAATTTCGTTGATTCGCGTTAGCCCAGTCGGGTATTTTAATCAAAAATATTTATCAAACCTATTACCTCATACTGGCGTAGCAAAGCTACTATAGTATAGCTGATTCGTCCCCAATTGGTGTTCTGATTGATTCAGATCAATCAACTGATGTGCTTTGATTTCAATCCTCAGACGGGAGTTATCAACAAAATTTATAAACCTATTTCATCATATACTAGGGTAGCATAGCTAGCATAGCATAGTAGCTCTAGGATCGTTCACTGGGATGGTTTTCACTCCACAATTGATATCAATTCAAAGATGAATTGGTGCTTTTTCATTTCAAGGTTAGCTTTAAAAGAAAATATAAATTTGCATGAAAACGAATGGTTTTAAGCTAACCAAACAAAAAGTAACTGAAATTAACTAGGACGAAAGATGTTTCTTGGGATTTCAGGTCACTAGGATCAGGTGCCATAAACAAAAAGGGAGATTCTGGTCACTTGTTTCTTTTCCTCGTGTTGGGGATTTAACATATAGTTATTTCCCGAACCAGTGTGGTACAGATGCTTACCATTAATGGTCTCAACAATAAATCCCTCTCACTGATCCATCTTGCAATGGCTCGTGCCTCTCACCTAGCACTTGCCATTCAAGGGGATCTTTAACCTTGGATTATCCTTCAAAAGCTCACAAGAGATAACTAATGGATGTCTCCTTGGAGTCCAAAAGCTTACCAAGTGTTGGCTGGTCTAGAAAATCCTACCTCTGAATCACCTCCCAAAGGCTCGCAAGAGATAAACTAGTGAAACTCAATGGACGGAGTACACTTGCCTTACCAAGTGTTGGCCCAGGTGATTCAAAGGCGTTTTAAGTTAAACTAAAAAGATAAAAACCATAAACGGGTCACACTTTCTTTTCATTAAAAATGGAAACAACAAAAACTCACGCTTATGTAGCCGGCACCTTACCTGGCTCCCTTCACCCAAGAGACAAAAAGCCTAGCCTCTCATCCTCTGAGGAAACATCCTCGGAGTTTGTTTGGCTAGAAAGAAAATGAAAGAGAAAACAAAGACGAGAGAGAAAAAGCAGAGCAAGTGCTCTGTATAATATATTGATCGATTCTATATCTACATGATACAAAAGGTTGTCTCTGAGAACAAGCTCCCGAGATAATCTTTCAGTGATTACCAGAGAGTACATTTATAGGAAGGTTATTTACCCTTCCTTCATTCCTTCTTAGCTAAGGAATTACATGAGTGGCTGAATACAAGGAGAAAATGGAGATTTAGACACAAAATATCATAAGAAAAAGAGTCGGTGCACAAATATCCCAGTTTCGCACGTTGCATGGTGACTTGCGAAAATTTCGCAAGTTGATTTCGCAACTTGGAATCCACTTTCGCACGTTGGAGTTCAAGTTCGCAAGTTGCAAAATCACTTTCACATGTTGGGCTTCACCGAGAATGCACAGCTGCCATCCATTTCCACTTCGCACGGCAGGCTTCAATTTCGCACGCTGAAGTTCCAATTTCGCAAGGTGTGAAATTGTCCTTCAGCTGGATGCAGTTGTCTTCCAAAGGCCATATCTTCCTCATTTCAGCTCCAAATCGTATACGGTTTGAAGCGTTGGATTCTTGACTTCCAGAGCTTTCCATCGGTATATAGCATGAAGAAAATGGACTTCGGGAAGTGCTCCAAAAGTGGGAAGGAAGACTGCAGCTGCCATGCTCTGTTTTCTTCACTCTGTTTTCCTCTCTCCTTTGTTCTTTCCTTGCATACTTTACCCGACTATGGCAAAGGACTATGAGGCTCCAAAGCTTGGTTCTTCATGAATTTGAGCTTCCAAAAGCCTTGCCATGAACTATATACAACTCTCCCTCATTCTTACATTGCTTTGGTGAGCAAAAAGCTATCAAAAACACCAAAACTTAACACAATTTGATTAGAAACAAATGCAAAGGCCCTTAATATGTTAATTGGGTTAAAAGGTGATAATTACTACTCAAGAGAGTTCAAAAGAGTTAATTACAAGCTATGAAATAGCACTTTTTGAGTAGTAATCAATAGCAGTTCTAGGGTCGAACTCTGGGATGGGTTTTCACTCCACCAGTGTTAGACTCAAGATTATAAATTGAATCTGATGATTTCCTTTGTCAAAAACTTAAAGTTTAAAAGAAAATAAAATTTGTTTTGAAAGAGGTTTGAAACTAAACTAACATATAACTAGGTAAAAATGGAAGAAAGAAAGTCTCCCGGAGCTAAAGGTTGCTAGGATCAAGTTCAGAAGGCAAAGTGGGAAATTCCGGATTTTTCTCCTCGCATTGGGGAAAACAACATAAAGGATGGTTGTTTCCCGAACCGGTATAGGTTTAACAATGAAGATTTAATCCATAAAAAGTCAATAGAAATGGTAGTCAAGTTCCATTAATGGCTTTATACACTATGGGTCTTCACCTTGAGCCACTTTCCAATGGCTCGTACATGATAACTAATGGTCTTATGTGGATCTAGTAATAAGTATCCACAAAGACCTAAAAGCTTATCATGTATTGGCCATTCAAAGTGATTCTAAGGGATTTAAAGCAAAACTTTAGATTTAAAAGCCATTTATGAACTCTAACTACCTGTATTTAAGGCACGAGAGTTTTCCACTTTTGCATCTAGACTTTTCACCTAGCTTCCTTCACTCCAAGAAACTAAAGGTTTAGCCTCTCATCCTCTGGGAAAACATCCTCAGAGGTTGTTTGGCTTCCAAGAAAATAAAAGAGAAAACAAAGATGCTAAAGGAAAAACAGAGCAAGTGCTCTGTTCGTCAATTACATATCTGATAAAAATTCTATATGATACCTACATACATGATTTTTACAACGGATGCAAGAGAACATATATAGGGAAGTTTTTCCAATCTTCCTAGCTAGTAATCCTATGATTGGTGGATTACAAGGATAAGAAAGGAATTTACATCAAAAAATACAAAAGAAAAGATCTTATGTGGAGTCGGCAGAACAGAGGAGATTTCGCACCAAAGTCGCATGGGCTGGTGCGAATTTCGCACAATGGGAATAGGTGGTGCGAATTTTGCACAAGGTGAATAGTAGTTGTGCGAAATTCGCACTTGGATGAGCTGGTGCGAAATTGTCTCTCAGCTTGACACAGTTGTCTTCCGAAGGCCATATCTTCCTCATTTCACCTCCAAATCGTACACGGTTTAAATCGTTGGATTCTTGACTTCCAGAGCTTTCCAACGGCATATAGTATGCAGAAAATGGACTTCGGAAAGTACTCCAAAAGTGGGAAAGAAGACTGCAGCTGCAGTCCTCTGTTTTCTTCACTCTGTTTTCCTCTTTGCTTCTCTCCTTTACTTGGCTTGCCTTAATGATCCAAAAAGTTGTCAAAACACTAAAACTAGCCACAAATATGATTAGAAGTCATTTCTAGGTCCTTAACATGCCAATTGGAATAAAAATGGAGAACTACTACACAAAAAGTGCTTAAAACATAATGAATTAAAGGTGCAAAATAGCACTTTTTGGGTAGTAATCATTCGTACACCCTCTAACAAAGTTCATACCCTTGCTAACAATGTTTGTACAATCTCTAACAAAGTTTGTACCCCCTCTCCCAAAGTTCGTACCCTCTATAACAAAGTTTGTACCCTCTCTAACCAAGTTCATGCACTCTCTCACAAAGTTCATACCCTTTCTAACAAAGTTTGTACCCTCTCTAACAAAGTTCGTACACCGTCTAACGAAGTTCATAACCTCTCTAACAAAGTTTGTACCCTCTCTAACAAATTTCGTACCCCCTCTCACAAAATTTGTACCATCTCTAACAAAGTTCGTACCCTCTTTAACAAAGTTTGTACCCTCTATTACAAAGTTCATACCCTCTCTAACAAAGTTTGTATCCTCTCTAACCAAGTTCGTTCACTCTCGAACAAAGTTCATACCCTCTCTGACAAAGTTTGCACCCTCTCTAAAAAATTTTGTATACCCTCTAACAAAGTTCATACCCTCTCTAAAAAAGTTCATTCCCTCTCTAACAAAGTTCATAGCCTCTCTCACAAAGTTTGTACCATCTTTAACAAAGTTTGTACCCCCTCTCCCAAAGTTTGTACTCTCTATAACAGAGTTTGTACACTCTCTAACAAAGATCATACCCCTAACAAAGTTTGTACTATCTTTAACAAAGTTTGTACCCTCTCTCCCAAAGTTTGTACCCTCTATAACAAAGTCTGTACCCTCTTTGACAGTGTTTGTACACTCTCTAACAAAGTTCATACCCTCTTTAACAAAGTTTGTACCCTCTCACAAAGTTTGTACCATCTTTAACAAAATTTGTACCCTCTCTAATGAAGTTTGTACCCTCTATCACAAAATTCGTACCCTCTCTAACAAAGTTTGTACCCTCTCTAACAAAGTTCGTACACTCTCTAACAAAGTTCATACCCTCTCTTGCAAAGTTTGTACCCTCTCTAACAAATTTTGTACCCCCTCTCACAAATTTTGTACCCTCTCGAAGAAATTTTTGTACCCCTTCTCACAAAGTTTGTACCATCTCTCAAAAACTTGGTACCATGTCTAACAAAGTTTATACCCTCTCAAAAAGTTTGTACCCTCTCTAACAAAGTTTGTACCCTCTCTAACAAAGTTCGTACCCCCTCTAACAAAGTTCATACCCTTTCTAACAAAGTTCATACCCTCTCTAACAAAGTTCATACCCTCTTTAACAAAGTTTGCACCCTCTCTAACAAATTTCGTACACCCTCTAACAAAGTTCATACCCTTACTAACAAAGTTTGCACTATCTCTAACAAAGTTTGTACCCCGTCTCCAAAAGTTCGTACCCTCTATAACAAAGTTTGTACCCTCTCTAACCAAGTTCGTACACTCTCTCACAAAGTTCATACCCTTTCTAACAAAGTTGGTACCCTCTCTAACAAAGTTCGTACACCGTCTAACGAAGTTCATACCCTCTCTAACAAAATTTGTACCCTCTCTAACAAATTTCGTACCCCCTCTCACAAAATTTGTACCATCTCTAACAAAGTTCGTACCCTCTTTAACAAAGTTTGTACCCTCTACTACAGAGTTCATACCCCCTCTAAAAAAGTTTATATCCTCTCTAACCAAGTTTGTATACTCTCTAACAAAGTTCATACCCTCTCTAACAAAGTTTGCACCCTCTTTAACAAATTTTGTACACCCTCTAACAAAGTTCATACCCTCTCTAACAAAGTTTGTACCATCTCTAACATAGTTTGTAACCCCTCTCCCAAAGTTCGTACCCACTATAACAAAGTTTGTACCCTCTCTAACCAAGTTTGTACACTCTCTTACAAAGTTCATACCCTCTCTAAAAAGTTTGTACCCTCTCTAACAAAGTTTATACCCTCTCTAACAAAGTTTGCACCCTCTCTAAGAAATTTCGTACACCCTCTAACAAAGTTCATACCCTCACTAACAAAGTTTGTACCATCTTTAACAAAGTTTGTACCACCTCTCCCAAAGTTCGTACCCTCTCTAACAAAGTTTGCACCCTCTCTAACAAATTTCGTACACCCTCTAACAAAGTCCATACCCTCTCTAACAAAGTTTGTACCTTCTCTAACATAGTTTGTACCCCATCTCCAAAAGTTCGTACCCTCTATAACAAAGTTTGTACCCTCTCTAACCAAGTTCGTACACTCTCTCACAAAGTTCATACCCTTTCTAACAAATTTCGTACACCCTCTAACAAAGTCCATACCCTCTCTAACAAAGTTTGTACCTTCTCTAACATAGTTTGTACCCCATCTCCAAAAGTTCGTACCCTCTATAACAAAGTTTGTACCTTCTCTAACCAAGTTCGTACACTCTCTCACAAAGTTCATACCCTTTCTAACAAAGTTGGTACCCTCTCTAACAAAGTTCGTACACCGTCTAACGAAGTTCATACCCTCTCTAACAAAATTTGTACCCTCTCTAACAAATTTTGTACCCCCTCTCACAAAATTTGTACCATCTCTAACAAAGTTCGTACCCTCTTTAACAAAGTTTGTACCCTCTATTACAAAGTTCATACCCTCTCTAAAAAAGTTTGTATCCTCTCTAACCAAGTTCGTACACTCTCTAACAAAGTTCATACCCTCTCTAACAAAGTTTGCACCCTCTCTAACAAATTTCGTACACCCTCTAACAAAGTTCATACCCTCTCTAACAAAGTTTGTACCATCTCTAACATAGTTTGTAACCCCTCTCCCAAAGTTCATACCCACTATAACAAAGTTTGTACCCTCTCTAACCAAGTTCGTACACTCTCTTACAAAGTTCATACCCTCTCTAAAAAGTTTGTACCCTCTCTAACAAAGTTTATACCCTCTCTAACAAAGTTTGCACCCTCTCTAACAAATTTCATACACCCTCTAACAAAGTTCATACCCTCACTAACAAAGTTTGTACCACCTCTCCCAAAGTTCGTACCCTCTCTAACAAAGTTTGCACCCTCTCTAAGAAATTTCGTACACCCTCTAACAAAGTTCATACCCTCTCTAACAAAGTTTGTACCTTCTCTAACATAGTTTGTACCCCCTCTCCCAAAGTTCGTAACCTCTATAACAAAGTTTGTACCCTCTCTAACCAAGTTCGTACACTCTCTAACAAAGTTCATACCCTCTCTAACAAAGTTTGTACCCTCTCTAACAAAGTTCGTACACCCTCTAACAAAGTTCATACCCTCTCTAACAAAGTTTATACCCCCTCTCCCAAAGTTTGTACATTTTATAACAAAGTTTGTACCTTTTATAACAAAGTTTGTACCCTCTCTAACAAAGTTCGTACACTCTCTAACAAAGTTCATACCCTCTGTAACAAAGTTTGTACCCTCTCTAACAAATTTCGTACCCCCTCTCACAAAGTTTGTACCATCTTTAACAAAATTTGTACCCTCTCTAATGAAGTTTGTACCCTCTATCACAAAGTTCATACCCTCTCTAACAAAGTTTGTACCCTCTCTAACAAAGTTCGTACACTCTCTAACAAAGTTCATACTCTCTCTAACAAAGTTTGTACCCCCTCTCCCAAAGTTTATACCCTCTCTAACTAAGTTTGTACCATCTCAAACAAAGTTTGTACCCTCTCTCCCGAAGTTCGTACCCTCTATAATAAAGTCTGTAGCCTCTCGAACAAAGTTCGTACACTCTCTAACAAAGTTCATACCCTCTCTAACAAAGTTTGTACCCTCTCTAACAAAGTTCATACACCCTCTAACAAAGTTTATTCCCTCTCTAACAAAGTTTGTACTATCTCTAACAAAGTTTTTACCCCCTCTCCCAAAGTTCGTACCCTCTATAAAAAAGTTTGTACCCTTTCTAACAAAGTTCGTACACTCTCTAACAAAGATCATACCCTCTCTAACAAAGTTTGTACGCTCTCGAACGAAGTTCGTACCCCCTCTAACAAAGTTGGTACCCACTCTAACAAAGTTCATACCCTCTCTAACAAAGTTTGTACTCTCTCTCACAAAGTTCATACCCTTTGCAACAAAGTTTGTACCCGCTCTAACAAAGTTTGTACACCCTTTAACAAAGTTCATACCCTTTCTAACAAAGTTTGTACCCTCTCTAAAAAATTTTGTACCCCCTCTCAGTAAATTTGTACCATCTCTAACAAAGTTTGTACCTTATTTAACAAATTTGTACCCTCTATTACAAAGTTCATACCCTCTCTAACAAAGTTTGTATCCTCTCTAACCAAGTTCGTACACTATCTAACAAAGTTCATACCCTCTTTAACAAAGTTTGCACCCTCTCTAACAATTTTCGTACACCCTCTAACAAAGTTCATACCCTCTCTAACAAAGTTTGTACCATCTCTAACAAAGTTCGTACCCTCTATATCAAAGTTTGTACCCTCTCTAACATAGTTCGTACACTCTCTAACAAAGTTCATACCTTGATTACTACCCAAAAAGTGCTATTTTGTGCCTTTAATTCATTATGTTTTAAGCACTTTTGTGTAGTAGTTCTCCATTTTTATTCCAATTGGCATGTTAAGGACCTAGCAATGACTTCTAATCATATTTGTGGCTAGCTTTAGTGTTTTGACAGCTTTTTGGATCATTAAGACAAGCCAAGTAAAGGAGAGAAGCAAAGAGGAAAAACAAAGGAAAGAAGCAGTTTTTGTAGCCGTGCAGTGTCACTTTGGGAGGCTCTATTTTGTTCATCGTGCAAAATCACCTTTCAAGAATCCCATATTCGGAACCGGCTCGGAATTGCTGACAAATCAAGTACCTATAGTGGTATATTGCCATTCGTATAAGGAGCTCAAAATGGCAAATTTCGCACTTTGTACTGTTCATGCAAGTGCGAATTTCGCAGCAGCTCATGCAAGTGCGAATTTCGCACCAGCCTATGCGAGTGCGAATTTCACACCTTGTATTGTTCATGCGACTTTGGTGTGAAATCTCCTCTGTTCTGACGACTCCACATGAGATCTTTTCTTTTGTTTTCTTTTTGATGTAAATTCCTTTCTTATCCCTGTAATTAGCCAAACATAGGCTTTGCTTTGTAAAGAATATAAGAGGGGTGGAAATCATCTCTCGGAAGGGGGGGACCTTTTTTTTATATTTTTACACTGAGTGAAATTTTCTTTTTTAGGAAAAAATACATAGCTCTCTTTGCTTTCCTTTTCTCTCTTCTATTTTTCTTTTTCTTGGAAGCCAAACAACCTCTGAGGATGTTTTCCCAGAGGATGAGAGGCTAAACCTTTGGTTTCTTGGAGTGAAGGAAGCTAGGTGAAAAGTCCAGATGCAAAAGTGGAAAACTCTCGTGCCTTAAATACAGGTAGTTGGAGTTCATAAATGGCTTTTAAATCTAAAGTTTTGCTTTAAATCCCTTAGAATCACTTTGAATGGCTAATACATGATAAGCTTTTAGGTCTTTGTGGATACTTATTACTAGATCCACATAAGACCATTAGTTATCATGTACGAGCCATTGGAAAGTGGCTCAAGGTGAAGACCCATAGTGTATAAAGCCATTAATGGAACTTGACTACCATTTCTATTGACTTTTTATGGATTAAATCTTCATTGTTAAACCTATACCGGTTCGGGAAACAACCATCCTTTATGTTGTTGTCCCCAATACGAGGAGAAAAATCCGGAATTTCCCACTTTGCACTCTGAACTTGATCCTAGCAACCTTTAGCTCCGGGAGACTTTCTTTCTTCCATTTTTACCTAGTTCTATGTTAGTTTAGTTCCAAACTCCACTTTCAAAACAAATTTTATTTTCTTTTAAACTTTAAGTTTTTGACAAAGGAAATCATCAGATTCAATCTCTAATCTTGAGTCTATCACTGGTAGAGTGAAAACCCATCCCAGAGTTCAACCCTAGAGCTGCTATACTATAGTAGCTTTGCTACGCTAGTATAAGGTCATAGGATTTATAAACATTTTTTATTAAAATACCCAACTGGGCACGAATCAAAATGGCGCCGTTGCCGGGGATGGTGCCACCATACAGTGATACAACTTTTTAGAGGCTACTTGTGATTTCCATCACAAGTTTGGTGAATTCCTTTTTCACTAACTTCATTTCCTTTCTATTAATTGTAGAATTCCTTTTGTTAAGTTTACTTTCATTTTCTTTCTAACCTTAACTTTCTTCTAGCTTTCTTTTGTTTTTGTTGTCTTTGTTTTGTTTTCAGGGAAGTTGTAACTTGTGCATGCCCTATTGGATTCGGGACCAAGAGGGAAGACTAGTAAGGATAGAGAATCCTCAAGACACAGAGTTGGATATCTGTGTAAACATCATGGACCCTCCACAAGAGGATCAGAATTCTCAACACGGTCAAGGGGATAATCCAAATGCATATCTATCCATGAGGGATAGAATGCACCCACCAAGGATGAGTGCACCCTCATGCATCGTACCTCCTTTTGAGAAGCTGATTATAAGGCCCCATATTGTGCCCTTCCTACTAAATTTCCATGGAATGGAGAGTGAGAACCCATATGCCCACATCAAGGAGTTTGAGGAGGTGTGCAATACTTTTAGAGAGGGAGGAGCTTCAATAGACTTGATGAGACTCAAGCTATTCCCTTTTACTTTGAAGGACAAGGCAAAAATATGGCTTAACTCTTTAAGGCCAAGGAACATAAGGAATTGGGTTGATCTTCAGGCCGAATTTTTGAAGAAATTTTTCCCCACCCATAGGACCAATGGGTTGAAGAGACAAATCTCAAACTTTTCTGCAAAAGAAAATGAGAAGTTCTATGAATGTTGGGAAAGGTATATGGAGGCCATCAATGCTTGTCCTCATCATGGCTTTGATACATGGCTCTTGGTGAGCTATTTTTATGATGGGATGTCTTCCTCCATGAAGCAAATTCTTGAAACCATGTGTGGGGGAGATTTTATGAGTAAGAATCCGGAAGAAGCCATGGACTTTTTAAATTATGTATCTGAGGTATCAAGAGGATGGGATGAGCCCAACTCAAGAGAAATGGGAAGGATGAAAGCTCCTGTAAATCCAAAGGGTGGAATGTACATGTTAAGTGAAGACATGGACATGAAAGCTAAGGTGACAACAATGACAAGGAGGTTGGAAGAACTTGAGTTGAAAAAAATGCATGAAGTTCAAGCCATTTCCGAGACACAAGCCCATGTCATGCCATGCACCATTTGCCAATCATGTGATCATGTGGTAGATGAGTGCCCAACCATCCCAGCTGTGAGGGAGATGTTAGGTGATCAAGCCAATGTTGTGGAGCAATTTAGGCCCAACAACAATGCACCTTATGGAAACACTTATAATTCAAGCTGGAGAAACCATCCAAATTTTTCTTGGAAACCAAGGCCACCTCCATACCAACCACAAGCCCAAACCCAAGCACCTCAACAAACCTCTTCAGTGGAGCAAGCCATTGTGAACCTAAGTAAAGTCATGGGTGACTTTGTGGGTGAACAAAAGGCAATCAACTCCCAATTGCACCAAAAGATTGAAAATGTTGAGAGTTCTCAAATTAAGAGAATGGATGGGATGCAAAATGATCTATCTCAGAAGATAGATAATATTCAATACTCCATCTCTAGGCTTACCAACCTCAACACAGTTAATGAGAAAGGAAAGTTTCCCTCTCAACCAAGCCAAAATCCAAAGGGTGTTCATGAAGTTGAAACCCAAGATGGGGAGTCTTCAAAGTTGAGGGAGGTCAAAGCTGTGATCACCTTGAGGAGTGGGAAGGAGGTTGATCAACCCTTGCCTAAGGTGAGGCAAGATAAAGAACTCATGTCAAGGAGAACCTTGGTTAAAGAGAGCAATAACCAAGAAGAGAAGAGTGGGAAGAAAAATGCATCTAAATCAAGCATTGAAGAAGAGCCAAGGATAGTGATTAAAGAGGATATGATGAAGAAACATATGCCTCCCCCTTTTCCTCAAGCTTTACATGGAAAGAAGGGAATCAAGAATTCATCAGAAATTCTTGAAGTTTTGAGACAAGTGAAGGTGAATATACCCTTACTTGATATGATCAAGCAAGTCCCCACATATGCAAAATTTTTAAAGGACTTGTGCACGGTCAAGAGAGGATTAAATGTGACAAAGAAGGCATTCCTCACTAAGCAAGTAAGTGCCATCATTCAGTGTAAGTCTCCAGTTAAGTACAAAGATCCGGGATGTCCCACCATTTCAGTCAACATTGGAGGGACACATGTGGAGAAGGCTTTACTAGACTTGGGGGCAAGTGTGAATTTGCTCCCATACTCTGTGTATAAGCAACTGGGACTTGGAGGATTGAAGCCCACAACCATCACTCTCTCCTTAGCTGATAGGTCAGTCAAAATCCCAAGGGGGGTGATAGAGGATGTTCTAGTTCAAGTGGACAAATTCTACTATCTCGTGGATTTTGTGGTGCTTGATACTGATCCCACTGTTAAGGAAGCAAATTATGTGCCAATCATCCTTGGGAGACCTTTCTTAGCTACCTCCAATGCCATCATCAATTGTAGGAATGGGGTGATGCAGCTCACATTTGGAAACATGACCTTGGAACTAAACATATTCCACCTATGCAAGAGGCATCTTCACCCCGAAGAGGAGGAAGGATTGGAGGAGGTGTGCTTGATCAACACTTTGGTTGAAGAGCATTGTGACAAGAATTTAGAAGAGAGCTTGAACGAACGCCTTGGAGTGCTTGACCAAGGGTTACCTGAACCCTCTGATGTGTTAGCCATCATGTCTCCTTGGAGGAGAAGGGAAGAGATCTTACCCTTGTTCAATAAGGAGGACTCACAAGGAGCAGCTAGGGAGGACCCTCCAAAGCTAGTTTTGAAGCCACTTCTTGTTGATTTGAAGTATGCATATTTGGAGGAAGATGAGAAATGTCCAGTGGTGGTTTCTTCAACTCTCACAAGTGATCAAGAGGATAGTCTTTTGAGAGTCCTCAGAAAATGCAAAAAAGCCATTGGATGGCAAATTTTTGATCTGAAAGGGATTAGCCCTTTGGTATGCACCCACCATATCTACATGGAGGAAGATGCAAAACTAGTGAGGCAGCCCCAGAGGAGGTTGAATCCTCACATGCAAGAGGTGGTAAGGGGTGAAGTTCTGAAGCTACTTCAAGCAGGGATCATATATCCCATTTCAGATAGCTTGTGGGTGAGCCCAACCCAAGTAATCCCAAAGAAATCTGGAATTACTGTGATCCAGAATAAGAAAGGGGAGGAAGTCTCTACACGTCTTACCTCAGGATGAAGGGTGTGTATAGACTACAGGAGGTTGAATTCAGTGACTAGGAAGGACCATTTCCCATTGCCTTTCATGGACCAAGTCCTTGAGAGAGTCTCAGGGCATCCTTTCTACTGTTTTTTGGATGGTTACTCGGGGTACTTCCAAATAGAGATTGATTTGGAAGATCAAGAAAAGACAACCTTCACTTGCCCCTTTGGTACTTTTGCCTATAGGAGGATGCCCTTTGGTCTATGTAATGCACCTGCAACTTTCCAAAGATGTATGCTAAGCATCTTCAGTGATATGGTGGAGCGCATCATGGAAGTCTTCATGGATGACATCACTGTATATGGAGGTTCTTATAAGGAGTGTTTGTTGCATTTAGAAGCTGTTCTCCAAAGATGTATTGAGAAAGACCTAGTGCTAAATTGGGAGAAGTGCCATTTTATGGTACAACAAGGAATTGTCTTAGAACATATAATCTCCAAGAATGGCATTGAGGTAGATAAGGCAAAGGTGGAGCTAATTGTTAAGTTGCCACCTCCCATAAATGTTAAAGGAATTAGGCAATTCCTAGGACATGCCGGGTTCTATAGGAGGTTCATTAAGGATTTCTCAAAAATCTCAAAACCTCTTTGTGAACTCTTGGTAAAGGATGCCAAGTTTGTGTGGGATGAGAAATGTCAGAAGAGTTTTGAGGAACTGAAGCAATTCCTCACAACTACACCAATAGTGAGAGCCCCAAATTGGAAATTACCTTTTGAGGTAATGTGTGATGCAAGTAATCTTGCTATGGGGGCTGTTTTGGGGCAAAGAGAAGATGGAAAGCCCTATGTGATTTATTATGCAAGCAAAACTTTGAATGAGGCTCAAAGGAACTACACAACTACTGAGAAGGAGTTGTTTGCAGTAGTTTTTGCCTTGGATAAGTTTCATGCCTATTTGGTAAGGTCCTTTATAGTGGTGTTCACTGACCATTCTGCTTTGAAGTACTTGCTAACCAAGCAAGATGCCAAGGCAAGATTGATAAGATGGATCCTTTTGCTTCAAGAATTCAATCTCCAAATTCGGGATAAAAAGGGAGTAGAAAATGTGGTAGCTGACCACTTGTCAAGACTTGTGATAGCACATGACTCACATGGTCTACCTATCAATGATGACTTCCCTGAGGAGTCTCTCATGTCAATAGAGGTAGCTCCATGGTATTCTCACATTGCAAATTACTTGGTTACTGGAGAAGTTCCAAGTGAGTGGAGTGCCCAAGACAAGAAGCATTTCTTTGCTAAGATCCATGCCTATTATTGGAAGGAGCCTTTTCTCTTCAAATATTGTGCGGATCAAATCATAAGGAAATGTGTTCCTGAACAAGAGCAATCGGGAATTCTATCCCATTGTCATGATAGTGCATGTGGAGGTCATTTTGCTTCCCAGAAAACAGCCATGAGAGTGGTCCAATCAGGTTTTTGGTGGCCCTGTCTTTTCAAGGATGCCCACTCTATGTGCAAGGGATGTGATCGGTGTCAAAGGCTAGGGAAGCTAACACGCCGGAATATGATGCCCTTGAACCCCATCTTGATAGTGGATGTCTTTGATGTTTGGGGGATAGACTTCATGGGACCATTTCCAATGTCATTTGGACACTCCTATATTTTGGTGGGAGTGGATTATGTCTCTAAGCGGGTAGAAGCAATCCCATGTAGGAGCAATGATCATAAGGTGGTTCTCAAATTTCTCAAGGAGAACATCTTTTCAAGATTTGGAGTGCCTAAGGCCATTATCAGTGATGGAGGAACCCACTTTTGCAACAAGCCTTTTGAGACTCTTCTAGCCAATGAGGTCAAGCACAAGGTAGCTACACCTTATCACCCTCAAACAAGTGGCCAAGTTGAGTTAGCCAACCGAGAAATCAAGAATATACTGATGAAGGTGGTGAATGTGAATAGGAAGGATTGGTCTATTAAGCTCCTGGATTCATTATAGGCTTATAGGACCGCTTATAAGACCATTCTTGGAATGTCTCCTTATCGCTTTGTTTATGGCAAAGCGTGCCATCTCCCAGTGGAGGTTGAATATAAAGCATGGTGGGCAATCAAGAAGCTCAACATGGATTTGACAAGAGCCGGGTTAAAGAGATGTTTGGATTTGAACGAATTGGAGGAAATGAGGAATGATGCTTACCTCAATTCAAAAATTGCAAAAGAGAGGTTGAAGAAATGACATGATCAGTTGGTAAATCAGAAGAATTTTACCAAGGGACAAAGAGTCTTGCTTTATGACTCTAAACTTCATCTTTTTCCGGGAAAATTGAAATCAAGGTGGACGGGTCCTTTCATAATTCATGACGTGCAATCAAATGAAGTAGTGGAACTACTCAACTTCAAGAGCACTCGAACTTTCAAAGTGAATGGGCATCGTCTCAAGCCCTATATGGAATCATTTTCCCGAGACAAGGAGGAATTCATCCTCCTTGATCCACCTCTAACATGAAAACACTCAGTTCATGGTTGAACTTAGTCTCTTCAAAGACTAAAAAGTTCATCCTCTTTTTGTTTCCTTTTGCTTTGATTTTAGTTTAATCTAGTGTTTTTTCTTGTGTATATGCATGTTTTGATTTTTATTTTTTACCTTAATTTCATTATAATGTGGTTTCAATTGGTTTTTGTGTTAACATGCAGGTAGGAAAGCTTGAAGAATGAGGTCAAGGGGAAAACAGGGGAAAACAGGGGAGAAAAGCCAAGACACAGGGAATTTCGCACTACTCAATTCTTTGGTGCGAAATTTGCACCACCCTACCCCCTTGTGCGAAATTGCCTTTGTGACCATTTTCCATAAAGCATGCTCTCGGTCTTCGAAAATCTCAGGAATGCGAAAATTTTCGCATTTCACTATTCACCTAGTGCGAAATTGAAGAACATGAACAAACCCATTTTTGTAACTTTAAAAGCCGATTTCTCTTCTTAAAGTCTAAACTTGTTCTTCTTCAATCCTCTCAACAACTCTTTTCCGATCACTCCTTTCCATCCACAAGGTCCTCTCCTTCATCATCTCCCATCCTCAATCCCACCATGGCAGGCCATCTCAAGAGCTTCATTCCATAGCCGCGGCACCACACTATTCATAATAGTCCGTGACTTCCATTTTCAGCTCTTTCTCCTCCTTCCACCATAAAAAAAAAAAAAAAAAAAAAAAAAAAAACCTTTCATTTCTTCACTCAACATTCCAAATCCATCCCTAAACAAAACCCAACCTTGATTTTTCAAAACCAAAACCTCAAGCTAAGGATTCAAAGCCACGGTTTCTTCAAAAGAAACCCATTTCTACGGCTATGGGAGCTTCAAAATCCTTCATTCTCTTCTTGTAAAACTCTCATTTCCAAGCTTTCCCACCATGAAAAACCCCTTTCCTACCTCAACCCGCATTTCCCACCCTCAAAAACCAAAAATTTTTGCCATTTGAAAGAATCACAAATTTCGCATCTTGCACAAGTGAATAGTGCATTGTGCGAAATTCGCACAACACTACCCCCTTGTGCGAATTTTTGGGATTTTTCACCCCTACCCTCCCCAATCCCAAGCCTCTGAGCCTCATTTCTTCGCTCCCTTATGCCTAAGACCCGAGGAGGCTCTGCCTCCGCTCCCCAGAGCAATCATAGAGCTGCCCCTATGCGGGCCCCGCTAGATGCACCCACACATTTACCTGATTCTGCCCCCCAACGCAGATACCATACGAGGAGAGCAGCTGCCACGCCTGTGGCTCCTACTCAGATTCCATTTAGGAGTCCTCCTACAAAGAAGGCCAAGACTTCAGAGCTAGGAGAGTCCTCTAGAGCAGCTCGAGATTCACAGTCTCAGCCTCCTCCCACCAGACGCCCTATCCTCACCAGCTCGCCCATTGAGGGCAACTCCAATTGCCGAGCGAGAGCATTCCATGATGAGGCATATTTTGATCACTATGTTTTGCAACAGCAGCCTGAGTTGGGGGATTCATACCGCCTACTTGAGAACAGATCCAGCTGCATTTAGACGGTGGCCCTCACTTTCTGAGTGGGACATGGTTAGTATACTATCTCGAGGGACATCTTCAGATAGGATCATTATGAGGAAGGAGCTTCCCCCTGGGATGCTCCTAGTTAATGTGGTGCTTCGCACCAATCTTTTTCCTCTTCAGCATAAAGTGCAGAGGCGAGGGGCCATTCTAGAGGCGTTATTCCGTATCTCTGAGGGCTACTACTTTGGCGCCCATCATTTGATTATGGCTTCCCTCCTCCATTTTGAGGAGAAGGTGCATAAGAGGCGTCTTTCGAGGGCAGACACCATCTTTTACTTTTCCCTCGGCTGCTATGCCATGTTTTGGCGCATATGGGTTTCCCTACAGACCCTCATTCCGAGACCCGCCGCCATTGTCGAGAGAGCTTCTCTCTTGACCAATGGAATCATGTATTGCACCATCAGCATTCCCCAGAACTTCCCGAGCCAAGAGAAGTTCCTCCACAGCCCTTACCATCTATATTTGCTCCGTCCACTTCAGCTCCCTCGGAGCCCGTACCAGAGGCAGCATCGTCTGATGCCCCACCTGCTATTCCTCCTACCTTAGAGCCGCCCATTACTATCCCTGGTGCAGAGTATCGTGACTTGCTCGCTTCTTTCCAGACTTTGACCACTACTCAGACGACCATTATGTAGCGGATGGACCACCTCCAGCTTCGGCAGGACCAGCAGAATCTCATTCTCCATGAGATTCAGCAGCACCTCGGTCTTTTGCCACCAGCTCCACCTGTTTCTCTTGTGCCCTCAGAGCCTTTTACTCCAGCTGATGATTTTGATCCAACTGATGATCCTACACCTGTAGCGGTACCTTCCACAGTTGCAGCTGAGGACCCCTCCTATCCACCAGAGGAGCCTACTACTTGATCATACGATCACTCCTCTTTTTTGTATCTATATTCTATGTTTTTGAATATGATATATATTTTGGACCACTTTTATACTGGGATTGGATGTATTCCATGTTTATCTTGTATATTGTACTCTCTCAGTTTATATAGACATCTTCTTTTTTGTGTATATTAGCTATTCCTTTTTATTTCCTCTACTCATCACTCTTATGATTTTTTTTTTCTTTTGCAACATGTGGTTTCTCCTGTCCATTCAAAGTCCCTTACTATCAAGAGGTATCACTTCCTCCCTTTTATTATCACTTGCTTTTGGAACATTGGGGACAATGTTCATCCTAGTTGGGGGAGAGTTGAGGAAGTAATTTGTTGGATTTTTGGTTAGGCTATTTTGCTAACAAATTTTTGCAAACTCTCTTTGTTTCTCAAAGATAAATTCTCAAAAGTAAATGGGAGAAATTAAATTCTTATCTTATTGCCATAGTCTCAGAGTTTGTATTATGCTTATTAAAGTTGATAAATTGTTGAAGTTCCTTTTGATTTCAATCTTAAGTCTTCCACTCTAATCTTTTCACACACTGAACACATTAGATTCCAGTTTTAAGATGGAAAACTTTCTCACCCCCTAAACTTAGGAAATTTTCGACTTGGTGCCTTTGACCTCATTCTATTAGTGTTGGGACACCTTATAAAAGGCCAATGTGTCTTATGCAAAAAAATAAAAATAAAAAAAAAATTTGCTTCACTTGCTTTGAAACCAGAGCAAGGTCCGAGGGGTATATGGTGAAAATCTTTGAAGCCTGGTGCCCTAAGCCTTTATTGGTTGGGAGTCACCGACCTCACTGCTCGTTACATGGGTGGATGGGTGGAGTCTTAAAAAAAAAAAAAGGTGCGTTCTTAGCCTTTTATATGGGGGTTAGTGTTGCTAAAGATAGAGAAAAACCTTAGTTGGGGGGAGAATATAGTTTGACATACTATAATTGGAAACTAAGCACCTTAACACTTAGATTTTTGTGGAAAATTAAGAGTTGGTCCTTTGGGAGTGGAAATTATTTTGATACTCAAATTTGCATAATGCCCACTCTTTGTATGTTGTGATAGGTAAGTTATTTGATGACTCTTGTTGATGATTGAGTTTTATATCCTTGACTTGCCATGTGAGAGTTTAATCCAATCATGCCATTTGATTATTTTTTGGAGTGATTAGCATGATTTTGTAAATTATTATATTATCTATTTTTCTTTCTTTTTCTCCCCTTCATTGCTAAGGGACTAGCAATGTGTCAGTTGGGGGGAGTGATTACTACCCAAAAAGTGCTATTTTATGCCTTTAATTCATTATGTTTTAAGCACTTTTATGTAGTAGTTCTCCATTTTTATTCCAATTGGCATGTTAAGGACCTAGCAATGACTTCTAATCATATTTGTGGCTAGTTTTAGTGTTTTGACAGCTTTTTGGATCATTAAGACAAGCCAAGTAAAGGAGAGAAGCAAAGAGGAAAAACAGAGGAAAGAAGCAGTTTTTGTAGCCGTGCAGTGTCACTTTCGGAGGCTCTATTTTGTTCATCGTGCAAAATCACCTTTCAAAAGTCCCATATTCGGAACCGGCTCGGAATTGCTGACAAATCAGGTACCTATAGTGGTATATTGCCATTCGTATAACGAGCTCAAAATGGCAAATTTCGCACTTTGTACTGTTCATGCAAGTGCGAATTTCGCACCAGCCCATGCGAGTGCGAATTTCGCACCTTGTATTGTTCATGCGACTTTGGTGCGAAATCTCCTCTGTTCTGACAACTCCACATGAGATCTTTTCTTTTGTTTTTTTTTTATGTAAATTCCTTTCTTACCCCTGTAATTAGCCAAACACAGGCTTTGCTTTGTAAAGAATATAAAAGGGGTGGAAATCATCTCTCGGAAGGGGGGGACCTTTTTTTTATATTTTTACACTGAGTGAAATTTTCTTTTTTAGGAAAAAATACATAGCTCTCTTTGCTTTCCTTTTCTCTCTTCTATTTTTCTTTTTCTTGGAAGCCAAACAACCTCTGAGGATGTTTTCCCAGAGGATGAGAGGCTAAACCTTTGGTTTCTTGGAGTGAAGGAAGCTAGGTGAAAAGTCCAGATGCAAAAGTGGAAAACTCTCGTGCCTTAAATACAGGTAGTTGGAGTTCATAAATGGCTTTTAAATCTAAAGTTTTGCTTTAAATCCCTTAGAATCACTTTGAATGGCCAATACATGATAAGCTTTTAGGTCTTTGTGGATACTTATTACTAGATCCACATAAGACCATTAGTTATCATGTACAAGCCATTGGAAAGTGGCTCAAGGTGAAGACCCATAGTGTATAAAGCCATTAATGGAACTTGACTACCATTTCTATTGACTTTTTATGGATTAAATCTTCATTGTTAAACCTATACCGGTTCGGGAAACAACCATCCTTTATGTTGTTGTCCCCAATACGAGGAGAAAAATCCGGAATTTCCCACTTTGCACTCTGAACTTGATCCTAGCAACCTTTAGCTCCGGGAGACTTTCTTTCTTCCATTTTTACCTAGTTCTATGTTAGTTTAGTTCCAAACTCCACTTTCAAAACAAATTTTATTTTCTTTTAAACTTTAAGTTTTTGACAAAGGAAATCATCAGATTCAATTTCTAATCTTGAGTCTATCACTGGTAGAGTGAAAACCCATCCCAGAGTTCGACCCTAGAGCTGCTATACTATAGTAGCTTTGCTACGCTAGTATAAGGTCATAGGATTTATAAACATTTTTTATTAAAATACCCAACTGGGCACGAATCATACCCTCTCTAACAAAGTCCGTACACCCTCTAACAAACTTCATACCCTCTCTAACAAAGTTTGTACCATCTCCAACAAAGTTTGTACCCCCTCTCCCAAAGTTTGTACCCTCTATAACAAAGTTTTTACCCTTTATAACAAAGTTTGTACCCTCTTTTACAAAGTTCGTACACCTATTAACAAAGTTCATACCCTCTCTAACAAAGTTTGTACCCCCTCTCCTAAAGTTCGTACCCTCGATATCAAAGTTTGTACCTTCTCTAACCAAGTTCGTACACTCTCTAACAAAGTTCATACCCTCTCTAACAAAGTTTGTACCCTCTCTAACAAGGTTCGTACACTCTCTAACAAAGTTCATACCCTCTCTTACAAAGTTTGTACCCTCTCTAACAAATTTTGTACCCTGTCTCAGAAATTTTGTACCCTCTCTAAGAAAATTTCGTACCCCTTCTCACAAAGTTTGTACCATCTCTCACAAAGTTTGTACCCTCTTTCACAAAGTTGGTACCATGTCTAACTAAGTTCGTTCCCTCTCTAGCAAACTTCGTACCCTCTCTTACAAAGTTCGTACCCACTCTAACAAAGTTCATACCCTCTCTAACAAAGTTCTTACCTTCTCTACAAAAGTTTGTACCCCTTGTAACAAAGTTCGTACCCTCTTTAAAAAAGTTCGAATCCTCTCTAACAAAGTTTGTACTCTCTCTAACAAAGTTCGTACCCCCTCTAACAAAGTTCGTACCTTCAATAACAAAGTCCGTTCCCTCTCTAACAAAGTTCGTACCCTCTCTCACAAAGTTCGTACCCCCTCTAACAAAGTTGATACCCTCTCTAACCTAGTTCGTACCTACTCTAACAAAGTCCGGACCCGCTTAAACAAAGTTCATGCCCTCTCTAACAAAGTTCGTACCATGTCACAAAGTGTGTACCCTGTTTCACAAAGTTTGTACCCCTTCTAACAAAGTCCGTAACCTTCCAAAAAAAGTTTTTACCCTCTCTAACAAAGTTCGTACCCTCTCTCAAAAAGTTTGTACCCTCTCTCACAAAGTTTGTACCCTCTCTAACAAAGTTTGTACCCTCTCTAACAAAGTTCGTACCCCCTCTAACAAAGTTCATACCCTCTCTAACAAAGTTTCTACCATCTCTAACAAAGTTTGTGCCCCCTCTCCCAAAGTTTGTACCTTCTATAACAAAGTTTGTACCCTCTCTAACAAATTTCATACACCCTCTCACAAAGTTTGTACCATCTTTAACAAAATTTGTACCCTCTCTAACGAAGTTTGTACCCTCTATCACAAAGTTCGTACCCTCTCTAACAAAGTTTGTACATTCTTTAACAAAGTTCGTACACTCTCTAACAAAGTTCATACTTTGTCTTGCAAAGTTTGTACCCTCTCTAACAAATTTTGTACCCCCTCTCACAAATTTTGTACCCTCTCGAAGAAAATTTTGTACCCCTTCTCACAAAGTTTGTACCATCTCTCAAAAAGTTTGTACCCTCTTTCACAAAGTTGGTACCATGTCTAACAAAGTTCGTAACCTCTCTAGCAAACTTTGTACCCTCTCTAACAAAGTTCGTACCCACTCTAACAAAGTTCATACTCTCTCTAACAAAGTTTGTACCCTCTGTAAAAAAGTTCATACCCTTTCTAACAAAGTTTGTACCCTCTTTAACCAGGTTTGTACCCACTCTAACAAAGTTCCTACCCGCTTAAACAAAGTTCATACCCTCTCTAACAAAGTTTGTACCTTCTCTACAAAAGTACGTTCCCCCTGTAACAAAGTTCGTACTCTCTCTAACAAAGTTTGTACCCTCTCTCACAAAGTTCGTACCCTCTCTAACAAAGTTCATACCCTCTCTAACAAAGTTCATACCCGCTCTAACAAAGTTCATACCCTCTCTAACACAGCTTGTACCCTATCTAACAAATCTCCTAGACTCTGTAACAAAGTTCATGCCCTCCCTAACAAAAGTTTGTACCCTCTCTAACAACATTCGTACCTCCTCTCAAAAAGTTTGTACACTCTCTAACAAAAGTTGTACTATCTCTAAGAAAGTTTGTACCCTCTCTAACAAAGTTCGTACCTCCTCTCAAAAAGTTTGTACACTCTCTAACAAAAGTTGTACTATCTCTAAGAAAGTTTGTACCCTCTCTAACAAAGTTCGTACCCACTCTAACAAAGTTCATACCCTCTCGAACAAAGTTTGTACCCTCTCTCACAAAGTTCATACTCTCTCTGACAAAGTTTGTAACCTCTCTAACAAAGTTCCTACACTCTCTAACAAAGTTCATTGATTCGTCCCCAATTGGTGTTCTACTTGATTTAGCTCAATCAACTGATGTGCTTTGATTTCTGATTACTACCCAAAAAGCGTTATTTTGCACCTTTAATTCATTATGTTTTAAGCACTTTTGTGTAGTAGTTCTCCATTTTTATTCCAATTGGCATGTTAATGACCTAGCAATGACTTCTAATCATATTTATGGCTAGTTTTAGTGTTTTGACAGCTTTTTGGATCATTAAGGCAAGCCAAGTAAAGGAGAGAAGCAAAGAGGAAAACAGAGTGAAGAAAACAGAGGACAGCAGCTGCAGTCTTCTTTCCCACTTTTAGAGCACTTTCCGAAGTCCATTTTCTGTATGCTATATACTGTTGGAAAGCTCTGGAAGTCAAGAATCGAACGCTTCAAACCGTGTACGATTTGGAGCTAAAATGAGGAAGGGATGGCCTTCGGAAGGCAACTATGTCAAGCTGAGAGAGAATTTCGCACCAGCTCATCCAAGTGCGAATTTCGCACTAGCTCGTTCAAGTGCGAACTTCCCACCAGCCCATGCAAGTGCGAATTTCACACTAGCCCATGTGACTTTGGTGCGAAATCTCCTTTGTTCTACCGACTCCACATGAGATCTTTTCTTCTGTATTTTTTTGATGTAAATTCCTTTCTTATCCCTGTAATTAGTCAATCACAAGCATTGCTTTGCAAAGACTATAAGAGGGGTGGAAATCATCTCTCGAAGACATGTATGTATATTTTACACTTAGAAAAATATTCCTCGGGAGAAAATACAGAGCTCTCTTTGCTTTCCTTTTCTCTTTTCTATTTTTCTTTTTCTTGGAAGCCAAACAACCTCTGAGGATGTTTTCCCAGAGGATGAGAGGCTAAACCTTTAGTTTCTTGGAGTGAAGGAAGCTAGGTGAAAAGTCCAGATGCAAAAGTGGAAAACTCTCGTGCCTTAAATACAGGTAGTTGGAGTTCATAAATGGCTTTTAAATCTAAAGTTTTGCTTTAAATCCCTTAGAATCACTTTGAATGGCCAATACATGATAAGCTTTTAGGTCTCTGTGGATACTTATTACTAGATCCACATAAGACCATTAGTTATCATGTACGAGCCATTGGAAAGTGGCTCAAGGTGAAGATCCATAGTGTATAAAGCCATTAATGGAACTTGACTACCATTTCTATTGATTTTTATGGATTAAATCTTCATTGTTAAACTTATACCGGTTCGGGAAACAACCATCCTTTATGTTGTTTTCCCCAATACGAGGAGAAAAATCCGGAATTTCCCACTTTGCACTCTGAACTTGATCCTAGCAACCTTTAGCTCCGAGAGACTTTCTTTCTTCCATTTTTACCTAGTTATATGTTAGTTTAGTTTCAAACACCACTTTCAAAACAAATTTTATTTTCTTTTAAACTTTAAGTTTTTGACAAAGGAAATCATCAGATTCAATTTCTAATCTTGAGTTTATCACTGGTAGAGTGAAAACCCATCCCAGAGTTCAACCCTAGAGCTGCTATACTATAGTAGCTTTGCTACGCTAGTATGAGGTAATAGGTTTTATAAATATTTTTGATTAAAATACCCGACTGGGCTTTAACGAATCAATTTCAATCCTCAAATGGGAGTTATCAACAAAATTTATAAACCTATTTCACCATATACTAGGGTAGGATAGCTAGCATAGCATAGTAGCTCTAAGATCGTCCACAGGGATGGGTTTTCACTTCACAATTGATATTAGTTCAAAAGCTGAATTAGTGGTGTTCATTTTCAAGGTTAGCTTTAAAAGAAAATATAAGTTTGAATGGAAACGGATAGTTTTAAGCTAACCAAACATAATGTAACTAAAAGTAATTAGAAAGAAAGATGTTTCTTGGGATTTCAGGTCACGAGGATCAGGTGCCATCTACAAAAGAGGAGATTCCGGTCACTTGAATCTTTTCCTCGCATTGGGGATTTAACATATAGTTATTTCCTGAATCAGTGTGGTACAGATGCTTACCATTAATGGTTTCAACACTAAATCCCTCTCACTGATACATCTTGCAATGGCTCGTGCCTCTCACCTAGCATTTGTCATTCAAGGTGATCTTTAACCTTGGATTACCCTTCAAAAGCTTGCAAGAGATAACTAATGGATGTCTCCTTAGAGTCCAAAAGCTTACCAAGTGTTGGCTATTCTAGAAAATCCTACCTTTGAATCACCTCCCAAAGGCTCGCAAGAGATAAACTAGTGAAACTCAATGGACGGAGTCCACTTGCCGTACCAAGTGTTGGCCCAAGTGATTCAAAGGCGTTTTATGTTAACAAAAAACATAGAAACCATTAACGGGTCACACTTTCTCTTCATTAAAAACGGAAACAACAAAAACTCACAGTTATGTAGCCAGCACCTTGCTTAGCTTCCTTCACCCAAGAAATAAAAAGCCTAGCCACTCATCCTCTGAGGCCTCCGAGGATGTTTGGCTAGAAAGAAAATAAAAGAGAAGGAAAAAATAGAGCAAGGCTCTGTATATTCTATATATTGATTAATTCTACATTCGGTTTCTCTATTCTACCATATTTTTACAACGGATGCAAGGGAACATATATAGGGAAGTTTTTCCAACCTTCCTAGCTAAGCAATCCTATGATTGGTGGATTTCAAGGAGAAAATAGGGATTTTATACAAAAATATCTGAAGAAAATATCAAACGGAGTCGGTCGTAAATATCTGGAGATTGCACAGGTGGATTTCGCAGCATGCAACATGGGCTGCGAAATTGCCTTTCAGCTCGGCGTAGTTTTCTTCCAACGGCTGTAACTTCTTTGTTTAAACTTCAATTTTCACACCATTTAAAGCATTGGAATCTTGAATTCCTAAGCTTTGAAATGGTATATAGAATGTAGGAAATGGACTCCAGGAAGTGCTCCAATTGTGCGAAAGAATACTGCAGCTACTCTCCTTTGTTTTTCTTCATAAATTTCTTCTCTCTATTTTTCCTCCTTACATGCTGTTGAATGACTTTGGCAAAGGGTCACGAAGCTCCAAAGCTTGGTTTCTTCATGAATTTGAACTTCAATTTGCTTTGCCATAACTATGCAAAGATCTCCCTCGTGCTCGAATTGCTTTGGTGTAGCTAAAAGCTATCAAAAACACCAAAACTTAACACAATTTGATTAGAAACGATTGCAAGGGTTCTTAACATGCCAATTGAGTCAAAAAGTAATAACTACTACTCAAAAGTGTTTAAAAGAGTTAATTACAAGCTACAAAATAGCACTTTTTGAGTAGTAATCACTCCCCCCAACCGACATATTGCTAGTCCCTTAGCAATGAAGGAGAGAAAAATAAAATAAAAGTACTATAATTTACAAAATCATGCTAATCACTCCAAAAAATGTTTAAGTGGCATGATTGATCAAACTCTCACATGGAACATTAAAGAAATAAAATTCAATCTTCAATAGGAGCTATCAAATAACTTGCCTAATCACAATTCATACAGAGTAGGTATTGTGCAAATTTAAGCTTCAAAATAATTTCCACTCCCAAAGGTCCAAAACTTATTCTTCCACAAAAATCTAAGTGTTATTTATTAGTTTCCGAATATAGTATGTCAAACTAATCTCTCCCAACAACTTAGTTCTTTTCAAAGCTTAGCAAACTGATCAACCTCCAATAGGCTAAGAACGCACCTCTTTGTTCAAAATTTTTTTTCATTGTAGGTTAAAGGTATTCTTTTCTAAATTGTCCATATAATGGGGGTCCATCGATGACTCCCAAATGATTACTACCCAAAAAGTGCATTTTTACACCTTTAAGTCATTATGTTTTAAGCACTTTTGTGTAGTAGTTCTCCATTTTTATTCCAATTGGCATGTTAAGGACCTAGCAATGACTTCTAATCATATTTGTGGCTAGTTTTAGTGTTTTGACAGCTTTTTGGATCATTAAGACAAGCCAAGTAAAGGAGAGAAGCAAAGAGGAAAATTAAGCAAAAAGAAGAAAACAGAGTGAAGCTGAAACAGAGGACTGCAACTGCAGTCTTCCTTCACACTTTTGGAGCACTTCTCGAAATCAATTTTTTTTCATTCTATATACCGTTGGAAAGCTCTGGAAGTCAAGAATCCAAAGCTTCAAACCGTGTACGATTTGGAGCTGAAATGAGGAAGATATGGCCTTCGGAAGACAACTGTGTCAAGCTGAGAGACAATTTCGCACCAGCTTCGCACCAGCTTCGCACAGCCCATGCGTGGTGCGAATTTTCCTCTGTTCTGCCGACTCCACTTTAGATCTTTTCTTTTGTATTTTTTTGATGTAAATTCCTTTCCTATCCTTGTACCTAGCCAATTACAAGCTTGGCTTTTGTAAAGACTATAAGAGGGGTGGTAATCACCTCTCGGATGATGTTATGCTATGTGATGTTTCATACTTAGAAAAAATACAGAGCTCTCTCGTTTTCCTTTTCTCTCTACTATTATTTTCTTTTTCTTGGAAGCCAAACAACCTCTGAGGATATTTTCCCAAAGGATGAGAGGCTAAACTTTTAGTTTCTTGGAGTGAAGGAAGATAGGTGAAAAGTCCAGATGCAAAGGTGGAAAACTCCCGTGCCTTAAATACAGGTAGTTGGAGTTCATTAATGGCTTTCAAATCCAAAGTTTTGCTTTAACTCCCTTAGAATCACTTTGAATGGCCAATACATGGTAAGCTTCAGGTCTCTGTGGATGCTTATTGCTAGATCCATATCAGTCCATTAGTTATCATGTACGAGCCATTGGAAAGTGGCTCAAGGTGAAGACCCATAGTGTTTAAAGCCATAAATGGAACTTGACTACCATTTCTATTGATTTTGTATGGATTAAATCTTCATTGTTAAACCTATACCGGTTCGGGAAATAACTATAGGTTAAATCCCCAATGCGAGGAGAAAAATCCGGAATTTTCCACTTTGCATTTTGAACTTGATCCTAGCAACCCTTAGCTCCGGGAGACTTTCTTTCTTCCATTTTTACTTAGTTATATGTTAGTTTAGTTTCAAATACCACTTTCAAAACGAATTTTATTTTCTTTTAAACTTTAAGTTTTTGACAAAGGAAATCATCAGATTCAATTTCTAATCTTGAGTCTATCACTGGTAGAGTGAAAACCCATCCCAGAGTTCGACCCTAGAACTGCTATACTATAGTAGCTTTGCTACGCCAGTATGAGGTCATAGGTTTTATAAATGTTTTTTATTAAAAGACCCGACTGGGTTCCCGCGAATCAAATGGCGCCGTTGCCGGGGATGGTGCCACAATGCAGTGATACAACCTTTTAAAGGCTACTTGTGATTTTCATCACAAGTTTGGTGAATTCCTTTTTCACTAACTTCATTTCCTTTCTTTTAATTATAGACTTCCTTTTGTTTTCTTTCTAACCTTAACTTTCTTCTAGTTTTCTTTTGTTTTTGTTGTCTTTGTTTTGTTTTCAGGGAAGTTGTAACTTGTGCATGCCCTATTGGATTCGGGACCAAGAGGGAATATTAGTAAGGATTGAGAATCCTCAAGACACAAAGTTGGATATCTGTGTAAACATCATGGACCCTCCACAAGAGGATCAGAATTCTCAACACGGTCAAGGGGGTAATCCAAATGCATATCTATCCATGAGGGATAGAATGCACCCACCAAGGATGAGTGCACCCTCATGCATCGTACCCCCTCTTGAGCAGCTGATTATAAGGCCCCATATTGTGCCCCTTCTACCAAACTTCCATGGAATGGAGAGTGAGAATCCATATGCCCACATCAAGGAGTTTGAGGAGGTGTGCAATACCTTTAGAGAGGGAGGAGCTTCAATAGACTTGATGAGACTCAAGCTATTCCCTTTTACTTTGAAGGACAAGGCAAAAATATGGCTTAATTCTTTAAGGCCAAGGAGCATAAGGAATTGGGTTGATCTTCAGGCCGAATTTTTGAAGAAATTTTTCCCCACCCATAGGACCAATGGGTTGAAGAGACAAATCTCAAACTTTTCTGCAAAAGAAAATGAGAAGTTCTATGAATGTTGGGAAAGGTATATGGAGGCCATCAATGCTTGTCCTCATCATGGCTTTGATACATGGCTCTTGGTGAGCTATTTTTATGATGGGAAGTCTTCCTCCATGAAGCAAATTCTTGAAACCATGTGTGGGGGAGATTTTATGAGTAAGAATCCGGAAGAAGCCATGGACTTTTTAAGCTATGTATCTGAGGTATCAAGAGGATGGGATGAGCCCAACTCAAGAGAAATGGGAAAGATGAAAGCTCCTGTAAATTCTAAAGGTGGAATGTACATGTTAAGTGAGGACATGGACATGAAAGCTAAGGTGGCAACAATAGCAAGGAGGTTGGAAGAACTTGAGTTGAAAAAAATGCATGAAGTCCAAGCAATTTCCGAGACACAAGCCCATGTCATGCCATGCACCATTTGCCAATCATGTGATCATGTAGGAGATGAGTGCCCAACCATCCTAGCTGTGAGGGAAATGTTAGGTGATCAAGCCAATGTTGTGGAGCAATTTAGGCCCAACAACAATGCACCTTATGGAAACACCTATAATTCAAGCTGGAGAAACCATCCAATTTTTTCTTGGAAACCGAGGCCACCTGATTCGTCCCCAATTGGTGTTCTGATTGATTCAGATCAATCAACTGATGTGCTTTGATTTCAATCCTCAGACGGGAGTTATCAACAAAATTTATAAACCTATTTCACGATATACTAGGGTAGCATAGCTAGCATAGCATAGTGGCTCTAGGATCGTCCACAGAGATGGGTTTTCACTTCACAATTGATATTAGTTCAAAAGCTGAATTGGTGGTTTTCCTTTCCAAGGTTAGCTTTAAAAGAAAACATAAGTTTGAATGAGAACAAATGGTTTTAAGCTAACCAAACTGAAAATAACTAAAATTGACTAGGAAGAAAGGTGTTTCTTGGGATTTCAGGTTACTAGGATCAGGTGCCATCTACAAAAGAGGAGATTCCGGTCACTTGTTTCTTTTCCTCGCATTGGGGATTTAACATATAGTTATTTCCCGAACCGGTGTGGTACAGATGCTTACCATTAATGGTTTCAACACTAAAACCTTCTCACTGATACACCTTGCAATGGCTTGTGCCTCTCACCTAGCATTTTCCATTCAAGGGGATCTTTAACCTTGGATTACCCGTCAAAAGCTCGCAAGAGATAACTAATGGATGTCTCCTTGGAGTCCAAAAGCTTACCAAGTGTTGGCTATTCTAGAAAATCCTACCTTCAAACCACCTCCCAAAGGCTCGCAAGAGGTAAACTAGTGCATCTCCACGGACGGAGATCACTTGCCTTACCAAGTGTTGGCCCAGGTCATTCAAAAGCGTTTTAAGTTAACTAAAAACATAGAAATCAAAAACGGGTCACACTTTCTCTTCATTAAAAATGGAAACAACAAAAACTCACCCTCATGCATGCCGGCACCTTACTTGGCTTCCTTCACCCAAGAGACAAAAAGCCTAGCCTCTCATCCTCTGAGGATTTTAAAATCCTCAGAGTATGTTTGGCTAGAAAGAAAATAAAAGAGAAAACAAAGACGAGAAGGAAAAACAGAGCAAGGCTCTGTATATTTTATATATCTACATTAGGTTGTCTCTGAGAACAAGCTCCCGAGATCTGTTACATGCTTTACAATGGATGCAAGGGAATATATAGGCAAGTTTTTCCAACCTTCCTAGCTAAGGAATTCTCTAATAGGTGGGTTACAAGGAGAGTTTGGGAATTTAGACATCAAATATCTAAAGCAAAAAGATCTCAAGATGTCGGTTGCAGCTATCGGGTAGCTTCAGGACACCGCGGCACTGTGCAAAATGGCTGCGAAATTTCGCAGCCAAAGGACAACATTTTCGCAGCCAAAGGCTGATTTCGCAGCCGTGCAACATTCTGCCTTCAGCTTGGAGTGATCTGCTTGTAATGGCTGTAACTCCTTCATTTCAACTCCGAATCGCGTACCGTTTGAAGCATTAGATTTTTGACTTCCTGAGCTTTGAAATGGTATATAGAATGTAGAAATTGGACTTCGGGAAGTGCTCCAAAAGTGGCCAAGAAGACTGCAGCTGCTGTCTCCTGTTTTGCTTCACTCTGTTTTTCCTCTCTCCGTTGCTCTTTGCTTGCATACTTTGAACGACTTTGGCAAAGGGCTATGGAGCTCCAAAGCTTGGTTCTTCATGAATTTGAGCTTCCAAAGGCTTTGCCATGGATTCCAAAGAACTCTCCTCAATCTTGGACTGCTTTGGTGATCAAAATACTAACAAAAGCACCAAAACTTACACATTTTGATTAGAATTGATTGCAAGGGTCCTTAATATGTCAATTGGGTTAAAAGGTGATAACTACTACTCAAAAGTGTTTAAAAGAGTTAATTACAAGCTTACAAAATAGCATTTTTGAGTAGTAATCACTCCCCCCAACCGACATATTGCTAGTCCCTTAGCAATGAAGGAGAGAAAAATAAAATAAAAGGTAGTATAATTTACAAAATCATGCTGATCACTTCAAAAAATGTTTAAGTGGCATGATGATCTAACTCTCACATGGAACATTAAAGAAATAAAACCCAACCTTCAATAGGAGTTATCAAATAATTTGTCTAATCACAATTCATACAGAGAAGGCATTATGCAAATTTAAGCTTCAAAATCATTTTCACTCCCAAAGGGTCAATCCTTACTCTTCCCCAAAAATCTAAGTGTGAGTTGATAGCTTCCGAATATAGTATGCCAAACTAATCTCACCCCCCAATCTAGCTCTTTTTTAACACTTAGCAAACTGACCAAATTCAATAGGCTAAGAACGCACCTCTTTTCTTTCACAATTTTTTTCTTGTAGGAGTACAAGGCTTAAAGGTATTCTTTTCTAAATTGTCCATGTAACGGGGGTCCATCGATGACTCCCAACCAATTAAGGTTTAGGGTATCAAGCTTTAAGGATCTTTCAACCACTAGCTCCTCGGATTTCACCCCGGACTTTTGAGAATGAATTTTAAATACCTAAGCACCTACAGTATGCTAAACTCCACCTATTCACCCATGTAACGAGCATTGAGGTCGGTGACTCCCAACCAATGAAGGCTTAGGGCACCAGGCTTTAAAGATTTTCACCATATACCCCTCAGACCTTGCTCGGGTTTCAAGGCAAGCAAACATTTTTTCTTTCTTTCTTTCTTTTCAAAGGCTCATTGGCCTTTTTAAAGGTGTCCCAACACTATTAAATGAGGTCAAAGGTACCAAGTCTAAAATTTCCTAAGTAAAGGGAGAAAATAGTTATTCATCTTATAAATGGAAGCTAGTGCACAGTGTGTGAATAGCTTAAAGTGGAAGAACTAAGCTTGAAATCAATAGGAGATTCAACAATTCATCAACTTTAGTTAGCATAATACAAACTCTAAGTCAAGTAAAGAGACAAAAATTCAATTTCTCCCTTTTCATTTTTGAGAATTTTTCCTTAATAACCATGGAGAGTATTCAAAAAACTTTAACAAATTTTAAAAATCAAGCAAAAAGCAACTAAATTACCAAAATAACTTAGCATTAATAACAAAACCTCCTTCCTCAACTCTCCCCTCAACCAAGCTGAACATTGTCCTCAATGTTTCAAGAGTGATTAGAAAATAAAGGGAGGAAGTGGTACCTCCTGAGTGACATGGAGTCTGAGTCGTATGGAGAAACCACATGTTTCAAAAAAAAAAAACAAAAGAGTTAGTGAGTAGAGGAAATAGAAAAATGCTAAGTTCAAACATGTAATTATCTATACTAATATAATAAGTAAATACACAAAAAAAAAAAAAAAAAAAAAACTGAGATGATCAAGTAATGGTAAGGTCCTGTGGAGATGATGGCTCTGTGGTGGCCTCCTGAGTGGGTTGGATCAGAACATCGACCTCTGTTCTGGTAATCTCCTTAGGTGGCATAGTCTCCTCGGCTGGAGCTCTCAGCTGGAGCTATGGGCTTTGATGGTTTAAGGAGGTGAGAAATGGAATGAGAGGCTTCATGTGTGTGATCTCAGTGTGCGCAAGGCTCTCCCCTTCAGATGCATGGTTACAGGCTCTTTTGGCATTTTCACAACTTCCCTTGGCTTCACAAAGTGTTTTCGCAAACCTCCCTTCATTTTGCAAGTCAATTTCGAAGCCTGGAGGTGTTTTCGCAGCCATTTCGAAGCCAAAAGGAAAAAAGAAACATTTTCGCAGCCAAAGTGGAATTTCGCAGGGGGGCTATGGGGCTGCGAAATATTCGCAGCCCATTTCGCAGCTGTGAAATGGGGTTATTGTGCTGCGAAATGGCACTCATGTGCCAAAGGGGTGTTTCGCAGCTGCGAAACACCCTGCGAAATGAGGCTTTGGCTGGGAAATTCCCGCTCAGCTTTGCGCGGTTGTCTTCAAACGGCCATAACTTCTTCGTTTCAACTCCAAATCAAGCACCGTTTGAAGCTATGGACTCCTAACTTCCCAAGCTTCAAAAAGAAATATAGTATGCATAATTTGAGCTCCAGGAAGTACTTCAAAAATGTGTCCAACAGTAGCAAAATGGGGTGCGGCATTTCCGTTCATGGCGTGCACAGTCATCTTCAAACAGCCATACCTTCTTCATTTCACGTCCAAATTGTGTACCGTTTGAAGTGTTGGATTCCTGAATTCCCAAGCTTCGAATCAGCATATGGTATGCATGAAATGGACTTCAGAAAGTACTCGAAATGTGTCCAACAGAACTGGGGGTGCAGCTGCGACATTTCCGCTCATGGTTTGCGTGGTCGTCTTCAAATGCCCATAACTTCTTCGTTTCACCTCCAAATCGAGCAACGTTTAAAGTGTTGGACTCCTGACTTCCCGAGCTTCAAAAAGACATATGGTATGCATGAAATGGACTTCGGGAAGTACTCAAAATGTATCCAAAAGTTGCGAAATGGAGGTGCTGGTTGCATCGGAGAAGACGACCGGAGGTGCGCGCGGCTTGCTCAGGCGGAGGGGTGCTCTGGCTTGGCTCCTCTTGGTACCTTTTTGAAGTTCAGATGACTGGTTAGAAATAGAAAAAATGGAATTTATACCATTTAAAAGGATGCCAAGGGACGCTTTTCAGTTTCGCAGCAGGGAGGACTTTTCGCAGCGAGGAGGCGTTTTCGCAGCAGCACTGTAGCGCTGCGAAATGGTTTCGCAGCGGGAGAAATTTTGGCGTGGATTTCGCAGCTCATTTCGCAGCTTCGAAATGGGCGTACGGCGCTGCGAAGTGGCACTCGTGTGCCAAAGGGTGGTTTCGCAGCTGCGAAACACCCTTCGAAATGGCGTGTCGGCTGCGAAATGGAGGATTTTTAGGTGTGGAGAATTTCGCAGCCGTTTCGCAGCTGCGAAATGAGTGTACGGGGCTGCGAAATGGCACTCGTGTGCCAAGGAGTGGTTTCGTAGCTGTGAAAATTTTCGCAGCGGGCACTGTAGCGCTGCGAAATGGTTTCGCAGCGGGAGGCTGATTTCGCAGCGGCAGGGGTGATTTCGCAGCGGCACTGTAGCACTGCGAAATTTTCCTTCAACTCGGTGCAATTTTTTTCCAATGCCCATATCTTCTTCGTTTGAACTCCGATTTGGACACCGTTTGAAGCATTGGATTCTTGACTTCTGGAGCTTCGAAACGGTATATAGTATGTAAGAAATGAACTTGGGAAAGTTCTCCAAATATCGGAATGAAGACTACAGCTGCTCTCCAAATGCCCATGTGTGCCCAATTGTTTTGAAGTCCCTCCTACAAATGATCATCCAAAAGCCTATGTTAAATCAAAACAAATGAAAATTAAAGCATTGAAATCAAAATTTAAACAAGCAATAAAATAAAATAAAAAGATATGGACTAGCTAGTCTTGAAAAAGACTAAGTCCATCAAAAAATGTGGTCCTGTTTCAGCTTGCCCGGATCCCATATGAAGTTTGCATCCTTCACTTGAGATTTGCTTTGTATGATGGCAACGGAAGCAATTCCCTTTTTCTTTCCTTTAATTTCCTCCCTCTTCTCTTTCTCTGTTTCACTCTCTGATTCATGCTCTTGCTTGGATGTGTTCATCCCATCCTCTTGAAAGTTGAGCCACATAACTTAAGAAGTTCATGGCTTCCTCTGCTATCTCGTATTCAACATGGTATGCACAACTAGCAATTTGAGAATTAAAGACAGAGAAAACAAAAGAAAACAAAAGAAACAAAAATTCTAGAGAAGAAAAAGTTATTAAGATTAACTAAAAGCTATACTAAAATATGAACAAAGAAAAAATAAACAAATAAAAAGAGTTAGTAAAAGGAAAAGAAAAGTCACCAAACTTGTGATGAAGATCACAAGTGTTCTCAAAAGATCATATCACTGCAAAGTGGCACCATCCCCGGCAACGGCGCCATTTGATTCATCCCCAATTGGTGTTCTGATTGATTCAGATCAATCAACTGATGTGCTTTGATTTCAATCCTCAGACGGGAGTTATCAACAAAATTTATAAACCTATTTCACGATATACTAGGGTAGCATAGCTAGCATAGCATAGTGGCTCTAGGATCGTCCACAGAGATGGGTTTTCACTTCACAATTGATATTAGTTCAAAAGCTGAATTGGTGGTTTTCCTTTCCAAGGTTAGCTTTAAAAGAAAACATAAGTTTGAATGAGAACAAATGGTTTTAAGCTAACTAAACTGAAAATAACTAAAATTGACTAGGAAGAAAGGTGTTTCTTGGGATTTCAGGTTACTAGGATCAGGTGCCATCTACAAAAGAGGAGATTCCGGTCACTTGTTTCTTTTCCTCGCATTGGGGATTTAACATATAGTTATTTCCCGAACCGATGTGGTACAGATGCTTACCATTAATGGTTTCAACACTAAAACCTTCTCACTGATACACCTTGCAATGGCTCGTGCCTCTCACCTAGCATTTTCCATTCAAGGGGATCTTTAACCTTGGATTACCCGTCAAAAGCTCGCAAGAGATAACTAATGGATGTCTCCTTGGAGTCCAAAAGCTTACCAAGTGTTGGCTATTCTAGAAAATCCTACCTTCAAACCACCTCCCAAAGGCTCGCAAGAGGTAAACTAGTGCATCTCCACGGACGGAGATCACTTGCCTTACCAAGTGTTGGCCCAGGTCATTCAAAAGCGTTTTAAGTTAACTAAAAACATAGAAACCAAAAACGGGTCACACTTTCTCTTCATTAAAAATGGAAACAACAAAAACTCACCCTCATGCATGCCGGCACCTTACCTGGCTTCCTTCACCCAAGAGACAAAAAACCTAGCCTCTCATCCTCTGAGGAAAAATCCTCAGAGTATGTTTGGCTAGAAAGAAAATAAAAGAGAAAACAAAGACGAGAAGGAAAAACAGAGCAAGGCTCTGTATATTTTATATATCTACATTAGGTTGTCTCTGAGAACAAGCTCCCGAGATCTGTTACATGCTTTACAATGGATGCAAGGGAATATATAGGCAAGTTTTTCCAACCTTCCTAGCTAAGGAATTCTCTAATAGGTGGGTTACAAGGAGAGTTTGGGAATTTAGACATCAAATATCTAAAGCAAAAAGATCTCAAGATGTCGGTTGCAGCTATCGGGTAGCTTCAGGACACCGCGGCACTGTGCAAAATGGCTGCGAAATTTCGCAGCCAAAGGACAACATTTTCGCAGCCAAAGGCTGATTTCGCAGCCGTGCAACATTCTGCCTTCAGCTTGGAGTGATCTGCTTGTAATGGCTGTAACTCCTTCATTTCAACTCCGAATTGCGTACCGTTTGAAGCATTGGATTTTTGACTTCCTGAGCTTTGAAATGGTATATAGAATGTAGAAATTGGACTTAGGGAAGTGCTCCAAAAGTGGCCAAGAAGACTGCAGCTGCTGTCCCCTGTTTTGCTTCACTCTGTTTTTCCTCTCTCCGTTGCTCTTTCCTTGCATACTTTGAACGACTTTGGCAAAGGGCTATGGAGCTCCAAAGCTTGGTTCTTCATGAATTTGAGCTTCCAAAAGCTTTGCCATGGATTCCAAAGAACTCTCCTCAATCTTGGATTGCTTTGGTGATCAAAATACTAACAAAAGCACCAAAACTTACACATTTTGATTAGAATTGATTGCAAGGGTCCTTAATATGTTAATTGGGTTAAAAGGTGATAACTACTACTCAAAAGTGTTTAAAAGAGTTAATTACAAGCTTACAAAATAGCATTTTTGAGTAGTAATCACCACCTCCATACCAACCACAAGCCCAAACCCAAGCACCTCAACAAACCTCTTCAGTGGAGCAAGCCATTGTGAACTTAAGTAAAGTCATGGGTGACTTTGTGGGTGAACAAAAGGCAATCAACTCCCAATTGCACCAAAAGATTGAAAATGTTGAGAGTTCTCTAATTAAGAGAATGGATGGGATGCGAAATGATCTATCTCAGAAGATAGATAATATTCAATACTCCATCTCTAGGCTTACCAACCTCAACACAGTTAATGAGAAAGGGACGTTTCCCTCTCAACCAAGCCAAAATCCAAAGGGTGTTCATGAAGTTGAAACCCAAGATGGGGAGTCTTCAAAGTTGAGGGAGGTCAAAGCTGTGATCACCTTGAGGAGCGGGAAGGAGGTTGATCAACCTTTACCTAAGGTGAGGCAAGATGAAGAACTCATGTCAAGGAGAACCTTGGTTAAAGAGAGCATTAACCAAGAAGAGGAGAGTGGGAAGAAAAATGCATCTAAATCAAGCATTGAAGAAGAGCCAAGGATAGTGATTAAAGAGGATATGATGAAGAAACATATGCCTCCCCCTTTTCCTCAAGCTTTACATGGAAAGAGGGAAATCAAGAATTCATCAGAAATTCTTGAAGTTTTGAGACAAGTGAAGGTGAATATACCCTTACTTGATATGATCAAGCAAGTCCCCACATATGCAAAATTTTTAAAGGACTTGTGCACTGTCAAGAGAGGGTTACATGTGACAAAGAATGCATTCCTTACTGAGCAAGTAAGTGCTATCATTCAGAGTAAGTCTCCAGTTAAGTACAAAGATCCGGGATGTCCTACCATTTCAGTCAACATTGGAGGGACACATGTGGAGAAGGCTTTACTAGACTTGGGGGCAAGTGTGAATTTGCTCCCATACTCTGTGTACAAGCAACTGGGACTTGGAGGATTGAAGCCCACAACCATCACTCTCTCTTTAGCTGATAGGTCAGTCAAAATCCCAAGGGGGGTGATAGAGGATGTTTTAGTTCAAGTGGACAAATTCTACTATCCCGTAGATTTTGTGGTGCTTGATACTGATCCTACTGTTAAGGAAGCAAATTATGTGCCAATCATCCTTGGGAGACTTTTCCTAGCTACCTCCAATGCCGTCATCAATTGTAGGAATGGGGTGATGCAGCTCACATTTGGAAACATGACCTTGGAATTAAACATATTCCACCTATGCAAGAGGCATCTTCACCCCGAAGAGGAGGAAGGATTGGAGGAGGTGTGCTTGATCAACACTTTGGTCGAAGAGCATTATGACAAGAATCTAGAAGAGGGCTTGAACGAAAGCCTTGGAGTGCTTGAAGAAGGGTTACCTGAACCCTCTGATGTGTTAGCCGTCATGTCTCCTTGGAGGAGAAGGGAAGAGATCTTACCACTGTTCAATAAGGAGGACTCACAAGGAGCAGCCACGGAGGACCCTCCAAAGCTTGTTTTGAAGCCACTTCCTGTTGATTTGAAGTATGCATATTTGGAGGAAATGAGGAATGATGCTTACCTCAATTCAAAAATTGTAAAAGAGAGGTTGAAAAAATGGCATGATCAGTTTGTAAATCAGAAGAATTTTGCCAAGGGGCAAAGAGTCTTGCTTTATGACTCTAAGCTTCATCTTTTTCCGGGAAAATTGAAATCAAGGTGGACGGGTCCTTTCATAATTCATGATGTGCAACCAAATGGAGTAGTGGAACTACTCAACTTCAATAGCACTCGAACTTTCAAAGTGAATGGGCATCGTCTCAAGCCCTATATGGAATCATTTTCCCGAGACAAGGAGGAATTCATCCTCCTTGATCCACCTCCAACATGAAAACACTTGGTTCATGATTGAACTTAGTCTCTTCAAAGACTAAAAAGTTCATCCTCTTTTTGTTTTCTTTTAAGTTGATTTTAGTTTAATCTAGTGTTTTTCTTGTGTTTATGCATATTTTGATTTTTGTTTTTGACTTTAATTTCATTCTAATGTGGTTTGAATTGGTTTTTTTTTTTGTGTTAACATGTAGGTAGGAAAGCTTGAAGAATGAAGTCAAGGTGAAAGCAAGGGAAAGCAGCTGGGCGTATAAGTCATGGCCAATTGGAGAGCAGCTGCAGTCTTTTTGCTTATATTTGGAGCACTTCCTCGAGTCTATTTTATACATTCCATATACCATTTCGAATCTCGGGAAGTCAAAAATCCAATGCTTCAAACGGTGTCCAAATCGGAGTTGAAACGAAGAAGTTATGCTCATTGCAAGAAAACTGCGCTGAGCTGACAGAAAATTCGCACTACCCATTCCCCTTGTGCGAAATTTTCGCACAACACATCCCTTGTGCGAATTCTCTTTTGTGGAAAATTTTAAAAAAGCATTCTCTTGGTCCCTCAATGCGAATTTCACAGGAATGCGAACCTTGTGCGAATTCGTTTTTGTGCCAATTTTCAAAACCATGCTCTCTGTCTTGGAGAACCACAGGAATGCGAAATTTTCGCACTACCTGATTACTACTCAAAAATGCTATTTTGTAAGCTTGTAATTAACTCTTTTAAACACTTTTGAGTAGTAGTTATCACCTTTTAACCCAATTAACATATTAAGGACCCTTGCAATCAATTCTAATCAAAATGTGCAAGTTTTGGTGTTTTTGTTAGTAATTTGATCACCAAAGCAATCCAAGATTGAGGAGAGTTCTTTGGAATCCATGGCAAAGCTTTTGGAAAGCTCAGAAACATGAAGAACTGAAGCTTTAAAGTCCTTTGCCATAGGCAAATCCGGAATGCAAGGAGGGGAAGCAAAGAGAAATCAAACATGAAGCATTCTTGATGACAGTCATTTCAGCCACTTTTGGAGCACTTTCTGAAGTCCAATTTATGCATTCTATATGTCGTTTCGAAGCTCAGGAAGTCAAAAATCCAATGCTTCAAACGGTGCACGATTCGGAGTTGAAATGAAGGAGTTACAGCCATTGCAAGCAGATCACTCCAAGCTGAAGGCAGAATGTTGCACGGCTGCGAAATCAGCCTTTGGCTGCGAAAATGTTGTCCTTTGGCTGCGAAATTTCGCAGCCATTTTGCACAGTGCTGCGGTGTCCTGAAGCTACCCGATAGCTGCAACCGACATCTTGAGATCTTTTTGCTTTAGATATTTGATGTCTAAATTCCCAAACTCTCTTTGTAACCCACCAATTAGAGAATTCCTTAGCTAGGAAGGTTGAAAAAACTTGCCTATATATTCCCTTGCATCCGTTGTAAAAATCATAATGTAACATATCTCGGGAGCTTGTTCTCAGAGACAACCTTATGTAGATATATAAAATATACAGAGCCTTGCTCTCTTTTTCCTTCTCATCTTTGTTTTCTCTTTCATTTTCTTTCTAGCCAAACAAACTCTGAGGATTTTTCCTCAGAGGATGAGAGGCTAGGCTTTTTGTCTCTTGGGTGAAGGAAGCCAGGTAAGGTGCCGGCATGCATGAGGATGAGTTTTTTTTGTTTCCATTTTTAATGAAGAGAAAGTGTGACCCGTTTTTGGTTTCTATGTTTTTAGTTAACTTAAAACGCCTTTGAATCACCTGGGCCAACACTTGGTAAGGCAAGTGGACTCCGTCCATTGAGTTTCACTAGTTTATCTCTTGCGAGCCTTTGGGAGGTGGTTTGAAGGTAGGATTTTCTAGAATAGCCAACACTTGGTAAGCTTTTGGACTCCAAGGAGACATCCATTAGTTATCTCTTGCGAGCTTTTGAAGGATTATCCAAGGTTAAAGATCCCCTTAAATGGCAAATGCTAGGTGAGAGGCACGAGCCATTGCAAGATGGATCAGTGAGAGGGATTTAGTGTTGAAACCATTAATGGTAAGCATCTGTACCACACCGGTTCGGGAAATAACTATATGTTAAATCCCTAATGCGAGGAAAAGAAACAAGTGACCGGAATCTCCTCTTTTGTAGATGGCACCTCAGCCTAGTGACCTGAAATCCCAAGAAACACCTTTCTTTCTAGTTAATTTCAGTTACTTTAGTTTTGGTTAGCTTAAAACCAACCATTTCATTACAATTTTATGTTTTCTTTTAAAGCTAACTTAGAAAAGAAAAACCACCAATTCAGTTTTTGAACTAATATCAATTGTGAAGTGAAAACCCATCTCTGTGGACGATCCTAGAGCCACTATGCTATGCTAGCTATGCTACCCTAATATATGGTGAATTAGGTTTATAAATTTTGTTGATAACTCCCATCTGAGGATTGAAATCAAAGCTCATCAGTTGATTGATCTGAATCAATCAGAACACCAATTAGGGACGAATCACTACCCCCCCCCCCCCTTGTGCAAAATCCAAATTTCCTCTTTAAAAGCCATTTTCTCCTCTTCTTCTTCAATTCTCAGCTTCCTCTTCTTCTTCATTTCTCTCATCACCTCTCTTCCGATCACCCATTTCCATCCTTAAGCTCCTCTCCTTCATCATCCCCCATCCTCAACACCACCATGGCAGCCCATCTCCATAGCCTCACTCCATAGCCACGGCCTTCACTATTCACCACAGTCCACACCTTCCATTTTCAGCTTTTTCTCCTCCTTCCACCATCAAAATCCGTTCATTTCTTCACTCAACACTCTAAATCCATCCCTAAACTAATCCCAACCTTGATTTTACCAAACCAAAGCCCCAAGCTAAGGATTCAAGCCACGGTTTCTTCTAAAGAAACCCATTGCCGCCGGGTAGAGGAGCTTCCAAATCCTAAATTCTCTTCTTGAAAAGCTCCAATTTTCAAGCCTAACCACCGTGAAAAATCCCTTTCCTACATCAGCTGGCATTTCCCACCCTCAAAAACCAAAAATTTTCACCATATGAAGGAGCAAAAATTTTGCATTTGGGCGGGTGAATAGTGCCTTGTGCGAAATTTTCGCACAACACCCCCCCTTGTGCGAAATTTTCGCATAACCCCCCCCTTGTGCGAATTTTTCAGCTTCTCCATCCCTACCCTCCCAAATCCCAAGCCTCTGAGCCTCATTTCATCCCTCCATCATGGCTAAGACCCGAGGAGGCTACGCCTCAGCTCCCCAGAGCAGTCAGAGAGCTGCCCCTGTGCGGGCCCCACTAGATGCACCTCCACATTTACTTGATTCTGCCCCTCAGAGCAGATACCCTACGAGGAGAGCATCTGCCACGCCTATGGCCCCTACTCAAACTCCAGCTAGGAGTCCTCCTACAAAGAAGACCAAGACTTCAGAGCCAGGAGAGTCCTCCAGAGCACCTCGAGATTCACAGTCTCAGCTTCCTCCCTTTTATTATCTCTTGCTTTTGGAACATTGGGGACAATGTTCATTCTAGTTGGGGGGGGAATTGAGGAAGTAATTTTTTGGATTTTTGGTTAAGTTATTTTGCTAACAAATTTTTTGCAAACTCTCTTGGTTTCTCAAAGATAAATTCTCAAAAGTAAATGGGAGAAATTAAATTCTTATCTTATTGCCATAGTCTCAGAGTTTGTATTATGCTTATTAAAGTTGATAAATTGTTGAAGCTCCTTTTGATTTCAATCTTAAGTCTTCCACTCTAATCTTTTCACACACTGAACACATTAGATTCCAGTTATAAGATGGAAAACTTTCTCACCCCCCTAAACTTAGGAAATTTTTGACTTGGTGCCATTGACCTCATTCTATTAGTGTTGGGACACCTTATAAAAGGCCAATGTGTCTTATGAAAAAAATTTTGCTTTGAAACCCGAGCAAGGTCCGAGGGGTATATGGTGAAAATCTTTAAAGCCTGGTGCCCTAAGCCTTTACTGGTTGGGAGTCACCGACCTCACTGCTCGTTACATGGGTGGATGGGTGGAGTATATATATATATATATATAAAGAAAAGGAGGTGCGTTCTTAGCCTTTTATATATGAGTTAGTGTTGCTAAAGTTAGAGAAAAACCTTAGTTGGGGGGAGAATATACTTTGACATACTATAACTGGAAACTAAGCACCTTAACACTTAGATTTTTGTGGAAGATTAAGAGTTGGTCCTTTGGGAGTGGAAATTATTTTGAAGCTCAAATTTGCATAATGCCCACTCTTTGCATATTGCGATAGGTAAGTTATTTGATGACTCTTGTTGATGATTGAGTTTTATATCCTTGACTTGCCATGTGAGAGTTTAATCCAATCATGCCACTTGATTATTTTTTGGAGTGATCAGCATGATTTTGTAAATTATTATATTATCTATTTTTCTTTATTTTTCTCTCCTTCATTGCTCAGGGGCTAGCAATGTGTCAGTTGGGGGGAGTGATTACTACCCAAAAAGTGCATTTTTACACCTTTAAGTCATTATGTTTTAAGCACTTTTGTGTAGTAGTTCTCCATTTTTATTCCAATTGGCATGTTAAGGACCTAGCAATGACTTCTAATCATATTTGTGGCTAGTTTTAGTGTTTTGACAGCTTTTTGGATCATTAAGACAAGCCAAGTAAAGGAGAGAAGCAAAGAGGAAAATCAAGCAAAAAGAAGAAAACAGAGTGAAGCTGAAACAGAGGACTGCAACTGCAGTCTTCCTTCACACTTTTGGAGCACTTCCCGAAGTCCATTTTTTGCATGCTATATACCGTTGGAAATCTCTGGAAGTCAAGAATCCAACGCTTCAAACCGTGTACGATTTGGAGCTGAAATGAGGAAGATATGGCCTTCGGAATACAACTGTATCAAGCTGAGAGACAATTTCGCACCAGCTTCGCACCAGCTTCGCACAGCCCATGCGTGGTGCGAATTTTCCTCTGTTCTGCCGACTCCACTTTAGATCTTTTCTTTTGTATTTTTTTGATGTAAATTCCTTTCCTATCCTTGTACCTAACCAATTACAAGCTTGGCTTTTGTAAAGACTATAAGAGGGGTGGTAATCACCTCTCGGATGATGTTATGCTATGTGATGTTTCATACTTAGAAAAAATACAGAGCTCTCTCGTTTTCCTTTTCTCTCTACTATTTTCTTTTTCTTGGAAGCCAAACAACCTCTGAGGATGTTTTCCCAGAGGATGAGAGGCTAAACTTTTAGTTTCTTGGAGTGAAGGAAGCTAGGTGAAAAGTCCAGATGCAAAGGTGGAAAACTCCTGTGCCTTAAATACAGGTAGTTGGAGTTCATTAATGGCTTTCAAATCCAAAGTTTTGCTTTAACTCCCTTAGAATCACTTTGAATGGCCAATACATGGTAAGCTTCAGGTCTCTGTGGATGCTTATTGCTAGATCCATATCAGTCCATTAGTTATCATGTACGAGCCATTGGAAAGTGGCTCAAGGTGAAGACCCATAGTGTTTAAAGCCATAAATGGAACTTGACTACCATTTCTATTGATTTTGTATTGATTAAATCTTCATTGTTAAACCTATACCGGTTCGGGAAATAACTATAGGTTAAATCCCCAATGCGAGGAGAAAAATCCGAAATTTTCCACTTTGCATTTTGAACTTGATCCTAGCAACCCTTAGCTCCGGGAGACTTTCTTTCTTCCATTTTTACTTAGTTATATGTTAGTTTAGTTTCAAATACCACTTTCAAAACGAATTTTATTTTCTTTTAAACTTTAAGTTTTTGACAAAGGAAATCATCAGATTCAATTTCTAATCTTGAGTCTATCACTGATAGAGTGAAAACCCATCCCAGAGTTCGACCCTAGAACTGCTATACTATAGTAGCTTTGCTACGCCAGTATGAGGTCATAGGTTTTATAAATGTTTTTGATTAAAAGACCCGACTGGGTTCCCGCGAATCACCAACCAATCAAGATTTAGGGCATCAAGCTTAAAGGATCTTTCAACCACTAACTCCTCGGATTTTACCCTAGACTTTTGAGAATGAATTTTAAATACCCAAGCACCTAAAATATGCTAAACTCCACCTATTCACCCATGTAACGAGCATTGAGGTCGGTGGCTCCCAACCAATGAAGGCTTAGGGCACCAGGTTTTAAAGATTTTCACTATATACCCCTCAGACCTTGCTCGGGTTTCAAGGCAAGTGAAACATTTTGTTTTTTCTTTCTTTTTTTCAAAGGCTCATTGGCCTTTTATAAGGTGTCCCAACACTATTAAAATGAGGTCAAAGGTACCAAGTCCAAATTTTCCTAAGTCAAAAGGGAAATAGTTTTCCATCTTATAATCGGAATCTAGTGTGCACAGTGTGTGATAAGCTTAAAGTGGAAGAAATAAGGTTGAAATCAATAGGAGTTCAATAATTCATCAACTTCAATAAACATAATACAACTCTAAGTTTCAAGTAAAAAGACAAAAATTCAATTTCTCCCATTTCATTTTGAAAATTTTTCCTTAATAACCATGGAGAGTAGAATAAAAACTTTAAAATTTTTTAAAAATTAAGCAAAAAGTACTAAATTAACAAAATAAACCTAGCATTATTAACAAAACTTCCTTCCTCAACTCACCCTCCAACCAAGCTTAACATTGTCCTCAATGTTTCAAGAGCGATTAAAAAATAAAGGGAGGAAGTGGTACCTCCTGAGTAACATGGAGTCTGAGTCGTATAGGAGAAACCACATGTTTCAAAAAAAACAAAAGAGTTAGTGAGTAGAGGAAATAGAAAAATGGCAAGTTTAAACAAAAATGATGTCTATATATTAATTTGAGAAAGCAGAATATAATATGTCATCAGGAAATATATCCAATCCCAGAATATAAAACATCAAAACATGGAATTATCTATACTAATATAATAAGTAAATACAATAATAATAATAATAATAATAATAAATAAATAAATAAAAATAAAGAGATGATCAAGTAGTGGTACGGTCCTGTGGAAATGATGGCTCTGTGGTGGCCTCCTGAGTGGGTTAGATCAGGACATTGACCTCTACTCTGGTAGTCTCCTTAGGTGGCATAGTCTCCTCAACTGGAGCTATGGGCTGTGATGGTTTAGGGAGGTCAGAAATGGAGTGAGAGGTTTCATGTTTGTGGTTCCAAGGTGCGTGTTGGGTGCTTCCTCTTCAGACGTGTGGTCATGGGGCGTCCAATGGAGAGGAAAACTATGGGAGGCTGGGCTTCGCAAGGTGGCAGGCCCTTTTCGCAACTTAGAATGGCTGTGCGAAATGAAAATGGAAGGCTTGAGGGGTTTATATATGGATTTAAACGACGGTTGGTATTTTCGCAGGAGGAGGGGCATTTCGTAGCCAAATGGGGATTTTGCAGCCAAAGGGGGATTTCGCAGGGGGTTTCGCAGCTCATTTCGTAGGCAAATGGGATTTTCGCAGGAGGAGGCTTGTTTCGCAGAGGATTTCGAAGCCATTTCACAGCTGTGAAATCGGGTTTGGAGGCTACGAAATGGCACTCGTGTGCCAAGGGGTGTTTCGCAGTTGCGAAAATTTTCGCAGAATGCCTTTAAGCATTGCACTCCTACAAGAAAAAATTGTGAAATAAAAGAGGTGCGTTCTTAGCCTATTGGAGGTTGATCAGTTTGCTAAGCTTTGAAAAGAGCTAGGTTGAGAGGAGAGATTAGTTTGACATACTATATTCGGAAACTAATAAGTAACACATAGATTTTTGTGGAAGAATAAGTTTTGGACCTTTGGGAGTGGAAATTATTTTGAAGCTTAAATTTGCATAATGCTTACTCTTTATGAATTGTAATTAGGCAAATTATTTGATAGCTCCTATTGAAGTTTGAGTTTTATTTCTTTAATGTTCCATGTGAGAGTTTAATCAGTCATGCCACTTAAACATTTTTTGAAGTGATCAGCATGATGTTGTAAATTATGGTACTTTTATTTTATTTTTCTCTCCTTCATTGCTAAGGGACTAGCAATATGTCGGTTGGGGGGAGTGATTACTACTCAAAAAGTGCTATTTGGTAGCTTGTAATTAACTCTTTTAAACACTCTTGAGTAGTAATTATTTCCTTTTAACTCAATTGGCATGTTAGGGACCCTTACAATCGTTTCTAACCAAATTGTGTTAAGTTTTGGTGTTTTTGATAGCTTTTAGCTACACCAAAGAAATCCAAGAATGAGGGAGATCTTTATATGGTTCATGGCAAGGCTTTTGGAAGCTCAAATCCATGAAGAACCAAGCTTTGGAGCCTCATAGTCCTTTGCCGTAGTCGGGTAAAGTATGCAAGGAAAGAACAAAGGAGAGAGGAAAACAGAGTAAAGAAAACAGAGCATGCCAGCTGCAGTCTTCCTTCCCACTTTTGGAGCATTTCCCGAAGTCCATTTTCTGCATGCTATATACCGATGGAAAGCTCTGGAAGTCAAGAATCCAACGCTTCGAACCGTGTACGATTTGGAGCTGAAATGAGGAAGATATGGCCCTCGGAAGACAACTGCGTCCAATTGAAGTCTGCCTTGCGAAATGGAAATGGATGGCAGCTGTGCGTTCTCGGTGGAGCCTAACATGCGAAAGTGATTTTGCAACTTGTGAACTTGAAGCTCAATGTGCGAAAGTGGATTCCAACATGCGAAATCAACTTGCGAAATTTTCGCAAGTCACCATGCAACGTGCGAAACTAGGATATTTGTGCACCGACTCTGTTAGATCTTTTCTTCAGATATTTTTGTATAATTTTCCATTCTTCTCCTTGTAATCCACCAATCATAGCATTACTTGGCTAGGAAGGTTGGAAAAACTTCCCTATATATGTTCTCTTGCACCCGATGTAAAATCATGTAGAGATAGAATCGATCAATATATTATACAGAGCACTTGCTTTGCTTTTTCCTTCTCGGTTTGTTTTTCTCTTTTATTTTCTTTCTAGCCAAACATCCTCTGAGGATGTTTCCACAGAGGATGAGTGGCTAGGCTTTTTGTCTCTTGGGTGAAGGAAGCTAGGTAAGGTGCCGGCATGCATAAGTGTGAGTTTTTGTTGTTTCCGTTTTTAATAAAGAGAAAGAGTGACCCATTTATGGTTTTTATATTTTTAGTTAACTAGGATTACCATGAATAGCTAATACTTGGTAAGCTTTCGGATTCCATGGATTCTCATTGCTTGCAATCTTGCTCCATGGAGGTCTAATTGTTACCTCTTGTTCGCTTGTGAAGGATGATCCGATGTTAAGGATCACTTTGAATGGCAAATACTAGGTGAGAGGTACGAGCCATTGCAAGGTGTATCAGTGAGAGGGATTTAGCGTTGAAACCATTAATGGTAAGCATCTGTACCACACCGGTTCGGGAAATAACTATAGGTTAAATTCCGAATACGAGGAAAAGAAACAAGTGACCGGAATCTCCCTTTTTGTAGAAGGCACCTGATCTTAGTGACCTGAAATCCCAAGAAACATCTTTCTTTCTAATTATTTTCAGTTATCTTTAGTTTGGTTAGCTTAAAACCATTTGTTTTCATGCAAGTTTATGTTTTCTTTTAAAGCTAACCTTGAAATGAAAAAGCACCAATTCATCTTTGAATTAATATCAATTGTGGAGTGAAAACCCATCCCAGTGAACGATCCTAGAGCCACTATGCTATGCTAGCTATGCTACCCTAGTATATGGTGAAGTAGGTTTATAAATTTTGTTGATAACTCCCGTCTGAGGATTGAAATCAAAGCACATCAGTTGATTGATCTGAATCAATCAGAACACCAATTGGGGACGAATCAGTACCCTCTGTAAAACACTTCTCACCCTCTATAACAAAGTTCGTACCCTCCGTAACAAAGTTCTTACCCTCTCTAAAACAGTTCGTACCCTCTGGAACAAAGTTCGTACCCTCTCTCACAAAGTTCGTACCCTCTTTAAGAAAGTTCATACCCTCTCTAGGAAAATTTGTACGCTCTGTAACAAAGTTCAAACCCTCTCTAACAAATTTTGTACCCCCTCTCATAAATTTCGTACCCACTGTACCAAAGCTTGTACCCTCTGTAACAAAGTCCGTACCCTCTCTAGCAAAGTTTGTACCCTCTCTCACAAAGTTTGTACCCTCTGTAACAAAGTTTGTACCCTCTCTAACAAAGTTCGTACCCTCTGTAACAAAGTTCGTACACTCTCTAACAAAGTTCGTACCTTCTTTAACAAAGTTTGTACCCTCTCTAACAAAGTTCATACCCTCTCACAAAGTTCGTACACTCTTTAACAAAGTTCGTACCCTCTTTAAAAAATTTCGGACCCGCTATAACAAAGTTCGCACCCTTTGTAACAAAGTTTGTCCACTCTCTGACAAAGTTTTTACCCTCTCTCACAAAGTTCGTACCCCCTCTAACAAAGTTTGTACCATCTCGAAGAAAGTTCATACCCTCTCAAGGAAAGTTCGTACCCTCTCTAACAAAGTTTGTACCCCCTCTAACAAAGTTTGTACCCTCTCTAACAAAGTTCGTACCCTCTCTAACAAAGTTTTTACCCACTCTTGGAAACTTCGTACCCTTTGTAACAGAGTTCGTACCCTCTCTAACAAAGTTTGTACCCCCCCTCATAAAGTTCATACCCTCTTTACCAAAGTTTGTACCCTCTCTAACAAACTTCGTACCCTCTTTAGCAAAGTTCATACCCTCTCTAACAAAGTTTGTACCCCCGCTTACCAAGTTCATACCCACTCTAACAAAGTTAGTACCCTCTGTAACAAAGTTCATACCCTCTGCGACAAAGTTTGTACCATCTCTAACAATGTTCGTTCCCCTTCTCACAAAGTTTGTACCCTCTCTAACAAAGTTCATACCCGCTCTAACAAAGTTCATACCCTCCCTAAAAAAGTTTTTACGCTCTCTAACAAAGTTTTTACGCTCTCTAACAAAGTTTGTACCCCCTCTCACAAAGTTCATACCCACTCTAGCAAAGTTAGTTCCCTCTGTGACAAAGTTCATACCCTCTGCGACAAAGTTTGTACCCTCTCTAACAAAGTTTGTACCCTCTCTCACAAAGTTCGCACCCTTTGTAACAAAGTTTGTCCACTCTCTGACAAAGTTTTTACCCTCTCTCACAAAGTTCGTACCCCCTCTAACAAAGTTTGTACCATCTCTAAGAAAGTTCATACCCTCTCAAGGAAAGTTCGTACCCTCTCTAACAAAGTTTGTACCCCCTCTAACAAAGTTTGTACCCTCTCTAACAAAATTCGTACCCTCTCTAACAAAGTTTTTACCCACTCTAGGAAACTTCGTACCCTTTGTAACAGAGTTCGTACCCTCTCTAACAAAGTTTGTACCCCCCCTCATAAAGTTCATACCCTCTTTACCAAAGTTTGTACCCTCTCTAACAAACTTCATACCCTCTCTAGCAAAGTTCATACCCTCTCTAACAAAGTTTGTACCCCCGCTTACCAAGTTCATACCCACTCTAACAAAGTTAGTACCCTCTGTAATAAAGTTCATACCCTCTACGACAAAGTTTGTACCATCTCTAACAATGCTCGTTCCCCTTCTCACAAAGTTTGTACCCTCTCTAACAAAGTTCATACCCTCTCTAACAAAGTTTTTACGCTCTTTAACAAAGTTTGTACCCCCTCTAACAAAGTTTGTACCATCTCTAAGAAAGTTCATACCCTCTCAAGGAAAGTTCGTACCCTCTCTAACAAAGTTTGTACCCCCTCTAACAAAGTTTGTACCCTCTCTAACAAAATTCGTACCCTCTATAACAAAGTTTTTACCCACTCTAGGAAAATTCGTACCCTTTGTAACAGAGTTCGTACCCTCTCTAACAAAGTTTGTACCCCCCCTCATAAAGTTCATACCCTTTTTACCAAAGTTTGTACCCTCTCTAACAAACTTCGTACCCTCTCTAGCAAAGTTCATACCCTCTCTAACAAAGTTTGTACCCCTTCTTACCAAGTTCATACCCACTCTAACAAAGTTAGTACCCTCTGTAACAAAGTTCATACCCTCTGCGACAAAGTTTGTACCATCTCTAACAATGTTCGTTCCCTTTCTCACAAAGTTTGTACCCTCCCTAACAAAGTTCATACCCTCTCTAACAAAGTTCATACCCTCTCTAACAAAGTTTGTACCCCCTCTCACAAAGTTCATACCCACTCTATCAAAGTTAGTTCCCTCTGTAACAAAGTTCATACCCTCTGCGACAAAGTTTGTACCCTCTCTAACAAAGTTTGTACCCTCTCTCACAAAGTTTGTACCCTCTCTAACAAAGTTCGTACCCTCTCTAACAAAGTTCATACCCTCTCTAACAAAGCTTGTACCCTCTCTAACAAAGTTCGTACCCTCTCTAACAAAGTTTCTACCCTCTCTAAGAAAGTTTGTACCCTCTCTAACAAAGTTCGTACCCACTCTAACAAAGTTCATACCCTCTCTAACAAAGTTTTTACCCACTCTAGGAAACTTTGTACCCTTTGTAACAGAGATCGTACCCTCTCTAACAAAGTTTGTACCCCCCCTCATAAAGTTCATACCCTCTCTAACAAACTTCGTACCCTCTCTAGCAAAGTTCATACCCTCTCTAACAAAGTTTGTACCCCCGCTTACCAAGTTCATACCCACTCTAACAAAGTTAGTACCCTCTGTAACAAAGTTCATACCCTCTGCGACAAAGTTTGTACCATCTCTAACAATGTTCGTTCCCCTTCTCACAAAGTTTGTACCCTCTCTAACAAAGTTCATACCCTCTCTAACAAAGTTTTTACACTCTCTAACAAAGTTTGTACCCCCTCTCACAAAGTTCATACCCACTCTAACAAAGTTAGTTCCCTCTGTAACAAAGTTCATACCCTCTACGACAAAGTTTGTACCCTCTTTAACAAAGTTTGTACCCTCTCTCACAAAGTTTGTACCCTCTCTAACAAAGTTCGTACCCTCTCTAACAAAGTTCATACCCTCTCTAACAAAGCTTGTACCCTCTCTAACAAAGTTCCTACACTCTCTAACAAAGTTCGTACCCTCTCTAACAAAGTTTGTACTCTCTCTGACAAAGTTCGTACCTCCTCTCACCAAGTTTGTACCCTCTCTAACAAAGTTTCTACCCTCTCTAAGAAAGTTTGTACCCTCTCTAACAAAGTTCGTACCCACTCTAACAAAGTTCATACCCTCTCTAACTAAGTTTGTACCCTCTATAACAAAGTTCATACCCTCTGCGACAAAGTTTGTACCATCTATAGCAAAGTTCGTACCCCTTCTCACAAAGTTTGTACCGTATCTAACAAAGTTCGTACTCTTTCTAACAAAGTTCATACCCGCTCTAACAAAGTTCATGCCCTCTCTAACAAAGTTTGTACCCCCTCTCACAAAGTTCATACCAACTCTAACAAACTTAGTACCCTCTGTAAGAATGTTCATACCCTTTGCAACAAAGTTTGTACCATTAGTAACAAAGTTCGTACCCTTGCTCACAAAGTTTGTACCCTCTCTAAAACAGTTCATACTCTTTCTAACAAAGTTCATACCCGCTCTAAAAAAGTTCATACCCTCTAAGACAAATTTTCTACCATCTCTAGCAAATTTCTTACCCCTTCTTACCCTCTCTAACAAAGTTCATACCCTCTCTAACAAAGCTTGTACCCTCTCAAACAAAGCTCGTACACTCTCTAACAAAGTTCATACCCTCCCTAACAAAAGTTTGTACCCTCTCTAACAAAGTTCGTACCTCTTCTCAAAAAGTTTGTACCCTCTCTAAGAAAGGTTGTACTATCTCTAAGAAAGTTTGTACCTTCTCTAACAAAGTTCATACCCACTCTAACAAAGTTCATACCCTCTCTAACAAAGTTTGTACTCTCTCTCACAAAGTTCATACAATCTTTGACAAAGTTTGTACCCTCTCTAACAAAGTTCGTACACTCTCTAACAAAGTTCATACCCTCTCTATTCAAGTTTGTACCCTCTCTAACAAATTTCATACCCAGTCTCACAAAGTTTGTACCATCTCTAAAAAAATTTCTACCCTCTCTAACAGAGTCTGTACCCTCTATCACAAAGTTTATACCCTCTCTAACAAAGTTTGTACCCTCTCTAACAAAGTTAGTACCCTCTCTAACAAAGTTCGTACACTCTCTAACAAAGTTCACACCCACTCTAACAAAGTTTGTACCCTCTCTAACAAATTTCATACCCACTCTAACAAAGTTCATACTTTCTCTCGAAAAGTTTGTACCCTCTCTAACAAAGTTTGCACCCCCTCTAACAAATTTCGTACCCTCTCTAACAAATTTTGTACCCCCTCTCACAAAGTGTGTACCATCTCTAACAAAGTTCGTACCCTCTCTAACAAAGTTTGTACCCTTTATCACAAAGTTCATACCCTCTCTAACAAAGTTTGTACCCTCTCTAACAACGTTTGTACACTCTCCAACAAAGTTCATACCCTTTTTAACAAAGTTTGTACCCTCTCTAATAACGTTCGTACCCTTCTCACAAAGTTTGTACTCTATCTAACAAAGTTCATACCCTCTTTAACAAAGTTCGTACCCTCTCTGAAAAAGTTTGCATCCCCTTTCACAAAGTTCGTACCCTCTTTAACAAAGTTCGTACCCCATTTAAAAAAGTTCATACCCTCTCTAACAAAGTTCGTACACCCTCTAAAAAAGTTTATAACCTCTCTAACAAAGTTTGTATCCTCTCTAACAAAGTTTGTACCCTCTCAAACAAATTTCGTACCCCCTCTCACAAAAATCGTACCCCATCTTACAAAGTTCGTACCCTCTGTAACAAATTCCGTACCTTCTCTCAAAAAGATCGTACCCCATCCCAAAAAGTATGTACCCCCTCTAACAAAGTTCGTACCCTCTCTCACAAGGTTCGTACCCTCTTTAACTAAGTTCGTACCCACTCTAACAAAGTTCGTACCCTCTCTCACAAAGTTTGCACCCCCTCTCACAAAGTTCGTACCCTCTCTAACTAGGTTCGTATCCACTCTAACAAAGTCTGTACCCCCTCTCACAAAGTTTGTACCCCCTCTCACAAAGTTTGTACCCTCTCTAACTAAATTTGTACCCTCTCTAACAAAGTTTCTACCCTCTCTAAGAAAGTTCATACCCTCTGAAGGAAAGTTCGTACACACTCTCACAAAGTTCGTACCCTCTCTAATAAAGTTTGTACCCTCTCTAACAAATTTTGTACCCACTCTAACAAAGTTCATACCCTCTCTTACAAAGTTTGTATCCTCTCTAGCAAAGTTTGTACCCTCTCTAACAAAGTTCGTACACTCTCTAACAAAGTTCATACACTCTCTAACAAACTTTGTACCCTCTCTAACAAATTTCGTACCCCTTCTCACAAAGTTTTTACCATCTCTAACAAAGTTCATACCCTCTCTAACAAAGTTTGTACCCTCTATCAAAAAGTTCATACCCTCTCTAACAAAGTTTGTACCCTCTCTAACCAAGTTCATACCTTCTCTAACAAAGTTTGTACACTCTTCAACAAATTTCGTACCCCCTTTAACAAAGTTTATGCCCTCTCTAAGAAAGTTCGTACCATCTCTAGCAAAGTTCGTAAGTCTCTCTAACATAGTTCGTACCTCATCTCACAAAGTTCGTACCCTCTCTAACAAAGTTCATACCCTCTCTAACAAAGTTCGTACGTCTCTACCAAAGTTTGTACCCCCTCTCATAACGTTTGTACCCTCTCTACCAAAGTTTGTACCCTCTCTAATAAAGTTTGTACCCTCTCTAACAAAGTTCATATAACAAAATTTGTACCCTCTCTACCAAAGTTTGTACCCCCTCTCATAACGTTTGTACCCTCTCTACCAAAGTTTGTACCATCTCTAATAAAGTTTGTACCCTCTCTAACAAAGTTCATACCCTCTCTAACAAAGTTTGTACCCTCTCTAACAAAGTTTGTACCCCCTCTCACAAAGTTCATACCCACTCCAACAAAGTTAGTACCTTCTTTAACAAAGTTCATACCCTATGCGATAAAGTTTGTACCATCTCTAACAAAGTTCATACCCCTTCTCAAAAAGTTTGTACCCTCTCTAAGAAAGCTTGTACCCTCTCTAACCAAGTTCGTACGCTCTCCAACAAAGTTCCTACCCTCTCTAACAAATTTCGTACCCCCTCTGACAAAGTTTGGACCATCTCTAACAAAGTTCGTACCCTCTCTAACAAAGTTTGTACCCTTTATCACAAAGTTCATACCGTCTCTAACAAAGTTTGTACCCTCTCTAACAAAGTTTGTACCCTCCCTAACAAATTTTGTACCCCATCTCACAAAATTTGTACCATCTCAGACAAAGTTCTTACCCTTTCTAACAAAGTTTGTACCCTCTATCACAAAGTTCATTCCCCCTCTAACAAATTTTGTACCCTCTCTAACCAAGTTCGTACACTCTCTAACAAAGTTCATACTCTCTTGAACAAAGTTTGTACCCTCTCTAACAAATTTCGTACCCCCTCTCACAAAGTATGTACCCCATCTAACAACGTTCATACCCTCTTACAAAGTTCGTACCCCGTCTCACAAAGTGTGTACCCCCCTAACAATGTTCGTACCCTCTGTAACAAAGTTCGCACCCTCTCTCACAAAGTTTGTATTGTCTCTCATAGAGTTTGTACCCTCGCTAACAAAGTTCGGACCCTCTCTCATAAAGTTCGTACCCTTTGTAACAAGGTTTGTACCCTCTCTGAAAAAGTTTGTACCCTCTCTCACTAAGTTCACACACTCTCTAAAAAAGTTTGTACCCTCTCTAACAAAGTCAGTACCCTTTGTAAAAAACTTCGCACCCTCTGTAACAAAGTTCGTACCCTCTGTAACAAAGTTCGTACCCTCTCTAATAAAGTTCGTACCCTGTCTAACAAGGTTCGTACCCTCTGGAACAAAGTTTGTACCCTCTTTCACAAAGTTCGTACCCTTTCTAAGAAAGTTCATACCCTCTCTAGGAAACTTTGTACCCTTTGTAACAAAGTTCGTACCCTCTCTAACAAAGTTTGTACCCCTTCTGATAAAGTTTGTACCCTCTCTACCAAAGTTTGTACCCTCTGTAAAAAAGTCCGTACCCTCTCTAAAAGCTCGTACTCTCTCTCACAAAGTTTGTACCCTTTGTAACAAAGTTCGTACCCTCTGTCACAAAGTTCGTACCCTCTGTAACAAAGTTCGTACACTCTCTAATAAAATTCGTACCTTCTCTAACAAAGTTCGTACCCTCTCTAACAAAGTTTGTACCCCCTCTCACAAAGTTCATACCCACTCCAACAAAGTCAGTACCCTCTGCGACAAAGTTAGTACCATCTCTAACAAAGTTCGTACCCCTTCTTACAAACTTTGTACCCTCTCTAACAAAGCTTCTAGATTCTCTAACAAAGTTCGTACACTCTATAACAAAATTCATCCCCTCTCTCACAAAGTTTGTACCCTCTCTAACAAATTTCGTTCCCCCTCTCACAAAGTTTGTACCCTCTATAACCAAGTTCGTACAATCTCTAACAAAGTTCATACCCTCTCTAGCAAAGTTGCTACCCTCCCTAACAAATTCCGTACCCCCTCTCACAACGTTCGTACCCCATCTAACAAAGTTCATACCCCATCTCATAAAGTGTCCTCTAACAAAGTTCGTAACCATCCTAACAAAGTTCGTACCCTCTCTACCAAAGTTTGTACCGTCTCTAACAAAGTTCATACCCTTTTTAACAAAGTTCGTACCCTCTCTAACAAAGTTTGTACCGTCTCTAACCAAGTTTGTATACTCTCTAACAAAGTTCATGCCCTCTTTAACAACGTTTGTACCCTCTCTAACCAAGTTCGTAAACTCTCTAACAAAGTTCATACCCTCTCTAACAAAGCTTGCACACTCTCTAACAAATTTGGTACCCCCTCTAACAAAATTCGTACCCTCTTTAACAAAGTCCATACCCTCTCTAACAAAGTTCGTACCCTCTCTAACAAAGTTTGTACCTTTTATCACAAAGGTCATACCCTCTCTAACAAAGTTTGCACACTCTCTATCAAATTTTGTACCCCCTCTCACAAAGTTCGTACCCCATCTAACAAAGTTTGTACCCTAATTCGTGGAAGCCCAGTCGGGTATTTTAATCAAAAATATTTATAAAACCTATTACCTCATACTGGCGTAGCAAAGCTACTATAGTATAGCAGTTCTAGGGTCGAACTCTGGGATGGCTTTTCACTCTACTAGTGATAGACTCAAGATTAGAGATTGAATCTGATGATTTCCTTTGTCAAAAACTTAAAGTTTAAAAGAAAATAAAATTTGTTTTGAAAGAGGTGTTTGAAACTAAACTAACATATAACTAGGTAAAAATGGAAGAAAGAAAGTCTCCCGGAGCTAAAGGTTGCTAGGATCAAGTTCAGAATGCAAAGTGGGAAATTCCGGATTTTTCTCCTCGCATTGGGGAAAACAACATAAAGGATGGTTGTTTCCCGAACCGGTATAGGTTTAACAATGAAGATTTAATCCATAAAAAATCAATAGAAATGGTAGTCAAGTTCCATTAATGGCTTTAGGCACTATGGGTCTTCACCTTGAGCCACTTTCCAATGGCTCGTACATGGTAACTAATGGTCTTATGTGGATCTAGCAATAAGTATCCACAGAGACCTAAAAGCTTATCATGTATTGGCCATTCAAAGTGATTCTAAGGGATTTAAAGCAAAACTTTAGGTTTAAAAGCCATTTATGAACTCCAACTACCTGTATTTAAGGCACGAGAGTTTTCCACTTTTGCATCTGGACTTTTCACCTAGCTTCCTTCACTCCAAGAAACTAAAGGTTTAGCCTCTCATCCTCTGGGAAAACATCCTCAGAGGTTGTTTGGCTTCCAAGAAAAAGAAAAATAGAAAAGAGAAAAGGAAAGCAAAGAGAGCTCTGTATTTTCTCTCGAGGAATATTTTTCTAAGTGTAAAATATACATACATACATTCGAGAGATGATTTCCACCCCTCTTATAGTCTTTACAAAGCAAAGCCTGTGATTGGCTAAATATAGGGATAAGAAAGGAATTTACATCAAAAAATACAGAAGAAAAGATCTCATGTGGAGTCGGCAGAACAGAGGAGATTTCGCACCAAAGTCGCATGGGCTGGTGCGAAATTTGCACTTGCATGGGCTGGTGCGAAATTCGCACTTGGATGAGCTGGTGCGAAATTCGCACTCAGCTTGACACAGTTTTCTTCCGAAGGCCATATCTTCCTCATTTCAGCTCTAAATCGTACACGGTTTAAAGCGTTGGATTCTTGACTTCCAGATATTTCCAACGGTATATAGCATGCAGAAAATGGACTTCGGAAAGTGCTCCAAAAGTGGGAAAGAAGACTGCAGCTGCAGTCCTCTATTTTCTTCACTCTGTTTTCCTCTTTGCTTCTCTCCTTTACTTGGCTTGCCTTAATGATCCAAAAAGCTGTCAAAACACTAAAACTAGCCACAAATATGATTATAAGTCATTGCTAGGTCCTTGACATGCCAATTGGAACAAAAATGGAGAACTACTACACAAAAGTGCTTAAAACATAATGAATTAAAGGTGCAAAATAGCACTTTTTGGGTAGTAATCATACCCTCCATAACAAAGTTTGTACCCTCTCTCACAAAGTGCGTACCCTCTCTAAGAAAGTTCATACCCTCTCTAGGAAACTTCGTACCCTCTGTAACAAAGTTCGTACCCTCTCCAACAAAGTTTGTAGCCCCTATCATAAAGTTCGTACCCTCTCTACCAAAGTTTGTACCTTCTCTAACAAAGTTCATACCCTCTTTAACAAAGTTCGTACCCTCTCTAACAAAGTTTGTACCGTCTCTAACCAAGTTTGTATACTCTCTAACAAAGTTCATGCCCTCTCTAACAATGTTTGTACCCTCTCTAACCAAGTTCGTAAACTCTCTAACAAAGTTCATAACCTCTCTAACAAAGCTTGCACACTCTCTAACAAATTTGGTACCCCCTCTAACAAAATTCGTACCCTCTTTAACAAAGTCCATACCCTCTCTAACAAAGTTTGTACCCTCTCTAACAAAGTTCATACCCTCTCACAAAGTTCGTACCCTTTCTAACAAGGTTCGTACCCTTGCTAACAAAGTTCATACCCTCTCACAAAGTTCGTACACTCTCTAACAAAGTTCGTACCCTCTATAAAAAAGTTCGCACTTGATTTCTACTCAAAAAGTGCTATTTTGTAGCTTGTAATTAACTGTTTTAAACACTTTTGAGTAGTAATTACCTTTTAACTCAATTGGCATGTTAAGGACCTTGCAATCGTTTCTAATCAAATTGTGTTAAGTTTTGGTGTTTTTGATAGCTTTTTGATAGCTTTTTGATCACCAAAGCAATCCGAGTATGAGGGAGATCTTTGTATAGTTATGGAAAAGCAAATTGAAGTTCAAATTCATGAAGGAACCAAGCTTTGGAACTTCATGACCCTTTGCCAAAGTCATTCAACAGCATGCAGAGAGGAAAAACAGAGAGAAGAAAATCATGAAGAAAAATAGAGGAGAGCAGCTGCAGTCTTCTTTCGCACATTTGGAGCACTTCCCGGAGTCTATTTTCTACATGCTATATACCATTTCAAAGCTCGGGAATTCAAGAGTCTAATGCTTTAAATGATGTGCAAATCGGAGCTGAAATGAAGAAGTTATGGCCGTTGGAAGAAAATCTCACCAAGTTGAAAGGCAATTTCGCAAGCTGCGAAATCAACTTTTTCTTGCGAAATTTCGCAGCCCACGTTGCATGCTGCGAAATCCACCTGTACAATCTCCAGATATTTGCGACCGACTCCACTTGATCTTTTCTTCAGATATTTTTGTATAAAATCCCTATTTTCTCCTTGTAATCCACCAATCATAGGATTACTTAGCTAGGAAGGTTGGAAAAACTTCCTTATATATGTTCCCTTGCATCCGTTGTAAAAATATCGAGGAATCGAGGAATATAGAATCAATCAATATATATATTATACAGAGCACTTGCTCTGCTTTTTTCCTTCGAATCTTTGTTTTCATTTTCTTTCTAGCCAAACATCCTCGAAGGCCTCAAAGGATGAGTAGCTAGGCTTTTTGTTTCTTGGGTGAAGGAAGCTAGGTAAGGTGCCGGCTACATAACTGTGAGTTTTTGTTGTTTCCATTTTTAATGAAGAGAAAGTGTAACCCATTTATGGTTTCTATGTTTTTAGTTAACTTAAAAAGCCTTTGAATCACCTAGGCCAACACTTGGTAAGGCAAGTGGACTCCGTCCATTGAGTTACACTAGTTTATCTCTTGCGAGCCTTTGGGAGGTGATTCAAAGGTAGGATTTTCTAGAATAGCCAACACTTGGTAAGCTTTTGGACTCCAAGGAGACATCCATTAGTTATCTCTTGCGAGCTTTTGAAGGGTAATCCAAGGTTAAAGATCCTCTTGAATGGCAAATGCTAGGTGAGAGGCACGAGCCATTGCAAGATGGATCAGTGAGAGGGATTTAGTGTTGAAACCATTAATGGTAAGCATTTGTACCACACCGGTTCGGGAAATAATTATATGTTAAATCCCCAATGCGAGGAAAAGAAACAAGGGACTGGAATCTCCTCTTTTGTAACCTGAAATCCCAAGAAACACCTTTCTTTCTAATTACTTTCAGTTACTTTATGTTTGGTTAGCTTAAAACCATCCGTTTTCATGCAAACTTATGTTTTCTTTTAAAGCTAGCTTAGAAAAGGAAAAACACCAATTCAGCTTTTGAACTAATATCAATTGTGAAGTGAAAACCCATCTTTGTGGACGATCCAAGAGCCACTATCCTATGCTAGCTATGCTACCCTAGTATATGGTGAAATAGGTTTATAAATTTTGTTGATAACTCCCGTCTGAGGATTGAAATCAAAGCACATCAGTTGATTGAGCTAAATCAAGTAGAACACCAATTGGGGTAAAATCAGCACCCTCTATAACAAAGTTCGTCCACTCTCCAACAAAGTTTTGACCTTCTCTCACAAAGTTCATAACCTCTCGAAGAAAGTTCGTACCCTCTCTAGGAAACTTCGTACCCTTTGTAACAAAGTTCTTACCCTCTCTAACAAAGTTTGTACCCCCTCTCATAAAGTTCGTACCCTCTCTACTAAAGTTTGTACCCTCTCTAACAAAGTTCGTACCCTTTTTAACAAAGTCGAAACCCTCTCTAACAAAGTTTGTAAACTCTCTAACAAAGCTCATACACTCTCTAGCAAAGTTCGTAACCTCTATAACAAAGTTCGTACCCTCTGTAACAAAGTCCGTGCCCTCTCTAACAAGGTTTGTACCCTCTCTCAGTAAGTTTGTACCCTCTCTAACAAAGTTCGTACACTATCTCACAAAGTTTGTACCCCCTCTCACAAAGTTTGTACCCTCTGTAACAAAGTTTGTACCCTCTCTAACAAAGTTTGTACCCCCTCTCACAAAGTTCGCACACTCTCTAACAAAGTTCGTACCCACTCTAACGAAGTCCTTACCCTTTGTAACAAACTTCGAACCCTCTGTAACAAAGTTCGTACCCTCTCTAAATAAGTTCGTACCCTCTGGAACAAAGTTTGTACCCTCTCTCACAAAGTTTGTACCCTCTCTAAGAAAGTTCGTACCCTCTCTAGAAACTGTCGTACCCTCTGTTACAACGTTCGTACCCTCTCCAACAAAGTTTGTACCCCTTCTCATAAAGTTCGTACCCTCTCTACCAAAGTTTGTACCTTCTCTAACAAAGTTTGTACCCTCTTTAACAAAGTCCGTACCCTCTCTAACAAATTTCGCTCCCCCTCTAACAAAGTTTAGATCATCTCTAACAAAGTTCGTACCCTTTATCACAAAGTTCATACCCTCTCTAACAAAGTTTGTACCGTCTCTAACCAAGTTCGTACACTCTCTAACAAAGTTCATACCCTCTTTAACAAAGTTTTCACACTCTCTATCAAATTTCGTACCCCCTCTCACAAAGTTCGTACCCTATCTAACAAAGTTTGTACCCTCCATAACAAAGTTTGTACCCTTTCTCACAAAGTGCGTACCCTTTCTAAGAAAGTTCATGCCCTCACTAACAAAGTTTGTACCCTCTCTAACCAAGTTCGTAAACTCTCTAACAAAGTTCATACCCTCTCTAACAAAGCTTGCACACTCTCTAACAAATTTGGTACCCCCTCTAACAAAGTTCGTACCCTCTTTAAAAAAGTTCATACCCTCTCTAACAAGGTTCGTACCCTCTCTAAAAAAGTTCATACCCTCTCACAAAGTTCGTACCCTCTATAACAAAGTTCGTACCCTCCGTAACAAAGTTCGTCCACTCTCTAACAAAGTTTTTACCCTCTCTCACAAAGTTCGTACCCTCTCTAGGAAACTTCGTACCCTCTGTAACAAAGTCCGTACCCTCTCTAACAAAGCTTGTACCCCCTCTCATAAAGTTCGTACCCTCTATACTAAAGTTTGTACCATCTCTAACAAAGTTCGTAACCTCTTTAACAAAGTTTATACCCTCTCTAACAAAGTTTGTAACCTCTCTAACAAAATTTGTACCCACTCTAACAAAATTTGTACCCTCTTTAAAAAATTTCGAACCCTCTCTAACAAAGTCCGTACCCTCTCTAACAAAGTTTGTACCCTCTATCACAAAGTTCATACTCTCTCTAACAAAAGGTTGTAACGTCTCTAAACAAGTTCGTACACTCTCCACCAAAGTTCATACGCCCTCTAACAAAGGTTGTACCCTCTCTCATAAATTTTGTACCCTCTCTCACAAAGTTTGCACCATCTCTAACAAAGTTCGTGCCCTATTTATCAAAGTTCGTACCCCATCTCGTAAAGTGTGTACCCCCTCTAAAATAGTTCGTAACCATCCTAATAAAGTTTGCACCCTGTCAAACAAAGTTTGTACCCTCTCTAACAAAGTTTGTACTCTCTCTAACAAAGTTCGTACACTCTCTATCAAAGTTCGAAACCTCTCTAACAAAGTTCGTACCCTCTCTAACAAAGATCGTACCCTCTCTAACAAAGTTTGTACCCTTTCTCACAAAGTTTGTACCCTCTGTAACAAAGTTCGGACCCTCTCTAACAAAGTTTGTAACCTATCTCACAAAGTTTGTACCCCCTTTCACAAAGTTTGTACCCTCTGTAACAAAGTTTGGACCCACTCTAACAAAGTTTGTACCCCCTCTCACAAAGTTCGTACAGTCTCTAACAAAGTTCGTACCCTCTCTAACATATTTCGTACCCTCTCTAACAAAGTTCGTACCCTCTGGAACAAAGTTTGTACTCTCTCTCACAAAGTTCATACCCTCTCTAAGAAAGCTCGTACCCTCTCTACCAAAGTTTGTACCCTCTCTAAAAAATTTCATACTCTCTCTAAGAAAGCTTGTACCCTCTCTAACAAAGTTTCTACCCCCTCTAACAAAGTTTGTACCCTCTCTAACAAATTTTGTACCCTCTCTAACAAATTTCGTACCCTCTCTCTCAAAGTTTGTACCAGCTCTAACAAAGTTCGTACCCTCTCTAACAAGGTTTGTACCCTTTATCACAAAGTTCATACCCTCTCCAACAAAGTTTGTACCATCTCTAACCAAGTTCGTACCCTCTCTAACGAAGTCTGTACCCTCTCTAACGAAGTTTATACCCTCTCTAACCAAGTTCGTACACTCTCTAACAAAGTTTGCACACTCTCTAACAAATTTCGTACACCCTCTCACAAAATTTGTACCCCATCTAACAAAGTTCATACCCTTCATAACAAAGTTTGTAACCTCTCTCACAAAGTTCGTACCCCGTCTCACAAAGTGTGTACCCCCTCTAACAAAGTTCGTAACCATCCTAACAAAGTTTGTACCCTATAAAACAAAGTTCATACCCTCTGTAACGAAGTTTGTACCATCGCTAACAAAGTTCGTACACTATCTAACAAAGGTCGTACCCTCTCTAACAAAGTTCGTACCCTCTGTATCAAAGTTCGTACCCACTCTAATAAACTTTGTACACTCTCTCACAAAGTTTGTACCCTCTCTAACGAAGTTCGGACCTTCTCCAACAAAGTTCGTACCCTCACTCACAAAGTTTGTACCCCCTCTCACAAAGTTCGTACCCTCTGTAACAATATTTGTACCCTCTCTAACAAAGTTTGTACCCCCTCTCATAAAGTTTGTACACTGTCTAAAAAAGTTTGTACCCTCTCTAATAAAGTTCGTACCCTCTATAACAAAGTTCGAACCCTCTAAAACAAAGTTCGTACACTCTCTAGCAAAGTTTTTACCCTCTCTCAAAAAGTTCGTACCCTCTCTAAGAAAGTTCGTACCCTCTCTAGGAAATTTCGTGCCCTCTGTAACAAAGTTCGTACCCTCTCTAACAAAGTTTGTATCCCCTCTCACAAAGTTCGTACCATTTTTATCAAAGTTTGTACCCTTTCTAACAAAGTTCATACCCTTTCTAACAAAGTTTGTAACCTCTCTAACAAAGTTTGTACCCTCTCTAACAAAGTCTATACCCTCTTTAACAAATTTTGTACCCCCATTAACAAAGTTTGCACCCTCTCTAACAAATTTTGTACCCTCTATCACAAAGCTCATACCCTCTCTAACAAAGTTTGTACCGTTTGTAACCAAGTTCGTACACTCTATAACAAAGCTCATACACTCTCTAACAAAGTTTGTACCCTCTTTAACAAATTTCGCACCCCATCCACAAAGTTTGGACCATCTTTAACAAAGTTCGTACCCTCTATCACCAAGTTCATACCCTCTCTAACAAAGTTTGTACCGTCTCTAACCAAGTTCGTACACTCTCTAACAAAGTTCATACCCTCTCTAACAAAGTTTGCACACTCTGTATCAAATTTCGTACCCTATCTAACAAAGTTTGTACCCACCTTAACAAAGTTTGTACCCTCTATCACAAAGTTCGTACCCTCTCTAACAAAGTTTGTATCCCCTCTCATAAAGTTCATACCATTTTTATCAAAGTTTGTACCCTCTCTAACAAAGTTCATACCCTTTCTAACAAAGTTTGTAACCTCTCTAACAAAGTTTGTACCCTCTCTAACAAAGTCTATACCCTCTTTAACAAATTTCGTACCCCCATTAACAAAGTTCGTACCCTATCTAACAAAGTTTGTACCCACCTTAACAAAGTTTGTACCCTCTGTCACAAAGTTCGTACCCTCTCTAACAAAGTTCATACCCTTTCTAACAAAGTTTGTAACCTCTCTAACAAAGTTTGTACCCTCTCTAACAAAGTCTATACCCTCTTTAACAAATTTCGTACCCTCATTAACAAAGTTCGTACCCTCTCTAACAAATTTTGTACCCTCTATCACAAAGCTCATACCCTCTCTAACAAAGTTTGTACCGTTTATAACCAAGTTCATACACTCTATAACAAAGCTCATACACTCTCTAACAAAGTTTGTACCCTCTTGACTCTTGCCCAATTGGTGTCTCAGCTGATTCACGTCCAGCTGGTGCTCCTTGATTGAGGGAATAATCAACAAAATTTATAACCTATATCACCATGCATTGGGATAGCTTAAGCTAATGTAGCATAGTGGCTCTAGGATCGTTCACTGGGAAGGGTTTTCAACTCACAACTGATACCACTTCTTAGCTAATTTGGTGCTTTTTCATTTCAAGGTTAGCTGAAGAAGAAAACGCAAACTTTGGTTGTAAAATGTTTAGTTTCAAGCTAACTAAAAGGAAAGTGATGGAAATTACTTATGGAGAAAAACATTCCTTGGAGGTTCAGGTTCACAAGGGAGGTTCCTCATGCAAAAACAGGGCTCCGGTCACTTGGTTCACCTCCTCGCATTAGAGAATTAACATGTAGTTAATCCTCTAACCGGTTTTGTATAAATGCTACCCTTTAATGGATTTCAGCACTAAATCCTTCTCACTGATGCAACTTGGAATGGCTCGTGCTTCTCACCTAGCAGTTGCCATCCAAGGTGATCATTAACCTTGGACTTCCCGTCCCAAGCTCGCAAGAGATAACTAATGGATGTCTCCTTGGAGTCCAAAAGCTTACCAAGTGTTGGCAATTCAAGAAAATCCCACCTTCAAGTCACCTCCCAGAAGCTCGCAAGAGGTAAACTAGTGCATCTCCATGGACGGAGATCACTTGCCTTACCAAGTGTTGGCTCAGGTGACTTGCAAGGTGTTTGAAGTTAACTAAAAACATAGAAATCATTAATGGGTCACACTTACTCTTCATTAATGGCTGAAACCACAAAACTACCCATTCTTGCAGTTGAAACCATCCCCGGCCACCTTAGCTCCAAGGAATTAAAAGCTTAGCCACCCATCCTCTGAGGAAACTTCCTTAGAGCTTGTTTGGCTATTAAGAAAATACAAACAAAATGGGAAGGTAAGGTATAGAAAAACTATGAACTTTACTTCCTTAAAAAATATACAAAAGTTGTCTCCCGTCTGATTGTTCTTCAAAGGGAAGAATTACAATATATATATGGGGTTATTCACCCTTTTGCTCTTGCTTAAAGACTAAGGAATCATGTGATAGGAGGGTTACAAGGAGAGTTTGGGAATTTAGACATCAAATATCTAAAGCAAAAATATCCCAGGATGTCGATTGCAGCTATCGGGTGGCTTCAGGAGGCGTTTCGCAGCTGGCACTGTAGCGCTGCGAAATTTCGCAGCCAAAGGACCAAATTTCGCAGCCCTGCGAAATTCTCCTTCAGCTTGGAGCGATCGGTTTCCAATGGCTGTAACTTCTTCATTTGAACTCCGAATCATGCACCGTTTAAAGCATTGGATTCTTGACTTCCTAAGCTTTGAAATGGTATATAGCATGCATGAATTGGACCTCGGGAAGTACTCCAAAAGTGAACAAGAAGACTGTAACTGTTGTCCCCTGTTTTGCTTCATGGCAGATTCCTCTTTGCTTTCCTCCTTGCATTCCGGATTTGCTTATGGCAAAGGACTTTAAAGCTTCAAAGCTTTGGTTCTTCATGTTTTTGAGCTTTCCAAAAGCTTTGCCATGGATTCCAAAGAACTCTCCTCAATCTCGGATTGCTTTGGTGGGCAAAAAGCTAACAAAAACACCAAAACTTACACAATTTGATTAGAATTGGTTGCAAGGGTCCTTAATATGTTAATTGGGTTAAAAGGTGATAACTACTACTCAAAAGTGTTCAAAAGAGTTAATTACAAGCTTACAAAATAGCATTTCTGAGTACTAATCACCTCTTTAACAAATTTCGCACCCCATCCACAAAGTTTGGACCATCTTTAACAAAGTTCGTACCCTCTATCACCAAGTTCATACCCTCTCTAACAAAGTTTGTACCGTCTCTAACCAAGTTCGTACACTCTCTAACAAAGTTCATACCCTCTCTAACAAAGTTTGCACACTCTGTATCAAATTTCGTACCCCCTCTCATAACGTTCGTACCCTATCTAATAAAGTTTGTACCCACCTTAACAAAGTTTGTACCCTCTGTCACAAAGTTCGTACCCTCTCACAAAGTTCGTACCCCATCTCACAAAGTGTGTACCCCCTTTAACAAAGTTCGTAACCATCCTAACAAAGTTTGTACCTTATAAAACAAAGTTCGTACCCTCTGTAACGAAGTTTGTACCCTCGCTAACAAAGTTCGTACACTCTCTAACAAAGTTCGTACCCTCTGTATCAAAGTTCGTACCCTCTCTAATAAACTTTGTACCCTCTCTCACAAAGTTTGTACCCTCTCTAACGAAGTTCGGACCTTCTCCAACAAAGTTTGTACCCTCTCTCACAAAGTTTGTACCCCCTCTCACAAAGTTCGTACCCTCTGTAACAATGTTTGTACCCTCTCGAACAAAGTTTGTACCCCCTCTCATAAAGTTTGTACACTCTCTAAAAAAGTTCGTACCCTCTCTAATAAAGTTTGTACCCTCTATAACAAAGTTCGAACCCTATAAAACAAAGTTCATACACTCTCTAACAAAGTTTTTACCCTCTCTCAAAAAGTTTGTACCCTCTCTAAGAAAGTTCGTACCCTCACTAGGAAATTTCGTGCCCTCTGTAACAAAGTTCGTACCCTCTCTAACAAAGTTTGTATCCCCTTTCATAAAGTTCGTACCATTTTTACCAAAGTTTGTACCCTCTCTAACAAAGTTCATACCCTTTCTAACAAAGTTTGTAACCTCTCTAACAAAGTTTGTACCCTCTCTAACAAAGTTTATACCCTCTTTAACAAATTTCGTACCCCCACTAACAAAGTTCGTACCCTCTCTAACAAATTTTGTACCCTCTATCACAAAGTTCATACCCTCTCTAACAAAGTTTGTACCGTTTGTAACCAAGTTCGTACACTCTACAACAAAGCTCATACACTCTCTAACAAAGTTTGTACCCTCTTTAACAAATTTTGCACTCCCTCCACAAAGTTTGGACCATCTCTAACAAAGTTCGTACCCTCTATCACAAAGTTCATACCCTCTCTAACAAAGTTCGTACCGTCTCTAACCAAGTTTGTACACTCTCTAACAAAGTTCATGCCCTCTCTAACAAAGTTTGCACACTCTGTATCAAAATTCGTACCCCCTTTCATAACGTTCGTACCCTATCTAACAAAGTTTGTACACACCTTAACAAAGTTTGTACCGTCTGTCACAAAGTTCATTCCCTCTTAGAAAGTTCGTACCCCATCTCCCAAAGTGTGTACCCCCTCTAACGAAGTTCGTAACCATCCTAACAAAGTTTGTACCCTATCAAACAAAGTCTGTACCCTCTCTAACCAAGTACGTACACTCTCTAACAAAGTTCATACCCTCTCTAACAAAGTTTGTACCCTCTTCAACAAATTTCGTACTCCCTCTCACAAAGTTCATACCCTCTTTAACAAAGATCATACCCACTCGAACAAAGTTTGTAACCTCTATAACAAAGTTTGTACCCGCTCTCACAAATTTGTACCCTCTTTAATAAGTTTCGTACCATCTCTAATAAAATTCGTACCCTCTCTAACAAAGTTTGTACCCTCTATCACAAAGTTCATACCCTCTCTAACAAAGTTCATACCCTTTCTAACAAAGTTTGTAACCTCTCTAACAAAGTTTGTACCCTCTCTAACAAAGTCTATACCCTCTTTAACAAATTCCGTACCCCCTCTAACAAAGTTCATACCCTCTCTAACAAAGTTTGTATCGTTTCTAACCAAGTTCGTACACTTTATAATAAAGTTCATACACTCTCTAACAAAGTTTGTACCCTCTTTAACAAATTTCACACCCCCACCACAAAGTTTGGACCATCTCTAACAAAGTTCATACCCTCTATCACAAAGTTCATACCCTCTCTAACAAAGTTTGTACCATCTCTAACCAAGTTCGTACACTCTCTAACAAAGTTCATACCTTCTCTAACAAAGTTTGAACACTCTCTATCAAATTTCGTACCCCCTCTCAAAATGTTCGTACCCTATCTAACAAAGTTTGTACCCACCTTAACAAAGTTTGTACCCTCTGTCACAAAGTTCGTTCCATCTCAGAAAGTTTGTACCCCGTTTCAAAAAGTGTGTACCCCCTCTAACAAAGTTCGTAACAATCCTAATGATTCGTCCCCAATTGGTGTTCTGATTGATTCAACTCAACTGATGTGCTTTGATTCCAATCCTCAGACGGGAGTAATCAACAAAATTTATAAACCTAAATCACCATATACTAGGGTAGCATTAGCTAGCATAGCATAGTGGCTCTAGGATCGTCCACAGAGATGGGTTTTCACTTCGCAATTGATATTATTTCAAAGATGACTTGGTGCTTTTTCTTTTCTAAGTTAGCTTTAAAAGAAAACATAAAATTGTAATGAAATGGTTGGTTTTAAGCTAACCAAAACTAAAGTAACTGAAATTAACTAGAAAGAAAGGTGTTTCTTGGGATTTCAGGTCACTAGGATCAGGTGCCAATACAAAAGAGGAGATTCCGGTCACTTGTTTCTTTTCCTCGCATTGGGGATTTAACATATAGTTATTTCCCAAACCGGTGTGGTACAGATGCTTACCATTAATGGTTTCAACACTAAATCCCTCTCACTGATACACCTTGCAATGGCTCGTGCCTCTCACCTAGCATTTGCCATTCAAGGGGATCTTTAACCTTGGATTATCCTTCAAAAGCTCGCAAGAGATAACTAATGGATGTCTCCTTAGAGTCCAAAAGCTTACCAAGTGTTGGCTGGTCTAGAAAATCCTACCTTTGAATCACCTCCCAAAGGCTCGCAAGAGATAAACTAGTGCATCTCCATGGACGGAGATCACTTGCCTTACCAAGTGTTGGCCCAGGTGATTCAAAGGCGTTTTAAGTTAACTAAAAAGATAAAAACCATTAACGGGTCACACTTTCTCTTCATTAAAAATGGAAACAACAAAAACTCACCCTCATGCATGCCGGCACCTTACTTGGCTTCCTTCACCCAAGAGACAAAAAGCCTAGCCTCTCATCCTCTGAGGAAACATCCTCAGAGGATGTTTGGCTAGAAAGAAAATGAAAGAGAAAACAAAAACGAGAAGGAAAAGCAGAGCAAGGCTCTGAATTTTACTTCCTTTAAAACTATACAAAGTTCGGTCTCTGGAAAAGCTCCCGAGATATTTACATTCGAAAATTACAAACATATATAAGGGGTTATTCATCCTTTAGTTCTTGCTTAAAGACTAAGGAATCATGTGATAGGAGGGTTACAAGGAGAATTTGGGAATTTAGACATCAAATATCTAAAGCAAAAAGATCTCAGGATGTCGGTTGCAGCTATCGGGTGGCTTCAGGAGGTGTTTCGCAGCTGGCACTGTAGCGCTGCGAAATTTCGCAGCCAAAGGACCAAATTTCGCAGCCCTGCCAAATTCTCCTTCAGCTTGGAGCGATCGGATTCCAATGGCTGTAACTTTTTCATTTGAACTCGGAATCATGCACCGTTTGAAGCATTGGATTCTTGACTTCCTGAGCTTTGAAATGGTATATAGTATGCATGAATTGGACTTCGGGAAGTGCTCCAAAAGTGGCCAAGAAGACTGCAACTTCTGTCCCCTGTTTTGCTTCATGGCAGATTCCTCTTTGCTTCCCTCCTTGCATTCCGGATTTGCTTATGGCAAAGGACTTTGAAGCTTCGGTTCTTCATGTTTCTGAGCTTTCCAAAAGCTTTGCCATGGATTCCAAAGAACTCTCCTCAATCTTGGATTGCTTTGGTGAGCAAAAAGCTATCAAAAACACCAAAACTTACACAATTTGATTAGAATTGATTGCAAGGGTCCTTAATATGTTAATTGGGTTAAAAGGTGATAACTACTACTCAAAATTGATTAAAAGAGTTAATTACAAGCTTCCAAAATAGCATTTTTGAGTAGTAATCACCTAACAAAGTTTGTACCCTATCAAACAATGTCCGTACCCCCTCTAACCAAGTTCGCACAGTCTCTAACAAAGTTCATACCCTCTCTAACAAAGTTTGTACCCTCTTTAACAAATTTGGTACCCCCTCTCACAAAGTTTGTACCCTCTCTTACAAAGATCATACCCTCTCGAACAAAATTTGTAACCTCTCTAACAAAGTTTGTACCCGCTCTCACAAAGTTTGTACCCTCTTTAATAAGTTTCGTACCATCTCTAATAAAATTCGTACCCTCTCTAACAAAGTTTGTACCCTCTATCACAAAGTTTGTGACCTCTCTAACAAAGTTCATACCCTTTCTAACAAAGTTTGTAACCTCTCTAACAAAGTTTGTACCCTCTCTAACAAAGTTTGTACCCTCTTTAACAAATTTCGTACCCCCTCTAACAAAGTTCGTACCCTCACTAACAAATTTTGTACCCTCTATCACATAGTTCATACCCTCTCTAACAAACTGTGTACCGTTTCTAACCAAGTTCGTACACTCTATAACAAAGTTCATACACTCTTTAACAAAGTTTGTACCCTCTTTAACAAATTTCGCACCCCCTTCACAAAGTTGGACCATCTCTAACAAATTTGTACCCTCTATCACAAAGTTCATACTCTCTCTAATAAAGTTTGTATCGTCTCTAGACAAGTTCGTACACTCTCTAACAAAGTTCATACCCTCTCTAACAAAGTTTGCACACTCTTTATCAAATTTCGTACCCCCTCTCAAAATGTTCATACCCTATCTAACAAAGTTGTACCCACCTTAACAAAGTTTGCACCCTCTGTCACAAAGTTCATTCCCTCTCAGAAAGTTCGTACCCCGTTTCACAAAGTGTGTACCCCCTCTAACAAAGTTTGTAACCATCCTAACAAAGTTTGTACCCTAACAAACAAAGTTCGTACCCTTTCTAACCAAGTTCATACACTCTATAACAAAGTTCATATCCTCTCTAACAAAGTTTGTACCCTCTTTAACAAATTTCGTACCCCGTCTCACAAAGGTCGTACCCTCTCTAACAAAGATCATACCCTCTCGAACAAAGTTTGTAACCTCTCTAACAAAGTTTGTACCCGCTATCACAAAGTTTGTATCCTCCTTAATAAGTTTCGTACCATCTCTAACAAAGTTTGTACCCTCTATCACAAAGTTTGTACCCTCTCTAACAAAGTTTGTACCCTCTCTAACAAAGTTCATACCCTTTCTAACAAAGTTTGTAACCTCTCTAAGAAAGTTTATACCTTCTCTAACAAAGTTTGTACCCTCTTTAACAAATTTCGTACCCCCTCTACCAAAGTTCGTACCCTCTCTAACAAATTTTGTTCCCTCTATCACAAAGTTCATACCCTCTCTAACAAAGTTTGTACCGTTTTCAACTAAGTTCGTACACTCTATAACAAAGTCCATACACTCTCTAACAAAGTTTGTACCCTCTTTAACAATTTTCGCACCCCCTCCACAAAGTTTGGACCATCTCTAACAAAGTTCGTACCCTCCATCACAAAGTTCATACCCTCTCTAACAAAGTTTGTACCGTCTCTAACCAAGTTCGTACACTCTCTAACAAAGTTCATACCCTCTATAACAAAGTTTGCACACTCTCTATCAAATTTCGTACCCCCTCTCAAAACTTTCGTACCCTGTCTAACAAAGTTTGTACCCACCTTAACAAAGTTTGTACCCTCTGTCACAAAGTTCGTTCCCTCTCAGAAAGTTCGTACCCTGTCTCACAAAGTGTGTACCCCCTCTAACAAAGTTCGTAGCCATCCACACAAAGTTTGTACCCTATCAAACAAAGTATGTACCCTCTCTAACCAATTTCGTACACTCTCTAACAAAGTTCATACCCTCTCTAACAAAGTTTATACCCTCTTTAACAAATTTCGTACCCTCTCTAACAAAGATCATACCCTCTCTAACAAAGTTTGTACCCGTTGTCACAAAGTTTGTACCCTCTTTAATAAGTTTCATACCATCTCGAATAAAATTCGTACCCTCTCTAACAAAGTTTGTACCCTCTATCACAAAGTTCATACCCTCTCTAACAAAGTTTGTACCCTCTCTCACAAAGTTTGTACCCTCTCTAACAAAGTCTGTACCCTCTTTAACAAATTTCATACCCCCTCTAACAAAGTTCATACTCTCACTAACAAATTTTGTACCCTCTATCCCAAAGTTCAGACCCTCTCTAACAAAGTTTGTACCGTTTCTAACCAAGTTCGTACACTCTATAGCAAAGTTCATACACTCTCTAACAAAGTTTGTACCCTCTTTAACAAATTTCGCACCCCCTCCACAAAGTTTGGACCATCTCTAACAAAGTTCGTACCCTCTATCACAAAGTTCATACTCTCTCTAACAAAGTTTGTACCGTCTCTAGCCAAGTTCGTACACTCTCTAACAAAGTTCATACCCTCTCTAACAAAGTTTGCACACTCTCTATCAAATTTCGTACCCCCTCTCAAAACGTTCATACCCTATCTAACAAAGTTGTACCTACCTTAACAAAGTTTGCACCCTCTGTCACAAAGTTCGTTCCCTCTCTAACAAAGATCATACCCTCTCGAACAAAGTTTGTAACCTCTCTAACAAAGTTCGTACCCTTTCTAACAAAGTTCATACCCTTTCTAACAAAGTTTGTAACCTCTCTAACAAAGATTGTACCCTCTCAAACAAAGTCTGTACCCTCTTTAACAAATTTCGTACCCCCTCTAACAAAGTTCGTACCCTCTCTAACAAATTTTGTACCCTCAATCACAAAGTTCATACCCACTCTAACAAAGTTTGTACCGTTTTTAACCAAGTTCGTACACTCTATAACAAAGTTCAAACACTCTCTAACAAAGTTTGTACCCTCTTTAACAAATTGCACACCCCCTCCACAAAGTTTGGACCATCTCTAACAAAGTTCGTACCCTCAATCACAAAGTTCATACCCTCTCTAACAAAGTTCGTACCGTTTCTAACCAAGTTCGTACACTCTCTAACAAAGTTCATACCCTCTCTAACAAAGTTTGCACACTCTCTATCAAATTTCGTACCCCCTCTCAAAACATTCGTACCCTATCTAACAACGTTTGTACCCACCTTAACAAAGTTTGTACCCACTGTTACAAAGTTCGTTCCCTTTAAGAAAGTTCGTACCCTTCTCAAAAAGTGTGTACCCTCTCTAACAAAGTTCGTAGCCATCCTAACAAAGTTTGTACCCTATCAAACAAAGTTCGTACCCTCTCTAACCAAGTTCGTACACTGTCTAACAAAGTTCATACCCTCTCTAACAAAGTTTATACCCTCTTTAACAAATTTCGTAGCCCCTCTCACAAAGTTCATACCCTCTCTAACAAAGATCATACCCTCTCGAACAAAGTTTGTAACCTCTCTAACAAAGTTTGTACCCGCTCTCACAAAGTTTGTACCCTCTTTAATAAGTTTCGTACCATTTCTAATAAAATTCGTTCCCTCTCTAACAAAGTTTGTACCCTCTATCACAAAGTTCATACCCTCTCTAACAAAGTTTGTACCCTCTCTAACAAAGTTCATACCCTTTCTAACAAAGTTTGTAACCTCTCTAACAAAGTTTGTACCCTCTCTAACAAAGTCTGTACCCTCTTTGACAAATTTCATACCCCCTCTAACAAAGTTCGTACCCTCACTAACAAATTTTATACCCTCTATCACAAAGTTTATACCCTCTCTAACAAAGTTTGTACCCTCTCTATAAAAGTTCATACCCTTTCTAACAAAGTTTGTAACCTCTCTAACAAAGTTCGTGCCGTCTCTACCAAAGTTTATACCTTCTCTAACAAAGTTCGTACCCTCTTTAACAAAGTTCGTACTCTCTCTGAAAAAGTTTGTACCGTCTCTAACCAAGTTCATACACTCTCTAACAAAGTTCATGCCCTCTCTAACAATGTTTGTACCCTCTCTAACCAAGTTCGTCGACTCTCTAACAAAGTTCATACCCTCATTAAACAAAGCTTGCACACTCTCTAACAAATTTCGTACCCCCTCTTACAAAGTTCGTACCCTCTTTAGCAAAGTCGATACCTTCTCTCACAAAGTTTGTACCCTCTCTGACAAAGTTCATACCCTCTCACAAAGTTCATACCCTCTCTAACAAGGTTCGTACCCTCTCTAACAAAGTCTGTACCATCTCTAACAAAGTTCATACCCTCTCACAATGTTCGTACACTCTCTAACAAAGTTCTTACCCTCTCTAAAAAAGTTTGTACCCTCTATAACAAAGTTTATACCCTCTGTAACAAAGTTCATCCACTCTCTAACAAAGTTTTTACCCTCTCTCACAAAGTTCGTACCCTCTCTAAGAAAGTTCATACCCTTTCTAGGAAACTTCGTACCCTTTCTAGGAAACTTCATACCCTCTCTAACAAAGTTCGTACCCTCTCTAACAAAGTTTGTACCCCCTCTCATAAAGTTCGTACCCTCTCTACTAAAGTTTGTACCATCTCTAACAAAGTTCGTACTCTCTCTAACAAAGTTCGTACTCTCTCTAACAAAGCTTGTAACCTTTCTAACAAAGTTTGTACCCGTCCCAACAAAATTTGTACCCTCTTTAACAAATTTCGTTCCCTATCTAACAAAGTTCGTACCCTCTCTCACAAAGTTTGTACCCTTTATCACAAAGTTCATACCCTCTCTAACAAAGTTTGTACTCTCTCTAACAAATTTTGTACCCCCTCTAACAAAGTTTGCACCATCTCTAACAAAGTTTGTACCCTCTATTACAAAGTTTGTACCCTCTCTAACCGAGTTCGTACACTCTCTAACAAAATTTAAACCCTCTCTAGCAAAGTTTGTACCCTCTCAAACAAATTTCGTACCCCCTCTCACAAAGTTCGTACCCCATCTCACAAAGTTCGTACTCTCTGTAACTGAGTTTGTACCCACTGTCACAAAGTTTGTACCCTCTCACAAAATTCGTATCCTATCTCATAAAGTGTGTACCCCCTCTAACATAGTTCACAACCATCCTAACAAAGTTTGTACCCTATCAAACAAAGTGCGTACCCTCTCTAACAAAGTTTGTACCCTCTCTAACAAAGTTCGTACCCTCTCTAACACAGATCGTACCCTCTCTAACAAAGATCGTACCCTCTCTAACAAAGTTTGTACCCTTCCTCACAAAGTTTTAACCCTCTCTAACAAAGTTCTTACCCTCTCTCACAAAGTTTGTACCCCCTCTCACAAAGTTCGTACCCTCTGTAACAAAGTTTATACCCACTTTAACAAAGTTTGTACCCCCTCTCAGAAGGTTCGTACACTCTCTAACAAAGTTCGTACCCTCTCTCACAAAGTTTGTACCCCTCCTCACAAAGTTCGTACCCTCTGTAACAAAGTTTATACCCACTTTAACAAAGTTTGTACCCCCTCTCAGAAGGTTCGTACACTCTCTAACAAAATTCGTACCCTCTCTAACATAGTTCGTACCTTCTGTAACAAAGTTCGTACCCTCTGGAACAAAGTTTGTACCCTCTCTCACAAAGTTCGTACCATCTCTAAGAAATTTTGTAACCTCTCTAGGACACTTGGTACCTTCTGTAACAAAGTTCGGACCCTCTCTAACAAAGTTTGTACCCCATCTCATAAAGTTTGTACCCTCTCTACGAAAGTTTGTACCCTCTCTAACAAAGTTCATACCCTCTTTAACAAAACTTGTACCCTCTCTAGCAAAGTTTGTATCCCCTCTAACAAAGTTCTTACCCTCTCTAACAAATTTTGTACCCCCTCTCACAAAGTTTGTATCGTCTCTAACCAAGTTCGTACACTCTCTAACAAAGTTCATACCCTCTGTCACAAAGTTTGTACCCTCTCTAACACAGTTCGTACACTCTCTAACAAAGTTCATATCCTTTCTAACAAAGTTTGCACACTCTCTAACAAATTTCGTACCCTCTCTCACAAAATTTGTACCCCTTCTCACAAAGTTCATACCCTCTATAACAAAGTTTGTAACCTCTCTCACAAAGTTCGTACCCTTTCATAAAGTTCGTACCCCGTCTAACAAAATGTGTACCCCCTCTAACAAAGTTCGTAACCATCCTAACAAAGTTTGTACCCTATCAAAAAAAAGTTTGTACCCTCCGTAACGAAGTTTGTACCCTCGCTAACAAAGTTCGTACACTCTCTAACAAAGTTCGTACCCTCTCTAACAAAGTTCGTACTCTCTGTAACAAAGTCCGTACCCTCTCTAATAAAGTTTGTACCCTCTCTCACAAAGTTTGTACCCTCTCTAACAAAGTTCGTACACTCTCTAATAAAGTTATTACCCTCTCTAACAAAGTTTGTATCCTCTCTCAAAAAATTCGTACCATCTCAAACAAAGTTCGTACCCTCTTTAACAAAGTTTGTACCTTCTATCACAAAGTTCATACCCTTTCTAACAAAGTTTGTACCCTCTATAACCAAGTTCGTACACTCTAACAAATTTCATACCCTCTCTAACAAAGTTTGCACCCTCTCTAACAAATTTCGTACACCCTCTAACAAAGTTCATGCCATCTCTAACAAAGTTTGTACCATCTCTAACAAAGTTTGTACCCCCTCTCCCAACGTTCGTACCCTCTATAACAAAGTTTGTACCCTCGCTAATAAAGTTCGTACACTCTCTAACAAAGTTGGTACCCTCTCTGACAAAGTTCGTACTCTCTATAACAAAGTCCGTACCCTCTCTAATAAAGTCTGTACCCTCTCTCACAAAGTTTGTACCCTCTCTAACAAAGTTCGGAACCCCTCTAACAAAGTTTGTACCCCCTCTCACAAAGTTTGTACCCTTTGTAACAGAGTTTGTAGCGTCTCTAAGAAAGTTTGCACCCCCTCTCACAAAGTTTGTACACTGTCAAAAAAAGTTCGTACTCTCTTTAACAAAGTTCATACCCTCTATAACAAAGTTCGTACTCTCTGTAACAAAGTTCATACACCCTCTAACAAAGTTTTTACCCTCTCTCACAAAGTTCGTACCCTCTCTACGAAAGTTCATACCCTCTCTTGGAAACTTCGTACCCTCTGTGAAAAAGTTCGTACCCTCTCTAACAAAGTTTGTACCCCCTCTCATAAAGTTCGTACCCTCTCTACCAAAGTTTGTACCCTCTCTAACAAAGCTTGTACCCCCTCTAACAAAGTTTGTACCCCCTCTAAGAAAGTTCGTACCCTTTTTAAGAAATTTATTACACTCTCTATTAATGTCCATACCCTCTCTAACAAAGATCATACCCCCTCTAACAAAGTTTGTACCCTCCCTAACAAGGTTTGTACCCCCTCTAACAAATTTCGTACCCCCTCTCACAAACTTTGTACCATTTCTAACGAAGTTTGTACCCTCTCTACCAAAATTTGTACCCTCTCTAACAAAGCTCATGCCCTCTCTAACAAAGCTTGTACCCCCTCTAACAAAGTTTGTACCCCCTCTAAGAAAGTTCTTTCTAACAAATTTATTACCCTCTCTAACAATGTTCGTACCCTCTCTAACAAAGATCATACCCCCTCTAACAAAGTTTGTACCCTCTCTAACAAGGTTTGTACCCCCTCTAACAAATTTCGTACCCCCTCTCACAAACTTCGTACCATCTCTAACGAAGTTTGTACCCTCTCTAACAAAGTTTGTACCCTCTATCACAAAGTTCATACCCTCTCTAACAAAGTTTGTACCGTCTCTACCCAAGTTCGTACACTCTATAACAAAGTTCATACCCTCTTTAACAAAGTTTGTACCCTCTCTAACAAATTTCGCAACCCCTCTCACAAAGTTTGGGCCATCTCTAACAAAGTTTGTACCCTCTATCACAAAGTTCATACCCTCTCTAAGAAAGTTTGTACCGTCTCTAACCAAGTTTGTACACTCTCTAACAAAGTTCATACCCTCTTTATCAAATTTCGTACCCCCTCTCACAAAGTTCGTACCCCATCTAACAAAGTTTGTACCCTCCATAACAAAGTTTGTACCCTCTATCACAAAGTTCGTTCCCTCTCACAAAGTTCATACCCCGTCTCACAAAGTGTTTACCCCCTCTCACAAAGTTCATAACCATCCTAACAAAGTTTGTACCCTATCAAACAATGTTCGTACCCTCTTTAACAAAGTTTGTACCCTCTCTAACAATGTTCATACACTCTCTATAAAAGTCCGTACCCTTTCTAACAAAGTTCGTACCCTCTATAACAAAGTTTAGTACCCTCTCTAACAAAGTTTGTACCCTCTCTAACAAAGTTCGCACCCTCTCTAACAAAGTTCGTACCCTCTCTCACAAAGTTTGTACCCCTTCTCACAAAGTTCGTACCCTCTGTAAGAAACTTTGTACCCTCTCTAACAAAGTTCGTACCCTCTGTAACAAAGTCTGTACCCTCTCTAATAAAGTTTGTATCCTTTCACAAAGTTTGTACCCTCTCTAACAAAGTTCGGAACCTCTCTAACAAAGTTCGTACCCTTCCTTACAAAGTTTGTACCCCCTCTCACAAAGTTCGTACCCTCTGTAACAAAGTTTGTACCCTCTCTAACAAAGTTTGTACCCCCTCTCACAAAGTTTGTACAATGTTTAAAAAAGTTCGTACCCTCTCTAACAAAGTTCGTACCCTCTATAACAAAGCTCCTACTCTCTCTAACAAAGTTCGTACACTCTCTAACAAAGTTTGTACCCTCTCTCACAAAGTTCGTACCCTCTCTAGGAAACGTCTTACCCTCTGTAACAAAGTTCATACCCTCTCTAACAAAGTCTGTACCCCCTCTCATAAAGTTTGTACCCTTTCTACAAAAGTTTGTACCCTCTCTAATAACGTTCGTACGCTCTCTAACAAAGTTCATGCCCTCTCTAACAAAGTTTGTACCCTCTTTAACAAATTTCATACCCCCTCTAACAAAGTTCGTACCTTCTCTAACAAAGTTTATACCCTTTATCACAAAGTTCATACCCTCTCTAAAAAAGTTTGTACTGTGTCTAATCAAGTTCGTACACTCTATAACAAAGTTCATATCCTCTCTAACAAAGTTTGTACCCGGTCTAACAAATTTCGTACCCCTTCTCACAAAGTTTGAACCATCTCTAACAAAGTTTGTACCATCTCTAACCAAGTTCGTACACTCTCTAACAAAGTTCATACCCTCTCTAACAAAGTTTGCACACTCTCTATCAAATTTCGTACCCCCTCTCACAAAGTTCGTACCCCATCTAACAAAGTTTGTACCCTCTATCACAATGTTCGTTCCTTCTCACAAAGTTCGTACCTCGTCTCATAAAGTGTTTACCCCCTCTAACAAAGTTCGTAACCATCCTAACAATTTTTGTACCCTATAAAACAATGTTCATACCCTCTCTAACAAAGTTCGTACACTCTCTATAAAAGTCCGTACCCTCTTTAACAAAATTTGTACACTCTCTAACAAAGTTCGTACCCTCTCTAACAAAGTTTAGTATCCTCTCTCACAAAGTTTGCACCTTCTCTAACAAAGTTCAGACCCTCTCTAACAAAGTTTGTACCCTCTATAACAAAGTCCGTACCCTCTGTAACAAACTTTGCGCCCTCTGTAATAAAGTTCGTACCCTCTGGAACAAAGTTTGTACCCTGTTTGACAAAGTTCAAACACTCTCTCACAAAGTTCGTACCCTCTCTAAAAAAGTTCGTACCCTCTATTAGAAAGTACGTACCCTCTGTAACAAAGTTCGTCCACTCTCTCACAAAGTTTTGACCCTCCCTCACAAAGTTCGTACCCTCTATTAGAAAGTACGTACCCTCTGTAACAAAGTTCGTCCACTTTCTCACAAAGTTTTGACCCTCCCTCACAAAGTTCGTACCCTCTCTAAGAAACTTCGTACCCTCTGTAACAAAGTTCGTACCCTCTCTAACAAAGTTTGTACCCCCTTTCATAAAGTTCATACTCTCTCTACAAAAGTTTGAACCCTCTCTAATAAAGTTTGTACCCTCTCTAACAAAGTTCATACCTTCTCGAACACAGTTTGTAACCTCTCTAAAAAAGTTTGTACCCGCTCTAACAAAGTTTGTACCCTTTTTAAAAAATTTCGTACCCCCGCTAACAAAGTTTGCACCCTCTATCACAAAGTTCATACCCTCTGTAACAAAGTCTGTACCCTCTTTAACAAATTTCGTACCCCCTCTCACAAAGTTCGTACCCTCTCTAACAAAGTTCATACCCTCTCAAACAAAGTTTGTAACCTCTTTAACAAAGTTTGTACCTGCTCTCACAAAGTTTGGACCCTCATTAACAAATTTTGTACCATCTCTAATAAAATTCGTACCCTCTCTAACAAAGTTTGTACCCTTAATCACAAAGTTCATACCCTCTCTAACAAAGTTTGTACCCTCTCTAACAAAGTTCGTACGCTCTCTAACAAAGTTCAGACCCTCTCTTACAAAGTTTGTACCCTCTCTAAGAAAGTTCGTACCCTCTCTAGGAAACTTCGTACCTTCTGTAACAAAGTTCGTACCCTCTTTAACAAAGTTTGTACCCCCTCTCATAAAGTTCGTACCCTCTTTAACAAAGTTCATACCTTTTGCGACTAAGTTTGTACCATCTCTAACAAAGTTCGTACCCCTTCTCACAAGGTTTGTGCCCTCTTTAACAAAGTTCGTACCCTCTTTAACAAAGTTCAAACCCACTTTAACAAAGTTCATACCCTCTCTAACAAAGCTGGTACCCTCTCTAACAAAGTTCGTACACTCTCTAGCAAAGTTCATACCCTCTCTAGCAAAGTTTGTACCCTCTCTAACAAAGTTCATACCCCCTCTCACAAAGTTTGTACCCTCTCTAACAAGGTTTGTACCCTCTCTCACAAAGTGCGTACTCACTTTAACAAAGTTAATACCCTCTCTAACAAAGCTTGTACCCTCTCTAGCAAAGTTCGTACACTCTTTAACAAAGTTCATACCCTCTCTAACAAAGTTCATACCCACTCTAACAAAGTTCGTACCCTCTCTAACAAAGTTCATACCCTCTCGAACAAAGTTTGTAACATCTCTAATAAAGTTTGTACCTGCTCTCACAAAGTTTGGACCCTCTGTAACAAATTTCGTACCCACTGTAACAAAGTTTGTACGCTCTCTAACAAAGTCTGTACCCTCTCTAAAAAAGTTCGTACCCCCTCTCACAAAGTTCATAACCTCTCTAAGAAAAGTTCGTACCCTCTTACAAAGTTCGCACCCTGTCTCACAATGTTTGTACCCCCTCTAACAAAGTTCGTACCCTCTTAAACAAAGATCGTACCCCCTCTCACAAAGTTCGTACCGTCTCTAACAAAGTTCATACCCTCTCTAACAAAGTTTGTAACCTCTTTAACAAAGTTTGTACCTGCTCTCACAAAGTTTGGACCCTCATTAACAAATTTTGTACCATCTCTAATAAAATTCGTACCCTCTCTAACAAAGTTTGTACCCTTAATCACAAAGTTCATACCCTCTCTAACAAAGTTTGTACCCTCTCTCACAAAGTTCGTACCCTCTCTAACAAAGTTTGTACCCTCTCTAACAAAGTTCGTACGCTCTCTAACAAAGTTCAGACCCTCTCTTACAAAGTTTGTACCCTCTCTAAGAAAGTTCGTACCCTCTCTAAAAAACTTCGTACCTTCTGTAACAAAGTTCGTACCCTCTTTAACAAAGTTTGTACCCCCTCTCATAAAGTTCGTACCCTCTCTAGCAAAGTTCGCACCCTCTCTAACAAAGTTCGTACCCTCTCTAACAAAGTTCGTACCCTTTCTCACAAGGTTTGTGCCCTCTTTAACAAAGTTCGTACCCTCTTTAACAAAGTTCAAACCCACTTTAACAAAGTTCATACCCTCTCTAACAAAGCTGGTACCCTCTCTAACAAAGTTCGTACACTCTCTAGCAAAGTTCATACCCTCTCTAGCAAAGTTTGTACCCTCTCTAACAAAGTTCATACCCCCTCTCACAAAGTTTGTACCCTCTCTAACAAGGTTTGTACCCTCTCTCACAAAGTGCGTACTCACTTTAACAAAGTTAATACCCTCTCTAACAAAGCCTGTACCCTCTCTAGCAAAGTTCGTACACTCTTTAACAAAGTTCATACCCTCTCTAACAAAGTTCATACCCACTCTAACAAAGTTCGTACCCTCTCTAACAAAGTTCATACCCTCTCGAACAAAGTTTGTAACCTCTCTAATAAAGTTTGTACCTGCTCTCACAAAGTTTGGACCATCTGTAACAAATTTCGTACCCACTGTAACAAAGTTTGTACGCTCTCTAACAAAGTCTGTACCCTCTCTAAAAAAGTTCGTACCCCCTCTCACAAAGTTCATAACCTCTCTAAGAAAAGTTCGTACCCTCTTACAAAGTTCGCACCCTGTCTCAAAATGTTTGTACCCCCTCTAACAAAGTTCGTACCCTCTTAAACAAAGATCGTACCCCCTCTCACAAAGTTCGTACCGTCTCTAACAAAGTTCATACCCTCTCTAACAAAGTTCGTACCCTTTCTAACAAAGTTGGTACCCTCTCTAATAAAGTTGGTACCCTCTCTAACAAAGTTCGTACCCTCTCAAACAAAGTTCATACCCTCTTTAACAAAGTTTGTACCCTCTCTAACAAAGTTCATACCCTCTCTAACAAAGTTCGTTCCCCCTCTAACAAAGTTTGTACCCTCTCTAACAAAGTTCATACCCTCTCTAACAAAGTTCGTACCCTCTCTCACAAAGTTCGTACCCACTGTAACAAAGTTTGTACGCTCTCTAAGAAAGTCCGTACCCTCTCTAAAAAAGTGCGTACCTCCTCTCACAAAGTTTGTACCCCGTCTCACCAAGTTTTAACCCCCTCTAAAAAAGTTCGTAACCTTCCTAACAAAGTTTGTACCCTCTCTCAAAAAGTTCGTACCCTTTCTAACAAAGTACGTGCCCTCTCACAAAGTTCGTACCCCGTCTCACAAAGTTTGTACCCCCTCTAAAAAAGTTCGTAAAGTTCCTAACAAAGTTTGTACCCTCTCTAACAAAGTTTGTACCCCCTCTAACAAAGTTGGTACCCTCTCTAACAAAGTTCGTACCCTCTCTGACAAAGTTCGTAAGCTTCCTAACAAAGTTTCTACCCTCTCTCACAAAGTTCCTACCCTCTTTAACAAAGTTTGTACCCCCTCTCACAAAGTTTGTGCCCTCTCTAGCAAAGTTGGTACCCTCTCTAACAAAGTTCGTACCCCCTCTAACAAAGTTGGTTCCCTCTCTAAGAAAGTTGGTACCCTCTCTAGGAAAGTTCGTACTGTCACGACCCAAAATTTGGCCCATGACCCCAGGTCAAAGGTTTGACCCTAAGGGTTCCTCCTATTCCATAATGACAGTCAACCAAAACACTCTGAAAATTTTGTTTTTTCTTTTTTCTACATATACATCCCACTAAAGTTCTCACCAACTAACCATATCCCAATATTCCTAAAAAACAACAAGATTAAATAATTTTCATTATAGTCTAAAAATCAAAGTTCACAATTAAGCAAATTAATCAAAATAAGGTCTCATTACAAATCTATAGTTCATAGTTACTAAATCAAATCCCAAAACCACAAACACAATAAAATAACACGCTCCACTAGGCCGATCCAGGAGCATCCTGATGTCCTCCTTGCCCCACCTGTGGTTCCTCAGGTGTAATATCCGCATTTAAAAATATGTAAAAATGAATGGGTGAGCATTTCCACATTGCTCAGTAGGGTGCCTAACACCCAAGGGTTTAGGGGGATTACTAAGTTTCAAAGAACACAAAAGGAACATCTTAACAGTATTAATCAAACCACATAATTTAATATCTAATATTATACACAATTCCACAACATTCAACAATTAAATGAATGCACATGAACCTGTGACACACAGTCATACAATGCACTATCGTTCTTGGGCTTTCACCAAAGGATACGCGTCCGCACCCAAATACACTCCCCATTCGGAGTCTTCCCGGGGTAAACTTTTGGGTCTTTCACCCTAGGGATCTCTCTCCCTTCTTAATTCGCCTCACATGGGCTTTTACTTTTCATCACTATTTCAATTTTTTCCATTCTTTTTCCATTTCATACACTTTTCACAATTTTTATCCTTTCTTCACACACCAATGATGCAAATGAATGCCATGATTCCAAAATTTCCATGAATGCCACAAATCCAAACTTTCTCAATAATTTCAACAATTTCAACAATTACAACAATTTCAACCATTTCAACAATTCCAATAATCCAATAAAATAAATCTTCTACATTAAAATTTCTGAAAACATCCCAACAAATTTTCAAAAATTCACGTGTCAATAAACTTGAAATTACACCACACTTTCGGAATTTTCCAATAATTCTAATAATTTCTAATATTCAAAATTAATTAATTTTGCACCATAAAAATTCTGAAAATATTCCTACCAATTCCCAAAAATTCACATATCACAAGATTTAAAATTATAACCTAATTTCAGAATTTTCCAACACTTCTAATGATTTTTTTTTACAACCCAAATTAATTATTTATCAACCAAAAAATATTCCCGAAATTAAAAAAATTCCAAAAAAATTCCAAATCATCCACAAAAATTCATACAACATCCATATTATCTACTTAACTCAAATTAACAAGATTTACAATTTTTTTTCAAAGAAAAAACATATTTAATTTAAGTTTTAGGGTTAGGTTCCCCCACCACTGATGTAAGAATTCAACTGTTGGAAACATGATTGGCCACCGTAGGATTGTTCCTCTCGTCGAGTAGAGCACCTCCTCAAAATTTGAACCAAAACAGAGGTCATTTGGCCATCCAAATGGCCGGTCGAAGTTCCGGCGAGATGCAACTTCTCCACAGTCCGCCGCGACCCTCTCTCTCCCTGTTCTGCCATTATTCCCAATTTTCCCCTTTCCTTTTTTTTTTTTTTAATTCATTTAAAGCCCACTTTCTTGGCCTTTCATCCAGCCACCGCCCAGTCAATGGCTCAATAGCCCAAAAACCCACATCAATCCCCTTTTTCTTTTAAAACCCCATTTCATCCAAGGCCCAAATCAATTCCTTTTTATTTTTTTTGTTTTTAAAAGCCCACTTTCATCCATTCACAGTCACTGCCCATGGCCCAAAACCAAAGGCTCCAATTAATCCTTTTTTTTTTCTTTTTTTTTCTTTTCTTTATTTTCATTTCATTATTTTCCATTTTCAATTTCATTTTTCATTTTCATTTTTTTTTTTAACAACACAAATTAATTTATTAAACACCAACCCCAAAATTCTAATTTTCTCATTTTTATTACTAAGCAATTTAATTTTTTATTTTTATTTAATTAATTCTAATTAATTTTTAATTAATTCACTTTTCATTTTTGTTTTCGTTTGTCGTTTTCTGGAAATTTTCAATTTCTAAAATCCTAAGAATTTTCTACCATAAGGCTGACGTGGCACAAAATTTTCAGCTCGTCTAATTGACCAACACAATAAATCAAATTTCACCAATCCCAAATTAACACGTGTTCTCCAAACACTTTTCTTTGACTTTTCAACCACCACACAAAAGAAGACTTTTCAAACTAAAATTGTTAACGTGGCCTAAAATACCCAATCATTACATCCTACCCCCTAAAAGAAATTTCGTCCCAAAATTTTAAACAAGCTTACCTGAAAAATCGTAGAAGAGTTGCGAATCGTGTCGTCTCATTTCTTCCTCAGGTTCCCAAGTGGCTTCTTCTATCCCATGGTGTTGCCACCACACTTTGACTGCGGGAATGACCTTGTTCCCGAACCTATGTTCTCCAACTTCCAAAATTCGTAAAGGTTCCTCCACATAAGATGTATCTTCACCAATCTGAACATCTTGCAAGTCCATTATCCAAGTTGGATCGGGAGTACACTTCCTCAACATTGACACATGGAAGACATCATGCACAAGGGACAACTATTGGGGCAAAATTAACTTGTATGCCACTGGGCCAACTCTTTTATCAATTTGAAATGGTCCCACAAATCTAGGGGCTAACTTCCCATTTTTCCCAAATCAAAATATGCCTCTTCGAGGGGACACTTTTACAAACACCCAATCTCCTTCCTCAAACTCCAATGGCCTTCTCATTTGGTTTGCATAGCTTTTCTGTCTATCTTGGGCAGTCTTAAGCTTTTCCTTGATAAGTTGTATCTTTTCTGTAGTCTCTTGGACAATCTCAGGTCCCAACAAATGACTCTCACCCATCTCTATCCAACACAAGGGCAATCTACAAGGTCTCCCATAAAGTGCTTCATAAGGTGCCATGCCAATACTAGATTGGTAACTGTTGTTATAAGCAAACTCTGCTAAAGTTAAGTAATCTGCCTAATTTCCTCCAAAGTCCAAAACACAAGCCCTTAACATATCTTCTAAGATTTGGATCACTCTTTCTAATTGACCATCTGTTTAAGGGTGAAAAACAGTGCTAAAGTTCAATTGGGTGCCCAAAGCTCTCTATAAACTCTGCCATAACTGAGAAGTAAACTTAGGGTCCTTGTCAAACACTATAGATAAAGGTATCCCATGCAACCTCACAATCTCTTGTATATACAACTTAGCCAAAGAGTTCATGGAATCAGTAGTCTTCATAGCTAGAAAATGAGCTAACTTTGTAAGAAGGTCCACAATCACCCAAACTCCATTTTTCTTGGTTCTAGTTCTTGGAAACCCTATCACAAAGTCCATAGTGATGTGATCCCACTTCCACTCAGGTATAGGTAAAGGCTGCAACAACCCTACAGGTCTTTGGTGTTCAGCTTTCACTTGTTGACAAATTTGGCAGTTGGCTACAAACTGAGCAATATCTCTCTTCAACCCACTCCACCAGAACTATCTCTTTAAGTCTTGATACATCTTGGTATTCCCAGGGTGGATGGTATACTTTGCTCTATGAGCATTTGCTAGAAGTTCATTCCTCAACTCCACATCTCTTGGCACACAAAATCTCCCTTTAGATCTCACATTCCCATCTGCATGTATAGACCAGTTTTCATCTACTTCACCTTTTACCAACCAGGTTTTAATTTTTTCTAAAAACTCATCATGGACTTAGGCCTCCACTATTCTTTGGATAAACATTGGTCTAGTTGATATACTGTACAAGCATGGATCATGTCCTTCCCCACTAAGACATAACTCAAAATCCTCAATAACTGCATGCATCTCAAACTCTCAACCCTAAGCTAGACAATTGGCCATAACTCTTCCTACTCAAGGCATGGACTACCAAATTCACCTTTCCAGGATGGTAATGAAGAGCAAAATCATAATCTTCCAATGTCTTCATCCATCTCCTCTGCCTAGAGTTTAGATTCTTTTTAGTGAAAATGTATTTCAAACTCTTATGATCAAAGTACACCTCAAACTTCTCTTCATACAAATAGTGTCTCCAAGTCTTTAGGGCAAACACCACTACTGCAAGCTCCAAATCTTGTGCTGGATAATTCCGCTTATGCTGCTTTAATTGTCTTGAGGCATAAGCTACCACCTTGCCTTACTGCATTAGCACACACCCTAGCCCCACTGTAGAAGCATCACAATAGATCGTAAACAACTCTCCACTAATAGGAGCAATTAACACTGGGGTAGTGGTTAATTTCTGCTTCAACTCCTGGAAAGCATTCTCACACTCCTCATTCCATTCAAACTTCACCCTTTTTCTAGTCAACTGAGTCATTGGTGCTGCAATCTTAGAGAAGTCTTCCAGAAACCTCCTATAATATCCAGCCAACCCCAAGAAACTTCCAACCTCAAATGCATTAGTAGGCCTTTGCCACTCCTGTACAGCTTCCACCAAGGAAGGTCGAATCCGGGCGAGTATCGAAAAAAGGGTAGAATCCAGGAAAGTACCGGGAAATGTAGAATTCCGGTGAGTACTGGGAAAGGGATAGAATTAGGGGGAGTACCGTGAAAGGTAGAATCCGCTTGAGTACTGGGCAAGGTAGAATCCAGGCGAGTACCGAGAAAGGGGTAGAATCCGAGTGAGTATCGAGAAAGGTAGAATCCAGGCGAGTACCGAGAAAAAGGTAGAATTCGGGGGAGTACCGGGAAAGGTAGAATTCGAGCGAGTACTGAAAAAGAGGAAGAATCCAGGTGAGTACCGGGAAAGGTAGAATCCGAGTGAGTACCGAAAAAAGGTTAGAATCCGGGCAACTATCGAAAAAGCCACAATTCAGGCAAGTACCGAGACAGGAGTAAAATCCGAGTGAGTGCCGAGAAAGGTAGAATCCGGGGGAGTATTGGGAAAGGCGTAGAATCTTGGTGAGTACCGGGAAAGGGTTAGAATCTGGGGCGAGTACTAGGAAAGGGGTAGAATACGATTGAGTATCGAGAAAGGTAGAATCCGGACGAGTACTAGGAAAAGGGTAGAATTCGGGTGAGTACCGGCAAAGGTAGAATCCGGGTGAGTACCGGGAAAGGTAGAATCTGGGGGAGTACTGGGAAAGAGGTAGAATTCGGGCAAGTCCTACGAAACGTAGAATCTTGGTGAGTACCAGAAAAGGGGTAGAATCCGAGTGAGTACCAGGAAAGGTAGAATCCTGACGAGTACCGCGAAAGGGGTAGAATCCGGGTGAGTACTGAGAAAGGTAGAATCTAGGGGAGTACCGGGAAAATGGTAGAATCCGGGAGTGTACCGAGAGAGGTAAAATACAAGTGAGTACCAAGAAAGGTAGAATCCGGGCGAGTACCGGGAAAAGGGTAGAATCCGGGGGAGTGCCGAGAAAGGTAGAATCCGAGCGAGTCCTAGGAAAAAGGTAGAATCTAGGCGAGTACTGGGAAATGTACAATTCGGGCGAGTACCAAGAAATGAGTAGAATCAGGGTTAGTATCGGGAAAGGGAGAATCCGACTGAGTACCGAGAAAGGGGTAGAATCCAGGTGAGTATCGGGAAAACTAGAATCCCATTCAGTATCGAGAAAGGGGTAGAATTCGAGTGAGTACTGGCAAAGGTAGAATCTGGGTGAGTACCGAGAAATGTAAAATCCGGGGAAGTACTAGGAAAGGTAGAATTCGGGCTAGTACCGAGAAAGGGGTAGAATTCGGGAGAGTACCGTGAAAGGTAGAATCCGCTCAAGTACCGCGAGCACCAAGAAAGAGAGAATCTGGGTGAGTACCAGGAAAGGTAGAATCCGAGTGAGTATTGAGAAAGGTTGAATACGGGCAAGTACCGAAAAGTAGGTAGAATCCAACAGATTACCGACAAAGTTAGATTCCAGGCGAGTGCTAGGAAAGGTAGAATCTGGGCGAATATTAGAAAAAAGGTCGAATCCAGGCGAGTACCGGGAAAGGTACAATTTAGGCAAGTACCAGGAAAGGGGTAGAATCCGGGGGAGTACCGAGAAAGGGGTAGAATCCAAGGGAATATCAGGAAAGGTAGAATCCGAGTGAGGACTGGGAAAGGTCGAATCCGAGCGAGTAACAGGTAAATGGTAGAATCCGGGGGAGTACCTAGAAAAGTAGAATCCGGGCGAGTACCGAGAAAGGGGTAGAATCCGGGTGAGTACCATCAAAGGGGTAGGATTTGGGTGACTACCGAGAAAAGTAGAATCCGGATGAGTATCCAGAAAAGGGTAGAATCTCGGAGAGTATCGGGAAAAGTAGAATCCGGGCGATTACCAGGAAAAGGGTAGAATTCGGGCGAGTACAGGGAAAGCTATAATCCAGGCGAGTATCGGGAAAGGGGTAGAATTCGGGTGAATACCGGTAAAGGTAGAATCCGAGTGAGTACCGGGAGAGGTTGAATCCGGGGGACTACTGGGAAAGGATTAGAATTTAGGGGAGTACCGAGAATAATAGAATATGAGTGAGTACCGGGAAAAGTAGAATCTGGGCGAGTATCGGAAAAGGGGTAGAATCCAGGTGAGTACCAAGAAAAATGTAGAATTTGGGCGAGTACTGGGAAAGGGATAGAATCCGGGTGAGTATCGGCAAAATTAGAATTCAGGTGAGTACCGGGAAAGGTTGAATCAGGGAGAGTACCGAGAAAGGGTTAGAATCCGAGGGACTACCGGGAAATGTAGAATCCGAGTGAGTACCGGGAAAGTAAAATCCAGGCGAGTACAGGGAAAGGGGTAGAATCCGGGGGAGTATCAAGAAAGGTAGAATCCAGACGAGTACCAGGAAAAGGGTAGAATCCGGGCGAGTATCGGGAAATGTATAATCCCGACGAGTACAGGGAAGAGGTAGAATCCGGGCGAGTACCGAGAAAGGTAGAATTCGAGGGAGTACCGAAAAAGGTAGAATCCGAGGGAGTACCGGAAAAGGTAGAATCCGAGGGAGTACCGGAAAAGGTAGAATCCGAGGGAGTACCGAAAAAGGTAGAATTCGGGCGAGTATCGGGAAAGAGGTAGAATCTAGGTGAGTTTCGGCAAAGGTAGAATCAGGGCGAGTACGGGAAAAGTGGTAGAATCTGGGGGAGTACCGGGAAAGGTAGAATCCGGTAGAGTACCGGGAAAGGGGTAGAATCCGGGTGAGTACATGGAAAGATAGAATCCGGGTGAGTACCAAGAAAGGGGTAGGATCTGGTGGAGTACCGGGAAGGGTAGAATCCGAACAAGTTTCGGGAAAGGGGTAAAATCCTAGTGAGTACCGTGAAAGATAAAATCCCCACAAGTACCGAGAAATGGGTAGAATCCAGGAGAGTACCGAGAAAGATAGAATCCCGGCGAGTACTGGGAAAGGGGTAGAATCCGGAAGAGTACCGAGAAAGGTAGAATTCGGGCGAGTATCGAGAAAGGAGTAGAATCCGGACGAGTACCAGGAAAGGTAGAATCTGAGGGAGTACCATAAAATGTAGAATTCGGGCTAGTATCGGGAAAGGAGTAGAATCTGGGCGAGTACTGGGAAAGGTAGAATCCGAGGGAGTATTGGGAAAGGTATAATCCAGGCGAGGATCGGGAAAGGGTAGAATCCGGGTGAATACCGACAAAGATAGAATCCGGGTGAGTACCGGGAAAGGTTGAATTCGTGGGACTACTGGGAAAGGGTTAGAATTTGGGGGAGTACCGGGAATGGTAGAATATGAGTGAGTACCGGGAAAAGTAGAATCCGGGCGAGTATCAGAAAAGGGGTAAAATTAGGGCGAGTACCAAGAAAGGGTAGAATTCGGGTGAGTACCGGCAAAATTAGAATCTGGGTGAGTACCGGGAAAGGTTGAATCAAGGGGAGTACCGAGAAAGGGTTAGAATCCGGGGGACTACCAGGAAAGGTAGAATTCGAGTGAGTATCGGGAAAAGTAAAATTCGGGCTAGTACAGGGAAAGAGGCAAAATTCAGGAGAGTATTAAGAAAGGTAGAATTCAGACGAGTACCGGGAAAAGGGTAGAATCCGGGCAAGTACCTGGAAAGGTAGAATTCGGACGAGTACCGGGAAAGGGGTAGAATCCGGGCGAGTACCGGGAAAGGTAGAATCCGAGGGAGTACCAGAAAAGGTAGAATCCGGGCGAGTACCGAGAAAGGGGTTGAATCTGGGGAGTACCGAGAAAGGTAGAATCCGAGGGAGTACCGAAAAAGGTAGAATCCGAGGGAGTACCGAAAAAGGTAGAATCCGGGCGAGTATCGGGAAATAGGTAGAATCTAGGTGAGTACCAGCAAAGGTAGGATCAAGGCCAGTACGGGAAAAGTGGTAGAATCCAGGGGAGTACCGGGAAAGGTAGAATCTGGTAGAGTACTGAGAAAGGGGTAGAATCCAGGTGAGTACTAGGAAAAATAGAATTCGGGTGAGTACCAAGAAAGGGGTAGGATCTAAGGGAGTACTGTGAATAGTAGAATTCGAACGAGTTTCGGGAAAAGGGTAGAATTCGAGTGAGTACCAGGAAAGATAAAATCCCTGCGAGTACCGGGAAATGGGTAGAATCCAGGAGAGTACCGGGAAAGCTAGAATCCCGGCGAGTACCTAGAAAGGGGTAGAATCCAAGAGAGTATCGGGAAAGGTAGAATCCGAGCGAGTACTGGGAAAGGAGTAGAATCCATGCGAGTACCGGGAAAGGTAGAATCCGAGGGAGTACCGAAAAAGGTAGAATCCGAGCGAGTATTGAGAAAGGGGTATAATCCGGGGAGTACCGACAAAGGTAGAATTCGAGAGAGTACCGAAAAATGTAAAATCCGGGCGAGTACCGGGAAAGAGGTAGAATCCAGGTGAGTACCGAAAAAGGTAGAATCAGGGCGAGTACGAGGGAAGTGGTAGAATCCGGGGGAGTACCTGGAAAGGTAGAATCCGGTAGAGTACCGAGAAAGGGGTAGAATTTGGGTGAGTACCGGGAAAGATAGAATTCAGGTGAGTATTAGGAAAAGGGTAGGATTTGGGGGAGTACTGGGAAGGGTAGAATCTAGATGAGTTTCGGGAAAATGGTAGAATCCGGGTGAGTACCAGGGAAGATGGAATCCTGGCGAGTACTCGAAAAGGGGAAGAATCCAAGAGAGTACCGGGAAAGGTAGAATCCGGGCTAGTACCGGGAAAGGAGTAGAATCCGGGTGAGTACCGGAAAAGGGGTAGCATCTGAGTGAGTACCAAGAAAGGTAGAATCCGGGCGAGTACTAGGAAAGGGGTAGGATTCGGGTGACTATCGGGAAAGGTAGAATCCTGGCGAGTATCAGGAAAGGTATAATCTAGTCGAGTACTGGGAAAGGGGTAGAATCCGGGCGAGTATTAGGAAAGGTAGAATCCGGAAGAGTACCGAGAAAGAGGTAGAATCCGGTGAGTATCGGCAAAGGTAGAATCCGGGTGAGTGCCGGGAAAGATAGAATTCGAGTGAGTACCAAGGGGTAGAATCCGGGGAGTATCGGGAAAGGTAGAATCCAGGTGAGTACCGAGAAGGGGGTAGAATCCGGGGAGTACTTGGAAAGGTAGAATCCAGGCGAGTACCAGGAAAGGGGTAGAATCCGGTCAAGTATTAAGAAAGGTAAAATCCAAGCAAGTACCGAGAAAGGGGTAGAATCCAGGCGAGTACTAGGAAAAGAGTAGAATCCGGGGAGTACTGGGAAAGGTAGAATCCGAACAAGTACCGGGAAAGGTATAATTCGAGTGTGTACCAAGAAAGGGTAAGCATCTGGGTGAGTACCGGGAAAGGTGGAGTCTAGGTGAGTACCGGGAAAGGGGTAGAATACGGGTGACTACCGGGAAAGGTAGAATCCGAGCGTGTATAGGAAAAGGTAGAATCCAAGCGAGTACCGGGAAAGAGAGAATGCGGGTGAGTACTGGGAAAGGGGTAGAATCTGGGGATGTACCAGGAAAGGTAGAATCTGGGCAAATACAAGGCAAGGTAGAATCCGGGCGAGTACCGGGAAAGGGGTAGAATTCGGGTGAGTACCGAGAAAGGTAGAATTCGGGTGAGTACCAGGAAAGGTAGAATCTGGAAGAGTACCGGGAAATGGGTAGAATTCGGGTGAGAACAAGGAATGGAATCTGGGCAAGTACCGGGAAAAGGGTAAAATCCCAGGGAGTACCAGGAAAGGTAGAATCCGGGTGAGTACTGGGAAAAGTGTAGAATCCGGGTGAGTACTAGGAAAGGTAGAATCAGGGTGAGTACCGAGAAAACAGTAGAATTTAGGTGAGTACCGAGAAAGGTAGAATCCAGATGAGTACCGGGAAAGGTAGAATTCAACCGAGATCAGGAATGGTAGATGATTCGTCCCATAGCGGCTGTTCCATTTGATTCTGGCCCAGACGAGTGTCATCAACAAAATTTATAAACCTAAAACACCTTACACTAGGGTAGCATAGCTAGCATAGTATAGTGGCTTTAGGATCGTCCACAGGGATGGGTTTTCATAGTACACGTGACATTAGTTAAGGTACTGTAATCGTGCTTTTCCTTAAAAAGTTAGCTTTAAAAGAAAACATAATTTTGGGTGAAAAAGATTGATTTTAGGTCAACCAAAAATAGTAACTGAAATTGATTACAAAAAAAAGGTTTCCTGGAGTTTTAGGTCACTAGGTTCAGGTTCCTTAGACAAAGAGGGAGATCCCGGATCTTTTCCTCGCGTTGGGGATAATAACATAAAGGATGGTTATCTCCCGAACCGGTGTGTATTTAGCAACTAAGATTTGATCCAACTGGTCCATGAAAAATTGTAGTTGCTTCTCTTTAATGGTTTTAAACACTAAAGACCTCTAACTGTGAATCATCTTCCAATGGCTCGTAAATGATAACTACTGGACATCCATGGATTCCATGGAGCCCGATAAGCTTACCAAGTATTGGCTATTCAAGGTAATTCTAACCTTGGACTACCCGTCAAAGGCTCATAAATGATAACTAATGGATCTCCATGGAGTCCGAAAAGCTTACCAAGTATTGGCTATTCTAGATAATCCTACCTTTAAACCATCTTCCAGAGGCTCGTAAATGATAACTAATGGATCTCCATGGAGTTCGAAAAGCTTACCAAATATTGGCCCAAGTGATTTTAAGGGATTTTAAATTAAACAAAAAAGAAACAAAAACCATTAACGGGTAACAACTCTCCTCATTTAAAGCAAGGAAAACTCCCACCTTTGTATTCAGATCCTTTACCTAGCTTTCCTCAGTCCAAGAAATGAAAAACCTAGCCACTCATCCTCTGGGAAAACATCCTCACAGGTTGTTTGGCTAGAAAGAAAATGAAATACAAAAAGAGAAGGTAAGGTAGAGCAAGGCTCTGTATATTTCTTATTAAGAGAATTTACAAGTGTAAAATCTATATGATATTCTATATCTTTACAAACGATGCAGAATAATATATAGAGAGGTTTTTCCAACCTTCCTAACTAAGCAACCCTATCATTGGTTGATTACAAGGAGAAAATAGGTAATTACACAAAAATATCTCAAGATAAAAATATAACGGAGTCAGTGCAAAAATATCTGAAAATTACACAGGAGGATTTTCGCAAGGCTTGCGGAATTTCGCATGGGGTGCGAAATTCATTTTTCACAGTCTTGCTCTCTATCTTGTAGCTTGTACTTCTTTTGGCATTTTGCATGCTATACAAAAATTTCGCATAGCCATGCCAAATTGTTGGATGTTAGATTTCTTCTCTGATTCTCTTCCTTACATACTTGATTGATTTGGCAAAGGCTACAAAGCTCTCCAAAACTTGGATTCTTCATGTGTTTGAGCTTCAACTTGCTTTGCCATGGACTATACAGAATTCTCCCTTATTCTTGGCTCGTTTTAATGATAAAAAAGCTATCAAAAACACTAAACTTTGCCAAAAACTAATTAGAAACATTTGCAAGGGTATTTAATGTGCCAATTGAGTTAAAAGGTAATAAATACTACTCAAAAATGTTTAAAAGAGTTTATAACAAGCTATAAAAGAGCACTTTTTAAGTAGTAATCACTCCCCCCAACCGATTTATTGCTAGTCCCTTAGCAATAAAGGAGAGAAAAAAGAACAATATATAGTAAAATAATTTACAAAATCATGCTGATCACTCCAAAAAATTTTCAAGTGGCATGATGGAGAGCATACTCTCTCATGGGACATTAAAGAAGCAAAACTCAACCTTCAACAAGAGTTTACCAAAAATCTTGCTTAATCACAATTCATAAAGAGTAGGCATTATGCAAATTTAAGCATCAAAAGAATTTCTACTCTCATATGCTCAACCCTTACTCTTCTACAAAAATCTAAGTGTTAAGCGTATTAGTTTCCGATTATAGTATGTCAAACTATTCTCTCCCCCCAACCTAGTTCTTTCTCAAACCTTAGCAAACTGACCAACCTCCAATAGATTAAGAACACACCTCTTTTATTTCACAATTTTTTTTCATTGTAGGTGTGCAATGCTTAAGGTATTATTTCCTAAAGTGCCCATGTAATGGGGATCCATCGATGACTCCCAACCAATGAAGGTTTAGGGCATCAAGCTTTAAGGATCTTTCGACCACTAACTCTTCAGATTTTACCCCTGACTTTTGAGAATGAAATTTTAATACCCAAGCACCTACAATATGCTAAACTCCACCTATTCACCCTTGTAACGAGCATTGAGGCTAGTGACTCCCAGCCAATGAAGGCTTAGGGCACCAAGTTTTAAAGATTTTCACCATATACCCCTCGGACCTTGCTCGGGTTTCAAAGTAAGTGTAACACTTTGTTCTTTCTTTTTTTTTTTTTTTTGAAGGCTCATTGGCCTTTTATAAGGTGTCCCAACACTATTAAAATGAGGTCAAAGGTACCAAGTCAAAATTTTCCTAAGCTCAGGGGGTAAGATAGTTTTTCATCTTATAACTGGAACCTAATGTGCACAGTGTATGGTAAGATTAAAGTGGAAGAAGTAAGGTTGAATTCAATAGGAGTTTCAATAATTTATCAACTTCAATAAGCATAAAATAAACTCTAAGATTCAAGTTAAAAAAATAAGAATTCAATTTCTCCTATTTCATTTTGAGAATTTTTCCTTAATAACCATGGAGAATAGAGTAAAAACTTTTTAAAATTAAGCAAAAAGTACTAAATTAACAAAATAACCTAGCATTATTAACAAAACTTCCTTCCTCAACTCTCCGCCCAACCAAGATCAACATTGCCCTCAATGTGGCAAGAGCGATTGCAAATAAAGGGAGGAAGTGGTACCTCCTGAGTGACATGGAGTCTAAGTCGTATAGGAGAAACCACATGATTCAAAAACCAAACGAGTAATCAGTAGAGGAAATAGAAGAAGGGCAAATATAATCAGAAATGATGTCTATATATTACTTTGAGAAAGTACAATATAAGATATGATCACGTAATACATTCAACCCCATAATATAAAGCATCAAAACAAGAAACTATGTCTACTAATATAATAAATAAAAATAATAGGATAAAGAGATGATCAAGTAGCGGGGGCCTCTGGTGGAGATGATGCCTCTATGGTGGCCTCCTGAGTGGGCTGGATCAGGACATCGGCTCTGGTGGTCTCCTCGGATGGAATAGTCTCCTGAGCTGGAGCTATGGGCTCTGATGGTCCAGGAATGTTAGGCTGAGGTGGTGGCAGAAGTCCCAGATTCTATTGAATCTGACGAAGAATAGTAGTATGCTAATCCTGCTAAGCACGCATGGCGGCCATATGCTTGAATAAAACATTGTGCATAGTGGTCAGTGTCTTGAATGTATGTATCATGGCATGAAACTCTGTGGCAGAAATGGTGATGGAGGCCTCAGATGTAGAAGGTGCATCCGGTGGAATAGCGGGAGTGGTAGGAGGAGCAATATAAGTGGCCTCAAGCATAGGTGCTGCAGGGGTAGGTGGTATAGACTCCGTGGGAAGCTCATCCTATTGTGCCTGCTTAGCCTGTGGTGGCACTAGAGGTGCTGGCCTGGGTGGGGCTCCTAGAAGTGTTGAATAGCCCGCCAACTATGTCCATTTGTCGAGAGTGAATCGCTCTCGACAATGGTGGCGACGCTCAAGGTGAGGCTCAGTAGGATAGCCTATATGCTCCAATATGTGACAGAGCAACCTCAGAAATAGTAGTGGAATAGTGTCGGCCCTCTGGAGCTTCTTCCTGTGAACCTTCTCATCAAAGTGAAGGAAAGAGGCCATAATCAAGTGATGTGGCCCGAAATAGAAACCCTCTGATATCCGGAATAAAGCGTCTAAGATAGCTCCTCGCCTCTGCACTAAATGCTGAAGAGGAAAAAGGTTGGACCACAACAACACATCTACTAGGAGCATCCCAGGTGGAAGCTCCTTACGTATAAGAACTGAATTTGTCGAGGTCCCCCTGGATAAGATGTGAACCATGTCTCTCTGAGATACAGGGGACCACTCCCGGAAGTCTGCTGGATCCACTGGCTCGTATGGAATGTGGAGAGCCTCTGTGATGTCTCTAGCCTCTAGGCTACCATGGCGTCCGTCAATACTGAAGTGAATCGTGGTAGGACTTTGGGTGCCTTGAGTAGTCAAAGACTGATAGAAGTCTATTGCCAGTTTGGGGTAAAAGAACTCCCTGGGAGTCATAAAGTGCTCGAGATGGTACCTCTGGAGTAGTCTGAATGAATCCTGAAGCTCCGGCTACTGTCGCATGACCTCGAGGTTAAAATATAGCTCGGAATGGAATGGTCTGGCTCTACAATCTGAAATTTTCCTTCAGCTCAGCGGCAGGGGCGATTTTCGCAGCGGCACTGTAGCGTTGCGAAATTTTCCTTCAGCTCAGCGCAGCTTTCTTCCAAAGGGTATATCTTCTTTGTTTCAACTCCGATTTGGACACCGTTTGAAGCGTTAGATTCTTGACTTCTGGAGCTTCGAAATGGTATATGGTATGTAAAAAATAGACTCTGGAAAGCTCTCCAAATGTAGGAAAGAAGACTGCAGCTACTCTTCAAATGCCCATAACTTAGAATGTATGCCCAATTGTTTTGAAGTCCCTCCTGTAATTGATCATCCAAAAGCTTATGTTAAATCAAAACAAACGAAAATTAAAGCATTGAAATCAAAATTAAAGCAAGTAATAAAATATAACAAAAAGATATGGACTAGCTAGTCTTTAGAAAGACTAAGTCCATCAAAAAATTTTTTGCCCTGTTTTAGCTTGCCCGGATCCCATATGAAGTTGGCATCCTTCATTAGAGATTTGCATTGTATGATGGAAATAGAAACAATTCCCTTTCTCTTTCCTTTAATTTCCTCCCTCTTCTCTTTCTCTGTTTCATTCTCTTCCTTATGCTCTAGCTTGGATGTGGGTAGATCAACCTCTTTACCACTCCTCAAAGTGATAGCCATTTTAACTTCCTTCACCATTAAAGATTCTCTCTCATTAGCTTCCACTTCATGGATACCCTTTTGATTTTGATGAGGTTGAGAAGGAAAGTTTCCTTTCTCTTGCTCTGTTTTGAGGTTGGTAAGCCTTGAGATTGAATATTGGAGATTATCTATCTTCTGAGATAGATCATTTTGCACTTCATCCATCCTTTTGTTCAATGAACTCTTTACACTGTTAATTCTTTGACTGAGATGAGCATTGGTGGATTTTTGAGCTCCAACAAAGTCTCCCACGACCTTGCTAAGATTCACCATAGCTTGTTCAAGGTTCGAGGCTTGCTGAGGTGCTTGAGCAGGTTGTGTATACTGAGGTGGCTGTGGTTCCCAAGAGAAATTTGGATGGTCCCTCCAATTGGAATTGTAGGTGTTGCAATCACCAAACATTTCTCTCACCGTTGGAATGGTAGGACACTCATCCACCAAGTGCTCATAAGATAGACAAATGGAACAGGGCATAGCTTGCAATGGTGTCTGAGAGATGGCTTGCACTTCTTGCATCTTCTTCATTTCTAGCTCTTCCAATCTCCTTGCCATAGCTGCAATCTTTACCTTCATGTCAATTTCTTCATTCAAAATATACATCTCACCCTTAGCATTAGGTTGAGACGTCATTTGTTCCATATCTCTAGCATTTGGTTCATCCCATCCTCTTGAAACTTCAGCCACATAACTCATGAAATTCATGGCTTCCTCTGCTATCTCGTATCAATATGGCATGCACAACTAGCAATTTGAGAATTAAAAACAGAGAAAACAAAAGAAAACAAAAGAAAAATAATTCTAAGAAAAAGATTAAGATAAACTAAAAACTAAATAAAAGGTAAACTAAAACATGAACAAAGAAAAAGAAACAATTAAAAAGAGTTAGTAAAAGAAAAGAAAAATCACCAAACTTGTGATGAAGATCACAAGTGTTCTCAAAAGATCATATCACTGCAAAGTGGCACCATCCCCGGCAACGGCGCCATTTGATTCGTCCCCAATTGGTGTTCTACTTGATTTAGCTCAATCAACTGATGTGCTTTGATTTCAATCCTCAGACGGGAGTTATCAACAAAATTTATAAACCTATTTCACCATATACCAGGGTAGCACTAGCTAGCATAGTATAGTGGCTTTAGGATCGTCCACAGAGATGGGTTTTCACTTCACAATTGATATTAATTCAAAGATGAATTGGTGGTTTTTCATTTCAAGGTTAGCTTTAAAAGAAAACATAAAATTGTAATGAAATTGTTGGTTTTAAGCTAACCAAAACTAAAGTAACTGAAATTAACTAGAAAGAAAGGTGTTTCTTAGGATTTCAGGTCACTAGGCTCAGGTGCCATCTACAAAAGAGGAGATTCCGGTCACTTGTTTCTTTTCCTCGCATTAGGGATTTAACATATAGTTATTTCCCGAACCGGTGTGGTACAGATGCTTACCATTAATGGTTTCAACACTAAATCCCTCTCACTGATCCATCTTGCAATGGCTCGTGCCTCTCACCTAGCATTTGCCATTTAAGGGGATCTTTAACCTTGGATAATCCTTCAAAAGCTCGCAAGAGATAACTAATGGATGTCTCCTTGGAGTCCAAAAGCTTACCAAGTGTTGGCTATTCTAGAAAATCCTACCTTCAAACCACCTCCCAAAGGCTCGCAAGAGATAAACTAGTGAAACTCGATGGACGGAGTCCACTTGCCTTACCAAGTGTTGGCCCAGGTGATTCAAAGGCGTTTTAAGTTAACTAAAAACATAGAAACCATAAACGGGTCACACTTTCTTTTCATTAAAAATGGAAACAACAAAAACTCACACTTATGCATGCCGGCACCTTACCTGGCTTCCTTCACCCAAGAGACAAAGAGCCTAGCCTCTCATCCTCTGAGGAAAAATCCTCAGAGTTTGTTTGGCTAGAAAGAAAATAAAAGAGAAAACAAAGATGAGACGGAAAAAGTAGAGCAAGTGCTCTGTATAATATATTGATTCTATATATCTACATATACAAAAGGTTGTCTCTGGAAAAGCTCCCGAGATATGTATGATGTTCAAAGAAAATTACAAACTATATATAAGGGGTTATTCACCCTTTGTTTCTTGCTTCCTAACTAAGGAATTCTCTAATTGGTGGATTACAAGGAGAGTTTGGGAAGAAAAATCTAAAAGCGCCGGTGCACAAATATCTGGAAGTAGTCGGGTGGATTTCGCAGCAAAAGGACACCATTTCGCAGCAAAAGGACACCATTTCGCAGCCGTGCAAGATTCTGCCTTCAGCTTGGAGTGATCGGCTTGCAATGGCTGTAACTCCTTCCTTTCAACTCCGAATCGCGCACCGTTTGAAGCATTGGATTCTTGACTTCCTGCGCTTTGAATTGGTATATATTATGTAGAAATTGAACTTCGGGAAGTGCTCCAAAAGTGGCCAAGAAGACTGCAGCTGCTGTCCTCTGTTTTGCTTCATGGCAGATTTCTCTTTGCTTCCCTTCCTTGCATTCCGGATTTGCTTATGGAAAAGGACTTTAAAGCTTCGGTTCTTCATGTTTCTGAGCTTTCCATTTGCTTTGCCATGGATTCCAAAGAACTCTCCTCAATCTTGGATTGCTTTGGTGATCAAATTACTAACAAAAGCACCAAAACTTACACAATTTGATTAGAAATGATTGCAAAGGTCCTTAATATGTTAATTGGGTTAAAAGGCAATAACTACTACTCAAAAGTATTTAAAAGAGTTAATTACAAGCTACAAAATAGCACTTTTTGAGTAGTAATCACTCTTCCAGCATTTTCTGATCACAATGCTCCTCTACTAAGTTGTCAATCAGGCAAACCTTCTCTGGTCCTTCTTCCTCTTCCGGATGGAATTGTTTCTTGCACAAATAGAAGATGTTGAGCTCCAACATCATGTTGCCAAACGTGAGTTGCATGACTCCATTCCTACAATTGATGATAGCATTTGATGTAGCTAGGAATGGTCTTCCAAGTATGATAGGGACATAGTTAATTCATTTGGCAACCGGGTCCATATCAAGAACAACAAAATCCACTGGGTAGTAGAATTTGTCAACTTGAACTAGGACATCTTCAATCATGCCTCTTGGAATCTTCACAGATCTATCTGCTAGAGATAGAGTGATTGATGTTGGCTTCAACTCTCCTAGTCCCAATTGCTTATAGACAACGTAGGGTAGCAAATTCACACTTGCTCCCAAGTCCAACAAAGCTTTATCTACACATGTCCCTCCAATCATCACTGAGATGGTAGGGCAGCCCGGATCTTTGTATTTCACTGGAGACTTGCACTATATGATGGCACTCACTTACTCAGTCAAGAAGGCTTTGTTATTCACATTCAACCCTCTTTTTATAGTGTATAAGTCCTTTAGGAATTTTGCATAAGTCGAGACTTGTTTGATCATGTCTAGTAAAGGGATATTAACTTTCACTTGCCTCAACACTTCAAGAATTTTTTATGCATTATTGATTCCCTTTTTGCCATGCAAAGCTTGGGGGAAAGGTGGAGGCGTGTGTTTGGTCATCATATCTTCTTTGATGATGGCCCTCTCCAGTTCTTCATTCGCAATAGAATCATGGTCCTCCTTCTTTGCACTGTTCCCTTTTCTCTTTCCTTTGATTTCCTCCCTCTTATCTTTCTCTGTTTCACTCTCTGGTTCATGTTCTAGCTTGAATGTTGGTAGATCAACCTCTTTACCACTCCTTAGAGTGATCACTGCTTTGATTTCCCTCACTTGTGACGATTCTCCCTCTAGAGCCTCCACTTCATGAATTCCCTTTGGATTCTGATGAGGTTGAGAAGGAAATTTTCCTTTCTCTTGCACTGTGTTGAGGTTGGTGAGCCTTGAGATTGAGTATTGGAGGTTATCTATCTTTTGAGATAGGTCATTTTGCATCTCATCCATCCTTTTGTTCAATGTACTCTCTACACTGTCAATTCTTTGACTGAGCTGAGCATTGATGGATTTCTGGTCTCCAAGAAAGTCTCTCACAACCTTGCTAAGATTCACTATGGCTTGTTCAAGATTCAAAGCTTGCGAAGGTGCTTGGCTAGATTGTGTGTATTGAGGTGGCCTCAGCTTCCATGAGAAATTTGGATGGTTCCTCTAATTTGAATTGTAGGTGTTGCCATATGAAGCATTGTTATTGGGCTTGAATTGTCCAATAACATTTGCTTGATCCCCAAACATTTCTCGGACAGCTGGAATTGTAGGACACTCCCCTACTAAGTGCTCAAAAGATAGACAAATGGAACACGGCATAGCTTGCACTGGTGTTTCAGAAATGGCTTGCACTTCTCGTATCTTCTTCATTTCTAGCTCCTCCAATCTTCTTGTCATAGCTGCAACTTTTGCTTTCATGTCGATATCTTCTTTCAAAGAATACATCTCGACCTTAACATTAGGCTAAGACTTCATTCTTCCCACTTCTCTGCCATTCGGCTCATCCCACCCCCTTGAACCTTCAGCCATATAACTTAGGAAATCCATGGCTTCCTTCGGATTCTTACTCATGAAGTCTCCTCCGCACATCATTTCTAAGAGTTGTTTCATTGAGGAAGACATACCATCGTAAAAATAGCTCACCAATAGCCATTGGTCAAAGCCATGGTGAGGACAAGCATTGATAGCTTCCATGTATCTCTCCCAACACTCATAGAATTTCTCTTTCTCTTTAGTTGAGAAATTTGAAATTTGCCTTTTCAAGCCGTTGGTCCTATGAGTCGGGAAAAATTTCTTGAGAAATTTAGCTTGCAAATCAGTCCAAGTTTGGATCCTCCTTGGCCTTAGAAAATTAAGCCAAATCTTGGCCTTATCCTTTAAGGTGAAAGGAAATAGCTTGAGCCTCATCAAGTCGATGGACGCTCCTCCTTCTTGGAACATATTACAAACCTCCTCAAATTCCTTAATATGCGAGTAGGGATTCCCACTTTCCATCCCATGGAAAGTAGGTAGAAGTGGCACAATATGTGGTCGGATCACTAGTTTCTCTGTAGGAGGCACTATACATGACGGTGCACTCATACGAGGTGGATGCATGCGGTCCCTCATGGATCGAAATGCGTTGAGATTGTCCTCCTGACCATGTTGACTATGCTGATCTTCAGGAGGCGCATCCATGACGTTTAAGCACAATTCTAACTCTATTTCGTGAGGAATTTCAATCTTCACTAGTCTTCCCTCACTATCTCGTATCCAATAGGGCATGCACAACTAGTAATTACTGATTACTACTCAAAAAGTGCTATTTCATAGCTTGTAATTAACTCTTTCAAACACTCTTGAGTAGTAATTATCACCTTTTAACTCAATTGACATGTTAAGGGCCTTTGCAATTGTTTCTAACCAAATTGTGTTAAGTTTTGGTGTTTTTGATAGCTTTTTGCTCACCAAAGCAATGTAAGAATGAGGGAGAGTTGTATATAGCTCATGGCAAGGCTTTTGGAAGCTCAAATTCATGAAGAACCAAGCTTTGGAGCCTCATAGTCCTTTGCCATAATCGGGTGAAGTATGCAAGGAAAGAGCAACAGAGAGAGGAAAAACAGAGTGAAGAAAACAGAGCATGCCAGCTTCAGTCTTCCTTCCCACTTTTGGAGCACTTCCCGAAGTCCATTTTGTGTATGCTATATACCGTTGGAAAGCTCTGGAAGTCAAGAATTCAACGCTTCAAACCGTGTGCGATTTGGAGCTGAAATGAGGAAGATATGGCTTTCGAAAGACAACTGCATCCAGCTGAGGGACAATTTCGCACCTTGCGAAATTGGAACTCCAGCGTGCGAAATTGAAGCCTGCCGTGCGAAGTGGAAATGGATGGCAGCTGTGCATTCTCGGTGAAGCCCAACATGCGAAAGTGATTTTGCAACTTGCGAACTTGAACTCCAACGTGCGAAAGTGGATTCCAAGTTGCGAAATCAACTTGCGAAATTTTCGCAAGTCACCATGCAACGTGCGAAAATGGGATATTTGTACACCGACTCTTTTTCTTCAGATATTTTTGTATAATTTTCCATTCTTCTCCTTGTAATCCACCAATCATAGCATTACTTGGCTAGGAAGGTTGGAAAAACTTCCCTATATATGTTCTCTTGCACCCGATGTAAAATCATGTATGATGTAGGTATAGAATCGATCAATATATTATACAGAGCACTTGCTCTGCTTTTTCCTTCTCGTCTTTGTTTTCTCTTTCATTTTCTTTCTAGCCAAACATCCTTTGAGGATGTTTCCTCAGAGGATGAGAGGCTAGACTTTTTGTCTCTTGGGTGAAGGGAGCCAGGTAAGGTGCCGGCTACATAAGCGTGAGTTTTTGTTGTTTCCATTTTTAATGAAAAGAAAGTGTGACCCGTTTATGGTTTTTATCTTTTTAGTTTAACTTAAAACGCCTTTGAATCACCTGGGCCAACACTTGGTAAGGCAAGTGGTCTCCGTCCATGGAGATGCACTAGTTTATCTCTTGCGAGCCTTTGGGAGGTGATTCAGAGGTAGGATTTTCTAGACCAGCCAACACTTGGTAAGCTTTTGGACTCCAAGGAGACATCCATTAGTTATCTCTTGCGAGCTTTTGAAGGATAATCCAAGGTTAAAGATCCCCTTGAATGGCAAGTGCTAGGTGAGAGGCACGAGCCATTGCAAGATGGATCAGTGAGAGGGATTTATTGTTGAGACTATTAATGGTAAGCATCTGTACCACACCGGTTAGAGAATTGACTATATGTTAATTCTCTAATGCGAGGAAAAGAAACAAGTGACCGGAATCTCCCTTTTTGTTTATGGCACCTGATCCTAGTAACCTGAAATCCCAAGAAACATCTTTCTTTCTAATTATTTTTAGTTATCTTTAGTTTGGTTAGGTGTTAGCTTAAAATCAACCATTTCCATTACAAGTTTATGTTTTCTTTTAAAGCTAACCTGGAAATGAAAAAGCACCAATTCATCTTTGAATTAATATCAATTGCGAAGTGAAAACCCATCCCAGTGAACGATCCTAGAGCCACTATGCTATGCTAGCTATGCTACCCTAGTATATGGTGAAATAGGTTTATAAATTTTGTTGATAACTCCCGTCTGAGGATTGAAATCAAAGCACATCAGTTGATTGATCTGAATCAATCAGAACACCAATTGGGGACGAATCAATTACTGAAACAAAAAATAAAGAAAACAAAAGACAAACAATTCTAGAGAAAAAAAATTAAGATTAACTAAGACTAGATAAAAGATAAACTAAAATGAAAACAAATAAAAAGGAACAAATAAAAAGAGTTAGTGAAAGAATACAAAAATCACCAAACTTGTGATGAAGATCACAAGTGTTCTGGAAAGGTCATATCATTGTACCGTGGCATCATCCCCAGCAGCGGCGCCATTTGATTCGTCCCATAGCGGCTGTTCCATTTAATTCTGGGCCAGATGACTCTGGCCCAATTGGTGTCTCAGCTGATTCACGTCAGCTGGTACTCCTTGATTGAGGGAATAATCAACAAAATTTATAACCTATATCACCATGCATTGGGTTAGCTTTTAGCTAATGTAGCATAGTGGCTCTAGGATCGTTCACTGGGAAGGGTTTTCAACTCACAACTGATACCACTTCTTAGCTAATTTGGTGCTTTTTCATTTCAAGGTTAGCTAAAGAAGAAAACGCAAACTTTGGTTGTAAAATGTTTAGTTTCAAGTTAACTAAAAGGAAAGTGATGAAAATTACTTAAGGAGAACAACATTCCTTGGAGGTTCAGGTGCACAAGGGAGGTTCCTCATGCAAAAACAGGGCTCCGGTCACTTGGTTCACCTCCTCGCATTAGAGAATTAACATATAGTTAATCCTCTAACCGGTTTTGTATAAATGCTACCCTTTAATGGATTTCAGCACTAAATCCTTCTCACTGATGCAACTTGGAATGGCTCGTGCTTCTCACTGGCAGTTGCCATTCAAGGTGATCATTAACCTTGGACTTCCCGTCCCAAGCTCGCAAGAGATAACTAATGGATGTCTCCTTTGGAGTCCAAAAGCTTACCAAGTGTTGTCAATTCAAGAAAATCCCACCTTCAAGTCACCTCCCAGAAGCTCGCAAGAGGTAAACTAGTGCATCTCCACGGACGGAGATCACTTGCCTTACCAAGTGTTGGCTCAGGTGACTTGCAAGGTGTTTGAGGTTAACTAAAAACATAGAAATCATTAATGGGTCACAATTATTCTTCACTAATGGCTGAAACCACAAAACTACCCATTCTTGCAATTTGAACCATCCCCGGCCACCTTAGCTCCAAGGAATTAAAAACTTAGCCACCCATCCTCTGAGGAAACTTCCTCAGAGCTTGTTTGGCTATAAAGAAAATACAAACAAAGTGGGAAGGTAAGGTAGAAAAACTATGAACTTTACTTCCTTCAAAATTATACAAAAGTTGTCTCCCGTTCGATTCCTCTTCAAAGGGAAAATTACAATATATATATGGGGTTATTCACCCTTTTGATCTTGCTTAAAGACTAAGGAATCATGTGATAGGAGGGTTACAAGGAGAGTTTGGGAATTTAGACATCAAATATCTAAAGCAAAAATATCTCAGGATGTCGGTTGCAGCTATCGGGTGGCTTCAGAGGCATTTCGCAGCCAGCACTGTAGCGCTGCGAAATTTCGCAGCCAAAGGACCAAATTTCGCAGCCCTGCGAAATTCTCCTTCAGCTTGGAGCGATCGGATTCCAATGGCTGTAACTTCTTCATTTGAACTCAGAATCATGTACCGTTTGAAGCATTGGATTCTTGACTTCCTGAGCTTTGAAATGGTATATAGCATGCATGAATTGGACTTCGTTAAGTGCTCCAAAAGTGGCCAATAAGACTGCAATTGCTGTCCCCTGTTTTGCTTCATGGCAGATTCCTCTTTGCTTCCCTCCTTGCATTCCAGATTTTCTTATGGCAAAGGACTTTAAAGCTTCAAAGCTTTGGTTCTTCTTGTTTCTAAGCTTTCCAAAAGCTTTGCCATGGATTCCAAAGAACTCTCCTCAATCTCGGATTGCTTTGGTGAGCAAAAAGCTATCAAAAACACCAAAACTTGCACATTTTGATTAGAATTGATTGCAAGGGTCCTTAATATGTTAATTGGGTTAAAAGGTGATAACTACTACTCAAAAGTGTTTAAAAGAGTTAATTACAAGGTTACAAAATAGCATTTTTGAGTAGTAATCACCAGACGAGTGTCATCAACAAAATTTATAAACCTAAAACACCTTACACTAGGGTAGCATAGCTAGCATAGTATAGTGGCTCTAGGATCGTCCACAAGGATGGGTTTTCATAGTACATGTGACATTAGTTAAAGTACTGTAATGGTGCTTTTCCTTAAAAAGTTAACTTTAAAAGAAAACATAATTTTGGGTGAAAAAAATTGATTTTAGGTCAACAAAAAATAGTAACTAAAATTGATTACAAAAAAAAGGTTTCCTGGAGTTTTAGGTCACTAGGTTCAAGTTCCTTAGACAAAGGGGGAGATCCAGGATCTTTTCCTCGCGTTGGGGATAATAACATAAAGGATGGTTATCTCCCGAACCGGTGTGTATTTAGCAACTAAGATTTGATCCAACTGGTTCATGAAAAACTGTAGTTGCTTCCCTTTAATGGTTTTAAACACTAAAGACCTCTCACTATGAATCATCTTCCAGTGGCTTGTAAATGATAACTACTGGACATCCATGGATTCCATGAAGCCCGTTAAGCTTACCAAGTATTGGCTATTCAAGGTAATTATAACCTTGGACTACCCGTCAAAGAGTTTATAACAAGCTATAAAAGAGCACTTTTTGAGTAGTAATCAGTAGAATCCAGGCGAGTACCGGGAAAGAGAGAATCCAGGAGAGTACAGAGAAAGGTAGAATCCGGATGAGTATCGGGAAAGGGGTGGAATCCGAATGAGTACCGAGAAAGGTAGAATCGGGGTGAGTACCGGGAAAGGTAGAATCCGGGGGAGTACAGGTAAAGGTAGAATCCCGGCGAGTAAGGGGAAAAGAGTAGAATTCGGGCGAGTAACGGCAAAGGTAGAATTCGGGTGAGTACGGGGAAAGAGGTAGAATCCGACTAAGTACCCAAAAAGGTAGAATTCGAGCGAGTACCGGGAAAGGGGTAGAATCTGGGTGAGTACCGGGAAAGGTAGAATCCGGACGAGTACTGGGAAAGGAGTAGAATCCAAGGGAGTACCGAGAAAGGTAGAATCTGAGCGAGTATAGGGAAAGGTAGAATCCAGGCGAGCACTGGCAAATGGAGAATCCGGGCGAGTACTAGGAAAGGGGTAGAATCCGGGTGTGCACTAGGAAACGTAGAATTCGGGCGAGTACGGGCCACGGTAGAATCTGAGTGAGCACCGAGAAAGGGAGAATCCGAACGAGTATCGAAAAAGGGGTAGAATCCGGGTGAGTACTCGGAAAGAGGTAGAATCCAAGTGAGTACCAAGAAATTTAAAATTCGGGCGAGTACTCGGAAAGGGGTAGAATCCGGGGGACTACCGAAAAAGGTAGACTCCGAGCAAGTGCCGGAAAGGTAGAATCCCGATGAGTACCAGAAAATCTAGAATCCCGGTGAGTACCGGGAAATGGGTACAATCTGGGTGAGTACCGGCAAAAGTAGAATTCGGGTGAGTACCAGGAAAGGTAAAATTCGTGTGAGTACCAAGAAAGGTAGAATCCAGGCGAGTATAGGGAAAATGGTAGAATCCGAGTGGGTACCGAAAAAGGTGGAATCCAGGCAAGTACCAGCAAAGGGGTAGAATCTCGGTGAGTACCAGGAAAGGTAGAATCCGGGCGAGTACCGAAAAAGGGGTAGAATTCGGGTGAGTACCGAGAAGGTAGAATCGGGGCGAGTATCGAGAAAGGTAGAATTTGGACCAGTACCAGGAAAAGGGTAGAATCCGGGTGAGTACCAGGAAATCTAGAATCCCAGTGAGTATCGAGAAAGGGGTAGAATCCGAGTGAGTACCAGCAAAAGTAGAATTCTAATGAGTACTGGGAAAGGTAGAATCCGAGTGAGTACCGAGAAAGGTATAATTCGGGCAAATACCGAAAAAGGGTAGAATTCGAGTAGGTACCAGAAAAGGTAGAATCCGGGCGAGTACTGGCAAAGGGGTAGAATCCAGGTGAGTACCGGGAAAGGTAGAATCGGGGCGAGTACCGGGAGAGGGGCAGAATCCGGGTGAGTACCGGGAAAGGTAGAATCCGGACGAGTACCAGGAAAAGGGTAGAATCTGGGTCAGTACCGAGAAAGCTAGAATCTCGGCAAGTACTAGGAAAGGGGTAGAATCCGAGTGAGTATCGACAAAGGTAGAATTCGGGTGAGTACTGATTCGTGCCCAATTGGTGTCTCAGCTGATTCACGTCCAGCTGGTGCTCCTTGATTGAGGGAGTAATCAACAAAATTTATAACCTATATCACCATGCATTGGGATAGCCTCAACTAGTATAGCATAGTGGCTCTAGGATCGTTCACTGGGAAGGGTTTTCAACTCACAACTGATACCACTTCTTAGCTAATTTGGTGCTTTTTCATTTCAAGGTTAGCTAAAGAAGAAAATGCAAACTTTGGTTGTAAAATATTTAGTTCAAGCTAACTAAAAAGAAGGTGATGGGAATTACTTACGAAGAAAAACATTCCTTGGAGTTTTAGGTTCACAGGGGAGGTTTCTCATGCAAGAACAGGGCTCCGGTCACATGGTTCAATTCCTCGCATTAGAGAATTAACATGTAGTCAATTCTCTAACCGGTGTTATACAGATGCTTCCCTTTAATGGATTTCATCAATAAATCCTTCTCACTGATGCAACTTGGAATGGCTCGTGCTTCTCACCAAGCATTTGCCATTCAAGGTGATCATTAACCTTGGACTTCCCGTCACAAGCTCGCAAGAGATAACTAATGGATGTCTCCTTGGAGTCCAAAAGCTTACCAAGTGTTGGCAATTCAAGAAAATCCCACCTTCAAGTCACCTCCCAGAAGCTCGCAAGAGGTAAACAAGTGCATCTCTATGGACGGAGATCACTAGCCTTACCAAGTGTTGGCTCAGGTGACTTGCAAGGTGTTTTAAGTTAATCTAAAAACATAGAAATCATTAACGGGTCACACTTACTCTTCATTAATGGCTGAAACCACAAAACTACCCATTCTTGCAGTTGGAACCTTTCCCGGCAACCTTAACTCCAAGGAACTAAAAACTTAGCCACATATTCTCTGAGGAAAACTCCTCAGAGCTTGTTTGGCTAACAAGAAAATAGAAACAAAGTGGGAAGGTAAGGTGGAGAAAGACTGAACTTTTCTATATATAAAAATGGTCTCCTGGAAAATTCCCGAGCATCCTTGATGAGTGTTACAAAAGAGTTTATATAGGAAGGTAATTTACCCTTCCTTCCATACTTCCTAGCTAAGGATTACATAAGTGGCTGAATACAAGGAGAAAATGGAGATTTTTACACAAAAATATCAGAAGAAAAAGAGTCGGTGAACAAATATCCCATTTTCGCACGTTGCATGGTGGTGTGCGAAATTTCGCAAGTTGATTTCGCATGTTGAAATCCACTTTCGCACGTTGGACTTCAAGTTTGCAAGTTGCTAAATCACTTTCGCATGTTGGGCTTCACCGAGAATGCACAGCTGCCATCCATTTCCACTTCGCACGGCAGGCTCCAATTTCGCACGTTGGAGTTCCAATTTCGCACGGTGCAAAATTTTCCTCAGCCGGATGCAGTTGTCTTCCGAAAGCCATATCTTCCTCATTTCAGCTTCAAATCGCACACGGTTTAAAGCGTTGAATTCTTGACTTCCAGAGCTTTCCAACGGTATGTAGCATGCACAAAATGGACTTCGGGAAGTGCTCCAAAAGTGGGAAGGAAGACTGCAGCTGGCATGCTCTGTTTTCTTCACTCTGTTTTTCCTCTCTCTGTTGCTCTTTCCTTGCATACTTCACCCGATTATGGCAAAGGACTATGAGGCTCCAAAGCTTGGTTCTTCATGAATTTGAGCTTCCAAAAGCCTTGCCATGAGCTATATGCAACTCTCCCTCATTCTTACATTGCTTTGGTGAGCAAAAAGCTATCAAAAACACCAAAACTTAACACAATTTGGTTAGAAACAATTGCAAAGGCCCTTAACATGTCAATTGAGTTAAAAGGTGATAATTACTACTCAAGAGAGTTCAAAAGAGTTAATTACAAGCTATGAAATAGCACTTTTTGAGTAGTAATCACTCCCCCCAACCGACATATTGCTAGTCCCTTAGCAATGAAGGAGAGAAAAAGAAAAATAAAAATAGTATAATTTACAACATCATGCTGATCACTCCAAAAAATGTTTGAGTGGCATGATAAATCAAACTCTCACATGGAACATTAAAGAAATAAAACTCAAACTTCAATAGGAGCTACCAAATAATTTGCCTAATCACAATTCATAAAGAGTAAGCATTATGCAAATTTAAGCTTCAAAATAATTTCCACTCCCAAAGGTCCAATCCTTATTCTTCCACAAAAATCTATGTGTTACTTATTAGTTTCCGAATATAGTATGTCAAACTAATCTCTCCCCTCAACCTAGTTCTTTTCAAAGCTTAGCAAACTGATCAACCTCCAATAGGCTAAGAACGCACCTCTTTTCTTTCACATTTTTTTCTTGTAGGAGTGCAATGCTTAAAGGCATTCTTTTCTAAATTGTCCATGTAACGGGGGTCCATCGATGACTCCCAACCAATCAAGGTTTAGGGCATCAAGCTTTAAGGATTTTTCAACCACTAACTCCTCGGATTTCACCCCGGACTTTTGAGAATGAATTTCAATACCCAAGCACCTACAATATGTCAAACTCCACCTATTCACCCATGTAACGAGCATTGAGGTCGGTGACTCCCAACCAATGAAGGTTTAGGGCACCAGGTTTTAAAGATTTTCACCATATACCCCTCAGACCTTGCTCGGGTTTCAAGGCAAGCAAAACACTTTTTTTTTTTTTTTTTCTTTTTTTTTTTTTTTTTTTTTTTTCAAAGGCTCATTGGCCTTTTTAGGTGTCCCAACACTAAATGAGGTCAAAGGTACCAAGTCTAAAATTTCCTAAGTAAAGGGGGAAAATAGTTTTTCATCTTATACTCGGAACCTAGTGTGTGTGTGTATAGCTTAAAGTGGAAAAACTAAGGTTGAATTCAATAGAAGTTTCAACAATTCATCAACTTTAATAAACATAATACAAACTCTAAGTCAAGTAAAAAGAACAAAAATTCAATTTCTCCCATTTTATTTTGAAAATTTTTCCTTAATAACCATGGAGAGTATTCAAAAACTTTAAAAATTTTACAAATTAAGCAAAAAGCAATTAAATTACCAAAATAAACCTAGCTTTAATAACAAAAAACTTCCTTCCTCTCAACTCTCCCCCCAACCATGCTGAACATTGTCCCCAATGTTTCAAGAGCGATTAAATTTAAAGGGAGGAAGTGGTACCTCCTGAGTGACATGGAGTTTGAGTCGAATAGGAGAAACCACATGTTTCAAAGACAAAAGAGTAATGAGAAAAGGGAATATAATCAAAAATGATGTATATCTGTATTACTTGAAAAAGAAATACAATATGCATGATGTTCAAGTAATACAACCAATCCCAGTATATAACACAAAAGATGGGATTTACAAGTCTAAAATAAAAGGTAAATACAAAAGAAGTAATCATAAAGAGATCAAATAGTAGTGGGATCATGTGATGGCTCTGCTCTGATCTCCTCAGCTGGCACGGTCTGCTCAGCTGGTGTGGTGTCCTCATCTGGCACTGGAGGCTCTGATGGGCCAGGTCTATCATGCCTAGGAAGTGTCTGAATACCCAGATGCTGCTGAATCTGATGAAGAATGGCAGTATGGTGAGTCTGAGTAGCAATGATCTGGTCTTGGTGTGCACGAATAGTGGCCATCTGCTGGAAAAGAGAATCCTGAGCAGTGCTCAGTGTCTGCAATGAATGCACCAAGCCTCTGAACTCCTCAAGAGAAATGGCGACAGTGGGCTCAGATGGAGGAGGAGGTGCTGAGGTAGCTGGCACGACTGGTGGAGCACCTCGAGTGGTAGGGGAAGCAGGAAGTGTAGCCTCAGGCATGTGCACTGAAGTGTGTGCTGCAGGGGAAGGAGGTGTGATGTCAGTGAGAATCTCATCCTGCTGGGCCTGGGGTGGCTGCTCCTCCTGGTGTAGCTCTGGGGGTGGAGGCACGTCTGGGGCTCCCTGTGGTGCAAAGTAGGCTGCCAAGTGATGCCATTTGTCGAGAGTGAACTCCTCTCGGCAATGGCGGCGCCTCTCAAGATGGGGCTCTGTAGGATAGCCCAGGTGCTCTAGAATCTGGCAGAGGAGCCTCGGAAACAATAAGGGAATGGCATCTGCCCTCTGAAGCTTCCTCTGATGGACTTTCTCTTCAAAGTGAAGAAGAGAAGTCATGATCAAGTGGTGAGGGCCGAAGTAATATCCCTCTGAAATCCTGAATAATGCCTCAAGTATAGCGCCTCTCCTCTGAACTTTATGCTGTAATGGGAAGATGTTGGCGCGCAGGAGCACATCGATAAGGAGCATCCCAGATGGAAGCTCCCTCCTAGCCAACGATGAAGCTCTGGAAGTCCCCCTGGACAAGATATGAACCATGTCCCTCAGAGAGAATGGGGACCACTCCCTGAAATCTGCCTGACTCACAGGCTCATAAGGTATATGGAGGGCCTCAGCAATGTGGCGAGCTCCAATAATACCCTGGCGTCCATCTATGGTAAAATAGATGAGAGTAGGATCCCGGACGCCTCGAGTAGTCATAGACTGATAGAAGTCTAGAGCTACTCTGGGATAATAGAACTGTCTAGGGGTGAGGAGATGCTCTAGATGATACCTCTGCAGCAAATGGAATGAATCCCTGAGCTCTGGCTGCTGTCTGAGAGCATCGGTGTCGAACCAGGTCTCCGAATGGAATGATCGAGCTCTACAATCCAGGTTGCCCTCTATGGGCGGCCTTGCGATCATAGGACGCCTGATGACTGTCTCGAGAGGAATCCCCACAGGAATCTGAGAATCCTCTGTAGGGGGCTCTGCCTGAGGGGGCTGAGATGGCTCTGCCTGAGGGGGCTGAGATGACTCTCCAGGACCCGAGGACTTGGCCCTCTTCGTGGGTGGCCGAGAAGCAGGCCTCCTAGCTGTGGTGGAGGGCGGCACAGGCTCAGTGGGTGTCCTCCTCGTGTGGTACCGGCGCTGAGATGGCGTTCCACCCTCGGATAGGGGAACGGTGGAGTCCTGAGCACCGACCGAAGGGGCGGCTCTGGTGGCGGGCTGCGTGGGTCGAGGCACCGGTGAGGATGGGGACGCGGAACGGCCTCCCCTTGTCTTTGTCATGGCCGAAATGGTGAGGGAAAGGGCTGATGAACTTCCAGAGAGGGGGAGCTAGCGCGCGCGGGGGTGTCTCCTTGGCTTCTTCGGATTCCAGGGTTTAAATGAAAATGGGGGTCTAATGTGGAGTGGGTTGATGTTTAAAAACCCCCAAGGCAGTCGAAAAGTCGTTTTTGTAAGCTAAGGAGGGTCTCGGGCGGTAAAAATTGGGTTTAAAAGTCAGTTAGGAGTTTTCGCAGGTTAAAATTTCACTGTGCGAAATTTTCGCACCTTGAAATGCAAATTTCGCACCTTGGTTCTTACCGTGCGAAATTTTCGCACCTTAAACTGAGAATTTCGCACCTTGAAATCATTTTCGCACTCAATTTCGCACTGTGCGAAATTTTCGCACCTTGTTTCGCACGGTGCGAAACCATTTCGATACTTAAGGTGATGGCACTCGTGTGCCAGAGAGGTGTTTCGCATGGTGCGAAAATTTTCGCACCTTGAATAGTGGTGTGCGAAACTGGAATTTAGGAAATTCGCACCTTAGCTGTGATTTTCGCACCTTGGGATGATTTTCGCATGTTGTACAGTGGTGTGCGAAATTGCCGCTCCAAAAATTCGCACCTTGGAAGAGATTTTCGCACCTTAGAAGTGATTTTCGCACGTTATACAGTGGTGTGCGAAATTTTCGCAACTTGATTCGCAAGGTGCGAAAATCGGCTTGGGCTGTGCGAAATGCCACTCGTGTGCCAGGAGGGTGTTTGGCACGGTGTGAAAATTTTCGCACCTTGAATAGTGGTGTGCGAAATTTTGCTTTTGGAATTTCGCACCTTGAACTGTATTTTCGCACCTTGGATTCCACCGTGCGAAATTTTCGCACCTTGAAACGCAGTGCTCTGTTTCCTTTGTTTTGCTCCCCTGTTTTGCTTTTCAAGGCTTCTCCTCAATTTTTTTGAATTTTTCCTGAAATTTAACATTAAAATTGACTCAAATTAAGACAAAATAAACCAAATTTAAACAAGAATCAAAATCAAAAGAAATAAAAACAACAATTAAACTATAAAATTATAAAATTCATGGACTTATGTAGTCCATGAAACCTTGCTCTCTCTCAAAGTTGTTGTGGTTCAAGGAGGCTGATCTCCTCCTTGTCTGCATTGTAAGGCTCTATGAATGGCTTGAGACGATGGCCATTGACTTTGAAGGTTTGATTGCCTTTGGAATTGAATAATTCCACCACTCCATTGAGATGTACTTGGTGAATAATGAACGGACCTATCCACCTTGACTTGAGCTTCCCGGGAAAGATGTGGAGCCTTGAGTCATAGAGTAGGACTCTTTGACCCTCCTTGAATTCTTTGTTGGAGATTAGCTGATCATGCCACCTTTTCATTCTCTGTTTTGCAACTTTGGAATTTAGGTAAGCATCATTTCTTAATTCCTCCATCTCATTAAGGTCTAAGCACCTTTTTGCCCCTGCTCTGATCAAGTCCATGTTCAATTTCTTGATTGCCCACCAAGCCTTATATTCAACCTCCACGGGGAGATGACATGCTTTGCCATACACTAGACGATAGGGAGACATACCAAGAATAGTCTTATAAGCTGTCCTATATGCCCATAAGGAATCAGGAAGCCTGGCAGACCAATCTTTTCTACTTGTAGTCACCACTTTCATCAATATGTTCTTGATCTCCCTGTTTGCTAGCTCCACTTGCCCGGAAGTTTGAGGGTGATAAGGTGTAGCTACCTTATGCTTCACTCCATACTTGGCTAAGAGGGTTTCAAAAGGTTTGTTGCAAAAATGAGTACCTCCATCACTGATTATGGCCTTGGGCACCCCAAATCTTGAGAAGATGTGCTCCTTAAGAAACTTAAGAACCACCTTGTGATCATTGTGTTTACAGGGGATTGCCTCAACCCATTTAGAAACATAGTCCACCCCCACCAATATATAAGAGTTGCCAAAAGACATTGGAAAGGGTCCCATGAAATCTATACCCCAAACATCAAAAAGATCAACTATGAGGATGGGATTCATGGGCATTTGATTTCTTTTTGTAAGCTTCCCGAGTCTTTGGCATCTTTCACAACTCCTACACATGATGTGGGAGTCTTTAAAAAGTGATGGCCAAGTAAACCCTGATTGTAGGACCTTCATGGCTGTCTTCTGAGAGGCAAAGTGGCCTCCACATGCATTCTCATGGCAGTGGCTAAGAATTCCTTGTTGCTCTTGCTCAGGGACACACTTCCTTATGATCTGATCAGCACAATACTTGAAAAGAAAGGGCTCCTCCCAATAGTAAGCATGAATCTTCGCAAAGAAGTGCCTCTTGTCTTGTGCCTTCCACTCACTTGGAGTTTCACCAGTCACTAAATAATTAGCAATGTGAGCATACCAAGGAGTTTTCTCCAGCAACATCAGTGATTCCTCAGGAAAGTCATCATTAATAGGCAAGACATGGGAATTGTGTGCTAGAGCCAACCTTGAAAGATGGTCAGCTACCACATTCTCCACTCCTTTCTTGTCTCTGATTTGGAGATCGAACTCTTGCAATAAAAGAATCCATCTGATCAACCTTGCTTTTGCATCTTGCTTTGTCAATAAGTACTTCAAGGCTGAATGATCCGTGAAAACAATGATGAAAGACCCTACCAAATATGCACGAAACTTGTCTAAGGCAAACACCACAGCTAACAACTCTTTCTCAGTAGTGGTATAATTCCTCTGAGCTTCGTTCAAGGTTTTGCTTGCATAGTAGATCACATAGGGCTTTCCTTCTTCTCTTTGGCCAAGTACAGCTCTTATAGCAAAGTCACTTGCGTCACACATTACCTCAAAGGGTAGTTGCCAGTTAGGAGGCCTTACTATTGGAGCGGTTGTCAAAAATTGCTTCAACTGATCAAAACTCTTTTGACATCTTTCATCCCACGTAAACTTAGCATCCTTAGCTAAAAGTTCACAAAGAGGCTTTGAAAGCTTAGAGAAATCTTTTATAAACCTCCTATAGAACCCTGCATGGCCAAGGAATTGCCTTACTCCTTTTACAGTGGTTGGGGACGGCAACTTAACAATGAGTTCCACCTTTGCTTTGTCAACTTCAATGCCTTTCTCGGAGATGATATGGCCAAGGACACTTCCTTGATGTACCATGAAATGGCATTTCTCCCAGTTGAGCACCAAGTCTTTCTCAATGCATCTGTTAAGAACAACTTCCAGGTTGACTAAGCATTCTTCAAATGTACCTCCATATACGGTGATATCATCCATGAAAACCTCCATAATTCGCTCCACCATATCACTGAAGATACTAAGCATACACCTTTGGAATGTTGCAGGTGCATTGCATAAACCAAAAGGCATCCTTCTATAGGCGTATGTTCCAAATGGACATGTGAAAGTGGTCTTCTCCTGATCTTCCACATCAATTTCAATTTGGAAGTACCCTGAGTACCCGTCCAAAAAACAATAAAACGGATGGCCAGAGACTCTCTCCAGCACTTGATCAATAAATGGGAGTGGAAAGTGATCTTTCCTTGTCACAGCATTCAACTTCCTATAATCAATACACACCCTCCAACCTGAAGTGAGGCGTGTAGCAATTTCTTCTCCCTTCTCATTTTGAATTACAGTAATCCCTGACTTCTTTGGGACCACTTGGGTAGGACTCACCCAAGGGCTGTCAGATATGGGATAAATAATCCCTGCTTGAAGTAACTTCAGCACCTCGGCTCGTACCACTTCTTGCAAATGAGGATTCAGTCTTCTTTGAGGTTGACGAATTGGTTTGGCTTCCTCCTCCATGTATATGTGATGTGTACAAACCAAAGGACTGATTCCTTTCAAGTCAGATATTTGCCATCCTATTGCCTTCTTACACCTCTTGAGAACTTCAAGTAGAGAAATCTCCTGATGAGTAGTAAGAGATGAAGATATAACAACAGGGCATTGGTTATTCTCTTCCAGGTACGTATATTTCAACTCCATGGGCAGAGGTTTCAAGTTGAGCTTTGGGATCTCTTCCTTATCAGCTTCTTGTGCCTCCTCTTTATTGAATAAAGGTAAAATCTCTTCTTTCCTTCTCCAACCTTGCAGAGTAGCAAGCACATCAGCGGGTTCAGAAAGCTCTTCTTCAAGATCCTCAAGACTTTCATTCAATTTGTCTTGCATATTCTGATCACAATGCTCCTCCACCAGAGTATCAATAATACATACCTCTTCTGGACCTTCTTCTTCTTCCGGAGTAATTACCTTCTTGGACATATGAAAGATATTAAGCTCAAGTGTCATGTTGCCAAAAGTGAGTTGCATCAGTCCATTCCTACAGTTGATGATTGCATTTGAAGTAGCAAGGAATGGCCTTCCAAGGATGATAGGAACATAATTAGCTTCCTTTACAAAAGGATCAGTATCAAGAACAACAAAATCTACTGGATAGTAGAAATTATCAACTTGAACTAAAACATCTTCAATTATCCCCCTTGGAATTTTCACAGATCTATCGGCTAAGGATAGAGTGATTGTTGTTGGCTTCAATTCACCAAGTCCCAATTGCTTGTAGACAGAGTATGGTAACAAATTCACACTTGCTCCCAAATCTAACAAAGCTTTTTCCACTACCTTTCCTCCAATCATGACTGAAATGGTAGGACTTCCCGGATCTTTGTACTTCAAAGGAGTTTTGCATTGGATGATAGCACTTACTTGCTCAGTCAAGAAGGCTTTCTTATTCACATTCAACCCTCTTTTGATAGTACACAGGTCCTTTAGGAATTTTGCATACGTTGGAACTTGCTTAATCATATCCAGCAATGGAATATTGACTTTCACTTGCCTTAATACTTCAAGGATTTCTGATGCATTTTTGATCCCCTTTTTCCCATGCAAAGCCTAAGGAAAAGGTGGAGATGGCCGCTTCTTCATCAGTTCTTCCTTAATAAGTTCTTTCTCCGGATTTGGTTTGACTGTTGAATCATGGTCCTCTTTCCCTTCACTGATATCTTTCTTCTTTCCTTTCATTTCCTCCCCCTTCTTTGTCTCTTCTTCTTCTTCCTCTTCCACATGTGGCTTGGGTGTTGGTGACTCAACCTTTTTACCACTCCTCAGAGTGATCAAGGCTTTAACATCCTTCACCTGTGAAGATTCTCCCTCTTGAGCTTCCACTTCATGGATACCCTTGGGGTTTTGGTGAGGTTGAGATGGAAATCTACCCTTCTCTTGCACGGTGTTCAAATTAGTGAGCCTTGAGATTGAGTATTGGAGGTTATCTATCTTTTGAGATAGATCATTTTGCATTCCATCCATCTTCTTGTTCAATGTGCTTTCTACACTGTCAATTCTTTGGCTGAGCTTAGCATTGATGGATTTTTGATCTCCAACAAAATCTCCCACAACCTTGCTTAAATTCACTATTGCTTGCTCAAGATTTGAAGCTTGTTGAGATGGTTGAGCCGGCTGTTGATACTCAGGTGCTCTTGGCTTCCATGAAAAATTTGGATGATTCCTCCAACTTGAGTTGTAAGTATTCCCATACGGAGCATTGCTATTGGGCTTGAATTGTCCAATGGCATTTGCTTGATCTCCAAACATTTCTCTAGCTACTGGAATTGTAGGGCACTCCTCCACCAGATGCTCATACGACTGACAAATAGAACATGGCTTCACTTGCACTGGTGTTTCAGCAACAGCTTGCACTTCATGCATCTTTTTCAATTCTAGCTCCTCCAATCTTCTTGTCATGGCTGCAAATTTTGCTTTCATATCAACATCTTCATTCAAGGTGTACATCCCAGCCTTAGCACTAGAGGCAATTGGTTGAGACTTCATCTTCCCCACTTCTCCTTTATTCGGTTCATCCCATCCCCTTGAAACTTCAGCTACATAACTCAAGAAATCCATGGCTTCCTCAGGATTCTTACTCATGAAATCTCCTCCACACATTGTTTCGAGGAGCTGCTTCATCGAGGAAGACATCCCATCATAAAAGTAACTCACCAACAACCATGTATCAAAGCCATGGTGAGGACAAGCATTGATGGCCTCCATGTATCTCTCTCAACACTCATAGAATTTCTCATTCTCTTTAGCTGAGAAGTTTGAAATTTGCCTTTTCAAGCCATTTGTCCTATGAGTGGGAAAAAACTTCTTGAGGAATTCAGCTTGTAAATCAATCCAAGAACGGATACTCCTTGGCCTTAAAGAATTAAGCCAAATTTTGGCTTTATCCTTTAAAGTAAAAGGAAATAGCTTAAGCCTCATCAAATCAATTGAAGCTCCTCCCTCTCGGAATGTATTACAAACTTCTTCAAATTCCTTAATGTGTGCATAAGGATTCTCACTTTCCATTCCATGGAAAGTTGGTAGAAGTGGGACAATATGCGGTCTGATAACTAGCTGCTCTGTAGGGGGCACTATACAGGATGGTGCACTCATACGAGGTGGATGCATGCGGTCCCTCATCGATCTGAATTCATTGGGATTGCCTTCATGACCATGGTGACTATGCTGATCTTCAGGTGTAGCTTCCATGGTGTTCAAGCTCAATTCCAACTCCTTGTTATGAGGTGTTTCACGTTTAACAAGCCTTCCTCCACTATCTCGTATCCAATTTGGCATACACAACTAGTATCAACTGTAACTAAAAAAAACGAAAACAGGGGAAAAGAAAAAAAAAACAGAGGAAAACAAACTACCAAAAGCTTAGATTAACTAAAACTAATTTAATAGCTATGTTAGAATATGAATAAGTAAAAGAAACAACTATAAGAGTTAGTAAAATGAAAGAAAATTCACCGAACTTGTGATGAAGACCACAAGTATGCTGAAATAATATCACTGTGAGATTGGCACCTTCCCCGGCAACGGCACCATTTGATTCGTGCCCAATTGGTGTCTCAGCTGATTCACGTCCAGCTGGTGCTCCTTGATTGAGGGAGTAATCAACAAAATTTATAACCTATATCACCATGCATTGGGATAGCCTCAACTAGTATAGCATAGTGGCTCTAGGATCGTTCACTGGGAAGGGTTTTCAACTCACAACTGATACCACTTCTTAGCTAATTTGGTGCTTTTTCATTTCAAGGTTAGCTAAAGAAGAAAATGCAAACTTTGGTTGTAAAATATTTAGTTCAAGCTAACTAAAAAGAAGGTGATGGGAATTACTTACGAAGAAAAACATTCCTTGGAGTTTTAGGTTCACAGGGGAGGTTTCTCATGCAAGAACAGGGCTCCGGTCACATGGTTCAATTCCTCGCATTAGAGAATTAACATGTAGTCAATTCTCTAACCGGTGTTATACAGATGCTTCCCTTTAATGGATTTCATCAATAAATCCTTCTCACTGATGCAACTTGGAATGGCTCGTGCTTCTCACCAAGCATTTGCCATTCAAGGTGATCATTAACCTTGGACTTCCCGTCACAAGCTCGCAAGAGATAACTAATGGATGTCTCCTTGGAGTCCAAAAGCTTACCAAGTGTTGGCAATTCAAGAAAATCCCACCTTCAAGTCACCTCCTAGAAGCTCGCAAGAGGTAAACAAGTGCATCTCTATGGACGGAGATCACTAGCCTTACCAAGTGTTGGCTCAGGTGACTTGCAAGGTGTTTTAAGTTAATCTAAAAACATAGAAATCATTAACGGGTCACACTTACTCTTCATTAATGGCTGAAACCACAAAACTACCCATTCTTGCAGTTGGAACCTTTCCCGGCAACCTTAACTCCAAGGAACTAAAAACTTAGCCACTCATTCTCTGAGGAAAACTCCTCAGAGCTTGTTTGGCTAACAAGAAAATAGAAACAAAGTGGGAAGGTAAGGTGGAGAAAGACTGAACTTTTCTATATATAAAAATGGTCTCCTGGAAAATTCCCGAGCATCCTTGATGAGTGTTACAAAAGAGTTTATATAGGAAGGTAATTTACCCTTCCTTCCATACTTCCTAGCTAAGGAATTACATAAGTGGCTGAATACAAGGAGAAAATGGAGATTTTTACACAAAAATATCAGAAGAAAAAGAGTCGGTGAAGAAATATCCCATTTTCGCACGTTGCATGGTGGTGTGCGAAATTTCGCAAGTTGATTTCGCATGTTGAAATCCACTTTCGCACGTTGGACTTCAAGTTTGCAAGTTGCTAAATCACTTTCGCATGTTGGGCTTCACCGAGAATGCACAGCTGCCATCCATTTCCACTTCGCACGGCAGGCTCCAATTTCGCACGTTGGAGTTCCAATTTCGCACGGTGCAAAATTTTCCTCAGCCGGATGCAGTTGTCTTCCGAAAGCCATATCTTCCTCATTTCAGCTGCAAATCGCACACGGTTTGAAGCGTTGAATTCTTGACTTCCAGAGCTTTCCAACGGTATGTAGCATGCACAAAATAGACTTCGGGAAGTGCTCCAAAAGTGGGAAGGAAGACTGCAGCTGGCATGCTCTGTTTTCTTCACTCTGTTTTTCCTCTCTCTGTTGCTCTTTCCTTGCATACTTCACCCGATTATGGCAAAGGACTATGAGGCTCCAAAGCTTGGTTCTTCATGAATTTGAGCTTCCAAAAGCCTTGCCATGAGCTATATGCAACTCTCCCTCATTCTTCCATTGCTTTGGTGAGCAAAAAGCTATCAAAAACACCAAAACTTAACACAATTTGGTTAGAAACAATTGCAAAGGCCCTTAACATGTCAATTGAGTTAAAAGGTGATAATTACTACTCAAGAGAGTTCAAAAGAGTTAATTACAAGCTATGAAATAGCACTTTTTGAGTAGTAATCAAGTACCGGGAAAGGCAGAGTCCTGGTGAGTATCGGGAAAGGGGTGGAATCAAAGGAGTGTCGGGAAAGGTAGAATCTGGGCGAGTACCGTGAAAGGGTAGAATTCGGATGAATACCAGGAAAGGTAAAATCCGGGCGAGTACCGGGAAAAGGGTAGAATCGGGGTGAGTACCGGCAAAGGAAGAATCTGGGTGAGTACTAGGAAAGGGGTAAAATTTGGGTGAGTACCGGGAAAGATAAGATCAAGGTGAGTATCGGGAAAGGGGTAGAATCCGGGGGAGTATCGAGAAAGGTAGAATTCGAGTGAGTATTAGGAAAGGTAGAATCTCGGCGAGTGTTGGGAAAGGGGTGATTCGTGCCCAATTGGTGTCTCAGCTGATTCACGTCCAGCTGGTGCTCCTTGATTGAGGGAGTAATCAACAAAATTTATAACCTATATCACCATGCATTGGGATAGCCTCAACTAGTATAGCATAGTGGCTCTAGGATCGTTCACTGGGAAGGGTTTTCAACTCACAATTGATACCAATTCATAGCTGATTTGGTGCTTTTTCATTTCAAGGTTAGCTTAAGAAGAAAACGCAAACTTTAGTTGTAAAAGGTTTAGTTTCAAGCTAACTAAAAAGAAGGTGATGGAAATTACTTACGAAGAAAAACATTCCTTGGAGTTTTAGGTTTACAGGGGAGGTTTCTCATGCAAAAATAGGGCTCCGGTCACTTGGTTCAATTCCTCGCATTAGAGAATTAACATGTAGTCAATTCTCTAACCGGTGTTATACAGATGCTTCCCTTTAATGGATTTCATCAATAAATCCTTCTCATTGATGCAACTTGGAATGGCTCGTGCCTCTCACCAAGCATTTGCCATTCAAGGTGATCATTAACCTTGGACTTCCCGTCCCAAGCTCGCAAGAGATAACTAATGGATGTCTCCTTGGAGTCCAAAAGCTTACCAAGTGTTGGCAATTCAAGAAAATCCCACCTTCAAGTCACCTCCCAGAAGCTCGCAAGAGGTAAACTAGTGCATCTCTATGGACGGAGATCACTTGCCTTACCAAGTGTTGGCTCAGGTGACTTGCAAGGTGTTTTAAGTTAATCTAAAAACATAGAAATCATTAACAGGTCGCACTTACTCTTCATTAATGGCTGAAACCACAAAACTACCCATTCTTGCAGTTGGAACCTTTCCCGGCAACCTTAACTCCAAGGAACTAAAAGCTCAGCCACCCATTCTCTGAGGAAACCTCCTCAGAGCTTGTTTGGCTAACAAGAAAATAGAAACAAAGTGGGAAGGTAAGGTGAAGAAAGACTTTGAACTTTTCTATCTATAAAATGGTCTCCTGGAACAAAATTCCCGAGCATATCATAAGTGTTTACAAAAGAGTTTATATAGGAAGGCAATTTACCCTTCCTTCCATACTTCCTAGCTAAGGAATTACATAAGTGGCTGAATACAAGGAGAAAATGGAGATTTTTACACAAAAATATCAGAAGAAAAAGAGTCGGTGAACAAATATCCCATTTTCGCACGTTGCATGGCAACTTGCGAAATTTCGCAAGTTGATTTCGCATGTTGAAATCCACTTTCGCACGTTGGACTTCAAGTTTGCAAGTTGCTAAATCACTTTCGTATGTTGGGCTTCACCGAGAATGCACAGCTGCCATCCATTTCCACTTCGCACGGCAGGCTTCAATTTCGCACGTTGGAGTTCCAACTTCGCAAGGTGCGAAATTGTCCCTCAGCTGGATGCAGTTGTCTTCCGAAAGCCATATCTTCCTTATTTCAGCTCCAAATCGCACACGGTTTGAATTTTTGAATTCTTGACTTCCAGAGCTTTCCAACGGTATATAGCATGCACAAAATGGACTTCGGGAAGTGCTCCAAAAGTGGGAAGGAAGACTGCAGCTGGCATGCTCTGTTTTCTTTACTCTGTTTTCCTCTCTCCTTTGTTCTTTCCTTGCATACTTTGCCCGACTATGGCAAAGGACTATGAGGCTCCAAAGCTTGGTTCTTCATGAATTTGAGCTTCCAAAAGCCTTGCCATGAACTATATACAAATCTCCCTCATTCTTACATTGCTTTGGTGAGCAAAAAGCTATCAAAAACACCAAAACTTAACACAATTTGATTAGAAACAAATGCAAAGGTCCTTAATATGTTAATTGGGTTAAAAGGTGATAATTACTACTCAAGAGAGTTCAAAAGAGTTAATTACAAGCTATGAAATAGCACTTTTTGAGTAGTAATCACTCCCCCCAACCGACATATTGCTAGTCCCTTAGCAATGAAGGAGAGAAAAAGAAAAATAAAAGTACTATAATTTACAACATCATGCTGATCACTTCAAAAAATGTTTAAGTGGCATGACTGATCAAACTCTCACATGGAACATTAAAGATATAAAATTCAAATTTCAATAGGAGCTATCAAATAATTTGCCTAATTACAATTCATAAAGAGTAGGCATTATGCAAATTTAAGCTTCAAAATAATTTCCACTCCCAAAGGTCCAATCCTTACTCTTCCACAAAAATCTATGTGTTACTTATTAGCTTCCGAATATAGTATGTCAAACTAATCTCTCCCCTCAACCTAGTTCTTTTCAAGGCTTAGCAAATTGATCAACCTCCAATAGGCTAAGAACGCACCTCTTTTCTTTCACATTTTTTCTTGTAGGAGTGCAATGCTTAAAGGCATTCTTTTCTAAATTGTCCATGTAACGGGGGTCCATCGATGACTCCCAACCAATCAAGGTTTAGGGCATCAAGCTTTAAGGATTTTTCAACCACTAACTCCTCGGGTTTCACCCCGGACTTTTGAGAATGAATTTCAATACCCAAGCACCTACAATATGTCAAACTCCACCTATTCACCCATGTAACGAGCATTGAGGTCGGTGACTCCCAACCAATGAAGGTTTAGGGCACCAGGTTTTAAAGATTTTCACCATATACCCCTCAGACCTTGCTCGGGTTTCAAGGCAAGCAAAACACATTTTTTTTTTTTTTTTTCAAAGGCTCATTGGCCTCTTTTTTTTTTTTTTTTAAGGTGTCCCAACACTAAATGAGGTCAAATGTACCAAGTCTAAAATTTCCTAAGTAAAGGGGGAAATAGTTTTTCATCTTATACTCGGAACCTATTGTGCACAGTGTGTGATTAGCTTAAAGTGGAAGAAATAAGATTGAAATCAATAGGAGTTTCAACAATTCATCAACTTTAATAAACATAATACAAACTCTAAGTCAAGTAAAAAGAACAAAAAATTCAATTTCTCCCATTTCATTTTGAAAATTTTTCCTTAATAGCCATGGAGAGAATTCAAAAAAACTTTAAAAAGCAAAAACATCTAAATTACCAAAATAAACCTAACATTAATAACAAAAAACTTCCTTCCTCTCAACTCTCCCCCCAACCAAGCTGAACATTGTCCCCAATGTTTCAAGAGCGATTAAATTTAAAGGGAGGAAGTGGTACCTCCTGAGTGACATGGAGTTTGAGTCGAATAGGAGAAACCACATGTTTCAAAGACAAAAGAGTAATGAGAAAAGGGAATATAATAAAAAATGATGTATATATGTATTACTTGAAAAAGAAATCCAATATGCATGATGTTCAAGTAATACAACCAATCCCAGTATATAACACAAAAGATGGGATTTACAAGTCTAAAATAAAAGGTAAATACAAAAGAAATAATCATAAAGAGATCAGATAGTAGTGGGATCATGTGATGGCTCTGCTCTGATCTCCTCATCTGGCACGGTCTGCTCAGCTGGTGTGGTGTCCTCATCTGGCACTGGAGGCTCGAATGGGCCAGGTCAATCATGCCCAGGAAGTGTCTGAATACCCAGATGCTGCTGAATCTGATGAAGAATGGCAGTATGCTGAGTCTGAGTAGCAATGATCTGGTCCTGGTGTGCACGAATAGTGGCCATCTGCTGGAAAAGAGAATCCTGAGCGGTGCTCAGTGTCTGCAATGAATGCACCAAGCCTCTGAACTCCTCAAGAGAAATGGCGACAGTGGGCTCAGATGAAGGAGGAGGTGCTGAGGTAGCTGGCACGACTGGTGGAGCACCTCGAGTGGTAGGAGAGGCAGGAAGTGTAGCCTCAGGCATGTGCACTGAAGTGTGTGCTGCAGGGGCAGGAGGTGGGATGCCAGTGAGAATCTCATCCTGCTGGGCCTAGGGCGGCTGTTCCTCCTGGTGTAGCTCTGGGGGTGGAGGCACATCTGGGGCTCCCTGAGGTGCAAAGTAGGCTGCCAAGTGATGCCATTTGTCGAGAGTGAACTTCTCTCGGCAATGGCGGCGCCTCTCAAGATGGGGCTCTGCAGGATAGCCCAGGTGCTCTAGAATCTGGTAGAGGAGCCTCGAAAATAATAAGGGAATGGCATCTGCTCTCTGAAGCTTCCTCTGATGGACTTTCTCTTCAAAGTGAAGAAGAGAAGTCATGATCAAGTGGTGAGGGCCGAAGTAATATCCCTCTGAAATCCTGAATAATGCCTCAAGTATAGCGCCTCTCCTCTGAACTTTATGCTGTAATGGGAAGATGTTGGCGCGCAGGAGCACGTCGACAAGGAGCATCCCAGATGGAAGCTCCCTCCTAGCCAACGATGAAGCTGTGGAAGTCCCCCTGGACAAGATATGAACCATGTCCCTCGGAGAGAATCGGGACCACTCCCTGAAATCTGCCTGACTCACAGGCTCATAAGGTATATGGAGGGCCTCAGCAATGTGGCGAGCTCCAATAATACCCTGGCGTCCATCTATGGTAAAATAGATGAGAGTAGGATCCCGGACGCCTCGAGTAGTCATAAACTGATAAAAGTCTAGAACTACTCTGGGATAATAGAACTGCCTAGGGGTGAGAAGATGCTCCAGATGATACCTCTGCAGTAAATGGAATGAATCCCTGAGCTCTGGCTGCTGTCTGAGAGCATCGGTGTCGAACCAGGTCTCCGAATGGAATGATCGAGCTCTACAATCCAGGTTGCCCTCTATAGGCGGCCCTGCGATCATAGGACGCCTGATGACTGTCTCGAGAGGAATCCCCACAGGAATCTGAGAATCCTCTATAGGCGGCTCTGCCTGAGGGGGCTGGGATGACTCTCCAGGACCCGAGGACTTGGCCCTCTTCGCGGGTGGCCGAGAAGCAGGCCTCCTAGCTGTGGTGGAGGGAGGCACAGGCTCAGTGGGTGTCCTCCTCGTGTGGTACCGGCGCTGAGAAGGCGTTCCACCCTCAGATGGGAGAACGGTGGAGTCCTGAGCATCGAGCGAAGGGGCGGCTCTGACGACGGACTGTGTAGGTCGAGGCATCGGCGAGGATGGGGATGCGGAATGGCCTCCTCTCGTCTTTGCCATGGCCGAAATGCTGAGGAAAGGAACTGATCGAGTTCCAGAGAGGTGGAAATGGCGCGCGGTGGGTGGGGCGTCTCTTTGGCTTCTCTGCTCCAAAGGTTTAAATGAAAATGGGGGACTAATGTGGAGTGGGTTGATGTTTAAAAACCCCCAGGGCAGTCGAAAAGTCGTTTTTGTAAGCTAAGGAGGGTCTCGGGCGGTAAAAATTGGGTTTAAAAGTCAATTAGGAGTTTTCGCAGCTTAAAATTTCACCGTGCGAAATTTTCGCACCTTGAAATGCAAATTTCGCACCTTGAATTTTACCGTGCGAAATTTTCGCACCTTGGCTGGAAATTTCGCACCTTGGTTCTTACCGTGCGAAAATTTCGCACCTTAAACTGAGAATGACGCACCTTGAAATCATTTTCGCACTCAATTTCGCACTGTGCGAAATTTTCGCACCTTGTTTCGCACGGTGCGAAACCATTTCGATACTTAAGGTGATGGCACTCGTGTGCCAGAGAGGTGTTTCGCACGGTGCGAAAATTTTCGCACCTTGAATAGTGGTGTGCGAAACTGGAATTTAGGAAATTCGCACCTTAGCTGTGATTTTCGCACCTTGGGATGATTTTCGCATGTTGTACAGTGGTGTGCGAAATTGCCGCTCAAAAAATTCGCACCTTGGAAGAGATTTTCGCACCTTAGAAGTGATTTTCGCACGTTATACAGTGGTGTGCGAAATTTTCGCAACTTGATTCGCACGGTGCGAAAATCGGCTTAGGCTGTGCGAAATGCCACTCGTGTGCCAGGAGGGTGTTTCGCACGGTGCGAAAATTTTCGCACCTTGAATAGTGGCGTGCGAAACTTTGCTTTTGGAATTTCGCACCTTGAACTGGATTTTCGCACCTTGTATTCCACTGTGCGAAATTTTCGCACCTTGAAATGCAGTGCTCTGTTTCCTTTGTTTTGCTCCCCTGTTTTGCTTTTCAAGGCTTCTCCTCATTTTTCTTGAATTTTCCCTGAAATTTAACATCAAAATTGACTCAAATTAAGACAAAATAAACCAAATTTAAGCAAGAATCAAAATCAAAAGAAATAAAAACAACAATTAAACTATAAAATTATAAAATTCATGGACTTATGTAGTCCATGAAACCTTGCTCTTCCTCAAAGTTGCTGTGGTTCAAGGAGGCTGATCTCCTCCTTGTCTGCATTGTAAGGCTCTATGAATGGCTTGAGACGATGGCCATTGACTTTGAAGGTTTGATTGCCTTTGGAATTGAATAATTCCACCACTCCATTGAGATGCACTTGGTGAATAATGAAAGGACCTATCCACCTTGACTTGAGCTTCCCGGGAAAGATGTGGAGCCTTGAGTCATAGAGTAGGACTCTTTGTCCTTCCTTGAATTCTTTGTTGGAGATTAGCTGATCATGCCACCTTTTCATCCTCTGTTTTGCAACTTTGGAATTAAGGTAAGCATCATTTCTTAATTCCTCCATCTCATTAAGGTCTGAGCACCTTTTTGCCCCTGCTCTGATCAAGTCCATGTTCAATTTCTTGATTGCCCACCAAGCCTTATATTCAACCTCCACAGGGAGATGACATGCTTTGCCATAAACTAGACGATAGGGAGACATACCAAGAATAGTCTTATAGGCTGCCCTATATGCCCATAATGAATCATGAAGCTTGATAGACCAATCTTTTCTACTTGTAGTCACCACTTTCATCAATATGTTCTTGATCTCCCTGTTTGCTAGCTCCACTTGCCCGGAAGTTTGAGGGTGATAAGGTGTAGCTACCTTATGCTTCACTCCATACTTGGCTAATAGGGTGTTAAAAGGTTTGTTGCAAAAATGAGTACCTCCATCACTAATTATGGCCTTGGGCACCCCAAATCTTGAGAAGATGTGCTCCTTAAGAAACTTAAGAACCACCTTGTGATCATTGTGTTTACAGGGGATTGCCTCAACCCATTTAGAAACATAGTCCACCCCCACCAATATATAAGAGTTACCAAAAGACATTGGGAAAGGTCCCATGAAGTCAATACCCCAAACATCAAAAAGATCAACTATGAGGATGGGGTTCATGGGCATTTGATTTCTTTTTGTAAGCTTCCCGAGTCTTTGGCATCTTTCACAACTCCTACACATGAGGTGGGAATCTTTAAAAAGTGATGGCCAAGTAAACCCTGATTGCAGGACCTTCATGGCTGTCTTTTGAGAGGCAAAGTGGCCTCCACATGCATTCTCATGGCAGTGGCTGAGGATTCCTTGTTGCTCTTGCTCAGGGACACACTTCCTTATGATCTGATCAGCACAATACTTGAAAAGAAAGGGCTCCTCCCAATAGTAAGCATGAATCTTTGCAAAGAAATGCCTCTTGTCTTGTGCCTTCCACTCACTTGGAGTTTCACCAGTCACCAAATAATTAGCAATGTGAGCATACCAAGGAGTTTTCTCTAGCAACATGAGTGATTCCTCAGGAAAGTCATCATTAATAGGCAAGACATGGGAATTGTGTGCTATAGCCAACCTTGAAAGATGGTCAGCTACCACATTCTCCACTCCTTTCTTGTCTCTGATTTGGAGATCGAACTCTTGTAACAAAAGAATCCATCTAATCAACCTTGCTTTTGCATCTTGCTTTGTCAATAAGTACTTCAAGGCTGAATGATCCGTGAAAACAATGATGAAAGACCCTACCAAATATGCACGAAACTTGTCTAAGGCAAACACCACAGCTAACAACTCTTTCTCTGTAGTTGTGTAGTTCCTCTAAGCTTCGTTCAATGTTTTGCTTGCATAGTAGATCACATAGGGCTTTCCTTCTTCTCTTTGGCCAAGTACAGCTCCTATAGCAAAGTCACTTGCGTCACACATTACCTCAAAGGGTAGTTGCCAGTTAGGAGGCCACACTATTGGAGCGATTGTCAAAAATTGCTTCAACTGATCAAAACTCTTTTGACATCTTTCATCCCATATAAACTTAGCATCCTTAGCTAAAAGTTCACAAAGAGGCTTTGAAAGCTTAGAGAAATCTTTTATAAACCTCCTATAGAACCCTGCATGACCAAGGAATTGCCTTACTCCTTTTACAGTGGTTGGGGACGGCAATTTAACAATAATTTCCACCTTTGCTTTGTCAACTTCAATGCCTTTTTCGGAGATGATATGGCCAAGGACACTTCCTTGATGTACCATAAAATGGCATTTCTCCCAGTTGAGCACCAAGTCTTTCTCAATGCATCTGTTAAGAACAACTTCCAGATTGATTAAGCATTCTTCAAATGTACCTCCATATACGGTGATATCATCCATGAAAACCTCCATAATTCGCTCCACCATATCACTGAAGATACTAAGCATACACCTTTGGAATGTTGCAGGTGCATTGCATAAACCAAAAGGCATCCTTCTGTAGGCGTATGTTCCAAATGGACATGTAAAAGTGGTCTTCTCCTGATCTTCCACATCAATTTCAATTTGGAAGTACCCTGAGTACCCGTCCAAAAAACAATAAAAGGGATGGCCAGAGACTCTCTCCAGCACTTGATCAATAAATGGGAGTGGAAAGTGATCTTTCCTTGTCACAGCATTCAATTTCCTATAATCAATACACACCCTCCAACCTGAAGTGAGGCGTGTAGCAATTTCTTCTCCCTTCTCATTTTGAATTACAGTAATCCCTGACTTCTTTGGGACCACTTGGGTAGGGCTCACCCAAGGGCTGTCAGATATGGGATAAATAATCCTTGCTTGAAGTAACTTCAGCACCTCAGCTCGTACCACTTCTTGCAAATGAGGATTCAGTCTTCTTTGAGGTTGACGAATTGGTTTGGCTTCCTCCTCCATGTATATGTGATGTGTACAAACCAAAGGACTGATTCCTTTCAAGTCAGATATTTGCCATCCTATTGCCTTCTTACACCTCTTGAGAACTTCAAGTAGAGAAATCTCCTGATGAGTAGTAAGAGATGAAGATATAACAACAGGGCATAGGTTATTCTCTTCCAGGTACGTATATTTCAACTCCATGGGCAGAGGTTTCAAGTTGAGCTTTGGGATCTCTTCCTTATCAGCTTCTTGTGCCTCCTCTTTATTGAATAAAGGTAAAATCTCTTCTTTCCTCCTCCAACCTTGCAGAGTAGCAAGCACATCAGCGGGTTCAGAAAGCTCTTCTTCAAGATCCTCAAGAGTTTCATTCAATTTGTCTTGCATATTCCGATCACAATGCTCCTCCACCAGAGTATCAATAATACATACCTCTTCTGGACCTTCTTCTTCTTCCGGAGTAATTACCTTCTTGGACATATGAAAGATATTAAGCTCAAGTGTCATGTTGCCAAAAGTGAGTTGCATCAGTCCATTCCTACAGTTGATGATTGCATTTGAAGTAGCAAGGAATGGCCTTCCAAGGATGATAGGAACATAATTAGCTTCCTTTACAAAAGGATCAGTATCAAGAACAACAAAATCTACTGGATAGTAGAAATTATCAACTTGAACTAAAACATCTTCAATTATCCCCCTTGGAATTTTCACAGATCTATCGGCTAAGGATAGAGTGATTGCTGTTGGCTTCAATTCACCAAGTCCCAATTGCTTGTAGACAGAGTATGGTAACAAATTCACACTTGCTCCCAAATCTAACAAAGCTTTTTCCACTACCTTTCCTCCAATCATGACTGAAATGGTAGGACTTCCCGGATCTTTGTACTTCAAAGGAGTTTTGCATTGGATGATAGCACTTACTTGCTCAGTTAAGAAGGCCTTCTTATTCACATTCAACCCTCTTTTGATAGTACACAGGTCCTTTAGGAATTTTGCATACGTTGGAACTTGCTTAATCATATCCAGCAATGGGATATTAACCTTGACTTGCCTTAATACTTCAAGGATTTCTGATGCATTTTTGATCCCCTTTTTCCCATGCAAAGCCTGAGGAAAAGGTGGAGATGGGCGCTTCTTCATCAGTTCTTCCTTAATAAGTTCTTTCTCCGGATTTGGTTTGACTGTTGAATCATGGTCCTCTTTCCCTTCACTGATATCTTTCTTCTTTCCTTTCATTTCCTCCCCCTTCTTTGTCTCTTCTTCTTCTTCCTCTTCCACATGTGGCTTGGGTGTTGGTGACTCAACCTTTTTACCACTCCTTAGAGTGATCAAGGCTTTAACATCCTTCACCTGTGAAGATTCTCCCTCAGGAGCTTCCACTTCATGGATACCCTTGGGGTTTTGGTGAGGTTGAGATGGAAATCTACCCTTCTCTTGCACGGTGTTCAAATTAGTGAGCCTTGAGATTGAGTATTGGAGGTTATCTATCTTTTGAGATAGATCATTTTGCATTCCATCCATCTTCTTGTTCAATGTGCTCTCTACACTGTCAATTCTTTGGCTGAGCTTAGCATTGATGGATTTTTGATCTCCAACAAAATCTCCCACAACCTTGCTTAAATTCACTATTGCTTGCTCAAGATTTGAAGCTTGTTGAGATGGTTGAGCCGGCTGTTGATACTCAGGTGCTCTTGGCTTCCATGAAAAATTTGGATGATTCCTCCAACTTGAGTTGTAAGTATTCCCATACGGAGCATTGCTATTGGGCTTAAATTGTCCAATGGCATTTGCTTGATCTCCAAACATTTCTCTAGCAACTGGAATTGTAGGGCACTCCTCCACCAAGTGCTCATAAGACTGACAAATAGAACATGGCTTCACTTGCACTGGTGTTTCAGCAACAGCTTGCACTTCATGCATCTTTTTCAATTCTAGCTCCTCCAATCTCCTTGTCATGGCTGCAATTTTTGCTTTCATATCCACATCTTCATTCAAGGTGTACATCCCAGCCTTAGCACTAGAGGCAATTGGTTGAGACTTCATCTTCCCCACTTCTCCTTTATTCGGTTCATCCCATCCCCTTGAAACTTCAGCTACATAACTCAAGAAATCCATGGCTTCCTCAGGATTCTTACTCATGAAATCTCCTCCACACATTGTCTCTAAGAGCTGCTTCATCGAGGAAGACATCCCATCATAAAAGTAACTCACCAACAGCCATGTATCAAAGCCATGGTGAGGACAAGCATTGATGGCCTCCATGTATCTCTCCCAACACTCATAGAATTTCTCATTCTCTTTAGCCGAGAAGTTTGAAATTTGCCTTTTCAAGCCATTTGTCCTATGAGTGGGAAAAAACTTCTTGAGGAATTCAGCTTGTAAATCAGTCCAAGAACGGATACTCCTTGGCCTTAAAGAATTAAGCCAAATTTTGGCTTTATCCTTTAAAGTAAAAGGAAATAGCTTAAGCCTCATCAAATCAATTGAAGCTCCTCCCTCTCGGAACGTATTACAAACTTCTTCAAATTCCTTGATGTGTGCATAGGGATTCTCACTTTCCATTCCATGGAAAGTTGGTAGAAGTGGGACAATATGCGGTCTGATAACTAGCTGCTCTGTAGGGGGCACTATACATGATGGTGCACTCATACGAGGTGGATGCATGCGGTCCCTCATCGATCTAAATTCATTGGGATTGCCTTCATGACCATGGTGACTATGCTGATCTTCAGGTGTAGCTTCCATGGTGTTCAAGCTCAATTCCAACTCCTTATTATGAGGTGTTTCACGTTTAACAAGCCTTCCTCCACTATCTCGTATCCAATTTGGCATACACAACTAGTATCAACTGTAACTAAAAAAAAACGAAAACAGGGGAAAAGAAAAAAACAGAGGAAAACAAACTACCAAAAGCTTAGATTAACTAAAACTAATTTAATAGCTATGTTAGAATATAAATGAGTAAAAGAAACAACTAAAAGAGTTAGTAAAATGAAAGAAAATTCACCGAACTTGTGATGAAAACCACAAGTATGCTGAAATAATATCACTGTGAGATTGGCACCTTCCCCGGCAACGGCGCCATTTGATTCGTGCCCAATTGGTGTCTCAGCTGATTCACGTCCAGCTGGTGCTCCTTGATTGAGGGAGTAATCAACAAAATTTATAACCTATATCACCATGCATTGGGATAACCTCAACTAGTATAGCATAGTGGCTCTAGGATCGTTCACTGGGAAGGGTTTTCAACTCACAATTGATACCAATTCATAGCTGATTTGGTGCTTTTTCATTTCAAGGTTAGCTTAAGAAGAAAACACAAACTTTAGTTGTAAAAGGTTTAGTTTCAAGCTAACTAAAAAGAAGGTGATGGAAATTACTTACGAAGAAAAACATTCCTTGGAGTTTTAGGTTCACAGGGGAGGTTTCTCATGCAAAAACAGGGCTCCGGTCACTTGGTTCAATTCCTCGCATTAGAGAATTAACATGTAGTCAATTCTCTAACCGGTGTTATACAGATGCTTCCCTTTAATGGATTTCATCAATAAATCCTTCTCACTGATGCAACTTGGAATGGCTCGTGCCTCTCACCAAGCATTTGCCATTCAAGGTGATCATTAACCTTGGACTTCCCGTCCCAAGCTCGCAAGAGATAACTAATGGATGTCTCCTTGGAGTCCAAAAGCTTACCAAGTGTTGGCAATTCAAGAAAATCCCACCTTCAAGTCACCTCCCAGAAGCTCGCAAGAGGTAAACTAGTGCATCTCTATGGACGGAGATCACTTGCCTTACCAAGTGTTGGCTCAGGTGACTTGCAAGGTGTTTTAAGTTAATCTAAAAACATAGAAATCATTAACGGGTCGCACTTACTCTTCATTAATGGCTGAAACCACAAAACTACCCATTCTTGCAGTTGGAACCTTTCCCGGCAACCTTAACTCCAAGGAACTAAAAGCTCAGCCACCCATGCTCTGAGGAAACCTCCTCAGAGCTTGTTTGGCTAACAAGAAAATAGAAACAAAGTGGGAAGGTAAGGTGAAGAAAGACTTTGAACTTTTCTATCTATAAAATGATCTCCTGGAACAAAATTCCCGAGCATATCATAAGTGTTTACAAAAGAGTTTATATAGGAAGGCAATTTACCCTTCCTTCCATACTTCCTAGCTAAGGAATTACATAAGTGGCTGAATACAAGGAGAAAATGGAGAGTTTTACACAAAAATATTAGAAGAAAAAGAGTCGGTGAACAAATATCCCATTTTCGCACGTTGCATGGCAACTTGCGAAATTTCGCAAGTTGATTTCGCATGTTGAAATCCACTTTCGCACGTTGGACTTCAAGTTTGCAAGTTGCTAAATCACTTTCGTATGTTGGGCTTCACCGAGAATGCACAGCTGCCATCCATTTCCACTTCGCACGGCAGGCTTCAATTTCGCACGTTGGAGTTCCAACTTCGCAAGGTGCGAAATTGTCCCTCAGCTGGATGCAGTTGTCTTCCGAAAGCCATATCTTCCTCATTTCACCTCCAAATCGCACACGGTTTAAAGCGTTGAATTCTTGACTTCCAGAGCTTTCCAACGGTATATAGCATGCACAAAATGGACTTCAGGAAGTGCTCCAAAAGTGGGAAGGAAGACTGCAGCTGGCATGCTCTGTTTTCTTTACTCTGTTTTCCTCTCTCCTTTGTTCTTTCCTTGCATACTTTACCCGACTATGGCAAAGGACTATGAGGCTCCAAAGCTTGGTTCTTCATGAATTTGAGCTTCCAAAAGCCTTTCCATGAACTATATACAAATCTCCCTCATTCTTACATTGCTTTGGTGAGCAAAAAGCTATCAAAAACACCAAAACTTAACACAATTTGATTAGAAACAAATGCAAAGGTCCTTAATATGTTAATTGGGTTAAAAGGTGATAATTACTACTCAAGAGAGTTCAAAAGAGTTAATTACAAGCTATGAAATAGCACTTTTTGAGTAGTAATCAAGGGGTAGAATTCGGGTGAGCACTGGGAAAGGAGTGGAATCCAGGGAGTACCAGGAAAGGTAGAATCCAAGTGAGTATTGGGAAGGTAGAATCCTAGCGAGTACCGGGAAAGGGGTAGAATTCGAGGGAGTACCAAGAAAGGTAGAATCTGGGTGAGTACCGAGAAAGGGGTAGAATCCTGAGGAGTACTGGGAAAGGGGTAGAATCCAGGGGAGTACTGGGAAAGGTAGAATCCAGACGATTATTGGGAAAGAATTAGAATCCGGGTGTGTACTGGGAAAGGTAGAATTGGGGCGAGTACCAGGAAAGAGGTAGAATTCAGGCGAGTATTGGGAAAGGTATAATCCGAGTGAGTATTGGGAAAGGGGTGAAATTCAGGAGAGTACCGGGAAAGGTAGAATCCTGGCGAGTACCGGGAAAGGGGTAGAATCCAGATGAGTACCGGGAAAGGTAGAATCCCAACAACTACCGGGAAAGAGGTAGAATCTAGAGGAGTACCAGGAAATCTAGAATCCCGGTGAGTATTGGGAAAGAGGTAGAATATGGGTGAGTACCAGCAAAGGTAGAATTCAGGTGAGTACCCAGAAAGGTAGAATTCGGGTGAGTACCGGGAAAGGTAGAATCTGGGCAAGTATCGGGAAAAGGTAGAATCCGGGAGGGTACCAAAAAAGGTAGAATCCAAGCAAGTACCGATACAGGGGTAGAATCCCAATGAGTACAGGGAAAGGTAGAATCCGGGCGAGTGTTGGGAAAGGGGTAGAATCTAGGTGACTACCGAGAAAGGTAGAATCAGGGCGAGTACCAGGAAAAGTAGAATCGGGACCAGTACCGAGAAAATGGTAGAATCCGGGTGAGTAGCGCGAAATCTAGAATCCTAGTGAGTATCGAGAAAGGAGTAGAATCCAAGTGAGTACTGGCGAAGGTAGAATTCTAATGAGTATTGGGAAAGGCAGAATCCAGGTGAGTACCGGGAAAGGTAGAATTTGGGCGAGTACCGAAAAAGGGTAGAATTCGAGTGGGTATCGAAAAATATGGAATCAGGGGCGAGTACTAAGAAAGGGGTAGAATCCGGGTGAGTACCGGGAAAGGTAGAATCCCGGTGAGTACGGAGAAAGGGGTAGAATCCTGGTGAGTACCAACAAAGGTAAAATTCGGGTGAGTACTGGGAACGGGAGAGTCCTGGTGAGTACCTAGAAAGGGTTTGAATTCGGGGGAGTACCGGGAAAGGTAGAATCCGGGCAAGTATCGGGAAAAAGGTAGAATCTGGGAGGGTACCGAAAAGGGTAGAATCCAAGCAAGTACCGATACAGGGGTAGAATCCCAATGAGTACAGGGAAAGGTAGAATCCGGGCGAGTGCTGGGAAAGGGGTAGAATCTAGGTGACTACCGAGAAAGGTAGAATCAGGGCGAGTACCAGGAAAAGTAGAATCGGGACCAGTACCGAGAAAATGGTAGAATCCCAGTGAGTAGCGGGAAATCTAGAATCCCAGTGAGTATCGAGAAAGGAGTAGAATCCAAGTGAGTACCGGCGAAGGTAGAATTCTAATGAGTATTGGGAAAGGTAGAATTTGGGCGAGTACCGAAAAAGGGTAGAATTCGAGTGGGTACCGAAAAATATGGAATCAGGGGCGAGTACCGGGAAAGGGGTAGAATCCGGGTGAGTACCGAGAAAGGTAAAATCTAAACAAGTACCGGAAAAGCTAGAATCCCGGCGAGTACTGGGAAAGGGGTAGAATCCTGGTGAGTACCGACAAAGGTAAAATTCGGGTGAGTACTGGGAATGGGAGAGTCCTGGTGAGTACCTAGAAAGGGTTTGAATTCGGGGAAGTACCGGGAAAGATAGAATCTGGGCAAGTATCGGGAAAAAGGTAGAATCCGGGAGGGTACCGAAAAAGGTAGAATCCGGGAGGGTACCGAAAAAGGTAGAATCCAGGCAAGTACCGATACAGGGGTAGAATCCCAATGAGTACAGGGAAAGGTAGAATTTGAGTGAGTGTTGGGAAAGAGGTAAAATCTAGGTGACTACCGAGAAAGGTAGAATCAGGGCGAGTACCAGGAAAAATAGAATCGGGACCAGTACCGAGAAAATGGTAGAATCCGAGTGAGTAGTGGGAAATCTAGAAACCCAATGAGTATCCGGAAAGGAGTAGAATCCAAGTGAGTACCGGCGAAGGTAGAATTCTAATGAGTATTGGGAAAGGTAGAATCCAGGTGAGTACCGGGAAAGGTAGAATTTGGGCGAGTACCGAAAAAGGGTAGAATTCGAGTGGGTACCGAAAAATACGGAATCAGGGGCGAGTACCGGGAAAGGGGTAGAATCCGGGGGAGTACCGGGAAAGGTAGAATCCGAACAAGTACCGGGAAAGCTAGAATCCCGGCGAGTACTAGGAAAGGGGTAGAATCCTGGTGAGTACCGAAAAAGGTAGAATTCAGGTGAGTACTGGGAACGGGAGAGTCCTGGTGAGTACCTAGAAAGGGTTTGAATTCGGGGGAGTACCGGGAAAGGTAGAATCCGAGGGAGTGCCGAGAAAAGTAGAATCTGGATGAGTATGGTGAAAAGGGTAGAATCCGAGCAAGTACCGAGAAAGGGGTAGAATTAGGGCGAGTACCGGGAAAGGGGTAAAATCGGGGTGAGTATCGGTAAAGGAAGAATCTGGGTGAGTACAGGGAAAATGGTAGAATCCGGGTGAGTACTAAGAAAGATAAGATCAGGGTGAGACCGAAAAAGCGGTAGAATCAGGGGAGTATCGGGAAAGGTAGAATCCGAGTCAGTATTGGGAAAGGTAGAATCCCGACAAGTATCGGGAAAAGGGTAGAATCTGGGTGAGTACTGGGAAAGGGGTGGAATTAGGGGGAGTACTGGAAAAGTCAAAATTCGAGTGAGTATTGGGAAAGGTAGAATCCCAGCAAGTACCGGGAAAGGGGAAGAATCCTTGGTGAGTATCAGGAAAGGTAGAATTTGGGCAAGTACCGGGAAAGGGGTAGAATTCAGGGGAGTATCGGGAAAAGTAGAATCTAGGCGAGTACAAGGAAAGGAGGAGAATCCAGGGGAGTACCGAGAAAGGTAGAATCTGGACGAGTACTGGGAAAAGGGTAGAATCTGTGGGTGTACCAGGAAAGGTAAAATCGGGGCAAGTATCAAGAAAGGGGTAGAATCCGGGCGAGTACAGAGAAAGGGGTAGAATCTGGCTGAGTACCAGGAAAGGTAGTATCCGGACAAGTATCGAGAAAGGGGTAGAATCCGAGGAAGTACCAGGAAAGGTAGAATCCGAGTGAGTATTGGGAAAGGTAGAATCTCGGCGAGTACCGGGAAAGGGTTTAGAATCCAGGTGAGTACAGGGAAAAGGGTGGAATCCGGGGGAGTAGCGGGAAAGGTGGAATTCAGGGGAGTACCGGGAAAGGTAGAATCCGAGTGAGCATTGGGAAAAGTAGAATCCCAGCAAGTACCAGGAAAGGGGTAGAATCCGGGTGAGTACCGGGAAAGGTAGAATTCAGGCGAGTACCGGGAAAGGGGTAGAATTCGAGGGAGTAATGGGAAAGGTAGAATCTGGGCGAGTACCGGGAAAGGGGCAGAGTCCAGGGGAGTACTAAGAAAGGGGTAGAATCTGTGTGGGTACTGGGAAAGGTAGAATCCGGGCGAGTTTGGGAAAAGGGGTAGAATTCGAGTGAGTACCGGGAAAGGCCGAATCCAGATGATTACTGGGAAAGGGGTAGAATCTGGGTGAATATCGGGAAAGGTAGACTCTGGGCGAGTACCGAGAAAGTGGTAGAATCTGCGGGAGTACCGGGAAAGGTAGAATCAAAGGGAGTACCGGGAAAAGTAGAATCCAAGTGTGTACAGGGAAAGGGGTAGAATTCGGGCAAGTACCAAGAAAGGGGTGGAATTCGGGCGAGTACCGAGAAAGGGGGTAGAATCGGGGTGAGTGATTACTACTCAAAAGTGCTATTTTGTAAGCTTGTAATTAAATCTTTTAAACACTTTTGAGTAGTATTTATTACCTTTTAACCGAATTAACATATTAAGGACCCTTACAATCAATTCTAATCAAAGTGTGTAAGTTTTGGTGTTTTGTTAGTAATTTGATCACCAAAGCAATCCAAGATTGAGGAGAGTTCTTTGGAATCCATGGAAAAGAAATGGAAAGCTCAGAAACATGAAGAACCAAAGCCTTGAAGCTTTAAAGTCCTTTGCCATAAGCAAATCCGGAATGCAAGGAGGGGAAGCAAAGAGAAATCTGTCATGAAGAAAAATCGAGGACAGCAGCTGCAGTATTCTTTCACACTTTTGGAGCAATTCTTGGAGTCTATTTTCTATATTCTATATACCATTTCAAAGCTCAGGAAGTCAAGAATCCAATGCTTTAAACGGTGCTCAATTCGGAGTTGAAATGAAGGAGTTACAGCCATTGGAAGCCGATCACTCCAAGTTGAAGGCAAATTTTGCACGGCTGCGAATGGTGTCCTTTTTGCTGCGAAATTTCGCAGCCCTCTTGCACAGCTGTGAAATTCTCCTGAAGCTTCCCGATATTTGCGACCGACATCTTGAGATTTTTTGCTTTAGATATTTGATGTCTAAATCCCCAAACTCTCCTTGTAACCCACCTATCATAGGATTCCTTAGTCTTTAAGTAAGAACAAAGGGTGAATAACCCCTTATATATATATTGTAATTTTTCCTTTTGAGGGAGATCATCTCGGGAGCTTGTTCTCAGAGACAACCTTTTGTATAAGTAAGAAATATATATACAGAGCCTTGCTCTGCCTTTCCTTCCCATTTTTTGTTTTCTCTTTTATTTTCTTTCTAGCCAAACATCCTCTAAGGCCTCAGAGGATGAGTGGCTAGGCTTTTTGTCTCTTGGGTGAAGGAAGCTAGGTAAGGTTCCGCATGCATAAGCGTGAGTTTTGTTGTTTCAGATTTTAATGAAAAGAAAGTGTGACCCGTTAATGGTTTCTATGTTTTTAGTTAACTTAAAATGCCTTTGAATCACCTGGGCTAACACTTGGTAAGGCAAGTAGACTCCGTCCATTGAGTTTCACTAGTTTATCTCTTGCGAGCCTTTGGGAGGTGATTCAAAGGTAGGATTTTCTAGAATAGCCAACACTTGGTAAGCTTTTGGAATCCAAGGAGACATCCATTAGTTATCTTTTGTGAGCTTTTAAAGGGTAATCCAAGGTTAAAGATCACCTTGAATGGCAAATGCTAGGTGAGAGGCACGAGCCATTGCAAGATGTATCAGTGAGAGGGATTTAGTGTTGAAGCCATTAATGGTAAGCATCTGTACCACACCGGTTCGGGAAATAACTATATGTTAATCCCCAATGCGAGAAAAAGAAACAAGTGACTGGAATCTCCTTTTTTGTAGATGGCACCTGATCCTAGTGACCTGAAATCCCAAGAAACATCTTTCTTTCTAATTACTTTTAGTTATTTTCAGTTTGGTTAGTGATTACTACTCAAAAAGTGCTATTTCATAGCTTGTAATTAACTCTTTTGAACTTTCTTGAGTAGTAATTATTACCTTTTAACCCAATTAACATATTAAGGGCCTTTGCATTTATTTCTAATCAAATTGTGTTAAGTTTTGGTGTTTTGATAGCTTTTTGCTCACCAAAGCAATGTAAGAATGAGGGAGAGTTGTATATAGTTCATGGCAAAGCTTTTGGAAGCTCAAATTCATGAAGAACCAAGCTTTGGAGCCTCATAGTCCTTTGCCATAGTCGGGTAAAGTATGCAAGGAAAGAACAAAGGAGAGAGGAAAACAGAGTGAAGAAAATAGAGCATGGCAGATGCAGTATTCCTTACCACTTTTGGAGCACTTCCCGAAGTCCATTTTGTGTATGCTATATACTGTTGCAAAGATCTGGAAGTCAAGAATCCAACGCTTCAAACCGTGTGTGATTTGGAGCTGAAATGAGGAAGATATGGCCTTTGGAAGACAACTGCATCCAGCTGAGGGACAATTTCGCACCTTGCGAAATTGGAACTCCAACGTGCGAAATTGAAGCCTGCCGTGCGAAGTGGAAATGGATGGCAGCTGTGCATTCTCGGTGAAGCCCAACATGCGAAAGTGATTTAGCAACTTGCGAACTTGAAGCTTAACGTGCGAAAGTGGATTTCAACATGCGAAATCAACTTGCGAAATTTCGCAAGTCACCATGCAACGTGCGAAATTGGGATATTTGTTCACCGACTCTTTTTCTTCTGATATTTTGTGTTTAAATCTCCATTTTCTCCTTGTATTCAGCCACTTATGTAATTCGTTAGCTAGGAAGTATTGAAGGAAGGGTAATTTGCCTTCCTATATAAACTCCCTTGTAACACTTAAAAAGGATGCTCGGGAACTTGTTCCAGGAGAGACCAATTTATATATAGAAAAGTTCAGAGTCTTTCTTCACCTTACCTTCCCACTTTGTTTCTATTTTCTTACTAGCCAAACAAGCTCTGAGGAGGTTTTCTCAGAGAATGAGTGGCTAAGCTTTTAGTTCCTTGGAGTTAAGGTTGCCGGGAAAGGTTCCAACTGCAAGAATGGGTAGTTTTGTGGTTTCAGCCATTAAAGAAGAGAAAGTGTGACCCGTTAATGATTTCTACGTTTTTAGTTAACTTAAAACACCTTGCAAGTCACCTGAGACAACACTTGGTAAGGCAATTGATCTCCGTCCATAGAGATGCACTAGTTTACCTCTTGCGAGCTTCTGGGAGGTGACTTGAAGGTGGGATTTTCTTGAATTGCCAACACTTGGTAAGCTTTTGGACTCCAAGGAGACATCCATTAGTTATCTCTTGCGAGCTTGGGACGGGAAGTCCAAGGTTAATGATCACCTTGAACGGCAAATGCTTGGTGAGAGGCACGAGCCATTCCAAGTTGCATCAGTGAGAAGGATTTATTGATGAAATCCATTAAAGGGAAGCATCTGTATAGCACCGGGTAGAGAATTGACTACATGTTAATTCTCTAATGCGAGGAATTGAACCAAGTGACCGGAGCCCTGTTTTTGCATGAGGAACCTCTCCTGTGAACCTAAAACTCCAAGGAATGTTTTTCCTCGTAAGTAGTTTCCATCACCCTCTTTTTAGTTAGCTTGAAACTAAACCTTTTACAACTAAAGTTTGCATTTTCTTCTTAAGCTAACCTTGAAATGAAAAAGCACCAAATTAGCTATGAATTGGTATCAGTTGTGAGTTGAAAACCCTTCCCAGTGAACGATCCTAGAGCCACTATGCTATACTAGTTGAGGCTATCCCAATGCATGGTGATATAGGTTATAAATTTTGTTGATTACTCCCTCAATCAAGGAACACCAGCTGGACGTGAATCAGCTGAGACACCAATTGGGCACGAATCAAATGGCGCCGTTGCCGGGGAAGGTGCCAATCTCACAGTGATATTATTTCAGCATACTTGTGGTTTTCATCACGAGTTCGGTGAATTTTCTTTCATTTTACTAACTCTTTTAGTTGTTTCTTTTACTCATTCATATTCTAACATAGCTATTAAATTAGTTTTAGTTAATCTAAGTTTTTGGTAGTTTCTTTCCCTCTGTTTTTCTTTTCCCCTGTTTTCGTTTTTTTTAGTTACAGTTGATACTAGTTGTGTATGCCAAATTGGATACGAGATAGTGGAGGAAGGCTTGTTAAACGTGAAACACCTCATAATAAGGAATTGGAATTGAGCTTGAACACCATGGAAGCTACACCTGAAGATCAGCATAGTCACCATGGTCATGAAGGCAATCCCAATGAATTTAGATCGATGAGGGACTGCATGCATCCACCTCGTATGAGTGCACCATCATGTATAGTGCCCCCTACAGAGCAGCTAGTTATCAGACCGCATATTGTCCCACTTCTACCAACTTTCCATGGAATGGAAAGTGAGAATCCCTATGCACACATCAAGGAATTTGAAGAAGTTTGTAATACATTCCGAGAGGGAGGAGCTTCAATTGATTTGATGAGGCTTAAGCTATTTCCTTTCACTTTAAAGGATAAAGCCAAGATTTGGCTTAATTCTTTAAGGCCAAGGAGTATCCGTTCTTGGACTGATTTACAAGCTGAATTCCTCAAGAAGTTTTTTCCCACTCATAGGACAAATGGCTTGAAAAGGCAAATTTCAAATTTCTCAGCTAAAGAGAATGAGAAATTCTATGAGTGTTGGGAGAGATACATGGAGGCCATCAATGCTTGTCCTCACCATGGCTTTGATACATGGCTGTTGGTGAGTTACTTTTATGATGGGATGTCGTCCTCAATGAAGCAACTCCTAGAGACAATGTGTGAAGGAGATTTCATGAGTAAGAATCCTGAGGAAGCCATGGATTTCTTGAGTTATGTAGCTGAAGTTTCAAGTGGATGGGATGAACCGAATAAAGGAGAAGCGGGGAAGATGAAGTCTCAACCAATTACCTCTAGTGCTAAGGCTAGGATGTACACCTTGAATGAAGATGTTGATATGAAAGCAAAATTTGCAGCCATGACAAGGAGATTGGAGGAGCCAGAATTGAAAAAGATGCATGAAGTGCAAGCTGTTGCTGAAACACCAGTGCAAGTGAAGCCATGTTCTATTTGTCAGTCTTATGAGCACTTGGTGGAGGAGTGCCCTACAATTCCAGTTGCTAGAGAAATGTTTGGAGATCAAGCAAATGCCATTGGACAATTTAAGCCCAATAGCAATGCTCCGTATGGGAATACTTACAACTCAAGTTGGAGGAATCATCCAAATTTTTCATGGAAGCCAAGAGCACCTGAGTATCAACAGCCGGCTCAACCATCTCAACAAGCTTCAAATCTTGAGCAAGCAATAGTGAATCTAAGCAAGGTTGTGGGAGATTTTGTTGGAGATCAAAAATCCATCAATGCTAAGCTCAGCCAAAGAATTGACAGTGTAGAGAGCACATTGAACAAGAAGATGGATGGAATGCAAAATGATCTATCTCAAAAGATAGATAATCTCCAATACTCAATCTCAAGGCTCACTAAATTGAACACCGTGCAAGAGAAGGGTAGATTTCCATCTCAACCTCACCAAAACCCCAAGGGTATCCATGAAGTGGAAGCTCCTGAGGGAGAATCTTCACAAGTGAAGGATGTTAAAGCCTTGATCACTCTAAGGAGTGGTAAAAAGGTTGAGTCACCAACACTCAAGCCACATGTGGAAGAGGAAGAAGAAACAGAGAAAGAGAAGAGGGAGGAAATGAAAGGAAAGAAGAAAGATATCAGTGAAGGGAAAGAGGACCATGATTCAACAGTCAAACCAAATCTGGAGAAAGAACTTATTAAGGAAGAACTGATGAAGAAGCGCACATCTCCACCTTTTCCTCAGGCTTTGCATGGGAAGAAGGGGATAAAAAATGCATCAGAAATCCTTGAAGTATTAAGGCAAGTCAAGGTCAATATTCCATTGCTGGATATGATTAAGCAAGTTCCAACGTATGCAAAATTCCTAAAGGACCTGTGTACGATCAAAAGAGGGTTGAATGTGAATAAGAAGGCCTTCTTAACTGAGCAAGTAAGTGCTATCATCCAATGCAAAACTCCTTTGAAGTACAAAGATCCGGAAAGTCCTGCCATTTCAGTCATGATTGGAGGAAAGGTAGTGGAAAAAGCTTTGTTAGATTTGGGAGCAAGTGTAAATTTGTTACCATACTCTGTCTACAAGCAATTGGGACTTGGTGAATTGAAGCCAACAGCAATCACTCTATCCTTAGCCGATAGATCTGTGAAAATTCCAAGGGGGATAATTGAAGATGTTTTAGTTCAAGTTGATAATTTCTACTATCCAGTAGATTTTGTTGTTCTTGATACTGATCCTTTTGTAAAGGAAGCTAATTATGTTCCTATCATCCTTGGAAGGCCATTCCTAGCTACTTCAAATGCAATCATTAACTGTAGGAATGGACTTATGCAACTCACTTTTGGCAACATGACACTTGAGCTTAATATCTTTCATTTGTCCAAGAAGGTAATTACTCAAGAAGAAGAAGAAGGTCCAGAAGAGGTATGTATTATTGATACTCTGGTGGAAGAGCATTGTGATCAGAATATGCAAGACAAATTGAATGAAAGTCTTGAGGATTTTGAAGAAGAGTTGTCTGAACCCGCTGATGTGCTTGCTACTCTACAAGGTTGGAGGAGGAAAGAAGAGATTTTACCTTTATTCAATAAAGAGGAGGCACAAGAAGCTGATAAGGAAGAGATCCCAAAGCTCAACTTGAAACCTCTGCCCATGGAGTTGAAATATACGTACCTGGAAGAGAATAACCAATGCCCTGTTGTTATATCTTCATCTCTTACTACTCATCAAGAGATTTCTCTACTTGAAGTTCTCAAGAGGTGTAAGAAGGTAATAGGATGGCAAATATCTGACTTCAAAGGAATCAGTCCTTTGGTTTGTACACATCACATATACATGGAGGAGGAAGCTAAACCAATTCGTCAACCTGAAAGAAGATTGAATCCTCATTTGCAAGAAGTAGTACGAGCTGAGGTGCTGAAGTTACTTCAAGCAGGGATTATTTACCCCATATCTGACAGCCCTTGGGTGAGCCCTACCCAAGTGGTCCCAAAGAAGTCAGGGATTACGGTAATTCAAAATGAGAAAGGAGAGGAAATTGCTACACGCCTCACTTCAGGTTGGAGGGTGTGTATTGATTATAGGAAGTTGAATGCTGTGACAAGGAAAGATCACTTTCCACTCCCATTTATTGATCAAGTGCTGGAGAGAGTCTCTGGCCATCCGTTTTATTATTTTTTGGACGGGTACTCAGGGTACTTCCAAATTGAAATTGATGTGGAAGATCAGGAGAAGACCACTTTCACATGTCCATTTGGAACATATGCCTACAGAAGGATGCCTTTTGGTTTATGCAATGCACCTACAACATTCCAAAGGTGTATGCTTAGTATCTTCAGTGATATGGTGGAGCGAATTATGGAGGTTTTCATGGATGATATCACCATGTATGGAGGTACATTTGGAGAATGCTTAGTCAATCTGGAAGCTGTTCTTAACAGATGCATTGAGAAAGACTTGGTGCTCAACTGGGAGAAATGCCATTTTATGGTACATCAAGGAAGTGTCCTTGGCCATATCATCTCCGAGAAAGGCATTGAAGTTGACAAAGCAAAGGTGGAACTTATTGTTAAATTGCCGTCCCCAACCACTATAAAAGGAGTAAGGCAATTCCTTGGCCATGCAGGGTTCTATAGGAGGTTTATAAAAGATTTCTCTAAGCTTTCAAAGCCTCTTTGTGAACTTTTAACTAAGGATGCTAAGTTTATATGGGATGAAAGATGCCAAAAGAGTTTTGATCAATTGAAGCAATTTTTGACAACCGCTCCAATAGTAAGGCCTCTTAACTGGCAACTACCCTTTGAGGTAATGTGTGACGTAAGTGACTTTGCTATAGGAGCTGTACTTGGCCAAAGAGAAGAAGGAAAGCCCTATGTGATCTACTATGCAAGCAAAACCTTGAACGAAGCTCAGAGGAACTACACAACTACAGAGAAAGAGTTGTTAGCTGTGGTGTTTGCCTTAGACAAGTTTCGTGTATATTTGGTAGGGTCTTTCATCATTATTTTCACGGATCATTCAGCCTTGAAGTACTTGTTGACAAAGCAAGATGCAAAAGCAAGGTTGATCAGATGGATTCTTTTGTTACAAGAGTTCGATCTCCAAATCAGAGATAAAAAAGGAGTGGAGAATGTGGTAGCTGACCATCTTTCAAGGTTGGCTATAGCACACAATTCCCATGTCTTGCCTATTAATGATGACTTTCCTGAGGAATCACTGATGTTGCTAGAGAAAACTCCTTGGTATGCTCACATTGCTAACTACTTGGTGACTGGTGAAACTCCAAGAGAGTGGAAGGCATAAGACAAGAGGCACTTCTTTGCGAAGATTCATGCTTACTATTGGGAGGAGCCCTTTCTTTTCAAGTATTGTGCTGATCAGATCATAAGGAAGTGTGTCCTTGAGCAAGAGCAACAAGGAATCCTCAGCTACTGCCATGAGAATGCATGTGGAGGCCACTTTGCCTCTCAAAAGACAGCCATGAAGGTCCTGCAATCAGGGTTTACTTGGCCATCACTTTTCAAAGACTCCCACATCATGTGTAGGAGTTGTGAAAGATGCCAAAGGCTCGGGAAGCTTACAAAAAGAAATCAAATGCCCATGAACCCCATCCTCATAGTTGATCTTTTTGATGTTTGGGGTATTGACTTCATGGGACCTTTCCCAATGTCTTTTGGTAACTCTTATATATTGGTGGGGGTGGACTATGTTTCTAAATGGGTTGAGGCAATCCCCTATAAACACAATGATCACAAGGTGGTTCTTAAGTTTCTTAAGGAGCACATCTTCTCAAGATTTGGGGTGCCCAAGGCCATAATCAGTGATGGAGGTACTCATTTTTGCAACAAACCTTTTGAAACCCTATTAGCCAAGTATGGAGTGAAGCATAAGGTAGCTACACCTTATCACCCTCAAACTTCCGGTCAAGTGGAGCTAGCAAACAGGGAGATCAAGAACATATTGATGAAAGTGGTGACTACAAGTAGAAAAGATTGGTCTATCAAGCTTCATGATTCATTATGGGCATATTGGACAGCTTATAAGACTATTCTTGGTATGTCTCCCTATCGTCTAGTTTATGGCAAAGCATGTCATCTCCCCGTGGAGGTTGAATATAAGGTTTGGTGGGCAATCAAGAAATTGAACATGGACTTGATCAGAGCAGGAGCAAAGAGGTGCTTAGACCTTAATGAGATAGAGGAATTAAGAAATGATGCTTACCTTAATTCCAAAGTTGCAAAACAGAGGATGAAAAGGTGGCATGATCAGCTAATCTCCAACAAAGAATTCAAGGAAGGACAAAGAGTCCTACTCTATGACTCAAGGCTTCACATCTTTCCCGGGAAGCTCAAGTCAAGGTGGATAGGTCCTTTCATTATTCACCAAGTGCATCTCAATGGAGTGGTGGAATTATTCAATTCCAAAGGCAATCAAACCTTCAAAGTCAATGGCCATCGTCTCAAGCCATTCATAGAGCCCTACAATGCAGACAAGGAGGAGATCAACCTCCTTGAACCACAACAACTTTGAGAGAGCAAGGTTTCATGGGCTACCTAAGTCCATGAATTTTATAGTTTTATAGTTTTATTGTTGTTTTTTATTTCTTTTGATTTTGATTCCTGCTTAAATTTGGTTTATTTTGTCTTAATTTTAGTCAATTTTGATGTTAAATTTCAGGGAAAATTCAAGAAAAATGAGGAGAAGCCTTGAAAAGCAAAACAGGGGAACAAAATAAAGAAAGCAAAGCAATGCATTTCAAGGTGCGAAAATTTCGCACAGTGGAATCCAAGGTGCGAAAATCCAGTTCAAGGTGCGAAATTCCAAAAGCAAAATTTCGCACACCTCAAGCCAAGGTGTGAAAATTTTCGCACCGTGCGAATCACCCTCCTGGCACACGAGTGGCATTTCGCACAGCCCAAACCAATTTTCGCACCGTGCGAATCAAGGTGCGAAAATTTCGCACAATGCATTCCAAGGTGCGAAATTCATTCCAAGGTGCGAAAATCACAGCTAAGGTGCGAATTTTCTAAACTTCATTTTCGCACACCACTATTCAAGGTGCGAAAATTTTCGCACCGTGCGAAACACCTCTCTGGCACACGAGTGTCATTACCTTAAGTATCAAAATGGTTTCGCACCGTGCGAAACAAGGTGCGAAAATTTCGCACAGTGCGAAATTGAGTGCGAAAATGAAAACAAGGTGCGAAATTCTCAGTTTAGGGTGCGAAAATTTCGCACGGTAAAAGCCAAGGTGCGAAAATTTCGCACGGTAAAATTCAAGGTGCGAAATTTCCCTTTCAAGGTGCGAAAATTTCGCACGGTGAAATTTTAAGCTGCGAAAACTCCTAACTGACTTTTAAATCCATTTTTTACCGCCTGAGACTTGGCTGAACCTTCAAAAATGACTTTTCGGTTGCCAAGGGAGTTTTTAAACATCAACCCACTCCAATTAAGCTTCCCCACTCCCATTTAAAACCCTTGGAGCAGAGAAGCCAAGGAGACACCCCCGCGCGCCATTTCCGCCTCTCTGGAAGCTCGTCAGTCCCCTCCTCAGCATTTCGGCCATGGCAAAGACGAGGGGAGGCCATTCCGCATCCCCATCCTCGCCGATGCCTCGACCTACGCAGACCGCCATCCGAGACGCTGCTTCGCGAGATGCTCAGGACTCCATCGTTCCCCCATCTGAGGGTGGAACGCCTTCTCAGCGCCGGTATCACACGAGGAGGACACCCACTGAGCTTGTACCTCCCTCCACCACAGCTAGGAGGCCTGCTTCTAGGCCATCCGCGAAGAGGGCCAAGTTCTCGGGCTGGAGAGTCATCCCAGCCTCCTCCTGCAGAGTCATCCCAGCCTCCTCCTGCAGAGTCATCCCAGCCCCCTCAGGCAGAGCCGCCTACAGAGGATTCTCAGATTCCTGTGGGGATTCCTCTCGAGACCGTCATCAGGCATCCTATGATCGCAGGGCCGCTTATAGAGGGCAACCTGGATTGTAGAGATCGATCATTCCATTCGGAGACCTGGTTCGACATCGATGCTCTCAGACAGCAGCCAGAGCTCAGAGATTCATTCCATTTACTGCAGAGGTATCATCTAGAGCATCTCCTCACCCCTAAGCAGTTCTATTATCCCATAGTAGTTCTAGACCTTTATCAGTCTATGACTACTCGAGGCGTCCGGGATCCTACTCTCATCTATTTTACCATAGATGGACGCCAGGGTATTATTGGAGCTCGCCACATTGCTGAGGCCCTCCATATACCTTATGAGCCTATGAGTCAGGCAGATTTCAGGGAGTGGTCCTGATTCTCTCCGAGGGACATGGTTCATATCTTGTCTAGGGGGACTTCCACGGCCTCAGTGTTGACTAGGAGGGAGCTTCCATCTGGGATGCTCCTTATTGATGTGCTCCTGCGTGCCAACATCTTCCCACTACAGCATAAAGTTCAGAGGAGAGGAGCCATACTGGAGGCATTGTTTAGGATTTCTGAGGGATATTACTTCGGCCCTCTTCACTTGATCATGACTTCTCTTCTTCACTTTGAAGAGAAAGTCCATCAGAGGAAGCTTCAGAGAGCAGATGCCATTCCCTTATTGTTTCCGAGGCTCCTCTGCCAGATTCTAGAGCACCTGGGCTATCCTTCAGAGCCCCACCTTGAGAGGCATCGCCATTGCCGAGAGGAGTTCACTCTCGACAAATGGCATCACTTGGAAGCCTACTTTGCACCTCAGGGAGCCCTAGATGTGCCTCCACCTCCAGAGCTACACCAGGATGAGCAGCCACCCCAGGCCCAGCAGGATGAGATTCTCATTGACATCACACCTCCTGCCCCTGCAGCACACACTTCAGTGCACATGCCTGAGGCTACACTTCCTGCTTCCCCTACCACTCGAGGTGCTCCACCAGTCGTGCCGGCTACCTCCTTCATCTGAGTCCATTGTCATCGTTTCTCTTGAGGAGTTCAGAGGCTTGGTGCATTCATTGCAGACACTGAGCACCGCTCAGGATTCTCTTTTCCAGCAGATAGCTACTATTCGTGCACACCAGGACCAGATCATTGCTACTCAGACTCAGCATACTACCATTCTTCATCAGATTCAGCAGCATCTGGGTATTCAGACACTTCCTGGGCATGATAGACCTGGACCATCAGAGCCTCCAGTGCCAGATGAGGACACCACACCAGCTGAGCAGACCGTGCCAGATGAGGAGATCAGAGCAGAGCCACCACATGATCCCACTATTATCTGATCTCTTTATGATTATTTCTTTTGTATTTACCTTTTATTTTAGACTTGTAAATCCCATCTTTTTGATGTGTTATATACTGGGATTGGTTGTATTACTTGAACATCATGCATATTGTATTTCTTTTTCAAGTAATACATATATACATCATTTTTTATTATATTCCCTTTTCTCATTACTCTTTTGTCTTTGAAACATGTGGTTTCTCCTATTCGACTCAGATTCCATGTTACTCAGGAGGTACCACTTCCTCCCTTTGTTTTTTAATTGCTCTTGGAACATTGAGGACAATGTTCAGCTTGGTTGGGGAAAGAGTTAAGAGGAAGGAAGTTTTTTGTTATTAATGTTAGGTTTATTTTGGTAATTTAGATATTTTTGCTTAATTTTTAAAATTTTTTAAAGTTTTTTTGAATACTCTCCATGGCTATTAAGGAAAAATTTTCAAAATGAAATGGGAGAAATTGAACATTTGTCTTTTTACTTGACTTAGAGTTTGTATTATGTTTATTAAAGTTGATGAATTGTTGAAACTCCTATTGAATTCAATATTATTTCTTCCACTTTAAGCTTATCACACACTGTGCACACTAGGTTCCGAGTATAAGATGAAAAACTATTTCCCTCTTGACTTAGGAAAATTCTAGACTTGGTACATTTGACCTCATTTTTAATAGTGTTGGGACACCTTAAAAAAGGTCAATGAGCCTTTGAAAAAAAAAAGAGAAAAGAAAGAGAAAGTGTGTTTTACTTGCCTTGAAACCCGAGCAAGGTCTTAGGGGTATATGGTGAAAATCTTTAAAACCTGGTGCCCTAAACCTTCATTGGTTGGGAGTCACCGACCTCAATGCTAGTTACATGGGTGAATAGGTGGAGTTTAACATATTGTAGGTGCTTGGGTATTAAAAATTCATTCTCAAAAGTCCGGGGTGAAATTTGAGGAGTTAGTGGTTGAAAAATCCTTAAAGCTTGATGCCCTAAACCTTGATTGGTTGGGAGTCATCGATGGACCCCCGTTACATGGACAATTTAGAAAAGAATGCCTTTAAGCATTGCACTCCTACAAGAAAAAAATTGTGAAATAAAAGAGGTGCGTTCTTAGCCTATTGGAGGTTGATCAATTTGCTAAGCCTTGAAAAGAACTAGGTTGAGGGGAGAGATTAGTTTGACATACTATATTCGGAAACTAATAAGTAACACATAGATTTTTGTGGAAGAGTAAGGATTGGACCTTTGGGAGTGGAAATTATTTTGAAGCTTAAATTTGCATAATGCCTACTCTTTATGAATTGTGATTAGGCAAATTATTTGATAGCTCCTATTGAAGTTTGATTTTTATTTCTTTAATGTTCCATGTGAAAGTTTGATTAGTCATGCCACTTAAACATTTTTTGGAGTGATCAGCATGATGTTGTAAATTATACTATTTTTATTTTATTTTTCTCTCCTTCATTGCTAAGGGACTAGCAATATGTCGGTTGGGGGGAGTGATTACTACTCAAAAAGTGCTATTTCATAGCTTGTAATTAACTCTTTTGAACTTTCTTGAGTAGTAATTATTACCTTTTAACCCAATTAACATATTAAGGGCCTTTGCATTTATTTCTAATCAAATTGTGTTAAGTTTTGGTGTTTTGATAGCTTTTTGCTCACCAAAGCAATGTAAGAATGAGGGAGAGTTGTATATAGTTCATGGCAAAGCTTTTGGAAGCTCAAATTCATGAAGAACCAAGCTTTGGAGCCTCATAGTCCTTTGCCATAGTCGGGTAAAGTATGCAAGGAAAGAACAAAGGAGAGAGGAAAACAGAGTGAAGAAAATAGAGCATGGCAGATGCAGTATTCCTTACCACTTTTGGAGCACTTCCCGAAGTCCATTTTGTGTATGCTATATACTGTTGCAAAGATCTGGAAGTCAAGAATCCAACGCTTCAAACCGTGTGTGATTTGGAGCTGAAATGAGGAAGATATGGCCTTTGGAAGACAACTGCATCCAGCTGAGGGACAATTTCGCACCTTGCGAAATTGGAACTCCAACGTGCGAAATTGAAGCCTGCCGTGCGAAGTGGAAATGGATGGCAGCTGTGCATTCTCGGTGAAGCCCAACATGCGAAAGTGATTTAGCAACTTGTGAACTTGAAGCTTAACGTGCGAAAGTGGATTTCAACATGCGAAATCAACTTGCGAAATTTCGCAAGTCACCATGCAACGTGCGAAACTGGGATATTTGTTCACCGACTCTTTTTCTTCTGATATTTTGTGTTTAAATCTCCATTTTCTCCTTGTATTCAGCCACTTATGTAATTCGTTAGCTAGGAAGTATTGAAGGAAGGGTAATTTGCCTTCCTATATAAACTCCCTTGTAACACTTAAAAAGGATGCTCGGGAACTTGTTCCAGGAGAGACCAATTTATATATAGAAAAGTTCAGAGTCTTTCTTCACCTTACCTTCCCACTTTGTTTCTATTTTCTTACTAGCCAAACAAGCTCTGAGGAGGTTTCCTCAGAGAATGAGTGGCTAAGCTTTTAGTTCCTTGGAGTTAAGGTTGCCGGGAAAGGTTCCAACTACAAGAATGGGTAGTTTTGTGGTTTCAGCCATTAAAGAAGAGAAAGTGTGACCCGTTAATGATTTTTACGTTTTTAGTTAACTTAAAACACCTGGCAAGTCACCTGAGCCAACACTTGGTAAGGCAAGTGATCTTCGTCCATAGAGATGCACTAGTTTACCTCTTGCGAGCTTCTGGGAGGTGACTTGAAGGTGGGATTTTCTTGAATTGCCAACACTTGGTAAGCTTTTGGACTCCAAGGAGACATCCATTAGTTATCTCTTGCGAGCTTGGGACGAGAAGTCCAAGGTTAATGATCACCTTGAATGGCAAATGCTTGATGAGAGGCACGAGCCATTCCAAGTTGCATCAGTGAGAAGGATTTATTGATGAAATCCATTAAAGGGAAGCATCTGTATAACACCGGTTAGAGAATTGACTACATGTTAATTCTCTAATGCGAGGAATTGAACCAAGTGACTGGAGCCCTGTTTTTGCATGAGGAACCTCCCCTGTGAACCTAAAACTCCAAGGAATGTTTTTCCTCGTAAGTAGTTTCCATCACCCTCTTTTTAGTTAGCTTGAAACTAAACCTTTTACAACTAAAGTTTGCGTTTTCTTCTTAAGCTAACCTTGAAATGAAAAAGCACCAAATTAGCTATGAATTGGTATCAGTTGTGAGTTGAAAACCCTTCCCAGTGAACGATCCTAGAGCCACTATGCTATACTAGTTGAGGCTATCCCAATGCATGGTGATATAGGTTATAAATTTTGTTGATTACTCCCTCAATCAAGGAGCACCAGCTGGATGTGAATCAGCTGAGACACCAATTGGGCACGAATCAGTTAGCTTAAAATCATCCGTTTCAATTCAAACTTATGTTTTCTTTTAAAGCTAACCTTGAAATGAAAAAGCACCAATTCATCTTTGAATTAATATCAATTGTGGAGTGAAAACCCATCCTAGTGAACAACCCTAGAGCCACTATGCTATGCTAGCTGAGGCTATCCTAGTACATGGTGTAATAGGTTATAAATTTTGTTGATTGCTCCCGTTTGAGGACCAAAATCAAGGCACCAGATGGGCACGAATCAAATGGCACCATTGTTGGGGACCATTGAGAGGACATGAATCAGCTGATACACCAATTGGGAACGAATCAGTGAGTATCGACAAAGGAAGAATCCGAGTGAGTACTGGGAAAGGGGTAGAATCCGAATGCATTCCACAAAGGGGTAGAATCCCGGTAAGTACCGGGAAAGGTAGAATTCGGGCGAGTATCGAGAAATGTAGAATTCGGGCAAGTACTGGGAAAATGGTAGAATCCGGGGGAGTACCGGGAAAGGTAGAATCCCGTTGAGTACCGGGAAAGGGGTAGAATCTGGGTAAGTACCGGGAAAGGTAGAATCCAGGCAAGTTTCGAGAAAAGAGTAGAATCCTGGTGAGTACCAGAAACTCAAGAATCCCGGTGAGTACCAGGAAAGGGGTAGGATCCTGGTGAGTATCGGAAAAGGTAGAATTCAGGTGAGTACCAGGAAAAGTAGAATTCCGGTGAGTACCGGGAAAGGTAGAATTCGGGCGAGTACCGGGAAAATGGTAGAATCTAGATGCGTACCACAAAAGGTAGAATCCGGGCGAGTACCGGCAAAGGGGTAGAATCCGGTAAGTACCGGGAAAGGTAGAATCCGGGGGAGTACCGAGAAAGGGGAAGAATTCGGGTGAGTACCGGGAAAAGTAGAATCCGGACAAGTACCGGGAAAAGGGTAGAATTCAGGTGAGTACCAGGAAATAAAGAATCCTGGTGAGTACCGAGAAAGGGGTAGGATCCGGGTGAGTACCGACAAAGGTAGAATTCGGGTGAGTACCAAAAAATGTAGAATCTGGGTGAGTACTGGGAAAGGTAGAATCCGGACAAGTACCGAGAAAATAGTAGAATCTGGGTGAGTACTTGGAAATCAAAAATCCCGATGAGTATCGGAAAAGGGGTAGCATCCGGGTGAGTACCAGGAAAGGTAGACTCCGAGTGCATACCAGGAAAGGTAGAATCCAGGTGAGAATTGAGAAAATGGTAGAATCTGGATGCGTACCGAAAAAGGTAGAATCCGGGCGAGTACCGACAAAGGGGTAGAATCCCGATAAGTATCGAGAAAGGTAAAATCCAGGGGAGAATCGAGAAAGGTAGAATTCGGGTGAGTACCGGGAGAAGGGCAGAATCCGAAGGAGTACCAGGAATGGTAGAATCCCATTGAGTACCGGGAAAGGTAGAATCGAGACAAGTACCGGGAAAAGGGTAGAATCCTGGTGAGTACCAAAAAATCAGGAATCCCCGTGAGTACCGTGAAAGGGGTAGGATCCGGGTGAGTACCAGGAAAGGTAGAATCCGAGTGCGTATCGGGAAAGGTAGAATCCGGGCGAATACCAAGAAAAGGGCAGAATCCGGATGCGTACGACAAAAGGTAGAATTCGGGCGAGTACCGACACAAAGGTAGAATCTCGGAAAGCACCGGGAAAAGTAGAATCAGGGGGAATACTAAGAAAGGTAGAATCCAGGCGAGTACCTGGAAAAGGGTAGAATCCGGGGGAGTACTAGGAAAGGTAGAATCCCATTGAGTACCGAGAAAAGGGTAGAATCTGGTTGAGTATCGAGAAAGGTAGAATCCGGGCGAGTACCGGGAAAGGTAGAATCTAAACAAGTACCGGGAAAAGGGTAGAATTCGGGTGAGTACCAGGAAATCAAGAATCCCGGTGAGTATCAGGAAAAGGGTAGGATCCGGGTGAGTACCAGCAAAGGTAGAATTCGGGTGAGTACCAATAAATATAGAATTCGGGTGAGTATCGGGAAAGGTAGAATCCGGACAAGTACCAAGAAATGGGTAGAATTCGGGTGAGTACCAGGAAATCAAGAATCCCGGTGAGTATAGGGAAAGGGGTAGGATCCACGTGAGTACCGGCAAAGGTAGAATTCGAGTGAGTACCAGGAAAGGTAGACTCTGGGTGCGTACCAGGAAAGATAGAATCCGGGTGAGTATTAGGAAAAGGGTAGAATCTGGATACGTACCTCAAAAGGTAGAATCCGGGCGAGTACCGGCAAAGAGGTAGAATCCCGGTAAGTACCGGGAAAGGTAGAATTCTGGGGAGTATTGAGAAAGGTAGAATTTGGGCGAGTACCGGGAAAGGAGTAGAATCCGAAGGAGTACCTAGAAAGGTGGAATCCCATTGAGTATCAGGAAAGGGGTAGAATCCGGGTGAGTACCGGTAAAGTTAGAATCCAGAAAAGTACCGGGAAAATGGTAGAATCCCGGTGAGTACCAGGAAATCAAGAATCCCAGTGAGTACCATCAAAGGGGTAGGATTCGGGTGAGTACCGGCAACGGTAGAATTCGGGTGAGTACCAGGAAAGGTAGAATCCGGGTGCTGATTCGTCCCCAATTGGTGTACTCTTGATTGATTCAGATCAATCAACTGATGTGCTTTGATTTCAATCCTCAGACGGGAGTTATCAACAAAATTTATAAACCTATTTCACCATATACTAGAGTAGCATAGCTAGCATAGCATAGTGGCTCTAGGATCGTCCACAGAGATGGGTTTTCACTTCACAATTGATATTAGTTCAAGAGCTGAATTGGTGGTTTTTCATTTCAAGGTTAGCTTTAAAAGAAAACACAAGTTTGCATGAAAATAGTTGGTTTTAAGCTAACCAAATAAAAAGTAACTGAAATTAACTAGGAAGAAAGGTGTTTCTTGGGATTTCAGGTCACTAGGATCAGGTGCCATCTACAAAAGAGGAGATTCCGGTCACTTGTTTCTTTTCCTCGCATTGGGGATTTAACATATAGTTATTTCCCGAACCGGTGTGGTACAGATGCTTACCATTAATGGTTTCAACACTAAATCCCTCTCGCTGATCCATCTTGCAATGGCTCGTGCCTCTCACCTAGCATTTGCCATTCAAGGGGATCTTTAACCTTGGATTATCCTTCAAAAGCTCGCAAGAGATAACTAATGGATGTCTCCTTGGAGTCCAAAAGCTTACCAAGTGTTGGCTGGTCTAGAAAATCCTACCTTTGAATCACCTCCCAAAGGCTTGCAAGAGATAAACTAGTGAAACTCAATGGACGGAGTCCACTTGCCTTACCAAGTGTTGGCCCAGGTGATTCAAAGGCGTTTTAAGTTAACTAAAAACATAGAAACCAAAAACGGGTTACACTTTCTCTTCATTAAAAATGGAAACAACAAAAACTCAACCTCATGCATGCCGGCACCTTACCTGGCTTCCTTCACCCAAGAAACAAAAAGTCTAGCCTCTCATCCTCTGAGGAAAAATCCTCAGAGGATGTTTGGCTAGAAAGAAAATGAAAGAGAAAACAAAGACGAGAAGGAAAAAGAGAGCAAGGCTCTGTATATATCACTTTAAAAACTATACAAGGTGGTCTCTGGAAAAGCTCCCGAGATGTATGATTTACAACGGATGCAAGGGAATATATAGGCAAGTTTTTCCAACCTTCCTAGCTAAGGAATTCTTTAATTGGTGGATTACAAGGAGAGTTTGGGAATTTAGACATCAAATATCTAAAGCAAAAAGATCTCAAGATGTCGGTTGCAGCTATCGGGAAGCTTCAGGACACCGCGACACTGTGCAAAATGGCTGCGAAATTTCGCAGCCAAAGGACAACATTTTCGCAGCCAAAGGCTGATTTCGCAGTCGTGCAACATTCTGCCTTCAGCTTGGAGTGATCTGCTTGCAATGGCTGTAACTCCTTCATTTCAACTCCGAATCGTGTACCGTTTGAAGCATTGGATTCTTGACTTCCTGAGCTTTGAAATGGTATATAGAATGTAGAAAATGGACTCCGGAAAGTGATCCAAAAGTGCGAAAGAAGACTGCAGCTGCTGTCCTCTGTTTTGCTTCATGGCAGATTTCTCTTTGCTTTCCTCCTTGCATCCGGATTTGCTTATAGCAAAGGACTTTAAAGCTTCAAGGCTTTGGTTCTTCATGTTTCTGAGCTTTCCAAAGGCTTTGCCATGGATTCCAAAGAACTCTCCTCAATCTTGGATTGCTTTGGTGATCAAATTACTAACAAAAACACCAAAACTTACACAAATTGATTAGAATTGATTGCAAGGGTCTTTAATATGTTAATTGGGTTAAAAGGTAATAACTACTACTCAAAAGTGTTTAAAAGAGTTAATTACAAGCTTACAAAATAGCATTTTTGAGTAGTAATCAGGTGCGTACCGGGAAAGGTAGAATCCGGGCGAGTACCAAGAAAAGGGTAGAATCCAGATGCGTACCGCAAAAGGTAGAATCTGGGCGAGTACTGGGAAAGGTAGAATCCGGGGGAGTACCGAGAAAGGTAGATTCGGGCGAGTACCTTGAAAAAGGTAGAATTCGGGGGAGTACCAGGAAAGGTAGAATCCCATTGAGTACCGGGAAAAGGGTAGAATTTGGGTGAGTACCAGGAAAGGTAGAATCTGGACAAGTACCAGGAAAAAGGTAGAATCTGGGTGAGTACCAGAAAATCAAGAATCCCAATGAGTACCGGGAAAGGGGTAGGATCCGGGTGAGTACCGGCAAAGGTAGAATTCGGGTGAGTACTAGGAAAGGTAGAATTTGGGTGAGTACTGGGAAAGGTTGAATCTCGGTGAGTACTGGGAAAAGGGTAGAATCCGAATGCGTACTGTAAAAGGTAGAATTCGGGCGAGTACCGGCAAAGGGGTAAAATCCCGGTAAGTACCGGGAAAGGTAGAATCCGGGCGAGTACCGAGAAAGGGGTAGAATCCGGGGGAGTATCTGGAAAGGTAGAATCCCATTGAGTACGAGGAAAGGGGTAAAGTCCAGGTGAGTACCGGGAAAGGGGTGGAATCCTGAGGAGTATTTGGAAAGGTAGAATCCGAGTGAGTATTGGGAAAGGTAGAATCCCAGCGAGTATCGGGAAAGGGGTAGAATCTGGGTGAGTACCAGGAGGGGTAGAATCCGAGGGAGTACCGGGAAAGGTAGAATCTGGGTGAGTACCGGGAAAGGTAGAATCCAGACAAGTACTGGGAAAATGGTAGAATCTAGGTGAGTACCAGGAAATCAAGAATCCCGGTGAGTACCGTTAAAGGGGTAGGATCCTAGTGAGTACCACCAAAGGTAGAATTCGGGTGAGTACCAGGAAAGGTAGAATCTGGGTGAGTACCGGGAAAGGTAGAATCCGGGTGAGTACTGGGAAAAAGGGTAGAATTGGGGTGAGTACCTGCAAAGGAAGAATTCGGGTGAGTACCAGGAAAAATAGAATCCGGGTGAGTACTAGGAAAGGGGTAGAATCTGGGCAAGTACCGGGAAAGGTTGAATCCGATGAGTATTGGGGAAGGTAGAATCCGGGTGATTACCGGGAAAGGTAGAATCTGGATGAGTACCAGGAAAGGGGTAGAATTTGGGTGAGTATTAACAAGGGTAGAATTCGGATTAGTACCTGGAAAGGTAGACTCCGGGCGAGTATCGAGAAAGGGGTCGAATCCAAGGGAGTACTAGGAAAGGTAGAATCTGATAGAGGACTGGGAAAGGTAGAATCTGAGAGAGTACCGGGAAAAGTCGAATCCAGGTGTGTACAGGGAAAGGGGTAGAATTCGGGCAAGTACCGAGAAAGGGGTAGAATCCGGGGTGAGTACCGGCAAAGGAAGAATCCGGGTGAGTAGTGGGAAAGATAGAATCCGGGTAAGTACCAGGAAAGGGGTAGAATCTAGGGGCTACTGGGTAAGGTTGAATCCGAGTGAGTATTGGGGAAGGTAGAATCCCAGCGAGTACTGGAAAAAGGGTAGAATTTGGGTGAGTACCGGGAAAGGGGTAGAATCCGGGGGAGTACCGACAAAGGTAGAATCCAGGCGAGTACGGGGAAAGGGGTAGAATCCAGGGGAGTACTGGGAAAGGGGTAGAATCCGGGTGAGTACCAGGAAAGGTAGAATTCTACCCCTTTCGTGGTACACGTCCGAATTCTACCTTTCCCGGTACTCACCCGGATTCTACACCTTTCCCGGTACTCGATCGAATTCTACCTTTCCCGGTACTCACCTGGATTCTACCCCTTTCCCCGTACTCGTCTGGATTCTACCTTTCCCCGTACTCACCCGGATTCTCTTCTTTCCCGGTACTCACCTGGATTCTCTTCTTTCCCGGTACTCACCCGGATTCTATGTCTTTCGTTGTACTCACCAGGATTCTACCTTTCCCGGTACTCTCCCGAATTCTACCTTTATTGCTACTCCCCCGGATTTTACTTTTCCCAGTAACCACCCGGATTCTACCTCTTTCCCCGTACTCACTGGGATTCTACCATTCTAGTACTCACTCGGATTCTACCCCTTTCCCGGTACTCACCCGGATTCTACCTCTTTCCTGGTACTTGTCTAGATTCTACCTTTCCTAGTACTCACCCGGATTCTACCTCTTTTCGGGTACTCGCCCGGATTCTACCTTTCCCAATTCTCCCCCGGATTGTACCTTTCCCGGTACTCGCCTGGCTTCAACCTTTTCCGGTACTCCCCCGAATTCTACCCCTTTCTTGGTACTCGCCTAAATTCTACCTTTCCCGATACTCGCCCGGATTCTACCTTTCCCGATGCTCACTCGGATTCTACCTTTCCCAGTACTTCTCGAATTCTACCCCTTTCCTGGTACTCACCCGAATTCTACCTTTCCCGATACTCACCCGGATTCTACCTTCCTAGTAATCGCCCGAATTCTACCCTTTTCCTAATACTCGCCCGGATTCTACCTTTCCCGGTAATCCCCTGGATTCTACCCCTTTCTCAGTACTCGCCCGGATTCTACCTTTCTCGATATTCCCTCGGATTCTACCCGTTTCCCTGAACTCGCCCGAATTCTACCTGTCCCGGAACTCCCCCGAATTCTACCCCTTTCCCGGTACTCGCTCGAATTCTACCTTTCCCGGTGCTCACTCGGATTCTTTCTTTCCCGGTACTCCTCGAATTCTACCCCTTTCCTTGTACTAACCCAGATTCTACTTTTCCCTGTACTCCTTGGATTCTACCCCTTTCCCGGCACTCGCCCTGATATTATGCTTTGTTGGTACTCACCCAGATTCTCCTTTTCCCGATACTCGACCGGATTCTACTTTTCCTGATACTCCCTGGATTCTACCCCTTTCCTTGTAGTAACACAGATTCTACTTTTCCCGGTACTAACCTGGATTCTTCTTTTCCCAGTACTCGCCAAGATTCTACCTTTCCCGGTAGTCCCCCGAATTCTACCCCTTTCCAGGTACTCGCCCAGATTCTACCTTTCTAGGTACTCACTTAGATTCTACCTTTCCCAGTACTCGCCCGGATTCTACCTTTCCCAGTGCTTACTCGGATTCTACCTTTCCCGGTACTCACTCGGATTCTACCTTTCCCGGTACTCCCCCGAATTCTACCCCTTTCTCGGTACTCGCCTAAATTCTACCTTTCCCGGTACTCGCCCGGATTCTACCTTTCCCGGTGCTCACTCGGATTCTACCTTTCCCGGTACTTCCCGAATTCTACCCCTTTCCCGGTACTCGCCCGAATTCTACCTTTCCCGATACTCGCCCGGATTCTACCTTTCCTGGTACTCACTCGGATTCTACCTTTCCCGGTACTCCCCGAATTCTACCTCTTTTCTGGTACTCGCCCGAATTCTACCTTTCTCGGTACTTACCGAGATTCTATCTTTCCTAGTACTCCCCCAGATTCTACCCCTTTTTCGGTACTCGTCATAATTCTACCTTTCTTGTTAGTCAATTGGATTCTACCCCTTTCCCGGCACTCGCCCGGATATTATGCTTTGTCGGTACTCACCCAGATTCTCCTTTTCCCGATACTAGACCGAATTCTACTTTTCCTGATACTCCCCGGATTCTACCCCTTTCCTTGTACTAACCCAGATTCTACTTTCCCGGTACTAACCCGAATTCTTCTTTTCCCGGTACTCGCCCGGATTCAACCTTTCCTGGTAGTCCCCCGAATTCTACCCCTTTCTGGGTACTCACCCAGATTCTACCTTTCCCGGTACTCACTCGGATTCTACCTTTCCTGGTACTCCCCCGAATTCTACCCCTTTCTCGGTACTCGCCTAAATTATACCTTTCCTGGTACTCGCCCGGATTCTACCTTTCCCGGTGCTCACTCGGATTCTACCTTTCCCGGTACTTCCCGAATTCTACCCCTTTCCCGGTACTCGCCCGAATTCTACCTTTCCCGGTACTCACTCGGATTCTACCTTTCCCGGTACTCCCCGGATTCTACCCTTTTCCCGGTACTCGCCCGAATTCTACCCCTTTCCCGATACTCGCCCGAATTCTACCTATCCCGGTACTCGCCGAGATTCTATCTTTCCTAGTACTCCCCCAGATTCTACCCCTTTTTCGGTACTCGTCATAATTCTACCTTTCCTGTTAGTCAATTGGATTCTACCCCTTTCCCGGTACTCGCCCGGATATTATGCTTTGTCGGTACTCACCCGGATTCTCCTTTTCCCGATACTCGACCGGATTCTACTTTTCCTAATACTCCCCGGATTCTACCCCTTTCCTTGTACTAACCCAGATTCTACTTTTCCCGGTACTAACCCGGATTCTTCTTTTCCCGGTACTCACCTGGATTTTATCTTTCCCGGTAGTCCCCCGATTTCTACCCCTTTCCGGGTACTCCCTTGGATTCTACCTCTTTTTTGGTACTCGCCTAAATTCTACCTTTCCCAATACTCGTCCGGATTCTATTTTTCCCGGTGCTCACTCGGATTCTACCTTTCCTGGTACTTCCCGAATTCTACCCCTTTCCCGGTACTCGCTCGGATTCTACCTTTCTTGGTACTCACTCGGATTCTACCTTTCCCAGTACTCCCCAGATTCTACCCCTTTCCTGGTACTTGCCCGAATTCTACCTTTCCCGATACTCGCCGAGATTCTATCTTTCCTAGTACTCCCCCAGATTCTACCCATTTTTCTGTACTCGTCATAATTCTACTTTTCCTGTTAGTCAATTGGATTCTACCCCTTTCCTGGTACTCGCCCGGATATTATGCTTTGTCGGTACTCACCCGGATTCTCCTTTTCCCTATACTCGACCGGATTCTACTTTTCCTGATACTCGCCCAAATTCTACCTTTCTCGATACTCACCTGGATTCTACCCCTTTTTGGGTACTCACCCGGATTCTACCCCTTTCCCGGTATTGACCCAGATTCCACTTTATCGGGTACTCCTGTAGATTTTACCCTTTTCCCTAGACTGGCCCGGATTCCACCTTAGCCGGTAATCCCTCGAATTCTACCCTTTTCCAAGTACTCGCCCGAATTCTACCTTTCCCCGTACTCACCCAGATTCTCCCCGTTTCCCGATACTTGTCCGAATTCTACATTTTTTGGTACTCACTCGTATTTTACCCTTTTCCCCATACTCGCCCGGATTCTACCCCTTTCCTGGTACTCACCCGCATTCTACATTTCTCAGTACTCACCCGGTAGTCACCCAGATTCTACACCTTTCCCAGTACTCGTTCGGATTCTACCTTTCCAGGTACTCACCCAAATTCTACCCCAGATTCTACCCCAGTCTCGGTACTCATTCGGATTCTACCTTTTCGGGTACTCACTTGGATTCTACCCCTTCTTGGGTACTCGCCCGAATTTTACCTTTCCCGGTACTCCCCCAGATTCTACACCTTTTTCGGTATTCGTCCGGATCGTACCTTTCCCGGTACTCAATCGGATTCTACCAATTTCCCGGTACTTTTCCCGATACTCACCCAAATTCTACCCCTTTCCCGGTACTGGCCCGAATTCCACGGTACCCGGTACTCCCTCGGATTCTACCCCTTTCCCGGTACTCACTCGGATTCTACTTTTCCCCGTACTCACCCGGATTCTATCCCTACCCTGGTACTCGTCCGGATTCTATATTTTTCGATACTCACCCATATTCTACCCTTTTTCTCATACTCGCTCGGATTCTACCTTACCCAGTACTCACCCAAATTCTACCCCTTTCCTGGTACTCGCTTGCATTCTATGTTTCCCGGTACTCACTCGGATTCTACCCTTTTCGCGGTACTCGTTCAGATTCTACCTTTCCCAGTACTCACCTAGATTCTACCCCTATCCCGGTACTCGTCCGGATTCTATCTTTTCGGGTACTCACCTGAATTCTACACCTTTCTGAGTACTTGCCTGGATTTTACCTTTCTCGGTACTCCCCCAAACTCTACCTTTGTCGATACTCACCCGGACTCTACCCATTTCACGGTACATGCCGGGATTTTAATTTTCTCGGTACACACTCGGATTCCACCTTTCCTGGTACTCACCTAGACTCTACCCTTTTCACGATAGTCGCCGGGATTCTAACTTTCCCGGTGCTCGCCCAAATTCTACCCTTCCTAGTACTCGTCCAGATTCGACCTTTCTCGGTACTCAATCGAATTCTACCCATTTCCCAATACTCATTCCGGTTCTACTTTTCCCGGTACTCACCCGAATTCTACCTCTTTCTCGGTACTAGCCCGGATTCCACCTTACCTAGTACTCCCCTAAATTATACCCCTTTCTCGGTACTCGCCTGGATTCCAACTTTCCCGGTACTCCCCCGGATTCTACCCCCTTCCCGATACTCACCCGGATTCTACCTTTCCTCGTACACACCCGGATTCTACCCCTTTCTCGGTACTCGCCTGAATTCTACCCTTCCCGGTACTCACCCGAATTCTACCCCTTTTCCGGTACTTGTCCAGATTCTACATTTCCCTGTACTCACCGGGATTCTACACTTTTCCCAGTACTCGTCCAAATTCTACCATCCCTGGTACTCAATCGGATTGTACCCGTTTCGCGATACTCATCCGGATTCTACTTTTCCCATTACTCACCCGGATTCTACCCTTTTCCGATACTCGCCAAAATTCTACCTTTCCCTGTACTCACTCGGATTCTACACCTTTCCCAGTACTCAACCGGATTGTATCCGTTTCCTAGTACTCATCTGGATTCTCCTTTTCGCAATACTTACCTAGATTCTACCCCTTTTCGGTACTCGCCCGGATTCTACCTCTCCCGGTACAAACCCGGATTCTACCCCTTTCCCAATACACGCCTGGATTCTACCTTTCCTGGTACACACCTGGATTCTACCTTTGTCGGTACTCACTCAAACTCTACCCCTTTTTCGGTACTCGCTGGGATTCGAGCTTTCCCACTACTCACATAGATTCTACCCCTTTCCGGTACTCGCTCGGATTCTACCTTTCTCGGTACTCCCTCAAATTCTACCCCTTTCCTGGTAGTCGCCCGGATTCTACTTTTCATGGTACTCACCGGGATTCTACATGTTTCTCGATACTTGTCCAGATTCTACCCCTTTCCCGGTACTCGGTCAGATTCTACCTTTCCTGATATTCATAGGGATTCTACCCCTTTCCCGGTACTCACTCAAATTCTATCCCTTTCTTGGTAGTCGCCCGGATTCTACCTTTCCCGGTACTCACCAGGATTCTACCCCTTTCCTGGTACATGCCCAAATTCTACTTTTGTCGGTACTCACTCGGACTCGACCCTTTTTTGGTACTCGCGGGGATTTTAGCTTTCCCGCTACTTACACGGATTCTACCATTTCCGGTACTCGCACGGATTTTACTTTTCCCGGTACTTACCCGGATTCTACCCATTTCACGATAGTCGTCCGGATTCTACCTTTTCTGGTACTCACAAGGATTCTACCCCTTTTTTGATACTCAGTCGGATTCTATCTTTCTCAGTACTCACCCGGATTCTACCCCTTTTCCGGTACATGCCCGGATTCTACTTTTCCCGGTACACACTGGGATTCTACCTCTGTCGATACTCACCCAAACTCTACCCCTTTTTCGGTACTTGCCGGGATTCTAGCTTTGCTGCTACTCACATAGATTCTACCCCTTTCCGGTACTCACCCGAATTCTACCTTTCCCGGTACTCACTAAAATTCTACCCCTTTTCGGTACTCGCCCAAATTCTATCTTTCTCGGCACTCCCTCAAATTCTACCCCTTTCCTAGTACTCGCCCGAATTCTGCCTTTCCTGGTACTCACAGGGATTCTACCCTTTTCCTGGTACTCGCCTGAATTCTACCTTTCTCAGTACTCACAGGGATTCTACCCTTTTCCCGTAGTCGCCCGGATTCTACCTTTCTCGGTACTCACCCGGACTTTACCCCTTTTTCGGTACTTGCCAGGATTCTAGCTTTCCCGCTACTCACACGGATTCTACCCCTTTCCCGGTACTCGCCCAGATTCTAGCTTTCCCGATACTCACTCGGATTCTACCCCTTTCCCAGTACTTGTCCAGATTCTACCTTTCTCGGAACTCAACCGGATTCTGCCCGTTTCCTGGTACTCGTCCTGATTCGACTTTTCTCGGTACTCACCCGAATTCTACCCCTTTCCCGGTACTTGGTCGAATTCCACCTTAAAGGGTACTCCCCTGGATTTTACCCCTTTCCCGGTACTAGCCCGAATTCTACGTTTCCCCGTGCTCACCCGGATTCTACCCCTTTCCTGGTACTAGCTCGAATTCTACATTTTTCGGCCCTCACCTGGATTCTACCCCTTTCCCGGTACTCGACCGGATTCCACCTTAAAGGGTACTCCCCTGGATTCTACCCCTTTCCCGGTACTCGCCCGAATTCTACCTTTTCCGGTCCTCACCTGGATTCTACCCCTTTTCGTATACTCGCCTGGATTCTACCTTTCCCGGTACTCACTTGGATTCTACCTTTCCCGGTACTCACTTGGATTCTACCCCTTTCCTGGTACTAGCCTGGTTTCTACCTTTCCTAGTATTACCCCAGATTCTACCATTTTCTCGGTACACGCCCAAATTCTACCTTTTTCCCTACTCACCCGGATTCTACCTCGTTTGCGGTACTCGCCCGATTTCTACCTTTCCTGGTATTGCCTCGGATTCTTTCCTTTTCCCGGTACCCACCCGGGTTCTACCTTTCCCAGTACTCACGCAGATTCTACTCATTTCCCGGTACAAGCCCGAATTCTACCTTTCCCGGTACACACCCGGATTCTACCTTTGTCGGTACTCACTCGGATTCTACCCCTTTTCTGGTACTCATCGGGATTCTAGCTTTCCCGCTACTCACACGGATTCTACCCCTTTCCGGTACTCGCCCGGATTCTACCTTTTCCAGTTCTAACTCAAATTCTACTCTTTTCCCGGTACTCGCCCGAATTCTACCTTTCCCGGCACTTCCTCAAATTCTACCCCTTTCCCGATACTCGCCCGGATTCTACCTTTCCTGGTACTCACAGGGATTCTACCCCTTTCCCGGTACTCACCAGGATTCTACCCCTTTCTCGGTACACACCCGGATTCTATCTTTGTCGATACTCACCTGGACTCTACCCCTTTTCCGGTACTTGCAAGGATTCTAGCTTTCCCGCTACTCACACAGATTCTACCCCTTTCCCGGTACTCGCCCGGATTCTAGCTTTCCCGATACTCACCCGGATTCTACCCCTTTCTCGGTACTCGCTCGAATTCTACCTTTTTCGGTCCTCACCTGGATTCTACCCCTTTTCATATACTCGCCCGGATTCTACCTTTCCTAGTACTCACTTGGATTCTACCCCTTTCCCGGTACTCGCCTGGTTTCTACCTTTCCCAGTACTGCCCCAGATTCTACTATTTTCTTGGTACTCGCCTAGATTCTACCTTTTTCCCTACTCACCCGGATTCTACCTCGTTCCCGGTACTCACCAGATTTCTACCTTTCCCGGTATTGCCTCGAATTCTACACCTTTCCCGATACTCACGCGGATTCTACCTTTCCCGGTACTCACGCGGATTCTACCCCTTTCTTGGTACACACCCGGATTCTACCTTTCTCGCTACACACCCGAATTCAACCTTTGTCGGTACTCACTCGGACTCTACCATTTTTTTGGTACTCGTCGAGACTCTAGCTTTCTCGCTACTCACACGGATTCTATCTTTTTCCAGTACTCTCCTGGATTCTTCCTTTCCTGGTACTCACTCAAATTCTACCCTTTTCCCGATCCTCGCCCGAATTCTACCTTTCCCGGTACTCACCCGAATGCTACCCGTTTCTAGGTACCCGTCCGAATTCTACCATTCTCGGTACTTACAAGGATTCTACCCCTTTCTCGATACTAGGCCGGATTCTACCTTTCCTGGTACTCACTCGGATTCTACCCCTTTCCCGGTACACACTCGGATTCTACTTTTCCCGGTACACACCCGGATTCTACCTCTGTCGGTACTCACCCGGACTCTACCCTTTTTCGGGTACTCGCTTGGATTCTAGCTTTCCCGCTACTCACACGGATTCTACCCCTTTCCCGGTACTCGACCGGATTCTAGCTTTCCCGATACTCACTCGGATTCTACCCCTTTCCCAGTACTTGTCTGGATTCTTCCTTTCCCGATACTCAATCGGATTCTACTCGTTTCTCGCTACTCATCGGGATTCTACTTTTCTCGGTACTCACTTGAATTCTACCCCTTTCCCGGTACTCGCCCGAATTCTACGTTTCCCTATGTTCACCCGGATTCTATCCCTTTCCTGATACTCGCCTGAATTCTACCTTTTCCGGCCCTCACCCGGATCCTACCCTTTTTATTATACTCGCCCGAATTCTACCTTTTTCGGTACCCACCTGGATTTTACCCCTTTCCCGGTACTCGCCCGGTTTCTACCTTTCCCAGTACTGCCCCAGATTGTACCCTTTTCCCGGTACTCACCCAGATTCTACCTTTTTCCCTACTCACCCGATTTCTACCTTTCCCGGTACTCGCCTGATTCTGTGCCTAGCTGGTGTATGCCCTGTTGATTGATGTTCAATCAACTGGTGTACCTTGATTGTGGTCCTCAGATAGGAGTAATCAACAAAATTTATAACTTATTGCACCATGTACGAGGATAGCCTCAACTAGTATAGCATAGTGGCTCTAGGATCGTTCACTGGGAAGGGTTTTCAAATTACAACTGATATCAATTCAAAGCTGACTTGGTGCTTTTTCATTTCAAGGTTAGCTTTAAAAGAAAACATAATCTTTGGTTGGAAAAGGATTGGTTTTAAGCTAACCAAAAATAGCAACTGAATTTAACTTAGAAAGAAAGATGTTTCTTGGAGTTTTTGGATCACCGGGCTCAGGTTCCAACTACAGAAAGAGAGTTCCGGTCACTTGGATCTTTTTCTTGCATTTGGAATTTAACATATAGTTATTTCTCGAACGGTGTGGTACAGATGCTTACCATCAATGGTTCCAAACACTAAATTCCTCTCACTGATCCATCTTGCAAATGCTCGTACCTCTCACCTAGCATTTGCCATTCAAGAGGATCTTTAACCTTGGATTATCCTTCAAAAGCTCGCAAGAGATAACTAATGGATGTCTCCTTGGAGTCCAAAAGCTTACCAAGTGTTGGCTGGTCTAGAAAATCCTACCTTTGAATCACCTCCCAGAGGCTCGCAAGAGATAAACTAGTGAAACTCAATGGACGGAGTCCACTTGCCTTACCAAGTGTTGGCCCAGGTGATTCAAAGATGTTTTAAGTTAACTAAAAACATAGAAACCATAAATGGGTCACACTTTCTCTTCATTAAAAGCTGAAACAACAAAACTTCCAATTTTTGCATTCGGCACCTCACCCGGCTACCTCAACTCCAAGAGACAAAAAGCCTAGCCACTCATTCTCTGAGGAACCATCCTCAGAGATTGTTTGGCTAGTGAGAAAAATACAATCAAAATGGGTAGGTAAGGCAGAGCAAAGCTCTGTGTATTACTTCATTCAAAATTATACAAAAAGTTGGTCTCTGAGAACAAGCTCCCGAGATGTCTGTAAAAGAAAAATTACAATTCATATTTATAAGAGGTTATTCACCCTTTCTTCTTACTTCCTAACTAAGGAATTCTATGATTGGAGGATTATAAGGAGAAAATGGGGATTTAAACAACAAATATCTGAAGAAAAAATCTAAAAAAGTCGGTGCATAAATATCTGGAAGCACTCAGGTGGATTTTACAGCATGCACATGGGCTGCGAAATTTCGCAGGCTGAAAGTCTCCATTTCGCACGAAAAGGCTCATTTCGCAGCCAATTTCACAGCTGCGAAATTGCCTTTCAGCTTTGGCGCAGTTGACTTCCAACAGCCATAACTTCCTCATTTCAGCTCCAATTTGCACACCGTTTGAAACATTGGACTCTTGACTTCCTAAGATTTGAAATGGTATATAGCATGTAGAAAATGGACTCCGGAAAGTGCTCTAAAAGTGCGAAAGAAGACTGCAGCTGCTGTCCCCTATTTTTCTTCATGATTTCCTTCTCTCTGTTTTTTCCTCCTTGCATACTTTGAACGACTTTGGCAAAGGGTTATGAAGCTCCAAAGCTTGGTTCTTCATGAATTTGAGCTTCCAATTGCTTTTCCATGAACTAATTACAGATCTCCCTCATTCTTGGATTGCTTTGGTGAGCAAAAAGCTATCAAAAACACCAAAACTTAACACAATTTGATTAGAAACGATTACAAGGGTCCTTAACATGCCAATTGAGTTAAAAGGTAATAACTACTACTCAAAAGTGTTTAAAAGAGTTAATTACAAGCTATAAAATAACACTTTTTGAGTAGTAATCACTCCCCCCAACCGACATATTGCTAGTCCCTTAGTAATGAAAGAGAGAAAAGAATAAAATAAAAGTACTATAATTTACAAAATCGTGCTGATCACTCCAAAAAATGTTTAAGTGACATGACTAATCAAACTCTCACATGGAATGTTAAAGAAATAAAACTCAAACTTCGACAAGAGTTATCAAATAACTTGTCTAATCACAATTCATAAAGAGAAGACATTATGCAAATTTAAGCTTCAAAATCATTTCCACTCCCAAAGGTCCAATCCTAACTCTTCCACAAAAATCTATGTGTTACTTATTAGTTTTTGAATATAGTATGTCAAACTAATCTCTCCCCTCAACCTAGCTCTTTTCCAACACTTAGCAAACTGACAACCTTCAATAGGCTAAGAACGCACCTCTTGGATCACAATTTTTTTTTTTTCATTGTAGGAGTACAAGGCTTAAAGGCATTCTTTTCTAAATTGTCCATGTAATGGGGGTCCATCGATGACTCCCAATCAATTAAGGTTTAGGGCATCAAACTTTAAGGATCTTTCGACCACTAGCTCCTCAGATTTCACCCCAGACTTTTGAGAATGAATTTTAAATACCCAAGCACCTACAGTATATTAAACTCCACCCATTCACCCATGTAACGAGCATTGAGGCCGGTGACTCCCAACCAATGAAGGCTTAGGGCACCAGGTTTTAAAGATTTGCGCCATATACCCTTCAAACCTTGCTCGGGTTTCAAGGCAAGTAAAACACTTTGCTTTTCTTCTTTTTTTTTTTTTTTCAAGGCTCATTGGCCTTTTATAAGGTGTCCCAACACTATTAAAGTGAGGTCAAAAGTACCAAGTCTAAATTTTCGTAAGTATAGGGGGAAAATAGTTCTTCATCTTATAAATGGAACCTAGTGCACAGTGTGTGAATAGCTTAAAGTGGAAGAAATAAGGTTGAAATCAATAGAAGTTCAATAATTCATCAACTTTATTAAGCATAATACAACTCTAACTTTCAAGTAAAAAGACAAAAATTCAACTTCTCCTATTTCATTTTGAAAATTTTTCCTTAATAACCATGGAGAGTATTCAAAAACTTTAAAAAATTTACAAATTAAGCAAAAAAAAACAACTAAATTACCAAAATAACTTAGCATAATTAACAAAACTTCCTTCCTCAACTCTCCCCCCAACCAAGCTGAACATTGCCCTCAATGTTTCAAGAGCGATTAAAAGATAGGGAGGAAGTGGTGCGTTCTGAGTGACATGGAGTTTGAGTCGTTTAGGAGCAACCACATGATGCAAAAACAACAAAAAAGTACGAGTAGAGGAAATAAAATGAAATTATGCCAAGTACACTATGTGAAACAAAAAGATGGATATGTATTACTTTAAGAAAGTACACTATGAACTAAGAACAAGTAATACATCCTATCTATAATATAAAACATCCAAAACATGGGATTACGAGTTCTACTATAATAAGGAAATACAAGAAATAAAAGAGATAAATGATCAGATAGTGGTGGTGGGAGGATCAGATGGAGATGATGGCTCGGTTGCAGAAGACTGAGGGCCTGGAGTGGGTGTGTCTATCTGTCCTATAGTGGTCTCCTAAGGGGGCACAGTCTGCTCAGCTATAAGAACATCTTGGGATGGATGTGTAGGCTCTGAAGGGCCAGGTATATCATGCTCAAGTGAGGGTAGAATACCCAAATGCTGCTGTATCTGCCTAAGGATGGCAGAATGCTGAGTCTGGGTAGCGATAAGCTGATCCATCTGCTGGGCAAGGATACTCTGAGTAGTGGTCAATGCTTGCAGAGTATGACATAAGCCTCTGAACTCGGAAGTAGATATGGTGATACTAGGCTCAGATAGATGAGGCTCAGATGGAGCTGGGACTACTGGCGGAGTCTTAGGAGTGACATGAGGAACAGCAGATGTGGCCTCAGGTGCAAGTCCTCTAGAAGGCACAACAGGGACAGGTGCTATGATCTCTGCAGGTATCTCAACCTGCTGTGGCTCCTCTGGATGTGGCTGTGGCTCCTTTGGATGCTCTGGTCCAACTGGGGCTCCTGGCTGTGCATCATAAGCCGTCATACTAGTCCATTTGTCGAGAGTGAATATCTCTCGACAAAAGCGTCTACGCTCGAGATGAGGCTCAGAAGGAAAGCCCAAGTGCTCTAATATCTGATAGAGCAACCTCGGGAATATGAGTGGAATCGCATCTGCTCGGAGTAGCTTCTTCCTATGGACCTTCTCTTCAAAGTAAAGAAGAGCGTTCATGATCAAGTGATGAGGGCCAAAAGAAAAACCCTCTGATATCCTGAACAAGACCTCAAGTAAAGCTCCCTTCCTCTGCACCCAATGTTGAAGTGGAAAAATATTATTGCGTAGAAGCGCATCTAGAAGAAACATGCTAGGTGGGAGCTCCCTCCAGGCAAGATATGAGCGTGTGGATGTCCCTTTGGACAGTATACGAACGATATCACTCTGAGAAGGATGAGTCCATACTCTATAATCCTCTGCACGCAATGGCTCATATGGAATGCGCAGGGCCTCTGCTATATGTCTGGAGCCTATGATACCATGGCGTCCATCAATAGTGAAGTGGATGACAGTAGGATCGTGGACGCGATGCGTAGTCATAGACTGATAGAAGTCCAATGCTACTCGGGGATAGAAGAAATCCCATGGAGTCATCAGGTACTCTAAATGATATCTCTGAAGTAAGTGAAATGAGTCTCTGAGCTCTGGCTGGAGTCTGAAGGTCTCGATATCAAAACAAAGCTTAGAGTGGAATAGCCTATCCCAGCAATCCAAATTGCCCTCAATGGGTGGCTAAGTGATCATAGGCTGCTTGATAACCAACTCCAGAGTCATCCTAGACGGAATCCGAGACGCTGTAGGTGGCTGAGACTCTGATGGAGATTGAAGCTGAGCTGAGACTTTGGCTTTCTTCTTAGGCGGTTGAGTAGCTGATTTCTTGGGACGTGAGAAGCTGGCGCCTGGTGTGAGGGGTGGTCTTCGGGTCTGATATCGCCGCTGAGGAGGGTTAGACGGCGCTCCCTGTGCGGAAGGTGAAACAGCAGGAGGCTATGGAGGCTCAGTCATGGAGCCTCGCACAGGTGAGACTGTTAGAGCGCGGCTTCGGGCTGATGGAGATGGGGTCTTGGCCCCTCTTGTTTTGGCCATGGCTGAAATGAAGAAGCTTCGGAGGGTGGACGGAGGTGCGCGAGGGGTGCTTCTTGATTCATGCCCAATTGGTGTCTTAGTTGATTCACGTCCAGCTGGTGTTCTGATTACTACTCAAAAAGTGCTATTTCATAGCTTGTAATTAACTCTTTTGAACTCTCTTGAGTAGTAATTATTACCTTTTAACCCAATTAACATATTAAGGGCCTTTGCATTTGTTTCTAATCAAATTGTGTTAAGTTTTGGTGTTTTTGATAGCTTTTTGCTCACCAAAGCAATGTAAGAATGAGGGAGAGTTGTATATAGTTTATGGAAAAGCTTTTGGAAGCTGAAATTCATGAAGAAACCAAGCTTTGGAGCCTCATAGTCCTTTGCCATAGTTGTTCAAAGTATGCAAGGAAAGAGCAACGGAGAAAGGAAAAATAGAGTGAAGAAAATAGAGGACAGCAGCTACAGTTCTCCTTCGCACTTTTGGAGCACTTCCCGAAGTCCATTTTCTACATTCTATATACCATTTCAAATCTCAGGAAGTCAATAATCCAACGCTTCAAACCGTGTATGATTTGGAGCTGAAATGAGGAAGATATGGCCTTTGGAAGACAACTGCATCAAGCTGAGGGACAATTTCGCACCTTGCGAAATTGGAACTTCAACGTGCGAAATTTTAAAACCAGCCTTGCGAAATGGAAGTGGATGGCAGCTGTGCAACCATGGTGAAGCCCAACATGTGAAAGTGATTTTGTAACTTGCGAACTTGGATCTCAACGTGCGAAAGTGGATTCTAAGTTGCGAAATCAACTTGCGAAATTTTCGCAAGTCACCATGCAACGTGCGAAACTGGGATATTTGTGCACAGACTCTTTTTCTTCTGATATTTTGTGTCTAAATCTCCATTTTCTCCTTGTATTCAGCCACTCATGTAATTCCTTAGCTAGGAAGTATTCAAGGAAGGGTAAATTACCTTCCTATATATAAACTCTCTTGTAAACACTTAAAAACAACACTCTCGGGAGCTTGTTCCAGGAGACCAACTTTTGTATAGTTTTGGAAGGAAGTAAAATTTAGAGTCTTTATTTACCTTACCTTCCTATTTTGATTATATTTTCTTACTAGCCAAACAAGCTCTGAGGAAGTTTCCTCAGAGAATGAGTGGCTAAGCTTTTAGTTCCTTGGAGCTAAGGTTGCCGGGAAAGGTTCCAACTGCAAGAATGGGTAGTTTTGTGGTTTCAGCCATTAAAGAAGAGAAAGTGTGACCCGTTAATGATTTCTATGTTTTTAGTTAACTTAAAACACCCTCAATTCACCTGAGCCAACACTTAGTAAGGCAAGTGATCTCCGTCCATAGGGATGCACTAGTTTACCTCTTGCGAGCTTTTGGGAGGTGACTTAAAGGTAGGATTTTCTAGAATTGCCAACACTTGGTAAGCTTTTGGACTCCAAAGAGACATCCATTAGTTATCTCTTGCGAGCTTGAGAAGGGAAGTCCAAGGTTAATGATCACCTTGAATGGCAAATGCTAGGTGAGAGGCACGAGCCATTGCAAGTTGCATCAGTGAGAGGGAATTAGTGCTGAAATCCATTAAAGGGAAGCATCTGTACAACACCGGTTAGAGAATTGACTACATGTTAATTCTCTAATGCGAGGAATTGAACCAAGTGACCGGAGCTCTGTTTTTGCATGAGGAACCTCCCCTATGAACCTAAACCTCCAAGGAATGTTTTTCTTCGTAAGTAATTTCCATTACTTTCTTTTTGGTTAGCTTAAAACCAATCCTTTTTCCCATCAAAGATTATGTTTTATTTTAAAGCTAACCTTGAAATGAAAAAGTACCAAGTCATCTTTGAATTGATATCAGTTGTAACTTGAAAACCCTTCCTAGTGAACGATTCTAGAGCCACTATGCTATACTAGTTGAGGCTATCCTAATGCATGGTGATATAGGTTATAAATTTTGTTGATTACTCCCTCACTCAAGGAACACCAGCTGGACATGAATCAGCTGAGTCACCAATTGGGCACGACTCATGTTCCTTGATTGAGGGAGTAATCAACAAAATTTATAACCTATATCACCATGCATTAGGATAGCTTTAGCTAATATAGCATAGTGGCTCTAGGATCGTTCACTGGGAAGGGTTTTCAACTCACAACTGATACCAATTCATAGTTAATTTGGTGCTTTTTCATTTCAAGGTTAGCTTAAGAAGAAAATGCAAACTTTGGTTGAAAAAGGTTTATTTTCAAGCTAACTAAAAAGAAAGTAATGGAAATTACTTATGGAGAAAAACATTCCTTGGAGGTTTAGGTTCACAGGGGAGGTTCCTTATGCATAAAATAGAGCTCCGGTCACTTGGTTCCTTTCCTCGCATTAGAGAATTAACATATAGTTAATCCTCTAACCGATGTTGTACAAATGCTACCCTTTAATGGATTTCAACACTAAATCCTTCTCACTGATGCAACTTGGAATGGCTCGTGCCTCTCACCTAGCATTTGCCATTCAAGGTGATCATTAACCTTGGACTTCCCTTCTCAAGCTCGCAAGAGATAACTAATGGATGTCTCCTTGGAGTCCAAAAGCTTACCAAGTGTTGGCAATTCAAGAAAATCCCACCTTCAAGTCACCTCCCAAAAGCTCGCAAGAGGTAAACTAGTGCATCTCCATGGACGGAGACCACTTGCCTTACCAAGTGTTGGCTCAGGTGAATTGCAAGGTGTTTTAACTTAACTAAAAACATAGAAATCATTAATGGGTGGCACTTACTCTTCATTAATGGATAAAACCACAAAACTACCTATTCTTGCAGTTGGAACCATCCTCGGCAACCTTAGCTCCAAGGAATTAAAAGCTTAGCCACTCATTCTCTGAGGAAACTTCCTCTCTGCTTGTTTGGCTAGAAAGAAAATACAATCAAAATGGGAAGGTAAGGTATAGAAAAGCCCTGAATTTTACTTCCTTCCAAAACTATACAAAAGTTGTTTGAGAACAAGCTTCCGTCTTTTGTTCAATGGAAACTTATAAGCATATATATGGGGTTATTCACCCTTTTGTTCTTGCTTAAAGACTAAGGAATCCTATGATAGGTGAGTTACAAGGAGAGTTTGGGGATTTAGACATCAAATATCTAAAGCAAAAAATCTCAAGATGTCGGTCGCTAATATCGGGAAGCTTCAGGAGGAATTTCGCAGCTGTGCAAAAAGGCTGCGAAATTTCGCAGCAAAAGGACACCATTTCGCAGCCGTGCAAGATTTTCCTTTAGCTTGGAGTGATCGACTTCCAATGGCTGTAACTCCTTCATTTCAACTCCGAATCGCACACCGTTTGAAGCATTGGATTCTTAACTTCCTTAGATTTGAAATGGTATATGGCATGTAGAAAATGGACTCCGGGAAGTGCTCCAAAAGTGTGTAAGAAGATTGCAGCTGTTGTCCTCTGTTTTGCTTCATGGCAGATTTCTCTTTGCTTCCCCTCCTTGCATTCCGGATTTGCTTATGGCAAAGGAATTTAAAGCTTCAAGGCTTTGGTTCTTCATGTTTCTGAGCTTTCCAAAAGCTTTGCCATGGATTCCAAAGAACTCTCCTCAATCTTGGATTGCTTTGGTGATCAAATTACTAACAAAAACACCAAAACTTACACACTTTGATTAGAATTGATTGCAAGGGTCCTTAATATGTTAATTGGGTTAAAAGGTAATAACTACTACTCAAAAGTGTTTAAAAGAGTTAATTACAAGCTTACAAAATAGAACTTTTGAGTAGCAATCACTCCCCCCAACCGACATATTGCTAGTCCCTTAGCAATGAAGAAGAGAAAAAATAAAAATAAAAGTACTATAATTTACAAAATCATGCTGATCACTTCAAAAAATATTTAAGTGGCATGATTGATCAAACTCTCACATGGAACATTAAAGAAATATAAACTCAAACTTCAACAAGAGTTTATCAAATAAATTGTCTAATCACAATTCTTAAAGAGAAGGTATTATGCAAATTGAAGCTTTAAAATCATTTCCACTTCCAAAGGGCCAAGTCTTACTCTTCCACAACAATCTAAGTGTGAGTTGATAGCTTCCGAATATAGTATGCCAAACTAATTTCACCCCTCAACCTAGTTCTTTTCCAACACTTAGCAAACTGACCAAATTCCATAGGCTAAGAACGCACCCTTTTGATTCACTTTTTTTTTTTCTTGTAGGAGTACAAGGCTTAAAGGTATTCTTTTCTAAATTGTCTATGTAACAGGGTTCCATCGATGACTCCCAACCAATCAAGGTTTAGGGCATCAAGCTTTAAGGATCTTTCAACCACTAACTCTCGGATTTCACCCCGGACTTTTGAGAATGAATTTTAAATACCCAAGCACCTACAGCATGCTAAACTCCACCTATTCACCCATGTAACGAGCATTGAGGTCGGTGACTCCCAACCAATGAAGGCTTAGGGCACCAGGTTTTAAAGATTTTCACCATATACCCCTCAGACCTTGCTCGGGTTTCAAGGCAAGTAAAACATTTTTTCTTTCTTTCTTTCTTTTCAAAGGCTCATTGTCCTTTTCTAAGGTGTCCCAACACTATTAAATGAGGTCAAAAGTACCAAGTCTAAATTTTCCTAAGTCAAGAGGGAAATAGTTCTTCATCTTATAAACGGGATCTATTGTGCACAGTGTGTGAATAGCTTAAAGTGGAAGAACTAAGCTTGAATTCAATAGAAGATTCAACAACTCATCAACTTTAGTAAGCATAATACAAACTCTAAGTCAAGTGAAAAACAAAAATTCATTTTCTCCCATTTCAATTTTTGAGAATTTTTCCTTAATAACCATGGAGAGTAGAGAAAAAGAAAAAATTTTAAAATTAAATGAAAATCAACTACATTACCAAAATGACTTAGCATAAATAACAAAAAAAACTTCATTCCTCAACTCTCCCCCCAACCGAGCTGAACATTGTCCTCAATGTGGCATAAGCGATTGAGATTAAAGGGAGGAAGTGGTACCTCCTGAATGATATCAATTTCGAATATTGATTGGAGAAACCACATGTTTCAAAAAGAATAAAAGATGTGAGTAGAGGAAATAAGAATAAAATAATGCTAAGAGTGATCAAAAGGTGATAGATTTGTATTACTGCAATTCATGTAAGTACAAAATGAAAGCAAGTAATACAAGTAATCCCAATATATAATACCAAAAGCATGGGATTTCATAAAGGAAATGCATAAACGAAATACATAATCGAAATATAAAAGGGGAAACTATCAAAATGATCAGATGGTGGGTGGAGGATGCTGTGGAGATGATGGCTCAGCTGTCTCTGCCTCTCCTGTAGTAGGCTCTGGTGGGCTAGGAATGGTATGCTCATGGGCTGATATAATGCCAAGATGATGCTGAATCTGCCTCAGGAGAGTAGTGTGTTGGGCCTGAGTGGCCATAATCTGCTCCTGATGAGCACGAAGAGCTGTGATCTGCTGAGTGAGGATGCTCTGAGAAGTGGCCAATGCCTGGAAAGTGTGGGATAGGCCTCTATACTCGATGATGGGTATAGCTATCCTTGGCTCAGCTGAAGGAGATGGCTTTGATGCAGGTGGAATAATAGGGGGAGTTTGTGGTGTGGCCTGAGGAGCAGAGGGTGGAACCTCTGGTGTAGACTCACTAGAAACCACTGCAGGGGCAGGTGGCAGAGTGTCAGCAGGTATGTCAACTGGCTCCTCTGGATGCTCTGGTGCTCGTCTGCACCACGATAGGCTATCATACTAGTCCATTTGTCGAGAGTGAAAATCTCTCGACAAATACGTCTACGCTCAAACTGAGGCTCTGCTGGGTATCCCAGGTGCTCCAATATCTGGCATAATAGTCTGGGGAAGAGGAGTGGAATGGCATCCGCTCAAAGCAGCTTCTTTCGATGCACCTTCTCTTCAAAGTAGAGAAGAGCAGCCATAATGAGGTGGTGAGGGCCAAAGAAGTATCCCTCAGAGATCCTATACAGTGCCTCCAGCAACACTCCTCTCCTCTGCACCCAATGTTGAAGTGGGAAAATGTTGTGGCAGAGGAGTGCATCAATGAAGAACATGCTGGGGGGAAGCTCCTTCCTCAGGATGTAATGACGAGAGGATGCCCCTCTAGACAGAGTATGAACGATGTCACTCTATGAAGGAAGAGTCCAGGCTCGAAAATCCTTTGGACGAGTTGGCTCATAGGGGATATAGAGTGCCTCTGCTGTATGGCGAGCTCCCAAAATACCATGTCGTCCATCTATGGTAAAATGGATGACAGTAGGCTCACGGACCTGGTTTGTGGTCATGGACTGATAGAAGTCCAATGCCACACGAGGGTAGAAAAAATCCCTGGGAGTCAGCAACTGCTCCAATTGATACCTTTGTAGCAGACGGAAGGACTCCCCGAGCTCAGGCTGAAGTCTAAAGGTGGCTATGTCGAAACAGAGCTCCGAGTGGAATGGCCGTGCCCTGCAGTCCAGATTTCCTTCAATTGGTGGCTGTGTGACCATGGGGCGTTTGATAGCTACCTTAGGAGTCATGCCTGAGGGAATTTGAGATTCTCTTCCTGGTGTCCGAGATGGCTGAGTCTTCTTTGCCGGCGGTGAAGACTTTTTGGCAGGCGGCGAAGACGGTGTAGGCTCTGATTCAGGCTCTGAAGATGACTCGGTCATATCAATTGGCTCAGAGATCTTGTCTTTCTTCTGTGGGGGACCGGTACCTGATATTGGGCCTCTGGAAGAGCTCGCACCGGCGATGGTAAGTGATCTCCTCGTATTATAGCGCCTGGCCGGAGGATTGATTGGTGCGTCCTCAATCGGAGGTGGGGCGACTCGTGGCCGCGGCGGCTCGGATGTGGAGCCTTTGACGGTCGTGCCTCTTGGGATTCTCAGGCGAGTCGATGGGGACGAAGACTTTACTCCTCGTGTTCTGACCATGGCGGTGTCAGAGAAGACGACCGAAAATGCACTCGGGTTGCTCAGGCGGAGGAGGCAGACGGGAGGGTGCTCGGGCTTGGCTCCTCTTGGTACCTTTTTGAAGTTCAAATGACGGTTTAAAAATAGGAAAAACGGAATATATACCGTTTAAAAGGGACACCAAGGGTCACTGTTCAATTTCGCAGCATGGGGAGTTTTTCGCAGAGGAGGGGCGGATTTCGCAGAAGGGGAAATTTGGCATCGATTTCGCAGCTCATTTCGCAGCTGCGAAACGGGCGTACGGCGTTGCGAAATGGCACTCGTGTGCCAAAGGGGGGTTTCGCAGCTGCGAAACACCCTTCGAAAAGGCGCCTCGGCTGCGAAACGGCAGGTCTCCAGGCATGAAAAATTTCGCAGCCATTTCGTGGCTGCGAAACGGATGTACTTGGCTGCGAAATGGCACTCGTGTGCCAAGGGCCCTCTTTGCAGCTGCGAAAATTTTCGCAGCGGGCAATTGGAGTCTGCGAAACCATTTCGCAGCGGCTAAGCGTTTTCGCAGCGAGGGGGGCGATTTTCGCAGAGGCTCTTGGGGGCTGCAAAATTATTTCGTAGTGAAGGGCCATTTTCACAGCGGCCCTTTTTAGGCTGCGAAATTTCGCAGACCTTGGATTTTCCTTGCTTTCGAGCTCCTCTTGAGTCCTTGAGACCTTCCTTCAATATTCTCGCAATTCCTCCTGATTTTGATCATTCAAAAAGATTAAGTTACATATAAATAACATAATTTAAGACCAAAATTAAAATCAAAACAATTTACAAAGCTTATAAATTACTATAATTAAACAAAAATATGGACTTTGGTGAAACTAAGTCCATCTAACCCTTCTCTGATCATGCTTTTTGTGGCTCAAGGAGGTTGATTTCCTCATTTTCTTGCTTGAACGGCTCAATGAATGGCTTGAGGCGATGACCATTTACTTTAAAGGTGTCTGTGCCATTGGAATTCTGTAATTCCACCACTCCATTGAGATGCACTTGGTGAATAATGAAAGGACCTATCCACCTTGACTTGAGCTTCCCTGGAAAGATATGGAGCCTTGAGTCATAGAGTAGGACTCTTTGGCCTTCCCGGAATTCTTTGTTGGAGATTAGTTGATCATGCCACCTCTTCATCCTCTGCTTTGCAACTTTGGAATTGATGTAAGCATCATTTCTTAATTCCTCCATCTCATTAAGGTCTAAGCACCTCTTTGCCCCAGCTCTGATCAAGTCCATGTTCAACCTTTTGATTGCCCACCAAGCCTTATATTCAACTTCTACAGGGAGATGGCAAGCTTTGCCATAGACTAGACGATAGGGAGACATGCCAAGAATAGTCTTATAAGCTGTTCTATATGCCCATAATGAATCATGAAGCTTGATAGACCAATCTTTCCTGCTTGTAATCACCCCTTTCATCAATATGTTCTTGATTTCCCTGTTTGCTAGCTCCACTTGCCCGGAAGTTTAAGGGTGATAAGGTGTAGCTACCTTATGCTTCACTCCATACTTGGCTAATAGGGTCTCAAAAGGTTTGTTGCAAAAATGAGTACCTTCATCACTGATTATGGCCTTGGGCACCCCAAACCTTGAGAAGATGTTCTCCTTAAGAAATTTGAGAACCACCCTGTGATCATTGTGTTTACAGGGGATTGCCTCAACCCATTTAGAAACATAGTCCACCCCCACCAATATATAAGAGTTACCAAAAGACATTGGGAAAGGTCCTATGAAGTCAATACCCCAAACGTCAAAAAGATCAACTATGAGGATGGGGTTCATGGGCATTTGATTTCTTTTTGTTAGCTTCCCAAGTCTTTGGCATCTGTCACAACTCCTACATATGTGATTCATCCCCAATTGGTGTTCTACTTGATTTAGCTCAATCAACTGATGTGCTTTGATTTCAATCCTCAGACGGGAGTTATCAACAAAATTTATAAACCTATTTCACCATATACTAGGGTAGCATAGCTAGCATAGCATAGTGGCTCTAGGATCGTCCACAGAGATGGGTTTTCACTTCACAATTGATATTAGTTCAAAAGCTGAATTGGCGGTTTTCCTTTCCAAAGTTAGCTTTAAAAGAAAATATAAAGATGTTTGAAAAGGTTGGTTTTAAGCTAACCAAAAATAGTAACTGATTTTAATTACAAAGAAAAGTGTTTCTTGGAGTTTTAGATCACTAGGCTCAGGTTCCTTGTACAAAAAGGGAGTTCCGGTCACTTGTTTCTTTTCCTCGCATTGGGGATTTAACATATAGTTATTTCCCGAACCGGTGTGGTACAGATGCTTCCCCTTAATGGGTTCAAACACTAAATCCCTCTCACTGATGCATCTTGCAATAGCTCATACCTCTCACCTAGCACTTGCCATTCAAGGTGATCTTTAACCTTGGATTACCTATCAAAAGCTCGCAAGAGATAACTAATGGATGTCTCCTTCGATTCCAAAAGCTTACCAAGTATTGGCTATTCTAGAAAATCCTACCTTCAAACCACCTCCCAAAGGCTCACAAGAGATAAACTAGTGTATCTTAATGGACGGAGACCACTTGCCTTATCAAGTGTTGGCCCAGGTGATTTTAAGGTGTTTTAAGTTAACTAAAAAGATAAAAACCATTAACGGGTCACACTGTCTCTTCATTAAAAATTGAAACAACAAAACTTCCAATTTTTGCATGTGGAAACTTACCCGGCTTTCTTCACTCCAAGAGACAAAGAGCCTAGCCACTCATCCTCTAAGGAAACATCCTTAGAGTTTGTTTGGCTAGAAAGAAAATGAAAGAGAAAACTAAATGGGAAGGAAAGGCAGAGCAAGGCTCTGTATATTATACTGATTGATCCTCTATCTACATTTTTTTTACAACGGATGCAAGAGAACATATATAGGGAAGTTTTTCCAACCTTCCTAGCTAAGTAATCCTATGATTCGTGGATTACAAGGAGAAAATAGGGATTTTAGACATCAAATATCTAAAGCAAAAAAATCTCAAGATGTCGGTCACAAATATCAGGAAGCTTTAGGAGGAATTTCGCAGCTGTGCAAAAGGGCTGCGAAATTTCGCAGCAAAAGGACACCATTTCGCAGCCATGCGAAATTTGCCTTCAGCTTGGAGTGATCAGCTTCCAATAGCTGTAACTCCTTCATTTCAACTCCAAATCGTGCACCGTTTAAATCATTGGATTCTTGACTTCCTGATCTTTGAAATGGTATATAGCATGTAGAAAATGGACTTCCGGAAGTACTCCAAAAGTTCGAAAGAAGACTGCAGCTGCTGTCCTCTATTTTTCTTCAAGATTTCCTTCTCTCTGTTTTTCCTCCTTGCATTCCGGATTTGCTTATGGCAAAGGACTTTAAAGCTTCAAGGCTTTGGTTCTTCATGTTTCTGAGCTTTCTATTGCTTTGCCATGGATTCCAACGAACTCTCCTCAATCTTGGATTGCTTTGGTGATCAAATTACTAACAAAAACACCAAAACTTACACACTTTGATTAGAATTGATTGCAAGGGTCCTTAATATGTTAACTGGGTTAAAAGGTAATAACTACTACTCAAAAGTGTTTAAAAGAGTTAATTACAAGCTTACAAAATAGCACTTTCGAGTAGTAATCACTCCCCCCAACCGACATATTGCTAGTCCCTTAGCAATGAAGGAGAGAAAAATAAAATAAAAGTACTATAATTTACAACATCATGCTGATCAAAAAACAATTTTCAAGTGGCATGATGATCTAACTCTCACATGGAACATTGAAGAAATAAAAACTCAAATTTCAACAAGAATTTATCAAATAAATTGTCTAATCACAATTCTTAAAGAGAAGGCATTATGCAAATTTAAGTTTCAAAATCATTTCCACTCCCAAAGGTCCAATCCTAACTCTTCCACAAAAATCTGTGTTACGTATTAGTTTCCGAATATAGTATGTCAAACTAATCTCTCCCCTTAACTTAGTTCTTTTCAAAGCTTAGCAAACTGATCAACCTCCAATAGGCTAAGAACGCACCTCTTTTATTTCACAATTTTTTTCTTGTAGGAGTACAAGGCTTAAAGGTATTCTTTTCTAAATTGTCCATGTAATGGGGGTCCATCGATGACTCCCAACCAATTAAGGTTTAGGGCATCAAGCTTTAAGGATCTTTCAACCACTAACTCCTCGGATTTCACCCCGGACTTTTGAGAATGAATTTTAATACCCAAGCACCTACAGTATGCTAAACTCCACCTATTCACCCATGTAACGAGCATTAAGGTCGGTGATTCCCAACCAATGAAGGCTTAGGGCACCAGGCTTTAAAGATTTTCACCATATACCCTTCAGACCTGGCTCGGGTTTCAAGGCAAGTAAAAATTTTTCTTTTTCTTTCTTTTTTTCTTCAAAGGCTCATTGGCCTTTTATAATGTGTCCCAACACTATTAAATGAAGTCAAAGGTACCAAGTCTAAAATTTTCCTAAGTAAAGGGGGAAAATAGTTGTTCATCTTATAAACGGAACCTAGTGCACAGTGTGTGAATAGCTTAAAGTGGAAGACATAAGGTTGAAATCAATAGGAGTTCAATAATTCATCAACTTCAATAAGCATAATACAACTCTAAGTTTCAAGTAAAAAGACAAAAATTCAATTTCTCCCATTTCATTTTGAAAATTTTTCCTTAATAACCATGGAGAGTAGAATAAAAACTTAAAAAAATTAAAAATTAAGCAAAAAACAACTAAATTACCAAAAGAACTTAGCATAGATAACAAAAAACTTCCTTCCTCAACTCTCCCCCCAACCAAGTTGAACATTGTCCTCAATGTTTCAAGAGCGATTAAAAATAAAGGGAGGAAGTGGTACCTCCTGAGTGACATGGAGTCCAAGTTGTATAGGAGAAACCACATGTTTCAAAAAAACAAAAGAGTTAGTGAGTAGAGGAAATAGAAAAATGCTAAGTTCAAACAAAAATGATGTCTATATATGATGTATCATCAGTAATACATCCAATCCCAGAATATAAGACATCAAAACATGGAATTATGTATAGTAATATAATATGTAAATACAAAAAAAAAAAAAATAAAGGGATGATCAAGTAGTGGTAAGGTCCTATGGAGCTGATGCGTCTGTGGTGGACTCTTAAGTGGGTTGGATCAGGACTTTGGCCTCTGCTCTAGTAGTCTCCTTAGGTGGCATAGTCTCCTCGGCTGGAGCTCTCAGCTGGAGCTATGGGCTTTGATGGTTTAAGGAGGTAAGAAATGGAATGTGAGGCTTCATGCGTGTGATCTCAGTGAGAGGGCTCTCCTCTTTAGATGCATGGTTGCGTGGCTCTGTTGGCATTTTTGCAACTTCCCTTGGCTTTGCTAGGTGTTTTTGCAAATCATTTCGTAGCCAAAGGGAAGAAAAAAAAAAAAAAAAAAAACATTTTCGCAGCCAAAGGGGATTTTCCCAGGGGGGCTATGGGACTGCGAAATCATTTCGCAGCCAAAGTGGGGAAAAGAAAACTGTGAAATAAAAAAAATTTCCGTTTTGGCTTTGCACGTTCATCTTCAAACAGCCATAACTTCTTTGTTTCAACTCCAAATTGCATACCGTTTGAAGCGTTGACTCCTGACTTCTCAAGCTTCAAAACGGTATATGGTATACATGAAATGGACTTCAAAAAGTACTCGAAATGTGTCCAACAGAAATGGGGGTGCGGCTGCGACATTTCCGCTCATGGTTTGCGCAGTCATCTTCAAACTGCTATAACTTTGTTGTTTCAACTCCAAATCGCATACCGTTTGAATTTTTGGACTCCTGACTTCCCTAGCTTCGAAACAACATATGGTATGCATGAAATAAAATTCAGGAAGTACTCGAAATGTGTCCAAAAGTTGCAAAATGGAGGTGCAGCTGCATCGGAGAAAACGGCTGGAGGTGCGCGCAGCTTGCTCAGGCGGAGGGGGCAGACGGGAGGGTGCTCTGGCTTGGCTCCTCTTGGTAACTTTTTGAAGTTCAGATGACCGGTTAGAATAGGAAAAATGGAATTTATACCGTTTAAAAGGATGCCAAGGGACGCTTTTCATTTTCGTAGCAAGGGGGTAATTTCCCAGCGGGAGGTGGATTTCGCAACGGCTAGACGTTTTCGCAGTGAGGGGAATTTCAGCATCGATTTCACAGCCCATAGCGTAGCTGTGAAATGGGCGTACGACGCTGCAAAGTGGCACTCGTGTGCCAAAGGGTGGTTTCGCAGCTGCGAAACACCCTTCGAAATGGTGCCTCGGCTGTGAAATGGAGGATTTCAAGGCGTGGAGATTTCGCAGCCATTTCGCAGCTGCGAAATGGCACTTGTGTGCCAAGGGGCCTCTTCGCAGCTGCGAAAATTTTCGCAGCGGGGGAATGGAGGCTGCGAAATCATTTCGCAGCCGATGGGCGATTTCGCAGCGGAGGCTTGGGGGCTGCGAAATTTTCCTTCAGCTCAGCACAGTTTTCTTCCAATGCCTATATCTTCTTTGTTTCAACTTTGATTTGGACACTGTTTGAAGCGTTGGATTCTTGACTTCCGGAGCTTCGAAACGATATATAGTATGTAAAAAATGGACTCTAGAAAGCTCTCAAAATGTAGGAAAGAAGACTGTAGCTGCTCTTCAAATGGCCATGTGCGCCCAACTGTTTTGAAGTCTCTCTTGCCATTGATCATTCAAAAGCTTATGTTAAATAAAAAAAATGAAAATTAAAGCACTGAAATCAAAATTAAAACAAGTAATAAAATATAACAAAAAGATATGGACTAGCTAGTCTTTAAAAAGATTAAGTCCATCAAAAAATTTGTTGTCCTGTTTTAGCTTGCCCGGATCCCATATGAAGTTAGCATCCTTCACTTGAGATTTGCTCTGAATGATGGCAATGGAAGGAATTCCCTTTTTGTCATATAAAGCTTGGGAGAGAGGTGGAGGCATGTGTTTCTTCATCATTTCTTCCTTGATTAAAATCTTCTCCAGATCTTCATTCACAAAGGATTCATGGTCCTCTGTTTCTTTCTTCTTTCCTTTTCTTTTTCCTTTGATTTCCTCCCTCTTTTCTTTCTCTGCTTCACTCTCTACCTTATGCTCTAGCTTGCATGTGGGCAGATCAACCTCTTTACCACTCCTCAAAGTGATAACCGCTTTAACTTCCTTCACCTTTGAAGATTCTCCCTTTTGAACCTCCACTTCATGGATACCCTTGGAATTTTGATAAGGTTGAGAAGGAAAGTTCCCTGTCTCTTGCACTTTATTGAGGTTGGCAAACCTTGAGATTGAATATTGGAGATTATCTATCTTCTGAGATAGATCATTTTGTATTCCATCCATCCTTTTGTTCAATGAACTCTCTACATTGTCAATTCTTTGACTGAGTTGAGTATTGATGGATTTCTGATGTCCAATAAAGTCTCCCACGACCTTGCTAAGATTAACAATGGCTTGTTCAAGACTTGGAGCTTGCGGGGGTGATTGGCCAGGTTGTATGTACTGATATGGCCGTAGTTCCCAAGAGAAATTTGAATAATTCCTACAATTTGAATTGTAGGTGTTGTGATCACCAAATATCTCTCTTGTCGCTGGAATGGTAGGACACTCCTCCACCGAGTGCTCATAAGATAGACAAATGGAACAAGAGATAGCTTGCATTGGTTTCTCAAAAATGGCATGCACTTTTTGTATCTCCCATATTCTAGCTCCTCCAATCTTCTTTCCATAGCCGCAAATTTTGCTTTTGTATCAGTGTCTTCGTTCAAGAAATCCATGACTTCCCTTACTATCTTGTATCCGACAGGGCATGCTAAACTAGTAATAACAAAAACAAAGAAAACAACAGAAAAAAAAGTCTAGAAGAAAAAAGAAAATTAAGATTTACTAAAAACTACATAACAAATAAGCTAAAGATAGAAACAAGTAAAAAGAAATAAATAAATAAAAAATTAATAAAGGAAAAGAAAAATCACCAAACTTGTGATGAAGATCACAAGTGTTCTCAAAAGATCATATCACTGCAAAGTGGCACCATCCCCGGCAACGGCGCCATTTGATTCGTCCCCAATTGGTGTTCTACTTGATTTAGCTCAATCAACTGATGTGCTTTGATTTCAATCCTCAGACGGGAGTTATCAACAAAATTTATAAACCTATTTCACCATATACTAGGGTAGCATAGCTAGCATAGCATAGTGGCTCTAGGATCATCCACAGAGATGGGTTTTCACTTCACAATTGATATTAGTTCAAAAGCTGAATTGGCGGTTTTCCTTTCCAAAGTTAGCTTTAAAAGAAAACATAAAGCTGTTTGAAAAGGTTTGTTTTAAGCTAACCAAAAATAGTAACTGATTTTAATTACAAAGAAAAGTGTTTCTTGGATTTTAGATCACTAGGCTCAGGTTCCTTGTACAAAAAGGGAGTTCTGGTCACTTGTTTCTTTTCCTCGCACTGGGGATTTAACATATAGTTATTTCCCGAACCGGTGTGGTACAGATGCTTCCCCTTAATGGGTTCAAACACTAAATCCCTCTCACTGATGCATCTTGCAATGGCTCATACCTCTCACCTAGCACTTACCATTCAAGGTGATCTTTAACCTTGGATTACCCGTCAACAGCTCGCAAGAGATAACTAATGGATGTCTCCTTCAAGTCCAAAAGCTTACCAAGTGTTGGCTATTCTAGAAAATCCTACCTTCAAACCACCTCCCAAAGGCTCGCAAGAGATAAACTAGTGTATCTCAATGGACGGAGACCACTTGCCTTATCAAGTGTTGGCCCAGGTGATTTTAAGGCGTTTTAAGTTAACTAAAAAGATTAAAACCATTAACGGGTCACACTTTCTCTTCATTAAAAATTGAAACAACAAAACTTCCAATTTTTGCATGTGGAAACTTACCCGGCTTTCTTCACTCCAAGAGACAAAGAGCCTAGCCACTCATCCTCTGAGGAAACATCCTCAGAGTTTGTTTGGCTAGAAAGAAAATGAAAGAGAAAACTAAATGGGAAGGAAAGGCAGAGCAAGGCTCTGTATGTTATACTGATCGATCCTCTATCTACATTATTTTTACAACGGATGCAAGAGAACATATATAGGGAAGTTTTTCCAACCTTCCTAGCTAAGTAATCCTATGATTCGTGGATTACAAGGAGAAAATAGGGATTTTAGACATCAAATATCTAAAGCAAAAAAATCTCAAGATGACGGTCGCAAATATCGGGAAGCTTCAGGAGGAATTTCGCAGCTGTGCAAAAGGGCTGCGAAATTTCGCAGCAAAAGGACACCATTTCGCAGCCGTGCGAAATTTGCCTTCAGCTTGGAGTGATCAGCTTCCAATGGCTGTAACTCCTTCATTTCAACTCCGAATCATGCACCATTTGAAGCATTGGATTCTTGACTTCCTGATCTTTGAAATGGTATATAGAATGTAGAAAATGGACTCCAGAAAGTGCTCCAAAAGTTCGAAAGAAGACTGCAGCTGCTGTCCTCTATTTTTCTTCAAGATTTCCTTCTCTCTGTTTTTCCTCCTTGCATTTCGGATTTGCTTATGGCAAAGGACTTTAAAGCTTCAAGGCTTTGGTTCTTCATGTTTCTGAGCTTTCCATTACTTTGCCATGGATTCCAAAGAACTCTCCTCAATCTTAGATTGCTTTGGTGATCAAATTACTAACAAAAATGCCAAAACTTACACACTTTGATTAGAATTGATTGCAAGGGTCCTTAATATGTTAATTGGGTTAAAAGGTAATAACTACCACTCAAAAGTGTTTAAAAGAGTTAATTACAAGCTTACAAAATAGCACTTTCGAGTAGTAATCAATATGACGTGGGAATCTTTAAAAAGTGATGGCCAAGTAAACCCTGATTGCAAGACCTTCATGGTTGTTTTCTGAGAGGCAAAGTGGCCTCCGCATGCATTCTCATGGCAGTGGCTGAGGATTCCTTGCTGCTCTTGCTCAGGGACACACTTCCTTATGATCTGATCAGCACAATACTTGAAAAGAAAGGGCTCTTCCCAATAATAAGCATGAATCTTTGCAAAGAAGTGCTTCCTATCTTGTGCTTTCCACTCACTTGGAACTTCACCAGTAACCAAATAGTTAGCAATGTGAGCATACCAAGGAGCTTTCTCTAGCAACATGAGTGATTCCTCAGGAAAGTCATCATTAATAGGCAAGACATGGGAATTGTGTGCTATAACCAACCTTGAAAGGTGGTCAGCTACCACATTCTCCACTCCCTTCTTGTCTCGGATTTGGAGATCGAACTCTTGTAACAAAAGAATCCATCTAATCAACCTTGCTTTTGCATCTTGCTTTGTCAATAAATACTTCAAGGCTGAATGGTTAGTGAAAACAATGATGAAAGACCCTACCAAGTAAGCACGAAACTTGTCTAAGGCAAACACCACAGCTAACAATTCCTTTTCTGTAGTTGTGTAGTTCATTTGAGCTTCGTTCAATGTTTTGCTTGCATAGTAGATCACATAAGGCTTCCCATCTTCTCTTTGGCCAAGTACAGCTCCTATAGCAAAGTCACTGGCGTCACACATGACTTCAAAGGGTAGTTGCCAGTTAGGAGCCCGCACTATTGGAGCTGTTGTCAAAAATTGCTTCAATTGATCAAAACTTTTTTGACATCTTTCATCCCATATAAACTTAGCATCCTTAACTAAAAGTTCACAAAGAAGCTTTGAAAGCTTAGAGAAGTCTTTTATAAATCTCTTATAGAACCCTGCATGGCCAAGGAATTGCCTTACTCCTTTTACAATGGTTGGGGACGACAATTTGACAATAAGTTCCACCTTTGCTTTATCAACTTCAATGCCTTTCTCGGAGATGATATGACCAAGGACAATTCCTTGATGTACCATAAAATGGCATTTCTCCCAGTTGAGCACCAAGTCTTTCTCAATGCATCTGTTAAGAACAACTTCCAAATTAATTAAGCATTCTTCAAAAGTACCTCCATATATGGTGATATCATCCATGAAAACCTCCATAATTCGCTCCACCATATCACTGAAGATACTAAGCATACATCTTTGGAATGTTGCAAGTGCATTGCATAAACCAAAAGGCATTCTTCTGTAGGCGTATGTTCCAAATGGACATGTGAAAGTGGTCTTCTCCTGATCTTCAACATCAATTTCAATTTGGAAATACCCTGAATACCCGTCCAAAAAACAATAAAAAGAATGGCCAGAGACTCTCTTCAGCACTTGATCAATAAACGGGAGTGGAAAATGATCTTTCCTTGTGACAGCATTCAATTTCCTATAATCAAAACACACCCTCCAACCTGAAGTGAGGCGTGTAGCAATTTCTTCTCCTTTTTCATTTTGAATTACAGTAATCCCTGACTTCTTTGGTACCACTTGAGTAGGACTCACCCAAGGGCTGTCAGATATGGGATAAATAATCCCTGCTTGAAGTAACTTCAGCACCTCAGCTCGTACCACTTCTTGTAAGTGAGGATTCAGTCTTCTTTGAGGTTGACGAATTGGTTTAGCTTCTTCCTCCCTATATATGTGATGTGTACAAACCAAAGGACTGATTCATTTCAAGTCAGATATTTGCCATCTTATTGCTTTCTTACACCTCTTAAGAACTTCAAGTAGAGAAGTCTCCTGATGAGTAGTAAGAGATGAAGATATAACAGCAGGGCATTGGTTATTTTCTTCCAGGTACGTATATTTCAACTCCATGGGTAGGGGTTTTAAATTGAGCTTTGGAATCTCTTCCTTAACAGCTTCTTGTGCCTTCTCTTTATTGAATAAAGGTAGAATCTCTTCTTTCCTCCTCCAACCTTGTAGAGTAGCAAGTACATCAGCGGGTTCAGACAACCCTTCTACAAGATCCTCAAGACTTTCATTCAACTTGTCTTGCATATTCTGATTACAGTGCTCCTCCACTAGAGTATCAATAATACATACCTCTTCTGGACCTTCCTCTTCTTCCGGAGTAGTTAGCTTCTTAGACATATAAAAGATATTAAGCTCAAGTGTCATGTTGCCAAAAGTGAGTTGCATAAGCCCATTCCTACAATTGATGATTGCATTTGAAGTAGCAAGAAATGGCCTTCCAAGGATGATAGGAACATAATTAGCTTCCTTAACAAAAGGATCAGTATCAAGAACAACAAAGTCTACTGGATAGTAGAAATTATCAACTTGAACTAAGACATCTTCAATTATCCCCCTTGGAATTTTCACTGATCTATCAGCTAAGGATAGAGTGATTGATGTTGGCTTCAATTCACCAAGTCCCAATTGCTTGTAAACAGAGTATGGTAACAAATTCACACTTGCTCCCAAATCTAACAAAGCTTTTTCCACTACCTTTCCTCCAATCATGACTGAAATGGTAGGACTTCCCGTTTCTTTGTACTTCAAAGGAGTCTTGCATTGTATGATAGCACTTACTTGCTCAGTCAAGAAGGCTTTCTTATTCACATTCAACCCTTTTTTGATAGTACACAGGTCCTTTAGGAATTTTGCATACGTTGGAACTTGCTTAATCATATCCAGCAATGGAATATTGACCTTCACTTGCCTCAATACTTCAAGGATTTCTGATGCATTTTTGATCCCCTTTTTCCCATGTAAAGCTTGAGGAAAAGGTAGAGATGTGTGCTTCTTCATCAGTTCTTCCTTAATAAGCTCTTTCTCCGGATTTGCATTGACTGTTGATTCATGGTCCTCTTTCCCTTCACTGATATCTTTCTTCTTTCCTTTCATTTCCTCCCTCTTCTTTGTCTCTTCTTCTTCTTTCTCTTCAACATGTGGCTTAGGTGTTGGTGACTCAACCTTTTTACCACTCCTTAGAGTGATCAAGGCTTAACATCTCTCACCTGTGAAGTTTCTGCCTCATGAGCTTCCACTTCATGGATACCCTTAAGGTTTTGGTGAGGTTGAGAAGGAAATCTACCCTTCTCTTGCACTGTGTTCAAATTAGTGAGCCTTGAGATCGAGTATTGGAGATTGTCTATCTTCTGAGATAAGTCATTTTGCATCCCATCCATCTTTTTATTCAAAGTGCTCTCTACACTGTCAATTCTTTGACTGAGTTGAGCATTGATGGATTTTTGGTCTCCAACAAAATCTCCCATAACCTTGCTTAGATTCACTATTGCTTGCTCAAGATTTGAAGCTTGTTGAGATGGTTGAGCCGGCTGTTGATACTGAGGTGCTCTTGGCTTCCATGAAAAATTTGGATGATTCCTCCAACTTGAGTTGTAAGTATTGCCATACGAAGCATTGCTATTGGGCTTGAATTGTCCAATGGCATTTGCTTGATCTCCAAACATTTCTCTAGTAACTGGAATTGTAGGGCACTCCTCCACCAAGTGCTCATAAGACTGACAAATAGAACATGGCTTCACTTGCACTGGTGTTTCAGCAACAGCTTGCACTTCATGCATCTTTTTCAGTTCTAGCTCCTCCAATCTTCTTGTCATGGCTGCAAATTTCGCTTTCATATCAACATCTTCATTCAAGGTGTACATCCCAGCCTTAGCATTAGAGGCATTTGGTTGAGACTTCATCTTCCCCACTTCTCCTCTGTTTGGTTCATCCCATCCCCTTGAGACTTCAGCTACATAACTCAAGAAATCCATAGCTTCCTCAGGATTCTTACTCATGAAATCTCCTCCACACATTGTTTCGAGGAGCTGCTTCATCGAGGAAGACATCCCATCATAAAAATAACTCACCAACAGCCATGTATCAAAGCCATGGTGAGGACAAGCATTGATGGCCTCCATATATCTTTCCCAACACTCATAGAATTTCTTGTTCTTTTTAGCTGAGAAGTTTGAAATTTGCCTTTTCAAGCCATTTGTTCTGTGAGTAGGAAAAAACTTCTTGAGGAATTCAGCTTGTAAATTAGTCCAAGAACGGATACTCCTTGGCCTTAAAGAATTAAGCCAAATCTTGGCCTTATCATTTAAAGTAAAAGGAAATAGCTTAAGCCTCATCAAATCGATTGAAGCTCCTCCCTCTCGGAATGTATTACAAACTTCTTCAAATTCCTTGATGTGTGCATAGGGATTCTCACTTTCCATACCATGGAAAGTAGGTAGAAGTGGGACAATATGTGGTCTGATAACTAGCTGCTCTGTTGGGGGCACTATACATGATGGTGCACTCATACGAGGTGGATGCATGCGGTCCCTCATTGATCTGAATTCGTTTGGATTGTCTTGATGGACATGGTGACTATGCTGATCTTCAGGTATAGCTTCCATGATGTTCAAGCTCAATTCCAACTCCTTGTTGTGAGGTGTTTCAAGTTTCACAAGCCTTCCTCCACTATCTCGTACCCAATTTGGCATACACAACTAGTATCAACTGTAACAAAGAGAAAAAAAACGAAAACAGAGGAAAACAAAAAAAACAAAACTATCAAAAAGACTTAGATTAACTAAAACTAATTTAAAAGCTATGTTAGAATATGAACGAGTAAAAGAAACAACTAAAAGAGTTAGTAAAATAAAAGAAAATTCACCGAACTTGTGATGAAAACCACAAGTATGCTGAAATAATATCACTGTGAAGTTGGCACCTTCCCCGGCAATGGCGCCATTTGATTCATGCCCAATTGGTGTCTCAGCTGATTCATGTCCAGTTGGTGTTCCTTGATTGAGGGGGTAATCAACAAAATTTATAACCTATATCACCATGCATTGGGATAGCTTTAGCTAATATAGCATAGTGGCTCTAGGATCGTTCACTGGGAAGGGTTTTCAACTCACAACTGATACCAATTCATAGTTAATTTGGTGCTTTTTCATTTCAAGGTTAGCTTAAGAAGAAAACGCAAACTTTGGTTGAAAAAGGTTTAGTTTCAAGCTAACTAAAAAGAAAGTAATAGAAATTACTTATGGAGAAAAACATTCCTTGGAGGTTTAGGTTCACAAGGGAGGTTCCTCATGCAAAAACAGAGCTTCGGTCACTTGGTTCCTTTCCTCGCATTAGAGAATTAACATATAGTTAATCCTCTAATCGGTGTTGTACAGATGCTACCCTTTAATGGATTTCAGCACTAAATCCTTCTCACTGATACAACTTGGAATGACTCGTGCCTCTCACCTAGCATTTGCCATTCAAGGTGATCATTAACCTTGGACTTCCCTTCTCAAGCTCGCAAGAGATAACTAATGGATGTCTCCTTGGAGTCCAAAAGCTTACCAAGTGTTGGCAATTCAAGAAAATCCCACCTTCAAGTCACCTCCCAAAAGCTCGCAAGAGGTAAACTAGTGCATCTCCATGGACGGAGACCACTTGCCTTACCAAGTGTTGGCTCAGGTGAATTGCAAGGTGTTTTAACTTAACTAAAAACATAGAAATCATTAATGAGTGGCACTTACTCTTCATTAATGGCTGAAACCACAAAACTACCTATTCTTGTAGTTGGAACCATCCCCGGCAACCTTAGCTCCAAGGAATTAAAAGCTTAGCCACTCATTCTCTGAGGAAACTTCCTCAGAGCTTGTTTGGCTAGAAAGAAAATACAATCAAAATGGGAAGGTAAGGTATAGAAAAGCCCTGAATTTTACTTCCTTCCAAAACTATACAAAAGTTGTTTGAGAACAAGCTTCCGTCTTTTGTTCAATGGAAACTTATAAGCATATATATGGGGTTATTCACCCTTTTGTTCTTGCTTAAAGACTAAGGAATCCTATGATAGGTGAGTTACAAGGAGAGTTTGGGGATTTAGACATCAAATATCTAAAGCAAAAAATCTCAAGATGTCGGTCGCTAATATCGGGAAGCTTCAGGAGGAATTTCGCAGCTGTGCAAAAAGGCTGCGAAATTTCGCAGCAAAAGGACACCATTTCGCAGCCGTGCAAGATTTTCCTTCAGCTTGGAGTGATCGACTTCCAATGGCTGTAACTCCTTCATTTCAACTCCGAATCGCACACCGTTTGAAGCATTGGATTCTTGACTTCCTTAGATTTGAAATGGTATATGGCATGTAGAAAATGGACTCCGGGAAGTGCTCCAAAAGTGTGTAAGAAGATTGCAGCTGCTGTCCTCTGTTTTGCTTCATGGCAGATTTCTCTTTGCTTCCCCTCGCATTCTGGATTTGCTTATGGCAAAGGACTTTAAAGCTTCAAGGCTTTGGTTCTTCATGTTTCTGAGCTTTCCAAAAGCTTTGCCATGGATTCCAAGGAACTCTCCTCAATCTTGGATTGCTTTGGTGATCAAATTACTAACAAAAACACCAAAACTTACACACTTTGATTAGAATTGATTGCAAGGGTCCTTAATATGTTAATTGGGTTAAAAGGTAATAACTACTACTCAAAAGTGTTTAAAAGAGTTAATTACAAGCTTACAAAATAGCACTTTTGAGTAGCAATCACTTCTTCAGACGGACGCTCTCTGGACTTCTTCTGGAGAAAACCGATTCAACTTCACAGTGGAGGAGGCTTTTCGCAGGGCTCAAGGATTGTGCGAAATGAATTTGGGAAGTTAAAAGGTTTAAATAGGCGTTTAAGTGGCGGTTAGGATTTTTGCAGCAGGAGGGCCATTTCGCAGCCAAATAGGATTTTCGCAGCAGGAGGGCCATTTCGTAGCCAATTGGGATTTTCGCAGCAGGAGGGCCATTTCACAGGATGAGGCGCCTTTCGCAGCCAAACGCCTATTTCGCAGGACAACAATTTTGGCTGCGAAATGTTTTCGCAGGAGGAGCCTGTTTTCGCAGGGGAGGTCTTTTGGCTGCGAAATTTTCGCAAGGCCATTGGTTCCTCTGTTTTTATGCTCCCTGGGGTCCCCTGTGGCTTCCCTCCACTTTTCTTCAAATTCCTCCTGATTTTGATCATTCAAAAAAGTCTAAGTTATATCTAAATAACATAAATCAAAACAAAAATTAAAATTAAAACAATTAATAAAAGCTTTAAATTTAATCAAATTAAACAAAAACATGGACTTGGGCAAGACCAAGTCCATCTAACCCCTTTTTGATCAGGATTTCTGTGGCTCATGGAGGTTGACTTCCTCCTTGTCTTGATTGAATGGCTCCATGAATGGCTTGAGACGATGGCCATTGACTTTAAAAGTGCATGTGCTGTTGGAATTCAGTAATTCCACCACTCCATTGGGATGCACTTGATGAATAATGAAAGGGCCTATCCACCTTGACTTTAGCTTTCCAGGAAAGATATGGAGCCTAGAGTCATAGAGTAAGACTCTTTGTCCCTTCCGGAATTCTTTGTTGGAGATTAATTGATCATGCCACTTCTTCATCCTTTGTTTTGCAACTTTGGAATTGATGTAGGCATCATTTCTTAATTCCTCCATCTCATTAAGGTCTAAGCACCTTTTTGCCCCGGCTCTGATCATATCCATGTTTAGCTTCTTGATTGCCCACCAAGCTTTATATTCAATTTCCACAGGGAGATGGCATGCTTTGCCATAAACTAGGCGATACGGAGACATGCCAAGAATAGTCTTGTAAGCTGTTCTATACGCCCACAGTGAATCATGGAGCTTAATAGACCAATCTCTTTTGCTCATGTTTACCACCTTCATCAATATATTCTTGATTTCCCTGTTTGCTAACTCCACTTGCCTGGACGTCTAAGGGTGATAAGGTGTAGCAACCTTATGCTTCACCCCATACTTGGCTAGAAGGGTTTCAAAAGGTTTGTTGCAAAAATGAGTACCCCCATCACTAATTATGGCCTTGGGCACCCCAAATCTTGAGAAGATGTTCTCTTTGAGAAACTTGAGAACAACTCTGTGATCATTGTGTTTACATGGGATAGCCTCAACCCATTTAGAAACATGGTCCACCCCCACCAAAATGTAAGAGTTACCAAAAGACATTGGGAAAGGTCCCATGAAATCAATGCCCCAAACATCAAAGAGATCAACTATCAAAATGGGGTTCATAGGCATTTGATTTCTTCGTGTTAGCTTCCCCAGCCTTTGGCATCTATCACAGCTCCTACACATGGTGTGGGCATCTTTGAAGAGTGATGGCCAACTAAAACCTGATTGCAACACTTTTATGGTTGTTTTCTAATAGGCAAAGTGGCCTCCACATGCATTCTCATGGCAATGGCTGAGGATTCCTTGTTGCTCTTCTTCAAGGACACACTTCCTTATTATTTGATCTGCACAATACTTGAAAAGGAAAGGTTCCTCCCAATAGTAGGCATGAATCTTTGCAAAGAAGTGCTTCCTATCTTGTGCTTTCCACTCACTTGGAACTTCACCAGTAACTAGATAGTTAGCAATATGAGCATACCAAGGAGTATTTTCTAGCAACATCAGTGATTCCTCTGAAAAGTCATCATTAATAGGTAGAACATGGGAGTTATGTGCTATAGTCAACCTTGAAAGGTGGTCAGCTACCACATTCTCCACTCCTTTCTTATCCCTGATTTGGAGATTGAACTCTTGTAATAAGAGAATCCACCTAATCAACCTTGCTTTTTCATCTTGCTTTGTCAATAAATACTTTAAGGCTAAATGGTCAGTGAAAACCATGATGAAGGACCCTACCAGATATGCACGAAACTTGTCTAAGGCAAACACTACAACTAACAATTCTTTCTCTGTGATTGTGTAGTTCTTTTGCGCTTCGTTCAATGTCTTGCTTGCATAGTAGATCACATAGGGCTTTCCATCTTCTCTTTGGCCAAGAACAACTCCTATAGCAAAGTCACTAGCATCACACATCACTTCAAAAGGGAGTTGCCAGTTAGGAGCCCTCACTATTGGAGCGGTTGTCAGAAATTGCTTCAGTTGGTCAAAACTCCTTTGACATCTCTCATCCCATACAAATTTAGCATCCTTAACTAATAGTTCATAAAAAGGTTTTGAAAGCTTAGAGAAATCTTTTATAAACCTCCTATAGAACCCTGCATGGCCAAGGAATTGCCTTACTCCTTTTACAATTGTTAGGGATGGCAATTTGACAATGAGTTCCACCTTTGCTTTATCAACTTCAATGCCTTTCTCGGAGATGATGTGGCCAAGGACAATTCCTTGCTGTACCATAAAATGGCATTTCTCCCAGTTGAGCACCAAATCCTTTTCAATGCATCTGTTCAGAACCACTTCCAGGTTAACTAAGCATTCCTCAAATGTGCTTCCATATATGGTGATGTCATCCATGAAAACCTCCATAATTCGCTCCACCATATCACTGAAGATACTTAACATACATCGTTGGAATGTTGCAGGTGCATTGCATAACCCAAACGACATTCTTTTGTAGGCATATGTTCCAAATGGACATGTAAAAGTGGTCTTCTCTTGATCTTCCACGTCAATTTCTATTTGAAAATACCCGGAGTAGCCGTCCAAGAAACAATAGAAAGGATGGCTTGAGACTCTCTCCAACACTTGATCAATAAATGGCAATGGAAAATGATCCTTTCTTGTCACAGCATTCAATTTTCTATAATCAATACACACCCTCCAACTTGAAGTGAGGCGTGTAGCAACTTCTTCTCCCTTTTCATTTTTTACCACCGTGATCCCTGACTTCTTTGGTACCACTTGAGTAGGACTCACCCATGGGCTATCCGATATGGGGTAGATGATACCTGCTTGAAGTAGCTTCAGAACCTCAGCTCGCACCACCTCTTGCATATTAGGATTCAATCTTCTCTGAGGTTGCCGAATTGGTTTAGCCTCTTCTTTCATGTATATATGATGTGTACAAACCAAAGGACTAATGCCTTTCAAATCAGATATTTGCCATCCTATTACTTTCTTACACCTCTTGAGAACTTCAAGTAGACACACCTCCTGAGGAGTAGTAAGAGATGAAGATATTACAACAGGGCATTCTTTATTCTCTTCCAGGTATGTGTATTTCAACTCCGTGGGCAGGGGCTTCAAATTGAACTTTGGGGTCTCCTCTTTAGTAGCTTCTTGTGCTTCTTCTTTATTGAACAAAGGTAGAATTTCTTCTCTCCTCCTCCAACCTTGTTGAACAGCATGCAAATCTGAGGGTTCAGGCAACCCTTCTTCAAGATCCCCAAGACTTTCATTCAACTTCTCTTGCATCTTCTGATTACAATGCTCCTCCACCAGAGTGTCAATGATGCACACCTCTTCTGGACCTTCTTCCTCTTCCGGACTGATTGGCTTTTTGGACATGTAGAAGATATTAAGCTCCAATGTCAGTTGCCAAATGTGAGTTGCATGAGTCCATTCCTATAATTTATAATTGCATTCGATGTAGCTAGGAATGGCCTTCCAAGGATGATAGGAACATAATTAGTTTCCTTAACAATAGGGTCCGTATCAAGAACAACAAAGTCTACTGGATAGTAGAAGTTATCAACTTGAACTAAGACATCTTCAATTATCCCTCTTGGAACTTTCACTGATCTATCTGCTAGAGATAGAGTGATTGACGTTGGCTTCAACTCACCAAGCCCCAATTGCTTGTAAACAGAGTATGGTAGCAAATTCACACTTGCTCCCAAATCTAACAAAGCTTTCTCCACTACAGTTCCTCCAATCATGACTGAAATGGTGGGGCAACCTGGATCTTTGTACTTCAAGGAGATTTGCATTGTATGATAGCACTTACTTGTTCAGTCAAGAAGGCCTTCTTATTCACATTCAACCCTCTTTTGATAGTACACAAGTCCTTTAGAAATTTTGCATATGTTGGCACTTGTTTAATCATATCTAGCAATGGGATGTTGACCTTCACCTGTCTCAGTACTTCAAGAATTTCTTATGCATTTCTGATTCCCTTCTTCCCATGCAAAACTTGAGGAAAAGGTGGAGGTGTTGGTTTCTTCATCACATCGCCCTTGATAACTACTTTCTCCGGAGGTGCCTTTATTGTTGAATCATGGTCCTCTTTCCCCTCACTACTATCTTTCTTCTTTCCTTTCATTTCCTCCCTCTTCTCTGTCTCTTCTTCTTCTTCCCCTTTCTCAACATGTGCCTTGGGTGCGGGCATCTCAATCTTTTTACCACTCCTTAGAGTGATCAAGGCTTTAACATCTCTCACCTGTGAAGACTCTCCCTCATGAGTTTCCACTTCATGGATACCCTTGGGGTTTTGGTGAGGTTGAGAAGGAAATCTCCCCTTCTCTTGCACTGTGTTAAGGTTAGTGAGCCTTGAGATTGAGTATTGGAGATTGTCTATCTTCTGAGATAAATCATTTTGCATTCCATCCATCTTTTTGTTCAATGTACTCTCCACACTGTCAATTCTTTGACTAAGTTGAGCATTGATGGCCTTTTGATCTCCAACAAAATCTCCCACGACCTTGCTTAGATTCACTATTGCTTGCTCAAGATTTGAAGCTTGTTGAGATGGTTGAGCTGGTTGTGTATATTGAGGTGCTCTTGGCATCCAGGAGAAATTCGGATGGTTCCTCCAATTTGAGTTGTAAGTATTGGCATATGAAGCATTGTTATTGGGCTTGAATTGTCCAATAACGTTTGCTTGATCTCCAAACATTTCCCTAGCAACTAGTATTGTAGGGCACTCCTCCACCAAGTGCTCATAAGACTGACAAATGGGACATGGCTTGAATTGCACTGGTGTCTCAGCAACAGCTTGCACTTCATGTATCTTTTTCAGTTCTAGCTCCTCCAATCTTCTTGTCATTGCCGCAACTTTAGCTTTCATATCAATATCCTCATTCAAGGTATACATCCCAGTCTTAGCATTAGAGGTATTTGGTTGAGACTTCATCTTTCCCACTTCTCCTTTATTCGGTTCATCCCATCCCCTTGAAACTTCAGCCACATAACTCAAGAAGTCCATGGCTTCCTCCGAATTCTTACTCATGAAATCTCCTCCACACAAAGTCTCGAGGAGTTGCTTCATTGAGAAAGACATTTCGTCATAAAAGTAGCCCACCAATAGCCATGTATCACAACCATGGTGAGGACAAGCATTGATGGCCTCCATGTATCTCTCCCAACACTCCTTGGCCTTAAAGAATTAAGCCAAATCTTGGCCTTATCCTTCAAAGTAAAAGGAAATAGCTTAAGCCTCATCAAGTTGATTGAAGCTCCTCCCTCTTGGAATGTATTATAGACTTCTTCAAATTCCTTGATATGTGCATAGGGATTCTCACTTTCCATCCCATGGAAAGTAGGTAGAAGTGGAACAATATGCGGTCTAATAACTAGCTGCTCTGTAGGGGGCACTGTACATGATGGTGCACTCATACGAGGTGGATGCATGCGGTCCCTCATTGATCTGAATGCATTGGGATTGTCCTGATGACCATGGTGACTATGCTGATCTTCAGGTGTAGCTTCCATGATGTTCAAGCTCAATTCCAACTCCTTTTTATGAGGTGTTTCAAGTTTCACAAGCCTTGCTCCACTGTCTCGTATCCAATTTGGCATGCACAACTAATATCAACTGTAACAAAAACAAAGAAACAAAAGAAAACAAAAGAAAACAAAACTACAAAAAGATTAAGATTATCTAAAACTAATTTATACGATATGCTAAAATATGAACCAGTAGAAAAACGATTAAAAAGGGTTAATAAAGTGAAATAAAAATTACCAAACTTGTGATGAAAATCACAAATACTTTGAAAAGATAATTTCACTGTAAAATTGTCACCTTCCCCAGCAACGGCGCCATTTGATTCCGTGCCTAGCTGGTGTATGCCCTATTGATTGATGTTCAATCAACTGGTGTACCTTGATTGCGGTCCTCAGATAGGAGTAATCAACAAAATTTATAACCTATTGCACCATGTACTAGGATAGCCTCAACTAGTATAGCATAGTGGCTCTAGTATCGTTCACTGGGAAGGGTTTTCAAATTACAACTGATATCAAGTCAAAGCTGACTTGGTGCTTTTTCATTTCAAGGTTAGCTTTAAAAGAAAACATAATCTTTGGTTGGAAAAGGATTGGTTTTAAGCTAACCAAAAATAGCAACTGAATTTAACTTAGAAAGAAAGATGTTTCTTGGAGTTTTTGGATCACCGAGCTCAGGTTCCAACTACAAAAAGAGAGTTCCGGTCACTTGGATCTTTTCCTCGCATTCGGAATTTAACATATAGTTATTTCCCGAACCGGTGTGGTACATATGCTTACCATTAATGGTTCCAAACACTAAATTCCCCTCACTGATCCATCTTGCAATGGCTCGTACCTCTCACCTAGCATTTGTCATTCAAGAGGATCTTTAACCTTGGATTATCCTTCAAAAGCTCGCAAGAGATAACTAATGGATGTCTCATTGGAGTCCAAAAGCTTACCAAGTGTTGGCTGGTCTAGAAAATCCTACATTTGAATCACCTCCCAAAGGCTCGCAAGAGATAAACTAGTGAAACTCAATGGACAGAGTCCACTTGCCTTACCAAGTGTTGGCCCAGGTGATTCAAAGACGTTTTAAGTTAACTAAAAACATAGAAACCATAAACGGGTTACACTTTCTCTTCATTAAAAGCTGAAACAACAAAACTTCCAATTTTTGCATTCGGCACCTCACCCGGCGACCTGAACTCCAAGAGACAAAAAGCCTAGCCACTCATTCTCTGAGGAACCATCCTCAGAGATTGTTTGGCTAGTGAGAAAAATACAATCAAAATGGGTAGGTAAGGTAGAGCAAAACTCTGTGTATTGCTTCCTTCAAAACTATACAAAAAGTTGGTCTCTGAGAACAAGCTCCCGAGATTTCTGTAAAAGAATAATTACAATTCATATTTATAAGAAGTTATTCACCCTTTCTTCTTACTTCCTAACTAAGGAATTCTATGATTGGAGGATTACAAGGAGAAAATGGGGATTTAAACAACAAATATCTGAAGAAAAAATCTAAAAAAGCCGGTGCATAAATATCTGGAAGCACTCAGGTGGATTTCGCAGCATGCACATGGGCTGCGAAATTTCGCAGGCTGAAAGTCTCCATTTAGCACGAAAAGGCTGATTTTGCAGCCAATTTCGCAACTGCGAAATTGCCTTTCAGTTTTGGCGCAGTTAACTTCCAATGGCCATAACTTCCTCATTTCAGCTCCAATTCGCACACCGTTTAAAGAATTGGACTCTTGACTTCCTAATCTTTAAAATGGTATATAGCATAGAGAAAATGGACTCCGATAAGTGCTCCAAAAGTGCAAAATAAGACTGCAGCTGCTGTCCCCTATTTTTCTTCATGATTTCCTTCTCTCTGTTTTTTCCTCCTTGCATACTTTGAACGACTTTGGCAAAGGGTTATGAAGCTCCAAAGCTTGGTTCTTCATGAATTTGAGCTTCCAATTGCTTTGCCATGAACTAATTACAGATCTCCCTCATTCTTGGATTGCTTTGGTGAGCAAAAAGCTATCAAAAACACTAAAACTTAACACAATTTGATTAGAAACAATTGCAAGGGTCCTTAACATGCCAATTGAGTTAAAAGGTAATAACTACTACTCAAAAGTGTTTAAAAGAGTTAATTACAAGCTATGAAATAACACTTTTTGAGTAGTAATCATCGCCCGATTTCTACCTTTCCCGGTATTGCCTCGGATTCTACCCCTTTCCCGGTACTCGCCCGAATTCTACCTTTCCCCGTACTCACCCGGATTCTAGCCCTTTCCCGGTACTCGCCCAAATTCTAGCTTTCCCGATACTCACTCGGATTCTACCCCTTTCCCGGTACTCGCCTAATTTCTACCTTTCCCAGTAGTGCCCCGAATTCTACCCCTTTCCCAGTACTCGCCCGATTTTTACCTTTCCCTGTACTGCCCCAGAGTCTACCCCTTTCCCGGTACTCGCCCGAATTCTAGCTTCCTGTTACTCGCCGGGATTCTAGCTTTCCCAATACTCACCCAGATTCTACCCCTTTCCAGGTACTCGTTCGGATTCTACCTTTCCCGGCACTCAACCGGATTCAACCAGTTTCCCAGTACTCATCTGGATTCAACTTTTCTCTATATTCACCCGAATTCAACCCCTTTACCGGTACTCAGCCGGATTCTACCTTTCCCCTTGCTCACCTGAATTTTACCCCTTTCCCGATACTCGTTTGAATTCTACCTTTCTCGGTCCTCACTCGGATTATACCCCTTTTCGTATCCTCGCCCGGATTCTACCTTTCCCGGTACTCACCCAAATTCTTCCCTTTTCCCGGTACTCGCCCGACTTCTACCTTTCCCAGTACAGCCTCGGATTCTACCCCTTTCCAAGTACTCGCCCGGATTCTACCTTTCCCTGTACTCACTCAAATTCTACAATTTTCCTGGTACTCGCCCGGTTTCTACCTTTTTCGGTAATGCCCCGGATTCTACCCTTTTCCCGGTACTCCTTGGATTCTACCTTTCCTTGTACTCACCCGGATTCTACGCCTTTCCCTGTACTCGCCCGGTTTCTACCTTTCCTGGTACTACCCTGGATTCTACCCCTTTCTCGATACTCGCCCGGATTCTACCTTGATTCGTCCTCAATTGGTGTCCAAGTTGATTCTTGTCAAATCAACTGATGTGCTTTGATTTCAATCCTCAGACGGGAGTAATCAACAAAATTTATAAACCTATTTCACCATATACTAGGGTAGCACTAGCTAGCATAGTATAGTGGCTCTAGGATCATCCACATAGATGGGTTTTCACTTTGCAATTGATATTAGTTAAAAACTGAATTGGTGCTTTTCCTTTTTGAATTAGCTTTAAAAGAAAACATAAGTTTGAATGGAAATGGATGGTTTTAAGCTAACCAAACAAAAAGTAACTGAAATTACTTAGAAAGAAAGGTGTTTCTTGGGATTTCAGGTTACTAGGATCAGATGCTTTATACAAAAGAGGAGATTCCGGTCACTTGAATCTTTTCCTCGCGTTGGGGATTTAACATATAGTTATTTCCCAAACCGGTGTGGTACAGATGCTTACCATTAAAGGTTTCAACGCTAAATCCCTTTCACTGATACACCTTGCAATGGCTCGTACCTCTCACCTAGTATTTTCCATTCAAGGTGATCCTTAACATCGGATCATCCTTCACAAGCGAACAAGAGATAACAATTAGACCTCCATGGAGCAAGATTGCAACCAATAAGAATCCATGGAATCCAAAAGCTTACCAAGTATTGGCTATTCACGGTAATCTTTAGTTAACTAAAAATATAAAAACCACTAACGGATCACACTTTCTCTTCATTAAAAATGGAAACAACAAAAACTCACACTTTTGCATCCGACACCTTACCTGGCTTCCTTCACCCAAGAAACAAAAAGTCTAGCCTCTCATCCCCTGAGACAACATCTCAAAGGCTGATTTACTAGAAATAAAATTAAATGAGAAAAAAAAATGGGAAGGTAAGGCAGAGAAAAGATTTGTGTATTACTTTAAAAAACTATACAAGTGGTCTCCGGAAAAACTCCCGAGATTCGTTACTATGTGACTACAAGAGAATTTATATAGGAAGGTTATTTACCCTTCCTTGATTACTTCCTAGTTAAGGAATTACATGAGTTGTGGATTACAAGGAGAAAATAGAGATTTAAACACAAAATATCTGAAGAAAAATATCAACAAGAGTTAGTGCGCAAATATCCTAGTTTGCAGGTGGATTTCGCAACTTGAATTATGACCTGCGAGAATTTCGCAGGTTGATTTCGCAGCTTGAAGTCCATTTTTGCAGGTTGAGCTCCAAGTTCGCAAGTTGCAAAACCATTTTTGCAAGTTGGCCTTCTCTATGATTGTGTGAGTGTGTTCCCCTTTCATTTCGCAAGTTAGACTTCAATTTCGCAAGTTGGACTTCCAATTTCTCAAGTTGCGAAATTATCTTTCAGCTTAGTGCAGTTGTATTCCAATGGCCATAACTTCTTCATTTCAGCTCTGATTTGTACACCGTTTAAAGTGTTGGACTTCTGACTTCCCGAGCTTCGAAACGGTATATAGCATGTATAAAATGGACTTCAGGAATTACTCTAAATGTGTGCTGCAGCTGCTGTCCTCTTGAATTTCTTCATGTTAAATTCCTATCTCTGTTTTTCCTCCTTGCATTCTTGCTTGGCTTTTGCAAAGGGTTATGAAGCTTCAAAGCTTGGTTTCTTCATGAATTTGAGCTTCAACTTTCTTTGTCATGAACTATACAAAGATCTCCCTCATTCTTAGATTGCTTTGGTGATCAAAAAGCTATCAAAAACACCAAAACTTTACACAATTTGATTAGAAACGATTGCAAGGGTCCTTAGCATGCCAATTGAGTTAAAAGGTAATAACTACTACTCAAAAGTGTTTAAAAGAGTTAATTACAAGTTAGAAAATAGCAATTTTTGAGTAGTAATCACTCCCCCCAACCGACATATTGCTAGTCCTTTAGCAATGAAGGAGAGAAAAATAAAAAATAAAAGTAATATAATTTACAAAATCATGCTGATCACTCCAAAAAATTTCAAGTGGCATGACTGATCAAACTCTCACATGGAACATTAAAGAAATGAGACACAATATTTAATAGGAGCTATCAAATAACTTGCCTAATCACAATTCATACAGAGTAGGAATTATGCAAATTTAAGCTTCAAAATAATTTCCACTCCCAAAGGGTCAATCCTTACTTTTCCACAAAAATTTATGTGTTACTTATTAGTTTCCGAATATAGTATGTCAAACTATTCTCTTCCAACAACCTAGTTCTTTTCAAAGCTTAGCAAACTGATCAACCTCCAATAGGCTAAGAACGCACCTCTTTTCTTTCACAATTTTTTCTTGTAGGAGTGCAAATCTTAAAGGTATTCTTTTCTAAATTGTCCATGTAACGGGGGTCCATCGATGACTCCCAACCAATGAAGGTTTAGGGCATCAAGCTTTAAGGATCTTTCAACCACTAACTCCTCGGATTTTACCCCGAACTTTTGAGAATGAATTTTTAATACCCAAGCACCTACAGTATGTTAAATTCCACCTATTCACCCATGTAACGAGCATTGAGGTCGGTGACTCCCAACCAATGAAGGCTTAGGGCACCAGGCTTTAAAGATTTTCACCATATACCTCTCGGACCTTGCTCGAGTTTCAAGGCAAGTAAAACATTTTTTCTTTCTTTTTTTCAAAGGCTCATTGGCCTTTTATAAGGTGTCCCAACACTATTAAAATGAGGTCAAAGGTACCAAGTCTAAATTTTCCTAAGTCAAAGGGGAAATAGTTTTTCATCTTATAATTGGAACCTAGTGTGCACAGTGTGTGGTAAGCTTAAAGTGGAAGAAAAAAGGTTGAATTCAATAGAAGTTCAATAAGTCATCAACTTCAATAAGCATAATACAACTCTGAGTTTCAAGTAAAAAGACAAAAATTCCATTTTTCCCATTTTATTTTGAAAATTTTTCCTTAATAACCACGGAGAGTAGAATAAAAACTTTAAAATTTTAAAAGATAAGCAAAAAGTGCTAAATTAACAAAATAAACCTAGCATTAATAACAAAACTTCCTTCCTCAACTCTCCCCCTAACCAAGTTCAACATTGTCCTCAATGTTTGAAGAACAATTTAAAATGAAGGAAGGAAATTGTACCTCCTGAGTGGAATAAAGTCTGATTAATTTAGGAGAAACCACATGTTTCAGAAACAAAAGAGTGATAAGTATAGAAAATATTATGTAGAACATAACAAAAAATGGTATATATGTATTACTTTGGAAAAGTACAATATGCATGATGCTTAAGTAATACATCCAATCCTAGTATATAAACATAAAAAATATGGGATTCACAGATCTAATATAAAAAGTAAATACAAAAATATAGAGAGATGATCAGATAGTAGTGGGATCATGTGGAGATGAAGGCTCTGTTGTGGTCTCTTCTAATGGATGTCTGTTCAGTTGGAGTAGTCTCCTCATCTGGTACTGTAGGCTTGGATGGGTCAGGTCTATCATGCTCAGGTGGTGGCTGCATACCCAGATGCTGTTGAATCTAATGAAGGATGGCAGTATGCTGGGTCTGAGTAGCAATAATCTGATCCTGATGTGCACGAATAGCTGTCATCTGCTAGAAGAGAGCATCCTGAGTGGTGCTCAATGTCTGCAATGTATGCACTAAGCCTCTAAACTCCGTAAGAGATACGGTGACAGTAGACTCAGATGAAGGAGGAGGTGCTGATATAGCTGGCATAACTGGTGGAGTGTCAGAAGTGGTAGGAGGAGCAGAAGGTGTAGCCTCATGCATGGGCACTGAAGCAAGTGCTACAAGGGCAGGGGGTATAATGTTTGTATGAATCTCACCCTGCTGTGCCTGTGGTGGCTCCTCGTCCCCGAGGCTTCAAATAGAGAGGGGGAGTCGGAATGTAGACAGTCACAAGTTTAAAAGCTCCTTCGGAAGTCGGAATGGCTTTTTGGAATGAAAAACAGAGGCTTAGGCGTTTAAAAATGGGTTTAAAAGACAGTTGGCCTTTTTCGCAACTTAAGCGGATTTTTCGCAACATGGATTTCAACTTGCGAATCGCAAGTTGAATTGATTTTTGCAACGTAATTCGCACCCTGTGAAACCATTTCGCAACTTAAGTTGATGGCACACATGTGCCTGAGAGGTGTTTCGCACCCTGCGAAATTTTTCGCAACATGAACAGTAGCCATGCGATTTTGGATTTTGGATTTTCGCAACTTGTTTCCAATTTTCACAACTTAAAATGGATTTCGCAACTCAGGTTTCAACATGCAAATTTTTTTGCAACATGTTTCGCACCCTGCGAAATTGGGTTTTGGACCTGCGAAATGGCACTCGTGTGCCAGAGGGGTGTTTCGCACCCTGCGAAATTTTTCGCAAGTTGAACAATGGGTATGCGAAACTTGATTTTGGAAATTCGCAACTTACCTGGATTTTCGCAAGTTGAATTGCAGTGCTCTGTTTCCATGTATTTGATTCTTTAAGGCTTCTCCATATTTTTTTATGATTTTCCCTGAAATTGATCATAAAAAATAATTCAAGTGAAATTAAAATAAACCTAATTAAAGCAAAAATTAAAATTAAAAGAAATCAAAAAGCTTTAAAAATCTAAAATTGATTACAAAAACACATGGACTTAAGTAGTCTTTTCATAGACTAAGTCCATCTAACCCTGTTCTCTTATGGTTGCTATGGTTCAAGGAGATTGATTTCCTCCTTGTCTTGATTGAAAGGCTCCATGAATGGCTTGAGACGATGGCCACTGACTTTGAAGGTTTCATTGCCTTTAAAATTGAGTAGCTCCACCACTCCATTGGAATGTACTTGATAAATGAGGAAAGGGCCTGACCACCTTAACTTTAGCTTCCCTAGAAAAATGTGGAGCCTAGAGTCATATAGCAAGACTCTATGTCCCTTTTGGAATTCCTTCTTGGAGATTAATTGATCATTCCACCTCTTCATCCTCTGTTTTGCAATTTTGGAGTTGATATATGCATCATTTCTCAATTCCTCCATCTCATTAAGGTCTAAGCACCTCTTTATCCCGACTTGAGTCAAGTCCATGTTTATCTTCTTGATTGCCCACCAAGCCTTGTACTCAACTTCCACAGGGAGATGACATGTTTTTCCATAGATAAGGTGATAAGGAGACATACCAAGAATGGTCTTGTAAGCTGTTTTGTAAGCCCATAGTGAATCATGGAGCTTAACAGACCAATCTCTTTTATTTATGCTCACCACCTTCATCAATATATTTTTTACTTCCCTGTTTGCTAACTCAACTTGCCCAGATGTCTGAGGGTGGTAAGGTGTAGCTACCTTGTGCTTCACCCCATACTTGGCTAAGAGAGCTTCAAAAGGCTTGTTGCAAAAGTGTGTACCTCCATCACTGATTATGGCCTTGGGCACCTCAAATCTAGAGAAGATGTTCTTTTTGAGAAATTTGAGAACCACTCATGATCATTATGTTTACAGGGGATTGCCTCAACCCATTTAGAAACATAATCTACTCCCACCAATATATAAGAGTTACCAAAGGACATGGGGAACGGTCCCATGAAGTCAATGCCCCAAACATCGAAGAGATCAACTATTAAAATGGGGTTCATAGGCATTTGGTTCCTATGAGTCAACTTCCCAAGCCTTTGGCATCTATCACAACTTTTGCACATGGTATGAGCATCTTTGAAAAGTGATGGCCAACTGAAACCTGATTGCAACACCTTCATAGTTGTTTTCTGAGAGGCAAAGTGGCCTCCACAAGCATTTTCGTGGCAATGACTGAGGATCCCTTGTTGCTCTTGTTCAGGTACACACTTCCTTATTATTTGATCTGCACAATACTTGAAAAGAAAAGGTTCTTCCCAATAATAGGCACGAATTTTTGCAAAGAGGTGCTTCCTATCTTGTGCTTTCCACTCACTTGGGACTTCACCGGTAACTAGATAGTTAGCAATATGAGAATACCAAGGAGCATATTCTAGCAACATAAGTGACTCCTCCGGAAAATCATCATTAATTGGCAACCCATGGGAATTATGTGCTATAACTAACCTTGAAAGGTGGTCAGCTACCACATTCTCTACTCCTTTCTTGTCTTTGATTTGGAGATTGAACTCTTGTAGTAAAAGAATCCATCTAAGCAGCCTCGCTTTCGCATCTTGCTTTGTCAATAAATACTTCAAAGCTGAGTAGTCAGTAAAAACCACAATGGAAGACCCCACCAAGTAAGCTCGAAATTTGTCTAAAGCAAAAACTACAGCTAGCAATTCTTTCTCTGTGGTTGTGTAGTTTCTTTGTGCTTCATTCAACGTTTTGCTTGCATAATAAATCACATAGGGCTTCCCATCTTCTCTTTGACCGAGAACAGCTCTTATAGCAAAGTCACTGGCATCACACATCACTTCAAAAGGTAGTTTCCAGTTGAGAGCTTTCACTATTGGAGCGGTTGTCAAGAATAGCTTCAGTTGTTCAAAAGTCCTTTGACATCTTTCATCCCATTTGAATTTAGCGTCCTTCACCAATAGCTCTCAAAGAGGTCTTGAAAGTTTGGAAAAATCTTTGATGAACCTCCTTGATTCGTTCCCAATTGGTGTATCAGCTGATTCATGTCCTCTCAATGGTCCCCAATAATGGTGCCATTTGATTCGTGCCCAGCCGGTGCCTTGATTTTGGTCCTCAAACGGGAGCAATCAACAAAATTTATAACCTATTACACCATGTACTAGGATAGCCTCAGCTAGCATAGCATAGTGGCTCTAGGGTCGTTCACTGGGATGGGTTTTCACTTCACAATTGATATTAGTTCAAAAGTTGAATTGGTGGTTTTCCTTTCCAAGGTTAGCTTTAAAATAAAACATAAGCTTGCATGAAAACGGATGGTTTTAAGCTAACCAAACATAAAGTAATTAAAAGTAATTAGAAAGAAAGGTGTTTCTTGGGATTTCAGGTTACTAGGATCAGGTTCCTTGTACAAAAAGGGAGTTTCGGTCACTTGTTTCTTTTCCTCGCATTAGGGATTTAACATATAGTTATTTCCCAAACCGGTATGGTACAGATGTTTCCCCTTAATGGGTTCAAACACTAAATCCCTCTCACTGATTCACCTTGCAATGGCTCGTGCCTCTCACCTAGCATTTGCCATTCAAGGGGATCTTTAACCTTGGATTACCCGTCAAAAGCTCGCAAGAGATAACTAATGGATGTCTCCTTAGAGTCCAAAAGCTTACCAAGTGTTGGCTATTCTAGAAAATCCTACCTTTAAACCACCTCCCAAAGGCTTGCAAGAGATAAACTAGTGCATCTCAATGGATGGAGATCACTTGCCTTACCAAGTGTTGGCCCAGGTGATTAAAAGGCGTTTTAAGTTAACTAAAAATATAGAAACCATAAACGGGTCACACTTTCTTTTCATTAAAAATGGAAACAACAAAAACTCACGCTTATGTAGCCGGCACCTTACTTAGCTTCCTTCACCCAAGAAATAAAAAGTCTAGCCACTCATCCTCTGAGGCCTCAGAGGATGTTTGGCTAGATAGAAAATGAAAAAAAGAGAAAACAAAGATGAGATGGAAAAAGCAGAGCAAGTGCTCTGTATAATATATTGATCAATCCTACCTATCTACATGATGATTTTTACAACGAATGCAAGAGAACATATATAGGGAAGTTTTTCCAACCTTCCTAGCTAAGTAATCCTATGATTGGTGGATTACAAGGAGAAAATAGGGATTTTATACAAAAATATCTAAAGAAAATATCACACGGAGTCGGTCGCAAATATCTGTAGATTGCACAGGTGGATTTCGCAGCATGCAACGTGGGCTGTGAAAATTTCGCAAGAGAAAAAGGTGGCTGTGAAATTGCCCTTCAGCTCGGAGTGATTGGCTTCCAATGGTTGTAACTTCTTCATTTCAATTCCAAATCATGTACCATTTGAAGAATTGGACTCTTGATTTCCTGAGCTTTTAAAAGGTATATAGCATGTAGAAAATGGACTCTGGGAAGTGCTCCAAAAGTGCGAAAGAAGACCGCAGTTGCTGTCCTCTGTTTTTCTTCAAGATTTCCTTATCTCTGTTTTTCCTCCTTGTATGCTGTTGAACGACTTTGGCAAAGGGTTATGGAGCTCCAAAGCTTGGTTCTTCCTGAATTTGAGCTTCCAAAAGCTTTTCCATGAACTATATACAGATCTCCCTCATTCTTGGATTGCTTTGGTGATCAAATTACTAACAAAAACACCAAAACTTACACACTTTGATTAGAATTGATTGCAAGGGTCCTTAATATGTTAATTGGGTTAAAAGGTAATAACTACTACTCAAAAGTGTTTAAAAGAGTTAATTACAAGCTTACAAAATAGCACGTTCGAGTAGTAATCACTCTTGTAGAACCCAACATGGCCAAGGAATTGTCTTACTCCTTTGACAGTTGTTGGTGGTGGCAACTTGTCGATAAGTTCCACCTTTGCTTTATCAACTTCAATGCCTTTGTTGGAGATGACATGTCCAAGGACAATACCTTGGTGTACCATAAAATGGCATTTCTCCCAATTAAGCACTAAGTCTTTTTCAATGCATCGGTTTAGAACAGCTTCCAAGTTGACTAAACATTCCTCAAATGCGCTTCCATAAATGGTGATGTCGTTCATAAAAACTTCCATGATGCGTTCCACCATATCACTGAAAATACTTAACATGCATCTTTGGAAGGTTGCAGGTGCATTGCATAAACCAAAAGGCATTCTTCTGTAGGCATAGGTTCCAAATGGACATGTAAATGTGGTCTTCTCCTGATCTTCAACAGTAATTTCAATTTGAAAGTACCCGGAGTAGCCGTCCAAGAAACAATAGAAAGGATGGCCTGAGACTCTCTCAAGGACTTGATCAATAAATGGCAATGGAAAATGATCCTTCCTTGTCATAACATTCAATTTTCTATAATCAATACACACTCTCCAACCTGAAGTGATGCGTGTGGAAACTTCTTCTCCCTTATCATTTTGCACCACTATGATCCCTGATTTCTTTGGCACTACTTGAGTAGGACTCACCCATGGGCTATCTGATATGGGGTAAATTACACCGGCCTGAAGTAGCTTTAGGACTTCAGCTCGCACCACCTCTTGTATATGGGGATTCAATCTCCTTTGAGGCTGATGAACAGGTTTAGCTTCTTCTTCCATGTATATATGATGTGTACAGACTAAAGGGCTAATACCTTTCAAGTCATAAATTTTCCATCCTATTGCTTTCTTACATCTCCTGAGGACTTCAAGTAGAGACTCCTCCTGATCAATGGTAAGAGATGAAGATATAACAATAGGGCACTTCTCATTCTCTTTTAAGTATGCATACTTCAACTCCGCAGGTAGTGGCTTCAGAATAAGCTTTGGGGCTCCTTCTTCAACAGCTCCTTGTGTCTCCTCCTCGTTGAATAAAGGTAGAATTTCTTCTATCTTTCCCCAGGACGGTAGAGTAACAAGCATATCTGAAGGTTCAGGCGACCCTTCATCAAGATCCCCAAGACTTTCATTCAATTCATCTTGCATTTTCTGATCACAAATCTCCTCCACTAACGTGTCAATGATACACACCTCTTCTGGACCTTCTTTTTCTTTCGGATTGAATTGCCTATTGCACAAATTGAAAATGTTGAGCTCCAAGGTCATATTGCTAAACATCAGTTGCATGAGCCCATTCCTACAATTGATGATTGCATTTGATGTAGCTAGGAATGGTCTTTCAAGTATAATAGGAACACAGTTAGTCCCTTTTACAATTGGATCCGTATCAAGAACAACAAAATCCACTGGGTAGTAGAAATTATCAACTTGAACTAAGACATCCTCAATCATCCCTCTTGGAGTCTTCACTGATCTATCAGCTAGAGATAGAGTGATTGATGTTGGCTTCAATTCACCAAGTCCCAATTGCTTGTAGACAGAGTATGGTAGTAAATTCACACTTGCTCCCAAGTCTAACAAGGCTTTCTCCACTAGCGTGCCTCCAATCATCACTGAAATGGTAGGGCAGCTCGGATCTTTATACTTCACTGGTGACTTGTACTATATAATGGCACTTACTTGCTCAGTCAAGAAGGCTTTCCTATTAACATTCAACCCTCTTTTTATAGTGCACAAGTCCTTTAGGAATTTTGCATACGTCGGAACTTGTTTTATCATGTCTAACAATGGAATGTTGACCTTTACTTGCCTCAATACTTCAAGAATTTCTGAAGCATTGTTGATTGCCTTTTTCCCATGCAAAGCTTGAGGAAAAGGTGGAGGCATGTGCTTTTTCATCACATCTTCCTCAATTAATATCTTCCCCGGATTTTCATTCGCAATGGATTCATGGTCCTTTGTTTCTTTGCTCTTCCCTTTCTTCTTTCCTTTGATCTCCTCCCTCTGTTCTTTCTTTTCTTCATTCTCTAATTCATCATGCTCGGGCTTGGTTGTTGGTAGCTCAACCTCTTTACCACTCCTTAGAGTGATCACGGCTTTGACATCTCTCACCTAGGAAGATTCTTCCTCATGAGCCTCCACTTCATGGATACCCTTTGGATTTTGGTGAGGTTGAGAAGGAAAACTTCCCTTCTCTTGCACTGTTTTGAGGTTGGTGAGCCTTGAGATTGAATATTGGAGATTATTTATCTTCTGAGATAGATCATTTTGCATGCCATCCATCCTTTTATTCAATGTATTCTCTACACTGTCAATTCTTTGACTAAGTTGAGCATTGATGGATTTTTGGTCTCCTACAAAATCTCCCACGACCTTGCTTAGATTCACAATTGCTTGTTCAAGATTTGAAGCTGGTTGAGGTACTTGACTTTGTTGCATGTACTGAGGAGCTCTTGGTTTCCAAGAGAAATTTGGATGGTTCCTCCAATTTGAATTGTAGGTATTGCCATATGAAGGATTGTTATTGGGCTTGAATTGTCCAATAACATTTACTTGATCTCCAAACATCTCTCTGACAGCTAGAAGTGTAGGACACTCCTCCACCAAGTGTTCACAAGATTGACAAATGGAACATGGCATAGCTTGCATTGGTTTGTCAGAAACGGATTGCACTTCACGTATCTTTTTCAGTTCTAGCTCCTCCAATCTTCTTGTCATAGCTGCAACTTTTGCTTTTATGTCAGTATCTTCATTCAAGGTATACATCCCAGCCTTAGCATTTAGAGCATTTGGTTGAGACTTCATTCTTGCAACTTCTCCCCTGTTCGGTTTATCCCATCCCCTTGAAACTTCAGCTATATAACTCAAGAAATCCATGGCTTCCTCCGAATTCTTATTCATGAAATCTCCTCCACACATAGTCTCTAGGAGTTGCTTCATTGAGAAAGACATACCGTCATAAAAGTAGCTCACCAATAGCCATGTATCAAAGCCATGGTGAGGACAAGCATTGATAGCTTCCATGTATCTCTCCCAATACTCATAAAATTTCTCATTCTCCTTAGCTGAGAAGTTTGAGATTTGCCTTTTCAAGCCATTAGTCCTATGAGTAGGGAAAAATTTCTTGAGGAATTCAGCTTGCAAATCAGTCCAAGTTTGGATACTCCTTGGTCTTAAAGAATTCAACCAAATTTTAGCCTTGTCCTTCAGGGTGAAAGGAAATAGCTTCAATCGCATCTTATCAATTGAAGATCCTCCTTCTTGGAATGTATTACAAACATCTTCAAATTCTTTGATATGCGCGTAGGGATTCTTACTTTCCATCCCATGGAAAGTAGGTAGAAGTGGCACAATATGTGGTCGAATCACTAGCTGCTCTGTAGGTGGCACTATGCATGATGGTGCACTCATACGAGGTGGATGCATGCGATCTCTCATTGATCGGAATTCATTGGGATTGTCCTGGTGACCATGGTGGCTATGCTGATCTTCAGGTGTAGCTTCCATGACTTCTACTTCCAATTCCAACTCTGTTTCGTGAGGATTTTTTATTTTCACAAGCCTTCCCTCATTGTCTCGTATCCAATATGGCATACACAACTAGCAATATCTGAAACAAAATAAAAACAAAAGAAACAAAAGAAAAAAAAAACAAGCTTTGAAAGAAAAATTATAGTTAACTAATAACTAAAAAGAGAATAAATGAAAAACATAAATAAATGGAAAGAAACAAATAAAAAGTTAGCAAAATAAAAGGAAATTCACCAAACTTGTGATGAAAATCACAAGTGTTCTGAACTGATCATATCATTGGTAAGTGACACCATCCTCGGCAACGGCGCCATTTGATTCGTCCCCAATTGGTGTCCAAGTTGATTTTTGTCAAATCAACTGATGTGCTTTGATTTCAATCCTCAGACGGGAGTCATCAACAAAATTTATAAACCTATATCACCATATACTAGGGTAGCACTAGCTAGTATAGTATAGTGGCTTTAGGATCGTCCACAGAGATGGATTTTCACTTTGCAATTGATATTAGTTTAAAACTGAATTGATGCTTTTCCTTTTTGAATTAGCTTTACAAGAAAACATAAGTTTGAATGGAAATGGATGGTTTTAAGCTAACCAAACAAAAGTAACTGAAATTACTTAGAAAGAAAGGTGTTTCTTAGGATTTCAGGTTACTAGGATTAGGTGCTTTATACAAAAGAGGAGATTCTGGTCACTTGAATCTTTTCCTCGCGTTGGGGATTTAACATATAGTTATTTCCCAAACCGGTGTGGTACAGATGCTTACCATTAAAGGTTTCAACGCTAAATCCCTCTCACTGATACACCTTGCAATGACTCGTACCTTTCACCTAGTATTTGCCATTCAAGGTGATCCTTAACATCGGATCATCCTTCACAAGCGAACAAGAGATAACAATTAGACCTCCATGGAGCAAGATTGCAAGCAATAAGAATCCATGGAATCCGAAAGCTTACCAAGTATTGGCTATTCACGGTAATCTTTAGTTAACTAAAAATATAAAGACCACTAACGGATCACACTTTCTCTTCATTAAAAATGGAAACAACAAAAACTCACACTTTTGCATCCAACACCTTACCTGGCTTCCTTCACCCAAGAAATAAAAAGTCTAACCTCTTATCCCCTGAGACAACATCTCAAAGGCTGATTTGCTAAAAATAAAAATAAATGAGAAAACAAAATGGGAAGGTAAGGCAGAGCAAATCTCTGTGTATTACTTTCAAAAACTATACGAGTGGTCTCCGGAAAAACTCCCGAGATTCGTTGCTATGTGATTACAAGAGAATTTATATAGGAAGGTTATTTACCCTTCCTTGATTACTTCCTAGCTAAGGAATTACATGAGTTGTGGATTACAAGGAGAAAATAGAGATTTAAACACAAAATATCTGAAGAAAAATATCAACAGGAGTTAGTGCGCAAATATCCCAGTTTGCAGGTGGATTTCGCAACTTGAATTATGACCTGCGAGAATTTCGCAGGTTGATTTTGCAGCTTGAAGTCCATTTTTGCAGGTTGAGCTCCAAGTTCACAAGTTACAAAACCATTTTTACAAGTTGGCCTTCTCTGTGACTGTGTGATTGTGTTCCCCTTTCATTTCGCAAGTTAGACTTCAATTTCACAAGTTGGACTTCCAATTTCGCAAGTTGCAAAATTATCTTTTAGCTTAGTGCAGTTGTCTTCCAATGGCCATAACTTCTTCATTTCAGCTCTGATTTACACACCGTTTGAAGCGTTGGACTTTTAACTTTCCGAGCTTCGAAACAGTATATATCATGTATAAAATGGACTTCAAGAAGTGCTCCAAATGTGTGCTGAAGCTGATGTCCTCTTGAATTTTTTCATGTTAAATTCCTATCTCTGTTTTTCCTCCTTGCATTCTTGCTTGGCTTTGGAAAAGGGTTATGAAGCTTCAAAGCTTGGTTTTTTCATGAATTTGAGCTTCGACTTGCTTTGCCATGAACTATACAAAGATCTCCCTCATTCTTAGATTGCTTTAGTGATCAAAAAGCTATCAAAAACACCAAAACTTTACACAATTTGATTAGAAACGATTGCAAGGGTCCTTAGCATGCCAATTGAGTTAAAAGGTAATAACTACTACTCAAAAGTGTTTAAAACAGTTAATTACAAGCTATAAAATAGCACTTTTTGAGTAGTAATCATACCTTTCCCGGTACTCACCCGGATTCTACCCCTTTCCCTGTACTCGCCCCATTTCTACCCTTCCTGGTACTTCCCCGGATTCTACCTCTTTCGCGGTACTCGCCCGGATTCTACCTTTCCCTATACTCACCCAAATTCTACAGCTTTCCCGGTACTCGCCCGGATTATTCCTTTCCCGGTACTGCCTCGGATTCTACCTTTCCTAGTACTCACCCGGATTCTATCCCTTTCCCGGTACTACCCCGGATTCTACCCCTTTCCCAGGACTCGCCTGGATTCTACCTTTACTCGTACTCACCCGAATTCTACCTCTTTTTCGGTACTTGCCCGATTTCTACCTTTCCTGGTATAGCCCCAAATTGTAGCCCTTTCCCGATACTCGCCTAGATTCTACCTTTTCCCGTACTCACACGAATTCTACACCTTTCTCGGTGCTCATCCAGATTCTACCTTTCTCGATACTCACCCGGATTCCACCTTAAACGGTACTCTCCCGGATTCTACCCTTTTCTTGTGCTCACTCAGATTCTAACCCTTTCCTGGTACTTGTTCCAATTCTACCTGTTCTAGACCTTACCCGGATTCTACCCCTTTTCGTATACTCGCCCGGATTCTACCTTTCCCGGTACTCACCTGGATTCTACCTCTTTCCCGGCACTCAATCGGATTTTACCCCTTTCCCGATACTCGTTCGAATTCTACCTTTCCCGGCCCTCACCCAAATTCTACCCTTTTTCGTATACTCGCCCGGATTCAATCTTTCTCGGTACTCACACCGATTCTACGCTTTTCCCGGTACTCACCCGGTTTCTATTTTTCTCGGTACTACCTCGGATTCTACCCCTTTTTAGGTACTCGCCTGGATTCTACCTTTCCCCGTACTCACCCGAATTCTACCATTTTCCCGGTACTCCTCAGATTCTACCTTTCCTCGTACTCACCCGGATTCTACCCCTTTCCCGGTACTCGCCCGGTTTCTACCTTTCCTGGTACTGCCCCGGATTTTACCCCTTTCTCGATAATCGCCAGGATTCTACCCTTTTCCCAGTACTCCCCCGATTTCTACCTTTTCCGGTACTGCCCTGGCTTCTATCCCTTTCTCGGTACTCGCCCGGATTCTATCATTTTCCCATACTCACCCGGATTGTACGCCTTTCCTGGTGCTCGTCCAGATTCTACCTTTCCCGATACTCGCCCGGATTCCACCTTAAACCGTACTTCCCCGGGTTCTACCCCTTTCCCAATACTAACCCTGATTCTACCTTTCCCCATGCTCACTCAAATTCTACCCCTTTCCCGGTACTCGTTCCAATTCTACCTATCCTGGACCTCACTGATTCGTGCCTAATTGGTGTCTTAGCTGATTTATTTCCAGCTGGCGTTCCTTGAGTGAGGGAGTAATCAACAAAATTTATAACCTATATCACCATGCATTAGGATAGCCTCAACTAGTATAGCATAGTGGCTCTAGGATCGTTCACTGGGAAGGGTTTTCAAATTACAATTCACATCAATTCAAAGATAACTTGGTGCTTTTTCATTTCAAGGTTAGCTTTAAAAGAAAACATAATCTTTGGTTTGAAAAGGATTGGTTTTAAACTAACCAATAAGAAAGTAATGAAAATTACTTATGAAGAAAAACATTCCTTGGAGCTTTAGGCTCACAGGGGAGGCTCCTTATGCAAAAACAGAGCTCCGGTCACTTGGTTCATCTCCTCGCATTAGAGAATCAACATATAGTCAATTCTTTAATCGGTGTTGTACAGATGCTTCCCTTTAATGGATTTCAGCACTAATTCCCTTTCACTGATGCAACTTGCAATGGCTCGGGCCTCTCACCTAGCATTTGCCATTCAAGGTGATCATTAACCTTGGACTTCCCTTCTCAAGCTCGCAAGAGATAACTAATGGATGTCTCTTTGGAGTCCAAAAGCTTACCAAGTGTTGGCAATTCTAGAAAATCCTACCTTCAAGTCACCTCCCAAAAGCTCGCAAGAGGTAAACTAGTGCATCTCCATGGACGGAGATCACTTGCCTTACCAAGTGTTGGCTCAGGTGAATTGAGGGCGTTTTAAGTTAACTAAAAACATAGAAATCATTAATGGGTCACACTTTCTCTTCATTTATGGCTGAAACAACAAAACTACCAATTTTTGTAGTTGGAACCTTTCCCGGCGACCTTAGCTCCAAGGAACTAAAAGCCTAGCCACTCAATCTCTGAGGAAACTTCCTCAGAGCTTGTTTGGCTAGTAAGAAAAATACAATCAAAATGGGACGGTAAGGCAGAGCAAAAGCTCTGTATATTGCTTCTTTCAAAACTATACAAAAGTTGGTCTCTTGGAACAAACTCCCGAGTTCTCGTTTTTGTGATTACAAAAGAGATTATATAGGAAGGTTATTTACCCTTCCTTGAATACTTCCTAGCTAAGGAATCACATGAGTGGCTGATTACAAGGAGAAAATGAAGATTTAAACACAAAATATCTGAAGGAAAATATCAAAAAGAGTCGGTGCGCAAATATCCCAGTTCGTATGTTGATTTCACACGTTGCATGGTGAGGTGCGAAAATTTCGCAAGTTGAATTTGCAACTTGGAATCCATTTTCGCACCTTGGAGTTCCAATTTCGCACCTTGGAGTTCCAATTTCGCACCTTGAAATGCAGTTGACTTCCGAAAGTCATATCTTCCTCATTTCAGATCTAATTCATACACCGTTTAAAGCGTTGGATTCTTGACTTCCTGAGATTTGAAATGGTATATAGCATGTAGAAAATGGACTTCGGTAAGTGCTCCAAAAGTGCGAAAGAAGACTGCAGCTGCTGTCCTCTGTTTTCTTCACTCTGTTTTTCCTCTCTCCGTTGTTCTTTCCTTGCATACTTTGAACGACTTTGGCAAAGGGCTATGGAGCTCCAAAGCTTGGTTCTACATGAATTTGAGCTTCCAAAATCTTTGCCATGAACTATATACAGATCTCCCTCATTCTTGGATTGCTTTGGTGTAGCTAAAAGCTATCAAAAACACCAAAACTTAACACAATTTGATTAGAAACGATTGCAAGGGTCCTTAACATGCCAATTGAGTTAAAAGGTAATAATTACTACTCAAGGGAGTTTAAAAGAGTTAATTACAAGATACAAAATAGCACTTTTTGAGTAGTAATCACTCACCCTGATTCTACCCCTTTTTGTATACTCGCCCGGATTCTACCTTTCCCGGTACTCACCCGGATTCTACCTCTTTCTCAGCACTCACCCAGATTTTACCCCTTTCCCGATACTCGTTCGAATTCTACCTTTCCCGACCCTCACTCGGATTCTACCCCTTTTCGTATTCTCGCTCGGATTCTACCTTTCCCGGTAGTCACCCATATTCTACCCTTTTCCTGGTACTCATCTAGATTCTACCCCTTTCCTGGTACTCACTCGCATTTTGCCTTTCCCAAGACTCACTTGGATTCTCCATTTCCCGGTACTCACCCGGATTCTACTTTTGCCAGTACTCAGTCGAATTCTACCCCTTTTCCCGTACTTGCCTGGATTCTACCCCTTCCCCCGTACTCGCCCGGATTCTACCCTTTTCCCCGTACATGCCTGGATTCTACCTTTCCTGGCACTCACTCAAATTCTACCTTTCCCGGTACTCCCCCGGATTATAACCCCTTTCCCGGTACTCGCTAGGATTCCACTTTTCCCAGTACTCACCCAGATTCTAACCCTTTCCCGGTACTCACCTGGATTCTCCTTTTTTCGGTACTCGCCTGGATTCTACCTTTCTCGATACTCGCCTGAATTCTACCCTTCCCGGTACTCCCTGTTATTCAACTGTTTTCCCAGTACTCGTCCGGATTCTACCTTTCCCAGTACTACCCGGGATTCTACCCCTTCCCAGTACTCGTCCGGATTCTACCTTTCTCGGTACTCACCCGAATTCTACCCTTTTCCTGGTACTCGCCCTGATTCTACCTTTCCCGATACTCACCAGGATTCTACCATTTTCCCAGTACTCGCCTAGATTCTACCTTTCCTGGTACTCCCCTGGATTCTGCCAATTTCCCGGTATTAGCCCAAATTCTACCTTTTTAGGTACTCGCCCCGATTCTACCTTTCCTAGTACTCACCCGAATACTACCCCTTTCCCGTTACTCGCCCGGATTCTACCTCTTTCCCCGTACTCGCCTAGATTCTACCTTTCCCGACACTCACTCAGATTCTACCTTTCTCGGTACTCCCCTGAGTTCTACCCCTTTCCTGGTACTCGCTCGAATTTCACCTTTCCCGGTACTCACCCGAATTCTACCCCTTTCCAGGTACCCGCCCAGATTCTCCCTTTCCCGGTACTCGCCTGGATTCTACCCTTCTCAGTACTCGCTCGGATTCTACCTTTTCCAGTATTCCCTGTGATTCTACCCCTTTCCTAGTACTCATCCGGATTCTACCTTTCCCGGTACTCCTTGGGATTCTACCCCTTTCCCAGTACTCATCTGAATTCTACCTTTCCCGATACTCAATCGGATTCTACCCCTTTCTCGATACTCAATCGGATTCTACCCCTTTCCCGATACTCGCCGCGATTCTACCTTTTTCGGTACTCACCCGAATTCGTACCGGATTCTACCCCTATCTCGGACTCACATGAATTCTATCTTTCCCGATACTCAGCCGGATTCTACCCCTTTCCCGGTACTCATCCGGATTCTATCTTTCCCTGTACTTACCTGGATTCTACCCCTTTCCCCGTACTCGCCGTGATTCAACCTTTCCCGGTACTCAATCGGATTCTACCCCTTTCCCAATGCTCGACCGGATTCTACCTTTCCCGGTACTCACCCGGATACTATCCCTTTCCCCGTACTCGCCTAGATTCTACCTTTGCAGGAACTCACTCAGATTCCACCCTTTTCCTTGTACTCGCCCGGATTCTACCTTTCCCGGTACACACCCAAATTCTACCCCTTTCCCCATACTCATCTGGATTCTACCTTTCCCAGTACTCACCCAGATTCTACCCGTTTCCCCGTACTTGCCCATATTCTACCTTTCACGGTACTCACCGAGATTCTACATCTTTTTGGTACTCAATCGGATTCTACCTTTTTTGGTACTTCCCCAAATTCTGCCCCTTTCCCAGTACTCACCTGGATTCTACCTTTCTCAGTACTCCCCTGGATTCTACCCCTTTCCCAGTACTCGCCCGGATTCTATCTTTCCCAGTACTCCCCTAGATTCTACCCCTTTCCCGGTACTCGCCCGAATTCTATCTTTCCATGTACTCTCCCGGTAACCACACAAATTCTACCCCTTTCCCGGTACTCACTGGGATTCTATCTTTCTCGGTACTCACCCGAATTCTACCCCTTTCCCTGTACTCGTCCAGATTCTACTTTTTGTTGTACTCACCCAAATTCTACCCTTTTCCCAGTACTCTCCCAAATTCTACCTTTTTCCCGGTACTCGTCCGGATTCTACCTTTTTCCCGCTACTCGCCCGTATTCTACATTTCCCGGTACTCACCCAAATTCTACCATTTTCCCGGTACTCGCCAGATTCTACCTTTCCCGGTACTCCCCTAGATTCTACCCATTTCCAGGTACTCGCCCGAGTTCTACTTTTCCTTGTACTTCCCCGGATTCTACCTTTCCTGGTAACCACCTAGATTCTACCCCTTTCCCGGTACTCACCGGGATTCTATCTTTCCCAGTACTCACCCGAATTATACCCTTTTTCCGGTACTCGTCCAGATTCTACCTTTTGTTGTACTCACCCGGATTCTACCCCTTCCCCGTTACTCGCCCGAATTCTACCTTTTTCCTGGTACTCGTACGGATTCTACCTTTTTCTCGATACTTAATCGGATTCTACCTTTTTCTCAGTATTGCCCGGATTGTATCTCTTTCCCGGTATTCCTCTAGATTCTATCTTTTCTGGTACTCACTCGAGTTCTACCCCTTTCCCAGTACTCACCAAGATTCTATCTTTCCCAGTACTTACCCGCATTCTACCTTTTTCCCTGCACTTGCCGGATTCTACATTTTCCAATACTCTCCAGGATTCTACCCTTTTCCCGATACTCGCCCGAATGCTACCTTTCCCGGTACTCCCCCGAATTCTACCCCTTTTTTGGTACTCACCCGGATTCTACCTTTCCTGGTACTCTCTCGGATTCTACCTTTCCTGGTACTCTCTCGGATTCTACCTTTCCCGATAACCACTTAGATTCTACCCCTTTCCCAGTACTCATTGGATTATACCTTTCTCGGTACTCACCCGAATTCTACACCTTTCCCAGTACTCATTCGGATTCTACCTTTCCCGATACTCACCGGGATTCTATCTTTCACGATACTCACCTAGATTCTACCCCTTTCCCAGTACTCGTCCGGATTCTACTTTTCACGGTACTCACCCGGATTCTAACCCTTTCCTGGTACTTGCTCGGATTCTACACCTTTCCCAGTACTCATCGGGATTCTACTCCTTTCCCGGTACTCTCCCGGATTCTACCTTTCTCGGTACTCACTTGGATTCTATCCCTTTCCCGGTACTTACTCGGATTCTACCTTTGCCGGTACTCACCTAGATTCTACCCCTTTCTCGGTACTCACCAGGATTCTATCTTTCATAATACTCACCCGAATTCTACCCCTTTCCCTGTACTCGCCCGAATTCTATGTTTCTCGGTACTCACCATGATTTTACCCCTTTTTTCGGTAGTCCCCCGGATTCTACCTTTCCCGATACTCACCCGGATTCTATCTTTTCCGGTACTCACCTAGATTCTACCCCTTTCCCGGTACTCGCCCAGATTCTACCTTTCTCGGTACTCCTCCGGATTCAACCCCTTTCCCAGTAATCACCTGAATTCTACCTTTCCTGGTACTAACCCGGATTCTACCTTTCCCAGTACTCACTAGGATTCTACCATTTTCCCGGTACTCGCCTGGATTCTACCTTTCTCAATACTTACCCAGAATCTACCCCTTTGCCGGTACTTACTCGGATTCTACATTTCCCGGTACTCACCTAGATTCTACTTTTGCTGGTACTCACCCGAATTCTACCCCTTTCCTGGTACTCGCCCGAATTCTACATTTCCCGGTACTCACCCAAATTATACTTTTATCGGTACTCACCTGAATTCTACCCCTTTCTCGGTACTTGCCCGGATTCCACCTTTTTAGGTACTCAACCGTATTCTACCCCTTTCTCGGTACTCGTCCAAATTCTACCTCTTTCACGGTACTCACCTGAATTCTACCCCTTTCCCCGTACTCCTCTGGATTTTACCTTTCCCGGTACTCACCCGGATTTTACCCTTTTCCCGGAACTCGCCAGGATTCTACCTTTCCCGGTACTCCCCTGGATTCTACCTTTTTTACGGTACTCGCCCGGATTCTACCTTTCCTAGTACTCCCCTAGATTCTACCTTTCCCGATATCCACCTAAATTCTACCACTTTCCCAGTACTAACCCGGATTCTACATTTCTCTGTACTCTCCTGGATTCTACCTTTCCTCATTCTTCCCCGGATTCTACCTTACCCGGTAACCACCTAGATTCTACTCCTTTTCCGGTACTCACCTTGATACTACGCCTTTCCCGATACTCGTCCAAATTCTACCTTTTGCTGTACTCACCCAGATTCTACTCATTTTTCGGTACTCGCCTGGATTCTACCCCTTTTTTTGGCACTCCCCAGATTCTATCTTTCTCGGTACTCACTCGAATTCTGCCTTTTCCGGTACTCACCCGGATTCTAACCCTTTCTCGGTACTCGTCCGAATTCTACCTTTCTCGGCACTCGCCTGGATTATACCTTTCCCGGTACTCAGCCAGATTCTACCCCTTTCCGGGTACTCTCCCAGATTCTACCCTTTTTCGTGGTACTCACCTGGATTCTACTTTTCGCGGTACTAACCCGAATTCTACCCCTTTCCCGGTACTTGCAGCAATTCCACCTTTCATAATACTCGCCCGGATTCTACCTTTCCCAGTACTCACCCGGATTCTACCCCTTTCTTGGTAGTCACCCGGATTATACCTTTTCCCGGTACTCAGCCATATTCTACCCCTTTCCCGATACTCTCCTGGATTCTACATTTCCCATTACTCGCCTGAATTCTACCTTTCCCAATACTCGCCCGGATTCTACCTTTCCCGGTACTCCCCCGAATTCTACCCCTTTCCCAGTACTCTCCGGAATTCTACCCATTTCCTGGTACTCGCCCAGATTCAACATTTCCTAGTAGTCCCCCGGATTCTTCCTTACCCGGTAACCACCCAGATTCTACCCCTTTCCCGGTACTCGCCCGAATCCTACCCTTTACGGTACTCCCCAGATTCTATCTTTCCCGGTACTCACCCGAATTCTACCTTGCCCAATACTCACCAAGATTTTACCCCTTTCCCAGTACTCACCTGGATTCTAGCCCTTTCTCGGTACTCCACAGATTCTACCCCTTTCCCAGTACTCGCCTGGATTCTACCTTTCTCAGTACCCACCCAGATTCTACCCCTTTCTTGGTACTCGCACGAATTCTATATTTCTAGTATCATCCAAATTCTACTTTTACCGGTGCTCACCCAAATTCTACCATTTTTCAGGTACTTGCCCGAATTCTACCTTTCCCGATACTAACCCGGATTCTACCCCTTTCCTAGTACTCGTCCGGATTCTACCTATTTCCCGGTACTCGCCTAGATTCTTCCCCTTTCCCGGTACTCATCCGAATTCTACCTTTCTTGGTACTCAACTAGATTCTACCCTTTTCTCGGTACTTGCCCGAATTCTACGTTTCCCAGTACTCACCCAGATTCTATCATTTTCCCGATACTCGCCCGGATTCTACCTTTCCCAGTGCTTCCCCAGATTCTTCCCCTTTCCTTGTACTCGCCCGGATTCTACCTTTCTCGGTAGTCGCCCGGATTCTACCTTTCTCGGTACTCTCCCGAATTCGACTTATTTCCCAGTAATCGCCCAGATTCTACCTTTTCTGGTACTCACCCGGATTCTACCTTTCCCTGTAACCACCCAGATTATACCCTTTTCCCAGTACTTGCCCTAATTCTACCTCTTTCCCGGTACTCACCCAAATTCTACCCCTTTCCTGGTACTTGCCTGGATTTTACCCCTTTCTCAATACTCCTTAGATTCTATCTTTCCCGGTACTCACCCAGAATCTGTCTTTCCTAGTACTCACTGAGATTGTACCCCTTTCCCGGTACTTGCCTAGATTCCACCTTTCTCGATACTCACCTGGATTCTACCCCTTTCCCAGTACTCGCCCGGATTTTATTCTTCCTAGTACTCACCCGGAATTTACCTTTGTTAGTACTCAATCGCATTCTACCTTTCTTGGTGCCCACCCAAATTCTACCCCTTTCCTGGTACTCGCCAGGATTCTATCTTTCCTGGTACTCACCCTAATTCTACTTTTGCCGATGCTCACTCGAATTCTACCCCTTTCCCGATACTCGCCCAAATTCTACCTTTTCTTATACTCACCCGGACTCTACCTATTTCCCGGTACTCGCCCGGATTCTACATCTTTACCGATACTCACCCAGATTCTACCCCTTTCCCGATACTCATCCGGATTCTACCTCTTTTTCGGTACACAACCGGATTTTACCCTTTTAGACATACTCGCCCGGATTCTACCTTTCTCGGTACTCACCCGGATTCTACCCATTTCCCGATACTCTCTCGAATTCTACCTCTTTATCGGTACTCACCCGGATTCTACACCTTTCCCAGTACTCGTCCGGATTCTACCTCTTTCTCGGTACACAACCGAATTTTACCCTTTTACACGTACTCGCCCGGATTCTACATTTCCCGGTACTCACCCGGATTCTACTCTTTCACGGTACTTGCCCGGATTCTACCTTTCCCGGTACTCACCCGAATTCTACCCCTTTCTCGATACTCGCCCGGATTCTACGTTTCCCGGTACTCACCTGGATTCTACCCTTTTCTCAGTAATCACCTGGATTCTACCTTTCCCGGTACTCCCCAGGATTTTACCCCTTTCCCGATACTCGCCCGGATTCTACCTTTCCCAGTACTCTCCCGAATTCTACCTATTTCCCGGTACTCGCCCGAATTCTACCTTTTCTGGTACTCACCTGGATTCTACCTTTCCCGATAACCACCCAGATTCTACCCCTTTCCTAGTACTCGCCCGAATTCTACCCCTTTCCCGGTACTCCCCAGATTCTATCTTTCACGGTACTTACCTGGATTCTACCTTTCCCAATACTCACCAGGATTCTACCCCTTTCCCGGTACTCGCTCGGATTCTACCTTTCTCGGTACTCACTCGGATTCTACCCCTATCTCGGTACTCACCCGAATTCTACATTTCCCAATACTCCCCCAGATACGACTTTTCTTGGTACTCCTCCGGATTCTACCCCTTTTGCGGTACTCGCTAGGATTCTACCTTTCCCGGTACTCACCCAGATTCTACCCCTTTCCCGATACTCGTCTGAATTCTACCTTTCTCGATACTCAATCGGATTCTACCCTTTTCCCGGTACTCGCCCGAATTCTACCCTTTTCTAGGTAATCGCTTGGATTCTACCTTTCCCGGTACTCCCCCGGATTCTGCCCCTTTCCTGATACTCGCTCGGATTTTACCTTTCCCGATACTCCCTCGGATTCTACCCCTTTCCCAGTACTAGCCCGGTTTGTGCTTGTCTCAGTACTCACTCGAATTCTATCCCTTTCCTGGTACTCACCCGGATTCTACCCCTTTTTCGGTACTCGTCTAGATTCTACCTTTCCCGGTAGTTGCCCGAATTCTACCCCTTTCCTGGTACTCACCCGAATTCTAGCCTTTTCCCGGTACTCGCCCAGATTCTACTTTTCTCGGTACTCCCCCGGATTCTACCCCTTTCCTCGGTACTCGCCCGGATTCTACCTTTCCCAGTACTCTCCAGGATTCTACCTTTCCTGGTACTCATTCGGATTCTACCTTTCCTGGTAACCACTCAGATTCTACCCCTTTCTCGGTACTCGCCCGAATTCTACCACTTTCCTAGTACTCCCCAGATTCTATCTTTCACGGTAGTCACCTGGATTCTACCTTTCCCAATATTCACAGGGATTCTACCCCTTTCCCGACACTCGCCCGGATTCTACCTTTTTCGGCACTCGCCCGGATTCTACCTTTCTCCGTACTCACCTAGATTCTATCACTTTCCCAGTACTCACCCAGATTCTACCCCTTTCCCGGTACTTGTTCGAAATTCTACCATTTTCCCGGTAGTCACCCGGATTCTACCCCTTTTCCGGTACTCGCCTCGATTCTACCTTTCCCGGTACTCCCTCGGATTCTACCCTTTTCCTTGTACTCACCTGGATTCTACCTTTCTCGGGACACCCCCGGATTCTACCTTTCCCAGTACTCACGAGATTCTAATTTCATAGGTACTCATCCGAATTTTGCCCCTTTCCCGATACTCGCTTGAATTCTACCTCTTTCCCGGTACTCACCTGGATTCTACCCCTTTCCAAGTACTTGCCCGAATTCTACCCTTTTTTGAGTACTTCCTAGATTCTATCTTTCCCGGTACTCACCCAGATTCTACCCCTTCCCGGTACTCACGAGGATTCTATCTTTCAAGATACTCATCCAGATTCTACCCCTTTCCCTGTAATCACCCAGATTCTACTCCTTTCCCGGTACTCATTGGGATTCTATCTTTCACCATACTCACCCAGATTCTATCCCTTTCCCAGTACTAGTCCGGATTCTACTTTTTGTGGTACTCACTCGGATTCTAACCCTTTCCCGGTACTCATCCGGATTCTACTTTTCTCGGTACTCACCCGGATTCTACCCCTTTCCCGGTACTCGCCAGAATTCTACCTTTCCCAATACTCACCCGGATTCTACTTTTCCCGGTACTCCCCCTGATTCTACCCCTTTCACGGTACTCGCCCAGATTCTACCTTTCCTGGTACTCACCCGGATTCTACCCCTTTCCCGGTACTCGTCCGGATTCTAGCTTTCTGATTCGTCCCCAGATGGGTGTTATCAACAAAATTTATAAAACCTAAATCACCTTACACTAGGGTAGCATGGCTACTATAGTATAGTGGCTCTAGGATCGTCCACAGGGATGGGTTTTCTTCGTACAAGTGACTTTAGTGAAGGTAATGAAATGGTGCTTTTTCTTATGAAAATTAGCTTTTAAAGAAAATGGAATTGTGGTTAAAAAAGTTGATTTTTAGTTAAGCAATAATAGCAATTGAAGTTAACTACAAAGAGAAGGTCTCTTGGAGCTTTAGGTCACTAGGATCGGGTTCTTAGGCAAAGGGGGAGATTCTGGATCTTCTCCTCGCATTGGGAACAATAACATAAAGGATGGTTATCTCCCGAATCGGTTTTGTATTTAGCAATTAAGATTTGATCCAAAGGGTTCATGAAAAATGGTAGTTGCTTCCCATTAATGGCTTCAAACACCAAAGACCCTCACCTTGAACCACCTTCCAATGGCTCGTACTTGATAACTCATGGACATCCATGGATCTAGCAATAAGCATCCATAGAATCCGGAAAGCTTACCAAGTATTGGCCATTCAAGGTGATTCTAAGGGATTTAAAGCTAAACCTTGAAATAAAAACCATTAATGGTTAACAACTACCTTCATTTAAAGCAAGGAAAACTCCCACCTTTGCATCCGGGTCCTTCACCTAGCTTCCATCACTCCAAGAAACGTGAAACTTAGTCACTCATCCCCTGAGAAATCATCCTCAGAGGTTGTTTGGCTAAAAAGAAAAATGAAAAAAAAATGAGAAGGAAAGATAGAGCAAGGGCTCTGTATATTTATTCCTACCAGAATTACAAGTGTAGAAGTCTTTTAAAAGATGTCTAGAGACGTCTTTTTAACCCCTCTTTTTAGTTCCTCGCCATGAAATCCTATCATTGGTTGATTACAAAGAGAAAATAGTAAATTAAACAAAAAAATATGGAGATAAAAATCTAACGGAGTTGGTGCATAGGAAGATTTCGCATGGTGTGCGAAATTCACTTTTTGTTGCATCTTGTGGTTTCGTAGGGTGTGCAAAATTTCGCATAGTGTGCAAAATTGTCATTCACTCAATCCTGCAACTACTCCTCCTCTTGATTTTGCATGTTATGCAAAATTTTCGCATAACCATGCAAAAATGCTACATGTTGGATTTCTTCCTCTGGTTTTCTTCCTTGCATCTCTGATTGGCTTGGTAACCTATTGCCAAGCTTGGAAAAGGGCTATGAAGTCCTCCAAAGCTCGGATTTTTCATGTATTTGAGCTTCAACTTGCATTGCCATGGATTGCACAAAATTCTCCCACATTTTTGACCTGTTTCAATGATAAAAAAGCTACCAAAAACACTAAAACTTGCCAAAAACTGATTAGTAACCCTTGCTAGGTTCCTTAATGTGCCAATTGAGTTAAAAAGTATTAACTACTACTCAAAAGTGTTTAAAATAGTTAATTTCAAGCTATAAAAGAACACTTTTTGAGTAGTAATCACTCCCCCAAGCGACACATTGCTAGTCCCTTAGCAATGAAGGAGAGATAAAGAAAAATAGACAGTAAAATAATTTACAAAATCATGTTAATCACTCCAAAAAATTTTCAAGTGGCATGATGCGGATCATGCTCTCTCATGGAACATCAAAGAGGCAAAACCCAACCTTCAACAAGAGTCATCAAATCTCTTGCCTAATCACAATTTATAAAGAGTAGGCATTATGCAAATTTAAGTATCAAAAGAATTTCCACTCCCAAAGGTCTAATCCTTACTCTTCCACAAAAATCTAAGTGTTAAGCTTATTAGTTTCTGATTATAGTATGTTGAACTATTCTCTCCCCCCAACCTAGTTCTTTCTCAAACCTTAGCAAACTGACGAACCTCCAATAGGCTAATAACACACCTCTTTTATTTCACAATTTTTTTTTTTTTTAGAAGTGCAATGCTAAAGGTATTGTTTTCTAAAGTGTCCATGTAATGGGGATCCATCGATGACTCCCAACCAATCAAGGTTTAGGGCATCAAGCTTTAAGGATCTTTCGACCACTAACTCCTCAGATTTCACCCCGGACTTTTGAGATTGAAATTCAATACCCAAGCACCTACAATATGTTAAACTCCACCTATTCACCCTTGTAACGAACATTAAGGTCGGTGACTCCCAACTAAAAAAGGCTTAGCGCACCGGGTTTTAAAGACTTTCACCATATACCCCTCGAACCCTGCTCGGGTTTCAAGGTAAGTGTAACACTTTGTTCTTTTTTTTTTTTTTTGACGGCTCATTGGCCTTTTATAAGGTGTCCTAACATTATTAAAACGAGGTCAAAGGTACCAAGTCGAAATTTTCCTAAGTTTAGGGGGTGAGATAGTTTTTCATCTTATAATTGAAACCTAATGTGCACAGTGTGTGGTAAGATTAAAGTTGAAGAAATAAGGTTGAATTCAATAGGAGTTTCAATAATTCATCAACCTTAATAAGCATAATAGAAACTCTAAGATTCAAGTAAAAAGGCAAGAACTCAATTTCTCCCATTTCATTTTGAGAATTTTTCCTTAATATCCATGGAGAGTAGAGTAAAAACTTTTAAAATTAAGCAAAAAGTAACTAAATTAACAAATTAACCTAGCATTATTAACAATACTTCCTTCCTCAACTCTGCCCCCAACTAAGATCAACATTGCCCTCAATGTGTCAAGAGCAATTGAAAAAAAAGGGAGGAAGTGGTACTTCCTGAGTGAAATGGAGTCTGAGTAGTATAGGAGAAGCCACATGATTCAAAAAACAAAAGAGTAATGAGTAGAGGAAATAGAAAAATGCCAAGTATAATCAAAGATGATGTCTATATATTAATCTAAGAAAGTACAATATGAGATATCATCAGGTAATACATCCAATCCCATAATATAAAGCATCAATACAAGGAACAATCTCCACTAATATAATATGTAAATACAATAAGATAAAGAGATGTCCTATGATCAAGTAGTGGCAGCCTCAGGTGGAAATGATGCATCCTCAGGTGTAACTATGACTGTGTCAACTGTCTGAGGCTCATCCTGAGGATCATCTGAAGCAATGGCATCTGTGGTGGCTCCTGAGGTGGCGGGATCTGGACCTCTGCTGTGGTAGTGTCCTCAACTGGAATAGTATCCTCAATTGGAATAGTATTCTCAGCTAGAGCTAAAGGCTCTGATGATGCAGGAAGGTCAGGTTGAGGTGGAGGCAGAAGACCTAGGTGCTGCTGGATTTGGCGGAGTATAGCAGTCTGTTGGTCCTGCTGGAAATGCATCTCAGCCATCTACTGGAAGAGAGCAGTCTGTGTGGTGGACACTGTCTGCAAGGTAACTACAAGGTCGTGAAACTTCGAAGCAAAGATGGTGATGGAAGGCTCGGATGTAGTAGGAGCAACAGGTGGAACAGTAGGAGTCACAGGGGGAGCAACAGAAGTAGTCTCAGGTATGGGCACTAGTGGTGCTAAAGTAGGTGATGCAAGGGCAGGTGGTATAGTCTCTGTCGGAAGCTCGCCCTACTCTATAGGTACTAGAGTAGACTGTGCCTGCTCAGTTGTGGGGGCACTGGAGGTGCTACCATGGGAGGGGCTCCTGGAGGTGCAAAATAGCCCACCAACTGATTCCATTTGTCAAGAGTGAATCACTCTTGAAAAATGCAGCAGCGCTCGTGCTGAGGCTCAGTAGAAAAACCCATATGCTCCAAGATCTGGCAAAGCAACCTGGGGAATAGCAATGGAATGGTGTCTGCCCTCTGAAGCTTCTTCCTATGGACCTTCTCCTCAAAGTTGACAAGGGAGGCCATGATCAAGTGGTGTGGGCCAAAGTAGAAGCCCTCTGATATGTGGAACAAAGCATCCAAGATAGCTCCTTGCCTCTGTATCGAATGCTATAGAGGAAAGAGGTTGGAGCGTAGCACCACATTTATGAAGAACATCCCAGGTGGAATCTCCTTCCGAAGAAGGATCGAATCTGTAGAGGTCCCTCTAGATAAAATGCGGACCATGTCCCTCTAAGATACTGGGGACCATTGGCGGAAAGTAGATGGATCAACTGGCTCAAAAGGAATTTGTAGAGCTTTATAATATCTCTGGCCTCGAGGATACCATGACGTCCATTAATGGTGAAGTGAATCGAGGTAGGACTTGGGACGCCACGAGTAGTCATGGACTGGTAAAAGTCTAATGCTACTCTAGGATAAAAGAACTCACGAGGAGTCATAAACTGCTCAAGATAGTACCTCTGCAGTAGGCCATAAGAGTCTCGGAGCTCGGGCTGCTATCGCAAGGCCTCCTGATCAAAATAGAACTCCGAGTGGAAAAGTCTCGATCTGCAATCTGAGTTGCCCTCAATGGGCGGTGCTGTGAGCATCGGGCGTCTGATAATAGACCTTAGTGACATGTTGGAATGAAGCTCAGAATCTGTAGGAGCTGGAGCAGGTGTAGCAACAGGAGGCTCAGGCTGTGAAACTCTAGATTACTTGCCTAAGCCTGAAGTCTTGGCCCTCTTGGCAGGAGGGCGCCGCATTGAACTTTGAGAGAGCGAAGTAGTCACCCCTGGTGTAGTTGCTGCTCTCCTAGTCTCATACCTGTGCTGAGGAGTAGAAGATGAGGGATTAGTGGGCGCTCCACCCTTAGAAGGTGGAATCTGCGGGGCCTCTATGGCCTGAGATAGAGAATCATGAGGCACCCGAGTAGAGGAGGCTCTCTGCCTCGAAGTACGACTCTACGAAGGGGCAACAAGGGCCCTCGGGTCCTTGCCATGTGAGAATGGAGAAATGGGCCTCGAGTCTGTGCTTGAAGGGGAGGGTGTCGAATGGGAGAGTGAAAATTTTTGAAATAGAATAGAGGCACGGGGTGACACTGTGAAGAGGCTACAAGGTGGCAGAGAGATTCACAATGGGAGGGTGCTTGCGAAATGGGGGGAAAATGGGGAAATTAAGGCTCAGGAGGATTTAAAAATAATTTCGCACGGCCCATTAAAAAAAATCGCAGACGCCCTTTGGTTTTCGTAGAGTGTGCGAAATGAAATTTAAAGGGCTCAAAACTGGCAGTAGCCATTTTGAGGAGAGGCATGAATTTCGCATGCCTTGTGAAAATTTTGCAGGGTGTGCGAATTGCCTTGGTGAATTTTTTTCTTCAGGGTTTTTCCTCTACCAAGAATCTTTAAGGACATGCCCAACTGCTTTGAAGTCCCCCCCTGCAATTGATCATTAAAAACCTAAGTTAAATCAAACCAAAATGAAATTAAAGCGAGAAATCAAAATCAAAACAAGTAACAATACAAGAAAACTCTCAAATAAAAAATAAAACAAAAAGATATGGACTTAATAGTCTTTAAAAAGACTAAGTCCATCCAAAAAAAAAATGGTCTTGTCAAGGTTGATGTGGATCAAGGAGGATGAATTCCTCCTTGTCATGAGAAAAAGGCTCCACAAAGGGCTTGAGATGGTGGTCATTCACTTTGAAGCTTCGGGTGCTGCTGGGGTTGAGTAGTTCTACTACTCCATTTGAATGCACTTAGTGAATGGTAAAAGGACTTATCCACCTAGATTTTAGCTTGCCTGAAAAGATGTGGACTTAGAGTCATAGAGCAAGACTCTTTGTCCCTTTTGAAAATCTTTACGGGATACCAACTGATCATGCCACCTCTTTAATCTCTCTTTTGCAATTTTTGAATTGATGTAGGCATCATTTCTTAGTTCCTCTAACTCATTGAGGTCTAAGAACCTCTTTAACCTAGCTTTGGTCAAATCCATGTTGAGCTTCTTGATTGCCCACCAAGCCTTGTATTCTAATTCCACAGGGAGATGGCATGCTTTTCCATAGACTAGGCAATAAGGAGACATCCCAAGAATGGTCTTGTAAGCTGTTCTATATGCCCATAATGAATCAAGGAGCTTGACAAACCAATCTTTTCTGTTCGTGTTCACCACCTTCATTAATATATTTTTAATCTCCCAGTTTGCTAACTCAACTTGCCCACTAGTTTGAGGGTGGTAAGGTGTAGCTACCTTATGCTTCACCCCATACTTGGCTAGGAGAGTTTCAAAAGGCTTGTTGCAAAAATGAGTACCCCTATCACTAATTATGTCTTTGGGCACCCCAAATCTTGAGAAGATGTTTTCCTTGAGAAACTTGAGAACCACTCTATGATCATTGTGCTTGCATGGGACTGCCTCAACCCACTTAGAAACATAATCTACTCCCACCAAGATGTAAGAGTAGCCAAAAGACATAGGGAAAGGTCCCATGAAGTTAATGCCCCCAACATAAAAAAGATCAACTATCAAAATGGGGTTCAAAGGCATCATGTTCCTACATGTCAACTTCCCAACCCTTTGACATCCACAACTCTTGCACATGGTGTGGGTATCTTTGAAAAGTGATGGCCAATAGAAACCCGATTACAACACCGTCATGGTTGTCTTCTGAGAAGCAAAGTGGCCTCCACATGCATTTTTATAGCAATGACTGAGGATCCCCTATTGCTCTTCTTCAGGAACCCACTTCTTTATTATCTGATCCGCACAATACTTAAATAGAAATGGCTCTTCCTAATAATAGGCATGAATTTTTGCAAATAAGTGCTTCTTATCTTGTGCTTTCCACTCACTTGGAACTTTTTCTGTGACTAGGTAGTTAGCAATATGAGCATACCAAGGAGCAACTTCCACTAACATGAGAGACTCCTCTGGAAAATCATCATTTATGGGCAAACCATGGGAACTATATGCGATAGCTAGCCTTGAAAGGTGGTCTGCTACCACATTCTCCATTATTTTCTTGTCTTTGATCTGGAGATTGAACTCTTGAAGCAAGAGGATCCATCTAATCAGCCTTACTTTAGCATCTTGCTTAGTCAACAGATACTTCAAAGCAGAGTGATCACTGAAAACCACAATGAAAGACCCCACCAAGTAAGCATGAAACTTATCCAAGGGAAAAACTATAGCTAACAATTCTTTCTCGGTGGTTATGTAGTTTCTTTGCACCTCATTCAATGTCTTGATCGTATAGTAGATCACATAGTGTTTTCCATCTTCTCTTTGCCCAAGAACAGCTCCTATGGCAAAGTCACTAGCATCACACATTACCTCAAAGGGCAATTGCCAGTTGAGAGCCCTCACCATTGGTGCGGTTGTCAGAAATAGCTTCAATTCTTCAAAACTCCTTTGGCATTTATCATCCTATATGAATTTAGCATCTTTCACCAATAGTTCACAAAGAGACCTTACAAGCTTAGAGAAATCCTTGATAAACCTCCTATAGAACCCAGCATGGCCAAGGAATTGCCTTACTCCTTTGACATTTGTTGGGGATGGCAACTTGACAATGAGTTCAACTTTTGCTTTATCAACTTCAATGCCTTGCTTGGAGATGATGTGCCCAAGGACAATCCCTTATTGTACCATGAAATGACACTTCTCCCAATTAAGCACTAAGTCTTTCTTGATGCATCGGTTCAGAACAACTTCTAAGTTGACCAAGCATTCATCAAATGCACTTCTATATATGGTGATATCATCCATAAAGACTTCCATAATACGCTCCACCATATCACTGAAAATGCTTAACATGCATATTTGGAAAGCTGCGAGTGCATTGCATAAGCCGAAAGGCATTCTCCTGTATGCATGGGTGCCAAATGGGCACGTGAAAGTGGTCTTCTCCTGGTCTTCAACATCAATTTCTATCTGAAAGTACCCGGAGTAGCCATCCAAAAAATAATAAAAAGGATGCCTAGAGACCCTCTCAAGCACCTGATCAATAAAGGGCAACAGGAAATGGTCCTTCCTCGTCATTGCATTCAACCTCCTATAATCGATACAGACCCTTCAACCTGTAGTGAGGCATGTAGAGACATCTTCTCCCTTATCATTTTGCACCACCGTGATCCCAGACTTCTTTGGCACAACTTGGGTAGGACTCAGCCATGGGCTATTTGATATGGGGTAGATAATATCGGCCTAAAGCAGCTTAAGAACTTCAGCTCGCACCACCTCTTGCATGTGAGGGTTCAACCTTCATTGAGGTTGATGAACTGGCTTAGCTTCATCCTCCAAGTAAATATGATGGGTGCAGACTAAAGGGCTGATCCCTTTCAAATCAGAAATTTGCCACCCTATTGCCTTCTTACATCTTCTAAGGACTTCAAGTAGACAATCCTCCTAATAAATGGTAAGAGCTAAAGATATAACAACAGGGCACTGTTTGTTTTCTTCCAAGTATGCATACTTCATCTCTATGGGTAGTGGCTTAAGAATAAGCTTTGGGGGCTCTCCTTAGCAGCTCTTTGTGTCTCCTCCTCATTGAATAAGGGTAGAATTTCTTTTCTCCTCCTCCAAGGGGACAGGGAAGCAAGCAAATCTCAGGGTTCAAGTAACCCTTCATCAAGATCCCTAAGACTTTCAATCAAATCCTCCTGCATTCTCTGATCACAATGTTCCTCCACTAAAGTGTCAATCGTGCACACTTCCTCTGGACCTTCTTCTTCTTCCGGATGGATATGTTTCTTGCACAAATGAAAGATGTTGAGCTCTAATGTCATGTTGCCAAACGTGAGTTGCATGATTCCATTCCTATAATGGATGATTGCATTTGATGTAGCTAGGAATGGTCTTCCAAGTATGATAGGAACATAACTAGTTCCTTTGACAACCGAATTCGTATCAAGAATAACAAAATCCACTGGATAGTAGAATTTGTCAACTTGAACCAAGACATCTTCGATCATCCCTCTTGGAATCTTCACTGATCTATCTGCCAGAGAAAGAGTGATGGATGTTGGCTTCAACTCTCCAAGTCCCAATTGCTTGTAGACAGAGTAGGGTAGCAAATTCACACTTGCTCCCAAGTCCAACAAAGCTTTCTCCACACAAGTCCCTCCAATACTCACTGAGATGGTATGGCAGCCCAGATCTTTGTACTTCACTGGAGACTTGCACTGTATGATGGCACTCACTTGCTCATTCAAGAAGGCTTTCTTGTTCACATTCAACCCTCTCTTTACAGTGCACAAGTCCTTCAAGAATTTTGCATATGTCGGCACTTGTTTGATCATGTCTAGCAAAGGGATATTGACCTTCACTTGCCTCAACACTTCAAAAATTTTTGATGCATTATTGGTTCCCTTTTTTCCATGCAAAGCTTGGGGGAAAGGTGGAGGCATGTGTTTCTTCATCATATCTTCCTTGATGACTATCCTCTCAAGTTTTTCATCTATACTAGAATCATGGTCATCTTTCTTTGTACTTTTCCCATTTCTCTTTCCTTTAATTTCCTCACTCTTTTCTTTTTTTGCTACACTCTCTTCGTCATGCTTTGGCTTGGATGTGGGCTGATCAACCTCTTTACCACTCCTCAAGGTGATAACTGCTTTGACTTCCCTCACCTTTGAAGATTCTCCCTCTTGAGCCTCCACTTCATGGGTACCCTTGGGATTTTGATGAGGTTGAGGAGGAAACTTTCCTTTCTCTTGCACCGTGTTGAGATTGGTAAGCCTTGAGATTGCATATTTGGACATTGTCTATCTTCTAAGACAGATCATTTTGCATCCCATCCATCCTTTTGTTCAATGTACTCTCCACACTGTCAATTCTTTGATTCAATTGACTATTGATGGACTTCTGATCTCCCACAAAGTCTCCCACAACCTTGCTAAGGTTCACAATAGCTTGTTCAAGATTCGAGGCTTGCTGAGGTGCTTGAGCAGGTTGTGTGTACTAAGGTGGCTTTGGTTTCCAAGAGAAATTTGGATGGTTCCTTCAATTTGAATTGTAGGTGTTGCCATATGAAGCATTGTTATTGGGCTTGAATTGACCAATAACATTTGCTTAATCACCAAACATCTCTCTCATTGCTGGAATGGTAAGGCATGCCTCCACCAAGTGCTCATAAGATTGACAAATGGAACAAGGCATAGCTTGCACTGGTGTCTTAGAAATGGCTTGCACTTCTTGTACCTTCTTCATTTCTAGCTCTTCCAATCTCCTTGCCATAGCTGCAACCTTTGCCTTTATATCAATGTCTTCATTTAAAACATACATCCCACCCTTAGCATTAGGTTGAGACTTCATTCTTCCCACCTCTCTAGCATTTGGTTCATCCCATCCTCTTGAAACTTCAGCCACATAACTCAAAAAGTCCATGGCTTCCTCCGAATTCTTACTCATGAAGTCTCCTCCACACATAGTTTCTAGGAGTTGCTTTATTGAAGAAGACATACCATCGTAAAAATAGCTTACTAAGAGCCATGTGTCAAAGCCATGGTGAGGACAAGCATTAATAGCTTCCATGTACCTCTCCCAACACTCATAGAATTTCTCATTCTCCTTAGCTGAGAAGTTCGAAATTTGCCTTTTCAAACCATTGGTCCTATGAGTAGGGAAGAACTTCTTGAGAAACTTGACTTGCAAATCAGTCAAAGTTCGAATACTTCTTGGCCTTAGAGAATTGAGCCAAATCTTGGCCTTAGAGAATTGAGCCAAATCTTGGCCTTATCCTTCAAGGTGAAAGGAAATAGCTTGAGCCTCATCAAGTCAATTGAAGCTCCTTCTTCTTGGAATGTATTACAAACCTCCTCGAATTCCTTAATATGCGAGTAGGGATTCTCACTTTCCATCCCATAGAAAGTAGGTAGGAGTGGCACAATGTGAGGTCAAATTACTAGTGGCTCAATGGGAGGCACTATGCATGAAGGTGCACTCATACGAGGTGGATGCATGTGGTCCCTCATGGATCGGTATGCATTGAAATTATCCTCTTGACCATGTTGGCTATTCTGGTCTTCAAGTGGAACATCCATGATGTTCAAGCACACTTCCAACTCAGTTTCTTGAGGAGTTTCAATCTTCACAAGTCTTCCCTCAATATCTCTTATCCAATAGGGCATGCACAACTAGAGATCACTGAAACAAAAACAAAGAAAAAAAAAATATACAATTCTAGGAAAAGGTTAAGGTTAGCTAAAAACCAAATAAAAGATAAGCTAAAATAGAGACAAAGAAAAAGAATTAGTAAAAGAAAAATCACCAAACTTGTGATGAAGATCACAAGTGTTCACCAAAGGTAATGTTAATGTACTCTGGCACCATCCCTGGCAGTGGCGCCATTTGATTCATCCCCAGACGGGTGTTATCAACAAAATTTATAAAACCTAAATCACCTTACACTAGGGTAGCATGGCTACTATAGTATAGTGACTCTAGGATCATCCACATGGATGGGTTTTCTTTGTACAAGTGACTTTAGTGAAGGTAATGAAATTGTGCTTTTCCTTATGAAAATTAGCTTTTAAAGAAAATGGAATTGTGGTTGAAAAAGTTAATTTTTAGTTAAGCAAAAATAGCAATTGAAGTTAACTACAAAGAGAAGGTCTCTTAGAGCTTTAGGTCACTAGGATCGGGTTCCTTAGGCAAAGGGGGAGATTCCAGATCTTCTCCTCGCATTGAGGATAATAACATAAAGGATGGTTATCTCCCGAACCGGTTTTATATTTAGCAATTAAGATTTGATCTAAAGGGTTCATGAAAAATGGTAGTTACTTCCTATTAATGGCTTCAAACACTAAAGACCCTCAACTTGAACCACCTTCCAATGGCTCGTACTTGATAACTCATGGACATCCATGGATCTAGCAATAAGCATCCATAGAATCTGAAAAGCTTACCAAGTATTGGCCATTCAAGGTGATTCTAAGGGATTTAAAGCTAAACCTTGAAATAAAAACCATTAATGGTTAACAACTACCTTCATTTAAAGCAAGGAAAACTCCCACCTTTGCATCCAGGTCCTTCACCTAGCTTCCATTACTCCAAGAAACGTGAAACTTAGCCACTCATCTCCTGAGAAATCATCCTCAGAGCTTGTTTGGCTAGAAAGAAAAATGAAAACAAAAATGAGAAGGAAAGGCAGAGCAAGGGCTCTATATATTTATTCCTACCGGAATTACAAGTGTAGAAGTCTTTTAAAAGATGTCTAGAGAGGTCTTTTTAACCCCCTTTTTTAGTTCCTCACCATGAAATCCTATCATTGGTTGATTACAAGGAGAAAATAGTAAATTACACAAAAAAATAAGGAGATAAAAATCTAATGGAGTTGGTGCATAGGAAGATTTCGCAGACCATGCGAAATTTTGCATGGTGTGCGAAATTCACTTTTTGCTGCATCTTGTGGTTTCACAGGGTGTGCTAAATTTCGCACAGTGTGCAAAATTGTCCTTCACTTAGTCTTACAACTGCTCCTCCTCTTGATTTTTGCATGCTATGCAAAATTTTCACGTAACCATGCAAAAATGCTACATGTTGGATTTCTTCCTCTGGTTTTCTTCTTTGCATCTCTAATTGGCTTGGCAACCTATTGCCAAGCTTGGCAAAGGGCTATGAAGTGCTCCAAAGCTCGGATTTTTCATGTATTTGAGCTTCAACTTGCATTGCCATGGATCGCACAAAATTCTCCCACATTTTTTACATGTTTCAATGATAAAAAAGCTACCAAAAACATAAAAACTTGCCAAAAACTAATTAGTAACCCTTGCTAGGTTCCTTAATATTCCAATTGAGTTAAAACGTATTAACTACTACTCAAAAGTGTTTAAAACAATTAATTCCAAGCTATAAAAGAGCACTTTTTGAGTAGTAATCACTTTCCCGGTACTCACCTGGATTCTACCCCTTTTCCGATACTCATCGGATTCTACCTTTCCTGGTACTCACCCGGATTCTACCTCTTTCCCGGTACTCCCCCAGATTCTACCTTTCTCGAAACTCACCGGGATTCTACCTTTGCTGGTACTCACCCGAATTCTACCCCTTTCTCGGTACTCGCCGGGATTCTAGCTTTTCAGGTACTCGTCCAGATTCTACCTTTCCTTGTACTCACCCAGATTCTACCATTTTCTCGGTACTCGCCCGGATTCTACCTTTCCCGATACTCCCCCGGATTCTACCCCTTTCCCAATACTCACCCAGATTCTACCTTTCCCGGTACTCACCCGGATTTTACCTTTTCCGGTACTCACCCGAATTCTACCCCTTTCCCGGTACGCGCAAGGATCCTACTCTTTCCTGCTATTGCCCAGATTCTACCCCTTTCCTAATATTGCTCGGATTGTACCTCTTTCCTAATACTCCTCCGGATTCTACCTTTCCAGGTACTCACCTGGATTCTACCCCTTTCTTGGTACTCACCGGGATTCTATCTTTCCCTGTACTCACCCAGATTCTATCATTTTCCCGATACTCGCCCGGATTCTACAATTCCCAGTACTCACCTGGATTCTACCCCTTTTTCGGTACTCGCCCAGATTCTACCTTTCTTGGTACTCCCCCAGATTCTACCTTTCCCGGTAACCACTTAGATTCAACCCCTTTCCCGGTACTCATTGGATTCTACCTTTCTTGGTACTCACCTAGATTCTACACCTTTCCCAATACTCGCCCAAATTCTACCTTTCCCGGTACTCACTCGGATTCTACCTTTGCCGGTACTCACCCGATTTCTACCCCTTTCTCGGTACTCATTGGGATTCTATCTTTCATGATACTCACCCGGATTCTACCACTTTCCCTGTACTTGCCCAGATTCTACGTTTCCCAGTACTTACCCGAATTCTACCCCTTTCTTGGTACTCCCTGGATTCTACCTTTCCCGGTACTTGCCCGGATTCTAACTTTTCGGGTACTGCCCCGAATTCTACCCCTTTCCCGGTACTTGCCCGGATTCTATCTTTCCTAGTACTCCCCCGGTATCTACCTTTCCCGGTAATCACCCAGATTCTACCCCTTTCTCGGTAGTTACCGGGATTCTATCTTTCCCGGTACTCACCTGAATTCTAACCCTTTCTCGGTACTCATCCAGATTCTACCTTTGACTGTACTCACCCATATTCTACCCCTTTCTCGATACTCGCCCAAATTCTACCTTTTTCCAGGTACTCGTCCGGATTCTACCTTTTTCCCGTTACTCGCCCGGATTCTACGTTTCTCGGTTCTCACCCGAATTCTACCCTATTCCCGGTACTCGCCGAGATTCTACCTTTCCCGATACTCCCCCGAATTCTACCCTTTTCCCGGTACTGGCTCGAATTCTACCTTTCCTTGTACTCCCTTGGATTCTACCTTTCCCGGTAACCACCTAGATGTTACCTCTTTCCCGGTACTCACTAGGATTGTATCTTTCCTAGTACTCACTCGGATTATACCCATTTCCCGTACTCGTCCAAATTCTACCTTTTGTTGTACTCATCCGGATTCTACCTTTTTCCTGGTACTCGCCCGAATTCTACCTTTTTCTTAGTACTCGTTCAGATTCTACCTTTCCCGGGAGTCGCCCGGATTCTACCTTTCCCAGTACTCTTCCGAATTCTACTCCTTTCCTGGTACTCGCCCGGATTCTATCTTTCCTAGTAGTCCCTCGGTATATACCTTTCCTTGTAACCACCCAGATTCTACCCATTTCCTAGTACTCACTGGGATTCTATCTTTCCTGGTACTCACCCGGATTCTACCCTTTTCCCGGTACTTGCCCGAATTCTACCTTTTTCCCGGTACTCGTCCGGATTATACCTTTTTCCTGTTACTGGCTCGGATTCTACGTTTCCCAGTACTAACCCGAATTCTACCCTTTTCCCGGTACTCGCCCAGATTCTACCTTTCCTGGTACTCCCTCGGATTCTACCACTTTCCCGGTAGTCGCCCGGATTCTACCTTTCCTTGTACTCCCTCAAATTCTACCTTTCTCGGTAACTACCTAGATTCTACTAGAAAGGTAACCACCTAGATTCTACCCTTTTCTCGGTATTCACCGGGATTCTATCTTTCCCAGTACTCACCTGGATTATACTCATTTCCCGATACTCGTCCAGATTCTACCTTTTGCTGTACTCACCCGAATACTACCCCTTTTCCGGTACTCGCCCGAATTCGATCTTTTTCCTGGTACTCGTCCGAATTTTACCTTTTTCTCGGTACTTGCCAGAATTCTACGTTTCCCGGTACTCACCCGAATTCTACCCTTTTCCCAGTATGCGCAGGGATTCTACTCTTTACTGTTATTGCCCGAATTCTACCCTTTTTCGGTATTGCCTGGATTGTACCTCTTTCTTGGTACTCCTCTGGATTCTACCTTTCCCAGTACTCGCTTGGATTCTACCCCTTTCATGGTACTTATAGGGATTCTATCTTTCCCAGTACTCACCCAGATTTTACCCTTTTCTTGGTACTTGCTCGGACTATACGTTTCTCGATACTCACCCAGATTCTACCCCTTTCCCAGTACTCGCCCGATATCTACCTTTCCCAGTACTCCCCTGAATTCTACCTTTTTTTCGGTACTCGCCCGGATTCTACCTTTCTTGGTACTCCCCCGGATTCTACGTTTCCAGGTAACCACTTAGGTTCTACCCCTTTCCCAGTACTCACCCGGATTCTACTTTTCCCTGTACTCACCCGGATTCTACATTTGCCGGTACTCACACTGATTCTACCCCTTTCTCGATACTCACCTAGATTCTATCTTTCCCAGTACTCACCCGGATTCTATCTTTCTTGATACTCACCCGGATTCTACCCCTTTTCCAGTACTCATCCAGATTCTACTTTTTGCGGTACTCACCCAGATTCTAACCTTTTGCCGATACTCCCCCGGATTCTACACCTTTCCCCGTACTCACTCGGATTCTACCTTTCTTGGTACTCCCCAAATTTTATCTTTCTCGGTACTCACCCGGATCTACCTTTCCCCATACTCCCCAGATTTTATCTTTCGTGATACTTGCTCGGATTCTATCTTTCTCGGTACTCCCCAGATTCTATCTTTCTCGGTACTCATCCAAATTCTACTTTTGCCAATACTCATCGGGATTCTACCCCTTTCTCGGTACTCGCTCGGATTTTACCTTTCTCGGTACTCACCTGGATTCTATCCCTTTCCCGGTACTCACCTGGATTCTACCTTTACTAGTACTCACCCGGATTCCACCCCTTTCCCGGTACTCACCGAGATTCTATTTTTCTTAATACTCACCCGAATTTTACCCCTTTCCCAGTACTCATCCGGATTCTACTTTTTGCGGTACTCACCCGAATTCTAACCCTTTCCCGGTACTCTCCCAGATTCTACACCTTTCCCAGTACTCAACCGGATTCTACCTTTCCTGGTACTCCCCATATTCTATCTTTCCCAGTACTCACTCGGATTCTACCTTTCTCTGTACTCACCGGGATCTTATCCCTTTCCCGGTACTCGCCTGGATTCTACCTTTCTCGGTACTCACTTAGATTCTACCTTTCCCGGTACTCACCTGAATTCTACCTTTGTGGGTACTCCCCCGGATTCTACCCTTTTTCTGATACTCGCCCGGATTCTACCCTTTTTTGTGTACTTGCCCAGATTCTACCCCTTTCTCGGTACTCGCCGAAATTCTACCTTTTTCGGTGCTCTCTCAGATTCTACCTTTCCCGGTAGTCAGACGAACTCTACCCCTTTCCCGATACTCGCCGGGATTCTATCTTCCCCGTTACTTACCCGAATTCTACCATTTTCCCGATACTCATCCGGATTCTACCTTTCGCGGTACTCATCCGAATTCTTACTCTTTCCCGATACTCGCCCGGATATTATCCTTTCCTGATACTCATCCGGATTCTCCATTTCCCCATACTCGCTTGGATTCTACCTTTCCTGATACTCGCTCGAATTCTTCCTTTCTCGGAACTCACCGGAATTCTACTTTTCCTATAACTCACCCGTATTCTACCTTTCCCGGAACTCACCTGAATTCTACCCCTTTCCCACTACTCGTATGAATTCTACCCCTTTCTCGGTACTCACCTGGATTCTACTTTTCTCGGTGCTTAGTCTGATTCTACCTTTCTCGGTACTCCCCGGATTCTACACCTTTCTTGGTACTCACTCGAAGTCTACCTTTCCCGGTACTCACCCAGATTCTACCTTTGCTAGTACTCTCCCGGATTCTACCCATTTCCCGGTACTTGTTGAGATTCTATCTTTCCCGGTTCTCACCCTGATTCTACCCTTTTCCTGATACTCACCCGAATTCTACTTTTCCCGGTACTCCCCTGAATTCTATCCTTTTTTTGGTACTCGCCGTGATTTTACCTTTCCTGGTACTCCCCCGGATTCTACCTTTCCCAGTAACCACTTAGGTTCTACCCCTTTCCTGGTACTCGCTTGGATTCTACCTTTCTCGGTACTCACCCAGATTCTACATTTGCTGGTACTCACACAGATTCTACTCCTTTCCTGGATTCTCCATTTCCCCATACTCGCTTGGATTCTACCTTTCCTGATACTCGCTCAAATTCTACCTTTCCCGGAACTCACCCGAATTCTACCTTTCCTAGAACTCACCCGAATTCTACCTTTCCCGGAACTCACCTGAATTCTACCCCTTTCCCACTACTCGTATGAATTCTACCCCTTTCTCGGTACTCACCTGGATTCTACTTTTCTCGGTGCTTAGTCAGATTCTACCTTTCTCAGTACTCCCCGGATTCTACACCTTTCTCGGTACTCACCCGAAGTCTACCTTTCTCGGTACTCACCCAGATTCTACCCATTTCCCGGTACTTGTTGAGATTCTATCTTTCTCGTTCTCACCCGGATTCTACCCTTTTCCTGGTACTCGCCCGAATTCTACCTTTCCCGGTACTCCCCTGAATTCTATCCTTTTTTTGGTACTCGCCGTGATTTTACCCTTCCTGGTACTCCCCCGGATTCTACCTTTCCCAGTAACCACTTAGGTTCTACCCCTTTCCTGGTACTCGCTCGGATTCTACCTTTCTCGGTACTCACCCAGATTCTACATTTGCCGATACTCACACAGATTCTACTCCATTCCCGGTACTCATTGGGATTCTATCTTTCACGATACTCACTGAGATTCTACCCCTTTCCCGGTACTCGCCCGAATCCTACCTTTCATGGTACTCGCTCGAATTCTACCTTTCTCGGTACTCCCCCGGATTCTACCCCTTTCTTGGTACTCGCTTGGATTCTACCTTTCCCAGTACTCACCCGGATTCCACCTTTCCCGGTACTCACCAACATTCTACCCCATTCCCGGTACTCAACTGGATTCTAACTTTCTCGGTTGTCTACGGGATTCTACCCTTTCACCGGTACTCCCCTGAATTCTCCCTTTCCTGGTACTCCCCTGGATTCTCCCTTTCCTAGTACTCGCCCGGATTCTACCTTTCATGGTACTCACCCGAATTCTACCCCTTTCCTAGTTCTCGTTCGGATTCTACTTTTCTTGATACTCACTAGGATTCTACCCCTTTCCCGGTACTCTCCCAGATTCTACCTTTTTCGGTACTCCCCCGGATTCTACCCCTTTTGCGGTACTCACTGGGATTCTACCTTTCCCGGTACTAACTCAGATTCTACCTTTTCCGGTACTCTCCCAGATTCTACTTTTTTTGGTACTCCCCCGGATTCTACCCCTTTCGCGGTACTCGCTGGGATTCTACCTTTCTCGGTACTAACTCAGATTCTACCTTTTCTGGTACTCACCCAAATTATACCGTTCTCGATACTCTTCCAGATTCTACCCCTTTCCCGGTACTCGCCTCGATTCTACCTTTCCTAGTACTCACTCAGATTCTACATTTCCTGATACTCCCCCGAATTCTACCCTTTTCTCGAAACTCGCCCAGATTCTACCTTTCCCACTACTCACTCGGATTCTATCATTCCTACTACTCGCCTTGATTCTACCTTTCCCGGTACTCACTGTGATTCTACCCTTCCCAATACTCGCCCAGATTCTACCTTTCCCCGTACTCAGCCAGATTTTACTATTTTCCTGGTACTCACTCGGATTCTAACTTTCAAGGTACTTCCTCGGATTGTACCCCTTTCTCGGTACTCCCTTGGATTATACCCTTTTCCCCGTACTCACCCGGATTCTACTATTTTCCTAGTACTCGCCCGAATTCTACCTTTCCAGGTACTTACTCGGATTTTACCTTTTCCTGTACTCACCCGGATTCTACCCCTTTCCCAGTATTCGCCTGAATTCTACATTTTCCCATAGTCGCCCGAATTCTACTTTTCCCGATACTTCCCTGAATTCTACCTCTTTCCTAATAGTCGCCTAGATTCTACCTTTCCTAGTACTCCCTCGGATTCTACCTTTCCTAGTACTCACTCGGATTCTACCCTTTCCCGGTACTCGCCCGGATTCAACCTTTCTTAGTGCTCCCTCGAACTCTACCTTTCCCAGTACTCACCCGGATTCTACCCCTTTCTCGGTACTCGCACAGACTCTATCTGCCGGTACTCACCCCGATTCTACCTGTTTCCCCGTACCGTCCAGATTCTACCTTTCCCGGTACTCACCCAAATTCTACCCCCTTTCCCGGTACTTGCCCGGATTCTACCTTTCCTGGTACTCACCCAAATTTGATGCCTTTCCCGGTATTGGCCCAAATTCTACCTATCTTGATACTCACTCGAATTCTACCCCTTTCCCGGTACTCACCCGGATTCTACCTTTCTCGACACTCACTTGGATTCTACCGGTTTCCTAGTACTCGCCCAGATTATACCTTTCCCAGTACTCACGCAGATTGTACCTTTCCAGGTACTCCCCCGAATTCTACCCCTTTCCCAGTACTCGCCCGGATTATACCTTTCCCGGTACTGACCCGAATTCTACCTTTCTCAGTACTTACTTGGATTCTACCTTTCCTAGTACTTACTCGGATTCTACCTTTCCCGGTACTCCCCCGAATTCTACCCCTTTCCTGGTACTCGCCCTAATTCCACTTTTCCTCGTACTCCCCCTGATTCTACCCCTTTCGCGGTACTCGCCCGGATTCTACCTTTCCTGGTACTCCCCCGGATTCTACCTTTCTCAGTACTCACTCAAATTCCAACCCTTTCCTAGTGCTCGCACAAAATTCTACCTTTCCCAGTACTCACCAGAATTCTACCCCTTTCTTGGTACTCGCCCCGATTCAACCTTTCTCGATACTCACCCGGATTCTACCCCTTTTTCGTTACTCGCTCGGATTCTACCGTTCCCAATACTCACTCGGATTTTACCTTTCCCAGTACTCCCTCGGATTCTACCCCTTTCCCGATATTCGCCCGAATTCTACCTTTCTCGGTACTCACTCGGATTCTACCCTTCCCGATACTTGCCACGATTCTACTTTTCCCCGTACTCACCAGGATTCTATTATTTTCCCGGTACTCACCCAGATTCTACCATTCCCAGTACTCACCCAGATTCTACCATTCCCGGTACTTCCTTGGATTTTACCCCTTTCCCAGTACTCACCTGGATTCTACCTTCCCAGGTACTCACTCGAATTCTAACTTTCCCGGTACTCCCTTGGATTCTACCCCTTTCTCGGTACTTGCCCTGATTCTACATTTCCCAGTACTTACCCGGATTCTACCCTTTTTCCGGTACTCGTACGAATTCTACCATTTCCAATACTTGTCCGAATTCTGCCTTTCCTGGTACTCACCCCGAATTCTACCCCTTTCCTGGTACTCGTCCGGATTCTACCGTTCTCAGTACTCACCCAAATTCTTCCCCCTGGTACTCGCCCAGATTCTACCTCTTTCCCGGTAATGGCCCAGATTCTACCTTTTCTGATACTCACCCGAATTCTACCCCTTTCCCGGTACTCGTTAGGATTTTTACCTTTCTCGGTTCTCACCCGAATTCTACCATTCTCGATACTCTCCCGGATTCTACCCCTTTCCTGGTACTCGCTTGGATTCTACCTTTCTCGGTACTCACTCGGATTCTACCTTTCCCGATACTCCCCCGGATTCTTCCCCTTTCCTGGTACTCACCCTGATTCTACCTTGCCCGTACTCAATCGGATTCTACCCCTTTCCTGGTACTCGCCCGAATTCTACCTTTTAAAGTACTCGCCCGAATTCTATTTTTCTAGGTACTCCCTCGAATTCTACCCCTTTCCTAATAGTCGCCTAGATTCTACCTTTCCTAGTACTCCCCCGGATTCTACCATTCCTGGTATTCCCCCGGATTCTACCATTTTCCTGGTACTCGCCTAGATTCTACCTTTCTCGGTACTCACTCGGATTCTACCTTTCCCGGTACTCCCTAGGATTCTAGCCCTTTCCTGGTACTTGCCCTGATTCTACCTTTCCCCATACTCACCCGGATTCTACTCCTTTCCCGGTACTAGCCAGAATTCTACCTTTCAAATTACTTGCCCGAATTCTACCTTTCTTGGTACTCCCCCGAATTCTTCCCATTTCCCAGTAGTCGCCTAGATTATACCTTTCCCAGTACTGCCCTAGATTCTACCTTTCCCAATACTCACCCGGATTCTACCCATTTCTGGTACTCGTCCAGATTCTACCTTTCCTGGTAGTCCCTCAGATTCTAGCTTTCCCGGTACTCACCAGGATTTTACCCATTTCCCGATACTCGCTGGGATTCTATCTCCCGGTACTCACCCCGATTCTATCCCTTTCTTGGTACTTGTCGTCATTCTACCTTTCCCAGTACTTACCCAAATTCTACCCCTTTCCTACTACTCGACCGGATTTTACCTTTCTCGGTACTCACCCGAATTCTACCATTTCCCAGTACTCATTCAGATTCTACCTTTCTTGACACTCACCCCAAATTCTACCCCTTTCCCAATTACTCGCCTAGATTTTACCTTTCCCAGTACTCACGCGGATTGTACCTTTCTAGGTACACCCATGGATTCTACCCCTTTCTCGGTACTCGCCTGAATTCTACAATTCCTAGTACTCCCTTGGATCCTACCTTTCCCAGTACTCACCCAAATTCTACCCTTTTCTTGGTACTCGCCTGGATTCCACCTTTCCTGGTACTCCCCCGAATTCTACCTTTCCCGGTACTCACTCGGATTCTACCCCTTTCCCAGTACTTGCCAGTATTCCACCTTTTTTGGTACTCTCCCAGATTCTACCTCTTTCCCGGTACTCGCCAGGATTCTACCTTTCTCAGTACTCACTCTGATTCTACCTTTCCCAGTATTCGCCCTAATTCTACCTTTCCCCGTACTCACCCGGATTCTACCATTTTCCCAGTACTCGCCCGAATTCTACCTTTCTCGGTACTCCCCCAAATTCTACCCCTTCCCTAGTACTCGCCAGGATTCTACCTTTCCCTATACTCTCCCGAATTCTACCATTTTCCCTGTAATCACCCGAATTCTACTTTTTTTAGTACTCACTAAGATTCTACCTTTCCCAATACTTGCATTGATTCTACCTTTCCCCGTACTCACTCGGATTCTACCCCTTTCCCAGTATTCGCCTGAATTCTACCTCTCCCTATTCTCGCTCGAATTCTACTTTTCCCGGTACTCCCCCAAATTCTACCCTTTTCTCGATACTCGCCTGGATTCTACCTTTCCTGGTACTTCCTTTGATTCTACCTTTGCCGGTACTCACCCGGATTCTACCCCTTTCCTGGTACACGCTCTGATTCTACCTTTCCTGGTACTCCTTCAGATTCTACCTTTCCCGGTACACACCCGAATTGTACTCCTTTCCTGATACTTCTAGGGATTCTATCTCTCGGTACTCACCCCGATTCTACCCCTTTTCTGGTAGTCGTCCGCATTCTACCTTTCTTGGCACTCACCCAAATTCTACCCCTTTCCCAGTACTCGCCCGGATTTTGCCTTTCCTAGTACTTACCCGAATTCTACCCCTTTCCCAGTACTCGCACGGATTCTACCTTTCTCGATACTCACCTGAATTCTACCTTTTCAGTAGTCACTCGGATTCTACCTTTCCCGATACTCACTCGGATTCTACCCCTTCCCCAGTACTCGCCAAGATTCTACCTTTCCCTGTACTCCCCCAGATTCTACCCATTTCTCGGTACTCACCCGGATTCTGATTTTCTCAGTACTCACTCGGATTCTACCTATCCCAGTACTCCCCTTGATTCTAACTTTCCCCGTACTCACCCGGATTCTACCCCTTTCTCGATAGTCGCCTGAATTCTACCTTTTCTAGTACTCGCCCGAATTCTACCTTTCTCGGTACTTCCCCAAATTCTACCCCTTTCCCTATACTCATTGGGATTCTACCTTTCCTGGTACTCACCTGGATTCTACCTTTCCCAATACTCCCCCGGATTCTACCTTTCCCGATACTCCCCCGGATTCTACCTTTCCCAGTACTCACCCGAATTCAACTCCTTTTGCCGGTACTCCTAGGGATTCTATCTCCCGGTACTCACCCCGATTCTACCCCTTTCTTGGTACTCGTCCGGATTCTACCTTTGCTAGTACTCACCTAAATTCTACCTTTCCCGGTACTCACCCAAATTCTACCCCTTTCCTGGTACTAGCACGAATTCTACATTTCCTAGTACTCGCCTGAATTCTACCTTTCCCAGTAGTCACTCAGATTCTACCTTTCTCGGTACTCACCCAGATTCTACCATTCCCCAGTACTCGCCAGGATTCTACCTTTCCCTGTACTCTCTCCCGGATTCTACTATTTTCCCAGTACTCGCCTCAATTCTACTTTTCTCGGTACTCACTCAAATTCTACCTTTCTCAACACTCGCCTTGATTCTACTTTTCCCCGTACTCACCCAGACTCTACCCATTTCCCGATACTCGCCTGAATTCTACCTTTCCCAGTAGTCGCCCGAATTCTACCGTTCTCGGTACTCCCCCGAATTCTACCCCTTTCCCTATACTCGCCTAGATTCTACCTTTCCTGGTACTCCCCTAATTTTATCTTTACCGGTACTCACTCTAATTCTACCCCTTGCCCGGTACTGGCCCGAATACTACCTTTTCGGGTACTCCCCCGGATTCTACCTTTCCCGATACTCACCCAGATTCTACCCCTTTCTCGGTAGTCGCCGAGATTCTATCTCTTGATACTCACCCCGAATCTACCCTTTTCCCGGTACTCGTCCGGATTCTATCATTCCCGGTACTCACCCGAATTATACCCTTTTCCCCGTAGTCGCCTGGATTCTACCTTTCCCGCTACTCCCCCGGATTCTACCTTTCTGGATACTGCCTCGGATTCTACCTCTTTCCTAGTACTTGCTTGGATTTTACTTTTCCCGATACTCACTTGGATTCTAGCTTTCCTGGTACTCACTTGAATTCTACCCCTTTCCCGATACTTGACCAGATTCTACCTTTCCTTGTACTCACCTGAATTCTACCCCTTTCCTAGTACTTAAACGGATTCTACCTTTCTCGGTACTCCCCAGGATTTTACCCATTTCCCAGTACTCGCCCGGATTCTACTTTTCCCGGTACTCACTCGGATTCTACCTTTCCCGATACTCGCCCTGATTCTACCTTTCCCCGTACTACCTTGGATTCTACTATTTTCCCGGTACTTGCCCGAATTCTACCTTTCTAGGTACTCACCCGAATTCTATCCCTTTCCCGATACTCGCCCCAATTCTACCTTTCTCGATACTCACCCTGATTCTACCCCTTTCCTCGTACTCGTCCGAATTCTACTTTTCTGGGTACTCACTAGGATTATACCCCTTTACCGGTACTCTCCCGAATTCTACTTTTCCCGATACACCCCCAGATTTTATCCCTTTCCCGATACTCGCCCAGATTCTACCTTTCCCAGTACTCACTCGAATTTTACCTTTCCCTGTATTCCCCGAATTCTACCACTTTCCCGGTACTCGCCCAGATTTTACCTTTCCCGGTACTCCCCCGAATTCTACCCATTTTCGGATACTCACCTGTATTCTACCTTTCCCGGCACTCACTCGGATTCTACCTTTCCCCATACTCCCCCGGATTCTACCCCTTTCCTAGTACTCGCCCTGATTCTACCTTTCACTGTACTCACCCGGATTCTACCCTCTCCCGGTACTCGCTAGGATTCTACCTTTCCTAGTACTCACTCGAATTCTACTTTTCCCTGTACTCACCAGGATTCTACCCCTTTCCTAGTACTTGCCCAGATGATACCTTTCTCGGTACACTCCTGGATTCTACCCATTACCCGATACTCGTCCTGATTCTACCTTTCCCCGTACTCACCTGGATTCCACCCCTTTCCTGGTACACACCTGGATTCTACCTTTCCCAGTACTCACTCGGATTCTACCTTTCCCGATACTCCCCAGGATTCTACCCCTTTCCCGGTACTCTCTCGGATTCTACTTTTCCCAGTACTCACTCGGATTCTTCCTTTCTTGGTACTCCCCCGAATTCTACCCCTTTCCCGGTAGTCGCCCAGATTTTACCTTTCTCGGTACTCCCCCGGATTCTACCCCTTTCTCGATACTCGCCCAGATTCTACCTTTCCCTATACTCACTTAGATTCTACCTTTCCCCATACTCCCCCGGATTCAACCCCTTTCCTGATACTCACTTTGGTTCTACCTTTCCCCGTACTCTCCCGGATTTTACCTTCCCTAATACTCACTCAGATTCTACTTTTCCCGGTACTCACCAGGATTCTACCCCTTTCTCAATACTAACTAAGAATTCTACCTTTCCTGGTACTCCCCCGAATTCTACCCCTTTCCCGGTACTCACCCGGATTCTACCTTTCCCGGTAGTCACCCAGATTCTACCTTTCCTGGTACTCCCCCAGATTCTACCACTTTCGTGATACTCACTCGGATTCTACCTCTCCCGGTACTCACTCGGATTCTACCTCTCCCGGTACTCACTCGGATTCTACCCCTTTCCCGGTACTCACCCAGATTCTACCTTTCTCGGTACTCACCCGGATTCTACCTTTCCTAGTACTCCCCAGATTCTACCCCTTTCTCGATACTCACTCGGATTCTACCTCTCCCGGTACTCACTTGGATTCTACCTTTCCCCATACTCCCCCGGATTCTACCCCTTTCCCGGTACTCGCCCTGATTCTACCTTTCCCCGTACTCACTTGGATTCTACGCTTTTCCCGGTACTCGCCCTGATTTTATCTTTCCCAGTACTCACTCGGATTCTACTTTTCCCGGTACTCACCAGGATTCTACCCCTTTCCCAGTACTGACTCGGATTCTACCTTTCCTGGTACTCCCCCAGATTCTACCCCTTTCCCGATACTCGCTCGGATTCTACCTCTCCCGGTACTCACTCTGATTCTACCTTTTGCCATACTCCCTCGGATTCTACCGTTTTCCCGATACTCGCCCTGATTCAACCTTTCCTCGTACTCACCCAGATTCTACCTCTTTCCCGGTACTCGCTCGAATTCTACCTTCCCAGTACTCACCCGGATTCTACTTTTCTTGGGACTCACAAGGATTCTTCCCCTTTCCTAGTACTTGCCCGAATGATACCTTTCTCGGTACACTCCCGGATTCTACCCATTTCCCGGTACTCGTCCTGATTCTACCTTTCCCCGTACTCACTCGGATTCTACCCCTTTCCCGGTACTCGCCTCGATTCTATTTTTCCCAATACTCACTTGGATTCTACCTTTCCCGGTACTCCCCTAGATTCTACCAATTTCCCGGTACTCGCTCGGATTCTACCTTTCCCGGTACACCCTCGGATTCTACCCCTTTCCTGATACTCGCCCGAATTGTACCTTTCCCGGTACTCACTTGGATTCTACATTTCCTTATCCTCCCCCGGATTCTACCTATTTCCTGGTACCCTCAATTGGAGGGACCATTCAAAATTCTCTTGGAAATCACAGCCACCTCAGTACCAGCAACCTGCTCAAGTACCACAGCAAGCCTCAAACCTTGAACAAGCTATGATGAATCTTAACAAGGTCATGGAAGACTTTGTTGAAGCTAACAAATCCATCAATGCTCAGCTCAGTCAAAGAAATGACTGTGTAGAGAAAAAGATGGATGAAGTGCAAAATGATCTATCTCAGAAGATAGATAATCTCCAAGATTCAATCTCAAGGTTTGCCAACCTCAACAAAGTGCAAGAGAAAGAAAACTTTCCTTCTCAACCTTATCAAAATTCCATGAGTATCCATGAAATGGAGGCTAAGGAGGGAGAATCTTCAATGGTGAAGGAAGTTAAAACGATTATCACTTTGAGTGGTAAAGAGGTTGATATGGCCACATTCAAACAAGAGCGTGAAACAGAGAATGAAACAGAGAAAAAAAAGAGGGAGGAAATTAAAGGAAAGAGAAAGGGAATTGTTTCCATTGCCATCATACAATGCAAGTCTCAAGTGAAGGATGCTAACTTCATATGGGATCCGGGCAAGCTAAATCAGGATCAAATTTTTTGATGGACTTAGTCTTTCTTAAGACTAACTAGTCCATAGCTTTTTGTTTTATTTATTACTTGTTTTAATTTTGATTTCAATGTTTTAATTTTGATTTCAATGCTTTAATTTTGATTTTAATGCTTTAATTCTAGTTTGTTTTGTTGTAATATAGGTTTTTGGATGATCAAAATCAAGAGGAATTGCAAAGGAAGAAATCGGGAAGAAATCGGAGCGAAAACAGAGCAAAAACAGAGCAAAAACAGGGGAAAAACAGGGGTCTGCGAGATTTCGCAGCCTCTGCGAAATCGGCCTTTTGCTGCAAAACCATTTCGCAACACTTTTAAGCCCTCTGCGAACGATTTCGCAGCTGCGAAACCACCTTTTGGCACACGAGTGCCACTCGCAGCACAGGAGCCCTCATTTCGCAGCTGCGAAAGCGGCTGCGAAGCTCCGAAGCATGAAATCCTCCATTTCGCAGGGAAAGCTCCATTTGGAAGGATGTTTCGTAGCTGCGAAACCACCTTTTGGCACACGAGTGCCACTCCGCAGCACAGGAGCCCCAATTTCGCAGCTGCGAAGTGCTCTGCGAACCACTAAGGCGTAAAAAGCCCCAATTCCGCAGCGATTCCTCAGCAATTTCTCCATTCCGCGGGGTGTTTCGCAGCTGCGAAACCACCTTTTGGCACACGAGTGCCATTCCGCGGTACAGTAACCCCAATTTCGCAACTGCGAAGTGGGCTGCGAACCACCAAAGCATGAAAGATCCCATTTCCGCAGGAAAAGCTCCATTTCGCAGAGGATTTTGAAGCTGCGAAGCCAACTTTTGGCAGACGAGTGCCATTTTTGCAGCACGGTGACCCTTATTTCGCAGCTGCGAAACGGCTGCAAAGCATAAAAACTCCCAATTTCGCAGCCAAAGTCCCAATTTCGCAGGGTATTTAAAAGCTGCAAAATGGCTACGAACGTAAAAACTTCCAATTTCGTAGCCAAAGCTCCATTTTGCAGGGCACTTTTGGGCTGCAAAATCACCTCCAAGCTTCGAAATGGCTGCCAAATCATCTCAAAGCTTAGAAATGGCCTTCAAATTGTGAAATTGACTTGCAAAATGAAGGGAAGTTTGCAAAAACACCTTGCAAAGCCAAGGAAAGTTGCTAAAATGCCACCAGAGCCCCACGCACCAGCTGAGTACCCTTTGGAACTCATGAACAGCCACCTCTCCATTTCAGCCATGGCCAAGACTAGAGGACAGGCCCGCGCACCCTGAGATCACACACATGAAGCCTCTCATTCCATTTCTTACCTCCTTAAACTATCAAATCCCATAGCTACCAACTGAGAGCTCCAGCTGAGAAGGCTATGCCACCTAAGGAGACTACCAGAACAAAGGCCAAAGTTCTGATCCAACCCACTCAAGAGGCCACCACAGATGCATCAGCTCCACAGGACCCTTCCATTACTTGATCATCTTTTTATTTTTTGTATTTACTTATTATATTAGTATACATAATTCCATATTTTGATGTCTTATATTCTGGGATTGGATGTATTACTGATGATACATCATACATAAACATCAATTTTTGTTTAAACTTAGCATTTTTCTATTTTCTCTACTCACTAACTCTTATGTTTTTTTGAAACATGTGGTTTCTCCTATATGACTCAGACTCCATGTCACTAAGGAGGTACCACTTCCTCCCTATTTTTTAATCGCTTTTGTCACATTGAGGACAATGTTCAGCTTGGTTGGGGGGAGAGTTGAGGAAGTAAGTATTGCTATTAATGCTAAGTTATTTTGGTAATTTAGTTGCTTTTTGCTTATTTTTTAATTTTTTTAAAGTTTTTATTATACTCTCCATGGTTATTAAGGAAAAATTTTCAAAATGAAATGGGAGAAATTGAATTTTTTGTTCTTTTTACTTGACTTAGAGTTTGTATTATGTTTATTAAAGTTGATGAATTGTTGGAACACCTATTGAATTCAACCTTAGTTCTTCCACTTTAAGCTTATCACACACTGTGCACACTAGGTTCCGTTTATAAGATGAAAAACTATTTTCCCCCTTGACTTAGGAAAATTTTAGACTTGGTACCTTTGACCTCATTTAATAGTGTTGGGACACCTTATGAAAGGCCAATGAGCCTTTGAAAAAAAAAAGAAAGAAAAATGTTTGCTTACCTTGAAACCCGAGCAAGGTCCGAGGGGTATATGGTGAAAATCTTTAAAGCCTGGTGCCCTAAGCCTTAATTGGTTGGGAGTCACCGACCTCAATGCTCGTTACATGGGTGAATAGGTGGAGTTTAGCATACTGTAGGTGCTTGGGTATTAAAATTCAATCTCAAAAGTCCGGGGTGAAATCCGAGGAGTTAGTGGTTGAAAGATCCTTAAAGCTTGATGCCCTAAACCTTGATTGGTTGGGAGTCATCGATGGACCCCCGTTACATGGACAATTTAGAAAAGAATACCTTTAAGCTTTGTACTCCTACAATGAAAAAAAAATTGTGAAAAAAAAGAGGTGCGTTCTTAGCCTATTGGAGGTTGATTAGTTTGCTAAGCTTTGAAAAAAACTAGGTTGGGGGGAGAGATTAGTTTGACATACTATATTCGGAAACTAATAAATAACACTTAGATTTTTGTGGAAGAGTAAGGTTTGGTCCTTTGGAAGTGGAAATGATTTTAAAGCTTAAATTTGCATAATGCCTACTCTTTATGAATTGTGATTAGACAAGTTATTCGATAACTCTTGTTGAAGTTTGAGTTTTATTTCTTTAATGTTCCATGTGAGAGTTTGATCAGTCATGCCACTTAAACATTTTTTGAAGTGATTAGCATGATGTTGTAAATTATGGTACTTTTATTTTATTTTTCTCTCCTTCATTGCTAAGGGACTAGCAATATGTCGGTTGGGGGGAGTGATTACTACTCAAAAAGTGCTATTTGATAGCTTATAATTAATCCTTTTAAACACTTTTGAGTAGTAGTTAGTGCCTTTTAACCCAATTAGCATGTTAAGGCCCCTTGCAATCAATTCTAATCAAAATGTGTAAGTTTTGGTGTTTTTGTTAGTATTTTGATCACCAAAGCATTATGAGATTGAGGAGAGTTTTATGGAATCCTTGGTAAGCAATGGGAAGCTTAGAGGAATGAAGAATCAAAGCCTTGAAGCTCTTATGCCATAAGCAAAGTGGAAATGCAAAAGGGGAAGCAAAGAGGATTCAGCCATGGAACATTCTTGATGACAGTCACTGCAGCTAGTTTTGGAGCACTTCCTGATGTCCAATTTATGCATACAATATGTCATTTGAAAGCTTAGGAAGTCAACAATCCAATGCCCCAAACCGTGTGCAATTTGGATCTGAAATGAGGAAGCTACAGCCGTTGGAAGATAACTGCTCCAAGCTGAAGGAAGGAAGACTTCAGTAAAGTGCTGCGAAATCACCATTCTTGTTGCGGAATGGTTTCGCAGCCTTTTTGCACAGTGCTATGGATTTCCCCTGAAGCTTCACGCCGCGATGGAAGCCAAGCACCACAAAATGGAAGTCAACTTTGTGAAGGTGTTGAATCAGCCTTTTGCTGCAAAGAAATTTCGCAGCCCTTCTTATGCACCTGCAAAATCTCGCAGACCTCATTTTCACCTGCGAAATGGTCCTGAAGCTTCCTGATAGCTATGCACCGACTCTTTTAGATCTTTTCTTCTGATATTTTTGTTGTCTAAATGCCCAAATTCTCCTTGTAAACCACCAGTGATAGAATTCCTTAGTTTTTAAGTTAGGAATTTGGCAAAAATATCTATGTAATAGCTGTAAGTGTAATTGTGGTATTAAGGGAGCCCGAGGAGCCTGTTCTGAGGGGTGTTAGAGTTTTGGTTCCAGGAGATCCATCATATAATATATGTGAAATTAACAAACAGAGCACTTGCTCTGTTTCTTCTATATATTCTTATTTTCTCTTTAGTTTTCTTTCTAGCCAACCAAACTCTGAGGATTTTTCCTCAGAGGATGAGAGGCTAAGCTCTTTGTCTCTTGGAGCTAAGGTAACCGGGTAAGTTTCCTCAGGCATAAATTGGAAGTTTTGTTGTTTTAGTTTGGAATGAAGAGTAAGTGTGTTCCATGAATGGTTTCTACGTTTTTAGTTAACTTAAAACACCTTGGAGTCACCTGGGCCAACACTTGGTAAGGCAAGTGATCTCTAACCATGGAGATGCACTAGTTTACCCCTTGCGAGCCTCTGGTAGGTGACTTGAAGGTAGGATTTTCTAGAATAGCCAACACTTGGTAAGCTTTTGGACTCTTAGGAGACATCCATTAGTTACCTCTTGCGAGCTTTTGACGGGTAATCCAAGGTTAAAGATCACCTTGAATGGTAAAGGCTAGTGAGAGGCTAAACCATTGCAAGTTGCATCAGTGAGAGAATTAAAGCTGAAATCCAACTGAGGGATGCATTTGTGCAGCACCTATTAGAGAATTGACTTTATGTTAATTCTCTAATGTGAGGAAATGAAACAAGTGACCGGAACTCTCCTTTTTGCATGAGGAATCTAAGCCTAGTGATCTGAAACTCCAAGAAACACTTTTCTTTATAAGTAAAATCAGTTACTACTTTTGGTTAGCTTAAAACCAATCCTTTTTCATTCAAACGTCTTTATGTTTTCTTTTAAAGCTAATCTTGAAATGAAAATGCACCAATTCAGCTTTGAATTAGTATCATTTGTGAAGTGAAAACCCATCCCAGTGAACGATCCTAGAGCCACTATGCTATAGTAGCTTTGTCTTTGCTACCCTAGTATATGGTGTAATAGGTTATAAATTTTGTTGATTAATCCCTCAATCAAGGAGCACCAGCTGGACACGAATCAGCTGAGACACCAATTAGGCACGAATCAGTACTCACCTAAATACTACCTTTCCCCATACTCAACCAGATTCTACCCATTTCCCGATACTCGCCCGAATTATACCTTTCCCAGTACTCACCCGAATTCTACCTTTCCCGATACTCCCCCGAATTCTACTCCTTTCCCGATACTCGCCTGGATTCTACCTTTCCTGGTACTCCCCTAGATTCTACCTTTCCCAGAACTCACCCGAATTCTACCCCTTTGCCAGTACTCGCTCGGATTCTACCATTTCCTGGTACTCACCGGGATTCTATCTCTCGATACTCACACCAATTCTACCCCTTTCCTGATACTCGCCCAGATTCTACATTTCTCGGTACTCACCCGAATTCTTCCCCTTTCCCGGTACTCGCCTGGATTCTACCTTTCCCGGTACTCCCCTGAATTCTACCCCTTTCCCTGTACTCGTCCAGATTCTACCATTCCCGGTACTCACCCGAATTTATCCCTTTCCCGATACTCGCCCCAATTCTACCTTTCTCGATACTCACCCGGATTCTACCCTTTTCCCCGTACTCGTCTGGATTCTACTTTTCTAGGTACTCACCAGTATTATACTCATTTTCGGTACTCGCTTGGATTGTACCTTTCCTAGTACTCCCCCGGATTCTACCCCTTTCCCTGTACTCGCCCAGATTCTACCTTTCCGCGTACTCACTCGAATTCTACCTTTCCCGGTATGCCCCCGGATTCTACCCCTTTCTCGTACTCGCCCTGATTCTACCTTTCTCGTACTCTCCCTGATTCTACACCTTTCCCAGTACTTGCCTTGATTCTACCTTTCCCAGTACTCACTCGGATTCTACCTTTCCTGGTACTCCCTCGGATTCTACCCCTTTCGTGGTACTCGCCCGGATTTTACCTTTCCCGGTACTCACCCGAATTCTACCTTGCCTGGTACTCTCCCAGATTCTACTCCTTTCCCAATACTCGCCCAGATTCTATATTTCCCGATACTCACTTGGATTCTACCTTTCCCCATACTTTCTCGGATTCTACCCCTTTCGCGGTACTCGACCTGATTCTACCTTTCCCCGTACTCACTAGGATTCTACCCGTTTCCCGGTACTCGCCTTGATTCTACCTTTCCCAATACTCACTCGGATTCTACTTTTCCCGGTACTTACCAGGATTCAACCCCTTTCCCAATACTCACTCGGATGATACCTTTCTAGGTACACTCCTGGATTCTACCCATTTCCCGGGACTCACCCTGATTCTACCATTTCCCATACTGACCTAGATTCTAACCCTTTCCCGGTACTCGCCCGGATTCTACCTTTCCCAATACTCACTCGGATTCTACCTTTCCCAATACTCCCCTGGATTTTACCTCTTTCCCGATACTCGCCCGAATTCTACCTTTCTCGGTACTCACCCGGATTCTATCTTTCCCTGTACCCCCCAGATTCTACCCCTTTCTAGATACTCGCCTGGATTCTACCTATTTCCCGGTACTCGTCCGACTTCTACCTTTCCTCGTAGTCCCCCAAATTCTACCCCTTTCCCGGTACTCGCCCGGATTCTACCTTTCATAATACTCACTCGGATTCTACTTTTCCCGGTACTCACTAGGATTCTACCCCTTTCCTAGTACTCACTCGGATGATACCTTTTTAGGTACACCGTCGGATTCTACCCCTTTCACGATACTCGCCCGAATTCTACCTATTTCCCGGTACTCGCCCTGATTCTATCTTTCCCCTTACTCACCCGAATTATACCCCTTTCTTAGTACTAGCCCGAATTCTACTTTCCCAATGCTCGCTTGAATTCTACTTTCCCAATGCTCGCCCGAATTCTACCTTTCCTGGTACTCCCTCGAATTCTACTCCTTTCCGATACTCGCCTGGATTCTACCTTTCCCGGAACTCACCCAGATTCTACCCCTTTCCTGGTACTCCCCTAGATTCTACCCCTTTCCCAATACTCGCCCGGATTCTACCTCTCCCGGTACTCACTCGGATTCTACCTTTCGCCATACTCCCCTGAATTCTACCTTTTTCTTGGTACGCTCCCTGATTCAACTTTTCCCTATACTCACTAGGATTCTACCCCTTTCCCGGTACTCGCTCGGATTCTACCTTTACCAATACTCACTTGGATTCTACTTTTCTCGGTACTCACCAGGATTCTACCTATTTCTCGGTACTTGCCCGGATGATACCTTTCTAGGTACAATCCCAGATTCTATACCTTTCTAGGTACTCGCCCCGATTCTACCTTTCCCCATACTCACCCGGATTCTACCCCTTTCCCGGTACTCCCCCGGATTCTTCCTTTCATAGTACTCACTCGGATTCTACCTTTCCTAGTACTCCCTTGGATTCAACCCCTTTCCCGATAATCACCCGGATTCTACCTTTCTCGGTACTCCCCTGAATTCTTCCTTTCATAGTACTCACTAGGATTCTACCTTTCCTAGTACTCCCCCAGATTCTACCCCTTTCCCGATACTCACCCAGATTCTACCTTTCCCGGTACTCACCCGGATTCTAACTTTCCCGATACTCGCCCGAATTCTACCCCTTTCCCGGTAGTCTCCCAGATTTTCCCTTTCCCGGTACTCCATCGGATTCTACCCCTTTCCCGATACTAGCTCGAATTCTACCTTTCCCCATACTCACTCGGATTCTATCTTTCCCCATACTCCCCCGGATTTTACCTTTCCCGAAACTCACCCGGATTCTACCCCTTTCCATGTACTTGTCCGGATTGTACCTTTCTAGGTACTACCCGAGATTCTACCTTTTCCAATACGTCGTCGGGTTCTACCCCTTTCCAAGTACTCGCCCTTATTCTACCTTTCCCCGAACCCACCTGGATTCTACCCCTTTCCCGGTACTCCCTTGGATTCTACCTTTCCCAATACTCACTCGGATTTTACTTTTCCCGGTACTCACCAGGATTCTACCCCTTTCCTAGTACTTGCACGGATGATACCTTTCTCGGTACACTTCCGGATTCTACCCATTTCCCGGTACTCGTCCTGATATTACCTTTCCCCATACTCACCCGGATTCTACCATTTTCCCCATACACACTCGGATTCTACTTTTCTAAATACTCACTGGGATTCTACCTTTCCCCATACTCCCCTGGATTCTACTTTTCCTAGTACTCCCCCAGATTCTACCCCTTTCTCGATACTCACTCGGATTCTACCTTTCCCGGTACTCCATTGGATTCTACCCATTCCCTAGTACTCACTCGGATTCTACCTTTTCTGATACTCACCAAAATTCTACATTTCCTCATACTCACTTGGATTCTACCATTTTCCCGGTACTCGCCCGAATTCTACCTTTCCTAGTACTCACCCGAATTCTACCTTTCCCAGTACTCCCCTGAATTCTACCCCTTTCCCGATACTCTCCTTGATTCTACCTTTCCTGGTACTCCCATAGATTCTACCTTTCCCGGAACTCACCTGGATTGTACCCCTTTCCTGGTACTCGCCCGGATTCAACCTTTCTTGGTACTCCCCCAGATTCTACCTTTCTCGAAACTCACCCGGATTCTACCCCTTACCATGTACTCGTTCGGATTGTACCTTTCCAGGTACTGCCCGAGATTCTACCTTTTCCGGTACGCCGTCGAGTTCTACCCTTTTCCCTGTACTTGCCCTTATTCTATCTTTCCCCGTACTCACTCGGATTCTACCCGTTTCTTGGTACTCGCTCGAATTCTACCTTTCCCAAAACTCACTCGGATTCTACTTTTCCTGGTACTCACCGAGATTCTTCCCCTTTCCAAGTACCGACTCGGATTCTACCTTTCTTGGTACTCCCTCGGATTCTACCACTTTCCCAGTACTCACTTGGATTCTACTTTTCCCGGTACTCACCAGGATTCTACCCCTTTCCTAGTACTTGCACGGATGATACCTTTCTCGGTACACTCTCAGATTCTACCCATTTCCCGGTACTCGTCCTGATATTACCTATCCCTGTACTCACCCGGATTCTACCATTTTCCCCATACACACCCGGATTCTACTTTTCCTAGTACTCACTCGGATTCTACTTTTCCCAGTACTCACTTGGATTCTACCTTTCCGGGCACTCCCCTAGATTATACCTTTTTCACGGTACTCGCCCGAATTCTACCTTTCCCAATACTTACTCGAATTCTACCTTTCTTGGTACTCCCCCGAATTCTACCCCTTTCCCGGTAGTCGCCCAAATTTTACCTTTCCCGGTACTCCCTCGGATTCAACCCCTTTCCCGATACTAACCCGGATTCTACCTTTCCACTCACTCGGATTCTACCTTTCCCTATACTCCCCCGGATTCTACCTTTCCTAGTACTCCCCCAGAATCTACCCCTTTCTCGATACTCTCTCGGATTCTACATCTCCCGGTACTCACTCGGATTCTACCTTTCCCCATACTCCCCCAGATTCTACCCCTTTCCCGGTACTCGCCCTGATTCTACTTTTCCCCGTACTCACCCGGATTCTACCCCTTTCCCGGTACTCGCCCGAATTCTACCTTTTATAGTACTCACTCGGATTCTACCTTTCCCGGTACTCCCCTGGATTCTACCCATTCCCTAGTACTCACTCGGATTCTACCTTTTCCGGTACTCACCAAAATTCTATCTTTCCTCATACTCACTTGGATTCTACCATTTTCCCGGTACTCGCCCGAATTCTACCTTTCCCAGTACTCGCCCGAATTCTACCTTTCCTAGTACTCCCCTGAATTCTACCCTTTTCCCGATACTCTCCTTGATTCTACCTTTCCTGGTACTCCCATAGATTCTACCTTTCCCGGAACTCACCCGGATTGTACCCTTTTCTTGGTACTCGCCCGGATTCAACCTTTCCTAGTACTCACCCAGATTCTACCTTTCTCGAAACTCACCCGGGTTCTACCCCTTACCATGTACTCGTCCGGATTGTACCTTTCCAAGTACTACCCGAGATTCTATCTTTTCTGGTACGCTGTCGAGTTCTACCCTTTTCCCTGTACTCGCCCTTATTCTATCTTTCCCCGTACTCACTTGGATTCTACCCCTTTCCTGGTACTTGCTCGAATTCTACCTTTCCCAGAACTCACTTGGATTCTACTTTTCCTGGTACTCACCGGGATTCTTCCCCTTTCTAAGTACTGACTCAGATTCTACCTTTCCTGGTACTCCCCCGGATTCTACCACTTTCCCAGTACTCACTTGGATTCTACTTTTCCCGGTACTCACCAGGATTCAACCCCTTTCTCAGTACTGACTCAGATTCTACCTTTCCTGGTACTCCCCCAGATTCTACCCCTTTCCCAATACTCACCAGGATTCTACCTTTCCCGGTACTGATTCGGATTCTGCCTTTTCTACTACTCCCTCAGATTCTAACCCTTTCCTAGTACTGACTCGGATTCTACCTTTCTTGGTACTCCCTCGGATTCTACCCTTTTCCTGGTACTCACTTGGATTCTACCCTTTCCTAGTACTCTCCCAGATTTTACCCTTTTCCTGATACTCGCTCGGATTCTACCTCTCCCGGTACTCTCTCGGATTCTACCTTTCCCGATTCTCGCTCAGATTCTACCCCTTTCCCGATTCTCGCTCGGATTCTACCTCTCTTAGTACTCACTCAGATTCTACCTTTCGCCATACTCTCTCGAATTCTACCCCTTTCCCCATACTTGCCCTGATTTAACCTTTCCCCGTACTCACCCGGATTCTACCTTTCCTAGTACTCCCCCAGATTCTACCCCTTTCCCAATACTCACCCAGATTCTACCTCTCTTAGTACTCACTCAGATTCTACCTTTCGCCATACTTTCTCGGATTCTACCCTTTTCCTGGTACTCACCCGGATTCTACCCTTTCCTAGTACTCTCCTAGATTTTACCCTTTTCCTGATACTCGCTCGAATTCTACCTCTCCCGGTACTCTCTCGGATTCTACCTTTCCCGATTCTCGCTCAGATTCTACCCCTTTCCCGATTCTCGCTCGGATTCTACCTCTCTTAGTACTCACTCAGATTCTACCTTTCGCCATACTCTCTCGAATTCTACCCCTTTCCCCATACTTGCCCTGATTTAACCTTTCCCCGTACTCACCCGGATTCTACCTTTCCTAGTACTCCCCCAGATTCTACCCCTTTCCCAATACTCACCCAGATTCTACTTTTCCTGGTACTGACCAGGATTCTACCCCTTTCCTAGTACTTGCCCAGATGATACCTTTGTCGGTACACTCCAGGATTATACCCATTTCTCAATAGTTGTTTTGATTCTACATTTCCCCGTACTGACCCTGATTCTACCTCTTTCCTAGTACTTGCCTGGATTCTACCTTTCCTCCTACTCACTCGGATTCTACCTTTCTCAGTACTCTACCTGATTCTACCTTTCCCCGAACTCACCCGGATTCTACCCTTTCCCCGGTACTCGCCCGGATTTTATCTTTTCCAATACTCACTTGGATTCTACTTTTCCCGGTACTCACTCGGATTCTACCCCTTTCCTAGTGCTGACTTGAATTCTACCTTTCTTGCTACACCCCCGGATTCTACCCCTTTCCTGGTACTCACCCGGATTCTACCTTTCCCGGTACTCACCCGGATTCTACCTTTCCAAGTACTCCCCTAGATTCTACCCCTTTACCAATACTCACTCGGATTCTACCTCTCCCGGTACTCACTCGGATTCTACCTTTCCCCATACTCCCCAGGATTCTACCCCTTTCCCGATACTCGCCCTGATTCTACATTTTCCGATACTCACCCGGATTCTATCCATTTCCCTGTACTCTCCCGGATTTTACCTTTCCCAGTACTCACTCGGATTCTACCTTTCCTGGTACTCTCCCGGATTCTACCCCTTTCCCGGTACTCACCAAGATTCTACCTTTCTCGGTACTCACCCGGATTCTACCTTTTCTAGTACTCCCCCAGATTCTACCCCTTTCCCAGTACTGACTCAGATTCTACCTTTCCTAGTACTTCCCCGGATTCTATCCCTTTCCCTGTACTCGCCCTGATTCTACCTTTCCTCGTACTCACCCGGATTCTACCCTTTTCCCAGTGCTGACTCGGATTCTACCTTTCCTGCTACTCCCCCGGATTCTACCCCTTTCTCGGTACTCGCCCGAATTCTACCTTTCATAGTACTCACTCGGATTCTACCTTTACCGGTACTCTCCCGAATTCTACCCATTCCCTAGTACTCACTCGGACTCTACCTTTCCCGGTACTCACTCGAATTCTACCTTTCCCGATACTCACCTGGATTCTACCCTTTTCCCGGTACTCGTCCGAATTCTACCTTTCCTAGTACTAGCCCGAATTCTACCCCTTTCCCGATACTCTCCTTGATTCTACCTTTCCTCGTACTCCCTTGGTTTCTACCTTTCCCAGAACTCACCCGGATTGTATCGCTTTCCTGGTACTCGCGCCAATTTAACCTTTCCCGGTACTCCCTCAGATTCTACCTTTCCCGAAACTCACCCGGATTCTACTCCTTTCCCTGTACTCATCCGGATTATACCTTTCTAGGTACTTCCCGAGATTCTACCTTTTCTGGTATGCTGTCGAGTTCTACCCATTTCCCTGTACTCGCCCTTATTCTACCTTTCCCCGTACTCACCTGGATTCTACCCCTTTCCTGGTACTCGCTCGGATTCTACCTTTCCCAATACTCACTCGGATTCTACTTTTCTCGGTACTCACCAGGATTCTACCTCTTTCCTAGTACTTGCCCGGATGATACCTTTCCCGGTACACTCCCGGATTCTACCCATTTCCTGGTACTCATCCTAAATCTACCTTTCCTCGTACTCACTCGAATTCTACCCCTTTCTCGGTACACACCCAGATTCTACCTTTCCCAGTACTCACTCGGATTCTACCTTTCCTGGTACTCCCCTGGATTCTACCCGTTTCCCGGTACTCGCCCGGATTCTACCTTTCCCAGTACTCACTCGGATTCTACCTTTCTTGGTACTCCCCTGGATTCTACCCCTTTCCCGATACTCGCTCGAATTCTACCTTTTCCCATACTCCCCCGAATTCTGCCCCTTTCCCGGTACTCGCCCTGATTCTACCTTTCCCCGTACTTACCCGGATTCTACCCCTTTCCCGGTTTACACTCGGATTCTACCTTTCCCAATACTCACTCGGATTCTACCATTCCGGTACTTCCCTGAATTCTACCCCTTTCCTTGTACTTGTCCCGATTCTACCTTTCCAGTACTCACTCGGATTCTACCTTTCTTGGTACTCCCCCGAATTCTACCCATTTCCTAGTAGTCACCTAGATTTTACCTTTCCCGGTACTCCCCCCGATTCTACCCTTTTCCCGGTACTCGCCCGGATTCTACCTTTCCTACTACTCACTCGGATTCTACCTTTCCCGGTACTCTCCCTGATTCTACCTTTCCCCGTACTCACCTGGATTCTACCCTTTTCCCGGTACTCGCCCGAATTTTACCTTTTGTAGTACTCACTCGGATTCTACTTTTCTCGATACTCACTAGGATTCTACCCCTTTCCCAGTGCTGACTCGGATTCTACCTTTCCTACTCAAAAAGTGCTATTTTTTAGCTTGTAATTAACTCTTTTAAACACTTTTGAGTAGTAGTTATTACCTTTTAACTCAATTGGCATGTTAAAGACCCTTGCAATCATTTCTAACCGAATTGTATTAAGTTTTGGTGTTTTTGATAGCTTTTAGATACACCAAAGCAATCCGAGAATGAGGGAGATCTTTATATAGGTCATGGCAAAGCTTTTGGAAGCTCAAATTCATGAAGAACCAAGCTTTGGAGCTCCATAGCCCTTTGCCAAAGTCGTTCAAAGTATGCAAGGAAAGAACAACGGAGAGAGGAAAAACAGAGTGAAGAAAACAGAGCATGGCAGCTGCAGTCTTCTTTCCCACTTTTGGAGCACTTCCCGAAGTCCATTTCCTACATTCTATATACCGTTGAAAAGATCTGGAAGTCAAGAATTCAATACTTCAAACGGTGTGCAAATTTGATCAGAAATGAGGAAGTTATGGCCTTCGGAAGAAAACTGCATCCAGCTGAAGGACAAATTCGCACCTTGCGAATTTGGAACTCCAGCGTGCGAAACCTAAAGCTTACCTTGCGCAATGGGATTGGAGCGCAAATACACAGTCACCAAGAGTGCCAACTAGCGAAAATGGTTTTCTAACTTGCGAAAGTGAACTCCAACGTGCGAAAAGGGAATCCAAGTTGCGAAATCAACTTGCGAGATTTTCGCAAGTCACCATGCAACGTGTGAAATCTACATGCGAACTGGGATATTTGCGCACCGCCTCTTTTAGATCTTTTCTTCAGATATTTTTGTATAAATTTCCATTCTTCTCCTTGTAATCCACCAACCATAAGATTTCTTAGCTAGGAAGGTTGGAAAAACTTTTCTATATATATTCCCTTGCATCCATTGTAAAATATATAGATAATCGGGGATCAATATGTAGAATCGATCAATATATAGAATATACAGAGCCTTGCTCTGTTTTGTCCTTCTCTTTTTCATTTTTCATTTTCTTGCTAGCCAAACATTCTCTGAGGCCTCAGAGGATGAGTGGCTAGGCTTTTTGTCTCTTGGGTGAAGGAAGCCAGGTAAGGTTCCGGCTACATAAGTGTGAGATTTTGTTGATTCCGTTTTTAATGAAGAGAAAGTGTGATCCGTTTATGGTTTTTATATTTTTAGTTAATTAGGATTACCGTAAATAGCCAATACTTGGTAAGCTTTCGGATTCCATGGATTCTTATTGCTTGCAATCTTGCTCCATGGAGGTCTAATTGTTATCTCTTGTTCGCTTGTGAAGGATGATCCGATGTTAAGGATCACCTTGAATGGAAAATACTAGGTGAGAGGTACGAGCCATTGCAAGGTGTATCAGTGAGAGAGATTTAGCGTTGAAACCATTAATGGCAAGCATCTGTATCACACCGGTTTGGGAAATAACTATAGGTTAAATTCTGAATGCGAGGAAAAGATTCAAGTGACCGGAATCTCCCTTTTTGTAGAAGGCACCTGATCCTAGTAACCTGAAATCCCAAGAAACACCTTTCTTTCTAATTTCTTTCTAGTTAATTTTAGTTACTTTATGTTAGGTTAGCTTAAAACCATCCGTCTCCATTCAAACTTATGTCTTCTTTTAAAACTAACAAAGAAAAGGAAAAAGCACCAATTCAGTTTTTGAACTAATATCAATTGCGAAGTGAAAACCCATCTCTGTGGACGATCCTAGAGCCACTATACTATGCTAGCTAAATGCTACCCCGGTATATGGTGAAATAGGTTTATAAATTTTGTTGATTACTCCCGTCTGAGGATTGAGATCAAAGCACATCAATTGAGTTGAATCAATTGGTAGCACCAATCGGGCACGAATCAAATGGCGCCGTTGCCGGGGATGGTGCCACTTTGTAGTGATATGATCTTTTGGGAACACTTGTGATCTTCATCACAAGTTTGGTGATTTTTCTTTTCTTTTACTAATTTTTTTTAATTGTTTCTTTTTCTTTATTTATGTTTTAGTTTACCTTTTAGCTAGTTTTAGTTAATCTTAATTTTTTTTTTTTTAGAGCTATTTTTCTTTTGTTTTCTTTTGTTTTCTCTGTTTTTAATCCACAAATTGCTAGTTGTGCATGCCATATTGAATACGAGATAGCAAAGGAAGCCATGAACTTCATGAGTTATGTGGCTAAAGTTTCAAGAGGATGGGATGAACCAAATGCTCGAAATATGGGGAGAATGAAGTCTCGACCTCATGCTAAGGGTGAGATGTATATTTTGAATGACGGCATAGACATGAAGGCAAAGATTGCAGCTATGGCAAGGAGATTGGAAGAGCTAGAAATGAAGAAGATGCAAGAAGTGCAAGCCATCTCTCAGACACCATTGCAACCTATGCCTTGTGCCATTTGTCTATCTTATGAGCACTTGGTGGAAGAGTGTCCTACCATTCCAATGGTGAGGGAAATGTTCGGTGATTGCAACACCTACAATTCCAATTGGAGGGACCATCCAAATTTCTCTTGGGAACCATAGCCACCTCAATATACACAACCTGCTCAAGCACCTCAGTAAGCCTCAAACCTTGAACAAGCTATGGTGAATCTTAGCAAGGTCGTGGGAGACTTTGTTGGAGCTCAGAAATCCATCAATGCTCAGCTCAGTCAAAGAATTGACAGTGTAGAGAACACGTTGAATAAAAGGATGGATGGAATACAAAATGATCTATCTCAGAAGATAGATAATCTCCAATATTCAATCTCAAGGTTTGCCAACCTCAACATAGTGCAAGAAAAAGGAAACTTTCCTTCTCAACCTTATCAAAATTCCAAGGGTATCCATCAAGTGGAGGCTCAAAAGGGAGAATCTTCAATGGTGAAGGAAGTTAAAACGGTTATCACTTTGAGGAGTGGTAAAGAGGTTGATTTGGCCACATCCAAACAAGAGCATGAAACAGAGAAAAAGAAGAGGGAGGAAATTAAAGGAAAGAGAAAGGGAATTGTTTCCATTGCCATCATACAATGCAAATCTCTAATGAAGGATGCTAACTTCATATGGGATCCGGGCAAGCTGAAACAGGACCACATTTTTTGATAGACTTAGTCTTTCTAAAGACTAGCTAGTCCATATCTTCTTGTTATATTTTATTACTTGTTTTAATTATGATTTCAATGCTTTAATTTGAATTAGTTTTGATTTAAACATAAGTTTTTGGATGATCATTGTAGGAGGGACTGCAAAACAGTTGGGCATACCATCAAAAAAATGATGAAAGAAGAAGAAGAGAAGAGAGAATTCTGGCCATTGGTTCTGTTGCCACTTCGGGACATATTTGGAGCACTTCCTTGAGTCCATTTTATACATGATATATACCGTTTCGAAGCTCGGGAAGTCAGGAGTCCAACGGTTCAAACGGTGTCCAAATCGGAGTTGAAATGAAAAAGTTATGGCCATTTGAAGAGCAGCTGCAGACTTTCTTACATTTGGAGAGCAGTTGCAGTCTTTTTTCTTATATTTGGAGAACTTTCTAGAGTCCAATTTTTACATATTATATACCGTTTTGAAACTCCAGAAGTCAAGAATCCAACGCTTCAAACGATGTCCAAATTGGAGTTGAAACGAAGAAGTTATGGTCATTGCAATAAAACTGCACTGAGCTGACAGAAAATTCGCACGACGCGAAGCAAGGTGCGAACCAAGGTGCGAAAATTTCGCACGGTGCGAATCAAGGTGCGAAAATTTTCGCACCGTGTGAAACACCTCTCTGGCACACGAGTGCCATCACCTTAAGTATCGAAATGGTTTCACACGGTGCGAAACAAGGTGCGAAAATTTCGCACGGTGGCAATTTGAGTGCGAAATCCGAATCAAGGTGCGAAATTTCTTACAAGTGGAAAGCAGTTACAGTCTTTTTGCTTATATTTGGAGAACTTCCCGGAGTTCATTTTTCTACATGCTATATACCGTTGGAAAGCTCTGGAAGTCAAGAATCCAATGCTTCAAACGGTGTGTAATTTGAATCTGAAATGAAGAAGTTATGGCCTTCGGAAGACAACTGCGTCTAGCTGAAGGACAAATTCGCACGATGCAAAACAACTTGCGAAAACTGATCCAAGTTGCGAAAAATGCGAATCAAGGTGCGAATTTTCTCCACTTCCGTTTCACACACCACTGTACAAGGTGCGAAATGGTTTCGCACAGTGCGAAGCACCCCTCTGGCACACGAGTGCCATCACCTCAAGTAGCGAAATGGTTTCGCACAGTGCGAAACAAGGTGCGAAAAATTTCGCATGGTGCGAATTTGAGTGCAAAATCTAGTTCAAGGTGCGAAAAATCCTTTTTAACGTGCGAAAAATACCAACTGTCTTTTAAACCTGTTTTTAAACGTCCGAGACTCTGTTTTTCATTCCAAACAGCCATTTCAGCGTCCGAAGGAGTTTTTAAACATGTAACCATCCAAATTCCACCCCTCTCCTTCCATTTAAAGTCTTGGTACGTGCATTAGAGGAGAGAAGAGCTCCACGCACCAGCTGAGTACCCTCTGGAACTCACGAACAGCCTCCTCTCTCCATTTCAGCCATGGCCAAGACTAGAGAAGACCCCCACGCACCAACTAAGTACCTTCTAGAACTCACGAACAACCACATCTCTCCATTTCAGCCATGGCCAAGACTAGAGGAGAGCCCCGTGCACCTTGGGATCACACACAAAATCTCTCACTCCATTTTTGACCTCCCTAAACCATCACAGCCCATAGCTCCAGCTGAGAGCTCCAGCTAAGGAGAGTATGCCATCTCAGGAGGCCGCCACAGAGCCATCATCTCCACAGGACCTACTCAGGAGGCCACTACTTGATCATCTCTTTATTTATTTATTTTTTATTTACTTATTATATTAGTATAGATAATTCCATGTTTTGATGTTTTCTGGGATTGGATATATTTCTTGATGATATATTATATTCCAAGTTCTCAGATTAATATATAAACATCATTTTTGTTTAAATTTGACATTTTTCTATTTCCTCTACTCACTGACTCTTTTGTTTTTTTTTGAAACATGTGGTTTCTCCTATTCGACTCAGACTTCATGTCACTCAGGAGGTACCACTTCCTCCCTTTATTTTTTAATCGCTTTTGAAACATTGAGGACAATGTTTAGCTTGGTTGGGGGGAGAGTTGAGGAAGGAAGTTTTTGTTATTAATGCTAGGTTTATTTTGGTAATTTAGTTGTTTTTGCTTAATTTTTAAAATTTTTAAAGTTTTTTTTCTACTCTCCATGGCTATTAAGGAAAAATTTTCAAAATGAAATGGGAGAAATTGAATTTTTTGTTCTTTTTACTTGACTTAGAGTTCGTATTATGTTTATTAAAGTTGATGAATTGTTGAAACTTCTATTGAATTCAACCTTAGTTCTTCCACTTTAAGCTAATCACACACTATGCACAATAGGTTCCGATTATAAGATGGAAAACTAATTTCCCCCTTTACTTAGGAAATTTTAGACTTGGTACCTTTGACCTCTTTTTTAATAGTGTTGGGACACCTTATAAAAGGCCAATGAGCCTGTGAAAAAAAAGATAAAAGAAAGAAAAAAATGTTTTACTTGCCTTGAAACCCGAGCAAGGTCTGAGGGGTATATGGTGAAAATCTTTAAAACCTGGTGCCCTAAGCCTTCATTGGTTGGGAGTCACCGACCTCAATGCTCGTTACATGGGTGAATGGGTGGAGTTTGACATATTGTAAGTGCTTGGGTATTAAAAATTCATTCTCAAAAGTCTGGGGTGAAATCCGAGGAGTTAGTGGTTGAAAAATCCTTAAAGCTTGATGCCCTAAACCTTGATTGGTTGGGAGTCATCGATGGACCCCCGTTACATGGACAATTTAGAAAAGAATACCTTTAAGCATTGCACTCCTACAAGAAAAAATGTGAAAGAAAAGAGGTGCGTTCTTAGCCCATTGGAGGTTGATCAGTTTGCTAAGCTTTGAAAAGAGCTAGGTTGAGGGGAGAGATTAGTTTGACATACTATATTCGGAAACTAATAAGTAACACATAGATTTTTGTGGAAGAGTAAGGATTGGACCTTTGGGAGTGGAAATTATTTTGAAGCTTAAATTTGCATAATGCTACTCTTTATGAATTGTGATTAGGCAAATTATTTGATAGCTCCTATTGAAGTTTGAGTTTTATTTCTTTAATGTTCCATGTGAGAGTTTGATCAGTCATGCCACTTGAAATTTTTTTGGAGTGATCAGCATGATTTTGTAAATTATATTACTTTTATTTTTATTTTTTCTCTCCTTCATTGCTAAGGGACTAGCAATACGTCGGTTGGGGGAAGTGATTACTATTCAAAAAGTGCTATTTTTTAGCTTGTAATTAACTCTTTTAAACACTTTTGAGTAGTAGTTATTACCTTTTAACTCAATTGGCATGTTAAAGACCCTTGCAATCATTTCTAACCGAATTGTATTAAGTTTTGGTGTTTTTGATAGCTTTTAGATACACCAAAGCAATCCGAGAATGAGGGAGATCTTTATATAGGTCATGGCAAAGCTTTTGGAAGCTCAAATTCATGAAGAACCAAGCTTTGGAGCTCCATAGCCCTTTGCCAAAGTCGTTCAAAGTATGCAAGGAAAGAACAACGGAGAGAGGAAAAACAGAGTGAAGAAAACAGAGCATGGCAGCTGCAGTCTTCTTTCCCACTTTTGGAGCACTTCCCGAAGTCCATTTCCTACATTCTATATACCGTTGAAAAGATCTGGAAGTCAAGAATTCAATTCTTCAAACGGTGTGCAAATTTGATCAGAAATGAGGAAGTTATGGCCTTTGGAAGAAAACTGCATCCAGCTGAAGGACAAATTCGCACCTTGCGAATTTGGAACTCCAGCGTGCGAAACCTGAAGCTTACCTTGCGCAGTGGGATTGGAGCGCAAACACACAGTCACCAAGAGTGCCAACTAGCGAAAATGGTTTTCTAACTTGCGAAAGTGAACTCCAACGTGCGAAAAGGGAATCCAAGTTGCGAAATCAACTTGCGAGATTTTCGCAAGTCACCATGCAACGTGTGAAATCTACATGCGAACTGGGATATTTGCGCACCGCCTCTTTTAGATCTTTTCTTCAGATATTTTTGTATAAATTTCCATTCTTCTCCTTGTAATCCACCAACCATAAGATTTCTTAGCTAGGAAGGTTGGAAAAACTTTTCTATATATATTCCCTTGCATCCATTGTAAAATATATAGATAATCGGGGATCAATATGTAGAATCGATCAATATATAGAATATACAGAGCCTTGCTCTGTTTTGTCCTTCTCTTTTTCATTTTTCATTTTCTTGCTAGCCAAACATTCTCTGAGGCCTCAGAGGATGAGTGGCTAGGCTTTTTGTCTCTTGGGTGAAGGAAGCCAGGTAAGGTTCCGGCTACATAAGTGTGAGATTTTGTTGATTCCGTTTTTAATGAAGAGAAAGTGTGATCCGTTTATGGTTTTTATATTTTTAGTTAATTAGGATTACCGTGAATAGCCAATACTTGGTAAGCTTTCGGATTCCATGGATTCTTATTGCTTGCAATCTTGCTCCATGGAGGTCTAATTGTTATCTCTTGTTCGCTTGTGAAGGATGATCCGATGTTAAGGATCACCTTGAATGGAAAATACTAGGTGAGAGGTACGAGCCATTGCAAGGTGTATCAGTGAGAGAGATTTAGCGTTGAAACCATTAATGGCAAGCATCTGTATCACACCGGTTTGGGAAATAACTATAGGTTAAATTCCGAATGCGAGGAAAAGATTCAAGTGACCGGAATCTCCCTTTTTGTAGAAGGCACCTGATCCTAGTAACCTGAAATCCCAAGAAACACCTTTCTTTCTAATTTCTTTCTAGTTAATTTTAGTTACTTTATGTTAGGTTAGCTTAAAACCATCCGTCTCCATTCAAACTTATGTCTTCTTTTAAAACTAACAAAGAAAAGGAAAAAGCACCAATTCAGTTTTTGAACTAATATCAATTGCGAAGTGAAAACCCATCTCTGTGGACGATCCTAGAGCCACTATACTATGCTAGCTAAATGCTACCCCGGTATATGGTGAAATAGGTTTATAAATTTTGTTGATTACTCCCGTCTGAGGATTGAGATCAAAGCACATCAATTGAGTTGAATCAATTGGTAGCACCAATCGGGCACGAATCAATACATCATGCAAAATAATAAGACAATAAGGCCTACTCTCGAAACCCGAGGTACAAACTTGAATCACTAAATGTAAAACAAAACTCAAATATAAAATAAAAGGGAACAAAAACTTAAACGACCAACATAAAACGTAGTCCCAAAATAGATCGACAAGATCTGCAATATCAAAGTGTCTTGTGAATATCAGTACCCTAGGTGTCCAAAACATGATGGTATAAGTCTGAAAGAGGAGGAACTACATGTGTGGAATAGGCTGGAAAAGAATTGACAGTCATATCTGGACCAAGATCAATATCTATGGTCAATACAAGAAAGCTAACTGCACCACTGTCAATAAGATCATGTATGGTATGACGTAGAGAAGCACAATAATCAGTACGGTGGCTTGCCATCTGATGAAATGCACAAAACTCGTGAGCACGAAAATGGGAAGACAAAGCACTCGGGGGTTGCCTAAGGGCCAATGGTACTAAAAAACCAGTAACCCTGAGTCGCTCAAAAGCTCTATCCAAAAGCATCCCTAAATTAGAATAAGTCCTCTGATGTCGCCGATGGGGACGAGACTGCTCATGTCGTGGGGTACTAGTCTGTGGACGCTGAAACTGAAATAAAGGTCGTACTATGGCAATATGGGGATACATAGAAGGATATTGCTGAACTGACTTAGGATGACGATGTTGTGAGGATGGGAAATCACTCCTAGGTATATGTAATGATCCAGAGTAGGGATGATAACCAGGTCGTCGATGTTGAAAGCTCTCAGAATATTCGCCTCCATAGCTCTCAGATGATCCAACAACTCTCTTCCCCTTAGTATATGGGGAATGAGTAATATTTGACCTTAATATTCTGGATATGTCATCATCTACATCGAACAAAGCCTGAACCAATGATCTAAATTTTGGAAAGGGACCCCTATTAGATGTCGAACAAACCTAGGTTGCAAACTCCTCAAAAACATGTACATCTGATCTCTCTTAGTAGGTCGCTCAATCATCTCTACGGCTTTCTCCCTTCAACGAGAGATGAAAGAAGAAACATGCTCATCTGATCTCTGTCTAAGAAAATCAAGCTCTCTACGCGTAACGCTCGTATCACTACCCAATGAATACTGTCTCAGAAACTCCTGCGCTAAGTCCTCCCAAGTTCTTCGACGAGATGACTCTAATGAAGCGTACCATCTCTGTGTTGTGCCGCTCAATGACAATGGGAACAAAGTGAGCAACTGTGCCTCATCTAGACCAAGAGCCCTCATAACTGTGTTATAAAGTCTTAGATGAATACGAGGACATCCAACACCTGTATATCTCTTTATCTCAGGCATCCTGAAATCGACTGGCAAAGTGACTACTGGCATATCATTAGTGTCATCCCAAGAAATCGTCTCCTCAGGATCTCTCATCTGTCTAATCCTCTGCTCAAGTATATCCATACAAGAACGAGGATCCTCAATAACAGTAACTGGTGTGACAATGAGTGGAATGAAAACAACTTGATTATGTGAAATAACATGCAAAGTCTGCATAGCTGGCATCTAAACAGGTAGAGGTGGTGGTGGCGGCACTAAATCAGATGGTGTGTCCTCAAGCACTGCATGCCTACTCTGCTGAGTATCCATCCTCAAACTCAAACTGGTCAAAGCCTCTTGAATCGAAGCCATAGAAATGGTAAGCTAACCCATCGAAACTGACTGTGAATCCGTCTATAGTAGCTCAGTGATACGAATCAACCTCTCTCCAACTCAAACCAGGGCACTGAACCAAGATTGGGATTACAAATAGACTCCTACAAAGAACCAAACAAAAAGACTCAAACATGACCTGTGCAATGACACAAGATGCAACAAACAATGACCAATGCATGATACAACACAACCCAGTACATGACAAGGTGTGATACACAGTCCTATGGTGACAATCAAAACTTGGATATACGATAGAAACTCTAAAGTCACAAGGGTGTCTAGTATGAGATGACTACAAATATGACTAAAGAAATTCTATCAATGATCTAGAAAATGAATGAGGTGTGAAAAACAACACTGTCATAGATCGATAATCCATCTTTCACAAAATATCCTTGATTCACTTTCTAACCCGAGCTCCATAAAAAAAAAAAAAGATAAGGTGATAAAGGAGAATCTCTCAAAAATGGTGTGAATGTGAAAGCATGTCTTTCACCTTTCTGTAATAAAAATATCGGGTTGAAAACAAAATTAGGCGAATTGACCAAAAAAATGAAGTACCGAGCCCATGACAGGTGGAGAATGTAAAAAAATGAGCATGATCAATGAGCATATTCCAAAACATCAAGCAAAAAATGACAACAAACCAGAAGAATGTGTCAAATCAAGAAAAGAAGACTATCTAAAGCCCATGGAGAAAGTATGCTAGACTCAATAAACAACAAGAAGAAACCAAAACCATACAGGAAAGAGTAGTCCGACTGATACTCAAACTTACACCGATATCTAAGCACTCTCAATTGGAGACCAAAAAAGGGAGTCCTGGATCCGAACTGTAACTAAAGAGGCTCTGAAGGCTCTCAGATGCACCCACGTGTAGGGAAGGAAGTCCTAATTAAAGGATCTAAGGCTCAACTTACAAGGTCAAGGTGGCTCTTAAAAGAAAAAGGGCAGACTTTAAAGGATCCCTAGTAGAAGCGATCATACCCTTCGATGGTATGCAACCCATTGCACACCTCCGAAGAGACGAGGTTGTAAACCTTCCATTTTGTCTTCCTAGCACATGTCCTATTAGGTATTTGTTCGATACTTTACAACAATTCCTTGGTGGCCCATTATTACTTGTGTAGCCTATCTTTTCTAAACCACCTTGGGACTTTGGTTGAGGGATTTATCTAACTCCATTGTGACTCTTGGCAGCCCTAATTTAGACTAAGGCTCACTTAGCCACCCTAGGCCCACTTATACACTTTAGGTTCACTTAGATACACTTAGGCACCACCTTAGGCCCACCTAGGCACTTTAGGCCCATTAAGCACCACCTTAGGTTCACTTAGGCACCCTAGGCCCATTTAGACTTAGGCCCACTGAGGCACCATAGGCCCACTTAGATACACATGGCCCATTAGGCACCACCCTAGGCCCACTTAGGCACCTTAAGCCCATTAGGCATTCTTTGCATGACTTGAGTTGCTCACATGATTGCATGGTTGCATAGATTGCATGACACTTTACTATTATTATTATTATCATCATCATTTACTTAATTATTTTGTTAATTTAATTTTTTTATTTATTTTATAATTTTCTAAAATATCTTGGGATTCATTCATTAAGTCTAATTTTCTTTATGCTTTTGTAGAGAAACTCACCAAAGGAATCATCACTAGAAAGAAAAAGGAAGGTTGAAAATGTGTATTGGCAAGGATATTCAGCGTAGTCTTTCGAGAAATAGAAGATATTCAGTCGGAAAAAGAAAGAGGAATTTTCATGTGTGATTATGGAAAGGAAATATTCAGCAGGCTGAAGATGGATTCAAGGTGGCTGGAAGAGGAGAGCACGTGTGGAAGGAAATGAACTAAGAAGGAAAGTAAGTATGCACCCATGCATGTGCTGATTGTGCTTTTGATGGAAGGAAATGAATGAAGAAAGAAAATTACCAAAGCTGTTTTGGCCAAGAAAAATGAAACATGCAGTGTTTATATGGACAGAATGAAGGCTATGTTCAAGGGGGGAAGAGTTCAGATCGTGCTGGACTTTGTGAAGCAGATGGATGGAAGATTTTCGGAGAATGAAGAGCACGAGAACAAACAAAAGAAAAAAAGGATTTTTCAGCATAAAAGGGTTGACTGAATTTTTTTGGGAAAAGAGGAATCACGCGGGGGAGAGAAAAAGAAAATTTTTGAACACATTTAGAAGTGGGAGCCAGACCATTGACAGAGACTGGGGGGTGCAACCCTTAGGTTTTTCAGATTCAGGGAAACCTCCGGTAGCCGGTGTTTACCTGCAAGTTTAGTTTCAGAAACTCCGGTGACTGAAGCTTGAAATCAAAATCATCAATTTCAGAAGCAAGCACACAACCAGCAGGCATTCTGGACATGTTCTATGGAAATTCAGCATTCCAGAAGGGGAGGAAGGGGAGAAAGGTTGCAAGAAAGGTGTTCTATAGTAGAGGCCTGGTTTGGCTTACGTTTCAGGATGCTATGTCTCTAATGGATCAGATAATCATGTAATATCAAAGGAGGAGTAGGAAGCTTATGCCATTCAGAGCTTTGAGCGCGGTATTGCTGCCCAAGATGACGGTTCCTTTGCATGGGAAATTGTCCTGGTTGAAGTTTCTAGTGGAAAAGGGAACACCCATGTAGGAGGCATCCTTTCCAGAATGTTATTTGTTCGTAATTTCACTAGTAAAGCTAAAGATTTAATTTTGGAAGGAGAACATGATGAGATGGTTAATTGTTAAAAGTGATCATCACCAGATTTTTCATGGATAGAAAGAGAGAGATGGGTGTCTCTGCCAAGGAAGAGCAGTAGCAAAGGCTGGAGTATGGGTTTTCTTCTGGTCTTCTTCCCTGAAGACGACCCTATTATCAATAAGAAAAAGAATCTCTTCTGTCCTTCTTCTTCCTCCTTGAAATCCACCATGAGAACCCATAGTTTCAACATCTTCACCAAGGCGCAATCCACCATCTCCATCTGCGCCTGGATCATCTTTATCACCCTCCTCTTCACCCTCTCCATATTCGAGCCCACCACCATTGCAGCCTCCTCACCCCATTTCATTACCTTCCGGAGATGGCTATCACAGAAATCTACGGCCAGCAAGCTCAGTGCCACACCCAAGACCCTCCAAACCCACCCACAATTCCTTGTTCTCCACCACCTGCTTTTTTAAGAGTGGAGGAGCAATTCGCAGAAATCATCCTCTTTTGCGTTGCAAGGCATGAGCTGTTTGTACAGAAGTGGCACTAGAGAGAAGAATGATCTTGTTGATGGTCATGTGACTGAGGATGTTACTAAGGACCAGTTTCGTGTGTTCTTGAGAGCATTGTATCGATCCTTCATCTTTGCCAGAACAGATGTTTTAATCTTTTCGTCATTGTCGGCATCAAAACTTAGGCCTGTAGTTCAGGAAGAGACTGAGTCTTTCTCGAGACTAGTTCGTCTCTACGGCGAGTTGAATAGCATGAGTGAGGAGTCCGAAGTGATGAGTTTGGATGTGACCCAGTTCTTGAAATTTGGAAAAGAGGAGAAGACAGAGGAAAGGAGCATACCTGAGAGACGAAGTTGTCTTGGCTGCTTGCAAGGCATTTGATGTGGGTGCCTAGGCCATGAATGTTATCAGTTACATCGGAATTATCATGGCTAACAAACAGCTTATGTCCGCCAATGATTACGCATTCAACTTCGCCTCACTTTAACTAGGTTTCATTTTACTGTTACTGCACTGATTGGTCTGGTGTCAAATGCTACTGGTTATTCTGCATCAAAGTATGTTCCTTTGTGAGAGCTTCTCTGGTTCTCAACTGTAGCCAATATGTCTATCACAGGGATGAACTGGAGCCTCATGCTAAACTCAGTTGGATTTTATCAAATTTCAAAGCTGAGCATGATTCCAGTGGAATGATTGTTGCAGTTACTGGAATGATAATTTATAGCTGGGCTGTGGAGATTGAAAAACAAGCATGCATGGGTTGAAGGAGCACTCTGCTTTCATAGAGAAAAACGGCCAGTGCACCAAGAGTAGGGATCTCCATTTTCCATTAATAATCACATGGCTATAAATAAAAGGGTGCCACAGATTCTCTTCATGAGTACGTTTACATTGAGGGGGTGCACAGTCCACAATGAAGACAGCCTGCATGTATAAATGGATCTCCAGTAACACGCACCCCACAATGAAGATAGCCTGCATGTATAAATGGATCTCCAGTAGCACGCACCCCACAAAGGAGTTTTGGGAGCAGCATAGCCATTTTGGGAGGACAATTCTAGTGGTGCAAAAATTTTCAAAAACCTTTTTTTCCTTGCTGCCAATTTTCATTTAGCACTGACCCTTTAGATTTAAAATTCATTTTAGCAACTTTGGAATGTTTTTAAAAATTTTCCAAAACTTGTATGACTTTCCTCACTTCTTGAAATTGAATTTAAAGTTTTGTTTGAGTTAAAAAGCCATTCTAGAATAGAAGATATAAACGGGTCTTTAGGGGGGCTCCGTTTTCGCCCAGTTCTGAACACCTAAGATCTTTTTGCAAAAATAAAATACCAGATGACTTTTTAAATTTGATTCAATATTTTTCCTCAATTCTAGGCTTCTTGAAATTGATCTTAGAGATCTAAAATAGTAAAACAATATGCCTTATTGAGGGAGATATGATTTTTCAAAATCGTACCAATTGCACATACTGAATTCTGGACATCTGATTATCTTGAGTGTTTTAAAATATTTTTGAGTACTATCCAAACCCGGATTCATTTTTTAGGTGATATAGACACTTTGAACTATGTGTGTGATTTTTTAATGATTTTATGTGATCATTTATTATTTTTTTTAAAATTCCCTTATGCATGACAGTTTTTCTTACCTAATCTGGACCTTTTGGAATTTTCGGGTGTCTTTGCTACAATTTGTCATTTGAATGAGTGTTTGGATTTGGGTATCTCGTTTTAGCAAAAAAAAATTTGCAATTAAATTCCACTCTAAGATGTTTTTTTAGAAATAGTTTTCTGATGCTCTCTTTAGTAATTGCATGCTGATGATCGTTGTATTTTGCCTAAATTTGTTATTTATTTTTAGGGTCATTTGACTTATCTTGGCTTAGTTTTTAGTACTGTATATCAGACACTATGAATATGTTACATAATTTATACTTGTCCTAACCACTCTAGCATTTTTGGAGGAATCTTATGAATCATGCATGCTATCCAGGTACACTCTCTATCACTTGCTTTTCGAAATTTTATGAACATGCATGTTGTTGTGAACCATATCTATATTTGATTCCATCCTTGGGTGTCTAGATGTTTGTTCAATTTGCTATGGTAAAACGCATGTCGTGTGCTATATTTCTGTGTTAACTTTGATGTCTTTTGATAGCGCTTAAAGAGCGGTCACGGTAATCATCCTAACTCTTCTTTATGAGAAGATTGGTTTTTCTTGTTTGGCATGCTAGTTTTGAGATCACCTTAGCCTACTAAGGTACCTCTAATTAATCAATTGATTGCCACATTTCCCTCAACTTAGTCAGTAGAGACCTTTGTAGGGCTTAGAGGGGTGCTACCTCTTAGAGGTACCTTCCCAATAAGTAACCTGATCCCCGGACCTAGGCTTGGGTTTTCGAGACATGCTTTTCCAAAAATGTGGAGTCATTTTTTTAGGGTTTTATTTCTTGTTTTATTTTCCCTTTAAAATAAAATAAAATAAAATAAGTGGCGACTCCTACTTTTTCAAAAAAAAGTTTTCACAAATAAAAGCGCTCGCCAATCGAGTGGGGGCGCACGTGAAAAATGCGGGTCCACATAGGCGCTTTCATGCAAGGTGGTCATCACCTCCACACATGAACTACCTCGACATCCCAAGGGGGTTTCCTATGGTGAAAGCTCTCACAACTCTCAACACTCAGTGATTCATGCCCGATTGGTGTTCCAATTGATTCAACTCAATTGATGTGCTTTGATCTCAATTCTCAGGCGGGAGTAATCAACAAAATTTATAAACCTATTTCACCATATACCGGGGTAGCATTTAGCTAGCATAGTATAGTGGCTCTAGGATCGTCCACAGAGATGGGTTTTCACTTCGCAATTGATATTAGTTCAAAAACTGAATTGGTGCTTTTTCTTTTCAAGGTTAGCTTTAAAAGAAGACATAAGTTTAAATGAAAACGGATAGTATTAAGCTAACCTAACATAAAGTAACTAAAATTAACTAGAAAGAAATTAGAAAGAAAGGTGTTTCTTGGGATTTCGGGTTACTAAGATCAGGTGCCTTATACAAAAAGGGAGATTCCGGTCACTTGTTTCTTTTCCTCGCATTCGGAATTTAACCTATAGTTATTTCCCGAACCGGTGTGGTACAGATGCTTACCATTAATGGTTTCAACGCTAAATCCCTCTCACTGATACACCTTGCAATGGATCGTACCTCTCACCTAGTATTTGCCATTCAAAGTGATCCTTAACATCGGATCATCCTTCACAAGCGAACAAGAGGTAACAATTAGACCTCCATGGAGCAAGATTGCAAGCAATAAGAATCCATGGAATCCGAAAGCTTACCAAGTATTGGCTATTCACGGTAATCCTAGTTAACTAAAAATATAAACAACATTAACGGGTCACTCTTTCTCTTCATTAAAAATAGAAACAACAAAAACTCACTCTTTGCATCCGGCACCTTACCTAGCCTCCCTCACCCGTGGAACAACAAGTTTAGCCAACCATCCTCTGAGAAAACATCTCAGAGGTTGATTTGCTAGAAAACATAATTATAAGCAAAGATAAAAGTGAGAAGGTAAGGTAGAGCAAAGCTCTATGTATTACTTTCAAAACTATACAAAAATTGTTCTCTGGAAAGACTCCCGAGTGTTCTTCAGTGATTCCAAGAGAGTATATATATAAGAAGGTTATTTACTCTTCCTTCATTCCTTGCTAGCTAAGGAATTACATGAGTGGTCAATTACAAGGAGAAAAACGAGATTTAAACACAAAATATCTGAAGAAAAATATCCAAAAGAGTCGGTGCGCAAGTTTTCCAATTCGCATGAAGATTTCGCACGCTGCATGGTGACTTGCGAAAATCTCGCAAGTTGGTTTCGCAACTTGGGTTCCCTTTTCGCACGTTGGATGTCACTTTCGCAAGTTGGAAAACCATTTTCGCAAGTTGGCACTCTCTGTGACTGTGTGTTTGCGCTCCAATCCCATCGCGCAAGGTAAGCTTCAGGTTTCGCACGCTGGAGTTCCAAATTCGCAAGGTGCGAATTTGTCCTTCAGCTGGATGCAGTTATCTTCCGAAGGCCATAACTTCCTCATTTCTGATCCAAATTGCACACGTTTGAAGCATTGGATTCTTGACTTCCAGAGCTTTCCAACGGTATATAGCATGAACAAAATGGACTTCGGAAAGTGCTCCAAAAGTGGGAAAGAAGACTGCAGCTGCTATGCTCTGTTTCTTCTTCACTCTGTTTTTCCTCCGTGCATGCTTGATTGGCTTTGGCAAAGGGCTATGGAATTGGTTCTTCATGCATTTGAGCTTCCCAAAAGCTTTTCCATGACCTATAAAAAGATCTCCCTCATTCTCGGATTGCCTTGGTGTAGCTAAAAGCTATCAAAAACACCAAAACTTGACATAATTCGGTTAGAAACGATTGCAAGGGTCTTTAACATGCCAATTGAGTTAAAAGGTAATAATTACTACTCAAGAGTGTATAAAAGAGTTAATTACAAGCTACAAAATAGCACTTTTTGAGTAGTAATCACTCAGTAGTCAACTAAAGTGCACAGTGAGTGGTGTGAGTGCATCTAAAAATCCTATCAAACTAAACAGAGAGAAAACACACTAGTCACACAAATATCCTGAAATCTAGCTCTAGGCTATACAGGTCTTCAAAGGTCGGACTCCAATCAACATCAATGTGTCGACCACCTCCAAAATGCTCCCAAACATAAATATAGCCCATCGCTAGACCCTACTCTTAATCACTAGCTTGCTCGAAGAGCAAACAAAGCAACAAGTCTCATATCAAATACGAGATCAAGGGAAACTACTTTGACTGAGACTAGGAACTTGAAGAAAAGGGGATAGGTGTGTGTCCCACACAGACAAGCAACTCATGCAATCACACGAAATGAGAGAAGTCATGCAACAGAAAGTCATGCAAAGCATATGTATATCACTCATATCTACACACAAGCTAGGCAGGAATATGATAATCGAGATGAATATCTAGCAAGGATAGCATGCTCCATGATAATCATATTTTATTTTTAGATTTTGTAATTACAAATAAATTAAAAAAATAAATAGATTTTAGTAAAACATAAATAGTAATATTATAATAAAATAATAAATTATATTTTTAGTAGAAAATATAGTATTTTATTATATGTTAGAAATAAAAGGATATTAACATTTTGCATTTTTTTTGGGTTAAAAATGAATAATACTAATTGTAAATAGTATCTAATTGTAAATAGTATTTTATTTAAAATGAATAATCAATAAAGTTTATAAATGAGTCAAGTTTTTTTATTATATATGCACACATTTAGTATTCAATTTTGAACATAATATTTTATAATTTTTGATTTAATCTGTAATTAATTGGATTAGTTTTCCTATCTTATATATATTTTCAATGATTAGATTTATTTTTGAATTCCAAATTATTTTTAAAAATTGTTAAAATCATTAATAAATTCAATAAAAAGTGTCACTTGATTTGAAATTCATTTTTTTAGTTGAAAAATTTACAAAAATATAATTATGTGTAGAAAAGAAATAATAGAGTCATTATAAACCAATTTTTATCCATAAATTTATGGTAGTAATAAGTTTATTATTTGAGTTTTAAATTATTTTTAAAAATTATTGGACTTGTTATTGAATCTAACACATTAAGTCTTATTTAATTTGGAGTTCATTTGCCTAATAATAAAAAAAAATCAAGAATTAATAATTTTATATAAAAGAGAAATAATAGAGTTGTTTTAAACCAATTTTTATTCATAAATTTCTGGTATTAATGAGTTTATTATTTAAGTTTTAAATTATTTTTAAAAACTTAATAGACTTATTAACAAATCCAACACATTAAGTCTTGTTTAATTTGAAGTTAATTTACTTAATGAAAAAAAATTGAAAAATAATGATTCTATGTAAAAGAGAAATAATAGAGTGGGTGTGTTTTTATATTATTTTTAAAAACTGGTGATTACAACTTTTACTTGTTCTCTAAAAGTTATTCTCTATTTCACTTTATTTTGAAAAATTGAAACAAAGAATAACAACCAAATAGTGTTATAAATTTTTAAAAACTGTTTCCTATTTTTAAAAACAGAAAACTGTTTTTAAAACTCCGCTAAACTGGTTCTAAGTGTGCTTTTTGTTTTTAAACTTACAATATCTTATATAAAAAGTATAGGTTTATTTTATATCTTTAAAAATTACTTTCAAAATATTTTAATTTTTCTTAAAAAATAATTTTTAAAATCATTACTTTTTAAATGTAAGCCTTTATTTTAGAAACAAAAAATAAGAAGTATATCCGAGTGAACAATAATTAACTATGATGGTTTATTTAATTGTTAATGGTACTTAACAAAAAAGATACCACTAGAGGTTATTCGTAACAATCATAAACATCTTATTAGCTTACAAGTCTTAAAAAATATTTATATTTCTATTTACTTCTTGACGAGCATAAACATAATTGCATGTTTCCTAACTTTCAAGTACTCAAAGTACATAATTTATTTATTTTTTGTTGGTTACTTAATATATTAGTTAATTTTATTATGAGATTCGACTAAATACACCTAATTTTTATTGGTTTGAAATTTCATCAAATATTTTCTTTATCATTCTATCAATTTCATTTGTTATTTTCATTTACTTTTCATCTCACTCAAAATAAGAGAGGTATTTGATGAAATTTTAAACCAATGAAAGTTAGGTCTTGAATATTTATATTGATATTTCTTCTACATACAAATACAATTTTTTTTTTTTTAAATTTGTTAATGAGTCTAACAATTTTTTTTAAAAAAAAAATTAAAATTTAAAAATTGAGTCAACTAATATTAAAATTTCTTAGACCAAACTAGTATTAAGTTTAATAATTTTGGACTAGTAAATCTTAATATTAATTGGTTGGATTTTTTTAAAAATAATTTAAATTATTAGACTCCATATTCAATTTAATGCATAAAATTTAGCTTGATTTATATTTCATTTTCCTAATGAGAAATTCTAAAAAATATAGTTGTATGCAAAATTGACATAACCATTTTTGGCCAATTCTAGTATAGAGAAGTATGGTGTTGGTTGGTTGAATTTTTTAGTTATAAATTATTTTTAATTATTTTTAAAAATTATTACACTCATTAACAAATTTAAAGCATAAAGCCTTCCTTAATTTGGAATATGGTTAAATACTATGAAAATTAAAATAAATTAATGAACCTATTAAGGGAATTACATTGAGCATATGTATCAAACATGTACTACTCAAGCCATTGAATGCTCATTCTCAATAATTTGGTAAAAAATGTATTGTATGATAAAAAACTTAATTTATTGATATGTTTATGTGCATTTAAAAAATTTGTAGTTTATAATTTAATACTATTTTAAATAAATTGAGATTTATGTGTGATTTAAAAATATAATTTATTATTTATTGTTAAATTATTTTAAATATTAATTTTTTTTTAACAAAAATATAATTTTAATATTTATTTTGAAAAATAATAATTAAAAAATACCTAGAATGTGGGTTCCTATTCTTTTAAATCTTCATGTCACTCATTGACTGCTACATCTAGTGCCTAATTGATTTGTTTTGCCTAGAGATGATGGGTTCTAGATGAGTCACTCCCATCTCATCCTTGTTTTGTTTATATAAAGTAATTTTCATCCCCACCCTAATAAAAAATATTAAATGGGGAGAGCATAAGAATTTTCCACGGTCATCCTACCTCATTTAACTTTTTTAAATTAAAATTTTAAAAATATTATAATTTTTGTAACTTATTTTATTTAAAAATAGTTTTTTGTTATTTTTATGTGTCGGAAAATTTAAAAAATTAAATTAAATCATTTTTTAAATTAATTGTATGCATAATCGGTAGAGGTAGAACGAGGTGGAGTAGAGCAATACCCAAACTTGCTCGAAACGTATCACATTAGGGATGGGATGCAGGGAACATCTAAAAAAAACTTGCTCTATTATCATCCTTAGTTTTTTCTTATTGAGATAAATTTTAAATTGGTGTCACCTTTGGATTAAAAAATTTGTTGAAACTTTGTTATAAAATCGAGAAAGAAAATATTTTATTGAAAAACCAATAAAAGTTGAAATTTTTATATAAAATTGAGAATTTTTTTTTTTTGTATTAAAAAACAGGTTGAAAATTGAAACTTTTTATAAAATCAAGAAAAAAATTATTTTATTGAAAGGTTGAGATTAGTCTTAAATGATCACGTGGGGTTTTTAGGTTAAATAAATAACTAAACAACCTTTATTGATTTTGAGTGATATGAGCTTCTCTTATCATTTGCAGTGCATATATTGGGTTTGAGGAAATCCACTCCCTTGGTGGTAACGTTTGGTAGTTGGGGTCTGTTTATCTTATTTTTTCTAGGGAAAATCATGTGATCATGTCGGAAAATAAATAAAAAATTAAAGTTTTTGGAAAACCAAACATGTCATTATTTTATGTAAACGTTAAACATGAAATGATAATATATAATAAATAATTAGTTAAAAAAAATTAACATCAACATAAATACAATCCAACATTGTATACTTTGATGGGTTGTCCTGGTGATGTCCAGTGTAAAAGCCGAAAGCCTTTGAAAAGCTCCTTAATAATTCGTATCCCACATAGTCCACTGCTCATTTACAGTTGCAGCCTTGCAGCCTGCAGGTATACAAGCATGGAGAGCTCAAAGCCTCACGCAGTACTACTAGCAAGCCCTGGTTTGGGTCACCTCATCCCCGTCCTGGAGCTCGCCAAACGCCTGGTAACACATCATGCCTTCCACGTTACTGTCTTCGCAATCGCTGCGTCTGCGTCACCTGCAGAAACCCAGCTTCTCCGTTCTGCTACCAGTTCCAAGCTCCTACACGTAGTTGAACTTCCCCCAGTCAACATATCCAGCCTAGTTGACGCCGATGCAGCGGTCTTTACTCGGATTGCGGTCATGATGCGCGAGGTCATACCAAATTTCAGGGCAGCGATGTTCGCAATGAGGGTTCCTCCTTCGCTCTTCATCGTAGACTTGTTCGGATTTGAAGCGCTTGAAATAGCAGAATTTGATATGCCCAAGTACACTTTCGTGCCGACAGCTGCGTGTGCTCTAGCACTGACGTTATATGTGCCAACCCTAGATGTGGAGGTGAAAGGAGAGTATGTAGATAGAGCAGAGCCGCTTCGGCTACCCGGTTGCAAATCTGTTCGGCCGGAAGACGTGATTGATCCGATGATGGAGAGGAGGAATCAGCAGTATCTCGAGTACATCCGCATGGCAATTGGGATCCCTAAGGCTGACGGAATTCTGTTGAACACATGGGAGGATCTGGAACCCACTACGCTTAGAGCCCTAAGAGATCACAAGGCAATGGCCCAGTTCGCGAAGGTACCTATTTACCCCATTGGTCCACTCACAAGGTCGGTCGGACAAGAAGAAGTGAGGACCGAGTTGTTGGATTGGCTAGACCTTCAACCCATCGATTCCGTTATTTATGTATCTTTTGGGAGCGGTGGAACGTACTCATCGGAGCAACTCGCCGAGCTGGCGTGGGGATTGGAGCTGAGCCAGCAAAGGTTCATTTGGGTGGTCCGACCACCCATCGAAAACGACCATTCAGGATCATTTTTCACAACAGGAAAGGGAGGGGAGCACCCATCAGATTACTTGCCAGAGGGGTTCCTGACCCGGACCAAAAACGTGGGAATGGTGGCGCCACTATGGGCACCACAAGTGGAGATCCTCAGCCATCCATCTGTTGGAGGATTTTTATCACATTGCGGGTGGGGTTCTACATTGGATAGCATGCTCAATGGGGTGCCGATGGTCGCATGGCCCTTGTACGCGGAGCAACGATTGAATGCTGCCATGCTGACGGAGGAGCTGGGAATTGCAGTCCGGCCGGAGGTGTTGCCGACAAAGAGGGTGGTTAGGAAGGAGGAGATAGAGAAGATGGTGAGAAAGGTTATAGAAGAGAAGGAGTTGAGGGAGAGGGTAAAAGAAGTGATGAAGACGGGAGAGAGAGCTTTAAGAAAGGGTGGGTCCTCCTATAACTCACTCTCTCAAGTAGCTTCAGCAGCAACATCCTTTCATAAGGAGTACAGGAGCCCCGTGAAGAACTGCCCTTAGCTTCCTGTTGTTGCCCTAAGCACTGCCCTTAGCTTCTTCTTCTTCTTGTTTTCCTTTTTCTCTTTCTTTCTTTCTTTCGTTGGGGTTGTTGTTGAAAGATTTTCTCTTTCTTTTTTCTTTTTTTCTTTCTTCTTGGGCATTGTCGTTTGAAAGATTCTGGTTTGAAGGTTGGTTAATGTTTTGTTGTTTAATGCATGGGAAAAAAATTAAGTTAGGATTCCTTTCAAACTAATATAGTTTATTGGATAAAGGCACAAATAATCGGAAGAAAGTATTAAAAATAAGATCAAGCACAAACACACTTAATATTACTACTGGATTATACTCTTTGATAAATACCTCTTCAATATCGAATGCATCTTTCTCCATCCATCTCTTAGTTGGTCACCAACAATTTAATCACTGAATAGACTCTGCTAAGTCGTCACCAGGGTTTAAAATGTGGGAAAATTTTGCCAAATGTCGGTAATGTCCAAAGCAAAATTTGCAACCAAAAGCTCGAATAGAGAAAAAATCGAAAAAAAAAAGAAGAAAGATCGCTAAAATATCGATGATATATTAGTAAAACCAATAAAATCGTGGAAAGAATAGCAGGGGAAATGGGCCATGGAAAAGCGGCAAAAAATGGGCGAAAAATCGCCAACTCTTATCTCCTCCTTCATTCAACGACTAGATTCAAAAGATGAAGATCCAATGACTAGAATTCCACCCATGTTTTTGTAAAGCTATCCAACTATCAGAATTATTTCCATGTTTTTAAATTATTACTTTTTTTGTAATTTATCTTTTATTTTAAATTTATATTACCCTTATATTTCATATTATTGTTTTATTTTTAATTATTTTTCATATTTATCTCATTAATCCTATTTTAAAAATGACCATTCTTCACTTTTAATTTTTTGTATTTACCCTTTTTCATTTGATTTAATTTTGATTTTTTAAAATTTTAAATATTGAAAATATAAATTTATTCAAAAATTGCTAAAATATAAAAAAAAAAAAAAAATAAGGAAGTTCTTATATTTTATAAATTGAAATTAATTTGATAAGATAAATTATTAACATAATTTTTAATATTTTTAATTATTTAAATAAATTAATGTCACTAGCAAAAAGTTGTCGCCACAAATTTGTAATAAAATTTTAGAAATTAAATCTCAAATAAAATATTTTATATAAATCTTAGAAATGATTTAATTTTTTATTCAAAATATAGTAAAACATATTTTAATAAAAGTAGTTTTTAATTTTTAAAATAAATGAATATAAGTATATTAAAAGAATTTAAGATATTTTTTTTAAAAAAATTGATAAATATTATTCTTGAACTTACTTATGTAAATTACATTTACAAAATAACTTTAACATATATATATATTTTTATTATTTATTTCATCATTTTTAAAAGTTTTTTCAAATATTTTATGAATTTTCAATAATTTCCATCACTAATATTTTTGTCAAAATATCCACTTATATAATAATAATAATAATAATAATAATAAATAATTTATTATTATTATTATTATTATTATTACATCCTCTTAATTAGTACTTATTTTAAGTCATAAAGGTTATTTTCAATTTCAAAACTATGCAAGAGCAAATGCCTCAATCTTGATCAATGTCTTGACATTGTTTGCAATTTTTAGCCACTGATTTTTATATTGATTTGGACTTCCTTAACATTCTTTTTTGCATCGTGTATTCATTTTACTTCAATTGTCTTTTATTCTTTTAGAAGATAACTCTCATAAGCCATTATGCTTTATTGCTTACATTTTAGTTATGCATGTAACTTTCAATCGTTTGTTTTTTTGTTTTTTTTGTTTTGTCAAATTTTATTGGTTCACAATAGATAAAAGGAAGGGAAAGTTGGGCTTTGGGCTTCCCATCCTAGCATAATAGCATTTTCAAAACCCAACAATGGGAAATATGACAATCAACTTTTAATATGAAAAGTTTTATCATTTTTGTGCGCTCTAAGCCGGCTCCATCTTCTGTGCCCAAATTACCCCTCCGTTTCTCCAGCTCAGCATCCTCAGCAACATCCCAACCTTCATATCACCCTCTCTCATTTGGAAGCTTTCTTTCATCATTCTTCACTCCCAAAAACCCAAAATCTCTTATTTCAGTTTAGAAACCGAGACCCAAAACTCCAAGGCAATGTCAAAATGCACCTTTTGGCTCGTCTAGAAGCCATGGGAGTCCAAGATAATTCGAAAAAAAAAAAAATGGAGCTTGGGTGGAGAGAGTGGGTACCCAAAAATCGAAACCCTAACCTCCAAATGTGTCCTAGACTCGCAGATTCGTGTCCAAGATAGCTCTATTAACAAGAAATAGCATCAAACATCTCTCTAAGACCATTAAATCAGCGAAGCCCTCGAAGAATAAGAGGAAATGGTACAGAAAATGAAGCACAGGAGACTCTTAAAGTATTGGGTCCCGACGAACCAGTCTACCGGACCTCGACCGATGACTGTACCTTAGGTACTACCTTAATAGCCCTTAGATATGACCTTAATCTATCTTAGGCACTATCTTAACTGACCTTAGGTACTACCTTAGTTAAACTTAGGTATTACCTGTGTGAAGCCTCAAAACTTCATTTATGGATATTACTTACTTCATTTGTGACCTTTAGAGCATGCTATTTTGTGATTAATTAGTGTGATTAGTTGGTTCAACTTTGGTAGTTTGGTGACTGTACCTAAGGTACTACCTTAATAGCCTTACGGTACTACCTTAATCTACCTTAGGTACTACCTTAACCGACCTTAGGTACTACCTAAGTAAAACTTGGGTACTACCTATCTAAAGTCTCAGAACTTTATTTGTGGATATTACTTACTTCATTTGTGACCCTTAGAGTACGTCATTATGTGATTAATTAGTGTGGTCAATTGGTTCATCTTTGGCATTTTGGTGACTATACCTTTGGTAGTACCTTAATAGCCTTAAGGTACTACCTTAACCGACCTTAGGTACTACCTAAGTAAAACTTGTAGTACCTAAGGTAGATTTAAGGTAGTACCTAAGGTACAGTCACCAAAATACCAAAGATGAACCAATTGACCATACTAATTAATCACATAATGACGTGCTCTAAGGGTCACAAATGAAGTAAGTAATATCCACAAATAAAGTTCCGAGACTTCAGATAGGTAGTACCCAAGTTTTACTTAGGTAGTACCTAAGGTAGATTAAGGTAGTACCTTAAGGCTATTAAGGTAATACCTAAGGTACAGTCACCAAAATACCAAAGATGAACCAATTGACCACACTAATTAATCGCATAATGATGTGCTCTAAGGGTCACAAATGAAATAAGTAATATCCACAAATAAAGTTCCGAGACTTTAGATAGGTAGTACCTAAGGTCGGTTAAGGTAGTGCGTAAGGTAGGTTAAAGTAGTACCTAAGGTAGATTAAAGTAGTACCTTAGGGCTATTAAGGTAGTACCTAAGGTACAGTCACCATAATACCAAAGTTGAACCAACTAATCACACTAATTAATCACAAAATAGCATGCTCTAAAGGTCACAAATGACGCAAGTAATATTCATAAATGAAGTTTTGAAGCTTCACACGGGTAATACCTAAGTTTAACTAAGGTAGTACCTAAGGTCAGTTAAGGTAGTACCTAAAGTAGATTAAGGTCGTACCTAAGGGCTATTAAGGTAGCACCTATGGTACAATCACCAGTTGAGGTTCGGTCGACTGGTTCGTCGAGACCCAATACTTTAAGAGTCTCATCTGCTTCATTTTCTGCACCATTTCCTCTGATTCTTCAACGGCTTCACTGATTTAATGGTCTAGGAGAGATGTTTGATGCTATTTCTTGTTAATAAAGTTATCTTGGACATAAATTTGCTAGTTTAGGACACATTAGAGGTTAGGGTTTCGATTTTTGGGTTCCCACTCTCTCCACCAGGGCTCCATTTCATTTTTTTCAGATTCTCTTGGACTCCCATGGCTCCTTGACGAGCCGAAAGGCGCATTTTGACATCGTCTTGGAGTTTTGGATTTGGGTTTCTAAACTAAAATGGGAGATTTTGGGTTTTCGGGAATGAAGAAAGATGAGAGAAAGTTTCCAAATGAGAGAGGGTGATATGGAGGTTGGGATGTTGTTGAGGATGCTGAGCTGGAGAAACAAAGGGGCAATTTGGGCATAGAAGATGGAGCTAGCTAAGTGCACAAAAATGATAAAACTTTTCATATTAAAAGCTGATTGTCATATTTCCCATTGTTGGGTTTTGAAAATACTATTATGTTGGGATGGGAAGCCCAAAGCATAACTTTCCCTAAAAGGAATGATCTTTTTTTATTTATTTATGCTACTTCATAAATTTCTTGTGGGCCCTTGCTATGCTGTCTCCTTTTATTTTTCTTTCTTGCTAATTAGATCTAATTTATTTCCTTAGCTCGTCTTCTTCTTAAGACAACTATGGACTTCATGATTCAAGTTGTTCCAAAATTTAAGGTAAGTATATAGTTATAATTAGTAAAACTTTTGAAATGGGTAAGACAAGAAATTAGGAAGGGATTGCTTTGTATTTCTTAATTTAACTTTTGCTATGTTTTTTATTTCAAAAATTGTTTTTTTTTTTTTTTTGTAAGTTTTAAAATTTTGTTTATTCCTAAATTGGTGTTAATTGTAAAAAGGATTGCAAAATGTTTTAGATTTAGAAAACTCTCCATAATTCTAAAAAGAGTTTTACCGGTATGCAAAAAGTTATTTTATTAAAAATGAATGTACTTTCATGAATTCTAAGAAAACATATTCATTCATCAAATGCTTGGGCCTCCATCTTCCAAACTTTTTATGATTTGTGTCTTGAAAGTACATTTGGTTAAAACAAATGTTAGAGATCTCATCAGAAAATTTTCTATAAGGGTTTTAAGGGATCCACTAAGGAAGATATAAAAATCTTGCTTTGAGGATATAGAAAAGGAGTGTATGTGCTAATGGTATAAGACCACGAGGAGTAGATGCATTCAATAAGGTAAAATTATGTGAATTATTTAGCGATCAAGAGATTAGTCGTGGTTTTTAACACCTAATAGATTGTTGGGTGATTTTTCGATGTTATACTTTGTATACTATGTGGAATCAATTTTATTTATCTGTGCATGAGATTGATATTTATACATAATTAATATAAAGAGATAAATATAATGCAAGTAATAAAAATTTTAATTTGAGAATTAATTCAGGAACTATCTATTCATCCCTCTCTAATAGTTTCATTATATCTACACTAAACATTAAATTTCTTTTACTACAAGTTGTAAATTTTGAAGCATCAATCATAACTAGTGAAAATAATTTTTTTACTTTTGTTATCTAACTTTGACATGTTGATTCTACACATGAAGATATGTATTGTGTATTACAAAATTTTCAAGTGTGAGATAGTCATCCTAAGCTTCTTTGGATGTTTTATTTTATATACTTTGATTAGATGTATGCTTCAACCATTTAGGCCTCAAATTCTTTAGGTATTTTATTACTCTTTGACAAGGTTTACATCATGTCAATAAGAGATCACCATTTCTTTTCAACAAGTACATTTCAATGTGGTGAACATGGAACAACATTAAAGGATGACAAATCCTCTCATTTTTATTTATTTTCTTTTTTTTTTTATGTAAATTAACCTCATCTATCAAATCTCATGACTCTTACATTATAGAACTTTTTTTTTTTTTAAGTTGCCTTAAATCTCTTAAAATCATTAAGCACCTCATATTTGTTCTTTCAAAAAGCAATCCAAGTCTTTTTAATAAAATAATTAAGAAAAAAATGTAAATAATTGTTTTTATTAAGAAAACATGCTTGGAGTGATCAACCAATATACTACTATAATATAAATAAGTTAACACTCTGCTTTTATAGTTGTTACTTTAGAAATTTTTTTAAGTATTATTATGCCTTTCGTGCAGGTTGGAACTTACTTGACAACAAATTTCGCTACCTTAGGATTGTTGTAGTTACAACTACCATTCATCAAGGCTTCGATCACCAACTCCTCTATCATCAGGTCACCAACCTCCTTAACTTTTTGACAATGAGCAAACATTAGCCCCTATATATGATCTTACAACTTTGCAGAGACTTGTATTTTTGGTAAACAGTTGTTCAGGTCTGGTCATTGTGACTCCCTTTGTAAGGAGGCACCTCTTTACCAAAGTTACAAGACTATTTTATCGAGTTCATTAGAGAGAGTTATGTTGCACCCCTAGGTATTCTATTGGTTATTGGATGGTAAAAATTGTAACAGGTGTACTTGAAGCTATTTTAATAATAGGATTACCTTTGGTAGAGTTATTATGTGGAAGTGCTATTGTGAGACAATCTACTTTAACCCATTTTTATAATTTACACACTTTTATATTGCCTCTTCTTACTATCGTATTTATGTTAATACACTTTCCAATGATATGTAAGCAAGGTATTTCTAATAAAGAAGATAAATCATAAATTTTCCAAGCATTCTTCATAGAGTTGACATAAGTGACTTATGGTAGGAAATTCTTTTACCATTATTTTCTTAGTCAATAATTTTAATCTCCAAAAATTTAGATGTTGTGAACTTGCAATTTTCATTTGCATCCAAATTCAATTGCTAAACCACAATTTATTTTATTTATTTTATTTTTGATAAGAATTTGGAGCTATCATTTATTTTAAAATAAAAAATGGAATAAGAAAATTGAAATCCTAAAGGACTTCTAAAAAGAAAAATAACGCAATAATTTACCAAATTTAGATCTAGTTTGAGGGTTAGATTACTTATTGGAAAGGCACAAGTACAACCCTCTAAGCCTAAATTAAATTCAGTCTTTATCAATGAAATAGCAATTTTTAAAAATAGCTTAAAATTCAACTAGTGATTTAATTAATACCAAAATAAAAATTAGTTTAAAATAACTATATTATTTCTTTTCTACATAGAATCATTATTATTATTTTTTATTTTTTATTTATTTTTATTTTTTAAATTTTTTATTTTTTTACGTTGGATTCATTAACAAGTTTAGTAATTTTTAAAAATAAATTGAAACTCAAAATTAATACAATAAATTTATGGATAAAAACTTGTTCATAATGATTTGTTTTTCTGCCCATAATCATACATTTATAAATTTTCTTACTTAAAAAATGAACTTCAAATTGCTAAAAAAAATAATAGATCAAAACTGATATATTAAGAGTCATGACTTTATTGTTTTTCTTATACACACAACTATATTTTTTTAAAAAAATTTAACTAGGTAAATAAATTATGAATTAAGTAAGACATAATTAATAATTTAAATTCTTTAATAAATATTTTGATTTTTAAGAATAATTTGGAATTCAAAAAATTGATCCAATTACTTGTAAATTAAATTAAAATATTTTAGAATATTATATTCGTGATTGAGTACTAAATGTATGTATGTAATGAAAAATTTGACTTATTTACATATTAAAAAGTTAAACTTTATTCATTATTATTTTCAAATAAAGTGTTATTAATAATTATTATTTTTAAAGTATTGTTATTCATTTATAACAAAAAGAAATGAAGATGTTAATATTCTTATGTTTCTAATGTGTACTAAAATGATATATATATATATATATATATAGATATTATTAAAAAAATAAAGTTTATGATTTCATTATAAGATTATTATTCATGTCTTACTAAAAAAATCTTTATTTTTAAAATTTAATTGTAATCATAAAACTATTTTCATTTATAATTGAACTTGAATTAAATTTAATTAATATTATATAAATGAATTTATAATGTTTTTAAAAAATCAAAATAGAAAAAATATATTAAAAAACAACTCATCCAAACAAGTTTTTTGTTTTTTATTTTTAAAAAATATCTCGTCCAACACATTTTATTTTTATAAAACTCTAAAAAACTACTTTTTGTTCCTTAATTTTAAAAACAAGGATTAGAAAACATAACCAAACAAGCCCACAAACTTGATTCTGGATTAGTATTGGGAAAGTTTCACTTGGATGAAGTTTTTTCCCAATCTATCAATAAGCTAATCCAACCTTCTTTGGTAATATATATTTTTGGGTAATATTTTAAATAATAAAAGAAATAATTTTTGAAAGAATGATCTATGCAATTTTTTAAATTCGCTTTACAATCTACACAATTTAAAAAAAATTTATGTAATATTTCCATTTTTTTATGCATTTATGTGATTTTACAATTTTTGTAATAATTTTCACTAATATTGAAATTTTTGTTTCATAAATATCGACGGCACCCTTGCATTGTTCATAGCATCTAGAGCCTTGAGCCCATGACCCTGAGTTGTTGAAGTCATCCACAGCCCTGAGCTGTTCATAGCATCTAGAGGTAGGAGCTCATGACGCAGAATTGTTCATAGCATTTACAAGCCTAAGTTGTTCATAGCATCTAAAGGCCTGAGCTCACGGGATCCCATGTCATTCATATCATCCACGACGTTAAGCTATTCATAGCATCAAGACCCTTAAGCTCACAACCCGGAATTGTGCATATCATCCACAACGTTGAGCTCTTCATAGCATCAAGAGCCTTAATCTCAGGACCCAGAATCATTCATATCATCTACAACCTTGAGTTGTTCATAACATCTAAAGACCCGAGCTAATGATCAGAGAAGTTCATGTCATCCACAATGTTAAGCTATTCATAGCATCTAAAGCCATAAGATAACCACCCGGAGTCATTCATGTGATCCACAACCCTTAACTATTCATAGCATCTAAAGCCCTGAGCTCACGACCCCAAGTCATTCATGTCGACCATAGCCCTATGGTGTTCATAACATCTAGAGCCCTGAGCTCATGAATCTGAGTCGTTCATGTCATCCATAGCCTTGAGTTATTCATAGCATCTAGAGAGAGTAGTTCATGACGCATAATCATTCATATCATCCACAACCCTAAGCTATTCACAGCAACTGAAAGCTTGATCTCACAGGATCCCGAGTTATTCATATCATCCATAACGTTGATCTATTCATAAAATCCAGAGCCTTGAGCTTACAGTAACTCAGGTAATCCACAAACTTAAGCTAGTCATAGGATCTAGAGCCCAAAGCTGTTCATAGCATCTAAAGCCTTGAGCTCAAGACTCGGAGTCATTCATGTCATCCACAACCCTGAGCTGTTCATACCATTTAGAGTCATAGTTTCACGACCAAGAATCATTCATACCATCCTCAGCTTTGAGTTGTTCATACTATCTAGAGGCTTGAGCTCATGGGAGTACAAATCATTCATATCATCCACGACTCTAAGTTGTTCAAAACATTTAGAGCCATAAGCTCACGACTCAAAGTCGTTCATGTCATCCACAACCTTGAGTTAATTATAACACTAGAGCCTTGACTTCATGACCCAAAATCATTCATATCATTTATAGCCTTGAGTTGTTCATGACATCTAGATCCTTAAGTTCAAGACCTAGAATCGTGTATATCATCCACAACTCTGAGCTATTGATAGCATCTAGAGACCGGAGCTCATGATTGAGAGTAGTTCATGTTATCAATAGCCCTGAGTTGTTCATAGCGTCTAATGCCCAAAGCTCATGACCTAGAGTGGTTCATGTCAACCGCAACACTGAGCCGTTCATAATATCTAAACCCCTGAGCTCATGACATTGAGTCGTTCATGTCAACCATAGCCCTGAGTTATTCATAACATCTAAGGCCTTGAGCGCATGACTTTGAGTCATTCATGTTATCCATAACCTCGAGCTATTCATAACATTTGGAGCCTTGGGCTCATGACCAAGAATCATTTATATCATTCACAACCTTTAGCTGTTCATAGAATCTAGAGCCTTGAGCTCACTACCCTGAGTCGTTGATGTCATCCATAACCTTGAGTTGTTCATAACATTTAGAGCCATGGGCTCACAACTAAGAATCATTCATATCATCCTCAACCTTGAGCTGTTCATAGCATGTAGAGGCCTGAGCTCATGGGAGCTTAAGTCATTCATATCATCCACAACTCTCAACTGTTCATAGCATCTAGATCCCCGAGGTCACAACCCAATGTTTTTCATGTCATCCACAGCCTTGAGCTATTCATAGCATTTAGAGGCTTGAGCTTATAACGCAAAATCATTCATATCATCCACAACCTTGTGTTGTTCATTGCATCTAGAGACCTAGCTAATGATCTAGAGTAGTTCATGTCATCCACAACGTTAAGCTATTCATAGCATCTAAAGCCCTAAGCCAACGACCCAGAGTCATTCATGTGATCCACAACCCTCTACTATTCATAACATCTAGAGGCCTGAGCTCACGACCCCAAGTCGTTCATGTAAACCATAACCCTATGTTGTTTATAGCACCTAGAGCCCTAAGCTCACACCCTGAGTCGTTCATGTCATCCATAGCCTTGAGTGTTCATAGCATCTAGAGAGAAGAACTCATGGTGCTTAATCAATCATATCATCCACAACCTTGAGTTGTTCATAGCAATTTGGGGCCTGAGCTCACAGGATCCTGAATAATTTGTATCTTCCATAATGTTGAGCTATTCATAGAATATAGAGCCCTAAGCTTATGACTCGGAGTAACTCAGGTTATCCACAAACCTGAGCTATTCATAGAATCTAGAACCTTAAGTTGTTCATAGCATCTAGAGCCTTGAGCTCATGATCCGAAGTCGTTCATGTCATCCACAACCCTGAGCTGTGATTACTACTCAAAAAGTGCTATTTTATAGCTTGTAATTAACTCTTTTAAACACTTTTGAGTAGTAGTTATTACCTTTTAACTCAATTGGCACATTAAGGACCCCTGCAAGTGTTACTAATCAGTTTTTGGCAAGTTTTGATGTTTTTGATAACTTTTTGATCATTAAAACAAGCCAAGAATGAGGGAGAACTTGGTATAATCCATGGCAAAGCAAGATTGAAGCTAAATTACATGAAGAATCCAAGTTTTGGAGAGCTTCAAAGCCTTTGCCAAATCAATCAAGTGTGCAAGGAAGAGAATTAGAGGAGGAATCTAACACTGAAGAATTTCGCAACCACTTACGAAATTTTCGCAAGACAGAAGGAAAATTTCCCATCACCTTTCACCACTTGCGAAATTTTCGCAGCCACTTTTCTCACTTGCGAAATTTTTGCATCTCCATAATCTCTTGCAAAAATTTTGCAACTCCATATCTCACTTGCAAGATCTTCATGTAAATCTTCAGATATTTTGCACCGACTCCGTTAGATTTTTACCTTAAGATATTTTGTGTAATTATCTATTCTCTCCTTGTAATCAGCTGAAGATCTTTTAAGATATTTAGGATATCTAATTGAGGGGTTGAAAATATCTCTCTACATATATCTTAAGATATCTCTCTTTGTAATATCTATCTCTCAGAATCTCGGAAGACATTCTTGGGGATCACTTGTACATTTTTTAGTAAGAAATATACAGAGCTTTGCTCTGCCTTACCTACTCATTTTGATTGTATTTTTCTTTCTAGCCAAACAACCTCTGAGGATGTTTTCTCAGAGGATGAGTGGCTAGACTTTTTGTTTCTTGGATGGAAGGAAGCGAGGTAAGGGACCCGGATACAAAAGTGGGAGTTTTCCTTGTTTCAGTTTTTAATGAAGAGGAAGTTGTGACCCGTTAATGGTTTTTATTTTTTTAGTTAACTTAAAACCCCTTATAATCACCTGGGCCAACACTTGGTAAGCTTTTCGGACTCAATCCATAGAGATCCATTAGTTATCTCTTGCGAGCCTCTGGGAGGTGGTTTAAAGGTAGGATTACTTAGAATAGCCAACACTTGGTAAGCTTTTGGACTCCCTGGAGACATCCATTAGTTGTCTCCTGCAAGCTTTTGAAGGGTAATCCAAGGTTACGGATCACCTTGAATGGAAAATACTAGGTGAGAGGTACAAGCCATTGCAAGATGTATTAGTGAGAGGGATTTAGCGTTGAAACCATTCATGGGAAGCAATTGTAACACACCGGTTGGGAGGATAGCTATAGGTTAAATCCCTAATGCGAGGAAAAGATTTGGAATCTTCCCTTTTTGTATAAAGGGCCTGAACCTAGTGACCTGAAAATCCAAGAAACTCTTTTCTTTGTAATTAATATCATTATTATTTTTGGTTAGCTTAAAACCAACCCCTTTTTCAACCAACTTTATGTTTTCTTTTAAAACAAACTTGTAAAAGAAAAAACACCAATCCAATTCTTTAAACTAATATCAGGTGTGAAATGAAAACCCATCTCTATGGATGATCCTAGAACCACTATGCTATGCTACCCTAGTATATGGTGAGTTAGGTTTATAAATTTTGTTGATAACTCCCGTCTAAGGACAGAATCAAAGGTACACCAATTGGGGACAAATCAAATGGCGCCGTTGTCGGGGATGGTGCCACTTCACAGTGATATGATTTTTTTCATAACACTTGTGATCTTCATCACAAGTTTGTGATTTTTCTTTTCATTTACTAACTCTTTATTTGTTTCTTTTTATTTATTTATGTTTTTCATTTATCTTTTAATTAGTTATTAGTTAACCATAATTGTTCTTTCTAGAATTATTTTTCTTTTGTTTTCTTTGTTTTTATTTTTGTTTCAGATATTGCTAGTTGTGTATGCCATATTGGATACGAGACAGTGAGGGAAGACTTGTGAAAATAAAAAATCCTCATGAAACAGAGTTGGAATTGGAAGTGGCAGTCATGGAAACTATACTTGAAGATTAGCATAGTCAACATGCTCCAGAAGAAAATCTCAACACATACCGATCCATGAGGGACCGCATGCATCCACCTTGTATGAGTGCATCGTCATGTATAATGCCACCTACAAAGCAGCTAGTGATCCGACCACATATTGTTCCACTTCTACCTACTTTTCATGGGATGGAACGTGAGAATCCCTACCAGCATATCAAGGAATTTGAAGAAGTTTATAATACTTTCCGAGAAGGAGGAGCTTCAATTGACTTGATGAGGCTTAAGCTATTTCCTTTTACTTTAAAGGACAAGACCAAGGTCTGGCTTAATTCTTTAAGGCCAAGGAGTATCTGGTCTTGGACTGATTTGCAAGCTAAATTTTTCAAGAAAATTTTCTCGACTCATAGGATTAACAGCTTGAAAAGGCAAATCTCAAACTTCTCAGCTAAGGAGAATGAGAAATTCTATGAATGTTGGAAGAGATACATGGAAGCTATTAATGCTTGTCCTCACCATGGCTTTGATACGTGGCTATTGGTGAGCTATTTTTACGACGGTATGTCTTCCTTAATGAAGCAACTCTTAGAAACGATGTGCGGAGGAGACTTCATGAGTAAGAATCCGAAGGAAGCCATGGATTTCTTGAGTTATGTAGCTGAAGTTTCAAGGGGATGGGATGAGCCCAATGCTAGAGAAGTGGGAAGAATGAATTCTCAACCAAATGCTTCTACTGCTAAGGCTGGGATGTATATTTTGAATGAAGACACCGATACAAAAGCAAAATTTGCAGCTATGGCTAGAAGATTGGATGAACTTGAAGTGACAAAGATATGCGAAGTGCAGGCCATTTCAGACACATCAATGCAAGTTAAGTCGTGTTCAATTTGTCAATATTTTGAGCACTTTGTGGAGGAGTGTCCTACGATGCCAGCTGTGAGAGAAATATTTGGGTATCAAGCAAATGTTTTTAGACAATTTAAGCCCAATAACAATGCTTCATATAGCAACACCTACAATTCAAATTGGAGGAACCATCCGAATTTCTCTTAGAAGCCAAGGGCACCTCAGTACATACAACCTGGCCAAGCACCCCCGCTAGCTTCAAATCTTGAACAAGCCATTGTGAATCTTAGCAAAGTCGTGGGAGATTTTGTTGGAGACCAGAAATCTATCAATGCTCAACTCAGTCAAATAATTGACAGTGTAGAGAGTACTTTGAACAAAATGATGGATGAAATGCAAAATGATCTATCTCAAAAGATAGATAATCTCCAATACTCAATCTCAAGGCTTACCAATCTCAACATAGTGTAAGAGAAAGGAAAATTTCCTTCTCAACCTCATCAGAATCCAAAGGGTATCTGATTACTACCAAAAAAGTGCTTTTTTACACCTTTAAGTCATTATGTTTTAAGCACTTTTGTGTAGTAGTTCTCCATTTTTATTCCAATTGGCATGTTAAGGACCTAGCAATGACTTCTAATCATATTTGTGGCTAGTTTTAGTGTTTTGACAGCTTTTTGGATCATTAAGGCAAGCCAAGTAAAGGAGAGAAGCAAAGAGGAAAACAGAGTGAAGCTGAAACAGAGGACAGCAGCTGCAGTCTTCCTTCACACTTTTGGAGCACTTTCCGAAGTCCATTTTCTACATACTATATACCATTTCAAAGCTCAGGAAGGCAAGAATCCAACGCTTCAAACCGTGTACGATTTGGAGCTGAAATGAGTAAGATATGGCCTTTGGAAGACAACTGTGTCAAGCTGAGAGAGAATTTCGCACCAGCCCATGCAAGTGCGAATTTCGCACCAGCTTCGCACCAACTTCGCACCAGCCCATGCGTGGTGCGAAATCTCCTCTGTTCTGCCGACTCCACTTTAGATCTTTTCTTTTGTATTTTTTTGATGTAAATTCCTTTCTTATCCTTGTAATCCACCAATCATAGGATTACTTAGCCAGGAAGATTGGAAAAACTTCCCTATATATGTTCTCTTGCATCCGTTGTAAAAACCATGTATGTATGTATTAATTGACGAACAGAGCACTTGCTCTGTTTTTCCTTTAGCATCTTTGTTTTCTCTTTTCTATTTTTCTCTTTCTCGGAAGCCAAACAACCTCTGAGGATGATTTCCCGGAGGATGAGAGGCTAAACCTTTAGTTTCTTGGAGTGAAGGAAGCTAGGTGAAAAGTCCAGATGCAAAGGTGGAAAACTCTCGTGGCTTAAATACAGGTAGTTGGAGTTCATAAATGGCTTTCGAATCCAAAGTTTTGCTTTAACTCCCTTAGAATCACTTTGAATGGCCAATACATGGTAAGCTTCAGGTCTCTGTGGATGCTTATTGCTAGATCCATATCAGTCCATTAGTTATCATGTACGAGCCATTGGAAAGTGGCTCAAGGTGAAGACCCATAGTGTTTAAAGCCATAAATGGAACTTGACTACCATTTCTATTGATTTTGTATGGATTAAATCTTCATTGTTAAACCTATACCGGTTCGGGAAATAACTATAGGTTAAATCCCCAATGCGAGGAGAAAAATCCGGAATTTTCCACTTTGCATTCTGAACTTGATCCTAGCAACCCTTAGCTCCGGGAGACTTTCTTTCTTCCATTTTTACTTAGTTATATGTTAGTTTAGTTTCAAACACCACTTTCAAAACGAATTTTATTTTCTTTTAAACTTTAAGTTTTTAACAAAGGAAATCATCAGATTCAATTTCTAATCTTGAGTCTATCACTGGTAGAGTGAAAACCCATCCCAGAGTTCGACCCTAGAACTGCTATACTATAGTAGCTTTGCTACGCCAGTATGAGGTCATAGGTTTTATAAATGTTTTTGATTAAAAGACCCGACTAGGTTTCCACGAATCAGTATCCATGAAGTGGAGGCTTAGGAGGGAGAATCTTCTCAGATGAGGGAAGTTAAAGTAGTGATCACTCTAAAGAGTGGTAAAGAGGTTGATTTGCCTACATCCAAGCCAGAGCGAGAACCAGAGAGTGAAGCAGAGAAAGAGAAAAGGGAGGAAAACAAAGGAAAGAGGAAAGAGAACAATACAAAGAAGGAGGACCTTGAAGCTAAGGTGACTGAAAAACCAGAGAGGACCAGCAACCAAGAAGAAGTGATAAAGAAGCACATGCCTCTGCCATTCCCACAAGCTTTGCATGGTAAAAAGGGAATCAATAACGCATCAGAAATTCTTGAAGTGTTGAGGCAAGTGAAAGTTAACATCTCATACAAGGTGAAAGCTATCAGCCTTTCAAGACTACCTCTACCATCCTTGAGTTACAGATCCTCCTATTGTGTGTTCAATTGATATATCTTAGTTTTCAAAAGAGCCTATGTCAAGTTCCACTAAAGGAACTACTATGGCCATAGTTTCCATGAACACAACTCTTTAAGATCACCCAATGAGACACACTGTCTCAATCTCAAGAGATATCATGGTGCCTCTATTGAGAATACCTATTACTACCGACTTCCATCAACAATGACCCAATCCATAGGGAATATATGATCAACTTATGATCTCACCCATAAGTCAAAGTCATTGCTAACTTTAGCACAAGCTCAATATTCTCTCAAAGTAGAGAGACAACACAATAAAGCAACTTAGTGAGGTTATAACTACTTGATAGCCTTAAGTCATGACTCACCATAGGTCCTGTCTAATCTGTAACCATATACACACTAGTGCACTCCCCATGGGAAACCCATCCCGATAGCCAAGACCAGCCATCTCTCCAATTAGGAGGTGGTGCACTACAACCTCTAATGGGTTGCTTAGACCCATGAACCGGTTGTGAACAAGTCATCTATTTGCAAGGAACTCATAACTTAGATCTTCTGTGCAACTCCTAATGCACCTAAGTCATGTAAAACGCAAAAGATGCAAGCAAGAATGCTCATTAAGTATAATACATGGAATAAGGATAGATAAAAGTGAAATCGGAACATCATTAAATAAATAATGAATTCCAAATTTATTACATCATGTCATGCTTTTAAGGGTTCTATCCTAACAGAAGGAAGGCTAAGGTTTCTAGAAGACCATGGTGTGAAAAGTTAGAGTCTAAACTTAAAACCAAAAGGGTTATGTAGACTCTCCTATGGGCTTAATTTACTAGGTTGTTACTTTGATTTAGGGAAACAGGGCCATCAACCAACTTTTAATCAATCTAGATAAGATTAACCGTTCACTAGTTGTGAAATTGCCAAATACAAAGTTAATCCACTTAAATTAATTGATGCAACTAGGTAGACAAACTACGAATTAAATTCCCAATGTCCACCCATGCACCCCATATTCCCTTGTGTATGGAGTAGAATAAGTATTGCCCCTTGAATGTGAAACCCTTTCACTTAGAATCACTATCCAAGAAGGCCTTACAAGTAAAGAGAATGCAAGTCTTCAACTTTCTAAACTAAAAACACTACATGGGAAGAGGCTTAAGGTGCAATAAGGAATAGAATGTTATCAAGCACTCCACTTTAAATTTTTGAACCAAAATGTGTGACTTCGCTCACTTCAAGTAAGAGACTTGATGCTTGTTTTCTAAATATAGATCATTAATACTCATAAATTTAACAGAAAGTTTTTGCCAAAATGGAATGAAGCTTTTATTGTGCAATAAGTTTATACTAATGGTGCTTACAAAATCGTCACTAAAGATAGTTTAAGAATTGAACCAAGCAATAGGAAATTCTTGAAGCATTGTTGTGCTTGAAAACATGTTGTTGCTCTTTATAACATGAGCTTAAATTACACACTCCTAGCCTATAAGAGCTAAAATAGTGAACAAAGAAAAAAAAAATTCTATTAAGTTAAAAACTTGAAAAGGCGAATGAAGTAAAAATTAAGATATGCTCACAAGATTATAAATAAATAAATAAAAGTTTGAGAAAAAAAGAAAAAGAAAAAGACTTTGAAATACATTATCACTTGATCTTTTTTTCATAGGTAAGCATCTTGAAAATATTCCAAGTTCAGTCAATGTTTCAAATAAAATAAATTTTAATATCAGTCTAGTTGTGTTTATGAATATTCATTGAAGAAAAAAATCAAGTTCAAAAACTATTCAATCTCTATATTCAGCTTGCGTTCTTGAGCAATTTTTTGAAGGATACTATGAATGCTTGCGCTTGTGGTGATAATGATATAGAATTGGGATAGTATTTATGATGCAGGCATGCTATATAGTTCCCAGGCATAAGAAGCTCGAATTGTACTAACCTATGAATTCCAGGTATTGTCTCCCAAAGGATTCAAAGATTTTAGATATCATCAAGGATAAGGAGATGGAGGAATTATGATGATGCTAATAATGTTTAATGCTTTGAGAGAATTGGGAGAATCAATGGATAAAATAAAATATAATTTGATGAAAACAATAATTAATGAGAACATGCAACAAGAATATAAATCCACATAGATCACCACTCAAATCTTTCTTCTTGACCAGATGCTTTTGGACTAAGGTTAAGGGAGACACGGGACAATGATCCAATTGCTTTTCACCTAAGGATCATTCTTGAATCTACAAAAAAGAGTTTTTGCCTAGTTAAAGTTGAAGTCATCTCAATTATGGACCAACATAATCCTAGGAATACAATAGTTTTGACCCTCATGTCCTTACAACGTGCATATGTTACAACATAGACTCACTTAAACATTGAAGGTCATTGAACCCATTGGAGATGAGTGAAATAAAATAAAATGCTTGCTCTTATGGTGGAATTACAATGTAATTTGGGATTGTGCTAATGATGCATCTATGATATCAATTTCCTAAGTGTAAGAACCTCAAATTGTGGTAACCCAAGAGTATTATTGGGTACTATCTTCAAAGGTATCGAAAATATTCTAAATTTTATGGATAAAGACAGGAGAATTGGGATAATGTTAACAATGCTTAATGCCTTGAGAATTAGGTAAATCAATAGATAAAAATGAAGTCTAATTTGATAAAATCAGTAATGAGACAAACACCAAGAGTAGAGATCCATAGTGGGAAATAAGTAAAATGAGTTTGAAGAAACATATAAAAATAATTTATTGAGTGTAAACTTATTTTTTTATTTTCTTTTACTTTTTCTTTCCTTCCACTTTTCCTCTCTTTTTTATTTCTTTCACATTTTCCCTCAAATTTTTTGGAACCAAACATAGAATAAATAAATAGGTTGAATTACATTGTTGAGAATCAAGGTTTAATACTTTGAAAAGTAACCATGTGCCCAAAGATTATGCTAAAACAAAATCAGGCTATGTCTATTGCAAATTAAGGAGAAAATTTGCGTACTTTAAGGGACATCAAGATGAATATAATCATATAAAACTATTTTCAGTTATTTTTTAAGTTTATTTAAAAAAATAATTATATAAATAGAGAGAATAATTAAAATAAATCATCAAAGATAAAAATTATTTTTAAGAAACGTTTAAAAACATAAAAAAATACATTAAAAATATTACAATTGTTAAATAATTTTTTGTTACTCAAAACATCATAAACCTGTGTTCAAAAATTGTTTTTTAAAAAGTGTTTTCGAACAAATCCAAAACTAATTTTATGGTTTGGGAGCAAATGGTAAAATGTAAAACGAAAGTGAAAATCAGTAAAAATAAAATCGTCAGAGAAGAAATGGTTGAGGCAAGCATCTTGGAGTTTATGAGAAAAAAAGGTCAAAACACAAGGGATAAGTGGCCCCTCTTTGAAAAAGATAACGTTATGTAAATTACTTGAGAGGCAAGGCAATCGTGAGGCAAGCAATTACGACTTTAATGGCCTAGGGTCGGAGTGAGTGTAAAACGCATGACGAGGAGGGTTGAAAGGCTAACAGTGTAAACGCCATATTGTGTACACATGGATAGAAGCATGCTTGATACTTTAAATTCTCAAGTAAATTTATTAAAATTTAAAAATAATTTGAAATTGAAACTAATCTAAACTATTTTTTTATGTATTTGAGTACTTAAATATGTATAGAACTAAAAATTTACATTATTTATTTTTCAAAAAGAATTCTTATTTTTAAATTCGTTTAAAAAAACTTTGTAATGAAATTGATATTATTCATTTTTTTTAACAACAAAAATCAATTATATATTTAGAAAGATACTGATATTTATATTTTATAATATATATTGAAATGATATGTTTATTAAAAATGTAATTTATGATTTTATTATAATATTGATATTCATATTTTACTAAAATATAATTATTTTTCAGTTTATTTATAATTATAAATTTATTTTTTATTTTTAGTAAAACATCAATGGAGAACATAAAGATAAAATAATCCATATAAAAAAATACAAAATTTTAACGTTCATCCAATGAGAGGGAATTATTCTAATATACTATAGAGGCCAATTGTTGGAGTGAAAGCTTTCTTTTGCACGAAGCCCACTCACTTGGAAACCTATGCTCGACACAACATATTGCTACTTGCCCAAGTCCTAGTTTTCGTGGGTGGGTCTTTTGCCACTTCCAATGCCCTAGGCCATCTTGTCACGATGGCCTTAAGGAACTTAAATTTCAAAGGAATTAGCAGGCCCACAGATCAAAATCAATGTATGGAAATAACTCCACTCGAGTTGGGAATTGCTCTAGCTAGTATGGGCCTCCAAGAGCACCTCAACACCCACATCCACAGGGTGATAGTAAAACTCTTTGCCCTCCAAAAGGGTGTCCACGTCCACTTCATCTGGAAGCAATGGGATGGCAAAACATATTTCCTGTGGTTACTTAGTATTAATTTTCCATGATTGGATAAGCATTGAATTTTGCCCAGACAAAAGAAAGATCCATCACTTTCAGATGTTCATTCAGAAAAAAAGGTTTCAGTATTCATACTGACACACCATGAATATGGTCATCTTATTGCCTGGTGGTAATTTCTGGATTGATTTGATGACTACCCCACTAATGTCAATTTGTTAGTAGTGTTTGGTGATGAATCCAGTCCACTCCTACTTCAAAGTAATGAACAGTACTCACCATTATTAAGATGAATTTATCATCTAACATAAGATATGTTTCATCATAAGCTAATCTTTAGTTGCCATATGTGCAATGATGGATGAACTAAGACCAACTACCGTTCCAACTTTGAAATGCAAGTTGATATAGGTTCGCCCCAGTTGTCTTTCTCAGCATTCCTGTTTTTCTTTGCCTAATCAATTGTCATTTTCGTTGATTAATGTTAGTCTATCTACCTATAACTGACAAGAAGAAGGGGAATCCTTGCGTATGATGAAGCAGAGACCAATTTAAGCACTTCATAGCAGTAGGAGAATGAAGACCAAAATACCAGTGATTTTGCATAAGGAATCTGAAAATAACAGAGAATCAAGACAACCCCGAGCATCTGAATTTTTTTTTTTTTTTTTTTTTTTTTTTTTTTTGCCCCTTTTTGGCTACTTTGGTCCAAAAAGTAATATCACCCAACCCTGCTGCTCATTGACAAACATTTATGGAGTCCATGCAAAGATGAGCCCAAAATTTTCAGATGCTTGATGTGCTGAATGTTCAATTTTGCTGCTTAAACGACCCATTTTCCCTAGTATGCCACCAATTCCTTCAACTTAGTTACTAAAAATAGAGAAAATTAGATGAAACATCATAGTTTGAGTGTTTCACCACTATACAGTGGACACCTTTCTGTCCATTCTCTAGATATTTAAAATCGCAATCATATTCAGAGACCAGTGGCGGAGCCATGCAGTGCTCAGCAGGGGCAAATGCACCCCGTGAAAACTAAAGTATGATGCTAGTGGTAGACGTTGAATCTATCAATAAATCAATTGCTCTATTGTGAAATTAATTTATTTCCATGTATAACAGGGATTGATAGCTGTTCCAAACCAAATACTGTAGTATCGTCTGCAGCTCATCATTTAGGCCATGTTTGATTCTTCCAAAGTACTTAGAAACGTAAAAGAATAGTCAGAAAACATATTTTATTTTATCATAAAAAATCATAAAAAAAAGTAAAATATAATTAGAATTAGTAAAAAAAAAAAAATTATATGTTTATATTTTTTAATCGATATATAATAGAATTAAATAAATTAAACGAGCTCAAAATAGTATATAAAAATAATTTATAAACTTTAAATTTATTTTTATTTTTCTTCACTTATTTTTTTCTTTCCACTTTCCTCTCTGTTTTCTTTCCCTCATATTTTTTCCTAAAAACTTTTCGAGAATCAAACATAGTCTTAATGTTCAAACTGTTGCATGACAAAGAATTTTACTCAAGCAAGCTTACTTTCAATAAGCAAATGAATCTTTTACTATTTTGAATAAATTGTTTCTTTGGTCTTTCAAACATTTGATGAATTAATAAATTCATATGCCATTGCTAATGTGCCAACAATATTGGGAGGTCCCTTAATGGTGACTCTTGAACGATGAACCAATGGTTTGGATAAAAGAAATTGCAAAAGTTCACAAACATTTATCAGATGCTTCATGTAGGAAGTAAGCTTTTCCAACTGCATTCTGCAGTTTAAGCAATTTCTTTCAAATGAGGCCAACAACCAAACGGGGGGAAGTAGGCGAGGGCATTGATATTTCGATTGACATATTATAGCAGACCATGAAGGGTTGTAGAGGCAATAAATTAGTTTCGTATCGGATTGGATATGCTTCTTGTTTTTTATTTTTAAAATAGAAAACTTTTATATAAAAGTAGAATATCTTCTCAAAAAAAAAAAAGTATAGATTAACGTTATATTTTTTTAAAAATCACTTTTAGAAGTTCTAAAGTTTAAGACAATAAAAGATATCTTAATTTATGTTGAATCAATGATCGAACTATGATGTATTTATAGAATTTTAAATATATAATTTATCTCCTATAAAATTAAAATGGTTATAAAAAATTAAAATTATCTATAAATAATTAAACACTTAAATTATTTCATTTTTTATATATCTTTAATATTATCATATTAAAAAAATTTAAATGTATTTATATTTAATTATTAAGAAGATATATCATATGTTAAATAGTGAAATTAATACAATTTTATTATTTATTTCATTTTCATTTGATCAACTTTATATTTTATTATTCCTTTAGCATTTAATTAACTTTTTAATTTTATGATTTTGTTACCTAGTTTTTAGTTGAAAGATGTGTGCAAATTCTAAATGGTAAAATCTTAATATATAGATTTGTAAGCATTATAAGAATAAAAGAGCATTTAGTTGTGGGTGTGCGAATAAGTGTAGCCATGTAGGCATTGGTCATGTATAGCGACTGGTTTCAATCCTTCCCCTCTTCTTCCACACGACCCGCTTGAGTGTGAGACAAAGAGCTATGAGATGAATACATGGCGAAGTTAGCTACTAAAAGGCATACTCCAATAATTGATTATAAGGATGAAAAGAACCGCACCAATTAGTTGGCCCTGAAAAGACTTCACCAATAGATCTAGAATAATGCATCTACATTATTGCTCTGTGTTTCAAATCAATTGAAATATCGGAATATAAACTAACTTAATAACTTAAATTGAGTTAATAATTTAATTTAAATTATTAAATAAATTAAATATATTTAATAAAATAACTTAATACTATAATTTAAAAATAAAACATAATTTTGAACAATAAGTTAAAACAAATAACTTATTTTTAAGTCCATATTTTTATTTACTATTTTATCTTTATTTGTCTTAATTATCTCAACAATTTCTTTTGTTATTTCACAACTTTTATTAATGTTACACAATCTTATGTATATTAATTTTAATTTATGATGATAAATATGTCGATTTGATGATTTAAAATTAATTTTATCAAACAACTTTAATAATTAAAGTAAAAAATTAAGTAATAATTTTTAAGTAAATTAATTAAGTATAATTTAACTTAAAATCAACTTAAATTGTTAAGTAATAAGTATTAAATTTTACTAAATATCCCGTAAGCCTTATGGTTTTACACAATAATAGACCTTTCTTTTAGCTTGACTATCATTGCTTCAAAACTTTAAAGTCCAACCATTGGACCCATCAATATAAGGTTTAGGTGTTATTTGTTTGTTTGTTTCCTTTTTGTTTTTGTTTTTATTTTTTTATTTTTTTGTGACTTTTTGACTTTTTGTTTAAAGCAACTTAGGTTTAAATTTTGAATAATTTTTTTTATATTATTTTTTGGTTAATTTATCATTTATTTCTTAAATTTTTTATCAAATGGAAAAGACCAAAATATTATTACTTTTCTATAAATTGTTGGTTGATTAAGACTGAATAAGCCCGGGTTCCATTTTTCCTCTCCCTCATCATGGTTAGGATATGTTTGATACGTAGGAATAAAAGTAAAAAGAGGAATATAATTGATTTATGAAAACAAAAATAAAAATAAAGATAAATGAAGGTGTTATATACAAGCTCATGACATTTGATTCTCATAAAAATTAATATTATTTATATTCCCATTTAATAAATCACTTAAAGCAAAGAACAGATCAACAGATTGAAAACAAAACTGATATATCACTTTTGTCCCATGTGGAGCATTCCAACTCTTAATAACTTCACAGTATTTATTCAAATGTATAATGGGAAGATGTAATATTATTTCACATAAAGGAGGGAATTAAAAAATATTAAGAATTTATATGGTAGTGTTTTTATAAAATACTTTCAATATAAGAAGTGGTTTTTTTTCTTAAAAAAAATGGATATTTGATAAAATTTATAAAATATGTTAAAAAATTTGAAAAATTACTTTTAGAATTTATAGGAAAGGTATTTAGAACTTATTTGATAGTGGTTTTAGGAAGCGTTTCTAACACTTGAAAACAATTCTTTTGATAAAAAAATTCAAGTGTTGAAAATGTTAAACGCTTTTTAAGATATTTGAGTATATGCTTGATAGATGTCCAGTGTTTTAGACCTTGATTTGACTTATATTTACTCACTGTACCTACTGCAACAATACATAACATCACATACATAAGGCTACCCATATCTGATGCATAGAGTACTGCCTACATGTGTTCTTTCTTCTTAGGTGTCTTAGGACACTAATCTTAGGAAAGAGGAACTCCATGCTTGAAGGATAGAAAACCCTTCATGGAATCTTACATCACATACTTGACCAAAAGCTTATCAATGTAAGTGGCTTGAGACAATGCTAATTTCCTATTTTTGCAATCCCGTAAGACCTTAACCCTAAGAATATTTCATGCTTCTCTTATATCTTTCATCTAAAATTTAGTAGACGACCAGATCTTGATTGATAATAATAACCCTACATCATTACCAATGAGTAGATTGTCATCAACATACTAGATCATAAAGACCATCATGCTTCCTTATACCTTCTTGTACACACAAGGTTTATCCTCATTTTGATCAAGGTCCAAGGTCTTGATTGCCTAATCAAAACATTTGTTCCATGAGTGGAATGTTTGCCTTAATCCATAAATAGATTTATACAACTTCCCTTTATTATGAAATCGTCTAATTGCATCATACAAATATTGTTGTTAAGATTTTTATTAAAGAATGCAGTCTTGACATTTGTCTGCCATATCCCATAATCGAGATGTACTGTAGTGGATAGGAGTATCTTGATGGACTTGAGCATGGCTACTGATGATAAGGTCCCCTCATAGTTGAAATCAAGTTTCAAACTATAACCCTTTGCTATTAGGTTGGCCTTATAAGTCTCAACCTTTCCATCTACTCCTAATTTTTTCTTGTAAACCCACTTGCACCCTATGGGTTTTATCCTTTAAGGTGCTTCTATTAGCTCTTAGACTTGGTTAGAATACATAGATTCTAACTATGCTTCTATAGCTCTTTGCCAAAGATATTCATCCACATTGCTTATTACTTCATCATAATCTGTGGGATTGATCTCATGTTCCTCTGGAATTGTCTTGAAAGAATCTTCTAAATACATGAATTGGTTAAGTTGTATAACAACACTCCAACTACAATGTGGCACTAGTGTATTAGAAATGAGAATAGTTGGCACTAGATCCGTAATATTCTGTGCTAAATAATTTGAAAGAGTTAAAAGCATCTTTAAACTCATTGACTTTGCAAGTGAGCTCTAATTGGATTCCTCCCTTTCAGCATACCTCAATAGATTTTAGATCTTGTCTTTTAGGCCATCAATTTTTTGCATGGCTCTAAACACAAAAACCTTCAAATTTTGGACCTTGTAGACAATTAGAAAATCTTAAGATCTATTCTAAGAAGATTTAATAGTCTCATAGCTAAGACACCCCCAAATTCAAGAGAGCCATTTTTCATCATGATTATTGAACCAGAGAATTGAAGGAAACCATGGTTCTTGTCATAAGAGAAAGAGAATTTTCATACAAATGTGTTCTTTCTTTGGTAGTCACCATGAATCTCTCCAACAGTAACCTAGCAGGCAATATCCTTGAAGAACTAACAAGTCTTCATGGTTTAATATCCTTAAACCTGTCTAAAAAACATCTTGAAGGAAATATTTGTATGTGCTTGTGAAACTATGATAATTCCAATCCTTCCACAAGTCCTATGATAACTCCAATCTTTTCACAAGTCCTTTCAGATCAAGATATACTTCATCAACAAATATTCCTAATGAGATTAGACTCTTGTATTAAGGAAAGTGACACAAGACAAGAATAAGATTTAAATTCACCAACAAATCTGGAAGTGATTTGCAGCAATCATCAAGCCGAGTATCATGGCCTGCAATTGATGTAATTATTTTATTTTTAGTAAAGCAAATCTGTAACCGTTGTACATGATATTTCCTTAGTTGTACAAATTCCTTAGATAGGTTTGTAAACGTCTGTATAAAGGTTTGCTAAACAGATCAATATAGGTGTGTTGACATTTCCATTGTGAGCTACAGATTATTTACTTTTCTACATGGTATCAGAGCAACTCTCCAACGAGAATTTGATCCTAATGTCTTCCCCAACTCAGCCTACCTTCGAAATCCCCCTTGTTGTTTTTAACATCATAGCTCAGATCAATGAGAAACTCACACCTTCCTCTTTTCCCCAATGGAGAGCTCAGTTTGAAGCTCTCCTAATTGGCTATGATCTAATGGACTACGTTACTGGCGAATCCTGTTGCCCTCCCTCCGACGGCACCCCACCATCTATAGCCAAGAAACACCACTGGGTTAGGCAAGATAAATTAATTCTTAGTGCCATCCTTGCCTCTACTTCCCCAACCATTACCCCTCTTATTGCCACAGCAAAAACCTCCTATGATGCCTGGAAAAAATTATCCACCATGTATGCAAGTAAATCGCGTACAAGGGCCATGCAACTCAAGGAAGAACTCACCTTGATTCAGCGTGGAAACCGCCCAATTCCGGAGTACCTTCATGCCATTAAAGGCCTGGCTGATGAGATTGCACTCATCGACCACCCAATCTCCGACGACGACATCACTCTCTACGTCCTCAACGGGTTAGGGCCCGAATTCCGTGAGATTGCTGCCCCTATTCGGGCCAGAGAAAAATCCCTTGCCTTTGAGGAGCTTCATGACCTCCTTGTAGGGCATGAAAATTACTTACGCAGGATGGAGGCTGCTACCCAGCAGCTCGTGGCAGCTGCAAATTTCACAAGCCGACGCTCTGGCTTCTCTGCTTCTCAGCTACAGAAAGCTTCACACAAGGGAAATGGGTCTCCCCGTTCACAAGGCCAGAATCGGTCTTCCAGCTCAAATGGCCCATCTCGTGACCCACGCCGTTCCAATAATCAGGGCCGGTTCACCTCTAATCAGAGACGCTATCAGCCCAAATGCCAGTACTGTGATCAAATGGGCCACACGGCCAAGGCCTGCCCTCAATTAAATTCTTCTGAAATGACTGTTAATTGTGCAGGAACTTCTGATGGTCAAGAAAATAAATGGTTAATTGACTCTGCAGCGTCTCACAATATCACGGGAGATATAAAAAATTTATCAATTCACTCTGAGTATGATGGCACTGATGAAGTCCTTCTTGGTGATGGTACAGGTTTAACGGTTACGCATATTGGTTCTTTAGCATTACCCACACCCAAAAAAATCTTTCATTTACATGATACTTTATGCGTTCCCAATATTCACAAAAATCTCATTTCAGTTCATCATTTCACCAAGCAAAATGATGTTTTTCTTGAATTTCACCCTTTTTTTTTCCTTGTGAAGGCACGATCCACGGGGGCGATACTACTAAGAGGTGCATGTGAGAATGGCGTCTACATTTTTCCCAACTCAATGGTGGATCCTTCTACTCCCAAAATGGTTGCTTATGTGCATGAACGGACTTCAATCGACGGGTGGCACAAGCGTCTTGGACACCCATCGATTAAAGTTGTTCAAAATCTTGTTAATCTTTTTTCCCTTCCTCTCACAACAAATAAATTACCATTGTCCTGTACTTCTTGTTCAATCAATAAAGCACATCAACAACCATTTGGCTCTACAAGTTTTCAAAGTCATTCTCCCCTTGAAATTATTTACAGTGATGTTTGGGGTCCCGCGCACGTTACCGGTTTAAATGGTGAACGTTATTATCTTATTTTTGTGGATCATTACACCAAATATATATGGTTTTACCCAATGTCCACAAAATCTCTTGTTTCTACAATCTTTCCACAGTTTAAATTACTTGTTGAAACAAGATTCAAGTGTTCCATAAAAAGCTTGTACTCGGACAATGGTGGCGAATTTTTGAGTTTAAAAAAATATTTGTCTGATCATGGCATAAGCCACTACACCACCGCCCCCCATACCCCTCAACAAAATGGTGTTTCCGAAAGACGTCACCGTCATCTTGTCGAGACGGGTCTCACCTTGCTTCACGATGCTTCTTTATCTCTTTCTTATTGGCCCCATGCCTTTCAAACAGCCACTTATCTCATAAATCGCCAACCAACCCCTCTTCTTAAACACAAGTCTCCATTTGAGGTTCTTTTTGGTCAACGACCAAATTATCTCAAATTGAGAAAATTTGGTTGTTTATGCTACCCTCTCACAAGGCCATACAATACCCATAAATTACAACCAAAATCCATCCCTTGTATTTTTCTCGGCTATTCCCAAACACAGAATGCCTATAAATGTATGGATCCATTAACGGATCGGTTGTATATCTCACGGCATGTGACTTTTGATGAATTGCAGAGCCCATTCCTTTCAAAAACCAAGCACGGCCCTTCTGCCAAAACCCACTTATTTTCCTCTGCTCCTCACCTTTTCCTTCAGCAAAACCTGTGCTCTAATTTCCTCTCCCCTGCTCCTTCCATTCCTGCGCCTCCATCTCGTCCCGATTGCTCCTCGCAGCCACCACCGAGCTTGGAACCTGCAGCTGCCATTCCTACGCCACCTCCAGGTATATCCCCCTCTCTCTCTCCTTCTTTTCATTGTGAATCGCATGACAATACCTGTGATATGAATCTGAACTTAGATACTGGTATACATATGACTGTTCCGCATGCTTCTCTTTCAAATTCACTTGCATCTAGTTTAATTCCTGATTCACAATCTCCTGTACACACCGAACCCACTTCCCACCGAACCCATTCCATGACTACTAGATCTATGAACAACATCTTTAAACCCAAGCAATTACACACTGTGTCTAAGCATTCTCTTCCATTACCTCTAGAACCAACATGCGTGACTAAAGCTGTATCTCACCTTGAATGGCGTGCGGCCATGTCTAGTGAATTGACTGCTCTCATGCGACATGGTACTTGGGATTTAATTCCTCCCCCCATCAATTGTCATCCAGTGGGTTGTAAGTGGGTGTTTAAAGTCAAAAGGAAAGCAGATGGCTCAGTTGATAAATTTAAAGCCCGGCTTGTTGCCAAGGGCTATAATCAGCAACCTGGTGTTGATTATAACGAAACTTTTAGTCCTGTGGTTAAACCAGCCACCATAAGGACAGTGCTGAGCATTGCAGTCATGAATGGGTGGCCCTTGAAACAAATGGACGTAAACAATGCTTTTTTACATGGAACTCTGAGTGAAACTGTGTACATGATGCAACCTCCGGGTTTCAAAGATTTGTCTTGACCTGATTATGTGTGCCGGCTCAGGAAAGCAATTTATGGTCTCAAACAAGCCCCAAGGGCCTGGTATTCAGCATTAAAAACTGCTCTTCTAGCACTCGGGTTCCAAAATTCTAAAGCTGATTCCTCTCTTTTTGTTTATCGCCATGATTCCATTGTCTGCTATTTCCTTGTTTATGTTGATGATTTAGTCATTACAGGTAATGACAAGAAGTTTGTAGCTCATGTTGTTACCAAACTTGGTGTTCAATTTTCCTTGAAAGATATGGGTTCCCTTCATTATTTCCTTGGAGTGGAAGTTATACCAACTACTGCAGGTGTATTTCTCTCCCAACATAAGTATGTTCGTGACATCTTGGAGAATACACACATGGCTGGTGCAAAGGATGTCTCTACCCCGCTGTCAACAACTCAATCCCTTCACTTGGTAGATGGCACGACTACTGTAAACAGCACAGAGTATAGGCGTGTTATTGGCAGCTTACAATACTTTCTCTTACTCGGCCCGACATTTCTTTTGCTGTTAATAAGCTCTCTCAATTTATGCACAAGCCAACAATCACTCATTGGACTGCCACTAAGAGACTTCTTAGATATCTCAAGAAGACAATCTTTCACGGTCTTCACCTCAAGTCAGCTGCAGCACCATGCTTAACAACCTACACTGATGCAGACTGGGCTGGAAACATTGATGATCGAACGTCCACATCCGCTTACATTACATTTCTGGGCTGCAATCCCATCTCATGGAGTTCAAAAAAACAACGAGCTGTTGCTCGGTCCACCACGGAAGCAGAATATCGAGCGCTGGCCAATGGTGCATCAGAAACAATGTGGTTACTTGCCCTTCTTCAAGAATTGGATTTTTCATTAAAGCTGCCACCTTCTCTTCTGTGTGATAATCTTGGAGCAACTCATCTCAGCTTCAATCCGGTCCAACATTCAAGAATGAAACATATTCAAATTGATCTTCATTTTGTGCGTGATCAAGTTCAGAAAGGTGCACTTAAAGTGAGTCATGTTCATACTCAAGATCAATTGGCTGATCTACTAACTAAGCCACTGTCCCGGGAACGCACAGAATGTCTAAGAGCCAAAATTGGTCTTGCCGATGGAAGCTCAATTTTGCGGGGGCGTATTAAGGAAAGTGACACAAGACAAGAATAAGATTTAAATTCACCAACAAATCTGGAAGTGATTTGCAGCAATCATCAAGCCGAGTATCATGGCTTGCAATTGATGTAATTATTTTATTTTTAGTAAAGCAAATCTGTAACCGTTGTACATGATATTTCCTTAGCTGTACAAATTCCTTAGATAGGTTTGTAAACGTCTGTATAAAGGTTTGCTAAACAGATCAATATAGGTGTGTTGACATTTCCATTGTGAGCTACAGATTATTTACTTTTCTACATCTTGCAGGTTTTGGAGTCTCTTAATCCTAACTCTATATGAACAAACTTTTTGGTGTTATTCCTCAAAGCATGAGAAGTATATTGTACTTGACGTTCTTAAATTTATCTTAAAATGATTTCTCTGGTAGAATTCCATTAAAAAAATGCCAACTTGTTTAAGCTTTTGGAAGTACTCCTAAAAGAAACCTAAGAAGAAACCCCAACCTAAACTCTTAAGAGCTACTAGATCAAACCTCAATCAAACCCTATCAAATGAAAAATAAACTAAAACTTACAACTAACATATGGATTATTGAAACAAATATTTATATAATAAACTTTCATGACACAAACACAATGCATATTCACATAAATGCGATCTATACATATACTATGCTACAAAAACTCCCACTTAAGGACCCTACATATACCTATGGTGAAAAAGGACTAATCATAATCCAACTCATGATAAGAAAGAAGATTTGATCATCTTCCTATCAAGCTCCATAACTTTTTCAATTTTGAAAATCAAAATCTAAAGCAAACCATAAAGCCACATTAATGAGTACTAAACCTAATTGAAAAAATTATTTGTATTGGTAAATAACAACCAATTTCTTATTGTTAATCGAACCCTAAATGTAGGAATCCAGCAATGATGTTCTCATCAAACTTCCAACATACACTATCCCAACCTCTTTGATGTAACCCCTTCCTATTTAAGTCCTCTTTATACAAAACCAACCCTAACTCTAAGTGAAGATTTCTTTGTGCAAACTTAACCCTCGACTCCTCTGGTATAGATCAATATTGCTATAATGAAATAACCTTCGCACTTTTAGGTACAAATCATCTTTTTCATAGTAAAATACTACACCTATGGGTATAGGTCAACCTTGCAAAAGACCAATCTCTACTTAATTGTGCTTTTGAGTAGGTAGTTTGAACTTTCAATAAAACTTAAAAGTATAGTGCTAACTATAAATAATTAAACACTTAAATTATTTCATTTTTTATATATCTTTAATATTATCATATTAAAAAAAAAAATTAAATGTATTCATATTTAATTATTAAGAAGATATATCATATGTTAAATAGTGAAATTAATACAATTTTATTATTTATTTCATTTTCATTTGATCAACTTTATATTTTATTATTCCTTTAGCATTTAATTAACTTTTTAATTTTATGATTTTGTTACCTAGTTTTTAGTTGAAAGATGTGTTCGAAATTCTAAATGGTAAAATCTTAATATATAGATTTGTAAGCATTATAAGAATAAAAGAGCATTTAGTTGTGGGTGTGCGAACAAGTGTGGCCATGTAGGCATTGGCTGTGTATAGCGACTGGTTTCAATCTTTCCCCTCTTCTTCCACACGACCCACTTGAGTGTGAGACAAAGAGCTATGAGATGAATGCATGGCGAAGTTAGCTACTAAAAGGCATACTCCAATAATTGATTATAAGGATGAAAAGAACCGCACCAATTAGGTGGCCCTGAAAAGACTTGTCACCAATAGATCTAGAATAATGCATCTACATTATTGCTCTATGTTTCAAATCAATTGAAATATCGGAATATAAACTAACTTAATAACTTAAATTGAGTTAATAATTTAATTTAAATTATTAAATAAATTAAATATATTTAATAAAATAACTTAATTCTATAACTTAAAAATAAAAAATAATTTTAAATAATAAATTAAAATAAATAACTTATTTTTAAGTCCACATTTTTATTTACTATTTTATCTTTATTTGTCTTAATTATCTCAATGATTTCTTTTGTTATTTCACAACTTTTATTAATGTTACACAATCTTATTATGAGGATAAATATATCGATTTGATGATTTAAAATAAATTTTAAGTTAATTTTATCAAACAACTTTAAATTATTTAAATATAATTTAACTTAAAATCAACTTAAATTATTAAGTAATAAGTATTAAATTTTACTAAATACCCCGTAAGTCTTATGGTTTTACACAAGAATGACCTTTCTTTTAGCTTGACTATCATTTTAAAAGTTCAACCATTGGACCCATCAATATAAGGTTTAGGTGTTATTTGTTATTTGTTTTTGTTTTTGTTTTGTTTTTTTTTTTTTTTTGACTTTTTGACTTTTGACTTTTTGTTTAAAGCAACTTAGTTTTAAATTTTAAATAATTTTTATTATTATTATTATTATTTGTTAATTTATCACTTATTTCTTAAATTTTTTATCAAACAGAAAAAACCAAAATATTATTACTTTTCTATAAATTGTTGGTTGATTAAGACTGAATAAGCCCGGGTTCCATTTTTCCTCTCCCTCATCACGGTTAGGATATGTTTTATACGTAGGCATAAAAGTAAAAAGAGGAATATAATTGATTTATGAAAACAAAAATAAAAATAAAGATAAATGAAGGTGTTATACACAAGCTCATGACATTTGATTTCCATAAAAATTAATATTATTTATATTCCCATTTAATAAATCACTTAAAGCACAAGAACAGATCAACAGATTGAAAACAAAACTGATATACCACTTCTGTCCCATGTGGAGCATTCCAACTCTTAATAACTTCACAGTATTTATTCAAATGTATAATGGGAAGATGTAATATTATTTCATATGAAGGAGGGAATTAAAAAATATTAAGAATTTATGTGGTAGTGTTTTTATAAAGTACTTTTCATATAAGAAGTGGTTTTTTTTTCTAAAAAAAAATGGATATTTGATAAAATATGTTAAAAATTTTGAAAAATTACTTTTAGTATTTCTAGGAAATGTATTTAGAACATATTTGATAGTGATTTTAGGAAGCGTTTCTAACACTTAAAAACAATTCTTTTGATAAAAAATTTCAAGTGTTGAAAATGTTATAAACACTTTTTAAAATCATTAGCATATGGATTCTTAGACCTGATTTGATAATATTTTTAAAAAATGCTTTTAGCCTAAAAAGTATATTTGAAATATAATTTTAGGCTAAAAGGTATTTTTGAAATAAAAGATAAGGTGTTAAACAAAATTTAGTTACTTTTAAAATTTTGAGAAATTACTTATAGTATTTTTTAGATAAATAATTAATAAGTAATTTTTTTAATAATATTTTTAGAGATAATACTTCCATTCGAATAAATAAAAAATGATCCAATTTACTTAATAAGTGGTTATCCCAAAAACACATTTTAACAAAACATTTTCACTAAAAACTTTTAAGTAAGCTACACCACTTTAATTACTTTTAATTACTAAATAAATAAATTTCACAATAAAATCACCATATATTTATATTTGAGAACATCCTAGAGGGAGAAATCATAGAACCGAATGGGAATCTTTCAACTCAGTCAAGCTAGTTTAAATGACTCAACCAACTTGGCCAATGCAATTCGAGATGACCCGCCCTCTCCTATGGCTGCCTTGGCACCATCTCTTATCGCTGTAACTCGGTCTCTCAGCGGTTTTCCTTTGTCGGGATCCATTAACTCGGTCACTCTGTTCTCCAACTCAGTGGCACTCACAAAGCCGTTTTCCAACTGGTTCACCGCCAAAGCTATCTTCAATTCCTCCACCAAAAACAGCCTAGTAATCCTTTGCTCTGCATGTAGAGGCCACGCCACCATAGGCACCCCGGCACACACGGACTCCATAACTGAGTTCCATCCGCATTGAGTCACGAACCCGCCAACCGAGCCATGACTCAGCACCGCCACCTGTGGTACCCAAGATTTCACCACAAAGCCTCTATTCTTTGTTCTTTCCAGGAACCCTTCTGGGAAGAATGAGTCCAACCTCGGTTGAGGTGCATCGGAAATGTGCTTCTCTTTTTCATCACTAGGTGGATTGCGCACCACCCACAAAAACCTCAGGTCACTTCTTTCAAGCCCAGTTGCCATTTCCTTCAACTGCTCTACAGAGAACTGCCCCATGCTACCGAAACTCAGAAACACGACGCTTTGACTCGGTTGCAGGTTGAGCCAGCTCAAACACTCGTGTTCATCGCTGCTGCCGCCGCCACCAGCTCGATTGCTGCTCAAAATGGATGGGCCAATGCAGAAAAGTGGTGGGGTTGGCCCATGTGGAATGCACAAACCCTCTGATATAGCTTTCAACGCTCTTGATTCAAGCAATTCAAAAGTGTTTACGATGATTCCAGATGATTTAGCCATCTGCTCTGCGGTGTCAATGAAGTATCGATAGGCTTTAGTCGTGCGATCAAGGAACGGCAAAGGCATGTCAGAAGCCACAATGGATGGTAGTCCCGGGACATGGAGTTGCATGTTGAGATCATCTTTCAAGCTTTTTGTAATGTTTCTGTCAATGGTGGGGAGGTAAAGGAACACAGCAAGCGAATTTGCCCCTGAGGGACGGAAATAGTATGTTGGGATGTTAAGATTTACAGAAATTTCGAAGGAGTAATTGCAGAAGAAGTCGATGATGAAGGCTTTAATACTTGAGGTCTGGGACATGGATTCTAGGGTTTGACGGAGATTATTGTTGTTCAGGGCCATGAATTCAAAGCGCAGAGCTGGATAACTGGATGGGTTGGAATAAGAAACGATGGGGAGGTGGTAGAAGGTAATGGACGGGGTGGTGGCAGCGATGGAGGCTATGTATGTGGCAGTGGAGGCAGTGTCAGAAGGTAGGGTGGAAATGAGGATGGTGATGGAGAAGGAAGGGTAGTGAGCGAGCAGGTTTTGTCCAAGCTCTACCATGGGAATAAGGTGGCTGATTCCTGTAGAAGGATACAGAACAATGGTGTCCTTCATCTTTCTCAATCCTCAGAGAGATAGAGGGAGCAGAACTGCTGTATGGGAGAGCGCTCTATATACATATATACCTACCTGTCAGAGTGCGATCCAGGACTGCTCGCCACGGAAAATTTATATCTACCAGTCAGAGTGCGAGAGTGCGATCCAGAACCGTCCGCTACTGCAAATGTATATCAACCTGTCAGAGCTCGATCCAGGACAAGCTGCTCATAGAGGAGCCAGCTTAGCCTTAGGGCACATGGCCCCCTCAAATTTAAAAAATAAAAAATTTTGTTTTGTTTCTTTTTTTTTTTTTTAAGAATTTTGAAAAGTTAAAAAAAATATTTTCGGACCGATCATTAAACCGAAAAAGTTATCGATTTATGGTTCACTAGTTGGCTTTCCGACCTAAGACCAGGTAGGAACTGTAATTGGCCGGCAGTTGAATCCGACAACGACACGTGGGACCAATTTTTAAAACAATGATTAAAAATGTTAAAATGCAAGTTTGCCCTCTTAAAACATAAAATGTAAAATAAAAATTTATAGAAGTATTTTGTATGGATACTAAATAGATTTATAAAATTTTTACTTGTTTTTATTTTTAATTTTAGTTAATGTTTATAAAATTAAATTTATTCAAATACACACACAATATATATATATATATATATATATATATATCTAAATATATTATAACAATGATTTTTTATTTTTTTTTAATTTTGTATTTGGTATTTGATTTTGAGATTTTTAAATTTTTTGAACTTTTATGTTTAATCAAATATTTACTAATTTATGAATAACTACATAATTATTTAAATTATATATTATTTAATAGTTGATAAATTGTAATTTCATTTAAATATTTAATATTTAACCAAATATCTTTTTTTATTGGTGAGTTATTTTTGGTTTAATTTTGAGATTTTTTTTAATTGTTTACTTTTTTAGATTTAACCAAATATTTATTGATTTGTAATTGGCTATCTAAGTTTTAATGATAGATTATATTTATATCATACATAACTTTTAAATAAGTATTTTATCACTATAAAGTAATTTATATTTAATTACTTTTAAAAATCAAAGAAAAATTATTAGTGAAATTATTGAATTATTCTAAAAAGTTCTATAGCACAATATTTCTAGAAATCATTAAAAATATTTTTTTTCCATATTTCTTAATATGTTTTAAGACTTTTTCGAAAATATTATTTGGATTTTTTGATAAAGTTTTATTAAAATTTAAAACCATTTAATATTTTTATGATTTAATTTGATAGATTATAAATTCTTTTTTTCTTTTATAGTTAATGTTAGTAATTACTTATTTTATTAAATAATACTTATTTTAATGAATGGAAAGATGTCAAGGACTTATCTCTAAAATATAAAAATTTATTTATATTTATTATAATCAACCAATATTTTACCTTTCAACCTCACCAAAATTTATAGCTCCCCATTGGACTGCTCTGACAGTACCCCTTCAATTTATTTTGGGCTACTAAAGACTATAATGACTCAATTAATAAACTATGATTCGGATGAATTATTGATTAGTCAGATGGGGCCACGTGCTAGAGTAATGAGCTATAATTTATGATTCAGATGAATTATCAATCAGCAGCACAGCCCCACGTGATAGAGCAAGCCCTTGCTCAAAGTGGCGGGGAGAAAATAGGCCGTTCCAGTAGTAAAGCTAACAGCCATGGATGAAAATTTTGGAAAAAATGGCCGAAATTTTGTGTTTCAGTGAGGAGCGATAAAAAAAAGGGGAAGAAATATCGAAAAAAATTGGCAAAAATAACCGAAATATCGGTAAATACCGATTAATCGATAAAACTGTGAAAACATCGCCACATTTTACATTTTATGGCCAATTTCCGGCGAAATTTCGGGCAAAAAATTGCCGAATTTTTCGAGGAAAGGCGCGACGATGTCGCGCAACGTTTCCAATATCCTTGTGCTCCGCCGAACCTATCGCTCCGGTAACCGGCAATATTCGTCGGAGGTGCTGCTGCATAAGCCACCCTGGTGGACTGCGAAGTTCATTTGCGGACAACACTCTCTGCTTGGTTCCCGAGAAACCACTTTATAGGCTTGCTTTCCACTGGGCTAACATGTCTCATTTTAATTGTACGTGCACTAAAATAAATCTATACTAACACCATGATAAAAACAAAATATTTTAATAAATAAATAAATTCTAATTATTTTATTTCTAAATTTAATTTAATTGACCACTAAAAATATAAAAATTACGGTGATAATTTTTTTTAACTTTTTTAATATTATTTATATATTAATTAAATATTAAAAATATAAATATTAAAAAAATTTATACATATATTATCATTGATTTTATAACATTTAATATAATCGAATTAAATAAATCACAATTTTAATATTAAATATATTTTAAAATTAGAGATATTATAATTAAATATCATAATATTTGATGTAATTTAATAATTAATATATAGTTATAAAATTCATTTTTTTTACTCACGCATATAATATTATTATTAAATAAGATAAATTATATCGTACATATATCAAATTCTTAAACAAAATAAATTTAAAATATCTATTATATTTCTAATTACATTTCAATAAAGTTTTTTTTTTATGTTTTTATGAATTTTGATTAATTTTATATTTACCAATATTTTTTTTTCTAAAATATCCACCAATATATCTTTGATATATTCGTAAAATCGAAATATGTACCGATATATATGTGATTACTGATATTTTCATCACTATTCATGGCAATCATGGTCATATCAACTTTTTTTTTCTTTTGTTCTTTTTATTTTTCATGTCAAACTTCATAACTAAGGTTTGTGTAGCCATAATTTTCGGCACGTATTTCAAATTCTTAATTAAAATATATTTCTTTTTATTAAAAAATATTTTTTAAGTTTGACGAAGGAAAAAGTTATATATATGAAAGAGGGATGTGATGTATAGAGATGTAAGGACCAAAAGCATTTAACGAAATAAGATGGTTCACTAAGGTTTAAATGTGAGGAAGTACAAGAAATACCTAGTGGAGCAAAAAAAACTTATGGTTTGAGGTAGAGATACAAAGAGTAAAAAAGTGGAATATTTTGTAATCCAATAATTATATTAATTTTTATTTTTTTATAATATTTCTATTTTACAGTGAAGTGTTATCTCTAATTTGTGAAAGTAGGTATGGTTGACCAAACTTTGTTAAAACGTCGTGTATTTATATGGTTTACTTTCTTTTTGTATTTTTCCATTAATATATTTGTATAAGAGTTTTGACCTACACAAAAGTAATTTTCTCATTTTAAAGGGGAATGTTGACAATAATAGAGATTGCATATATGTTTTTGTCATGACTCAGATTTCGAAAAGTTTGACACTTACAAAATTTTACTCTCTATCATTTCCAGTCTACCAAAGAACTTGTTTGATTATAGTCTTCCAATTAGCTCCTTCACTTCTTGGGGTATTTTGCAAAACTGTTTGATTCTCCAGTGGTCTTTCTCGGACCGTATTTACCTTTAAAAATTTTAGAAAATGGGGGTGAGCAAATCACAATGCTTAATAAGGTGTTTGGCTTCCAAGGGAGGTAAGAATTCTAATTCAATACACCATAATTAATCATATGCAAAGATGTAATAATTTATTCACATTCTATACATTAATTAAAACTTTAATTATATAAAATTAAATCTACCTAGTTTTTCAGTTTTGTAACGTAGTATATATCATGTCAAAAATTTCAAAATTTCTTGTTTAAAATAAAATTTTCATCTCTAAAAATACATTAATACATGCATTTGATACCATTCAATCATTTGGTATTAATCTTTTATGTAAGTGTAGATATGATGTGAATGTTTCTATGCAATTAAGCAATGCATTATTATCTCGGGCTTTAAAGATATGTATTCATACCCAAAATATACTCCCTATTCAAAATTTTCTTCGGGTGAATTTTTGTGCTTTTGATACTAAGGATCTCAGTCATGTTCTAATTCACCCTATTTGAGGTTTTTTCATTTTTCATTTTCTTTTATTTTTATATTCTACAAATTATTCTTTTTAAGGTAGTTTCATCTTCATTTTTCCTTTCTTTTTTATTTTCGTTCTACACTTGCACTTTCTCTTCCTTTCTACACAACTCAACGCACTACCATCATCAAATCTCAACTTGTTGCCATGATAATATAGTAGCTAGTTGTGTTAAGTTGGATTTACTACTACTTCTCTAATAATAATAATAATTTCTACACAACAATGCAATGTGCTACCATCATCAAATCTCAACTTGCTACCATAATAATATATTAGGTAGTGGGGTTACGTTATAATAATATGGTAGCTACTGATGCCAGGTTGGGTTTATAATATAATAATATATTAGGTAGTGGGGTTACGTTATAACAATATAGTAGCTACTGATGCCAGGTTGGGTTTATAATATAATAATATATTAGGTAGTGGGGTTGGGTTAAGTTGGGTTTACTAATAATAAAAATAATAATAATTTCTACACAACAATGCAATGTGCTACCATCATCAAATCTGCTACCATAATAATATAGTAGCTAGTGGTGCTACGTTGGGTTTACAATAATAATAATAATGATAATGTTGGGTTTATAATAATAATAATAATAATAATAATAATTAATATTGTAGCTAGTGATTTTATGTCAGGTTCTAAGACAACTAATCCAATCTGTATCATAAAATCAAGATAAAGTAAAAGAACTTTGAAAAACAAAGTGAAGTAATAATAATAATAATAATTAATATTATAGCTAGTGGTTTTATTTTAGGTTTTAAGAGAACTAACATAATTTGTATCATAAAATCAAGATAAAGTAAAAGAACTTTGAGAAATAAAGTGAAGTCCATAATCAAGTGTACCTTTGAGGTACAGTAAGATGCATTTGGCATCTCTCAAATGTTGAACAGCTGTTACATGGAAATGTTGACAAACTCAATATACAACATGAGTTATATCAAATTATGAAAAAGTTAAGCATTGAAGTGCCTCAACAAGGCACCGATATCCAATGGCATCTCCATTAACTTGGATTCAATCTAGGAACATTTAGATCGCAAGTATAAAGTTCTAATCTCTAGATCTATATTTTATAATGGTTTTTGCAGCTATTGTTTTCCAAAGTGTTAGTTTTAGAATAAGGATAAATAGCATGCACCTTTTGAGATGTAAGGCTAAGGAATGGAGTAATTTAGGGTTCCCAACAACCTCTACTCTTCAAATTTCCACCATTTGAGTGTTTAGCTTCAAGGAATCATCGGGTGGAAAATTAGTGGTTTGTGAGATCCTTGATGAATACCACACATACAAGAATCATCTTCACAATAAGGATTTGATTTAGGAACATCTAGATTTAAGGTAAGCACTCCTAACTCATAAATCTAGATCCTATAAAAGTTTTTAAATGCTTTGTGTCTATTGTGCATAGGGTATAGTACCCTTAAGAGTAATTTCATGCACCTAATGAGATCCAGGGTATGGGAATGGAGTAATCCAGAATTCTTATCAGACTTAACATTCCATTACAAAGAGTTAACTACAATTTAGTACCCTATATATGTAAATAACAAAGGAACACAAGGTGCTCGAGTCCGTGATCTACTATCCATTGTATACAATTTCCCCATGAACTAGCATCTGTAATATAATAATGTGAATGCTATCGGTTTTTTAAGATTACCTCTAACATCCTTAAGTTATAGATCCTTATATTGTGTTATCAACTAATATGTCCTAACTCATATAGAGCTTATTTCAAATTCCACTTAAGGAACTACTATCGTTATAGTTTACTTGAACACACTTCCTTAGGATTACCCAAGGGGACACACTATTTGAAAGTCCATGAGATATCCTGGTGCTTCTCTATTAAGAATACCTATTACTACCAGCTTCCATCACCAATGACCAAATCCATAGGGAAATATGAACACTTTGGAATCTAAAATTTAGGTGAAAGCTATTATAAATTTTGGTACAAACTCAATATTCTCTTAAGGTTGAGAGAAAATACAATATAGCAATTTAGTAAAGTCATGACTACTCGAAAGCCTTATGTCATAACTCACTGTAGGTCTTATCCAATTTGTAATAATAGTACATTCGAGTGCACTTACTATGATAACCCTATAGACATCCCTCTAACCAAGAGGTAGTGTACTACATCCTCGAACGGATTGGCTAAGTACATAAATCAGTTGTGAACAAATCATTTATTTGTAAGGAACCCATGATTTAGATCTTTCATGCAACTCTTAATGCACTCTAGTTATTTATAATGCAAAAGATGTCAACCCAAAATGATCATAAAGTATAATGTATGGAATAAGATAGATAAAAGTGAAACTGGAATCATATATTGATAATCTTCTACTAGCCCTCAAAGCATAATGTAATCAAAGCAAACTAGATACACATTTAACACCTATGCAATTCCCCATTAATGTTTTGGTGAAGGGATTTGCTAAGTTCTCCATATAAGGTATCTTTTTAATCACTATATTTTACCCATAAATTATCTCACTTATCAAATGGTACTTCTCTTAATATACTTATCCTTTTGGTGGTTTCTTAGTTCTTTAAATTGTGTCGCTTCCCTACTATTGTCATAGAACAATGTCATGGGTTATACAACCAAGGGTACTACCATAAGTCCTATGAGGAACTTCTTGAGCCAAAAAACTTCCTTTAGTGCTTCAAAAGTTACGATGTACTTGACTTACATAGTGGAGTTAATAATGCATGATTGCTTCACACTCCTTTAACTAATATTCGCACCACCAAAAGTAAATATTAAACTAGAGGTAGATTGATCAAAGTCCTTATCAAATTGAAAGTTTGAATCTGTGTACCCTAAGGCTACAAACTTGTCACTTTGGAACACAAACATATAATCCCTCATGCTCCTAAGATACTTGAGTATAAGCTTAATTGACAGATGTCCAATGTTTTAGACCTTAATTTGACTTATAAGTACTCACTATACCTACTGCAAAGCAAATATCTGATACAATACATAGCATCACATATGTAAGGCTACTCATATTTGATGCATAGAGTACTACCTACATGTGTTCTTTCTTCGGAAAGAGGAACTCCATGCCTAAAGGATAGAAAACCCTTCATGGAATCTTACATCACATACTTGACCAAAATCTTATCAATGTAAGTGGGTTGAGACAATGCTAATTTTCTATTTTTGTAATCCCATAGGACCTTAACCCTAAGAATATTTCATGCTTTTCATATATCTTTCATCTAAAATTGAGTAGACGGCTAGATCTTGACTGATAATAATAACCTTGCATCATTACCAATGGGTAGACTGTCATCAACATACAAGATCATAAAGACCATCATGCTTCCTTGATTCGTCCCCAATTGGTGTTCTGATTGATTCAACTCAATCAACTGATGTGCTTTGATTTCAATTCTCAGACGGGAGTTATCAACAAAATTTATAAACCTATTTCACCATATACTAGGGTAGCATAGCTAGCATAGCATAGTGGCTCTAGGATCGCCCACAGAGATGGGTTTTCACTTCACAATTGATATTAGTTCAAAAGCCGAATTGGTGGTTTTCCTTTCCAAGGTTAGCTTAAAAAGAAAACATAAAATTGTAATGAAATGGTTGGTTTTAAGCTAACCAAAACTAAAGTAACTGAAATTAATTAGAAAGAAAGGTGTTTCTTGGGATTTCAGGTCACTAGGATCAGGTGCCATTTACAAAAGAGGAGATTCCGGTCACTTGTTTCTTTTCCTCGCATTGGGGATTTAACATATAGTTATTTCCCGAACCGGTGTGGTACAGATGCTTACCATTAATGGGTTCAAACACTAAATCCCTCTCACTGATACACCTTGCAATGGCTCGTACCTCTCACCTAGCACTTGCCATTCAAGGTGATCTTTAACCTTGGATTACCGGTCAAAAGCTCGCAAGAGATAACTAATGGATGTCTCCTTGGAGTCCAAAAGCTTACCAAGTGTTGGCTGGTCTAGAAAATCCTACCTTTGAATCACCTCCCAAAGGCTCGCAAGAGGTAAACTAGTGCATCTCAATGGATGGAGATCACTTGCCTTACCAAGTGTTGGCCCAGGTGATTCAAAGGCGTTTTAAGTTAACTAAAAAGATAAAAACCATTAACGGGTCACACTTTCTCTTCATTCAAAATGGAAACAACAAAAACTCACACTTATGCATGCCGGCACCTTACCTAGCTTCCTTCACCCAAGAAACAAAAAGCCTAGCCACTCATCCTCCGAGGAAACATCCTCAAAGGATGTTTGGCTAGAAAGAAAATAAAAGAGAAAACAAAAAGAGAAGGAAAAACAGAGCAAGGCTCTGTATATTTATATATCTACATAAGGTTGTCTCTGAGAACAAGCTCCCGAGATATGTTACATGCAATGGATGCAAGGGAATATATAGGCAAGTTTTTCCAACCTTCCTAGCTAAGGAATTCTCTAATTGGTGGATTACAAGGAGAGTTTGGGGAATTTAGACATCAAATATCTAAAGCAAAAAGATCTCAAGATGTCGGTTGCAGCTATCGGGTAGCTTCAGGACACCGCGGCACTGTGCAAAATGGCTGCGAAATTTCGCAGCCAAAGGACAAAATTTCGCAGCCCTGCGAAATTTTCCTTCAGCTTGGAGCGATCTTCTTGCAATGGCTGTAACTTCTTCATTTGAACTCCGAATCATGCACCGTTTGAAGCATTGGATTCTTGACTTCCTGAGCTTTGAAATGGTATATAGAATATAGAAATTGGACTCCGAAAAGTACTCCAAAAGTGCGAAAGAAGACTGCAGCTGCTGTCCTCTGTTTTGCTTCATGGCAGATTTCCCTTTGCTTCCCTCCTTGCATTCCAGATTTGCTTATGGCAAAGGATTTTAAAGCTTCAAGGCTTTGGTTCTTCATGTTTCTGAGCTTTTCAAAAGCTTTGCCATGGATTCCAAAGAACTCTCCTCAATCTTGGATTGCTTTGGTGATCAAAATACTAACAAAAACACCAAAACTTGCACATTTTGATTAGAATTGATTTCAAGGGTCCTTAATATGTTAATTGGGTTAAAAGGCAATAACTACTACTCAAAAGTATTTAAAAGAGTTAATTACAAGCTTACAAAATAGCATTTTTGAGTAGTAATCATTCCTTATACCTTCTTGTACACACAAGGTTCATCTTCATTTTGATCAAGGTCAAAGGTCTTGATTGCCTAATCAAAACATTTGTTCCATGAGTGGTATATTTGCTTTAATCCATAAATAGATTTATACAACTTGCATACCATATGCTCTTAGCCCTTTATTATGAAACCGTCTAAATGCATGATACAAATGTTGTAGTTAAGATTGTTATTCAAGAATGTAGTCTTGCCATCCGTTTTCCATATCCCATAATCGAGATGTACTATAGTGGATAGGAATATCTTGATGGACTTGAGCATGGTTACCAATGATAAGGTCTCCTCATAGTTGAAACCAGGTTTCAAACTATAACCCTTTGCTATAAGGCTGGCCATATAAGTCTCAACCTTTCCATCTACTCCTCATTTTTTCTTGTAAACCCACTTACACCTTATGGGTTTTATCCTTTTAGGTGCTTCTATTAGCTCTCAGACTTGGTTAGAATACATAGATTCTAACTATGCTTCTATAGCTCTTTGCCAAAGATATGCATCCACATTGCCTATTACTTCATCATAATCTGTGGGATCGATCTCATGTTCCTCTTGAGTTGTCCTAAAAGAATCGTCTGAATACATGAATTGGTTAAGTTGTGTAATAACACTCCAACTACAATGAGGCACTAGTGTATTAGAAATGAGAATGGTTGACATTGGATCCGTAATATTATGTGCTAAATAATTTGAAAGAGTTAAATGCATCTTTAAACTCATTGACTTTGCAAGTGAGCTCTAGTTGGATTCCTCTTTATCAGCATACCTCAATAGATCTTAGATCTTGTCTTTTAGGCCCTCAATTTTTTGCATGGCTCCAAACACAAAAACCTTCAAATTTTGGACCTCGTAGACAATTAGAAAATCTTAAGATCTATTATGAGAAGATTTAATAGTCTCATAGCTAAGACACCCTCAAATTCAAGAGAGCCATTTTTTTCATCATGATTATTGAACCAAAGAATTCAAGGAAACAATGGTTCTTGTCATAAGAAAAAGAGAATTTTCATACAGATGTGTTATTCTTTGGTAGTCACCATGAATCTCTCCAACAATAACTTAATATCCTTGAAGAACTAACAAGTTTCCATGGTTTAATATCCTTAAACCTGTCTGAAAATCATCTTGAAGGAAATATTTGTGTGCGCTTGTGAAACTATGATAATTCGAATCCTTCCACAAGTCGTATGATAACTCCAATCCTTTCACAAGTCCTTTTAGATCAAGATATACTTCATCAACAAATATTCCTAATGAGATTACACTCTTGCAAGTTTTGGAGTCTCTTAATCCTACCTCTATATGAACAAACTTTCTGGTGTTATTCCTCAAAGAATGAGAAGTATATTGTACTTGATATTCTTAAATTTATCCTAAAATGATTTCTTTGGTAGAATTCCATCAAGAAAATGCCAACTTAATTTAAGCTTTTGGAAGTACTCCTAAAAGAAACCTAAGAAGACACCCCAGCCTATACTCTTAAGAGCCATTAGATCAAACCTCAATCAAACCCTATCAAATGAAAAATAAACTAAAACTTACAACTAACATATGGATTATTGAAACAAATATTTATATAATAAACTTTCACGAGACAAACACAAGGCATATCCACATAAATGTGATCTATACATATCATACTATGCTACAAAAACTCTCACTTAGGGGCCCCTACATATACCTATGGTGAAAAGAACTAATTATAATCCAACTCATGATAAGAAAGAAGATTTGATCATCTTCTTATCAAGCTCCGTAACTTCTCCAATTTTGAAAATCAAAATCTAAAGCAAACCTTAAAGCCACATTAACGAGAACTAAACCTAATTGAAAAAATTATTTGTATTGGTAAATAACAACCACTTTCTTATTGTTAATGGAACTCTAAACGTAGGAATCCAGTAATAATGTTCTCATCAAACTTCCAACATACACTATCTCAACCTCTTTGATGTAACCCCTTCCAGTTTAAGTCCTCATTATACAAAACCAACCCTAACTCTAAGTGAAGATTTCTTTGTGCAAACTTAACCCCCGACTCCTCTGGTATAGATCAATATTGCTATAATGAAATAACCTTCACACTTTTAGGTACAAATCATCTTTTTCATAGTAAATTAACTACACCTATGGGTATAGGTCAACCTTGTAAAAGACCAATCTCTACTTAATTGTGCTTTTGAGTAGGTAGTTTGAAATTTCAATAAAACTTAAAAGTTTAGTGCTAACTATCCCAATATGAAGAAATATTCAATCTAGAACATCGTTACCATCCTTGACTTTAATCAAAGGCAAAGTATGGGAAATTCTAAGCTAGGATGAGAAATATAAAGATAAAACCAAAATCATATGAAACTAATCCCCTAAATAAAAACTACCTATTGAAATGGTTCTTAAGCTTTACAATTATTTTAAGGTAAAATTGAAAAATCTTATTTGATCATGAAAGCCTAAAGTCAAAATTATGCAAAAATACCTAAAAGAAAATTTTGAATGAACAAACATGGAACCACTACTACCATTACTTTAAAACCTCTGATATACACAAAAAATAAGCATAACCTCCAACGTTTAAGAACATAACTACCCTCACCAAAAAATGGTACTTATGTCAAAATTGATAAGACAAGTTATGTACTAAGACAGAGAAAAAGCCCATGGAAATGACTACTCAAATTGACTAAGGACTTGGAGAATGAAAATTAAATTGACAATGTTAACAAGTAGTCCATCAAATTCAAACTAAGCTTAGCCCATGAATGAAACGTAAAAGACTTCTTTAAGTAAGAGAAGCAAGCTCATTTTGAAACTATCCTTTAAAGAGTCAAGCAATGGAGAAACCAAATCTCTTAATTGCCATGAAAATATAAGCTAAAGAAAATGATAGCAAAAACCACAAGATAGCCTTACGTAACCTAAGGACTCTCAAACTCAAGTGAAGTGAAAAACAAATTATGCTTATGAAGAAACCATTACCTACCATCTCTACACAATGTTTATGATTCAAGAAGAAACATAGTATCTTCTTTTCAAAAGCTTTTGAAAAAGCCTTATACTATAAAGACATAAAAAAAAAAAAAAATACTATAAAGACATAAAAAAAATTATCTCTATTTAGCTAGTTACAAAAGAGGTACAAATTAACAAAACCTCCAACTTTAGCATCAACCAACCAACCTAAAAATAGAAGAAATTATTATAATATTACAACCTCAAGAGAGAAACCCCACATCAATGTTGAGTAAGAGTAAGTGTTAGGATAGAGCCCTTAAAATGAGCAACTTGATTTATTTCATTTCATTATATACGATATTGGTTTTCTCTTTATCTATCCTATTTACTTTATAATATTTTTGGGCATTATGGTTTGATTATTGTTAGGAAACACAAATTTGCTCCGTTCCCATGCCCTAGATCATTAGGGTGCTGAAAATATATCCTAGACTCTCTAAATCTATCATAATGGAAAACTTGGTATTCAAAAAATAATATAGATAACATAAATCAAAAGAAAGTGTCATACTTGTGATTTGAATGTTTTCGAATTGATTCCATTTAGTGTAGATTATTTCAAAGTTGTATTCAATCTCATAAACACTGTGATCTTCCACCTGATGAATCATTTTTAAGTTTAGGCATTGAGATGGTGGAGATCTCATGGTTGGAGGCTAGGGTTCTCTATTTGTATTATAGGGAGAGAATGACAAAAGTTAGAAATCTTAACCCTTAAAGGGGTATTTATAGGCTTTCTAGTAGGCTTAATTGTTTGAGTCCACCATGGGCTTGGATCACTTAATTTAACCTAAAAAGGTTGTTATTGATTAATTAACCCAATAGGACTTCAATTAATAAATTAGCCTAGTCTAAAGATACCATTCACTACCCTTGTGCAATATTACGTAACTACCAAAATACTTTTATGCACAAAAGCGAACTAAAAACTCATTCAACCCTTATAAATCATTTCATCAAGGAATATGAATTCGAGCAAGGACCACTAGGACCCATAAAATGTATTGGCTCCCTCATAATCGAATTTTGAAGTTGACTCAACATCCAGCTACAGAGAGTTAACTACAATACCATATATATATTACAACGAGATACCAAATGCTCAAGTCCGTGACCTACTATCCACCGTATACAGTCTCCCCATGAATTAGTCGTCCGTAGTCTAAGAAAGACTATCTTTACAATTCTTGAGTTTCAAATCTTCCTATTATGTGATCAAATGACATACTCAACCTCACTAAGAGCACGTGTCAAATTCCAATAAAGGAATTACTAAGGGTCCATAGTCATGATCACACATCCTTAGAATCACCCCAAGGGGACACACTATCTCAAATTCTATGACCTATCATGGTACCTCTATTGAAAAAATCTATTGTTATTGGTATCCATCAATAATGACCCAATCCACAAGGAATATATGATCAACTTATAATCTCACTCATAGGACAAAGCCATTGCTAACTTCTTCACAAGTTCAATATTCTCTAAAGGTTGAGAAACATACAATATAATAGCTTGGTGAAGTCATTACTACGAGAAAGCCTTACATCATGACTCACTATAGGTTCAGTCCAATGTGTAACCATACAAACTAGTGTACTCACTATAGGAACCTCATCTCGATGACTAAGACCAACCATCCCTCCAATTAGGAGGTGGTGCACTACAATCTCAAATGGATTGCCTAAGTCCATGAATTAGTTGTGAACAAATCATCTACTTATAACCCATGACTTGGATCTTTTGTGCAACTCCTAATACACCCAAGTCATATACAATGTAAGAGATACTAGACAAGAATGCTCATAAAGTATAATGTATGAATTAAGGATAGATAAAAGTGAACCTAGAATATCATTAAATAAATAATGTATTTCAAATATGTTACATCATGTCATGGTTTGAAGGGCTTTATCCTAACATTCTCCCATTAACCCTTAAAGTATTATGCTATCAAAGCATACTAGATACTCATTTGAAACTTATGTTATCACTGTGACCATCAAAAACTCCCTCAGTCAATCTCATGGCTAAAAGATCCACCGGGTTGTTTATAAAAGGTAACTTTTCCAATCTTCATCCCATCCCTCTATCTTAACACTCAGGAACACAAGCACATAATCCCTCATTCTCCAAAGATACTTGAGGATATGCTTGAGATCTTTCCAATGTTCTAGACTTGGATTTGATTGATATATACTCATAATACCTACAATAAAGCAAATATCTAGTCTAACACATAGCGTTGCATATATAAAACTGCCTATTACAGAGGCATAAGGTATTGCCTAAACACGATCTTTCTCCTTAGATGTCTAAGGAAATCGATCTTGAGAAAGGCCAACTCCAAACCTAAAGGGTAGCAAACCCTTCTCGGAGTCCTATATCATGCACTTGATAAATGCTTATCAGTGTAGGTGATATAGTGCAATCTTCCTATTCTTGCATTCCTAAAAGACCTTAAACCCAAGAATATATTGTTCTCCTTTATAGATTTCATCTATAACTAAGTAGACAAACTGATTTTGATTGATGACAATATCTCTACATCATTCATGATAAGTAAAATTGTCATCTACCTATAAGATCTTAGATCACCACCATGCTACCTGTTCTTTGTTTTACACACAAGGCCCTTTGTTGTGACAAAGTATGGTTGCATAAAAAAAAAATGTTAATATCAAGACAATCGTTCAAAAATGGTATCTCAATATCCTATTTTCATATCTCATAAATGAGATAAGTTACAACTATTTTTAGTACTTTGATGGACTTGAGTATGGTTACTAGTGAAAAGGTATTCTATAGTCAAAACAATGTTTTAAACTATAACCTTTTTTTGGAACCTAGCCACATAAAACTCAACCTTTCCATCTACTCTATTGTTTCTCTTGTAGACCAACCTACACCTATGGGTTTTATTCCTTCAAGTGCTTCTACAAGAACTTAGACTATCTTTGAAGACAAAGATTCTAACTCTTCTCTCATATCTCCTTGCCAAGTTACGAGCATCAACACACTCATTGTTCCATCATAATTTGTGAGATAACAACCTCTTACTATGATGAAACACTCATGTACTAGAAGTCATAGGAATGGTATGTTTCTAACCCTCTGGATCCATAGTATCTTGTGTAAAAATGAGACTACTTTCTAATTTATCTTCCAATCTATATCACTCTTTGCCTTATTCCTCATCATATAGTCTTCATTAGAAATTTGACATTTTTACTAATAAATATCTTCTGATAATCTTGACTATGAAGGTAATGACCCTTGAAATCCTCTTGGATATCTCATAAACTGATATACCTCTTTATGAAAAAGAAGGTATTACATAGTCAATAAGAATTAGCCCCAAAAGAATATAGGAAGTAAAGAGAAACCAATGACCGATCTCACTATGTCAATCAAAGTTTGATATCTTATTTCAATTACTCCATTTTGCAATGGAGCTCCTAGTGCACACAATTGGGAAATAATATGATGCTCCTATGAAAAGAATCAAACTACTAAACATACCATTTTGATCTAATCAAAGTGATTGATATGTTTACCCAATAGGTTATTTGATTGTAGACCCTCAATTTTGTCTTCTTAGTACCTGCTAATCTAGAGTTCATCATTTGCTACCTCATTGTACACTTAGTGTCCTTTTCTGAGCTATTTTTGAGTCTCTATTGGTGGTCAACTATGACTCATCATATTCCTATCTTTGGACTTTCTTTGAAGATATCCTAGAGAAGTTTTAGGGATCTTTAGTGTGATAGCTTAGTGACCTCTAACTTTTAGTTTAGCTTTTGTTTTAAGTTTTATTTGATTTTTAGTGTATTTAGGTTTAAGTTTGTTTTCCCATTGCATAATTTTAGAGTTAGATGGGTATTGGAGTGCCTTTTTTGATTTCTTGATTGCATGAGATTAAATTTCCGATATTTGATTGCATATGGTTGGCATTTGGATTTTTTAGTTTCATGAGTTTGAATTTTAATTTTTGGTAAACATATTTCATTGTTTTCTCTTATTATATGATTTTCTTTACTTTAATTTTTTTTAGGTTGCATGAGATAAATTTGTAATTTTGTATGGCATTTATACTAATTTTGGTTCATTTTTCACATGTGATCACTTTTTAATTGATGCATTGATTTTTTTTATAAGGTCATAAGGATGGAAGGTTATAGAAGAGGTAGGGTATGATCACTATACATTCATATTAGCAGATTACCATCAGCAACTTTAGGGAGAGGACCATGTGATATCAATGACTTTTCCACCATATGATCACAACAACATAATTTGGAGAAAAGGATCACACATTTTAAAAGGTATGCTCTAGAAGACTCAAGGAAATATAATTTTTTGTTGGAGGAAGGGTAGCACAACACGCATGACACAACAAAATCACATGGTAAAGCATTTCTAGAAGCTTCAAGATTCATCCTTGGAAGAGTTTTCATCAACTTTAGGGATATAAAAAGAACATCATCACGAACTTTTGGAGGATTTTTTGGAGGGAAGTTCATTTTTGGTTGGAGAGATAAATGACCGAAAGAGGCTGTCAACATTTCCCTTAGTATTGCATCACCTATATCTCTCTGGAATTTGTAGCTTGATCATTGGAAGAAATATCTGCAATACATCATCATCTTCATCTCTAATACACCAGATATAGTTGCATCTCCAAGCGTCTTGTTTGCATTGCATCTTCATCTTTAGGTGCACCTAAGAACATATCTGCATGCATCTGTTTCACTATTACACAAGTAGAAGATCTTCTCATCATGAGGGCACTATTTCTGCCTTTAGAATGACAACGGCTTCACCATCTCTTTGTCTTTAGGGCATTATCATTTTCTACATCTTCAAGAGAGATGCATCATCAAGGATGAATTTGTATGCTGTTCCCAAGTTTGTCTAGGATTTGAGATCATATCAACATCACCTTCAGAGGACAATCACTTGCTCCAAAAAAGACTTGGATCTGGGTACCATTTTACCATTTTCTGGAACTTTTCTACAACTGCAATGACAATTTAGTTTCTCGACATCCTATTGTCCGTTCAATTTTCACATCACCATCAAAACAAAATACAAAGTTCATTATCATTATTTATGAATTAACCTCATTTCGATGAAAGCATTATTATACCCTATCAAGGTATGCTTTCCTATCTCCTTATCACTATTAATTGGCACATAATCAATTTGTCTTGCTTTGATTCATTTCTATATTGTTGTATTCTTACCTCTTGATTTTGGGTGAAACGCATATTGTATATTATGAAATTGTTGCTTATGAACTACTTCTCTTGTTTTATGGAAACACTTAATATGCTATTAAGGTAACATTTTTTTTCTTTTTCCTGATTATTGATTCTTTGAGTGCATGTGACTTGTTTGTTTTGAAATATATTATTAATTCTTGGTATCCACTAGTTTACATATAAATTGCCATAATTATCTTGACTTATTTAGTAGAGACCTTTATTTAGGGCTTAGAGGGATGATTACTACTCAAAAATGTTATTTTGTAACCTTGTAATTAACTCTTTTAAACACTTTTGAGTAGTAGTTATCACCTTTTAACCCAATTAACATATTAAGGACCTTTGCAATCAATTCTAATCAAAGTGTGCAAGTTTTGGTGTTTTTTGTTAGTAATTTGATCACCAAAGCAATCCGAGATTGAGGAGAGTTATTTGGAATCCATGGCAAAGCTTTTGGAAAGCTTAGAAACAAGAAGAACCAAAGCTTTGAAGCTTTAAAGTCCTTTTCCATAAGCAAATCCGGAATGCAAGGAGGGAAGCAAAGAGGAATCTGCCATGAAGCAAAACAGGGGACAGCAGTTGCAGTCTTCTTGGACACTTTTGGAGCACTTCCCGAAGTCCAATTCCTGTATTCTATATACCATTTTAAATCTCAGGAAGTCAAGAATCCAATGCTTCAAACGGTGCACGATTCGGAGTTCAAATGAAGAAGTTACAGCCATTGGAATCCGATCGCTCCAAGCTGAAGGAAAATTTCGCAGGGCTGCGAAATTTTGTCCTTTGGCTGCGAAATTTCGCAGCGCTACAGTGCCAGCTGCGAAACGCCTCCTGAAGCCACCCGATAGCTGCAACCGACATCCTGAGATATTTTTGCTTTAGATATTTGATGTCTAAATTCCCAAACTCTCCTTGTAACCCTCCTATCACATGATTCCTTAGTCTTTAAGCAAGAAGAAAAGGGTGAATAACCCCTTATATATATTGTAATTTTTTCCCTTTGAAGAACAATCAAACGGGAGACAACTTTGTATATTTTTGAAGGAAGTAAAGTTCATAGTTTTTTCTATACCTTACCTTCCCATTTTTTTTGTATTTTCTTTATAGCCAAAAAAGCTCTGAGGAAGTTTCCTCAGAGGATGGGTGGCTAAGCTTTTAATTCCTTGGAGCTAAGGTGGCCGGGATGGTTCCAACTGCAAGAATGGGTAGTTTTGTGGTTTCAGCCATTAATGAAGAGTAAGTGTGACCCATTAATGATTTCTATGTTTTTAGTTAACTTCAAACACCTTGCAAGTCACCTAAGCCAACACTTGGTAAGGCAAGTGATCTCCGTCCGTGGAGATGCACTAGTTTACCTCTTGCGAGCTTCTGGGAGGTGACTTGAAGGTGGGATTTTCTTGAATTGCCAACACTTGGTAAGCTTTTGGACTCCAAGGAGACATCCATTAGTTATCTCTTGCGAGCTTGGGACGGGAAGTCCAAGGTTAATGATCACCTTGAATGGCAACTGCTAGGTGAGAAGCATGAGCCATTCCAAGTTGCATCAGTGAGAAGGATTTAGTGCTGAAATCCATTAAAGGGTAGCATTTATACAAAACCGGTTAGAGGATTAACTACATATTAATTCTCTAATGCGAGGAGGTGAACCAAGTGACCGGAGCTCTGTTTTTGCATGAGGAACCTCCCCTGTGAACCTGAACCTCCAAGGAATGTTTTTCTCCATAAGTAATTTCCATCACTTTCCTTTTAGTTAGCTTGAAACTAAACATTTTACAACCAAAGTTTGTGTTTTCTTCTTAAGCTAACCTTGAAATGATAAAGCACCAAATTAGCTAAGAAGTGGTATCAGTTGTGAGTTAAAAACCCTTCCCAGTGAACGATCCTAGAGCCACTATGCTACATTAGCTTAAGCTATCCCAATGCATGGTGATATAGGTTATAAATTTTGTTGATTACTCCCTCAATCAAGGAGCACCAGCTGGACGTGAATCAGCTGAGACACCAATTGGGCAAGAGTCAAGGGATGTTACCTTATGGTACTTCCTTGATAGGTAACTTGATCCTTAACTTAGACTCGGGTTTTCAAAGACACTTTTCCAAATCAAAAACCATTTTTTAGATTTTTATTTCTTATTTTTTTCGTTTTAAAAAAAATAATAAAATAAGTAGTGAGCCTAATTTTTATAAAAATCAGTTTATCACTAGAAAGCGAGTCTCGCCATCGAGTAAGAATGCACATGAAAAATGTGAGTCCACACTGATCTTACCTTAAATTTAATGAATGTATCCAAGGCATCGAATTTTCTATGTACATATCTAAACCTAGAGTATTTATCAATAAAAATATGAAATACCCACACTTTCCATGCATAAACACAAAAAGATCCATTCATGTTAGTATACACTAACTCTAAACATTCCTTAGTTCTAGTCCTCTTGGTCATTTTACCATCTATACATTATTTGTAGACTGGAAGATCTTCTGGAATCAAAGAAGTCAAATTTGACCAGTCTTTGGATCCTATTCAGATTAATATAAGCTAGGTCTAAATACTAAATGTTTAATTAGTGCTAAGTTCAATCTTGAGATTTGACTATTCTAATCACTTGAAAAAGTGATAATAGAGTACATAAAGACTATGACATTTGTGTCAACAAATATCTTATGATGATCTTAACTATAAAGGTAATAACCCAGAAATCCTTTTAAATGTCCTATAAACTAACATACTACTTAAGAAAGAGAGGTATTACATTGTCTATAAGACATATCCCCAAAAGAATTTGGGAAAACAAGAGAAACCTATCCATGATCTCACTATGTCCATCAAAATTTGATATCTTCTTTCCACCTTTCCATTTTGCAATAGAGATCCTGGTGCACATAATTGGCAAAATAATCCCATGGTACAACAAAAAGAATCAAACTTACTAGACATATCATCATGATTTAATCAAAGTGACTTGATATGTATACCCAATAGGTTATCCGATCCTACCTTAAATTCAATGAATATATCCAAGGCATCGGATTTCCCATGTACATATCTAAACCTAGAGTAATCATCACTAAAAGTAATGAAATACCCATACCCTCCCCATACATGGACACTAAATGTTCCATACGTGTACACTAAAAGTTTCATACATGTCAATATGCACTAACTTCAAACATTCCTTGGCTCTAGTCCTCTTGGTCATTTTACCATTTATACAGGATTCCTAGACTGGAAGATTTTCCAAAATCAAAGAGTTCAGACTTTACTAGTCTTTGGATCATATTTAGATTGACCTAGGTCAAGAAACCAAATGTTTAATTAGTGCTAGGTTTAATCCTAAGATTTGACTATTCTCATCACTTGGCAAAGTGATAATGGAATACATATAAAAGAAGAAGATTTTACTTCCCACTAACTTTACATTTGAAGCTAAGGTAAGTATAATCCTATTATTTAACCTTCTCACTTGTTGAATATCCTATAAGGACTTACAAATAGTGGGCCTGGAATCTATCCACCATAAATGGTGGAATCCACCACTAAATATTCAACAACGAGAAAATGATGTATACTTTTCTTTTTCTTTTAGGTAAACTATGCATTCCTTTTCTAGTGTCCTAAAAGGTCACAAAGGAATCACTTGCCCTTGAGTTTGCTCTCTTATTCCTTCTCTTGAACTTTTCTTATTTGGTATTGTTCTTTTTCTTCTTGAGAGAAGCACCTGAAGAACCTTTTACTTCCATATGAACACCCTATAATATTTCAAAATCCCCTTAGCCATCCGGAAGGAAAATGACAAGGTCTCTAAGATCATATGAATACTGGTGTTTATAACAGTTCTAAGAGTAGCTTGTTAAAGCTGAGCTACCCCTATCACCAAATAACAATTGCAAACTAGAAAGAGAATATCGAAGTCTCTAGTAATAGATATGTGTTGCTATTGCAACATATTATCTAAAGATCCAAGCATTAAACACTTGGTCTTTTGATCTATCTAATACCACCTCGATATACCACCTTTCCTTTTGCTAGGTTAATTCTTAAGGAATAGCTAGCTCTTCTTAAACTAGCTTCTATGCAATCAGTTACTACATCTAGAATAAAATTAGTCCAATTGATTAGTTGGGCTTGGTTTATAGTGAGAAAAACAGTGATAATAAAACCAACATGATATTTGTAACAAAGAATATAACTAAGCATATGAGATAATTGAGCATTCAAGGCACTTGGCAATTAATTTAGCAAAAAAAATGTAGTGCTCTCAAAGTACATGTCTTTTTGCAAGATATCCTAGTATCATAAGAATCAAGCTTACGTGAGACAGGTCATGACCTTATAACTAATTAAAGACCCTCTTAGATTGATCTCCCTACATACATTTTATGTGGTCGATGGACTATGCAAATGAGGCTGCATGGGGCAATTCTACCACTTCATATCCATTGTCAAGTGTACAACCATTGTCCTTGAACCATCAATGTCACCAAGTAAAGAACTGTGGGGTTGGTCACTCCCACTATAGACATATATAGTCAGATCCATGTGGACAGTTCATATCTCCTAATTCTTAGGGCTAACCCACAATGGGGGTGGTGATGAACCCAAATCAAGATGGGCTTGACAATGGAGGCTGTGGACTTGCCTAAGACCCTCTCCCACTTAATCTTTTGAGATAAATAAGAGTATTTTAAAACCATTAGTAATTTCCCTGATGAATAAATTATCTATAAAAATTTCCAAAAATACTTATTTCCTAATTGGAAACCTAGTATAATAGGAGAATACCAACATGAAAAAATTTAAATTTCCATGAGAGTAATTTTCAAAAAGAATTTTGATAAAATATCCACTCTCAAAATTTTAAAATCTATTTTCATAATATTCTCCTTCTAGACACAATTCTCATTAATAAATTTTTTTATCTAGGAAATGTTTTTTAAAAAAAATTATTTCCATCAAATTACTATGCCTTTTGGTAAAACTTTTGTGTAATAAGGAAATTACCAATTTATGAGAGTTTGAATAATCTTGAGAACACCTTATCCAAGAAAGGAACTTTTGCTTCTCTTATTAAAAAATCCTATTAAGATTTACTTTCCTTATTCCTTACACTTTTCCAACATAATAAATATTTTTATGGAAATTTCATAATAATTTATTCCATTAAATACTACAAAAAATAGAACCTTTTAGTAATTCCTTAATAGATAAAATATTATCTAAGAAAAACTCCCAAAAATGTTTATTTCCAAAAAAGAATTAAACAATCCATTTTACAAAGTATTTTCAAAATATTTTATATCTCCACTAAATATTAAAACTTTCCAAAGTTATTTTGGTAACCCTTCTTATCATAAATTCTCTATCATGAGATTTTCCAAATCCATTATTTATCTTTTTTGGGACTCTTGTGCTAAAAGAATTGCTCTCTTATTTCTTATCATTGAACTATCCAAACAGAACGATTTCCTCCCTTTCTCCGGAGAGAGAACCTAAAGGACCAACTATAGGTATAGTTTTCCTTCTCTCACTAATAAAGAACAACAAAACCTCCTAAAGTTTATTAAACAAATAGTTCTAAAGAAATAGCAATCTTTTTAGTAACAACCAATTTAAATAAATAATTTTGAAAAATATCTTTTCATTAAATTTTACTAAGAATACCAAAAAAGCTTTCTTTGGGTTCTAATACTTATTTTGGTAACTATTCTTAATCATAAATTATCTATCATGAATTTCCAAAATTAACCTATTTTCTTTAAATCGGAATCCTATGCAAAATAGGAAAAATACTATTTTATAAAGATTTCAAAAAATAAGAGTTTTTGCTTAAAAGAAAGATTTTATTCTTAGAGATCTCAAAGATTTGAGAAAATTAAAATCTTTAAGAAGTAACTTTAAAAAGGGAATAAAGCTCGACAATCTTTTCCAACTTATTTTTTTTCAAAATAAAATTTCCTAACCATGCACATTCTAATTTAAATAAGTTTTCTAATTTTGAAAAATACATGAAAATTTATTTTCAATTAAGAATAAAAAAGTATCTTGAGGCTTCACATGCAATTAATCAAGAGCATATAATAAAAACAAGGGAATAAATAAATAGAACTTTTCCTATGACATTTAGGGATTCTGTTGCATATTTGATAATTAAAATTTGGATAAAATCCAAATTACCAAAAATATTCCTGGAACCAAAGATAGGGTTAATGAAAACTGAAAATCCAAAAGGCCCAATTACCACCAAAATGAGCCCAAAAGGAGAGACCCACAATTCAACCCAAACAAGCAAAAAGATTTGTACCCGTAGCAGCATGCTCTTTATGCAACATTACTTCGATTGGCCATATCTCCCTCGTTTCAACTCTAAATTGTGAAGCATTGGAATCCTGGCTTCTTAAGCTTCAAAACTATTGTAATTTTCCCTAAGAAACCTACTAGAAGTAGTGGCAATTTTAGCTCAAACTTGACGTCACTATGTTACCATGCACTTTGCGTAGCCTTACTTTAATCAACCATATCTCTCTCATTTCAACTCTGAATTGCAATCTACTTGAACCATTAGATTCATGACTTCCTAAGCTTCAAATATATATATATATATATATATATATGTGTGTGTGTGTGTGTGTGTGTGTGTGGTTTGCACTAGGAAACTGTTTAGAGATAATCCCAATTTTAAGTTAATGTTGATCTCACTAAGCTGCCAAGGATCTCAAACAAAGAACTTCCAAGAATGCTTCTTTTTTCTTTAACCACCATAGAATCTCAAAAAGAACCTTCAAGATTCTTTCTTTTTTCTCTTAGGTCACCATAGATGGATACAGAAAATAGAGATTTGTATAATAATAAAAATTCCTATGCTCCTATAAAGGAGCTTACAACCCATCTAAAGAATCAAAAGGCATAGATCATATTCATTCGTATTCATTCATTCAATATATGAATAATTAATAAAATCCATTCATCCCCTAGGGCTATGGGATGAGAAAGAATTACCCTGAAAAACATAGTTCACAACCTATAACAAATTTAGCACACCTTAGAATTGATCTAACATGCTAGAACCTACCCTAAGGCTCTGATACTAGTTGTTAGGAACCTTGGATTACTCCATTCCCATGCCCTAGATCTCATAGGGTGCATGTGTCTATCTTAAAGGCTCTCTATATCTAATGCAACGGAAAATAATGGCTTCAAAAACCATTATAGAATAAAGATCTAGAGAAAAAGTGCTTATACTTGGATTTAGATGGTTCCTAATCAATTCCTTGTGGTGAAGAACATGCCTAGAAAAATCGGATAATCTCTCCTCATGCTACTATACACGTGTGTGTCCTATGTGATCCTCATGCATGTGGCCTATACACATCACATGTGATTCTCATGCGTGCGGCCTATGTGCATCCTGTGCGGTTCTTGTGCATGTGGCCTATGTGATTCTAGTGCGCTTCTCGTACAACACCCAAGATCTTCCACCCAATGACTCTTCCTTGTGTCATAGCACTGAGATGGTGGATATCTCAAAGGTAGAGGTTAGGGTTTTCACTTTGGACTGAAAGGGAGAATGAAAAGACATAGAAACCCTAACCCCTAAAGGGGTATTTATAGTCTTCCTATAGGGTTTAAGTGACTTAAACCCACCATGGGCTTGGGTCACTTAATCTAGACCAAAAAAGATTGTTAATTGATTAATTAACCATACAAGGCCCTAATTAATCAATTAGCCTAGTCCATAGATACCACTCACTTATCCTTGTGCAATCTTGTATAGTTACCAAAACACTTTTATGCACAAAAGTGAACTAAAAACCCATCCAACTCTCATAAATCGTGTCATAAAGGAATATGAGTTCAGAGCAGGGACCACTGGGACCTATAAAAGTACTATTTTCCTCAAAATCAAATTCTAAAATTTACTCAAATCCTACTATAGAGAGTCAATTGCACTCCAGTACCTTATATGTATTACAACAAGACACCAAGTGCTTAAGTCCATAACCTACAATCCACTACATGTAGACTTTCCATGAACTGGTTTCATAATCAAACAAGGTTGTACTATCACCTATCAAAATTACCTTTCAAATGTTTGAGTTACAGATCCCACTTATTATGTGATCAAATGTCATACTCTAACTCTACAGAGCATATGTCAAATTCCATTAAAAGAATTACTATGGCCATAAATTTCATGATTACATGTCCTTTGGACCACCCAAGAGGACACTTTATCTCAATCTCATGGTATATCATGATGCCTTTATTGAGAATATTTCTTGCCACTAACCTCCATCAATAGTGACCTAATCCAGAGGGATATATGACCATTTTAGGGTCTCACCAATAAGTCAAAGTCTCCTATTGATTTTGGCACATGCTTAATATCCCCTCAAGATTGAGAGACCATGCAGTATAGTAGCTTGGTGAATCATGGCAATTGATAGCCTTGTGTCATGATTCATCGTAGGTCTTATCTAGTGTGCATCACATACACTAGTGCACTCACCATGGGAAACCCATCCCAATGGCCAAGACAAGTCATCCCTCCAATTAGAAGGTGATGCACTATAGTCTCTACTGAATTGCCTAAATCCATGAACTGATTGTGGATAACTAATCTACTTACAAGGAACCCATGACTTGTATCTTCTATGCAATTCCTAATGCATCTAAGCCATGTACAATGTAAGAGACATGAGTTGAACGCTCAAATCAATGTTAATACATCAAAAGGATAGCAAAAGGATAGTTAAGTCTAACTTTGCTACATCATGTTTTGCTTTTAAAGGCTCAATCCCAACAGTATTTTCTTACCGGTCCCAATGGTTCTCGTTCAAACTCATGCAACTTTGGTGGCACTTGACTTATAGTAGTTGTGTTTTTATTTAATTATAACTATGTATGAAAGTGCATATAAGTGCTTTTACATGACCACAAGGTTATACAAGTGCTTATATAGTTAAGTGGCTTATAGTTTCTTCATAGGGTATTTAATTATTAGAGCTCATTAGGTCAATGAATTAAATAAAGCCCATTAGGGCTAGATTAAGTGACCTAAGCCCATAGGATGGGTCTAAGTCACTTAAACCTAGTTATAAGTCTATATAAACCCTTTTAAGGTTTAAGGTTAAACTATTCCAAGATCTACCATTCATAGAAGAAAACCCTTAACTACTATTATCTCTTAAGGAGAGAATACCACACTTCTCTTATGCCAAGATTCGTGAGAGAGAGCCATAAGGTGAAAGATCTATTAGTCTTCAAGAGTTTTTAAATCTACTAGAGAGAGATTTGAAGACATTCAAATCAAAGGTATGTCTTTTGATTTGTGATCGAACCATGTGATTTTCTATTGATAAAACATGTTATTTTGGCATAAAAGAGAGCACAAATTAATTCTTTTAGCTTATGTTATTGCAAAAGTTCCATTTTGGTTACTAATGTGAATTTTGAGTTTTTTATGTAGCAAAATAAGGTTTGAAAACATATTTGGAGGATTAAACAAGGAAAGGGGAGGATCAAGGAGAATAAGGCATCAGAGAAAGGTTTTGATAAGAATAAGAGTTCTATTGAAATGGAAGATCTCATATCTCTATGATTTCAATGCAATTAAAGATGTATCAATTTCAATCATGGCTTAAGGAAAGAGTTTATGACAAATTCAATGCAAGGGAATACATTAGTTTGGGTATCAAAATGAATTTTGATACCACAACTTCTAGATTTGATGTATTGTTGTAAAAACTTGATTTTTTAGCTTTGTTTTATAATTTTTACTTCATGGTTATCTTAATTAGGTTTTACCATTGATGTTTAGTTGGATTGATGAGGTGGCATTGTAAGATCTTGGCACATAGACATGGTGTTAGTATAAATAGGCGATTGATAGTTGTAGTAGACATCTTGAATCTTTTGATCTTTGATCATTTGACTTAATTTTTACTTTGAATTTGAATTTTACTTTTCCCTCCATTTTTCCATATCATTTTCTATCACATTCCCATCAACCAAACATGATAATAAAGCTCAAATTCTTCATGATTGGGAGCTAAATCTCTTCACATCTGGAGGAGCGTCATTGTAAAGTGAAGATCAAGTGAAGAGTGTATTTCTCTATACTAAATCTCATTTCTTATCTCTTAATTTGTGGTTTTCATCTCTTTAGCTTGAAATTCTTCTAAATACTTCTATAGATCTACCATAAATAATGTTTGAGAATTTAATGAATGCTCTTTACATGTTTGATTAATTGTTATTGGTTGGATCACATATGTTTAGATTTATAAGGAGACTTAGGAATTAAAATGGGTTTAAAACTCCAAAAATAAGAATTTAATGACGTGAAATTGAATTCACCATAGTAGGAATCCTATTCCAACTTTACCAAATCTGAAGATGTCCTTCTAGATATGATTTCATTTCATTTTCTTCACCGATTTTTGTTTCTATTTGTATCCATTTTATACTATGTTTTCATATTATTTTCCACAGTTCAGTCCATTTTATGTGTTTGATCTTATTCATCATGAATAAAACTAGTTAACATTGGCTGGATCAAAATGAATTCATGCTAATTTTTTCGTAAACTACTAGTTCTTTATGGAGATGACCTGGCTACTATGCTAACTTTTTATTCTTTTTTATTTTATCAAAAATCATTTTTGGTTTGGGATCAAAAGATATCAATAATAAATCCTGTTTAACCTTCCAAAATAATTCTATTGATACATTGGAGATATGAGCAACAACATAAACTATAAATTTGCAGACCAGCTTTAACATTCTAGAATGTTTTTGAAAAATTATGCATGTTCCATTGCGCCTAGCATCTTGGTTGCATGTTTCCCAAATCTAGTTCTAGGGTTTTCCAATTGTAAGCTTATACCAAGATACTAAAGAACAACAAAAGAATAAAATGAACAAAATGATCACCTGAGCAATAACATAAGAAGACAAATCGAACACATCATGTCAAAAAAGGCTAATATCTTTATACTATAAAAGCTACAATACTATTTTGTTGTTTATTTTTATATTTTTAAATATTTATTAAAGTGCCATTACTTTCCTATCATATGTTGGGAAAATGGTAAACATAATAAAATGAAAGGTTGAATGATTCATAAGATTATGGCAAGGTAAATTGTTGCCACTATGCCACTTGTCACAACCTTGCTTCCATCTTTGCTATTTAACCCAAACTCTTAGTAACCCTTCCTATGCTACCATTTTTTTTTCACCAAAAAAGCAAGAACAACTCACAATTTGTTTGTTTGTTTGTTTTTTAAGGATTAACACTTCAAATCACGAAAATCTCTCTCATATTAACAACAAATCTAAGAAATTTTTCAAAAAAGGGAAAGGAGAATAAAACAGGAGCAATGCTCCTACCATATAAAAAAAATAACAAAAAAAAAAAAAAATGCTTGAAGTGAGATTTTATAATTTTAGTGAAATTTAGAGAGTTAAATTATCTTTTATTTTTTTACAAAATGTATTATGTTCCAAAGAATAATCGTTTTCAAATAAATACTTATTACTGTAAAAATGGTATTTGAATTATTTAACAACTTTCAAATATTTGGATAATTTTTTTAGATATATTGAATAAAATTTTTAAAGATAATTAAAAATTTTCAAGTGATTTTTTGAGAGTGTTTTTACGAGAATCACCTATCAAGTTTTCTTTATAAAAACACTATAAGTGATTTTTAACAATATAAATGATTTTTAAAATTTTTTAAAGTTTTTCCTAAATTTTGCTAAACATTTTATTTTTCTTAAAGAAAAAAAAAATACAGTTTTTAGGTTTTTTTTTTTTTTTTTTTTTTTGAAAAAACAGTGTTAAACAAACTCAAAGTATTTCTCTTTGATGTGCTTTCAGTAGAAACCTCCTCTCTAAAAATATTTTTAGGAAAATCATCAATTAAAAGTAATTAATTATTTCTTATTTGACAAGTCTTTTTCCAAAAATTTTAAGAAATAAAAAAAAAAACAAACTATTAATTCTATTTAAATAGAATTTTTTAAACACAATATTTCCAAAACTTTTAAAAAAAGTAAAATAATAATCCTATTTAAATGATATTTTTAGCTTCTATAATTAGAAATAACTCAGTGTTAAATTTTTAAAAATCCTTTTCATATTATAAATAGGCCCTAGACCTCTAATACGGGTAAGCAAACAATACCTTGGATCTTATTATTTAATTTCTTATACATACATATTATTTTTATTTTATATATATATATATATATATATATATATATATATAAAATAAAAATAATAATTCAGATTATAAAAAATTTATATCTAAATCTTATATATTTAGAAAATATTAATACTCGCATTATACAAAACAAAACCTTCTCCCAAAGATTCTTTAGTATACAAAACACTACCATGTCAGGAACGAATATTTTCTGTTCTTTATTAAAATAAAAAAGAAAACAACTGGAATTTCACTTTACTTCGTGGAATTATTCTAAACAAAAAAACCTTTAAGAAAAGAAAAAATAAAAAGAGAAAGAAATAAAAAAGGTAAGAAGATAAATATTAGAACTGTAGTAGAAAAAGTGTTTTATTTATGTATTTTTATATAATTTACACAATAATTTTTAAAAATAATAAAAGAATAATAAAAAAAAAAGTCTATCATATTGACTTGATTTTTTGCAAGTGAAAAATAAACAAATTATTTTTCCTTTTTGAGAATATAAAACTATTTTTGGAAATCAAAATAAAAATCCAACCCTTTTTTTAATATAAAAATAAAATGATACTAGACTTTAAAAATATTTTTACCTAATTTTAATTTTGAGTATAATTATAATATGAAAATAGTTAAATATAATTGTTATAAAATAAAATATATTCAAATAAAAAAATAATCGTTTCTTAGAATTTTTATCGAACAATTAAAATCAATATAAACAAAAAAGAAAATCCACTATTAGCTAGCGTTCGCGGGCCTTGCAAGTGGACAAAGCCTAGTTATCTTAGAAATGGCAATTCAGAGACTGCAAAATGATAGTGGAATAGAAAACATGTTTAAAAAGTCAACCATGCTAAAAATATGTTGTGTGACACTTGGGGCTAGGGATGGCAATGAGGGGGTTTTTTTTGGTACCGCCCCACCCCGCCCCTAATGGGACGGGATTAAATTTTAATAAACGGGTTTGGGACATATTTGAAAATTGTTTAAAAAACTCAGGGCGAGTTCAGGCCGGGTTCGGGTATTGCCCTACCCTGCCCCGATTATATATAAAATTAATTTTTAAAATTAATTTAATTTAATTTTTATTTTACTATTTTTAATATATAGAAAATAATAAAATATTTTTAATAAAATAATTTATAAAAAATATAATAATTTAATTATTTATAAAATATATTTATTTTAATGTAATTAAAAATTTTAAAAGTAATTTAAAAAAAATTAAATTCAAAAAAAAGTTAAACGAGGCGAGGCGAGGCGAGGAGAGGCGAGGCGGGGCGGGTATGGAAATTTATCATACCCACCCCGCCCCATTTAATTTTTTAAATGAGATGGGGACGAGATTTGTTTTGAATAAACGGGGCGAGGTTGGGATGGGGGCGCCCATCCCAACCCCGCCCCATTGCCATTCCTAGTTGGGGCCATGGACACCACCTAAAAGGCAAGCTAGAAGCACGTAACACAATGGGTAGCAAGAACAACTTGAAAAGGCAAGCTAGAAATAACATGTAGTATGTGGGCGACAGCCACACAATTGGAAAAGTGTGGACCCCGCATTTCAGCTCATGCGTTTCCCACTCGATGACGAGCTCGATTTTTATTTGAAAAATGATTTATTGATTGAAAATTTTGATTTTTTGAAAAGATTTGAAGTTGCCACTTATTTTTGTTTTATTTTTAAAGGGTAAACAAAATAAGAAAGAAAAACCCTAAGTGTGACTCCTTATTTGGAAAAAGTGGTCTGTGAAAAACCAAAAATGGGCTCGGGAGTCAGGTTACTTATCGAGAAGGTACGGTAAAGACCGTAGCACTCCTCTAAGTCCCTAAAGTCGGGTCTCTACTAATAAAATGAAGCTAACGTGGTAATCGACGAGAAAATCAGCAAATACCGACATAATCACATACCAAAAGCTAAAACATGCACGAGAAAACAATCAGAGTGAAAGAGGATGCGTATCTTGGCAATGAGCCATCATGCGTTATCAAGAAATGGGATTAGTGCACAATAACGAGTGTAGAATATATCACATGCATCACTAAACAAGATAAATCACCAATGGCATACACTACACTTCATTCAAACTCATATTTAAATTAAACATAATTTACTTGATGTTGGGCCCCTACCAAAACCCGATTTATTTTGCATGAATCAATTTCATAAATCCCATCACTTGGAATTACGAAATTGAATTCTTGCTTATTTTAAAACATTTTAAAAAATCAAAGGAGTTTATGAAGATTGTTTGCCAGATGGAAAAATGGCAGCAAAATTTTATTGAAAAATGGATTTTGAAACCTAAAAACTCTAAGGATGAAGATTTGAAAAGTTAAAATTATTTGAAAAGTTTAGTGATCGGAAAACTATTTGAAAACTGGAACTTGAGGGATTATTTTAAAATCAGTGAGGATGAAAAAAAAAAAAAAAAGAGGGCACGTAGTCACCAAGACTGCAGGTCAAAAGTGACCATGCCAACCATGCAAGAGGAAGGATGGGTCTGGGGTTCTTTAGCGTTACAGTTCTCACAACTTTCACAAGGACTCCACCAATGATAGAGGCAAAGCAAGGCCAAAGGACCCTCGTGCACCCTTATAATCTGATCCGTTCCTTTCACTGTTGATGGAAGTTCGCCATTTCTTCTCAGAAATCCTCCAGTCAGCCACCCATCTCACTGCTAATTTCACATGCACAAACCGGGTAACTCTTGTGATATTCTTCTTTGGACATATAGAGCAAATTTCCTCAACTCCATGCATTTCAAGCTTGCGAACCTGTCAACCCTTTTCTTTTAAACACTGCTTCACGTGGTTAAGGCACGACCATTCTTTTGAAATTGCCCATTCTCTTTTATTTCTGTTGATCCATTTGCCAATTGAAAACCTTCTTGCACAATGCAATTGTTGCCCTTGTCTTCATTATCGACTTACTGCCAACTTTCATCAATGATTGAGAATTTAGGAGGCGCACCTCTCTTGGACAAGCTTTGCAGGCCTTCTTCGATGCCCTCGGCAGTGACATCGGCATAGAAAACATCCCAAGCACATCAGCCGAAACAGTCAAAGAAGGAAGACAGCTTGCTCTCCCCACAGTGAGGAAAGGTTTGCATATATTTCTTTACAGTCTCTACCGTGTGGTTGACAACTTCAAAAAGGTTGGTCCCAGCATGCATGTACATAGGGTAAAGGCTCTGGTTTATTTCAGCAGCAGTATCCTTGGAGTTCTCAAACAAATTCCCAACGTCTTCCACAAAATTTTCGGCTGCAATGCTTAGTACCCGCTCACCGTCAGTAATACGAAGAGTAGCAGTAACCTCAGATGAAAAGTCCACGTGCCCAAGGGGAGAAATGAAAATAAGGATCTAAGAGGGAACATGATGGGTTATAAGCTGAGGAAGGGGATGAAAGTGAGGGACGAACAGGTGGCTGTGAGCATGTTAATGGGTTTGAATGGAAAAGAGATTGAAGAGAGAGGGTGTGGGAAGTGAAACATCTAAGGGTGGTCATTCATGTATATGGGAGAGAATGGAGAATGAACAATATTAGGCGGTGAATAGGAAAATGAGTGAGAGCAATACTGAAGGAAGTGGATTTAAAAGGCACGGGTGAAGATTTAGAAAGAGGAGTGGCCTTAGTGGTATGGTTAGATGGAGGGTAGGATGGATTGGAAGGGTACATGGTGAAGTATAAAGGGTACGGTGGGCATTTGCATGGGGATTCCTCCAATCGATAGAATCAGCAAGTTGTCAATTCCATCCCTGTACTTGTGGTGCTGTATTGGGTACATGACAATGATCTTGATAATCATTCTAACAGCAGTAGAGCAAATGCAGAAATTGCCAATGGCAAATTTGTAGAGAGCAGCCCCGTTACTGTAGCTCTATCTGGAAAATGGATATACGCTCTTCATCGTTAGTGTTAGTGGCCGATGTCATCTCGGTGCACTCTTGCCAAGTCCGCTTTCCGGAGCCGTACAGATCAGAGCCATCATCCAGATTGGAACACGCGGGTGTAACGCCCAAGTATTTTTTTTTTTAAGGGTAATATAGGAAATTCATAATAATTATATTAAATTAATTAATTAATTAATTAATTGGAAGAGGGTTGAAAAAGTGTAATTTTACGAATAAATACCCTAGGTATAAATTAGAAATTTTATTCTTTCCGTTCTTTTCTGAATAGAGTTCTTGTTCGCAGAATTCCAGAGAACGTAAGGTTGGAGTCAGATTTCAGGGTTGAAGAACAGATCTCTATAGGTAAGATTCTAACCCTTAGTTTAATATTTTAGATTCATTGATTAATTTCAAACACATTAGATATCTTTTGGAAAGCCCAAATCTAGATTAGGGTTAGTTTATTTTATTTTAATTCATTTTAATATCAAAATAATAAAAAAATTTAAGATTTTGATTTTATTATTGGAATTTGGGAGATCTTAAGTTTTATTAGATGAAAAAAAAAAAAAAAAATTTCTTGGAAAGTTTCGACTTTAGGCTAGGGTTAATTTTATAAACAAAAAAAAAAGAGTAAATAAATATATTATTATTTGTGGTTGGAGGGATTAAAAAAAAATGTAAAAAAAAAAAAAGAGAACGCGTATGCACAGCACTGGAAGGAAGGAAGGAAGGAAAAAAAAGAAAAAAAAAAAAAGAAAAGGGGGTGTGCCAAATGGAAGGAAGCTTTATATATATATATATAATGAATCATGATGATGGCAATGGAAAAAAAAAACTTGCTTTTTGGTTTGGTGTACCCGAGACAACTAGGTAATGGTTGAGTGGCTTTTGAATTGGTTAATTAAAAAAATAATAATAATATTTAGTTTTAGATTAATAAATAAGATAATAGTAATAATGGTCTTTTTCTTTTTTTGTAATAAATAGAATGAGAGATTTAGCAAAATATATATATATATATATAGAATTTTATAATAAAATAAAATTGTAATTTAATTAAATTAGTAATGTGTTATTAGAAACAAATTGGGAATTTATTAATTATAATTAAATAAGGAATAGATTAATTAAATTATTACTTTGTTAATCAGAAATATTAATCTTAACATTTAGAAATTTTAGGATTATCAGATTTATATTTTGAGGTAAATAGTAATAGTTATCTTTTTATTGTGTTAGGTGAGGAGTAAACTTTTCAGGGTTATTTTTCTTTCAAGGTCTTTGCATATTTTGAGGTAAGGGAAGTTAATGCAATATTTATAAAATTAAATTATTTTATATGTTATTTTGAATTGTGGAAAAGAAAATGATATTTTGTTACCATGCATGGATCAAACTGTTTTGCACTAAATATTATGTTGAAATATTTTGTTTTATTTATGACACAAAATATGGAGATATTATGTTGTGTAAATTTGAATACTTGAACAAAAACATCACTCTGGTTTATTTGGCCCTTGTCAACGGGATATAATAGTTGACTTTACATTTCATGGTGGGAATGTAATTGATTTGGACCCTAGTCTCAAGGGGTTTGGTTAGAGGTTACTAGTACTAGTAGTGTTTGGTTCCTTCCACCAGGAACAATTTGAGGCTAGCCACCCATTTGAAAAGTCCCACCTAACTGGGCATTTGATATTTGATAATCAGAGTAATGAAAATTGAATGGATTTGATTGAATCTTATGTGAAAGTGTTTGAATTTGATATGAAAATGGTTGGTTGAATTTTGAATATATTAGTATTTTTGAAACTTTGATATTTGATGAAAAAAAAAATGATATCTCCTATTTGAAATGAAAATATTTGATCCATGAATTGCATTAATATTCCTTATTGGGCTGTGAGTTCATTCCCAATTGTTGAAAATTTTTCAGGTACTCTTAGTTCGGGTGAGGAGTGATGACTAGGCTGAGGAATGGTCATCATTAAGATTTGACTTAGGATTTTATGTTGGATTTTGTTTAACTGTTAGTTATGTTCATTTGGATCATTTGGTATTTGGAAGTTATTTGAATATTGATCCTTTAAATTTTATGTTAGATCAAAGTTGAGTTTTGGAGATTTTGAAATTTGTTCTAGTACTTGAATTGTTTAAGTTTGCAAATATTTGGACAATGGATTTTGGATAGTGGATGTTTTAGTTTTGAAATTGAATTTTGAGGATTTTAGATTTTGTTCCGCTACTCTGAACAGGTATTTGGTAGTTGGTAACTTCCAATTACAAGATAATTGTTTGGGTCAGGTTACACTGTAAGCCTTCGGGTTTAAAGTGTGAAATGACCGTCACGCCCTTGGAGTGGGTCTTGGGGCGTGACACGGAGATTCTGGTGCAGCTATCGCTTTCAGTCCATCTGATATATCTGAGCAGCATGCTTCGGCCCGCCCAATGTGCTGCCATAGTTGCTGTCATATATGGCATGGTCCTTAATGTCTATTGGCTTCGGTGACCCGAGTATCCATCCTCTGAATCTTGCTTTGTGAATAGCCCAACATGCACACTTTTCCATCTATGGAACCACTTATGAAGTAATTACCATCGAGAAGCTATGGATACACATGCACCGGTAAATATTCATTGCTAACACGCGGCGTAGGATTGAACCGCTCGAGAGACACTCTCGAAAATTGCATTATCAACCGAATCAGTTCGATGAACTGAATGAGGACCGTCAACGGAAAAAAGATCGCGCTCGAAATTGATGGAGTCAAGGCCTCTTGAATCTTTCGAAAGCGACCCATGGAGATGGCGGTGCAGGCCATTTTCCATTGCGATGGCATGCACATAGAGGAATCAATATCTGTTCGGGGAGCTCCTTAATGTTCACCTCAAATATCTTCTGGACCCCGTGCGGATAAGCGTCTGCAGAATCTGGCATGCCATAGTTGCTAACAATATTGACACGCCCAATATCAATGACAGTCCCGAAGTACCATTGACTTGAAGGGTCCATGCGCGGGACACTGACCAAAAGAGGGCAAGGCATGGCAGTAGCTACTGCACCATGCAATCCGTGAGCTGCTGCCGCATTCCCTGGAGAAAACGTCACCAGCAAGGTCGCCATTTGCCTTCAAATTAAACTCCGGATTCGCGGCTGAATGCAGGGGGAGAGCCGAGAGTGACTCTAATGTGGAGAGCATGGGTGGGGGCATAGATGATGGAGGAAATGGGTATGGTGAGTGGGTGTGTGAGAGAGGTTTAGTGGTGAGTATGTGGGTATAAAGAGAGAAGTGAGGTTCGGTGGTGGTGGGCAAATGGGTACTTGCATGGATGCATGGGACGTATGGGCATGGATGGTGTAGAGAGATGTGGGCATGGGGGGTGTAAGTTAATGAGAACTTGCGGTAAAATGAAAATGGGAGGTATGAGCATGGAGATGGGTGTGATGGGTGAAGAAAATGGGTGTGAGAATGAGCTCGCGCACAGGCTGCATGGGTATGAGGGGGAACGGGAGAGAGTTTAAATGGAGATGAGGGGTTAATGAATATAGAAAGATGGCCACGGGTATGGGTTTGGTGTGCATGATGCGAAGAGATGGGCATGCGGAGGTATGAAGATATAGAGGGCGTGAGAAGAAAAATGGGTAAGAATGGAGATCTAGAGAGAGAAATTGGGTTTTATGGGTTTGGTAATGAAACCGATGTATGGGAGGCTTGAAAGATGTTGAATATGAGTGGTTTTGGATGGTGAAATGAAATGTGGAGATATGAAGTATAGTGGAGGGTGATGGGAGAATGAATTGGGCATGCATGCATGTGGGGGTTGGTGTGATTAGAGAACAGGCATTTAAAGAAAAATGGGTATGTGGGTATCGAGAGATGGGTTAGTGGAGGTGAAAGATAGGTATATGCATGGGGGCATGAAAAACGGGTATGAGATGAGTGAAATGGGTATCAGGACGCAATGAGAAAATGGGCCTAGTGGGTAATGGGAAGTGAGGATGTGTATGAGGTTTGGTGGGTACAAAAAGAGGTGGTGAATACAGTATCAGGAGAGTGTGGTAACCACCATGATACTTCTCAAACCCAACTACTGTTTGTAGCAAAAATGAAGATGGCTTCCTCACGAGCTCTTTGTAGAAATCAAAACCAAATGCCACGGAGGTGACTGTCAGTTGGCTGCTGGCACTAAGAACCACTGTTGTCCCACCCATACCTGTCATAAACGCAAGATTTGAACCCTTGAGAGCATTTGCCATGACCTCCTTTGATCCCGTGGATATCGGTCCAGATTCAGTTACTTGGACCATAGATGTATCAGTCTGCCCTTTGACAATTTAGGAATTTTGTGGGTAGCCAAAAGATCATCATCTTTTATTGTGGACAATAATATCAGAGGATTTTCCAAAACTGGTCAATCAAATGGTTTCGTATCTACGCCAACAGAAACTTCTCATTGTGCTTCATAATATACCATCGGAGCAGAAATAAACCCAAGACATCCAAAACGCTGAATGATGCTTTTCTCAACAAGAAAAACAGGAGACCTTCCTCCGAACCCCAAATCCACGAAAGAGAATCAAACCATATGGGAAACATTCGGTTCAGCACAGCAGCCATTGTCATGCAACAAATCTGATTTGAAGTCCAGGGACTCATGCTGCCTCAAACTCCTTCTTGCCAGTATCGTCATCCTCATGGTTTTATATCCCTGTGTAGTGCCGTACCCAAGAATGCCCAAACACCAAGAACCAAACGTGCTGCACTGGTTATCGTCTGCTTGTCATCCTATTCACCAAGCCTGTTCTTGGTTTCTGGTGGAGACTCGTGCCAGAGAGCCTTGCAAACTCATCTCACCCAAAACTCTATGCCCATAGACACTCAGAGCTCCTCAACACTTTACATTCATCGTACCCAGCTCTCCATAGGTAGGTGTCGGAAACAGGGGAAGGAAAAGAAACACAAAAAGGAGAACAGAGCACCAGTGAAAGAATCAAGATGGACCAATCTTAGCCTCACATCTCGTGTTTTAGTCAGCCGGCCAAGAGTGGGTAAATGAAACAGAGAACAAGAACATGATTCTCATGTGTCACACAGCAGAGATAAACCACATTCAGGATGCATATCAAAGAAGAGTCAATGGAGCGTATACTAATATAGCAAGATCTAGTCTGTCAATCTCTTAAAAAGCAATAAGCAATGCATGGTCATGTTATATTCGCATCCAAATCAGCAGATAAAACTCAAAACCCACAAGCACAGAGGAAGAAAATAGTGAAATGTGCAGTTGCCATACCTGGGTTTCTCAAAGCTTGGTCAGCTTCTCACACTTTCTTATACTCTTAGCCCGGTAAAACTCCGACTCCCTTACTTTTCCCACAAGTATCCCTACTCTTTTCTTCCCTACAAAACTCCTCCGCTCCTCCGTAACAGATACCCCCTCAAAACTTTTTCTGCAACTTCCAAGCTCTCGAGTTACCCGTCTCCCCAAAAAAAATATCTCCCTTCAACCAACATCCATCATCCCTTGTAACTCCAAAAAACTCCTTTTTCTACGAGCTATCTCTGTCAACCCCATACCCTGCTCCTCCTCTGTCCCACCGCCCCCCCCCCCCGGAGCTCGCCCATCCCCTGTTTCTTTTTCAAACCATCCCATCTAACCGCTTGAGCAGCTCGCCCATGCCCTGTTCTTCACTCTTTGGCTGCTCCAGAAGGGTTTTTCATCATCACCTTCTTTTATCTTCCTTTTCAGTCCCTCTCAAACCGCCTCATGCAACTCAATCTCGGGTGGCAAGCAAAATATATAATAAAAATAATGGAAAATGACCCATACCACCTGAGAGGGTCTACAAAAAGGAAAGTTAAAAATCGAATGTAAATAGGTAGGGTGATATCTACTACCTGAAAATGCACAACGACCCTATAAACTAAGAACCGAGGTTATCCCTCAAATGATATCTATGCTTCTTATGCACTAAATATGAAATGAGAAATACAAAGAGAGGTCAATTCTTCATCTTCTTTACTAATTTCATGTTCCAATTTTACAACATAAGCAATTTCATCAATAATTAATACAAATAAATGATAAATTCATCTAACAAGCTATTGACTACAACATCCTTCCCTCTTTCATTCTCTCGTCTTATTTCCCTTGTTATTAAGAAATAATAAAATAATTGCTATATTATATTTCATTCTTTAAGCATTGGATTTGTTGTGCTAGTGGAATTTTAATGTAAATAAAGTTAGTTTAAGAATACAAAGATAAAATAATCAACATAAAGACACAAGAAGTTTTAATGTGGCTCGACTAATTATACACGAATTAGAGAGAATCTTTCCACTATACTATAAAGAATATTACAAAGAATGAAATTAGATACAACTATTAGGTTCATAAATCGTTCCATATTTCCTCACTTCTTGTATCCATACCCTTAACCACAAGTCCCTTCATTTCGCCAAGTGTCTCTTATTCTTCCCCACATCTCTATCACTCAACCCATATAGTTTCTATTAACACATCTCTATCTAATAAAATTTTCCTCCCATAACCTAAAATAATTATAGAGATATTCCTAACAACTTTCCTTATTTTATAAGAAAATCAATATTACAATAATATATCAACACAGGAAATATTCTATAGAATATTCTTAAAAAAATAATAATATATACTAATTAGGAATTTGAGACACTTTCCAATAATCTCCTCCTATGAGCAAATTTCACTAAGTCAATATTTCATCTCTCCATGATACACTCTTTTTGTATCACATGCATCCCAATGAGAAAGCAATTCACTCCACCTTTGATTAGAATTCCTTTTGTTTTCATCTTGTTTGCTCTGTAATATTTTGCGAAATCTTCAACCCAAGCGCTGATATCAATATGTTATATATAGGAAAGATTTGATACCGATTTGTTTGTTCAAGAACATAAAGATAAAACAGTCACGCACATGGTACACAAGGCAAAACAACTTTCATTTCGTTAGGTGCTGAAGCACAACCCAATTTTGATGTCACTCCTGTTTCATCTTGGAAAGTTTTGTCTGAACATGAACCCATATCCTCTCTGAAAGACTCCATAGCTGAAGTGTGTTGTCTCGGAATCTGACAGCTTCACTGTTCATCGGATAATGCTGAATTAGAAGAAGTGTGGAGGCCACCCCCAGGTGCCCCTTGTGAAGTGTGACCATACTCTGAAGGAGTCAGTGAAGAAGTAGAAGGTGAATAATGGAGACAACACAGATGGTTGGAAAAGAAGTTTCTCTATTCAGAGATTATGGAATGAGAAAGACGAGTTGGTGCTGTTGGAGGAGTCCGAGAGGGAGAAAGGAGATGACCGGCCCATTCTATGATATGGATGGATTCCTTGAATTCAGGGAAGTGTTGATCCATATCATTGTTGGGCAGAAGCATTTTATGGCAGAGTAGGAGAAGAAAGTCAAGAGTGCCAGAACCGGAAGGACCCATCTTTCTCAAGGCGTCATGAACGCAGGTGTCTCTGGATTTTTGAGAAGCTTGGCATGGAATTAAAAGCCTCCTTCATAACATTAGAAATGTCTCTCACAAGAAGGAGAAAACACAATTTAGAAACAATATACAATTAGTAAAACATTTTTTAACCTATAACGAGTCTCCCGGTATGCAGCTCTTCTCCAATGTTAGCTAGCTCCAACGAGTCACTCTTCTCCTATAATTTGCAAATAAAATACATGTTGGATCAATTTAGATAACAAAGTATGGAGGCAAACAAAATTTCATGATGATTCTCTTCTAATAACCTAAGAGCACAATCTAATTAAAGATTTGTTTCTTTGAATGCGGAACATAGTACATTAGGTAATTCAAACATTTTGTACCATCCATGAAATTTAGTATTAACATAGTTTCCCTTGGAAAAATGTAGTTCAAGTATAATCATGTTGATTAAAAGAATCAAACCTGAGGTGTAGTGATCCAATTGCTAATAAATATACATTAGAATTGTTAATAACAATATCATATATGAACATTTATTAGTTTAACTAAAATGGCCAATGCTGGTCTAACAAAGAACTTGTACATGCAAATGTTGCACATTTTCTTAAGTATTATTCTCTAAATTGTCAAATGAATTCTGATAAAATGGAAAATTTGTAAAATTCGTACCTCTTTCCAACTACACTCATACCATTAAATGCTTATGCCAATAAGACCTAAACCTAAATAAGAAAATGATAGAATAAGCATTTATGTTATTTAGAATGATAACTAAACTCATTATAACTAAGGTGGTGTTTGTTTTTTAGCTGAATAGAAAAAGCCAAATATTTTAGCTTTTTCTATTCAGCAAAAAGTAACCTGTTAACATCATCCAACATAACTAGACTGAACTTATTATCAATAAGTTCAGTTTAGTTATGTTGGATGATGTCAACAGGTCACTTTTGGCTGAATAGAAAAAGCTAAGAGGATTTATAAGATTTTAAAGGTAAGGTTGAGGTCTAAAAAGTGAGATAAATAAGAGGAAGAACATAATTACTTAATTCTTGATCAAATATGAAAGTTTGAAACCATCACATACATCTATGCAGAGGTGTCACTTAGTCAATTTCTTTTTCTTCAATTTAGGGTTAGACTATTGATTGGGATTGGCTTCTAATGGTTTGAGTGGCACTTTGGAGTGGTTAACAATGATGCCTTTCTTTGCTCTTGTTCTATGCATTATGTAACTTTCTGTAAGAATTTTATTCAAGAAAAAAAAAATGTTATAGTAGCAAATATATGCCTATTGTTTGGTTTTAGAGATATGTACAAGAAATATAAGGTGACAAATAAATGTATGAATAATTGAATAAAAGGGAAAACATAATCCCTAATCTAAAAAAGGAAAAAAAAAATTGAAAATTTAAAATTGTAATTTAATCTCAAATGGCATTAAAAATAAATAAATAAATAAATAAAATAAAAAGATGTTTTCAAAAAAGGTCATTCTAGGTTTTTAAAAGGATTATTTGATTAAAAAGACAATTGAAAACCCAATTTTGGAAATCTAACCCTCTATTTTTTTTATTTTTTTATTTTTTGCCACATTTTGACTAAAATGTCTTCATTATTTTCTAGTAAAAATAACTCTTCCTTTTAAAACTTATATGTAAATAATTAAAATATTTAAGTACATTTGTGTAAAAAAATGAGTTATTCTTTAAGAAAAACATAAAAGATATTAAATTTATAAATGTGAAGATTATCTTTTCTAATCAAATGTCCCTTGATGGTAAAAGACTTGCAACAATAGGAATGTTTGGTTTGATACAAGGACAAACATCATAGACTCAAATCAAGTGGAATATTAACTAAGGGGACTTCTCTCATATTTATAAGACCATGTATGTATTTGTAAACAGATATGCAATTTACCCTATGAATTACTGCCTCAATTTTACTTTATATATGACCTTACTATTAGCCAACAGAGCCTTCGGTCCCTTTATTGTGAAGTGTCACAATTTTATATTTACATCCATAAGAGTTCTATTGAAGAACTCACCTGATCAACTAATTAAGCTAGATAAATATGTTGATATTTTCTTAATTACCATAATTCAAAAATGTTAAAACACCACATGGTTAAACAAATATATTAACATGAAAAATTAGATTTTACTTAACAATAACTTTATCATAATGGGTCAAATAGGTAGGTCACTATTAGTACTAAGGCAAAATAGTTAGTGTTGATAATGTTATTCATGTTTTATTTGGGAAATTGCTTTTCAATTTCCAATGAAGGCACCAAAATACAAAATTAGGTATTATCTCCTATTTAAACAAAAATTTACCTAGAGAAGCTACCAATACTATGAAAATTCATTTTGAGATGGTAGAGTTAACCATTACATCTAGGTTACCTATTTGCTTGTTTTTGTTAGTATGTGTGTTATGTCTTTACTACAAATAAAAAGAACATCAATGACATAAAGAGTATTAGATGAATCATATCAAATCTCCAACAATGAATTTTTTTTTTTTTTTTTTCATCTTTAGAGGAAGGAAAAAAAAAAAAACTCACAAATTCATATCTTAAGTGAAAAAAAAAAAAGAAAGAAAAAATGAAAACTCGATCATCCTACATCTGCAAGGCCCTAAATAATTAAATAATCATATTTTAAAGTAACATAGTAAAAAATATTACCATCATTTAATTATACAACCTAATTAAAAGCACAAAAATAATAATATATGAAAAAGATCTATTAAAACATAATGAAAGAGGCATTTTTTTTTCTTAAAGATTGAGCTAAAACAAAAGAAATTTCATCAAAAATAATTTCAATAATTTTACTAGTCTTCTTCTAATACTTTAAAGTTTGTTTCCAACAAACTCTAGTGAAATTCACAAAAAGATTTTAGAGTTTTTTTTTTCTTGAATAACTAATTGCGAGTGGATTGAAAATGGTTTCCTAATTTTACTTGAAAATTATTTATGATGTGCTCGCACCCTTAAGTATCAACTCTTCTTAAAACCTTTTTTAATTAATGTAATGTGTAAAAAGAGCTAGGCTTATTTTCTTTCCGAATAATTTTAAAAATTTTTGGAAGGAAAGGATGAGGCTCCTTAAGGTTGGAATTAGATCCATAAGTGATTTTCTTGTCCTATCTAGAAAGAAAGAAAAAAACAACCAATAAAAATTATACAAAATATCCTTTTTCAAGAGAGAGAGAGAGAGCTTACAAAGAAACAAGACTATGTTGTTAGTGATAATCTAGAAGTTTGAAAGATTGGTGTGATGACAATATGATTGTCTTGATGATTGAGATGCACATTTATGCGAATGGAGATACAAGATAAAGAGTGCAACGATAATCAAGGCAAGTGAGAGAAGATTTCATGGCTATTTATATTAAAGACGTGCCATTTTACAATCAAAATTATTTAATATTATTGTAATGATATTTTCATAGAGTTATGATAAGTCTTCATTTCTTAATGAGAGTTTTGACAAATGGAAAGAGAAATATATAGTATTTGGAAGTCTAAAAAGGATATATTTTACTTGGCATATTGACAACAATCCCAACTCTAGTCTTCAACATTGCTAGATAAGAGACAATTAGCATGATTATCATTTTACTTATTTAATATTGTTTTTTTCGTTTCATAGTCTTTAATGTTTAATTAACTATCACAATAATTGAATTCTAAATTTCTTCTAGTATTACATCAAAGCCATATTATACTTAAGTAGCATTGAATAAAAGTTGTGACTTAAAGTGGTGAGAAAGAAGTTGCAACTGAGAAAGGAAAGAGTTCATCATTTGATAGATCTTGTAGAAAACTAAAAATAATTCACATAAGAAAAGCAAGGACTTCACATGATGTGAAATGCACTTACATGTAATACCCTAAGTCTAATCTTCACGAGTTAAACCAAATGTCACAAATTGAAACACTTTATATATATACTTGAGATAAATAATAATACAAGTAGAGAAACTTTGTTTGAAATCTTGTGCCAACTTATGATATCCATGAACCAGAAAACAAGTAAGTAATGACTATTCTAATTGAAACCTATAATAGGTTGAAGAATACATTTTAATATTGAGATCCACAGTTACATCATAATTTAAACATCTCATGATCAAATATCAAAATGTAGAAGTTTCTTTATTTCCAAATTATTCTTAGCAATATATCAAAAATATTGAAGGTGGGTTAAAGAATGAGCTCACAACTTAATAGTATTTGCAATTCTATGACATATATAAAAAAATTAATAGTCTACCAATCAATAAGTTTCATCATGGACTAAATACAACTCAACAATTATTCATGCATATTATGCGCTATTAGTGATACCCACTATATACTATTAAACAAAAACTTCCCTAGAGATGCCCTAGATTGCTCTATTCCCATACCTTAGATCATTAGGGTGCATGAAAATCTATCCAAGGCTTCTCTAAATCTAAACACATCAAAAAACCTGATCTCAAAAACCAATATAGATACCATAGATCAAAAGAAAATGTCATACCTGTGATCTAAATGTTCTCTCAGATTGATTCCTATCAATGTTCAATGTTCTAAAACCGTAATAGATCTTGTAAACACCATGATCTTCCACCTGATAACTCTTTCTGAAATCTAGTTACTAAGATGGTAGAGATCTCAAAGTTGGGGGCTAGAGTTCTCTCTCTGGACTATAGGGAAAGAATGACAAAAGTTAGAAACCCTAATCCCTAAAGGGATGTTTATAGGTTTGCTACTAGGCTTAAGTGACTTGAGCTCACCATGAGCTTGAATCTTTTAATCTAGTCCAAAAAGGTTGCTAATTGATTAATTAACACAACAAAACAATTTGCCTAGTCTAGAGAATCATTCACTTAATGCTCTTATGCACAAAAGTGAACTAAAAACTCATCAAATAGTCATAAATGGTGTCATCAAGGAGTATGAGTTCAAGCAAGGACCATTGAGACCCATAAGATAGTACTAGCTCCCTCATAATCCAATTTTAAAGCTGACTCAATATCTCATTATAGAGAGTCAATTACACTCCAATACCCTATGCATATTACAATGAGACACCAGGTGCTTAAGTCCATGAGTTACCATCCACTGTATACAATTTCCTCATGAACTAGTCATCTGTAGTTTAACAAGGTGAAAGCTATTTGCCTTTCAAAACTACCTCTACAATCCTTGAGTTACAAATCTTCCTATTATATGATCAAATGACATACTCTAGGTTATTAAATACATATATCAAATTCCTTTAAAGGAATTATTGTGAGCCCACATATTTCATGATCACATGTCTTTAGGATCACCTAAGAGGACACACTGTGTTAAAGTATATGAGATATCATGATACCTTTATTGAGAATACGTATTACTACCAGCTTCTATCAATAGTGACTCAATCCATTAGGAATATAGGATTAGTTTATGATCTCACCCGTAGGTCAAAGCCATCGGTAACTCCTGCACAAGCTCAATATTCTCTCAAGGTTGAGAGACTATATAGTATAGTAGCTTGGTAAAGTCATAACTACCTGATAGTCTTATGTCATGACTCACCATAGGTCTTCTCTAGTGTATAACCATACACACTAGTGCATTCACCATGGAAACCTCATCCTGATGGCCAAGACTAGTCATCCCTCCAATTAAGAGGTGATACATTGCAATCTCAAATAGATTATCTAAGTCCATGAATCGATTGTGAACAAATCATCTATTTGTAAGGAACTCATGACTTAGATCTTCTATGCAACTCTTAATGCACCCAAGTCATGTATAATGCAAGAGATGTTCGACCAAAATGCTCATAAAGTATAATGCATGGAATAGGGATAGATAAAAGTGAACTTAGAATATCATTAAATGAATAATGTATTCTAAATCTATTACATCATGTCATACTTTTTAGGGCTCTATCTTAACAAAGAGAAGCTACCAATACTGTGAAAAGTCATTTTGAAAGGGTAGAGTTAAGCACTACATTTAGGTCACCTATTTGTCCGTTTTTGTTTGGGGGTATTTGTGTTATGTCTTTACTACAAATAAAAAGAACATCAACAACCTAGATAGTATTAGTAGAATCGTATAAAATTCATTGCTCAAATCCCTAACAATGAATTTTTTAATCTTTTGAAAAATGAGAAAAACTCACAAATTCATATCTTAAGCAAAAAAAGAAAGAAGAAAAAGGAAACCTTGATCATCCTACATCTCCAAAGAAGACCCTAAATAATTAAACAATCATAAAAGCAATATAATACAAAATATTAGCATCATCTAATTAAACAACCTAATTTAAAAAATGAAAAAATAATAATTATATAAAAAAGATCTATTAAAACATAATGAAAAAAGGATTTTTCTTAAAGATTGAGCAAAAACAGAAGAGATTTTATCAAAAATAATTTCAATAACTTGACTCATCTTCTAACACTTTTAAAGTTTGTTTCCTAAAAATTCTAGTGAAATTCACAAAAAGATTTTAGGGTGTGTGTGTGTGTGTGTGTGTGTGTGTGTGTTTTGGTTTCTTGGATAACTTACAAGTGGATTGAAAATGATTTCCTAATTTTAATTGAAAATCATCGATGATGTGCATGCAACTCTTAAGTATCAACTCTTCTTAAAACCCCTTTTAATTAATGTAACTTTTTAAATAAAAAAAAAATCAAGGTTTATTTTTTTTTCTTTTTTTTAAAAAAAATTCTTGAACAATTTTTAAAAGGACTTTGGAAAGGGAGGATTAGGCTAGTCAAGGTTGGAGTTAGATCCATAAGTAATTTTTCTGTACTATCTAAGAAAAAACCAACAAATAGAAATTATACAAAAATATCCTTTTTAGAAGAGAGTTTTTTTTTGGTGTGTGTGTGTGTGTGTGTGTTTTTTTTTTTTTTTTTTTTTTTTTTTGGTTTCTTGGATAACTTACAAGTGGATTGAAAATGATTTCCTAATTTTAATTGAAAATCATCTATGATGTGCATGCAACTCTTAAGTATCAACTCTTCTTAAAACCCCTTTTAATTAATGTAACTTAAACAAAAAAAAAAAAAAAAAAGAAGCAAGTTTTATGTTCTTTTTCTTTTTAAAAAAAAAAAAAATTTCTTGAACAATTTTTGAAAGGACTTTGGAAAAGGAGGATTAGGCTGGTCAAGGTTAGAGTTAGATCCATAAGTAATTTTTTTGTACTATCTAAGAAAAAACCAACAAATAGAAATTATACAAAATATCCTTTTTAGAGAGAGAGCTTGTAATACCTAGTAGTAATGAATTAAATAGACAATAATGATTATCTTAATACTTAACTTTAAACGTGCTTAATTAGATGTTAAAACTAGTTTAGTGTTAATCTTATTTAATTATGAATTAAACCTTAACTAAGCTTAAGTGGGATTAGTTAATGACTTAAGCATGCTTATTAGGTTCTTAGGGACTGATTATAATTATGAAAACCTAAAGGAGTAATGGGTAATCCTAGGTTTAATATTGGATAACTTGAAAGACTAAATAACAATTTTGGAAAGTTGAGATTGGTGGCAGCCTTATGGCCTGTCACCACTTGCTTGGTTGCTTGGGGACCCTTTATAAGGGACTGCAACCTCCTTTTGGAGCCTTGTGTCTACACAGCCTCGGTTAAAGAAAGAATCTAGAGAGAGAAAGTGAAGATTTGAGGTAAAGAAGTTGATTAATTTAGTAATTTTGGTATATTTGGGTTTCTAATGATATTTTGAAACAAATAAATGGTAAAGTTTGTGTAAAAGTTGAGTGTAATTAGTTATAAACATGTTTTAGTTAAAAATCAAAATTAATTAAGAATTAAAGTGTTTTAACTTAAGCATTTTATTGATGGAAAGATCAGCATACATCTTTGTTTAGTTTGGTTTGATTGAAAAATAGATTAGTAAAACATGTGATTAAATTAGGTTATTTGGACATTTGAGACTTGTTAATGGGTTAGGCTTTAGGAAAATCAAAACAATTAGTGTTTGGTAATTAATTGGGAGATATTAATATGCATTGTAAAGATTGTTTAATTCAATTCAAATTTGATTTGAAAATCTATGGGCATGTAGATTAGAGGATATGAGAATTAAAAATTAACAATAGCAAGTTGTTAAAAATTAGTAAGAAAGGAAAATGTCATAAGTTTTAATTATATAAATTTTCATGGTTAGGAAACATAAATTATATTGTTTCATTTCAGTTCCTTCTAATAGGTAAAGATTGCCTACATAGAAGAATCACAAAGGGGAAGTCGGTGTAAGGTAGGGAATTTTATGTTGTCGTAGACCCTCCATTTTGTCCTACTAGCACATACCCTATTGTGTGTTCGTTTAGTACTTTACAACAATTTCCTAGTGGCTCATTACTACTCGTGTAACCTATCTTTTCTAAACCACCTTGGGAACCTTGGTTGAGGGATTTATCTAATCCCATTGTGACTCTTGGCAGCCCTAATTTAGACTTAGGCTCACTTAGGCACTAGATTCATTAAGTACACCTTAGGCCCATTTGGCACACTTGGCCCATTAGGCACCACCCTAGGCCCAGTTAGGCACTTAGGCCCACTTAGGCACCACTTTAGACCCACTTAGATATACTTGGCCCATTAGGCACCACACTAGGCCCACTTAGGCACCCTAGACCCACTTAGGCACCTTAGGCCCATTAGGCAACACTTTAGGCTCATTTAGATACACTTGACCCATTAAGTACCACCACCTAGGCCCACTTAGGCACCCTAGACCCATTAGGCATTACTTTAGACCCACTTAAGCACCCTAGGCCCATTTAGATCATTTTTTGCATAGATGCATGGTTGCATAGCTCGTATCGCTTGCATGTGCTTGATTTCATTTTTGTTTTTTTATATTTCTCTATTTATTAGTTTTATTCATTTATTTATTTATTTATAGGAAATTGCATGAGCTTAATAATCATATTCATTTTGGTTTTATTTATTTATTTATTTATTTTGATAGAAAGTTGCTTGAGTTGATAATTCATTTTAGTTTTGCATGTGATCTATATTTTTAATTTCATTTAAAATTACATATTTTGGATTTTTAATTCTTAGTTGCACGTTTTTTTTTTATTATTACTCTAACCCTTAGTTTTCTTTTATTGGTATTTTTATTTTCCTTTTCCTTTTTTTTATTATTATTTGTTTTGCATGGATCCCACGTGCTCCATAAAAGAAAAAGAAAAACGCCATTAAGAGAAAAGATGGAGGCAACTGGTGGATTGGAGAGAGAGGAAGAGAGAAAAGGAAAGGCAAAGGAAAAAAAGGAAAATTGGAGGGGATGGAGGGTGATTGGAAGAGGAGAAGCAAACCTTTTTCTGCCCTTTTTTTCATCACCGTGGCTGCAGAGAAGCTGACTAAGTGATGGAGAAAAGATTAAGAAAGAAAAAAAAAAAAAAAAAAAAGGAAAATGAAGGAAGACGCACGATTGAAGGAGGTCAGAAGGATTATTTTGGGGAAGGAGGCTGTCATTTTTTGAGGTGGAGGAATCAATCCGTGTTTGAGAGGAGGGCATTTGGGGTTGCTGCTTTGAGGAATCAGTCCATGTTTTAGAGTGGATTGAGGTTGCTATTTTGGGAACCCACATACGCGACTGTTTGTTGAGATTCACCGGCTATTCACCCTAGGATGAGGAGGACGAATTGACTGAGAAAATATGAGGGAGAAAAGAAAAAGTTGTTTTTCGTCTGAGGACGCCGAGGGATTTTCTATGGGGTTTTCTCTCATTTTCTGAGATACCAAACATCATAGCGACACCACACCACAACCTCATTTTCATCCCTCTCCACAAACATCTCTCATTTCCAAGACTCCAAGCAAGCATCGTAGTGGCGGCTGGGAGGCTTCTTTCTTCTTTGGCTTTTCCGGTGTAGATTGACCAAAGTTTCGAAGAACTGCTCTGAAAATCTCAAGTTCCGGAAAATGTAAGATCTGATATTGGCAAAGTGAATTATTGAGTAATTTCAAGTCAAAAGTTTTTTTTTGTTTTTTTTTTTTTGTCGTTTCGACATCATTATTTTTAGATCAGTAGAGTGCTTAAATTTTGAAGTGTTTGGTAGATTTTGTCCGAATCAATTTGGATTGGAGTTGTTTTTTTTTAGGAGATGTTTGATGATTGCAACGGTTTTCGATGTTGAAGTGCTTAATAGTGATTGAAAACTGAAGAGCACTAGAGTCTGCATCGAAAATTATGGTCCCCGCCAATAGGCTAAGCTGATAAGCTGCCTTGTGGGGCCTTGTCAAAGCTTGATAAACCTTTTGGAGGAGAAAAGCAGGGCTTTTTTATTTAAATCTTTTATGACAAATGGCATCATCTAAGACTAGTTCGCCAGAATCCTAAAACTCTTCAGAAAAAAGGCCGAAGAGCTTTGCCTCAAAATCACGGTCTTCACCTTCCCTCCAGTCCATCAAATCACTGCCTGTTGGTTTTAGGTTTACAGGTTCACCTACTTCTGGTGTCTCTAGACAATCTGATGATGTAAATATAGAAAATAGTAATGCGATCTGTGATAGTATTCCTGAAAATGGTGATTTAAGTGGTGAGATGGTTTGGGCAATTCTTGATGATAATGGAAAAGTTATATTTTTTTAAGTGTCTGGATATTTTTTTTTTATGATAGTTTAAAAGTTAAAATCTTGATTAGTATTAGTTTTGCTTTGTTCTTAGTCGGCAAATTCATAATTTCATTTAGTTTAATTTCAATTCATCTTCTAGTTTAAATGTTATTAAAATTCTAGTTTATTAGTTCAATTAATTCCATGCTACTATTTTCATATACTATGTTTGTTAATTTTCTAGTTTATTAGTTCAATTAATTTCATGCTACTTTTTCATATACTAAGTTTTTAATTTTAATTCATGATTCATACTTTTTAGTTTATAAGTTTTAGAATTTAAGTTGGTTAATTTATTCCATTTTGTATAGATACCTCCATGTTTAAATTTTTTTTTTTTTCTTTAACTCTAGTTTTGATTGATCCTGTTTTGGTTGATAGTTTTTTAGAATTTTAATTAGTTTAATTGGTCTCATGCTATTAGGTTCATGTTTTAAGATTGTTAATTTCAAATTTCTATTAATTCTATGCTTTAAAATTGTAGTTAGTTAGTTTAATCTATCCCCATGTTATCATTTTGTGTTTTAAAAAATAGTTAATTTTAGTTTTTGACTAATTTTATTTAGTTTACGTGTTTGTTTTCTTTTATTCAATTGATTAGTTTAGTCGATTAGATTTATGACTCCAAATCGTCAATATTAATTGATTTGTGTTGTTTGTATTGTTTTAAAGGTCAAATAATATTTAGCGTTTGATTAAGTTTGTCTTAAGTTTAAATGTTTTTAAAGTTCGAGTGCTTGTAAGATCTAAAAGGTTTTGGTTTATCACTTTGGTCATCCTTTGTCAAATTCAATTTTAGAGACTATTGGAAAATCATAAAGATTGGCCTCTACCCTCACCTTTATCATTTTGTTGATTACTAAAAAAATTTACTTCGTAATTTCATTTTCTTTTGTTTTGCTTGGTATTTTGGTTGTTATGTTCTGTTGTTTTTCAAATTAATTTCTTTTATTTTAAAATAAAATACATTTCTCAAAATTTTCCTCATAAAAATCTATTTAAAAGGAAAAAATATCCATTTAGAATCCTTAGAATCCAAATCTCATTTTCTTAAAATAACATGCAACCATTTTTTTTTATCGGTTCGCATCTTTCTCGGTATTCAATGAAAATTTTGGTTTTGAATAAAACACAAATCAAAGCTTGTAGTCCCAAAAAAATGGGATGATTCTAGGCTAGATTTGTGTATACCAATTGGGCAATTGGTAAAACCCCTACATAAGAAAATTTTTCAAAACTCTTCCTTGCTACCAATTTTCACTCAGCCACTGACTTTTTAGATTTAAAATTTGTTTTAGCAACTTTAGAATATTTTCAAAAATCTTCCAAAACTTGTATGACATTCCTTACTTCTTGAACCTGAATTTAAAATTTTTTTTGAGTTAGAAAGCCATTCTGGAATGGATGATATAAATGAGTCTTTAGGGGGCTCCGTTTTCACCTAGTTCTAGACACCCGAGATCTTTTTTCAAAAATGAAATACCATACCACTTTTTAAATTTGATTCAATATTTTTCCTCAATTCTAGGATTCTTGAAATTGATCTTGGAGACATAAAATATTAAAAAATGTGCCTCTTTGAAGGAGATATGATTTTTCAAAGTTGCACCTACTGTGCATGATAAAATCTGGACGTCTGGTTAGTTAAAGCATCTTAAAAATATATTTGAGTATTACCAGACCTGAATTTATTTTTCTTGTGATATAGACACCTTGAATGATGTACGTGATTTTTTGTACGAATTTATGTTACAATGATATTGGAATGTATATTGGTATGAAGATTCATGGTTCAGTGTTGTGGAAATGGTTCATGGTGTGGTTGCCTTGGAAGAAGGATATGGAATAATGACAGATGATATCTAGAGAATTGATTGGTGGGAAGTGTTTATGTGATGCTACAGGCACTATCCTTTGATATATTGTTTATGTGGGACTGTGGGTCCTTGGGTGAAAGTCCCTAAAGCCCTCGAGGAAGACACTTCGATGTGGGTGTATGGGGTTGGTCCTACCCTTAGGTTTTAGTCCCTAAAGACACGGGGTCGATCCTGCCCTTGGATATGTGTCCCAGGAGACACGGGTATGATTTATCCTTAGGTTATAGTCCTAGAATAGTCTTATTATTATATTGACCGAGTATCTTGTGGTGCATTGATATCTAATGTGTACATTACTGGGAGTTAGCAATTTTTTAGTTGTGAAATGATGGATGAGGAAAAGCAGAGATGAAACCAGCAAACACATGGATACATGTTTGACATTATTGCATATTTGTTAATGGTTATAAAATGTTTATCATGCATGCTATTATAAGTTTAAATCAAGGTTTTTAAGGGTATGCTTAGGATGGTTATAAACTTTCCTATTGAGTTGTGAACACACCCTATCACTTCCACTTTTAGATGTAGGTCAGAAGACTTATGCTGGAAATAATGCTTGAGCATTGTTTTTCTATTGATTGGATGTTGTTTGCTCTCATTGAAAGTGTTTTGAGACTTTGCCTTTGTATCATACAAAGACTCAATCTTTTTGAAGGAATGATCTAATGTCTATTTGTCATGTACACTTGTAGTATGGGCTACCCATAGTGAACCATGGGGTTTTGGTATATGTAAAGTAATGTAGTACAAGTTCTTTTGTGAAACAAATCATATTTTGTTAACTAATAGTTACAAAGTTTAATACAAGATGTATACTTCTTTATAACAGGTTTCCATATTCCCTTTTTTCACAAAATCAAGCAGAAACTCAACATTTAAATTTTAGTATCCCCAAATTTTTCTAAAGCACTTATGTTATATTTGAGTATTAATTGTTAAGTCTAAAACCCAGGGTGTGACAGAGCTTACAAAGGAACAAGACTATGTTGTTAGTGATAAGCTAGAAGTATAAAAGATTGGTGTGATTACAACAAGATCGTCTCAATGATTGAAATGCACATAAAAGGCTAGTTTTGGTGAGGATGTAGACACAATATGAGGTCTAATATGGAGGTAATGGTTGATCAAACCTACAATTGGTAAATGACCAAACTTGAAGTTATGAATGAGCATAATATATATATATATATATATATATATATATAGAGAGAGAGAGAGAGAGAGAGAGAGAGAGAGAGAGAGAGAGAAAGAGAGAGAGAGAGAGAGAGAGAGAGAGAGAAAGAGAGAGAGAGAGAGAGAGAGAGAGAGAGAGAGAGAGAGAGAGAGAGAGATTATGGTAAGTAAGAAGATTTCAAGTTATGATGTGTTTGGGAAAAAATTGGTTACATATATTAAAGACCTACCATTCTACCATCAAAATTATTTTAATAACATTTTTATAGAGTGAATATAAGCCTTCAATTCTTAATAAAAGTTTTGACAAATACAAAGAGAAATATATAGTATTTGTAAGTCTAACAAGGATATATTTTACTTGGCATCCATATTGAAGATAATACTAACTCTAATCTTCATTGTTGTTAGATAAGAAATAACTAGCATGATCATCATTTTACTCGTTTAGTATTATTGCTTTCTTTTCATAATATTTGATGTTTAATTAAATGTCTTTGTGATTGAATTTGAAAGCTCTCCTAGTATTATATCAAAGTCATGTTATGCTCAAGTAGTATTGAATAAAAGTTGTGAACTAAAGTGATGAAAAATGAGTTGCAACTAAGAAATGATAGAGGCCATCATTTGATAGATCTTGTAGAAAACTAAAAATAATTCACATAAGAAAAGCAAGGACTTCACATGATGTGTAAGACACATATAATCCCCTAAATCTCAACTTCATTAGTTAAAACCATTACAAATTATTATTTGCATTTCCTTGTCCCCTTTTCTCATTTATTTACTTGAAATTGTACTTTACTATATTTGTTTTATTATTAATTGTCATTTTCATTCATCTTGGTAAAAATTATTAAAAGTGACCAATACCCAATTCATCCCCGCTCTCCTTTTTGGGTGTTTACCTTAAGTTCGATTAGCATAAGCCTAATATATCTAATGAGGGTAAGTCAAACCTTTTGGTATATAACCTACTCCAAGGCTTAAGAGTGGTATTATTGTAGTCTAACAATCCATTTTCCAACATGACACTCCATAGCTCAAACTCATAACCCTTGGCTCTAATAGCAATTCTTAGATTGAGTTTTAACCATCTCATTTAAAAACCAATTAGTATCCAATTAGGGTAAGGTAAACCTTTTATGACATTCGACGTCATACTCTATGGGCTTGTTCTAAGAGCCATTATTTAGGTTACCCATCTTGGGTCTTAAGAGCGACATTGTTGTACCTCAACACTTTTTCTCACTAAGAGGTTGAAACGTTTATTAAAAAACATGTAGTATTACATCAAGGATGTGACAGTAAGTGTAGGTGCTGACTAGAATAAGTTCATTGGGGGAAAGTTGCATTCAAGTCAAGTAAATTTGTGTAGTTTTTCATCTTTAGTGAATTTGGTCTACAATTTATTAAGATTCATTGTTTTAGACCTATAAAAAAAAATTTATGTAGTTTCCTCGTGTATCTAGGCTTCTAATTCTTGTGATTATTAATTTCTCATACTTCTCATTATTCCTAAAATTAATAAATTGCACTTGATTAGTTGAGAATGATGTAGACTAATAACATCTAAACTTTGGGCCTCATAAATTAGGATTTCTTATTCAACTTTCCTCTAAGGTAGGTTTCATAGATCAAGAACCTACTTTCAAAAGATATTAAAATTCTTTTTTTTTTTTCTCTCTCTCTCTCTCTTTATCAATTGTCCATTGATAGAAAATTTATAGAAATGAAAGAAAGAAAGTCACTTGGAAAACTGATTTTTTTAAGTTCTTTTTTAACAAAATAAGATAATAAACTGAAAATGTTATAAATTCACTATTCAATGGTTGGACCATTGGTTGGACCATTGGTTGAACCATATATGGTTTGACCGTCATATTCATGACATTATAAATGTATAATTTATCTATTATAAAATTAAAAATAGTTATAAAAGTTGAAATTATCCATAAATAATTAAAATTTTAAATTATTTCCTTTTTCATCTTCAATGTTATTAAAATAAAGTGTAAATATAGTAATATTTAATTATTAAGAAGACAAATCATATGTCAAAAAGTGAAATACAAATTTATTATTTATTATATTTTCATTTCATTAACTTTATATTTTAACATTCTTTTTGCATTTAATTAACTTTTTAATCTTATGATTTTATTACCTAGTTTTGGTTGAAAGATGCACATGTGCAAAATTCTAAATAGTAAATGCATAATATAGATATTTGTAAGCGTTATAAGAAAAAAAGAACATTTAGTCATGGACGCAAGAATAAAAATGTATATGTGTAGGTATTGGCAATGTATACTGATTGATAAGATTGTATTTATTCTTCATAGATCAGGGTTTTTATATTCATAAGGTCTCTAGAAGGTTTTATGGGTGGCTTTTCGTGTAAACCATTTGTCCATTAGTGTGCTTCAAATTTTAGGATTGTTTGATAATTGATACTCTAATTGAAGAACTTGGAAAAAATAAAATTTGAATTTTTGGGCTAATGTTTAAGGACTATGTACCTATTCATCCCTGTTTTAGATCATTTTCAATTTTTATTTAGTTTAACTAGAAGTCAAGGAAGTTTGGTTTTCAAATTCATGAAAATGATATGCAAAATTTTCCTATTCTTCATCACATATTCAAATGTAATGTTTGTTTTTCTGATTTTCAAAATGAAAACGTATATCCAAACTTTGGTTATAATGATGAAAAAAGCCGCACCACCTAGTTGTGGAAAGTTTCCCTCCATGTGTCCTTCCTAAGCTTAAGACCCTTTGACCATCCAACGTAAGCATATAATTCGTCTAGCACAAAAGGAAAAACAAATTTCCTTCTTCCCTAATGCTAGACAGAATGGACATACCAAGCCGACTAGGATTTCCAAACAGACAAACCAACCAAGCCGAAAATTCCAGGCACCAAACAGATGATTAATCATACTCAATGCTTGAGCGACAATTTAGACAACATTTACACCCAAAAATCAATGTCAATCAGTCATTACACATAATCAGGGACATTGATAAACGTAAATGCATAGTCAACGATATGGTCCGAGATTCTTGCACAACAACCAACAAATGACACCAATTAGTTGCTCTTTTTTGGTATGATTGTCCAATCCACGCTAAGAAGATGGTGCAAACTACCTTATTAAGGCATAGTATCTGCCACAATGGCGATAATAAACGCAAGAAAGGCATGAATGCACAATCAATGTTGTGACGATGATGTCATATGTTCTATAAAAACCCCTCCAGATGCATGAAAAAGGTACGCACGCACATAGCCATTTAAAAAAGTTGGATTCACTCTTACTGGATTCTGACTTAAGTTTTTGAGGGGTATGCTCTGACCACCTGTCCGGACATCCTTTTGTATAGGGAAAAAGTTTGTCTAACTCTAGTAAAGCTAGATAGATTTGTATCCAATTGGCACAACACCAACAATAGTGAGAAATAATTGTGTATTTTTTTTTTTTTTTTTTTTTACCAACAGCCTAGGTCCATAGGAACAATAGTGTATTTCGAAATTCTTCCTTAGTATAAGACCCCTCTCTAGTATCGCTTTGTGTTTCAAATCTATCCAACATTTCGGATTATTAAGTGTTTGATGAATCAACTTAATGAGTTAATATGACTTACTAACTTAATCTAAGGTGGTGTTTGTTTCTTTGACTTTTTGCTTAAAGCAATTTGTTTTCAGAATTTAGGTTGTTTGTTTTTCTACTTTTTCATGACTTATTATAAACTTTTTACTAAACAGAAAAAGCCAAAATATGTAACTTTTTCTAAATATAAAAATAACATATTATTTATTTATTTATTTTTACTTTTTAATACTTAATAGAAATAAAATACTACAAAAACAAACAACTTAATATTTAACACTATTAACCATTAAGGTTCTATTTAGAATTAAGTAAAAAAAACAAACACCACCTAAGTCATTAAATAAATTAAGTATATTTAGTAAAATAACTTAATATTATCACTTAAAGTTATTTTTAACTTTAAATATAAAATTAAAATAGTTAACTTATTTTTAAATTCAAATCTTTCTTACCTCATTTGTCTATACTAGTTACAATATATTTTAAAATTATAATTCTACATTTATAACTTATTTTTTACAATAAATATTTTATAGTTGTCTTTTATACTTATAATGTTTTTAAATATAGATGTTTTACAAATAAATCTATTGCTTAAAATTAATAAAAATAAATATGATTTAAAATCAATAAAAATAAATATTAGCTAAAATTAATAAAGATAAATATATTAATTTGATGATTTAGAATAAATTAGAAGTTAGCTTTACTAAACAACCTTAATATTTAAAATTAAAAATTAAAAAAAAAAGTAACAAGTTTTAAGTTTAAACCTTAAGAATAATTTAACTTAAAATTATCTTAATTAATAAGTATTTATAAGTTTTACTAAAACTCACTTATTAATGATTCGAAATTTCAAATAGATTTGATTGATAAGTAACAATGTAAGTGAGTGTTTGGTAAACCAATATAATAAATTAAAGTGCCTTAATAACTTAATTTAAGTCGTTAAGTAAATTAAATATGTTTGGTATAACTTAAAGTAAAAAATAACTTTCAATAATAAGTGTAAATAATTAACTTATTCTTAAATTCACATATTTATTTTACTTTTTTATCATTATTTGTCCTAATTACCTCAACAATCTATTTTGCTAGTCCACAACCTTCATTATCTTTCGATTTCCTATGTTCTAGCTATAATTTATGAGGACAAATATGTCAATTTGATGATTTAAAATAAATTTTAAATTAATTTTATCAAATAATCTTAATACTTAAAATAAGAATTAAGTAATAAAATTTAAGCTAATAATTTAAGTATAATTTAACTTAAAGTAACTTAAATTATCAGCTAATAAGTATTAAATTTGACCAAACATGCTCTTTATTCCAATATTTGGACTTTTGAGTTAATGATTATCATACTAAAAGAAAGTCCCATTCTTGTGCAAAACACAATAGTAAATTATTATTTATTTATCAAATCTACCAAACATTCTGAATCATTAAGTTTTGTGTTTTTGCACAAGAATGGGCCTGTCTTTTAGGGTGATGATCATTGCGTCAAAACCAGAAAGTCCAAGTATTGTACCCACGCTTACATTGTTATATATATATTTTCTCTCTTGATGAAGACTGAATAAGCCCACACTCACATTGTTATATATATATATATATATATATATATATATATATATATATGTATATGTATATTTCCTCTCTTGTTGAAGACTGAATAGGGCCATGTTCCCATTTTTCTTCTCCTTCATCGCGGTTAGGATGTTTTGATATGCAGGAATAACAGTAAAAAGAAAAATATATTTCATTTTCGGAAACAAAAATAAGAAAGAGAAGATAAAAGTAAAGATAAATCATAATGTTAGATATAGGCATAACATTTGTTTTCCATAAAAATTAATATCATTTATATTCCCATTTAATAAATCACTTAAACACAATAACTATAGACCACAAATGAAAAACAAAACTGATTTTTCAGTACTTTTGTTTTATGTGAACCATTTTGATTCTTAGATTATGTTTGGTTTTCAAAAAATATTAAAGTTATGTTTGATTCTTGAAAAAATTGAGGGAAAAAGAAAAGAAAATAAAAATAAAAAGTAGAATGAAAAAAAAAAATGATGGAAAATAAAAAATAGATTAAAAATTGATAAATTATTTTTATTTGCTACTTCAAACTCATTTTACTTATTTTATTTCATAGTATAAATATTAAATAATTTTAAAATGCTTAAGTTTTTAACTAATTTTAATTATGTTTGATTTTCTCTAATATTTTTCTTTCCTTGGTATTTTATGGGAGCCAAACATAATATAAAAGAAATATTAAAGAACATGATTTCTCTTGCTTGGTTTTCTCACAAGAAGTATGAAAAAAAAAAGTTAAATATAATTAAATTAGTAAGAAATTTAAATATTTTTAAGTTATTTAATCTTTATCTAAAAGAGTTCAATAAGTAAAATGAGTTTAAAGTAATACATAAAAATTTATTTATTTTAAATTTATTTTTTATTTTCGTTCACTTTTTTTCTCTCTCTCTACCATCGCATTTTCCTTCAAACTTTTCCTGAACCAAAGATAAGCTTAATAATTTCAAAGTATATATTGATATGTATAATTGGGACGGTCAAATATTATTTCATATAAGGTAGGGAAAAGAAGACTAAGCTAGCTAGACCAGTTTAATCACTTTTAATTAACAAATAAATTTCACAATAAAATCATTTCATATTGGGAAAGTTTTGTTTGCAGGCTGCTATTAAGAAGATATATGCTTTTGGAAACCCATGCAAATGAAATATGAGATGTCCCTGTTAATGGAGAAAATATTATCTTTCTCATGCCTTCTTTGCTGACTCCATTTTATGTTCCTAGATTGCCCCTTCATGCCTCCATATCAGCTGCAACCATGTCTCCATATTAGTAGGAAGCCCTCCATGCCACATGAGAGAGTGAAAATTTTTAAAACAAAAATCTGAAATTGAAACCTATGAAAAATGACCCGACCCAACAACCAGTTGTAATTTTTTCCCTAATCTAAAACTTTTCTTCTCTCTGATTTGGGAGCATTTCTCTCTCTCTCTCTCTCTCTCTCTCTTGGCTTCATCACCCACACAATCCCGAGACCCATGTAAAATTTCCCAAAAATTGTCTCATTTAAGAGAAAAAAAATCATTAATCCAAAACTCCAACCTGGGTGTTTCTCTCTTGTCCACATAAAAGAGCAACGAAATGGAGCATTCCATGCCAACAATATCCAGTTAAAAGATGACTTCAAGAGGCGCATCTATGATTGTGAATCTACTACCACAGCACGTAGCAAAGTAGAAAGGTGGAATCCAAAATATTGGCTTCGTGAACAAGATATCTCTTCCTGTCATTAAGTGGCATTTTGCCTTAACCCCAAACCGAAATCTGAAGGTAAATTATTTTCATTTATTGTTCTTTAGTTCATTTATTTGAAATAGAGCACATCAACGATTTTGGAGTCATTGGTAGACTTGAACTTTTGTGTTGGGTTGTGGGAACCATATTATTCCCAAATAACCATATGGCCCACAAGTCGTATTGAATCCAGATGGAACTTACAACATATCTAGTTGTAAGTCACATTGTTATTTTACAGATGATACCTTAGGTACCACCTTAATAGCCCTTACGTACCACCTTAATCTACCTTAGGTACTACCTTAAGGAACCTTAGGTACTACCTTAGTTAAAGTTGGGTTCTACCTATCCGAAACCTCAAGCCTTTCTTTGTGACCCTTAGACCATATCATTATGTGATTCTTTTATGTATGCAAGTAGTTCACCTTTGGTTTTTTGCGGACTATACCTTAGGTACTACCTTAATAATCCTTAGGTACCACCTTAATCTACCTTAAGTACTACTTTAAGCAACCTTAGGTACTACCTTAGTTAAAGTTGGGTTCTACCCATTCGAAGCTTGGGACCTTCCTCTGCGACCCTTAGAGCATGCCATTATGTTATTCTTTGTGTGGTCAAGTGGTTCACCTTTGGTTTTTTGCGGACTGTACCTTAAGTACTACCTTAATAGCCCTTAGGTAGTACCTTAATCTATCTTAGGTACTACCTTAAGCAACCTTAGGTACAACCTTAGTTAAAGTTAGGTTCTACCTATCAAAAGCCTCAGACCTTCCTTTGTAACCCTTAGACCATGCCATTATGTAATTCTTTTATGTGTGCAAATGGTTTGCCTTTGGTTTTTTGCGGACTGTACCTTAGGTACTACCTTAGTTAAAGTTGGGTTCTACCTATCCAAAGCCTCGGGCCTTCCTTTGTGACCCTTAAACAATGTCATTATGTGATTCTTTTGTGTGTGCAAGTGGTTCACCTTTGGTTTTTTGCGGACTGTACCTTAGGTACTACCTCAATAGCCCTTAGGTACCACTTTAATCTACCTTAGGTACTACCTTAGTTAAAGTTCGGCTCTACCTATCCGAAGCCTGGGACCTTCCTTTGTGACCCTTAGAGCATGTCATTATGTGATTCTTTGTGTGGTCAAGTGGTTCATCTTTGGTTTTTTGCAAACTGTACCTTAGGTACTACCTGAATAGCCCTTAAGTACCACCTTAATCTACCTTAGGTACTACCTTAAGTGACCTTAGGTACTACCTTAGTTAAAGTTGGGTTCTACCTATCTGAAGCGTCGGGCCTTCCTTTGTGACTCTTAGACCATGCCATTATGTGATTCTTTTTTATGTGCAAGTGGTTCACCTTTGGTTTTTTGCGGACTGTACCTTAGATACTATCTTAATAACCCTTAGGTACCACCTTAATCTATTTTAGGTACTACCTTAAGCGACCTTAGTTAAAGTTAGGTTCTACCTATCTAAAGCCTTGAGTCTTCCTTTGTGACCCTTAGACCATGCCATTATGTGATTCTTTGTGTGGTTAAGTGGTTCACCTTTGGTTTTTTACAGATTGTACCTTAGGTACAACCTTAATAGCCCTTAGGTACGACCTTAATCTACCTTAGGTACCACCTTAATCTACTTTAGGAACTACCTTAAGCGACCTTAGGTACTACCTTAGTTAAAGTTGGGTTCTGCCTATCCGAAGCCACGGGCCTTCCTTTGTGAGTCTTAGACCATGCCATTATGTGATTCTTTTGTGTGTGCAAGTGGTTCACCTTTGGTTTTTTGGGACTGTACCTTAGGTACTACCTTAATAGCCCTTAGGTATCACCTTAATCAACCTTAGGTATTATCTTAACCGACCTTAGGTACTACTTTAGTTAAAGTCGGGTACCACCTATTCGAAGCCTCGGACCTTCATTTGTGACCCTTAGAGCATGCCATTATGCGACTATTAAGTGTGTTCAATTGGTTCGCCTTTGGTTTTTTTGGGGACTATACTTTAGGTATTACCTTAATAGCCCTTAGGTACCACCTTAATCAACCTTAAATACTACCTTAATCGACCTTAGGTGCTACCTTAGTTAAAGTTGGGTACTATCTGAATAAAGGAAGAAAGATCAAGGCCCGGGAACAAATTCACCGCCGTATGGCTTACCGGCGAATCCAGGAATTCTCCTCTTGGTTTCGAAGCCTTGAATCTTCAATCTCAGACATTACTTGTTATATTTTGAATTTTGTAGTTAATCATCACTGTTATTATCCTAAAATGTGGTATACTTGTGTGAATTATATACGCTTTGTACTATCTTTTGCAATAATCATTACTTGATTGATTATAAAAAATTAACCAACATCAATTATGTCATAAGATGACAAACATGCAAACATACTATGTAGTGTTTGTGGGTTGTAGACATAGAGTGTACAATTCTTGGGTTGAATGTCAAAAGAATGTGTTCTTTTATAAGGGGAGTGTTTACAAAGCATATACTTCTAGAGAGAAAGTTGTCCGAGCTTGGGTGTTCTATGCACCAAGATGGAAGAGAAGTGATGAATGTTCATTAATTGGCAAACCAAAGTTTGAACATGCAGTTAATGATTAGCATTCCTTGCAAAATATTTCATATACATATGTAATGAATTTTTTTGTTGGCTTCTTTGTAGCACGTGTTTTGCTTATTGTAATATCTAGTTTAACATAGGTTGCGGAAATATGTTATGAATATCAATGTCTAGTAATGTATTTTTTGTAGTGTTCATAGGTATTATGTGATTATTATTATGATCTTTGTTAAACTAAAAATGATGATTCAAACGTTTGGAGCATAAGATAATTTGTTTGTTAAAGTTCACAATATAAGACAATTTAAGAATTTTTGACACATCATAAACTTTTGAATAAATTTTAGTTGAGATGTAAAGGTAAAAACTATATCTAGGGAAATTAAATTTTAGCATATTTCAAATTTATATTAAAGCTAATATGTACAAATTTTGTCAATATAAGCTAAAATAAATTTTTAATTATTTAAATTATGTTCATTTTTTTTATAGAAAATTATATTTGGATAATGCAAAAATAATGTAATTAAAAATTATAAAAAAAGAGAAGGGCTAAGAAATTTTCCTCATCTATGATTTAGTCATGGACAAAAAAATTATAGGAATTCTTTTTTCTTTATTATTTTTATGTGAAACTTTTCAAAACCTTCAAAAAAAAAAAAGAAAAAAAAAAAGAAAAAAAAAAAAAACAACCCTTTATTAGGAACTTAAATAATGAAAAAACAATTTTATTGACTTACTTTCCCTAAAAGAAACCATACATTTATACAATACACAAATTCTCATGTCATTCTTTATCTTCTGAAGAAAATTATTAAACATAATTTCTAAGTAAAAGTAGTATTTTCTATTTTAAATAATAAGAACTATTATTTAATCGATTTGCATAAAAATCCTAAGTTTTCTTTCTTGAAAAAAAGGAAAGTGGCTTATGTTTGTTCCTTATGATTCTAATGTTTCATTTGTCTTGAGTGCATTTGGCCAGTGAGATAAGTACCATGGGTTTGGTTGTCATTTCCATTTCATATTTCAACCTTCCAAGCATTCTGACATTCTCCAAAGCATCTTCTTGTACACCATGCATTTTTCTAGTTCTCATAAAGTTGTTCTCTTATTCTGATCGTCCATTAAAATGTCCAAAAAAGAGAAAATTAAATTTCCCAGGATATTTTTAGAGGACAATGGGAATAAAATAAAATAAAATAAAAATTATTTTGCTTCTTCCTATCCTCAATATTTTTTTCACCTTTCTCCATATGAACCATACTAACATTCATCTAAAAAAACTACAAAAAAACATAATCTCTACATCTAGTCCTGAAGAAAGAAAACATTAAAAAAAATACAAAACAACCAAAAAGGTCTTCATTCGGGCTTCTCATCCCACCTGCTGTTGGTGTGTGTATCCATCCCACTCATCAGCTTTTTGAATTGCATCACTGTAGCTGGTATGAGTTGGTTGGTACAAAAATCATTAGGCTCATTATCATTGATCCACCCACAGAAACGTTTGTGCCTTTGCATTAGAAGGCTATCTGTTGATGCTAAGGAGCTGATCAAGTGTGGAGGAGTGTGAAGGGGGTTCTGGTCCAAACTAAAAAATATATGCAGCTCAAGTGAAGGGATTACACAAGCCTAAAAAATAACTAATGTGCTTCCAAAGGAATACTTTTACATGAGAACACATGAAGAAACATTGTTTACCTTGTATTCAGGTGTGTCAGTCTTCTTTACCATCTTCATCCCCAAGGCCTGCATAAGGGGAAAAACAAAACGGGCAGAAACATCAAAGGATCAAATGGCTAGATGGATTTGATGAGAGAAATTATTCAGATTAGGATGGGAACAAATTTATAGAACTTTGTTGTGCTTAAAGACCGAGAAAACATGTATAGCTTTAATGTGGGGGTGGTGGCTCTGTGTGTGTTTTTCAGATTAAGACAGGAACAAACATATATTATTAAAATGTGTGTTTGGGGGGTGGGTGGTGTGGCTTTAATCTTCAGCTTCATCTGATAAGTGGTTCCATAATGGATTCAAGCAAACATATGCCTTTCTCAACTTGCAGCATAATATTGTCAATGCTTCATCTATTTTCATTTCAAGTGAGACCATATATTCTCAGCCATCCTTACCATGAGGACAGGCACCTGCTAACAATGGGAGTCTTTCCTCCATCTAGTAGGCTCTTTCTTTTTTCACATCACAGGATGACTAGTATGTGAAGTAACTGCAGTCAAGAATCATTAAGGGCTAAAGCTTCAGAGGATGAATCTACGCTCACAGCTTCTATTGGAGGAATTTTCTTCACAGGAAAGAGGTAGGAAAAACATTTTATGACAATTTTTTCTACTGCAGCTGGCCAGTTGACAAATGCAGAATAGTCGATCAAGTTTATCCACACTCTTAAGTGATTTCAAATCATTTCCCTGCTTCAGCATCTCCCCTATATATTATTTTGGACCACATTTCAGCTTCTGTTTTTCCATTCCATTGCACTTGGGCATGTTTACTTGATTCTGAGGAATCAAAAGAAATGGAGTCATTCCTTTTCCTTTAATTCCTTTGTTTTACTTGAACTTTTGAAATAAAAGTTTATGTGGGTCCTATCATAATATGAGAAAACCCCTTCCTCAAAATTGAGGAAATTCATTCTCCCAGCCTCTCTCACTTAAATTTGACACCATTAAGTCAACCAATTTACTGGTCCCTTGAAGCCAGCTCCTCCATTGCTACACTCCAAGGTTAGGCAACTTGTTAGAAAACACTCTGCACCACAGCTAACAAAGGCTATCTGGGATGATTCCCATGAGAATAGGCAATATAAAAATGACAAACTAACAAATAACTTCCACATACTCAAGTTTTTCTAAAAGAGTATCTTTCTACTCTTTTCTAATTCTAGCTTTGAATTACTTCTCTAACAAAACTAGTTTTCAATCTAGGGAGGGTCTGGCAAGCTGGCAGGTTGAACTTTTTGTCTCAGCAAGAAAAAAAAAAAAAGAAAAAAAAAAAAATATGCCTTTTCAGTGATTGTGAAAAGGCATGGAATGGATGGTCAGTTTTTCAAGGACAAAATTGGTAGCAATAATGAAGTCATGTAAGTCACACACTCATGAAGTCCGGGGCCAAGGGTGTCCTATATAACTTCTAGCATTGAACATTCTAATTCACTGGACTTCTTTCTTTCTTTCTTGGCTCTTAAACTGCATCTCTGCTTTCGGACTCTGCATCCAAGTAATCTTCTTTCCATCTTTCTCTTGCCTCCATTTTTTTTTTTTTTCTTTTTCCATTCATGCTTTTGCTATTACATGTCAAAGTATAATCTTTATGTCCCAATATGAATTCAGCACTTATTTTGTAACTTCATACATAAATGAACTGTTATTGAATTTGGATAAACTAATTATTTTTGACAATTCTTTATTTGTTGAATCAGCTGCTGCAAAAATAGAGGTGAAGGGAGAGCCTAGAATGGAGCACTCAGAGAATGTTTCTGGGATGTATGAAGCTGTATCCATGCCAAGGACTGGAAGGATACCATTTTCATCCCTGGTAGAAAATCCAACAGCAGAAGCTCAAGTATGGCTCAATCTCAAGATGACAAAGATGAGGCTGGAATTAGGATACAAAAGAAGCGAAGCTTTAACAGAGAAGGAATTAGCAAGTGGAAAAGTTTCTTTGGAAAACAAAGTCACTAAGTTCCTAACTCTTAGTTAATATAGATGAATTTTTTAATAATGTTGCTGGGAGCTTTGATGAAAAAGGTTCCATTCCTAGCAGGGCATCTAGCAATGGCTTAGGCTTCTCCACCCCACTAGCTGGATCCATCTTGCCCTCGGATGACATCTCAGATGCCTCAAGACTACAGATTCCCCGTCAAAGTAAGAGACTAGTCCTACTGCTAAACTTGATAGAAATTCTTTACTAGTTGCACCCCTATTTTGCTAGGCACTTTCAATCCATAATCTTTATTTGCTTATCCAAAATAAAAATGTACAAGATTGGATGGAAAATTCAATGCACAAACTGAATTCAAACATAACATCAACTGGATATTAAATTACCTTTTCATAGAACTTGATAGACCTTTCCAGATCACCTACACGAAGCATTACCTGACAGAGTGGCTCAGGCGTTAGGCTTCTTTGGATGAGCTAAAAAATACAGCCATCAGGATCCTTCACGAAGGCAATGACACTCTTTCCACCTTTAAATGGACCAGGTTCCCTTGTGATAATCCCACCCTTGGCCCGAATGTCCTCAACCATTTTATAAACCTAAAATTCCATGGGAAAAGGAAACCAAGTTCACCACTGAAATCAAGTCATATGGTTGTCAAAACAGTAGAATGAGACTTACATCTTGAGTTCCAATTGCAAAGTGCCCAAAACCTGTTCCAATATCATACTTGTCCACTCCATAGTCTGTGAACAAGTACCAAATAAATTCATCAGACATGGTAAATGCATTCTTGTCGCTCTTCTCTGTTTTTTTTCAAGGAAATGCATTCTTGTGAAAGACGTTAACTTTTGTTGTTTGGTTAAGTACAAGAAAATTGAAAACAAGGATGTTAACATTCTTGTCAAATATGCAAACCAATAAAGATTACAAGGGCTGCATCAACTGCAGATAAAATTTAACACAATTACTTGAAAAGATGAGCATATAGGTCCACAACTACATCAAAAAAAAAAAATTTCCCAAATATTCTAAATCACAGGGTCGTGAACAATACAACACAACCTTCCTCGTTTCCAAAATTCACTCCCTCTGAAAATTTCTTTAACCAAAACAGATTTTCCCTCTATTTCATTCATGCCAAAATAAATCAAAATACAACAAACCCCAAAATATAAGACCTTCAGCCCCAATATTTTCTCAACAGCCAAATGAATCCTTAAATGGAAAACTCACCTGCGATTAATCCAAAGGAAGAGGAAGCTCCACTTCGGTTTCGAGAAACCTTAACAAAATTCCACCTTTGATGAAAAAATATGAAGATATGGCTCAACTTTGGTTTCGTTGAAGGTATTCGGAAGATGGCTATCGGGTTTGGATGGTCAGCTCGTGAAGAGAGACACATTAGGGTTAGGCCAAAATGAGATGAAAAAGGCTTTGGGAAGATGGGTATCCGTCCCCTAGTCAGGACCAAACGAGCCATGAAAATGCGAATTTCCCGAGATCAGGTTAGGGCAAAATGAGAGGACGTGACGGAGAGAGTTTCCCCAAATGTCAAAGTTTCTCGGGTTGGATGTTTATGGGTTTCAAATTTGATAACTTCAAGTTTCAGATTTTGGTGCTTATTAAATGCACACCTTCTTGCTGACATGGTTGATGACAGGGAGACATTCAAAGGCAATTTCAGAAATGCATATATAAACAGTATATAACGCACAAGAAATATAATATTTTCCCCGTTAACAGGAAATCTCATATTTCAGTTATGTAGGATTCCAAAACCATATATTTTCCTAATCGCTGCAAACAGAAGTTTCCCTTTCATATTTATATTCCGGAACTTCCTTGAGGTGGGAAATCATAGAACCGAATTGAAATCTTTCAACTCAGTCAAGCTCGTTTAAACGACCCAACCAACTTGGCCAATGCAACTCGAGATGACCCGCCCTCTCCTATGGCTGCCTTGGCACCATCTTTCATGGCTGTAACTCGGTCTCTCAGTGGTTTTCCTTTCTCGGGATCCATTAACTCGGTCACTCGGTTCTCCAACTCAGTGGCACTCACAAAGCCGTTTTCCGACTGGTTCACTGCCAAAGCTCCCTTCAGTTCCTCCACCAAAAACACCCTAATAATCCTTTGCTCTGCTTGCAGAGGCCATGCCACCATAGGCACCCCGGCACACACTGACTCGACAACTGAGCTCCATCCGCAATGAGTCACGAAACCGCCAACCGAGCCATGATTCAGTACCGCCACCTGTGCTACCCAGGACTTCACCACAAAACCTCTATCCTTTGTTCTTTCAAGGAACCCTTCAGGGAAGAATGATTCCAAGCTCGGTTCTGGTGCATCGGAAATGTTCTTCTCTTTTTCATCACTTGGTGGATTGCGCACCACCCACAAAAACCTCAGGCCACTTTTTTCAAGCCCAGTTGCCATTTCCTTCAACTGCTCTACAGAGAACTGCCCCATGCTACCGAAACTCAGAAACACGACGCTTTGACTCGGTTGCAGGTTGAGCCAGCTCAACCACTCCTGTTGATCGCTGCTGCTGCCGCCACCAGCTCGATTGCTGCTCAAAACTGATGGGCCAATGCAGAAAATTGGTGGGGTAGGCCCATCTGGAGTGCACAAACCCTCTAATATGGCTTTTAAAGCTCTTGATTCAAGCAATTCAAAAGTGTTTACGATGATTCCAGATGATTTAGCCATCTGCTCTGCGCTGTCAATGAAGTATCGATAGGCTTTAGTCGTGCGATCAAGGAACGGCAAAGGCATATCAGAAGCTACGATGGATGGTAGTCCCGGGACATGGAGATGCATGTTGAGATCATCTTTCAAACTTTTTGTAATGTTTCTATCAATGGTGGGGAGGTAAAGGAACACAGCAAGCGCATTTGCCCCTGAGGGACGGAAATAGTATGTTGGGATGTTAAGATTTACAGAAACTGCAAAGGAGGAATTGCAGAAGAAATCGATGATGAAGGCTTTAATACTTGAGGTCTGGGACATGGATTCTAGGGTTTGACGGAGATTATTGTTGTTAAGGGCCATGAATTCAAAGCACAGAGCTGGATAACTGGCGGGGTTGGAATAAGAAACAGCGGGGAGGTGGTAGAAGGTAATAGACGGGGTGGTGGCAGCCACGGAGGCGATGTATGCGGCAGTGGAGGCGGTGTCAGAAGGTAAAGTGGAAATGAGGACGGTGATGGAGAAGGAAGGGTAGTGAGTGAGCAGGTGTTGTCCAAACTCTACCATGGGAATGACATGGCTGATACCTGTAGAAGGATACAGAACTACGGTGTCCTTCATCTTTCTAGAGAGAGATGGAGATAGAGATCGCAGAACAGCTGTATTGCTGTATAGATATATAGAATATATCTAAAGATTCTAAACCAATAAGACAGGAGCATTTATCGACAAGATACAAATCTACCAGTCAGAGTCTTATCCGGACTGTCAGCTACAAATGAGACTACGATGGCTGATTTAACAATTAATGACATGATTCAGATAATTTTTTTATTGGTCGCAGGGCCCACCTTTTGGTCAAATCCCATTTCTTTTCTCTTTCCTCTTTTTGTAGAATCCCACCGTTCACGCCTGAGAAGTCATAATTATTAGAAAATGACCTCAAATTCTTAATTGAAATATGGGTTATTCTTTGGTACCGACTATTTATTTTGGGACCTACTCACATTTAACCGTAGTAATAAAATGCCATCTGTAGAGGCCTGTCATTAAAAAAATTAAGAAAACTTATGAAATTGGTAAAGATGACACATTGATGATAAATAGTCATATGCACCCCCATACATATTTAAATATTACAATTTGTTATAATTTATTATTAAATATCAAATATAATTTATTATTTAATAAAATACTTACCATTTATTTAAAAGAAGAAAATCCTACCGATTACCATTGTACTCTCATTATTTAAATATATGAAAAAAAATACTAATCTAATATGAAAATTAAATAGTTTTAACTATCATATTGAAAAATATGTGGGATATATTTTGACAAATCAAATTTAAAGATCAAGTTTGAAATTTCTCGAGGAATGACACAAAAAAAAAAAAAAAAAAATTGTACTTCATGAGAAAGATGAAAGATTTCAAGTGATTACAAGTATTAAAGGTAATATTTGATATTTTTTATTTAAATATAAATTTTATAGGTAGAAATATCATGTTAAATAACATTTGAATATGTAATGATTTATAAAATTTAGATTTTAGAATTTTTTTTTTTATAAAATTGTTATCAATATTTTTATATCATTTTGTTATGTCTTGAAGAGGGAAAACAAGAATTTTTATTTCTTGAGAAGATATTATAGGAAGGATTTTAAGTGATTACAAGTGCTAAAAATAACATTTGATACTTTTTTTATTTAAATATAAATTTAGTGGGTAGAAATTGAGATAATTTAGTCATTTGTTCTAAAATTGTTATCAATATTTTTATATCATTTTTTTTTGTGTATTCATGGATTAAATTTGAAAATGAAGTTTTATATGTCTTGAAAAAAGAAAACAAAAATTTTTATTTATTGAGAAGGTATTATATGAAGGACTCCAAGTGATTACAAGTATTAAAGGTAACATTTGATTTTTTTTTTTTATTTAAATATAAATTTTGAAGGTAGAAATGTCATGTTAAATAACATTTGAATATGTAATGATTTATAAGATTTAAATTTTAGAATTTTTTATGAGTTTTTTATTAATCAAATTAAGATAATTTAATCATTCATTATCAAATAGTTTTCAATATGTGAGAGGAGGTATGAACAATGTCAGAGAGAATATGAAAAATGTGAGAGATGGTATGGACAATGTGAGAAAGGGGTATGAACAATATGAGACGGAGTACGAATAATATGAAACAAGGTACAAACAATGTGGATGTGGTATAAATAATGTGAGAGAAAGAGTATGAATAATGTAAGAGAGAGTACGAACAATGTGAGAGAATGTAAAAGGAGGTACAATGTGAAAGAATATATGAATAATGTGAGAGATGGTATAACTAATGTAAGACAATGTATGAACAATGTGAGAGGAGGTATGAACAATGTCAGAGAGAATATGAAAAATGTGAGAGATGGTATGGACAATGTGAGAAAGGGGCATGAACAATATGAGACGGAGTACGAATAATATGAAACAAGGTACAAACAATTTGGATGTGGTATAAATAATGTGAGAGAAAGAGTATGAATAATGTAAGAGGGAGTACAAACAATGTGAGAGAATGTAAAAGGAGGTACAATGTGAGAGAATATATGAACAATGTGAGAGATGGTATAACTAATGTAAGACAATGTATGAACAATGTGAGAAAGGTATAACCAATGTGAGAAATGGTAGAAACAATGCGAGAGGGGAATACAAACAATGTGAGTAAGAGTACAAACAATGTGAGAGAGGGTACAAACAATGTAAGAGTGGGTACGAATAATATAAGAGAGGGTACAAATAATATGAGACAGATATGAACAATGTGAGAGAGAGTATGAATAATGTGAGATAAGTTACGAACAAGGGTACAAACAATGTGAGAGTAGGTAAAAATAATGTGAAAAGGTTTACAAACAGTGTGAGAAGGGTTACAAACAATGTGGAAAGGCGGTATGAAGAATGTGAGAGAGGGTACGAACAATGTAAAAGATGGTATGAATAATGTGAGACAAGGTACAAATAATGTGAGAGAGGTTACAAACAATGTGGAAAGGGGGACTAAGAATGTGAGAGAGGGTACGAATAATGTAAGAAGTGGTATGAATAATGTGAGACAAGGTACAAACAATGTGAGAGGGTTTACAAACAATGTGAAAAGAGGGTACGAAGAATGTGAGAAAGGGTACGAATAATGTAAGAGGCGGTATGAATAATGTGAGGCAAGGTACAAATAATGTAAGAGGTGGTATGAATAATGTGAGACAAAGTACAAACCATGTGAGATAAAGGATATGAATAATGTGAGAAAGGGTACGAATAATATGAGATATGGTATGACAATGTGAGAGAGGATACAAACATTGTGAGAGAGAGTACGAATAATGTGAGAGAGGATACAAACAATGTGAGATATGGAACAAATATTGTGTGAGAAGGGGTAAGAACAATGTAAGAAAATGTACAAACAATGTGAGAGAGGGTGTAAACAATGTAAGAGAGGGTGCGAACAACGTGAAAGAGAGAATGAATATGGTAAGAAAGGATAAGAGCAATCTAAGAGAGGGTATGCATAATTTTATTAATCAAATTAAGATAATTTAGTCATTTGTTATCAAAATCAATATTGTTATATCATTTTTTTTTAATATTTAGGGATTATAAAATATTATTCATATCTTTATTATACAACAAAAATATGAGAAAAAATATGAAAGAATTTGAGAAATGATATGAAACATTTGAAACAAGTTATGAAATGAAATAAGAATATTTATTTGTTGTTTTAAAACCAAATTGATAACAAGTATGGTTAAATGATGTAATTCTTTGACTAGTACTCTTTCTTTTATATTTTAGTTCCTTCATGGATATGATGGACAAATGCAAAGGAAAAAAATTCATCATCGATTTGAATGATGAAAACTTTGATTACCAATATGATAGCAATGTGAAAGTAGAGTTTGATGAAGAGCCCATGCTAGTTTTAGAGAAGATTTTGAATGATTTAACAACTGAAGATGTATGGAAAATGGAGTTCAACTTAATATAGGAGGTGGAAGAATTTTATAATTCATATGCTAAAGTTACTAGATTTAGTGTTAGAAAGAATGATGTGAAATGGCATACGAATCAAAATATAGTATCCCGTAAATGGGTTTGCTAAAAGAGAGTGATTGGAGAATGAAAATCCAAATGAGAATCGAAGGCAATAATTAGAGTTAGTTCTAAGGCAACATTTCATATTGGATTTAATAAACAAATAAACAAGTGGATTGTGAAGGAGTTCATGGTCAATCATAATCATCCTTTGGTGGAACAAAAGAATACCTAATTCCTTCAATCCCACTGGGTCATGAAGAATGCAAATAAGGCTCAATTGAGTGCAATGCATGGTGTTGGCATGAGAACCAACCAAATTATGGATTACATGGTGCAACAATTAGGTGGATATAGTATTGATGACTTCACAAAAAAGGATCTATATGACCATGTTGATGTTAATCCTAGAGTTCAGATAAGAAATGGTGATGTAGAGGGTGGCTTGGCTTACCTATGTGGAAAGGTTGAAATGGATCCATCATTTTCTTACAAGTACAATGTTGATGAAGACAATCGCTTAGCAAACCTTATTTGGGCAAATTCTACAAGTAGATTGGATTACACTTGCTTTGGAGATGTGTTAGCATTTAATACAACTTATCGAACTAATGCTTATAGAAAACCGTTGGTCATACTAGTTGACATTAACCATTACCATCAAACTATAGTGTTTGGATACGCATTGTTGGTAGATGAGAGTGTTAGCACTTATACATGGCTTTTAGAGACATTTTTGGATAAATGAATAACAAGAAGCCTTTTTCTATTATTACTGATAGGGACAAAACAATGTGTAAAACCATTAAGAGAATATTTCCAAACTCTTATAATCGATTATGTTCTTGGCATATTCAATGCAATGCATTCACTAATGTCCATATCAAAGACTTTACTAATCATTTTGCAAGTCCATGTTCATGAAAGGAATTGTTGAAGAATTTGAATGTGTATGGAGTGACATGTTGGAAATGTTTAATTTTCCTGGACCTAAGTAGGTGACAAATATATATGCTAAGCATTCCATATGGGTAGAGGCTTATTTAAGGGGGCATTTTTTTGTCGGTATGAGAAGCACACAAAGATGTGAAAGCATGAATGCATACTTGAATCATTTTCTTAAAACCCATTTGAAGCTATTTGATTTTGTGTAGTATTTTGATAGATCACTCTCACATATTCGTCATAATGAGGCAAAGGCAGAGTTTGAGACCACATTCTTCAATTGTTCTAACAACCAAACTCTATGCTCTTGAAAAACATGTGGCAACTATTTTCGCAAGGCAATATTTTCTCAAATTTAGGGATGAGATGAAGATGCAGAACTCTTTTGCCTTGTTAGTACAGAAAATCATGGAGGTTATCATGTTCATACATTGACCAAGTTTAGGAACCTTGACAATTTCTCAAAAGTATGTTATGGTAATGGCGATTAGTCTGAAAGTACATGTATGATTTTTAAGTCATTTGGTTTTCCATGTCCCCACATGATTGTTGTAATGAAGATAGAACACCTTGAAGAAATACTTGAGAGTTGTATAATGAAAAGGTGGTCTAAGTTAGAAAAAAAAAAATGGTCCAAATTCAACATGGCAATGAAAGTCAAGGTGATGTGTCTAAAATCATAAGATATAGGGCACTCAACTTTATGTGATCATGGATGTCTTATTTTGCATCTCAATTGGAAAAAGCTTTTAAAGAGGCTAGATGTGAAATTCAAAAACTCACTTTTCAAATGGAAGAACTTTGTAAAATTTTAGTAGATGTAAGTGAACAGGAAAATTTGAAAGCTACAAAACACCTTGTTCGAGATCCTAACATTGTGAAGACTAAAGGTAATCCAAGTACTTTAACAGAAAAATTTTAGAAACCAAGGCGTTATGGGAAATGTAAGAAAGTAAGACACATTGTTCGAAAAAGTCTAGAGTTCATTAACACTCACAATGCATCCATCTACATTAAAGATTCAATTGAGGAAATGGTATGGTCAAACCCCTCACTTAATTCATTAATTATTCACTTTATAATTCTTTTCATTTGGTTAAATTGATTGAAAAAAAATTGATTTTTTTTTTTTTTTTATGTTAATATAGGGGGACATGCCTTCATTACTAAATCACAACATGAAAGGTGGATCAAGATACAAGACAAATGATTTTTCTCAAAATATAAGTTTAACATTTTTTTAATAAGTTTTATTATGATATGCAAAATATTCTTTATGAGAGTAATTAAAAAATTAAATCATATTATAGGAAACAATTGACACATTCCATAATGGTCCATAAACAAGCTTATATGATTCATGGCTTTGGTTACATCCACCAAATTACTTCACAAATCAAGTAAGAGTCATAGAGTAACTTACACCATATGTCATTTAATTATATATTGAATGAAGTTCCTAAGCATTTAGTATTTAGTCATATGAATTTTCTTTCAAAATATTATGCATAACTATGAATATTTTCAATGTAGGTTACTATGAGCCACTTTAGATTTGGGGATCGAGTTCTTCGTATCAAAACCAATGAGTACTACTATAATGCAAAAAATCAACTATTGCCTTTGTTCATTATGTAGAACAAAAAAAACTCTTGATTGTCTTCTATACTCTTTTTTTCTTGCTTTTTGCATGATTGTGAACTTTATTTAATATTATGACTTTCTCATTATTTTCATCATCAAACACTAATTCGATTGCCAACTTGTGCCTTGTAAGTGTAGACTCTAAATTGATAGAGATTGAATTTGAGTCCATGTACTTTGATATTGCCATATAAGTGCTTTTACATAAGCACAAGGTTATACAAGTGTTAATGATTAAGTGGCTTATAGTTTCTACATGGTATATTTAATTAATTGGAGCCCATTAGGTCAATTAATTAAATAAAATCCACTAGGGTTTGATTAAGTGACTTAAGCCCATAGGATGGGTCCAAGTTATTGAAACCTAGTTATAAGTCTATACTCCCTTTTAAGGTTTAGGGTTAGACTATTCCATGATCTTCCATTCTTAGAAGAAAACCCCTTATTACCATTATCTCTTAAGAAGAAAATATCATGTTTATCTTGTGCCAAGACTCATGAGAGAGAGACATAAGGTAAAAGATCTATTAGTCTTCAAAAGTTTCTACACTAATTGGAAAGAGATCTAAGAGCATTCAAATTAAATAAAAGGTATGTCTTTTGATTTGTGCTCAAACCATGTGATTTTTTATTGATAAAACATGTTATTTTGGCATAAAAGAGAGCACAAATTAATTCTTTTAGCTTATGTCATTGCTAAAGTTCTTTTTTGTTTACTGATCGCTTACTTTTTCGTCATTTATTGGATCAAAACAAAATTTATAACCTAATTCACTATTCTAGAGTAGCTTGTACCCGATCAAAAAGTGGTTTTAGTAGAAACTACTATAGTATAGTGGTTTTTAGGTGTTGTTCACTAGGATGGATTGTTCTCGGTAATTAAGGCTTGAATGAGAGGAGAAGAAGTGATTGTGATCAAGTGAGATTGATTTAAAAATTCATGGTGAAAAATCAATTTAACAATGGTTTCCAATTGAGAAGAAAAATGAAATGTGAAATAGAAGAAAATTAATAGAAAATGAAATTCTCGGAGTTAGGATTTTCTAGAAAACAAATTCCATGGTGAATAGATGTTGACATCTAATTTTCATCAAGTTAGATTGAAAACTTAAGGGGCTGTTTGGTACCTGTTTTCAAGAACTGTTTTCTGTTCTTGAAAACAAAAAACACAAAAAACTTGTTTAGGGAAGGAGGTGTGTTTTTGTTTTGTGTGTTTTTTATGTTCTCAAAAACCATTTTTTTGAGAACAATAAAAAGATGTTTTCATTGTTTTTTCACTGTTCAAAGAATATATTATTTTTCGTGTTTTTTTCCCTTTTTTTTTTTGTGTTTTCTTAGCTGTTTATTGTGTTTCCAAGAAGGTGAGCTCCACCCAACTACCACACCCTCACTTGCAAACCCTTTCTTTTTCCTTAAATTATTGAAATTAATATATTTATACATGGTGACAAAGTCATCCTTTGTTTAAGAAAATTATAATTGGTGTAAAAATTTCAAAATTGAATAATTTTTTTTTTTTAATTTAAATGAATTGTACATATGAAAATTATTTATATATTTATAATATCAAGTTAATGGAAGAAAACCCTTTATTAATTAAAAAAAAAAACTTTCAAACATGCTTTTTTTTACTTATTCTAAAAAAACTTTTTTATCAACTTAATCAAATATGTTTTTTTTTTTTTGGTTTTTGAAAACAAAAACTAATTTCCAAAATTCAGTTCCAAAACACAAATTTTTTTTTTTTTTTTTTTTTTTTTTTTTTTTTTTTTTTTTTTTTTTTTTTTTTCTGAAAACACAAAAAACTATTCTCAAAAATAGTTTTCCAAAACAATTTTCAAAAACAGCAACCAAACATGCCCTAAATTTTCATCTAAACCGATTTTTGATTTAACTTTAGATCTAGATCTAGTTTCTCTTCAAATTAGGTCATTTAATCCAAGAGATCAATTCAAATCATATATTCAATTCATTTTAAATTATCTTCCAATGATTCACACAATGCAACTATTCAATCTCATCAAATCTGGCTTTAAGAATTTAATGAATCTAATTAGTTTGCATTGTAGAAATCATCCAAGACAATTTGAAGAGAAAAATCCTCAAAATTCAATTAATCAAATTACCTTTGCAATTTAAACTCATTTCTTTAATTCCTCATAGATCTTGCCTCTAGATCCTCATTTCTCCGAGAAAAACGAGATTTAGCCACTTATGCTTGGAGATTTGGTCTCACAAGACATGTTTGGCTAGTGAAAAAATGAGAGAAAATAAAGGAAAGTAGAGAATTTTCTAGAAAGAGGAAATCTGGAAAATTCTACAATTATAAAATGTCTAAAAAGTTATTTTCATGAGAAAATCAAATTTCTATTTATAGACCAAGGTCAAGTGGACACTTGGCATCATCTAAAAGGTCTTCCGGAGGCTTCTTCACCAAGAAATCTAGAGTTTAGTAATAAAATGACCATTTCGCACGAGATCTAGCAATTTCGCATGATTGTGTGAAATAAAAAATGCAACAACACCAATTTTCGCCTTCTTGGAGTATTTCGCATGACTGTGTGAAATTTTTGCATGATCATGCAAAATCAGCTTTGAAATTCCCCTTTTGCTTGTAGCACAAATACCTTCTAATCCATTTCGCATAGCTATGCCAAATTTTCGTATGATCATGCGAAATGGAAATATTTAATTTTTCAACTCTTTTTTGTCATTTTTTCCATTTCTTTCTTTTGAATCCACCTCAACCATCTCCAAATTAGCTCCAAAGCTTGGTCCAAGTGCATTGCTTCTTCATCATCATCCACATTATTTGCTCTCCTCAATTCCATTTCTCTTGTATCACTCAATGCTTCAAAAATCACCTTGAAATATCTCCAAAACTTCACAAAAACCATTAGTATCTCTTGCAAGGGTAACAATGTATTACTTGGGCATATTAGGCATAATTACCACTCAAAAGGTATGGAATTCATGAGAATTATTATTTAAAATGTTTTATTTTTTAGTAGTAATCATTCCCCCTAACCAACACATTGCTAGTCCCTTAGCAATGGTATAACAAAAAGAAAGAGAAAAAAATACTCAAAAATAAATTCTTAAACTCATTTGGAAAATGTTTTTGAAAATCTCATCGCACAAATGGTCAATAATGAAACACACATTACCATCCATAGGTGTCATCAAAATCTCAAACTCATTTACTATCTCTAATAGAAAAGATATCATGCAAATCAAAGTATCAAAGACATATCCATTTTCAACCCCCAAATTAATATTTCCAGACAAGTCTTGAGTGAAATTAAACTAGCCTCCTAATATACTATTCAAAACTAATCCTCCCCCCAACCATGCCTAATTTATCTTAAGCAACAAAAAGCACTCTCATAAGTCAAGAACGCACCTATCTTTATTTCTTTATACATATATATACTTTTTTTTTTTTTTCAAAGGTCTAATTGTAGGAATGCAATGCTAAAGGTATCTTCAAGTATACGGTCCATGTAGCGGGGATTCATTGATGAAACCCAACCATAAGGCATAGGGCACCAAGTTTATAGGACTAATTTAGCCACTAACTCCTCAGACTTCACCCCGGACTCCACAATTTAGGATCCAATACTTTACCTATAATTAAGTTTATGCTCCACCCATTCACCCATGTAGTGAGCATTGAGGTCAATGACTCCCAACCATAATGGCTTAGGGCATTAGGCTTTGAAGACCTTTGGGCCATATACCCCTCAAACCTTGCTCAAGTTTCAAGGCAAGCATAACTCAACCTTTTTATTCATCAGTTTTTTTTTTCTTCTATGAAGGTGGGCTCATTGGCCTTTTTTTAAGGTGTCTCAACTCAGTTTAAAAGTGATTTAAGTTACTAAGACAATTGGGTCCAAGTCTTAGGGTAAGACTAGTTTTTCATCTTATAACAGGGGTCTAGAGTGCACAGTGTGTGTCAAAACTCAATTAGAAAAGACCTTTGGGAAAATGAAAACTTCAAAGTCAAATCAAATTCAATCAACATAACAAGTTTTCTAAGATCAAGCAAATGAGTTGATATTCCAAATCAACTTCTTTCAAGCTAGATATGCTCATTCGTCAAACATAAGTGCTATGTTCTTCTCAAAAAAATTGCCAATTAAGTTTTAAAAAAAAATCTAGCTAATAAAAATTATCACAACCAAAACAAAAAAAAAAGAAAAAAAAAAAACAATCTAACAATTCCAAATCAACAAGAAACCTCTTTCTCTTCCTTTCCGGTCCTCTTCTCAACCAAACTAAACATTGTCCTCAATGTTAACCGAGAAAATGCAAAGAAAGGAAAGGAAATGTATCTGCAAAGCATTGTTTTCAGCTCCTATAACTAAAACAAAACAATATAAAAGTATAAGTGTGGTAGGAAATGAGGAAACAAAAAGTGAAAACTATCATCATAACAAAAAAAACACAAAGGAAGTCAAAGAGTATATGTAATGATAAAGTGACAGTCAAGGAGAAAAGTAGAGAGGCACTCCCTATCCTTAATCATGAGATGGAAATGAGAAGATGATCTCTGAAGGTGTCACAATAGTGGTAGGCACTGTGGACTTCATTTATGAAGAATTAGTCTCTTGTGTAGTTGGGATGGATAGATGAGTAGCATCATGAACACTAGTTGGCTTCTCGGAAGAAGATTTCCATTGTATTGATCGGCTCAGTGGATGTGCAGATTTTTTAACCAGAGTAGGAGCAGGAGCTTCAACAACAGGTGATTGAACTACAGCATGTTGAACTCAAGGAGTAGCAGGGGATACCAGAAAAGATGAAGGATTTTGAACATTGATGCTTCGTGTTCTTTTCACCGGTAATTTTTCAGGAGCAACCATCTTTGATTTACCTTTATAGTGAGAATCTTATGACATCCCTCTGGTTTGGATATCCAGAAATGGAAAGTTCAGAAAGGGAGAATCCTAAAGGGAATTCAAGACTAGTGTCTTCACTATTTCCATCATTAACCACCACAAACTCTTCCTTAATTTCCATTGATTTTTGTTTTTGATTCTCCATCTATAACAAGAAAGAACCAAAAATTACAATGGACAATTTGATGAATTGTATGATAATTAGAATAGAGGATATCAATTTGTTCGAAATTCGCAAAAAAATTTCAGCGACCTCCTAAAGCAAATCAAACTTTTCAATCCGAATTCATCTTACAATTTCAGAGAGAGATGAGTGAAATCCAAATAACTTAAATGTTTGAAATGCTGAGAGTGCTCAAGTAAATCTTTGGAATTCAAAAAAGAAAATAATGAGAGTTTCTGATGTTTGATCGTGGTTTAGGGTAGGGAAGAGATATGAGAGAGTGTGGATTAAAGGGGAAAATGACCGATGGTCTTCTACCTCTTCAGTTTCTCATGTCCGACGAAGACGAAGAGTTTTGACATGAGGGCTTATTTTGACTTAATGGTGCGAAATGAAATAGAGGCTTATATTTGCTATAGATTTTTCTATATATTTTTTTTTAAATGGCACAGACGTGAAATTTTTGCATAAGTGTGCGAAGTGATCCAGAGGATTATTTTTATTGCAGTCCTTAAGATGACTTTCACATAGTCATGCGAAAGGTTCACATGATGATGTGAAATGGTCTAAAGGTATAAATTTTATGTAGCTATCCTTATCAGTTTCGCACAGTCATGCGAAAATTTCGCATGATCATGCAAATTGGGACAAAGACTCATTTTTCGCATTTTCAAAGCTATGAAAACTCCCCTGTCTTTGGCATGAATTCCCCTATTTTTGCGTGAACGTGAAAAATGGAGATGGACCATTAAAACTCCTTTTCCTTTGCTTCATGCATACCATCCATCCGAAAAGTCCATTGAGCTAGCTAGTCATTGACATGAATAAGCCCATTAACCTTTACATCAATACTCGATTTGGATATGGCTTGCAAATAATGAATGGACCAACTCCTTGGTACTTAAGCTTTCCTGGAAAAAGATGTGGCTTGAAATAACCTTCTTTGAACTTGTTTTTTTGAATAAGTTGGTCATGCCATTCCTTGAGCTTATTTTCCATGGTCTTTGGATTATTGTGCATACCATGCTTCATTGTTTTCACTTTCTTGAAGCCGAAAGACCATTTCACTAACTTCAAACGTTGAATTTCTTCATTGATCCTTCAAACTTCAATCCATTCATTGGAAATTGCTTTACCAAGTTTTGAAAAATTATCTTCAACCTTTTCTTTCAGTAGCTCTTCCATAGGTAATTCAATCAAATAAGCCTCTATAAGTTCCTCCTCCTCTTTGGTACCATGCTTCTTACATGAATGGAAAATGTTTAGCTCAATTGTCATGTTACCAAAAGTAAGTTGCATCACTCCACTTTGACAATTAATCAATGCATTTGTTGTGGCTAAAAAAGGTCTACCAAGAATAATTGGAACATGATTTGGTCCATCTGCTATTGGTTCCGTATCAAGGATAATAAAATCAACCGGATAGTAAAACTTATCCACTTGAACCAATACGTCCTCAATCATTCCTCTTGGAATTTTAATTGACCTATTAGCTAAAGACAATGTGATAGAAGTAGGCTTGAGTTCCCTTAGCCCCAATTGCTTCTACACCGAATAAGGAAGAAGATTTACACTTGCACCCAAGTCAAGAAGAGCTTTTTCTACATATGTATCTTCAATATTCACCGAAATGGTAGGGCACCTTGGATCTTTATATTTGATTGGAGTCTTACATTGTATGATTGCACTAACTTGTTCCGTTAAGAGAGCTTTCTTGTTGATGTTCAACCCCCTCTTCATTGTACATAAATCTTTAAGGAACTTGGCATAGAGAGGAACTTGCTTGATCATGTCTAGGAGTGGTATGTTAACTTTGAGTTGCTTGAGAACTTAAAAAATTTCAGTTGCATTATTTACCACCTTCCTTGATTGAAGAGCTTTTGGAAAAGGTGGAGATAAGAGCTTGTCTTTCTTCTTAACCTCTTCATTAACAATCTTATCTTCCTTTGATCTATCGTCTTCATTCACCTCTTTCCATTTTTCTTGTTTTTTCACATTTTATTCTTGTTCCCCTCCTTTATTCTCTTTTGATTTTGGCATAGGTTGATCAACTTGCTTACCACCTCTTAAGGTAATGATTGCCTTCACTTCATCTACCTTAACATAATTTTCATTTTTTTTCTCAAATTTCATGAACTCCACTTGGATTTTGGTGGGGTTGTGAAGGGAATTTTCCTTTTTCTTGCACCATATGCATACTTATGAGTTTAGAAATAGCAAGCTGCATATTATCAATTTTTTGTGTGAGATTGATTTGCAAGCTATCAAATTTTTGATTGAAAGATGTCTCCACATGATCTATTCTTTGATTTAATTGAGTATTGATATTATTTTGATCTCCAATGAAGTCACCCATCACTTTACTCAAATTCACTATAGCTTGTTCCATCGGTGAAGCTTGATGTTGAGAAGTTTGCATGTTAGAAGAAAATTGTCCTCATCACTCTTCCAAGATAGATTCGGATGATTCTTCCACCCCAGATTAAAGGAATTTGAAAATGGAGAACTGTTGGAGTGTTTAACAATCCAACAACATTAGCTTGCTCCATAAACATTTCTCTAACAGCTGGTATGGTGGGGCATTTGCTCACTAGATGTTCACCGGATTGACATATAGAGCATTGAACAATTTGCATTGGAACATCATTAACCACTTTGATTTCATGAGCTCCTCTTACTTCAAGTTCTTCCAATCTCCTTGATAGAGCTGCCATTTTTGCTTGCATGTCTACATCCTCATTCAAAGTGTACATTCCTCCTTTAGAATTGTTTTGGGGCTTGGCTTTGCTTGAGTCTTTTCCATGAGGTTCATCCCATGATCTAGATATTTCCACCACATAGTTTAGAAAATCCAAAGCTTCATTAGGACTTTGACTCATAAAGTCAGCTCCACCCATGGTTTCTAGCAATTGTTTCATAGCTGGTGACATACATTCATAAAAGTAGTTTACCAACATCCAAGTGTCAAAACCATGATGAGGACAAGCATTGACAACCTCCATATATCTCTCCCAACAAGCATAAAATTTTTCATTCTCCATGGCCATAAAATTGGAAATTTGTCTCTTCAATCCACTAGTACGATGAGCTGGAAAAAATTTCTTCAAAAATTCAGCTTGTAGTTCTGGCCATGAGCAGATACTTCAAGTCTCAAAGAATTCAACCACACTTTTGCCTTGTCCTTGAGATTGAAAGGAAACAATTTAAGTCTCATAAGATCAATTGATGTAGTCCCTTCTTGAAAAGTATGACATACTTATTCAAAATCCTATATATGAGTGTAAGGATTCGCATTCTTCATTCCATGAAATTGAGGAAGAAGTGGCACCAAATAAGGACGGATGATCATTTGCTCAGTAAGAGGAACAATACATAATGGTGCACTCATTCTCGATGGATGCATATGGTCCCTCATAGATCGATACAAATGGAAATTTTCTTCATTAGGACCATGTTAACTTTGTTGATCTTCACCTTGAGGTTCCATTATATTTGTGGCAATTCTAAGATTCAACACTTGAGTAGATGAATTAGTTCTTTCCAAACTTCCCTTAGAATTTTGTTCCCAATTGAGTATACATGGGTTCACCTACACAGCAAACAAAGAAAAACCAAAACACAACAAAGAGAATAAAAGAGAAAAATAAAAAGAAAAACGAAATTTGAAAGAAAACTAATATGACAGTGGAGAATCGGTATAGAGAACTTCACCAATCTTGTGATGTGGATCACAAGGGTTAATCCTCACCAAAAAAAAAAAAAAAAAGCCTCAATCACCTTGGGACAATCCCTGGCAACGGCGCCATTTTTGATTGCTTGCTTTTTCGTCGTTTATTGGATCAAAACAAACTTTATAACCTAATTCACTATTTTAGAGTAGCTTGTACCCGATCAAAAAGTGGTTTTACTATAAACAACTGTAGTATAGTGGTTTTTAGGTGTCGTCTACTATGATGGATTGTTCTCAGTAATTAAGGCTTGAGTGAGAGGAGAAGAAATGACTGTGATAAAGTGAAATTGATTTAAAAATTCATGGTGAAAAATCAATTTAACAATGGTTTCTAATTGAGAAGAAAAATGAAACGTGAAATAGAAAAAAATTAATAGAAAATGAAATTCTAAAAAAGTTAGGATTTCTAGAAAATAATTTCCATGGTGAATAAATGTTGAGATCTAATTTTCATCAAGTTAGATTGAAAACCTAAATTTTCATCTAAATCGATTTTTGATTTAGCTTTAGATTTAGATCTAATTTCTCTTCAAATTTGGTCATTTAATCCAAGAGATCAATTCAAATCATATATTCAATTCATTTTAAATTATCTTCCAATAATTCACACAATGCAACTATTCAATCTTATCAAATATAGCTTTAAGAATTTAATGAATCTACCTAGTTTGCATTGTAGAAATCATCCAAGATAATTTGAAGATAAAAATCCCCAAAATTCAATTAATCAATCAATTGGCTCAAATTACCTTTGCAATTCAAACTCATTTATCTAATTCACCATAGATCTTGCCTCTAGATCCTCCTTCATTCGAGAAAAATGAGATTGAGCCACTCATGCTTGGAGATTTGGTCTCACAAGACATGTTTAACTAGAGAGAAAATGAGAGAAAATGAAGGAAAATCAAGAATTCTCTAAAGAGAGGAAATCTTAAAAATTCTATAATTAGAAATTGTCTAAAAAGTTTTTTTCATGAGAAAATCAAGTTTCTATTTATAAGCCAAGGTCAAATGGACACTTGACATCATCTAAGAGGTCTTCTAGAGGCTTCTTCACCAAGAAATTTGGAGTTTAGTAATAAAATAACCATTTCGCGCAAGATCCAGCAATTTCACATGATTGTGCGAAATAAAAAATGCAATAGCACCAATTTTCGCCTTCCTGGAGCATTTTGCATGACTGTGTGAAATTTTCGCATGATCATGCAAAATCAGCTTTGAGATTCCCCTTTTGCTTGCCGCATAAATACCTTCTAGTTTATTTTGCATAGCTATGCCAAATTTTCACATGATCATGCGAAATGGAAATATTTAATTTTTCAACTCCTTTTTGTCATTTCTTTCATTTCTTTCTTTTGAATCCACCTCAACCACCTCTAAATTAGCTCCAAAGCTTGGTCCAAGTGTATTGCTTCATCATCATCATCCACCTTATTTGCCCTCCTCAATTCCATTTCTCTTGTGTCACTCAATGCTTCAAAAATCACCTTGGAATATCTCCAAAACTTCACAAAAACCATTAGTATCTCTTGCAAGGGTAACAATGTATTACTTGGGCATATTAGGCATAATTACTACTCAAAAGGTATGGAATTCATGAAAATTATTATTTAAAATGTGTTGTTTTTGAGTAGTAATCATTTACTAATGTGAATTTTAAGTGTTTTATGTAGCAAAATAAGGTTTGAAAACATATTCGGAGGATTATATAAGGAAATGAAAGGATAAAGGAAAATAAGGCATCAAAGGAAGGTTTTGATAAGAATAGTTTTATTGAAACAGAAGATCTCATGTCTATATGATTTCAATACAATTAAAAATGTATCAATTTCAATCATGGATTGAGGAAAGAGTCTACAACAATTCGATACAAGGGAAAGAATTTGGATACATCAATTTGGGAATCAAAATGGCTCAATACAAGGAAGGAAAAATTGCTAAAGATTCTTTGTGTGTAGCTTTGTCGAAATTCACAACCTCCAGATTTGATATATTGTTATAAAAACATTGATTTTAATTAGCTTTGTTTTTCAATTTTTACTTCATGGTTATTTTAAGTAGGTTTTACTATTGTTGCTTAGTTGGATTGATGAGGTGGCATTTAAGATCTTACCACATGGACATTGTATTAGTATAAATAGGTGATTGATAGTTGTAGTAGACATCTTAGATATTTTGATCTTTGATAATTTGACTCAATTTTTACTTTGAAGTGGAATTTTACATTTCCCTCAGTTTTTCATATAATTTTTTTATCACTTTTTTAACAACCAAACATAAGTATAAAGGTAAAATTCTTCATGATTGGGAGCTAACTCTCTTCAAATATGGAGGAGAGTCATTGTAAAGTGAAGATCAAGTGAAAAGTGCATTTCTCTATGGAAAATCTCATTTATTATCTCTTAATTTGTGGTTTTCATTTCTCTAAATTGAAATTCTTATGAATACCTCTATATATCTACCATAAATGATCCTAAAGGATACAATAATTGCTCTTTGCATGTTGATTCATTATTATTTGTTAGATCATCTATGTTTGGATTTATGAGGAGACTTAGGAATGTGTCTAGATTTAAAACTATGAAGATAAGAATTTAATGAGATGCAATTGATTTCACCTTAGTAGGAATCCTATTCCAGCTTTATTAGATCCAGAGATGTCCCTCTTCCAAATATGATTTTATTTCATTTTCTTCATTGATTTCAATTTTTATTTGCATCCATTTCATACTATGTTTTCATTTTATTTTCCACAATTCAATCCATTTGATGCACTTTCATCATGGATAAAAAATTTAATATTGACTAGATCAAAATAAATTCATGGTAATTTTTTTTAGTAAATTACTAGTTCCTTGTGGAGATGAGCTAGCTGCTATGTTAGTTTTTCGTTTTTTTATTTTATTTTCTCAAAAATCATTTTGGTTTGGGAACAAAACGTTTCAATGATAAATCTAATTTAACTTTTCAAGAAATTCTATTAATATATTTTAGAGATACAAGCAATAACATAAACCAAAAATTTGCAAACCATCTTCTTTAACATTCTGGATTGTTTTTGAAAAATTACACATGTTATGTTATGTCTGGCTTCTTAGTTTCATTTGTGAAACTTCCCAAATCTAGATCTAGGGTTTTCAAACCATAAGCTTATACCAAGATACTAGAGAACACAAAATGACCTAAGTTCACTTAAAAATGACAATTTCGGAGATGACAAAGTAATGAGTGGAATAGAGAATATGTTTAGAAAAGTCAAAGATGTTTTGACTAATTTTGGTTCATAGAGTACATGGACTCATTTTGTAGCCTATTATTTTATCTATGTGCTAGTAATTAATTTAAGGGGAAATTACCATATAGGGTGGGCTACGGGTGATAATGACCCAAAAAGGTTATCAACTTTGATAATTCTTAAGCAAGGTAGGACAAAAGAGAGAAAATTCCTTCAAAGGCTATTTAGTAATGTAAAAGGTTGAAATTCCACAAATTTCCATCAACTAAAAATAGGTGAAATTCAAGGCAATTAAAAGCATCTAAAGTTTTTTTTTTTTTTTTTTTTTTTTTTTTTGGTAGGACAGTTAAAAGCATGGTGCACCACAGTAGTTGTAATACTCCATTTTTTTAACCAAAATTTTGGATTTTTAACTCTTACAAATTATTATGTATTATTGTACTATCTAAAAACTAAAATACTTCTAAGAAATATTTTCAAAACAACATTTAATGTGTGTTTATATATATATTTCTATTTTTACTATCATTTTAAAATTTTGTTAACAAAATAGGTTTCACAATTATGTTAAAAGAATGATTTTTATTATTTTTTCTAGTTTTAAATTGATAAATTATGTTTTTGTATTGAGTATGAGGAAGATATAATGTTTAATTTTTTATTTGGGTTGTCTAAAAGAACTAGAAAATGGTGGAGAATGTTTAATTGTTTTTAATTTTTGATAATAAAATAGTTTTAAAACGTTATATATATATATATATATATATATATGTATGTATGCATGTATGTATGTATGTGTATTAATGCAATGAGTGGACAATGTTATCCATATATGATGTGTTGGATGCCAATGTGTAGACCCCCTCAAAGGGTGTTGGTTTTTTTTTTTATTATTATTATTATTATTATCTTTCCTAGCCACCCCAAGAAGCAGCCATTATTGGGCAGCCAAAGAAGGAAAATGAGGGGTATAGCAGAGCAAAAGGTGGCTGGTGACAGAGGTGACAGGGAGATATTTTTCATTGGCTTCAGGAGCAAGCTACGGGGGGAGATATTTTTGGTTTTCTTGGAGAGAAAGGTTTTAAGGAACAGGGACACGATTTTTTAGAGGGAGGGGGTTCGGAGAAAAATTTGAGAGAGCTTGAGAGGGAACCAGTGAGGAGCCTTAGAGTTGAAACGAGATTAGCAGGGTGATTTAGGAGCAAGGGAGAAAAGGAATAAGAGGATTTTCACTGTGGACTTCCAGGTAAGGTCGCCTTGAGCTTGACAGTTTCTCGTTTTGCTTAAGATTCTATTTTATTACCTATTGACCGATGAGCATTGTTCTGTTGTTTACTTTGAATATCAAGAGTTTCTTTGGTTGTTTTGGTTGAACCTGATCGTTTGCGTATATTACTCTGTTTTGGCTCTCTCTCATTTTTTTGGGCTTTCCCATGCAAATAGCAACATTCATATTCGGGTTTGGGATTGGTGTTGATAGTCATATTACTGTTATCAGCTTGTTTCACCAGTTCGTAGCCCTTTGATTAAATCATGGCCTTCACTGGTTCATTTTTTTGGCTTCTTTACCCATGCTCTGTTTTCTTAATTGTCTTCCTCTACTTTTCTGTGAGTATTTTGGATGCATGGCATCATATGTACTGTTAGTTGGTGATGTTAGGAAATGGCTCTTAGATGCTGAAGGCAGCCAAGGAAACTATCCATGTATTGTTCTGTCTATTCCTGTCTCCAAACACTCCTTTCATCTTCTTCGCCTTGTCCCTGTAAATCTTGCCTTCTTCCTCTAAAAACACCAAGCTCAACGAGTGAGCCTTTGAGTCCCTTGAAAACAAACCATCTCAACTATTTCTGGGTATTAAATACTCCATCTCCTACTCTTGTAAAAAGCTAGCGCTCAAGCCTTGGCATGCTAGGAAAGTTAAAAGGATTAGAGGTCTTGCTAAATGAAGAGCCTTCATCACGGAGCCCCACTCGGAGTGACTCAAGAGGTCGCCGATGGAGGCGTGAGTCAGTATCTTGAGTTGAAGCGCCCAGGTTGTGCACACCAACCCGCGATCCTTGGTTTGTTGCTTGGACCCATCTGGGAGTTGGATCACCTCGGTGTTTGAGGAGCCACGCCTTAATTTTAGCACCCAGAAGAAGGGTAACTCGGACTGTTCCAATCCGGAGCTGATTCGTCCCCATACGGTGCCAATTTGGATTCTGGTTCCCGGACTGGTGTTATCAATAAAATTTATAAACCTAAATCACCGTACACTAGGGTAGTATAGCTAACATAGCATAGTGGCTCTAGGATCGTCCACAGGGATGGGTTTTCTTCGTACACGTGACTTTAATGAAGATTATGAAATGATGCTTTTTCTTATAAAAATTAGCTTTTAAAGAAAATGGAATTTTAGTTGAAAAGGTTGCTTTTAAGTTAAGCAAAAACTATAGTTGAAGTTAATTACAAAGAAAAGGTCTCTTGGAGCTCTAGGTCACTAGGATTGGGTTCCTTGAGCAAATGGGAGATTCCGGATCTTTTCCTCGCGTTGGGGACAATAACATAAAGGATGGTTATATCCCGAACCGGTTTTGTATTTAGCAATTAAGACTTGATTCAAAGGGTTCATGAAAGTTGGTAGTTGCTTTTCATTAATGGTTTCAAACATTAAAGACCCTCACCTTGAACCACCTTCCAATGGCTCGTACTTGATAACTAATAGACATCCATGGATCTAGCAATAAGCATCCATAGAATCCGAAAAGCTTACCAAGTATTGGCTATTCAAGGTGATTCTAAGGGATTTAAAGCTAAACTTTGAAATAAAGACCATTAATGGTTACCAACTACCCTCATTTAAAGCAAGGAAAACTCCCACCTTTACATTCGGGTCCTTCACCTAGCTTTTGTCACTCCAAGAAATGTAAAACTTAGCCACTCATCCCCTGAGAAATCATCCTCAGAGGTTGTTTGGCTAGAAAGAAAATGAAAACAAAATGAGAAGGAAAGGCAGAGCAAAACTTTGTATTCTATTACGGGAATTTTACAAGTGAAAAAAAATCAAGTGTCAAGTGTTAAGTGTAAAGTCTATATCTACAAACGACGCAAGAGAATATATAGAAAGGTTTTTCCAACTTCCTAACCAAGAAATCCTATCATTGGTGGATTACAAGGAGAAAATAGGAAGTTACACAAATATCTGGAGATAAAAATCTAACTGAGTTGGTGCATAGAAAGATTTCGCAAACCATGCTAAATTTCGCATAGTGTGCAAAATTTCTTAAGTTGCTGTCTTTTGGTTTCGCAAGGCTTGCGAAATTTCGCACAAGGTGCGAATTGTCTTTCAGCTTGGTGCAGTTGTCTTCAAATGGCTATAACTTCTTCATTTCAGCTCCGATTTTTACACCGTTTGAAGCATTGGACTCCTGACTTCCTAAACTTCGAAACAATATATAGTATATATACAATGGACTCAAGAAAGTGCTCTAAATTTTTCCTGCAGCTGCTCCCTTTTTGAATTTCGCATAGCATGCGAAGATTTCGCATAGCCATGAGAAATTGCTTCATGTTGGATCTCTCTCTCTATTTTTCTTCCTTGCATCTCTTGATTGGCTTGGAAACCTATTGTCAAGCTTGCCAAAGGCTATGAAGTGCTCCAAAGCTCGGATTTTTCATGTAATGGAGCTTTAATTTGCATTGCCATGGATTGCACAAAATTCTCCCTCATTCTTGGCTTGTTTCAATTATCAAAAAGCTACCAAAAACACCAAAACTCGCCAAAACTGATTAGTAACCTTTGATAGGTTCCTTAATGTGCCAATTGAGTTAAAAGGTATTAACTACTACTCAAAAGTGTTTAAAATAGTTAGTTTCAAGATATGGAAAATCACTTTTTGAGTAGTAATCACAAGTCATATGTTCTTGAAACAAATCACTGGCTATCTTGAGGAACTAGACCCTGTTACATGGGACATCAGTTGTGGCATTTGCATTTTTTGGGAGGTTTGGCACTTGGATCATGGGGTTTAATGAAAGTTTTGAGAGCGACCTGTTATCCATCATTCGTGGAGCCATTATCTTCCATTGCAACTACAATTGAATCCAAAGTCCAATATGATGTTGATGGTGGGGCGACAAATATAAATTCATGGATGTGCACGTTGTAAGATTTTATTTTATTTTTCTTTGGGCTGCTAGGATGTTCAAACATCATTTGAAAACCTTTCTCCACCTTGGGCCCACCTCTAAATGTGGTTATTTTGGCACATGGTCCCAATAAACATTTGACTTTTTATTTAATTTCTTGTTATTTTAACAACTTTCCTAACTCCAGTTTTTCGAAATTCCTTTCATAATTCCACTTCTCAAATAATATCAAAACTTTTATTTTAGAATAGCCTTTCTTAGTTCCAATTCTTAAATAATTTTAGAATTTTCGTTTTAAACAATTTTTTCAAAATTTTAATTTCTAAATTTAATTTCCAAATTCCAAAATTTCAATTTTTGCAATTATTTATCCAATCATTATTATTTTCGTTATTATTTATTCTTCCATTCATTTATTTATTCACTTATTTATTTATTTTCCAAATTCTTTCTTTAAATAATTCTTCAAATTTCCAATTCCTTAATTCAATTTCCAATTTCCAATTTCCAAAATTTCAATTTTCGCAATTATTTATCCAATCCTTATTATTTTTGTTATCATGATTATTCCATTCATTTATTTATTCACTTATTTATTTATTTATTTTCCAAATTCTTTCTTTAAATAATTCTTCAAATTTCCAATTCCTAAATTCAATTTCCAATTTCCAAAATTCAAATTTTTGCAATTATTTATCTAATCCTTATTATTTTCGTTATCATTATTATTCCATTCATTTATTTATTCACTTATTTATTTATTTATTTATTTTCCAAATTCTTTCTTTAAATAATTCTTCAAATTTCCAATTCCTAAATTCAATTTCCAATTTCCAAAATTCTAATTTTCGCAATTATTTATCCAATCCTTATTATTTTCGTTATCATTATTATTCCATTCATTTATTTATTCTCTCATTCATTTATTAAAAATTCCATCTCTAAATAATCCTTCAAAAATCCTATTTCCAAATTTAATTCGCAATTTTCCAAAGTTCTAATTTTCACATTTGTTTATTATTATTATTATTGTTATTATTATTATTATTATTATTATTATTATTTTCTTTTTTTCGTTATTTTTCTTTTCTTCATTAAAATCTTGATTCACCAAAACCTAATTTTTAATAAACGTGCTGCCATTTTTCATTCAGACATGCATCTTGTGATTTTATTTGGTTTTTTAATTATTTTCTCATTTTTCACTTTTTTAATAAGTACGAAGACAATTTTCATAATTCCAAAATAATGGAATTTGTGAGATTAATTCATGCAAGATCGATTGGCTTTTGGTGGGACCCAACATATGTGTTTTTCTCATATTGATTGATTGCTATGCTTCATTGGCTTGCCTCACTTTATGACATGCATGCGATTATTCTGTATTTGTACACTAACCTTGTCTCCTATGAATAGCGCTACGCTTGTGACTAAGGTACACCTCGCACTTGATTGTGTCTATTGATTCATTTGTTATCATGCGTGTCTTGCTTTCACACATTTGCTTACTATTCGGTATCCATGTTTAATCGATCAATTGCCATACTCGTTTCATCTTATTAGTAGAGACTCGTTTTTAGGGACTTAAAGGGGTGTTATGGTCTTTACCGTACCTTCCCGATAAGTAACCTGACCACCGAGCCCTGATTTGGTTTTTCACAGACCACCTTTTCCAAATAAGGAGTCACACTTAGGGTTTTCTTTCTTATTTTGTTTACCCTTTAAAAATAAAGCAAAAATAAGTGGCAACTCCAAGTCTTTTCTAAAAATCATTTTGTCACAAATAAATAAAAAAACGAGTTTCTCCATCGAGTGGGAACACATGAGCCAAAATGCGGGGTCCACACAATGAGATATAAAAAAGTATCTCAATTATTATTAATTTTGTTATAAAATAGAGGTACAATAAAAATATATTATAATTATAATATAAATATACTTACATTACAATAAAACCTAATTGGAAAAAATTTTAACATTTTTTATGAAATTGATAGTTTTGTATGATCATACTGTACTACTTAGTATACTTATATTGCAAACCATCTTTCAAATTAAATGATACACTAATTCGAATTTACAAGACCCGAAGTTTTTTTTTACATATATAAAAATGATTAAACAATTTTGATACATTTAGTTAATAATATTAATATACTGGTATGATGTGTTAATACCAATGACAATAGACATTTTTAAAATTATTAATTTTATCATAAAATATAGGTGTGACATAAATGCATTATACTTACAATACAAATACACTAACATTACGATACATTACGACATAATGAAATATTAAATTTTTTAACTCTTTTCACATGCTATACTATTGAATAGTTGAGTGTTATTGAATTGAATTGAATTGAATTGAATTGTTTGTGAAAACTAATTGTATATATATTCTATTAGGGTAAAAAAGTTTTTACTTGGTCATGAACAATTGTTAAAGTTTATTTGTTACACGTATAAAATGACATAGTAACCTTTGATTGAGTTTGATTTTTATTCAAGAGAGATTGGAAATTAAATTTCTTATTTTATTGGGTTCTTTACCAAAATCCCAATTTTTTGAAAAAACAAAATTGAAAAAAAAGTATATTACAAATAATTTAATTCTTATAATAAAATAAAATTATATAATTATTTTATTTTAGTTTATTATTATCTTTTCTTTGACCCATTTTTCTTGATTATATATATGTATTTTTTTTCTATTTTTTTTTACTTTTAAATTTTTTTTTAACCCCTTGTAAGCAAAAGAGTAATGAAAAATGAAAAACTTATTAAATCATTCTTTACTAATATTCTAAATTGATGTGTTAGTACAAAATAATTTATGATATTAATATAAAATAATACGCTAGATTAATGATACACAATTTGTTAAATTATTTTCATAGTAAAAAGAAAAAAATCTTTTATCTTTGACTTTTCTTTTAGAAACTAATCTCATAAAAAATAAATAGCTAAGTTACATTGATTTTGGGAAGTGAGATATGATGGTGTTATCAGGACAAAGTTTTTTATGAATAAGATGAAATTATTGATGGATAATATAAAAACCGATATTCAAAGGTTAAAAATTTTTTATGATCAATTTTGTTCTTTAAAGGTATTTATGAAATAAGTGATCATTCCAAGTCATTATCACTCCCAACTTACCTCTTTTATGTATTTATTATTATTTTTTTTTATCATTTTTCCTTAAATTTAATCTCACTTTGCACCATTCCATAGCTGATATAGTGGCTAATAGAAAACAATTGGTCTAGAATCTCATGTTCAAATCGTACTACAATATAAGCAATTTCATCAATAATTAATACAAAAAAATTAGAAATTCATCTAACAAGCAATTGACTACAACATCTTTCCCTCTTTCATTTCTTTTGTCTTATAACCATTGTTATTAAGAAAGAATTAAAAAAATTACTTTATTATATGTCATTCTTGAACATTCGGTTAGAGCTAATTTCCTTCTCCATATAAGGCGAGCCAACTTTCATTTCATTGGGTGTTGAAGCACAACCCAATTTTGGTGCCACCCCCTTCTTTCATCTTTTAAAGTGATGTCTGAACATGAACCCATGTCGTCCCAGCAAGAGTCCATAGCTGGAGCGTGTCGTCTCCGGAATCCTGTTCCTTAGATAATGCTAAACTGGAAGAAGTATGGAGGCAACCCCCAAGAGCCCCTAGGAAGAGGCTTGTGAGGTATGACCATACTCTTAAGGGGTCGGTGAAGAAGCAGAAGGTGGATAATGGAGACAACACTGATGGGCGGAAAAGAAGTTTGTGTTCAAAGGCTGTGGAGTGAGGAAGAAGAGTTGGTGCTGTTAGAGGGGCTGGGGGAGTCCGAGAGGAAGAAAGAAGATGACCCATTATATGATATGGATGGATTCCTTGAATTCAAGGAAGAGTTGATCCATATCATTGTTGGGCAGAAGCATCTTACGGTAGAAGTAGGAGAAGAAAGTCAAGAGGGTAAGAACCAGAAGGACCCATCTTTCTCAAGGCCTCATGAACGTAGGTGTCTCTAGATTTTCAAGAGGCTCGGATTGGAATTAGAATCCTCCTACATAACATTAGAAGTGTCTCTCAGAAGAAGGTGAAAACACAATTTAGAAACAATATACAATTATTAAGACCTTTTTTAACCTGTAATGACTCTCGCAGCATGCAGCTCTTCTACAATGTTAGCTGGCTCCAACGAGTGTCACCCCTTTCCTATAATTTGCAAATAAAACACATGGGTTGTTAATAGGTTATGCATACATTAAAATTATCAATTACATTATAATATATGAACATTTATTAGCTTAACTAAAATAGCCAATGCCCATCTAACAAACAATTAAAACAAATACATGCAAATGTTGCATATTTTGTAAAGCGTTACTCTCCAAATTATTAAATGAATTCTAATAAAATAAAAAATTTGTAAAATTTATACCTTTTTCCTACTCCACTCATGCCATTAAACGCTCATGCCATTGAGTAGTATACCTAAACAGAAAAATGATATGGTAAGCACGTATGTTATTTAGAATGGTAATTAAACTCATTATAACCAAGTTTATATTTTTTTATGAGGCTTAATTACAAGAAGATTTTAAAGGGCAGGTTAAGGTTTAAAAAGGGTGATAGGAATAATTATTTAACTTTTTATTAGATATAAAAGCTTGAAACCATCACATACCTCCATGCAAAAGTGTCCCTTGAGGTGGGAGATATGAAAAAATGATGTTCTCAAAAAATGACATTTTCTAGGTTTTTAAAAGTGGTCATCTTTATCACTTTATGATTATCCCTTCTAATCAAATGTCCCTTTGCATTAAAACCTATGATAAAAGACTTGCAACAATAGGAATGTTTGGTTTGATATAAGGACAAACATCGATCATAGACTCAAGTCAAGGGGCATATAAACTAAGGGGACTCCTCTTCTTTTTAAAAGACCATATATGTCTGTGTAGACAGACATGCAATTTACTAGAAGAACTAATACCTCAATTTTAATTTATATATGATCTTACTGTTACCCAGCAGTGCCTTTAATAACTTTATTTTAATGGGTCAAATAGGTAGGTCAGTATTAGTACTAAGGCAGAATCATTAGGGTTGATAATGTTATTCATTATTGTGAAAACATCTTTTGCCTTTTCATATCTTATTTGGGTAATTGTTCTTCAATTTCCAATGAAGGCAACAAAATACAAAATTAGGGATTTTAAAGAGGCAGTATTTCCTAGTAACAAAAACTTCCCTAGGGAAGCTACCAGTACATTTAGGTTACCTATTTCTCTGTTTTTGTTTGCGGGCCGGGGTACATGTGTTGTGTCTTTACTATAAATAAAAAAAAAACCATCAATAACCCAAATAGTATTAGCTGAATCGTATCAAATCCCCAACAATCAATTTTTTTTATCTTTTGAAAAAGGAGAAAAACTCATAAATTCATAGCTTAAGCAAAAGAAAAAAAAAAAATACCTTGATCATTCTACATCTGCAGAAAAGGCCCTAAATAATTAAATAATCATCAAGCAACATAATAAAAAAAATATTGGCATCATCTTATTAAACAACCTAATTTTAAAAATAACAATAATAATAATATATAAAAAAAATCAATTAAAACATAATGAAAAGGGGGATTTTTCTTAAAGATCGAGGAAAGAGAAAAGAAATTTCATCGAAAATAATTTCAACAATTTTACTAGTCTTCTAATATTTTAAAGTTTGTTTCCTAAAAATTCTAATGAAATTCACAAAAAGATTTTGGGGTTTTTTTGTTTCTTAAATAACATACAAGTGGATTGAAAATGATTTCCTAATTTTACTTAAAAATTATCTATGATGTGCATGCAGCCCTAAGAATCAATTCTTCTTAAAATCCCTTTCAATTAATGCAACTTCAAAAAAGATCAAGGCTTATTTTCTTTTGTTTTTCTTGAACAATTTAAAAAAAAAAATGGAAGGGGAGGGTTAGGCTGCTCAAGGTTGGAATTAGATCCATAAGTGATTTTTCATTACTATCTAGAAAAAGAAACAAAAAAAAAAAAAACTAGTAGAAATTATACAAAATATCCTTTTTTGAGAGAGAAAGTGAGAAGCTTACAATCGAACATGACTATGTCATTACTGATAAGCTAGAAGTATGAAAGATTGGTGTGATGACAACAAGACCGTCTTGATGATCAAGATGCACATCAAAGGTTAGTTTTAGTGAAGATATAAAAACGATATGATGTCTAATATGGAGGCAATGGCTGCTATGGCTGATCAAACCTAGGGTTGGTAAATGACCAAACTTGAAGTTATAAATAAGTAGAAAAGATGAGCTATATATTTGCAAAAAGGGATACAAGATAGAGAGTGTGGCAGCGATTAGGGCAAATAAGAGAAGATTTCAAGTTATGATGTGTTTGGAAAAAAAAATTTCTATTTATATTAAAGATCTACCATGTTACCATCAATATTATTTTAATGACATTTTTATAGAGTTAACATAAGTCTTCAATTCTAAATAAAATTTTTGACAAATAGAAAGAGAAATATATAGTATTTGAAAGTCTAAAAAGGATATATTTTACTTGGTATCCATATCAATGATAATCCCAACTCTAGTTTTCAACATTGCTAAAAAAGTGATAATTAGCATGATTATCATTTTACTCATTTGATATTAGTTTTTTCCTTTCATAATATTTGATGTTTAATTAATTGTCAAAATGATTGAATTTTAAATTTCTTTTAATATCACATCAAGGTCATGTTATACTTCAAGTAGTATTAAATAAAAGTCCTAAACTAAAGTAATGAAAAAGGATAGTTGCAACTAAGAAAGGATAGAATCCACCATTTGATAGATCTTGTAGAAAACTAAAAATAATTCACAAAAGAAAAACAAGGATTTCTCAAGATGTGCAATGCACTTACATATGCTATCCTAAGTCTTAACTCCATGAGTTAAACCAATGTCACAAATTGAACAAACTTTTTTTTTTTTTTTATACTTGCCATAAACAATAGTACAAGTAGAGAATTTTTCAAATTAGACTATGTACTGTTTGAAATTTTGTGCCAGCTTATGATATCCATGAACCTGAAAATATGTAAGTAATGACTATTCTAATTGAAACCTATAATAGGTTGTGGCATGCATCTTAAAATTCTATAAACTTATATTGATGCAAAATAAAACCAAGTTACACACTATTAATCCATACAAAAATTCCACGTTGTAACATCCTGGATTTAGATAGATATATAAATAAATAAAAAAATCAATGCAAAATTTTAAATTAATAAAATAATTAAAAATCTGAATAAATTAAAAATAATTAAGGAAGTAAAAAAACTTCTAATAAAGTGGCATCATCAATTTGCCAATAACGATTAGTAAATAAAATAAATTAACTTTTGTAATTGTATAAGAAAATTTCTAATAAAACAATTCTAACAACAATTTGAATTGCTTAAGAAATATATATATGCAATAAATAAAGAAAATGTAATTAGTTCAGGATGTATTGAAAGTGTCATATGTCATCACTATGAAGTGTCAAATGTCACATGTAGAGGCACGAAGAATAAGGCATTTAAAGGTGTTTTAATCACTTTCTAATATGAGGGAGGATGTTTATGTCAACTCATAATTGAAGAAAAAAAAATATAAAAAGAGGAAATTTTTAAATAAAACCATTTCTCTCCATTTTCCTTAAGGTTATGAAGAATTTGGCATTTAAAGGTATTTTAATCACTTTCTAATCCAAGCATAGCACACTTCCCTTAAGCGCCCCAACAATTGTGCACTACTCAAGCGCGCTAAGAAGGAAGCACACCACACCATCCTAACTTGCATAGTGCTCACATAACCAACAATCATAAGTGCATTATTGATTAATCAATAACCTAAGCACACCTTTACAACCTCAAGTGTGCAATTTTCCTCAAATAAGTAGCACACCTCCCTAGTCATAGAGTGTGCTCTCTCCTCCAACTATGAAGCATACTTAGATTCTATCTCAACTCACTACCTTAATCATTCCACCTTGCTCACATGCCACATCTTTCGATCATTGGGCACTCATCAAGGTTGCGTAGCAAATAATGTCCCTAAAACTTTGATTGATCCATCTACTTCACCATGTTGCCACATTGAAAAGACAGGAAGTGCAGTCATTCACTCCATACTGATATTTCTTAATTGATGGTTGTGTTGACACACTAGATCACAACATGGGCTAGCAGCTTAGATAACTAGGAACAACTTTGGAGTAATAAGGGAGAGATTTTTTGCTATAAATACGGGAACTATAAATAAACAAAGGGAGAGAGAGAGTATTGATTAGGAAATAAGTTAGACTGTTTCAATCCTTGTGTTTCTTTTCCTCTTTATAACTTGTAAATAAACAAAAGGAGAAAAGGGATTGATAAGGAAATAAGTTAGATTGTTTTAGTCCTTGTGTTTCTTTTCCTCTTTATAACCTTTTCATTTTAGTGTTAATGAGTTTTTCATTTTCGATTTTTTATTTTATGTTTATGTTTCTATGTTGTGTGTTTCTATTTTTGTGTTATTCTTGCTCGAAAGGGTGAAAGGGGCTAAGGTCCCCATATTCCAATTCAGTTCACCATTGGTTCAACTGTTAATGGTTGAAAAGGTCATAACTAGGTTAGCAATTATGAGGACCACGATGAGTACCTAACTTAAGTCAATAGTTATGAGGACTGTAAGGAGTTTTTGTGGAGAGTAAGGGTTATAGTTGTGAAGGTCTCAAGTCAAGCAACCTTGGTTTTAGCTCTAATGATCTCATAAACCAAAAACAAGCCTTTTGACATGAGTAGCAATCCACTTAAATCATTTGATTGCAAGAACCTAAAAATGAGCAATCAAGATGGGTTGTCTTGGCCGTCAGATTCCACTATAGGAATTACTATGACCATATATTTTATGATCACATGTCCTTTAAATCACCTAAGAGGACACACTGTCTCAATCCCATGAGATATCATGGTGCCTCTATTAAGAATACATGTTGCCACCAACCTCCATCAACAGTAACCCAATTCATAGGGATATATGACCACTTTAAGGTCTCACCCATAGGTCAAAGCCTCCTGTTGATTTTGGCATAGGCTCAATATTCTCTCAAGGTTGAGAGTCCATGCAGTATAGTAGCTTAGTGAATCATGACAATTGATAGTCTTGCGTTATGATTCACAGTAGGTTCTATCTAGTGTGCATTACATACACTAGTACACTCACCATGAGAAACTCATCCCGATGATCAAGACAAGTTATCTTTCCAATTAGGAGGTGGTGCACTACAGTCTTTACTGGATTGCTCAAATCCATTAACCAACTGTGGACAACCTATCTACTTATAAGGAACCCATGACTTATATCTTTTGTACAACTCCTAATGCACCTAAGTCATTTCCAATGTAAGAGACATGGGCTAAATGCTCAAATCAATATCAATATACCAAAAGGATAGCAAGGGGATAGTTAAGTCTAACTTTGTTACATTATGTCTTGCTTTTAGGAGCTCAATCCCAAAAGATTCGAACTGGTAACTTGCGTTGGAGATTGAATATAATGCTCTTATGAAAAATAAAACTTAGAATCTTATCCTATATCCTTCACATAGCAATGTCACAATTTGTAAATGGGTATATAAACTCAAATAAAAGCCTAATGAGAGCATTGATCAATATAAAGCTCATTTAGTTGCAAATGGGTTGAACCAAACTCATGGCTTTGATTATTTTGGAACATGTAATCCTATCATCAAATTTTCAACCATTCAAATAGTTCTTAACATTGCCCTTTTTTCTCAATGGTTGATTCGACAACTTGATGTTTAAAAAAATTTTCTCAATGGTGACCTTCAAGAGTAGATGGTCATGAGCCAACCTCTTGAGTTTGTTAGCCCACAATTTCTTTTTAACATTTGCTACTTAAATAAAGAATTATATGAACTAAAATATGCCCCTCACACTTGGTTTTCTAAGCTCAGCACATCACTTTTGGAATAGGGATTTTAGTTTTCTTGTGTAGATAGTTCCATGTTTCTTCATCATATTACATTTGATATTTTACTTCTATTAATCCATATTGATGATGTATTGGTCAAAGGCAACAACTCTTCTAAGGTCTTCTTGTTTATTGCCTATCTTAAAACCTCTTTTGCTTATACACTACATTTAAACCATCAAAAATATATCTATGACCTATTTACTTGCACATAAATGCTTGATTCCAAACTGACTTATGTACTAGAGCATTAGGGAAGCCATTATCTCAATATGATGGTGATCCTCTTTGTTAGGACATTGAATCTTGTTTGTATATTGGTAATTTTGTTCCAAGTTATTTGTGGCCTTAGAAATCTTTTTAGATAGTGACTTACTCTCCTTGAAAGATTAAGGATTCTTGTTCATCTAACCAGGAAGTCATAGGTACATCTAAAAGGTTTGGCTTGTGGCAAATTAAGATTTAAAAAAGTATAAAGAGGAATGATATTCTTTTTTTGGAATAAAATTGATTTTTATTTATCTTTACAAAAAGGCAAGACCAAATAGTGTTCAAGTGTTAGGAATGCTCAAGTGCTTAACCAATGCTCGAGCACCCAAGGAGCTCTAGTGATGGTTAAATGCACTCAAGCCTTCATATCAATTCTATTGAAGATTAGCAAAATATTTTTGAGATATTCATGCAAATAACTTTTTGAAAACTTTGAGATACCATCCCTATATAGCTTCTATGACCATATATACCCCACTATAACCCTTATAGGGTTAGAAATTGAAGAGATTTCAAAAGGACACTTTAAGGAAAGAAAGTCTAACAAGCCACACCATTCTCGTTCTCTCATTTGAAATATTCATTCAAGAATTTAGGGTTGAAGAATTGCATCCCTTCAACAAGACTGAAGAATGCTCACTGAAGCAATCAAAGGTTGCTACATCGCAGACATGGATTAATTGTAAGTGCTAGAGAATAATTTTTTTAGGGTAAAAAGGTCAAGTAAATCTGTGTAGCTTGATCTCATATAGTGGATCTTGATTAGCAGTCCTAGACCTCGTGGTTTTTTATCTCCATAATTAGTGTAGGGGTTTTCCACGTAAAAATCTCGTGTCCATCGCTATATTTTTTTATTATCTTGATTGTTATTCTATTAATCCCTATTATCTCGCAGGTAAAAATTGGGTATAATATATAATCTTTACTAAAATTGAATATCAAATATGTGCAAGTATTAAATGTGAGCATGTAATGAACCACTTGATTCATGTTAAAAAGTTAAACTTTATTTATTTTTAAATTCATCTTAAATAAAATATTATTAATAATTACTATTTTTAAATTATTAGTATTTTTTTAATTAAAAAAACTAATTATGATCATTTTACTATTCATATTTTTATAATATATACTAAAATATAATTTTTTTTAATAAAAAAAATATAATTTATCATTTTATGATCATTTTACTATTCATATTTTACTAAAAATTATTTTTATTTTTAATAAGACTTGAATTAAATTTAATTAATATTATACAAATTAAATTTACAATCTTTTTTATAAGATCAAAATATAAAAATTATTTTTAAAGACAATTTATCCAAATAAATTTTCTTTATTTTTTAAAAATTATTTTTAAAAGCAACTTATACTTAGCACCCTTACTTTTAGGAAATATTTATAAAAAAATAAATAAAAATAATAAAAAAATCCAGTTTTTTGTCTTTTAACTTAAAACCAAATTTTAAAAACAAGTATAAAAAATATAACAACACGAACGTATGACCATAAGGTCCAATTCTTAAGTAATTCAAGGTGATTTTATTTTATTTTAGTTTTAAATATTTATGAACAATGGTGGACCCAGTTCAAAGGAGGCAACTTCTAAGACATATGTAAAATTTGCCAATTATAAAATAAATGGGCTTTAGCCTAATGGCTAGCATTGACACTTTTTAATGAGAACAACAGCTAGTTTAGGGTTTGATTCCCCCTTATGAAAAGTGAATTTTTATATTTTTTAAACATTTTGTGAAAAACACCTGCCTCCCGAGGCCTTGGTTGGCTCCGCCCCTATTCATGAATACAAAGAATCAATTTATGGCTCACTTTCAATAATTTCTTCTTTCTGACTTTATCTTCAAATTGTTTGATCAATAAATTTTTTATTAGAAGGTTTTTGCTTCAAATTTGTGCCCATACAAGTTTTTATTCAACTTGGAAAAAGAAGTTTAGTATTTCTAAAACACCAAATTGAATGGGGTCCTACTTACTTGATAACCATGCATGTTTGGATGCATTTTAAAAAATAAATAAATTTCTTATACAAAATATAAAAAATTTTATATAAAAAGTAGACACATACATTATATATTTGAAAATATTTCTAAGTTTTTTAAAATTTAAAGAAATAAAAAAAAAAATTCTATAACATCTCATATTGGATATGGGAAAAAGTTTTTTATACTATATTTAAGCTTCTCTTAATCATGTAAACATTTTTAAAGTCATGAAACTCATTAAGTTTAGAGCAAACACTATCTATTCAAGAGGGGATGTAGGACTTTGATTGTTTAACATTGCAAGCGGTATGTCTATTAAACCTTGCAATCCTGTGGGATATGATGTATCACACATCAATTTTTATTTTTATTTTTTAAACCATGAGGTCTCATTGGCCTCAAGGCGAAGAATTATTTAATGAGGAAGTAAGTCATTACAAACGGTATCAAAGCGATCCTTAAAGTTTCCATTTGTTCAACTCTACAAGGAGTATGTGTATTTAACCTTACAATCTTGTGGGACACAAGATTCTTGTCATGTCTACCATGAGATCCCATTAGCCCCAAAGTGGATAATAACTATCTTGAAGGGAGCAAGTTATTACAAATGGTATCAAAGTCTTGTCATTTGATCAACTCCGCAAGGAATATGTATATCTAACTCTGCAATCTTGTGGGACACGATATCCTTATTATCAAAGTCTTTCCAAAGTGGACAATAACTACCTTGGAGTGAGCAAGTTAACATTTTTTTCCTTTCATTGACACCTTTCGAGAACCAAATATAACCTAAGAAAAAAAGAAAGTATTTAAGAAAAATCATTTTCTAATGTTTGAATGAAGTTGAAAAAAAAAATCTATGAAATTTAAATATATGAAAATATATTAGAAAAATGCAGAAAAAATGAGAAAATGTCTCAAACTCTTCCACCAGCCACCTCTCTTCTCCACAATGTTGTCTACTTCTCTTTATCAAAAGTCACCCGTCTCAACATTGGAGCCTTTTTTGAAGGTCACCTTTGGTTCCCTGAAAGTTTAAGGAAAAATACTTTTTCAAAAATTTTAAAAGAGAATGTAAGGGAAAGAAAAGAAAAATTAAAAATAAATTAAAAATTAATAAATTACTTTTACATAATAGTATCTGTTCATTTCACTTATTTAACTCATCAATAAATATATATATATATTTATATTTATATTATGCCAAAACTCAAAACAAAATAAGAGAAATCGAAAATAAAACACAAAGATATTTAACAAAGAAATTTAAAGAAAAAGAACATAAAAATTTATATTACATAACTTGAAAAACATACTTATAAAGAGAAATGATATCTTACAATGGAAAGGACAAGAAAACTTTTAGGAAGGCTTTGGCTTGGGGAGCTTATATCTTAAGAGAGAGAAAAGAGAGAAGGGATAGCTTAAGGTGGAAATGGAAAATGAATGGTTCTTACAAATGAGGAGCTAGCATCCTTAAATAGCTAAAACAAGAATCTTAAATAGTACAAAGCAGAAAACAGGCCACTATGGACTTTTGACTTCAGTTGTAAATAGTAACCACCTATGAAGTGAATAGTGAACAGTAAAACTGACTTTTACTGTAACACTTTTGACTTTTTGGCTACCGAATCTTGTTTTTGGTGGATTACTATGAGCTTTCTGATTGCTTTTAACTGGTGACATAACTGTAGCTTCGCATGTAAGGAACAAGCTTACTTTCGGTGCTGAAATATCTTAAAGCTGTCGGTGGAGAATCCCAAGGCAAACAACAAGCTTAAATGGAGTTAGCTTAATGTCTTCAAATGGCGAAGAAATTGCTTATTTTGATTTCCGAATAAGAGAAAGGATGCCTTCTGAGTCATTACCATTATCCAGAAGGTAGTTTGAAGTAGAATCATTTGATTCAGCATAAGAGTAATCTTCAGAAAAACTTGAGCTGCTTTTGTCAAGGATTTTATGAAATTCCTGAGGGGTTTTTTCTACAGCAAGCATGGCTTGGAGCAATTGTTTCTTAAGAAGAAACTGAGACATGTCCTCAAAGGTTAAGGCTTGTGATGGATGCTTAAGAAAATATTACTTAACGGCATGCATAGAGGCATGATTTTTTAAAGTGTCCCACCATTTAGTCTTAAAAGTCCTTCCAAGGGCTGCAAAAGACTGTTGATTCATTGACAATAATGATATAGTCTCATTAGACTATCCAAGCAAGGCCAAATTCGTTAAAAAAGAATAGTAAAAGGGGAAAAGTAGAAAGTTCGCTTAGGGTAACAAATGAACTTTTGAATAGCTCAAAGCCATCTAAGATGGGTTTTGGGAGAATCTTAATAGTTGGACCAAAATAAGCTCGCCAATTGTGGAACCAAAATGGAAAAAAAGGAAGCTGATGCTTAGACGGGAAATAGAACATCCATGAATGATGGAAGTCCTTGTTTTAGATAAGAAAAGCATTAAACCAGGCTCTCTAGTAATCCCAATAATTGAAAAATCTTGGTTTTGAAGGCTTAGAGAATTCCCTTGAAAAATTAGGGTTCCCACCCCACTGCTTAACTGTGAGAATTTTGAAAATATGGCAAGTTGAAAATGTCAAATCCAAGTTGCTATACTTATCAACATTATGCTTAATTTTAACTAATCCAGTATCCACAAGGATATGTTCATAAAATTATCTTGTTTTCAAAATATCACCAGAGGGATAATAAAAGTTTTCATGAAAAGCTTTTGCAACTATCTCCCTAGTGTTTTCATTAAAAAAAACTCTCTTTCAATAACTAAAATAGGTTGATTGAGATCCTTTTCCAATAGTGTGATTTTGAAGAAAGAGGTGTGGGGTTGGTAGCCACCACAATTTGCTTATTTGAAAAAGTCAAGCTTGATGCTAATTCATTTTGAGAGGTATTGGCTTTAGTAACTTGCTTAAAGGTTTGAGACCTATAATTGTTGGAAATTGTGTAGCCTTGACTGGTTTAAAAGGATCCAAAGGATAATAGTACAAGGACAACATCTTATTAGGGATAGGGCCAAAAGGAGAAGAATGAAGTCTTGCTTCTTCTTCTTCAAGTTCAACTTGTTGACTCCAAAGCATTTTATAGGGAGAAGGATCATGACTGATTTTATAAAATTGGGATTTTGGTCGTTTCTCCTTATAAGTATGTTTTTCAAGTTATGTAATTTTCAAGTTATGTAATATAAAGTTTTATGTTCCTTTTCTTTAAATTTCTTTGTTAAATATCTTTGTGTTTTATTTTCGATTTCTCTTATTTGATTTTGAGTTTTAGCATAATTCATGTTTTCATTGCATATTACCTCGTCCTAGGTGTCTATGGTATTAGAGCCACGAGAAGGGAAGTCGGGTTTGTTTTGAGTTTTTAATCTATCCTAGGAAGATAGCAGTCTACCTGAAGCAATCCCTACCAAGTTGAGCCTGTTGTTAGCCGGTGTTAGGCATTTTAGGGCTATAAAAGGGTTTGGGTGATTACTCACTAGGTTTGTCAATTTACTATTAGGCTTTAGATTAAGACCTTAAAATGAGTTCAATTTTCAAAACCATGTCTAGGAAACCCACAGATTCTCAAAAAGTTGTAGTAAATAGTGAAGAGATCAATTTTATTAAGACCCAAAATAATTTAGATGATTGGAAGTTACCCAAGGTATCTAATCAAGAAATTTATAAGAAATGAACCTTTAAGTTATTTACAGACTACACCATTAAGACACTTGAATAGACTATAAGCTTAGAACAGGAAGATCAAGTGATAAGACTCTTGAATAGTAGATCTATAAAGAGACATAAAAAAGACTACAACTTCATACACTTTGGCATGATTCAAGTTGCAGCCAAGCTTTTGACAAAAATAGGTTTAAACACCTCAATTGTCATGTGTCTAAAGGATAATAGACTTCTTGATTACCGAGAATCTATTATAAGAGCAATTCAGGCAAGATTGAATGATGTCGTGTTTACTTCCAATGTTACCCTAACTTCATAGTTAGATTAAGATATGCCAACATCTTAGATTCAGTTGTCCTCCATGTTAAGACCCATGGATTCAAGTTTAAGGAAGGAAATAGTCCTATTTCCATCATCACAAGATTTGCCTATAAAAGTATGACCACAAGTGTTGGATCTAGAGCACTATGCACTAGTCCTAAGGATAAAACTATTCTCTTCCACTCAAATGTACTAAACAAGTCAAATTTCATAAACCCTAAAAGGATCATGTGGAATGAGGTTGAGTTTCCAGAAACTTGGCATTTTGCCAATGTCATTCCAACCTTAGAACAAATATCTGAGAGGATTGAACAAATTGTTCGGTACCCAAATGGAAGAGGAGATTTGGTTTTCTCTAACTCATTAGACATTCTAATAACCTTATAATTTCAAATTATGAACCTTCTAGAGCATCAAATTCATCTATCCCAATAAGAACCACTAGGATAGAAGAAGGATCCACTTGAGTGAATCCTAAGAATATTAAGCTAACAAGTGTTAAGAGTCCCACCAACTTAGCTAGGTCCTTTTATAAGAAGGAAAAAGAGTCTACCCAAGGATCACAACATGATGAATCACCAGATATGTCTCCCACATATTCGCAGATTATTAACACCATGAGCGAAGATTTTGAGATTAACAAGGATCTCTTAAGACAAGACTTCTATTCTGAAGTCAACAAGGAGAAAAGAGATTGGTTCTTTAGCAAGGTCCCTAAAGTCCTCAAAACCATCTACCAAGAAGAATATTACATATATTTAAGACAAGAACGGAAAAATGTTAAGTATTAGATCTGGTTTGAACTCTTCAAACAAAATGAGTATCCAGATTACCTAAGTAAGCGTGTTAACAACACATCCACAAAAACTAAGATATGGAAAACTAGTGATGACAATGTCATATAATCCATTCACCCTCCAAAAGCCAAGATAGATAAAAATATTAATGATACAATAATAAGAGTTTCACCTTTTAAGACTAAGCATAAGGATAAAGGAACTGCTAGTGCAGCAGATGTTAGGAGAATCATGGAACAAAACTACACTGATATGTTTCTTAAGACGTTAGGTGATCAACTCAAAAAGGTTGAAGAGATCATTGAAACCAAAGATCATATTAAGACATCTTTTGTTAAGAATGATAATAAGCCTTTATTTAAGCTGTTCGAATTCTCTAAAAAATTCCAAGAAAATCCTTATGTTAATCAAGAATTAATAGAAAGGATTAGTCAAAAGGTAAAAGATAGCTTAATTGTCCTAAATACACCTCAGCCATCTCATAGAAGGATTAATTTCATTAATGAATATATTAGTTTTAAAGTAGAAGTTGATGAACTAATCAAGATCTTTAAGGAACCACCAGACCAAAGAATTTTAAGGATTATCCATAACCAAGAAACCCCTAAGACTAGGAATCTCTACCCTAGGCCAACATTTCCTGATATGCAGTATGAGGAAAGAAACTAGTACACTCAAGCTTCCTACACTAGTGGAACCATTTATGAATGGAACATAGATGGTATGACTAAGTATAACATACTCACTAAGCTTCAAGAAATGACCATGGTTAGCACAACCTATAAGTTAAACAATAAAATATCAGATAATGTTGTATCTCAGACAGTTGTTGTTGGGTTTATAGGTCAACTAAAAGGATGGTGGGATAGCTATCTCACATTTGATGATAGGAATGGTATCCTAAAAGCACATAGGATAAATGAGGATAATGAAGTTGTTAAGAACAAAGAAGGTCAAGATATAAAGGATGCAGTGGCTACTTTAATCCTCTTAATATCGAAACATTTCATTGGAGATCCTATAAAGATTATGGATAAAGCTGTAGATCTCTTAACCAGCCTTAAGTGTCCTAAACTTCATGGCTTCAGATAGTATAGAGACGTTTTCCTAACCAAAGTCATGTTAAGACCATACTATAGTCAATCCTTTTGGAAAGAAAAATTCATCTCAGGACTACCTAGACTTTTCTCTGAATGGATTAGGATTAAGATAAGGGAACAATTTAATGGTCAAATTCCTTATGATAAGCTAACATTTGGAGAAATTATAAGCATTGTTACAGCAGAAGGAATAAGCTTGTGCAATGACTTTAAGCTTAAGCAATAGATGAAAAATGAACAAAAGATCTACAAGAATGAGTTTGGCACAGTCTGTAGCCATTTTGGATTTAGTCAAAAGGAAACCAAGCCTCTCTCTAAACAACGTAAGAAAAGAAAAATAGGAAGAAAGCCTAGTAAGGAAAGGTTCTATCATAACAAGAGAGGTACTCGTGGGAAGTACAAAATGAATGGAATCAAGAGATCAAGACACATCCAAAGAATGATGAACAAGGAAGCCTAAAAAAAGTTAAAAACCCCCTCACAATCTAATCCGATTTGTTTTAAGTGTGGTAAGGTAGGCCACTATAACAAAGATTGTAAGGTTAGAAAGAAAAATAATAACTTGAATGTTTTAGAAGATTTAAAAGATATGTTTTACGAAGTAATGTTAAACTCCTCAAAATCTAAATCAAGGAATGGTTCAGATAATGAAGATGATATTAATCAACCAGATAGTGGTGAAGAGATTTCAAGTCAAACATCTAGTGACCAGGAAGATTGCATTAAGGGCAATTGTGATTGCCATCCTAAGAATATAAATGTCATAAGCCAGGAACAAGAGTTAATTTTATATGTTTTAAGAAAAGTAGAAAATGAAAAGGTTAAGCAAGAACTTTTTGAAGTCTTTAAGAAATTTGTCCATAAGCCAGAAATTAAGAAGACAGTAAGTCCTTATAACCTAAATGAAATCTTAACAAGATTTAATCAGAAGTCTCCCCAAAGACTTAACCATTAAGGATCTTCAAGAAGAAATAAGACAATATAAGAAGGAAATTAAGGATTTAAGACAATTCACAAGCTTAGGTTTTATAGACCTTCAAGACCAAATCAACAAGATTGTTGTTAACAAAGGAAACCTTGAAAAGGTTCCAGAATCTTCACAAGTCAATGATGAAGTGACAAATTCATACTTGAATACTATTAGCAAAGTTATTTTCCTAAGATAGGAAGTCTCTCTAACTATAGTAATCAAGGATAAGTTTGTCCTTAATATTTTGCTTTGATTGATTCAGGAGTAGCTTTGAATTGCCCATAAGAAGGTCTTGTACCAACCCAATTTTATAAGAAAACTAAGCAAACGCTTTTTTAGGAGTCTATGGTAAAAGACTTACCATTAATTATAAGTTGTCAAATGCTCACATTTGTAACCAAGGCATTTGTATTGAGCAAACTTTCATCCTAGTTAGAGACTTGAAGGAAAAGGCTTTTCTTGTAGTCCTTTTTTTAAACTCTATCTACCCTATTAAAGTAGAGAATCAAGGTCTAAGAACAACAGTCTTAGATAAGGAAATTTTGTTTGAATTCCTGACCCACTTGATGAAAAGAATATAAATACTTTAAGGGATCATGTGATTAAGGCTAAGGAAAATCAAGTTGATTTTTTAAGACAAGAAATTAATCTTGTAAGAATCAAAGAACAATTAAAAGTTAAGAAAACTCAAGATGCAGTAGAAAAGTTTAAGAATAAGATTGTTGGAGAAGTTTGCTCTAACATTCCTAATGCGTTTTGGCACAAAAAGTAGCATGAGGTAGAATTACCTTATGAACCAGATTTTAATGAGAAAAATATTCCCACTATAGCAAGACCTATCCAGATAAATAAGGAATTAGTAAGCTATTGTGAAAAGGAGATCCAGGATCTTCTTGATAAGAAGTTGATAAGAAAGTCTAAGTCCCCTTGGAGTTGTTCAACCTTCTATGTTCAAAAACAAGTTGAATTAGAAAGAGGAACACTTAGACAGGTAATCAACTACAAGCCTCTTAATGATGCATTAAGAAGGATTAGGTATCCTATTCCAAATAAGAAAGACCTCCTTCAAAGGTTACTTAAGTCTAAGGTTTTTTCTAAGTTTGATATGAAATCAAGAGTTTGGCAAATCCAGATTGCGGAAAAAGACAAGTATAAGATAGCCTTTATGGTACCCTTTGGACATTATGAATGGAACATAATACCCTTTGGACTTAAGAATGCTCCTTCAAAATTCCAGAACATAATGAATGAAATCTTTAACCACTTTTCTGATTTCATCATTGTCTACATTGACGATGTTTTAGTTTACTCTATTTTTATAGAAGAACATTGGAAACATCTCAATAAGTTCGTCTAGACTGTTAAGAGTAACGGTTTAAGCTTGTCTACCACTAAGATTAATTTGTTTCAGGCTAAGATAAGATTCCTAGGTCATCATATTTACCAAGGAACCATCACTCTCATTCAAAGGTTAATCCAGTTTGCTGATAAGTTTCCTGATGAGATTAAGGATAAGAAACAATTGCAACGTTTCTTAGGACGCCTTAATTATGTGTAAGATTTCCTTTAGGACATAAGCCAGCTATGTGCCCCATTAAGACAAAGACTTAAGAAGAATCCAGTTCCTTGGAATGAGGAACATACTAAGACTGTCAAGACCGTCAAGTCTAGAGTCACGACTCTACCATGTTTAGCCTTAGCCGATCTTGAAGCCTTTAAGATTGTTGAAACTGATACTTCAGATATAGGTTATGGTGGGATCCTTAAACAGAAATATGGTAACCATGAGAGATTGGTTAGGTATACTTCAGGAACCTCGAATAATGCCTAACTTAGTTACAGCACCATCAAAAAAGAGATTTTAAGCATTATTTTATGTATTTCAAAATTTCAAGATGATCTTTTAAACCAAGAGTTTTTTATTAAAAGTTGATTGCAAATCAACAAAATCAATTTTGCAAAAGGATGTTAAGAATATAGCTTCTAAGCATATTTTTGCAAAATGGCAAGCTATTTTAAGTAATTTTGATTTTCAAATTGAGTATATTAAAGGAGAAAATAACTAATCCCTAATTTCTTAACTCATGAATTTTTGCAGGATTCACAAGATCATGGCCCCCAAAAAAGAAAAACAACCTTTTAAGCCCATTAAGACATTGCAAGATTCTAAGAAAACTCATTTAGTCATTTCCGAAAAATTCATGCTGTTATACTATGAACATTTTGAGGTTGTCGGTTCTTGCAACTTGTCCAGAGATTTACTACCTTTAGAAACCCTTAAGATTTCCTCATCCCATAGCAATAATAAAGGAGCAAGTTTGAGTTCTCTACCTTTTGTGAAGGATTCCTTCCCCACAAATCCATCTTTTAATGATACTAACCCTTTATCTGTTTATCTCAAAAATCCTTGTGATTTGCAAGAAAGATGTAAAACTTTGGAAAGAAAACTATAAATGGTTGACTTTCTCAAAACCTAACAAGATGTTCTTAAGAATCAAGCCCTTTTTTCCCCACTGGAAAATGGTAAGAATAAGCAATTCACCCCACTGGTGGATGAAGTAAAATTGAGTGAGGATGAGTGGAGCAACTTTAAGATAAAAATGTATTTTCATAAGAAGGAGATGTTGCATTCTCTTAAGTGGGATGTCTATCTTTTGATCCAAGAAAAGGCCAAAGCCATGGCGGAAGAAAAACAAGTTTTTATTTCCTCTTATCTTCAAGATCTTCATATTTACTTCTCAGTCATCCCTGGTCTTCGCGTCCCAAGTTTAAAATTGGTTAAGGATATGGAATTTGATGATTCTAAATTTTGTAGAATTGTTGAAGATCATCTCCTTTACCAACAAGGCACTAAACAACTATTTTGCTAGTGCAATAGGAATTTTATGATCAATTAAGTCTGCCCGGACTTGCAATATTACAAGCCAATCTATCTTTCTCTTAAACAGAATGAATTGATCCTCATCCCAAAGTTACTCTTAGATTATGGATTGGTTCATCAACTCGTTTGTTCATATCCTAATTAAACAACTGTTTTTGGAAGAAAGTTGGCTTTAAATTTGATATAAGGCTTTAAGATGAACAAGAAGTTTGCAGAAGCAATCATCATCACCCAAGCTCCTAAGTGGATTTCTGATGGATGCCTGTTACCCACACAACATAATATCTCTCTCCATTATCATAACAAAAGGCCAACTTTACCATCTTGCCTTCCTGATCATATTGATCTTTGTGTTGAACCAATTAAAAACCAAATCAAGTTTGGAGAGCTAGAATTATCAACCGTGATTTTGAGACATATCCAAAGAATATGGGTTGCCTAATTGCTGTAGACTCTTTTCATCAAATTTTCTAAGAAAATTGATCCTCTACCGACCAAATCCATTACTAAGGATATTAAGTTACTTGATGAACATCATAAGGATTATATTCTCCCTTAAATTTCATTAAGACATTACCATTTAAGCTTGTTGTTTGCCTTGGGATTCTCTACTGACAACTTTAAGATATTTCAACACCGAAAGTAAACTTGTTCCCCACATGCAAAGCTACAGTTATGTCACCGTTCAAAAGTAGTCAAAAAGTTCATAGTAATCCACCGAAAGCAAGATTCGATTGCTAAAAAGTCAAAAGTGCTATAATAAAAATCGGTTTTACTATTCACTATTCATTTCACGGATGGTTACTATTCACAACTTAAGTCAAAAGTCCACAATGGCCTATCATATGCTTTGTACTATTTAAAATTCTTGTTTCATCTATTTAAGGATGCTAGCTCCTCATTTGTAAGCACCATTCATTTTCCATTTCCATCTTAAGCTCTCCCTTCTCTCTTCTTTCTCTCAAGATGTAAGCTCCCCAAGCCAAAGCTTTCCTTAAAGCTTTCCTACCCTTTCCATTGTAAGATACCGTTTCTCCTTATAAGTATGTTTTTCAAGTTATGTAATATAAAGTTTTATGTTCCTTTTCTTTAAATTTCTTTGTTAAATATCTTTGTGTTTTATTTCTGATTTCTCTTATTTGATTTTGAGTTTTGGCATAATTTATGTTTATATATATAATTTTTCTTCTATTTTTTCTGTTACAACCAAACATAACCTAAGGGTTACAGTCACTAGCCACCTTTTCCATTTGCCAACACCTTCCAATGCATTTAAAGACCCACTCTCATTGGACCCAACAACCTCCAAACGAATACTTCAAACCAAAAATGAATTTACAATAATCCTCTTTTCACAACTGCACATCTCGGTATACCCTAATTCAATGGTTCCTTTCTCATTTTTCGGAAAATCTAGATGCCAAATTTGATAGGTATTTTTGTAATTTTAGGATTTCGTACCTTGTATGTATATATACATATATGCAAGTTTTAATGCTTTGGTAGAGATATGAGTGGAACTTGGAAGTAAGGATGGTAATAAGACAGGTTTTTTTGGGTACTTGTCTCACCCCGTCTCTATTGAGACAAGTTTAAAATTTAAATAAATGGGTTTGAGATTTTTTTTTAAAAACCTAGTATGGTGGGGCGGGTTTGAATATATATTGCCTTATTCCGTTCTAGCCTAGCCGAATTATATATAAAATTAATTAAATTTAATTCTTATTTTTCTATTTTTAATATATAGATAATAATAATAATAATAATAATAATTTACTTTTCAACAAAATAAGTCATAAAAATATAATAATTTAATTATTTATAAACTATATTTATTTTAATATAATTAAAAAATAAAAATAATTTTTTTTTTTCAAATAAAAGTTAAACGGGGCATGACGAAGGAGGAATGAGTATGAGAATTTGTCTTGCCCTTTTTAATTTTTTTTAATGGGATGAAGATGAAAATTATTTTGAATAAACGGGATAGAATAGGGATAAGAGCAACCCATCCCGTTGTCATCCCTACTTGGAAGGATAACCATGGTCAAAGAAGCTAATTAACTCATTTGTTGTTTTATTTTTTCTTTTTCAATTGATATTTATGTTTCTATGTTTAAATGCAAGGAAAATAAAACATCTTCCATTAAACTTTTTACACTCGAATCACCTCAAAATGCCTTGTATTGCACTTTTTATAAAATAACGTAATTATATTTTGATTAATTTATAGTTATACTTATAATTTCAAACACACCAAGGTTACTTTTTCCAAATCCGGGAAAATGTCAAATATTTCAGGCCCGTTTGGCCGTGCTTTCAAAAACTTGCGTATAAACGAATCTTCAACATCATTCCCTCTACTTCTATGTAAACAATTCTTGTACTAAGAATACGAAGAATATGACATAGATATGAAAAATATGATTAGGGTAAGAAACCTCTTCAAAACAACACCTCATCATGACTCTTGTGTAAATCAAAATTCATTGACTGATCTTAAATCTCCAACATGGTACCCTTTCAATACATTAGAATTTTCCATTCTTAGAAGTGATCAATCCTTCAAGGAACTTCAAAATCAATGTTATTAAAGCATATGAACAAACTCTCAACTTGATTAAAGACCCTCCAGGCAGGAAACATCAAATACCCTCAACTTGATTAAAATGGAACAATTACAAGCACTTGTCTTTTACAGTAGAGTGAGAAATAAGGGGGAAACAAACTCATAAAATGAGCACTTCACATCTACTTTGCCTCTCTGTTTACCTTCAGATATGGCAAGGCACCAATCACATTGTCGTAGTCACTCCGGCTAACTGGGTGCTGTCCATGGGGATAACACAAGAACAAACAATGTCAAATAAACAGGTAAGAAACTCGAAAAATAACAACTCAGGCTATCAACTGTTGATATAGTATTAATTTTTGTATATGAAGATGGGTAATTATTGGCAAGCAAACAGTTTCATAAGGCACTGAAAAATTGTGGGCATTTTCCTTTTTTCAAGTCAACTAAAAACTGGGGGGCAGTTGCTCATCACATTGAAATAGAGTTGAGTCCCAGTGTGATATATGCAACATCTGAAATTGGCATTAGTTCATCAGTCAAATTGAAACAGCTCTCATGTTTTTCAACAGATATGAAATGCATCCTTTGTGTTTTAGATTATATACCTATAAGAATCGCGTTTCTCATAACATTCCATGAGTCATACAAGGGCTTTTCAAGATTTCCACAGAATAACTTCATTCTAATTTTATTTCAGTTATATTTGTCACATCTTCATTATCTATAGCTGTAAAAAAGATAATATATAGCCATTTTTACCCCCAAAGTTTCTAAATACTGAAGTTTGTATACTATTCCCATTCTTTACATGTATCAATAACAATAGAAAAGTATCGAGAGCAGGCTACTAAGAGTTCACCTCAAAACTAGGTGCATACAAAGGGAGGAAAAAAAGTCACCTAAGAATTCAAAAACAAACGAAGGCCAAAAATTGAACATTCTTTTTCTTCACTAAAGCAAACAAAAAATGCGGGACCTAGAAAACAATTATTACTTTTTCTTTTTGGATGAAATTTGGTTCATACTAAGTTTTACCCATCAATTCTTACTTTTAATTTCGAAATCCATTTCAAGGACCTGCTTATTCTTCCAACAAAACCCATAAACTGATGAAATAATAAACTTAATCAGCAAAATTTCACACCAAAAAAGAAAAGCTGAAAGATTTTTTCTTTTTTTTTAAAAAAAAATAATGTGGAAATGGAAAAATAAGATCTGAAGTTTAAAATCTACCTTAATAGGAAGACTCCAGGGAAAAAGTCTAGGATTCAACCTTGAATCCCATGATCATAGGAGAAAGGAATCCGGAAAAGAAAATTGCAGTGGAACATTCTAAGCAACTTACTAGTTTAAGAAACACCTTTGCAGTTCCCACTGTTGAAAAAATTAGCAACCATTATCAAAATTTCAACAGGATATTGTCATTATCTAGGCCCTTCATCAATTGATGCACAGCTGAAATCCTGTTCACCAATTCAATGTAGTTATCTACCATTAAGTTCTAACCTTTATCCTCACTCTTTAGGTAGTCTCTTTGTCTACGCATGAACTGGAAAATGTCACATTGGTGTTCTAATAACTGTTTGCCTTAAATGGATGAACAATCTTAAACACTTTATATAACATTGTCACTAGGGCTACTCCTGTATATTTTTGTCATTCATCCCACCTACCATCTCAACTTAGGCACATAGTTTTTAAAAATTTAGTTTTTTGGTTACCCAAGACTTCACAAATTTCTTCAGTTGATAGCCAAAATGTGGCCAAATAGCTCAAAAGGAACGCATGCACGCCCATCACCAAAATATAATTCTACAAACAAACCTCAAGCCTGCAAATGCATATTCACCTCGGGATGTTTTTGTAGTCACTAATCGTTACTATCACTTCAGTTCATACATATTTATTGTCTTATTTTAACTAATTGTGAAATCTTTAGATTCCTAATCATCTGCAGAACATTGCAATTTACACTTCCCTATTTCAAACTTATTTATTTATTTTGATATGTAATGATGAAATTTTATAAACAAGTCCCTAAAATTAGCATATCAAAGTAGACAGGAAGTATACAACCATAACCAAAAACCAACAAAAAAAGAGACAAGAAACAACCAAAACAGGATTTCGAACTTATAAGCACCATATCATCCCACGGGATCCAAAAGAAACACACCACAAGATCTCATCTTTTATACAAGCAATTAATACAAATCAAAACCAGTGTAGAGAATTCATAGAAGGCACAAGTCCACCATTTTACAAGAACCAATTGCTTCTAAGCACTCATTGCTAAAATAGTTTTTTCCGAGACATGTCCTCAATGATGCCAACACATTGCTCTGTTTCATTCTCATTTAACAACCTCATTATGAATTAATCACTTTATACCCTCTACTTTTTGTTTAGATCATGCCCCATTTTCATCTGTTCATTGACTTGGATTCAATCCTCTAAGAAAGAAACAGCCTCAACAATTGATGCAAGAACCTAACTGCTACTTTTAATGCAAACAAACAATTGGGTTACATTCCAAGCCTACACAATCCTATTGTGGACCAATTTTCAATTTGTGCAACCAATTACAAATCAATCAAAACTATCAAACGCTAGAAGACATTTGCTTAGAACCAGGGATTCAAAGAAAGCCCACCATTTTTGAGAGGCGCAATCTCCTCTTTGCATTCTTCTTTGCCAGCAAATGCTGCTTCCCGGCTCTCCTCCGCACTATCTTTCCACGACCCGTTACCCGAAATCGCTTTGCTGAAGCCTAGAAACAAAATTATTTTAGAGAAATTATTTCAAAACATCCCAGCCACAACTTCCTTAATTTAGAAAATCAATGCTGATTTTTGAAAATAAACAATTGAAACTGATTTTTGAACAAAATACGGCTTCAGAGGTAATCTATAATCATCTCAACACAAATGAACAAAGAACCAATAGGAAAAGAATGGCCCCATTTGACTGCTGAGAAAATGCAGGGGAAAGGAAAGGAAAGGAATAAAAAGACATAAGAATTTGGCTTCTTTTCCCAGCAACCAAACAAATAGCAGTACACCCAAAACCCCCAAATTGCATCAAAGGGGGTGAAACAGACGAACATACCTTGTGGGTTTTCATTTTGTAGCCTTTTGCAGATACAACAGTGAGAAATGAAGGCTGGCTCGGCGAGGGAGAATTGAGTGTGGAGTGCCTGAGGGGAAGAATTGGAGCGAACCCCGAAATGTTACGGGAAGAGCTCAGCTTCAGCGAGCAAGCCCTGGAAAAGGGTGAGAATTGAACGACGTCATTTGGGACTCGAACTGAAGAAGGAGAAGAAAAAGAAGAAGGAAGTCTGAGAGAGAAGGAAAGCATCAGGGTTGCAGAAGCCATTGTGGTCTGCAGCTAAGGTCACGGTCGAACGGCACAGGGCCACAGCCTCTTTGTACGCTGTGTGGATAAAAGCATTGGGGTTGTCAGTCCTCTATCCCTCTCCTTATTTGCGGTTCAGGACACAAACGCTGCGTTTTGCCACCCCCTGTTCCTATTTTCAGCAGCCGTGAAATTACCCAATAAAAAAAAAAAAAATTTTTTAAAAAAAAGTTTTCTTATATTTAATTTATTATAAAAATAAATAAATAAAATTAAAATTAGTTAAAAAAAATTCTATAATATTTTTATTTTCCAAATTTCCCCTAAATTTTAATTAAACGCCCGTAGAAAACAATTATTTGTTTGGTATAAATTAATATGTTAAGTGGTGTGCTAAAAATATTTTATTAATTGTAAATTGCTTGGTATATAATAAAAAATAATTTTAATATTAATATATTATGAAATTACAAGTAAGTCCAAATTAATATTTGGATTTTAGAAAATTGCAAAAGCAAAATCATTTCTTATAAATAAAATAATCAATTTGAGACATTCCCTATTTTATATTTTCAAAAATAGAAAATAATAGCCTCTTCCGTACAAAATATAACAACCCTTATATAAAAAAAAAGTATAAACTAATGTCTTTAAAAAATATTTTCAAAATTTTTTAAGTTTGAGATAGTAATAGGATAATTTTTTTTTTTTTAAATAGACTTCAAAAATCATTATCTAGTTCTTATATTTTATATAGAAATAATTTTTATTAGTTTTTTTATAAAAAAAAAAACATATGTATTCAAAAGAACACTCAAAGTTTGTTTGTCACTTATTTTTTATAATAATTTTCTATTTTTTAAAATAAAAAAATTAGAAAATACATATTATATTTTAGAATAAAAAAATTAAAAAATGTCTTAGATAATAAAAACTATTTTTTATTTTATATTTCTAAAAATAAAAAATAAGATGTTTTTAAAAAATATCTTTTAATTATTTTTAGTTGTTTTCACTTATATTTTTTTAGAGTTGTTTTAAAAAATAATTATATAAATATATATAATAATTAAAATAAAGTTTTAAACATAAAAATTATTTTTAAAATATATTTAAAAATATTAAAAATAGATTAAAAATATTTTAATTTTTCAATCCAACTTTTATTTTACAAAATATCATAAAATAATTTTTAAAAACTGTTTTAAAAAATAATTATTAAATAGGAATTTAATTTTTTTTTTTTTTTTTTTTTTTTGTTTAAGTATGACTACTTTAGTGTTTTTAAAAATTATTTTTAAAATTTTTAAAACTTGAATACCTCAATTGTTTTAAGCAAAGCCCCCTTTATTTTATTTTATTTTTTTTTTTTTTTTTTTTTGTAAAATTGTACATATGTACAAATTTTCAAATTGCCACAAGGAATAAATATGGTACCGTGAAACAAAGTAAAATCATTTGTAGTAGTAGTATTAAATTATAATTTTTTTAAAATTTTTTATTTTTACCGTTGGATTAAACTTTAAACAAGGGGAAATGGCCATGGATTATTTTGAAAAAAGAGAAATAATAATTCTTTTAGTAATTATTTTAAAAAATTGAAACATGAAAAAATTTTACCATCATAAAATTTTTTTTAAAATAAATAAATAACTAAAAGTAACATATAGATAAAAACAACATAATTAAACAAATCTATTAATAACGAATTTATTTTAATTATATTAATTTAATATTGGTAGATTACTTTTAAATTAATAAAAAAAAAGTCTAATATTTTGACTTTTTTCATTAAGTTAAAAAAAAAAACACCACTTAAATCTATATTTTTAAAATAAGAGATATTATATATATAGATTATTTTTAATTTTTAAAAATAGAAATAAGAAAATTTATCAAATGGCGTTAATCCTCAATTATTGCCCATATTTTGCGAGAATGAACGGCGGAGTTTTGCTTTTTAAAATATCCCAAAATTCTGATGATTTAATGATTAACCATTGTTTCAAATGGATATGGCGTGCCAAGCGAAATATTGGCCGATACATCCGAATTTTTCATAATTTAAAACCTTTTCCATATCCATCTGATCCAATAAACTAATGCCAATTGATCAATATAGAAAACCAAATTTTGTGCCTCTTAAGAAAGATTACAAGTAATTATTAGCGTTAGGATATTTTTATTATATTTAATGCATTTTTCTCTTTAAAATTATTTTATAATAGAGTTTGTTTTAATTAATAATGAATAATGTGTTACTATTAATCAAATTGGGATGGTTTAGTCACATTTATTATCGATTTATTTCTTAGGGTTTTTGCTATGATATTGAAGGACAACTTTTCCATATCACATTGAAGAGTAGCCGTCAATCGCAAAACACCGCATGTCTAGATTAGATTTATTACTCCCCCATATGTTTGTACCATCATTTAACAACTTAGATTTCACTATAGATTTAAATGATGGAGATCACAAGTTTAGTGTTGTATCATATTAATTGCATTGCTCTTCTTATATCCTCCAAATTGAGAGCATGTGGATGCTCTCGTATCAGACCTAGCCTTTGCTCCTATTTGAGCTTATTCGATTCCACTTTAGAGATTACTTGTGGAAGAACTTTTAAGTCTCATAAAAAGATCCATGGCTAAACTCAAATTTTTATTTTTTAATTATTTATTTATTTTTTATTTTTAAATTTTTTTTTGCCAAACTTTTAAGTGTTCTTTACCTAATAAAGACTTAAATAAGCTTCTATTTACAAGCACCAAAAGCCCTTAACCTCTATTTTTTTTAATATATTAATAAGATAGGTTGTTTTGGTTCTATAACAAGATCATTTCAAACTTGACTTTTCATTAATATAGAACCTCTTAAATATGATGTAATAATAGAGCAAATTCCTCAAAGAGCACTCCACCCCGAGCTGCCAAAGCACGCTCAGTCAATCATCAATCTCCAACCTAAAGCTAACCAGTATAACCATGAGTCACCCATGGGCTTCATTGTCTTTAATTGGTTTATTTGTACCTAGTTAAAATTTATTCTCTTAGGCCCAAGGGTCGTTTGACCAATCGCCACTCGATAGCTTTAAAGCTAACTAATATAAAACCATGTGATCTGTCCCCGTTTACATACGCCATTGGCTCTCTTTAGCCCTATCAACTCATCTTTAACTAGCTTCTACTTGTCTTTTCTAGCCTATTTGTACCTAGTTATATGTTGTGATGGTTTAAGAGATAGAGCAATCACCACTTGACAACTACGTCCTATTTTAGGAAAATATGTTTGGCTAAACTCCTATCCTGTGATTGATTTGATCAAACACTTGTTTTTTCCCGTGTGCTTGTTCTCGTGATATTCTTTCTACAATTATAGATTTTGAGCCAATTAGGTATCACCATATGTCAAATTGTGTCAAGTAGAAGACAGAAGGTCATTTAGGGTTGATTCCTTTCTAATGAGAACTAGACATGAGTCCCATATCCTTTTTCGCTTTCTTTTTTTGTTTTTTGTTTTTTGTTTTTTTTTTGTTTTTGGGATCTTATTATGATTCCATCCATTTCTTTCATTTTTGGTGGAACCAATATATAATGAAATAATTATATTATATAAGGAATCTTAAATCTTGTTTTTCTTAATCCCTTTCCTAAAAATCATTCTTCCTTTTTTTGGATTGGATCTATCCCTTTGATTGATTGTATAGTATCTCAAAACACACAATACCTAAAACCTTCCCCTGTCTTTTCTATTGAAAAACCAAACGCGAATTTTCAATCACAAAAGCTAAAATTCATGACAAATTGGAACCGTTAACTATTACTATTGACCATGAATTTATGAACAATTCTTGGATTTGAATATCATAGAATAACTAATCATTATTATACCTTTTTCCTTTTTTCTTGGTTTACTTTTTGTAGCTCAGGGAATTATATATATATATATATATATATTTTTACATTCTTCATACTATATCTCATATTCTTGTACCACTTTTCATATTTATGTACCCTTTTCATATTATTCTCATCTTTTTTAACATCTTTCGTGTTCATTTTTATAGTCTTCGTATTTTGCCTCACATTCTTCTTATCTCGCATTGTTTTATGTCTCAAATTTTTTTGTACCTTTCTCATACTCTTTTTTTTTTTTTTTCTTGTCTCACATTTTTCATACATGCCTCATATTTTTAATACCCATTTCACATTTCTCATACATTCTTTCTACTTTTCTCAAATCTATTTTACTATTTATTTACTTAGAGCAATAAAAAAAAATTAACTGTATAATGTTTTCTCGAAATATAAGTTCAGAATTTATTAATAGGTCTTATTATGGCACATAAAATAATCCATCTAAAAGTAGTTGACAATTTAAACCGTATCTAAGCAAGAAGTAGCACATTTAACATTCATCCAAGAATGGGATTTTGGTGATTTATGACTTGGAATTTTCCCCAATTACTTCACAAGCCAAGTGAGAGATTTCATGCCATTTTTCTATATTGCAATTTTCTTATTTAGCATAATTCTAAATTTCTATGCTACACTTTTCTTAGGCTATGTTTGGTTCTTGGAAAATTTGAGGGAAAATGTAAAGGAAATAAAATAGAGAGGAAAAGTAAAAGGAAAGAAAAAGTGAAGAAAAATAAAAAATAGAGTTTAAGATGATAAATTATTTTTATTTATTACTTCAAACTCATTCTATTTATTTTAACTCATCAATATAAAGATAAAATAATTTTAAAATGCATAAGTTTCTAACTAATTTTAATTATATTTAATTTTCTTTGGAATATTTTATAGGACAACCAAACATGAGAAAATCAATTTGCTTAGCATTTTTTTTTCTTTCCTTTGTACTTTCCGGAAACCAAACATAACCTTAAAAACTTGAATATCTTCGTATAGTCATCTTATGTATCATTTGCAGGTGTTTTGGATCAAGTTGGTAAGCCATTAATATTTTGGAATGTTGTAAAAATTTAATGTGGCTTCTAAACTGGAATGTTGTCTTTAAGATAAAGTAGTTGGTAAAGTAATTATCCTTGTGTCCATTTTCTTACACTTCACACTCAACTAGGCCTTTCAATAGGTTGTATTCCTTTGAACTACCTCTTACAATCAGGACATAAATTTCGACACCTTGTTCATGGTAAGGCAAACATCTAAAAGTCAATTCCACCACATAAGTTCTCATTCAATTTTTCTACCAACACAACACAACACAACACAACATCTTATCAATTTCCCCAAAAGTTCATCCCTAGCAATCAACCTTTCTTTGTCAACCTAAAGACTAATGATAGTGCCAAACATCATGATACTAAAAAAAAGGATATATGAGGGTAAGGATTAAACTCATGCAAATAAATATGATTAAGCACCATAATGCCCTTGTTGCTGCTCACAACTTTGACATCTTTTTTTTTGACTTCTACATTTCTCCTCAACCAAAATATCATCATGCTTTAAATCAACATCCTCCTAACCAATTGTTGTTTTGTTTTCTTCCACCACCTTAACTTTTTCATTGTTTTTCTTTGCTACATCATCATTTCCCCCATAGCATTACTTTGTTCATTTTTCATAACCCTGATCATTGCTTACAATTTATGTGTACACCTTGTTATAACTGTTTCATCACTTGAAGGAATCAAATTTTGATTCAGTAGAAGTGTCTTACCTTCGGATTGTCATAATCACAGAGTTTTTTGAGTCAATGTTTCATCTTATAAATCTACTTATCTCCCCAATTATCTATATATATGAGAGTCAAATGAATTATAGGTGTTAAGAATATCTAGAAGATAGAAGTCCAAAATAAATCGAACAAGTTGAAATCAACCACGGACATTATTGTTATTAAAAAAATTGCTTCTCATTCAGGGATGTATAATTTCAAAGAATTTTTCCATAGAAACTACCCTTTTATTCAAGCATATCATTTAGAAATAGAAGTTTGAGCCATAACACAAGTTTTCGCCATGTTTTCTAGAGATGAATTTCAATTGAAAGAAGGAAAAGAAACCATGAGAGTTTCTAGAAAGCCCAAAAGAAACGACTTTACTCACTGTGGAAGTACATGATGTTCAATGCTGTGGTTGGGATGCATTCCTCAGAGCTTTTCTCCAAGAACCAGGAACTGATGATGCTTTGAGATGAACTTGTTGGAATGCTGGTGGGCCACTTATCGACTAGCCTAAAACCAAATTTTGATGCAGCTGAAAGTATAGATGGCTCATCAACTCTACGCAGGACATGGCAAAGAATTAAAGCCGGTTTCCAGATCTCTCTAGCATCCCTGTTGGATGAAATCAACTCTTTTGCAGTAGCAAACAGTGGCAAGATAGCTTCAGGAATGTAAGTTACATCTGTGCCTATAATGACTTCGAAGCCTTCATCATTCAGTTCCTTGATGGCTTCTATATGGTCTCTATTTCCCCATTCTAGCCTCTTTGTTATTAGCTTGTTGAGGAATGGTTTTTGGAGATTTGAAGCAACATTTTCAGCCAGCATGTCAAGCGCTTTGGCATCTCCATCAGTGGCAACCACGAAGTCAGCAGATCTAGCAGAAACCATCGAGCAAATGCCCCCACAGCCACACCCCAACTCCAACACCCTTTTCCCAGCAACAACAGTTGGATTTTGGGCTAGGACTGATGCCATAAGACGAGCCGATTCCCATAGCATCAATCCAGTTGATTTGCATGTGTGTTGGTATTCTTTTGAAAGGACTTTTATCTTGAAATTCCAATTCCCTGCGTCTACCTCAATGATCTAGGAGAAAGCAATATGGACAATTGTGATCAATTAATCACTGGGAAAAAAAGACTGGAGAACAAAAGCTCATCTGGGCTGTGCTAATACTTAACAACCTAATTATAAATGGTTTTACATCAAGAAATGGGCAATGGAACATGCAAAACTGTACTGAATTTAAACACTTAAAAAACCTAAAATACAACAAAAATGCAACATAGGCATAATAATTTCTTAATTCTACCATTCAAAGCAGAGGAGAAAATTGTCATAATGGTAAATAAGAACTTCAACAGATCTAGATAGGAAGGAAATTTTACCTCATCACTGGAGTGTGATATACCAAACATTTCAAAAGCCATACCCTCAGACATGTCAACCTCAAAATCATTTGCAAGCTCCTTTGCACTGTTCTCCTCACTTCGGCAAAGTTGGTCTGAATTTCTTGAAGAGGAGATAGGCTCAACATTTCCTTGACAAAGGTCAAACTTGATCGCAGATTCTGTATAGGAAGACTTTAGATCATCGGAAAAGTGGAATACAGCTTGAAGCCAACGCCTGAAATCACAGACAATATTCATATCTGCATGTGGGAGAATTGGGAATACATTTTCAAAAATAAGAAAAACAAAAGCTATGAAGACAGACAATTTATAACAGTCAGGAAGGCTAATGGTAATTCAAGAAATTCAGTGGAATCCCTTCACTAGCCCAAGTTATCAAATCCAACAGCATCGATGGAATACCTTCTTGTGGTATCCAAGCTAAGCTCCAATACAGTTCAGGAACTTGGATTAGCTGAATGCAACATATCCTTTGACAGGACATGTATCACACAAGAACAAAAAGAAGCCACTGTTGTCATGAATTTCAATGAAAGTGATAGTAGGACAGATTGTCAGCTATTTGACAGTGCCTATTGCCTACTGGCCAGTAGAGTACGTACATAACAAGATTTGGGTTAGGTTCATAACTAATGCCAAAATTGATAATATATAATCACAACTACACCTCTAATGTAATATAACTATTTCCCTAGTACTATACACGAAGTACACTGACAATATCATTTCAAATCTTTTATGGGCTCATTTTTTATTTTCCTCTTGCTGCTTTCTAGTCCTCTGCAGAATGAGGTCTCCTTTTCTCTTATGATGTGTGTAAAAGAACCCATCATCACAGAATCAACATTGAAGCCAAAAAAGATGCCATGGGAAACTCAATCAATGTACAAGATAACTGCATTCCTTTTATTCTGTACTTGGTTGCTCAAACAACAGAAGAAAATTTTCCTTTTCCCAACTTCAGAGCCATCAACTGAAGTTTAGATGCTTTAAGGGTCATTTCCTACCTTCATGGAAGCCAAATGGAGCATTTGCAGGTCAACGAGTATTTTCTCACTGGTGTAGGTACTTCATAAAAATTATAAGCTGGAACAGGTTTTCCCCAACCTACTAACATACTCTTACACCTGTTTTTCCTTTTTTTTTTTTTTTTTTTCTCCTCCCTTTTTTTCTCTGTTTTTTCAAGGCAGCTCTTGTGCTTATAAACAACAAAAACTAACACCAATCCACACCTGAAACAGAAAATATGATTGTTTACCTATTCATCACTATCTCCCGTGACCGATTCTCTACTTGTTTGCAGCAGAAACCAAGTTCTTCAACATCAAATCCATTTTCTTTGAACAAACTCGTCAAGAACTCATCAGAAAAATAGAAGGCACGCTGAAAATGTATAAGAGGTACATTAAAAAGAAGACCAATTGAAAATCTGGAATGGTCACAATTGGCATATAATTGCTACACTAAAACTTACAGTGCCATCACCCCTGACATAAAAATTTTCGCTGATTTTTTGGTCCTTGCAACTAAATCGTTCCTGTTAATGCAGCACCAATAAGACGATTGTATAAGGATCACAAGGAACTGGAAATAATACATATCTACATACCAGTGTCTGGAGATGGTGGGAGGTTGTTAAATCACATAAAAAAAAAATAAAAAAAAATAAAAACATTTCCTTCAAAAGGCTAGGGGTGAGTTCTGTGGAACTAGAGAAGAAAGGATAAAATAACAAAGTGCTTCTAGAAAGTTGTCTGATCAACAAATACCTACAACTTATAAAGAAAAACTTATGATATTACAAGAAAATCCATGCTTTAAGTTAAAGAACACTTAAAAATCAGTAGATATTGTGTCCATCAGGTGAGTAGGAAGAAAAATACAAGGCAACACCAATTGAGAAGATGAGGAAAGTATAAAATGCTGAGACAAACGGTAACTAAAACCCCAAAAAATAATGACTTAGTTCAAGTTGAAGGTACAATGAGGTAAGAGAGCACACTACAAGATTGTTTCAAAGTTTGGGAATTATATGATTGCTAAAAGTATCATAATGTAATTTCAGAGAATAAGAAATTATAAAATATTATAGCAGGCTCTACATTTTTATCTGGTAGGTTTTTCTCTCATTCAGTCCAACTCTTCTTTTTCTTCTCAACTCTCAGGACATTAACATGGTATTGGAATAGATTTTAATCAAATTTCAATCCTCTCTTTCTTCCTTTTTCCCTGTTTTCTTCTTTTTTTCTTCTATATTCTCTTTTCCTCTTCTCCAATCTCTTTACTCATGACCATGGCCGTTACACAAACCCAGAATGGCTGCCAGATTTTTCTTGTGACCCGAAACTGTGGCCAGGATTTTTTTTTTTCTCTCCTTTGCCCAACACCATTAGTGCAAGGACAAGGAGGGTATGGTATATGTTTTAGGGATGGGCCATTCGACGGCCACATCCCCAATTTCTGATCTATGTATGTTCTGGTATAAAGTTGTTTTCCATTTTTTTAATTATTATTTTTTCCTTTTCTAAACTCCTGTGCTGGAGTTGTTTAGCTACCAAGATCTGACCTTTAAGAGCAGCTTGGTGTTGGGATTAATCCCTGAAAACAGTTCAAAATTTCATTTTTTCACGGTGAAGTCCTCCTATGAATTCCTGTGGGTGGAATTAAATGCTAAGACCACTGTTGGATTGCCAAATAGTGTGCTTTGTGTGTTAGGTGCTGTGTTTGATCAAAGGCATTCCCTTTTCTGTTCTTGTGTGGGAGAATGGCTGATTCCAATGAGATTAAAATGGCCCAACTTCATCCATAAATAATCCAGCTATGCAGATTACTACTGTGAAATTGAATGGCTATCTGTTGTGGGCTCAAGACATGAAAGTGTTTTTAGAAGTTGAAATTCATTAAGTCTTCCCCTTCAAACTCAGACAAAGGTAATGATGAATGAGATTGTTACAATTACATGGTAGTAACATGGTTTTGGAATAGTATAGAGCTATCTGTTAGTGCAAAGATGGTGTTTCTTGATACCACAAAAGAGATGTGGAACGATGTTAAGGAAACGTACTCTATAGAAAAGGAGTTTCATGTCTGTATGAATTGTATGAGGATATGTTTCAGTTACATCAAGAAGATAAATCCTTGAGTGAGTCCTACAGTACATTTACAGTAAGGTGTGATGAACTTAATCAGTACCATCCTTCAAAAAATAACTTGGAAATCTTAAAACAAAAAAGGGAGAGTTTGAAGTTTCCAAGTCTTTCGCATGATTACACCCTGGTTTGCAGCCAATTAGAAGTCCGATTTTAGCTAGTCATGGCCATATTGACACCTACAAGTGTTTATTTTCACTTGCTTAGACCCATTGGGTCCACCTCTTGATGCAGAGCATAGATGTCAAACATGGCCTTTTCAGACTTATCACAGGTGTGTATAGGGGATTTATCTTTTAGCTAGGATTTTCAGTTATGATTTCATTCATCAAAAATTATCAAAACTTGTTTTCAGTGTTATCATGTTTTAAGTTCACCAGATTGTTAGGATTTCTTTTAAAAAATTTCAGCTGATTTGCTTTATCCAGATGTGCTCTGGATTGCCCATATAAAGGCAACTTTTGATGAATATTAAATGATATCAGATTTGAAGTTCATTAAACTCAATCATGGTTGCCTACTTTTCCTCCAACTTTTCTTCCTATTTTTCTTCCCTGTTTTCTTTAACACAATTTTCACTCTTCCTTTATCTGTCTTCCCTACCGAGGCAGCTTCAACTTTGATTCTGTGGCTAGTATTTTTGCAGGTGTAGCTATAGCTCCATCCCTTCATAGCTCCCCATAATTTCCACTGAGATACACAGAGCAGACTAAGGAGATACTTGATGATGAAGTTATTGGATTGTCTTGGTGGTTATCATTGATACCTTACCAAATGGCATGATTGCCCATATGCCAATGCATGACATCTTGACCCTAATCTTTCAGAGCATTGCCACAGTTCTCACTCACTAAAGCCAAGTTCCCTCAAGGGAAGGGATATTGATGGAAAGCATGCATACAAAACATACCCTTTCAGAGTTAGCATAGGCTTAGGTATAGGCGATTAATCTCTTAGTTATGTTTTCATGTATCAAATTATTGGAATTTATGTTGTTTTAGTATTAAGGTTACTAAGCTGTAAGGATTTATCTTAAAATTCTAGTTAATTTGAGAGTATGCTCTAGACTGTGTACAAAGACAAACCTCGATGAGCGAAAAATCAGATTTGAAGGTTCATTTAAATCATTGGTTGTTGCCTACTTTTTCTCCTACTTTTCTTCCTATCTTTCCTCCCTATGTTCTCTAACCTAGTTCGATTGCCCATCCTACATCACCTCCTAGTCTTAATCAAGTATCGTTAATAAAGACCACCCTACATTAGCCTCTTCATCTACCACAACTAGAGGTTCTGGTAGTATGCATGGGCTTGCAGAAGTCTAGGCCAGGGACGCGGATGTCATTTTTGTCATGGCCATGGAGAAAAAGAGTGCACATATTGTCATGACACTAACCATACATTTGATACTTGTTGGGCTTTGCATGGAAAACGACTTAGGCTAACCAGGTAATGTGTTATAATGCTCTCCTATAAAAGTCTCAAAAGCCTTCAACAACTAAAGTTGCAACTGTTGGGATTATAAGCCCAAGAAGCCACTCAAGAGAATTTATGTTAATAATGTAACAAGTACATTATAACACTCACATGATGGATTAAATTATCCCTTTTTTAGTCCATGAGCAATGTATTGATGTGTCCACGGTTCGCTCCTAGATTCCATGGTGCATGGCATTTGGTGTGTACAGAAATTGATGGTAATTGGCTCCTTCCAAACTAAAATCATTTGTTCACAATTAAAACGACATACAGTGGCTATATTAGTAGTATGATCTAACCTAATAATAGTGGTGGAGTGAGCCCACAACTAGAGTGTTGGAACTTCACATGTTGAATGGGTCATTTGCTAGATACTTCATTAAACGGGTGTATTAGATTGAAAGCATGACAAGCTTGGTAGATAGCGAGTAGCTCTTTAATTCTAAAAGGATTGACATGTTTAAGGCTCTTATATCATATGCTTTGTTTTACTTGTATGTATGATCCTAAGCAAGCTTGGTAGATAGCAAGTAGCTCCTTAATTCTAAAAGGATTGACATGTTTAAGGCTATTGCATCATATACTTCGTTTTACTTGTACGTATGATTCTAAGATTTGCTATTAGAGTGTGTTGAGTATATGGTGTATTGTAGGCTTATTAATTTGAGTAAAGAATTTATACGATAAATATGCTCTTAGTTGGTTGTATTTTAATCACAAAAAATCCAAGCTTAGTGTTTTCATTCAAAATAATATTTGGAAAATGATTATATTTAGTTCTTTGCAAAAGGTCATTTGGGTTTTTTTTTTATTTTTATAATGTGATTAAATGTGGATAAACAATAGAGTCTGAGAAAAGTTTAGATGGTCGATCTAAGTAGACAATCTTCTTAGATCCTTGAAGTGACCATTATCATAGATGGACATACTTGTGGATATCTCACAGTCATTTAGGTCAACATAATATTTCTGTAGTCATAGAGTATAACCACGACATTGCGGTAGGATATGGTTTTAGTTTATTAGCACAAACTAGACCATAGGGTTTGGTTTAAACTTTGGTGTGTGATAAGAAGACTTAGGGTGACCATCAAATCCTCGATTGTGGCTCCATTTTAGTTTGATGCACATTATTATGATTTTTAGAAAGTTATTTGGAGATGAAAAGAATATGAAATGCTCAAAGAAGCTTGAGAATGGATTAGAATAAAACATGGGAAGTTGTTCAATGGACAGGTAAAAGCATGGTCTAGCAGCATTTTTGGTATTTTATGTGTTTAAAGATTCCAAATATGTATATAGGCCTGTTTGGATTGTTGTCTCACTCTGATTCTATCCCATGGTGGCTTAATGGGTTTTTCATATAATTTAGACATGAGACAAATTATTTAAATTAGCTACTTTCAATCATGCAAAGATTCAGTCAATTGTTGACTTATTATGTAAAGAAGGTTTCTAATTTTTTGAAGTTTTTTTACTATCAACACACTATTCTAACTTAGAGAATAAGTTAAAATATTCAAAGTCATTTATAAAAAAAGTCTGCTTAGGATTTCCAAATTTTTATTATTATTATTTATAATTGAGTAACCTTTCATGGCTGAACCCTTCAAACTCTCCATAGGGACCCAAACCTTGAGGCACATTAACTTGTAAAGAAAATTATAAATATTGTTAAACAAAAAATAATCATACATATATCATCATTTTTTTATGTCCTTAAATGCATCAAAGTACATAGACCCCATTTTAGCATTAATTGTGTTTCCAAATATTACATATTATTGCTCCATACCACAAATTTTATCATATGTATACTATTTTCATAAAGGAAAAAAACAACTTCAATGTATATATTATTACTTATTTTATCATTTTTTAGGAGTTTTTTCCATTATTTCTTTGAGTTTTCATCAATTTTCATTCCACTGAAATTTTTTCCAGAATTTCTAACATTTACGATATTTCCAAAAGTCCAACCACTGATACTTTGCAATTTTTTTATATTTTTGTCTTTAATCGCATCACTATTTCATGAGTGTTAATGTCATTTCCTTCCGAAGTACAACATTCTTTTCTTCTCAAACTCACTAGAGACTGACATCATGGGCAAGAAAGAGAAGTCTACTATGCTTCATTTGTTTATTCCAATTCTTGTAGCTATTAAGTCATCAGATTCTCCTTTACAAATCTAAAAACAGCAATACTTAAATCACTTCAAGGTATCAAAGGAGACCTCAAGATTTCTCTAGCTCACAAGTCCAATTAGCACCTTGTCTACTTGTACTAGGTTCTAGATTCCAACAATTCTGATTGCTCTTCACAAAGGTTACACCCTCTTTCTTATAGTTTCTTTCTCTACTTTATTTCCAACATATACATCTTCTCTAGTGCTCTCTCTAGTATTTCTATTCCTCAGTTTTATCAACAAGCATTGTCTTCTCGTAGCTGTAAACGTGATATGGATAAGAAAATGGCTGCATTGGATAAAAATGCAACTTACGGAATAGCTCTACTACCTCTAGGGAAACATGTTGGTGGATGCTGTTAGGTGTTTCAATTAAGTATCAACCTAATAGAACAATTCAAAGATTAAAAACTCATTTTGTGGCAAAAGGATATATGCATACATATGGAGTGGATTTTTTTTTTTTTAACCTTCTCTTATTTGGCTCGTCTCAGTCTTTTTGGATCCTTATATTGAGTGTTATAATGCCAGCTAGCTATTTCAACTCGACATTAACAATACCCTTTTACATGACAGACTGAAGACGTGTATATGGAGCAACCTCTGGGGTATGTTCCTCTAGGGGAACTGTGTCAAATTAAAAAAGCCATTTATGAATTGAAAAAATCACTAAGAGCTTGGTTTGATAAGTTTACTGTTGTGGTAGTTAAGGACCAAAAAGAACCTTTCCAATTATTCTGTGTTTGTGTTATGCCAATCATGAAAGTAATATCATTTCGGTTGTCTATAAATGATTAATGGTATTGGAAAACAGGAAATGCTTATAATACGCATTTCTCCTTTTTTTTTCGATGGGTAAGAGAAATTGTATTAAAAGTGCCTAAAGAGCTTAAAATACGCATTTCTCTATAAAAGTTTTGGCCTAGTTGAGATATTTCTCTGCAACAGAAATTCCTGTCACAAAAAAGGGTTTTTCTCTCACAAATAAAATAAGTTACTGATTTTGTGGATGAGATAGGAATGTTAATAGCCATACCAGCTCCTATATCCTAATGTTAAATTTCGCAGAGATAATGGTATACACTTGAGAGACCTGGGAAAATATAGAAGACTTGTGACAATATCTTATATTAACTCAGCCTGGTATCACTTTTGTTTTATGGGTTGTCAGTCAGTTCATGCAAAATGGACACCAACTGCATCTAAAAGTAGTTTTTTATGTCCTGTGATATCTAATAGGTACTCTTAGAGAAGTCTTGTTTTTCAACCTTTAATGATCTGGATCTTGTTGGGTTTTCTGATCCTGATTAGGCTAGTGAACATTTAGATAGAAGATCAATTTCTTGTTATTATACTTTTCTACAATGTAATTTAAATTTTAATGACATGGAAAAGTAAGAAACAAGGTGTGGTAGCCACATCCAGTGCAGAGACAAAGTATAGGATTACGGCTCATACAGCATGTGAGATGCATGGGTGAACTCCCTTTTATTAGAGACAGTGACGGTATTATCCTTTCTACTGATACTCCAATGATATTATCCTATGACAACCAGTGACAGTATATATTGCCAGCTACCCAGTGTTCCATGAAAGGACCAAGCAGATAAAAGTTGATTGCCACTCTTGAGAGATTTGGTGATGAAGAGATGGGTTACAACAGTTTACGTAAACTCTGAAAATTAGTTGGGAGATGTTTTCAACAAAGCTTTAAGGAAATGAATGTTCTCCAGTATTTTGCAAGAAGCTGGGCATGATGCACATTTGTGCTCCAGCTTGAAGGAGAGTATTACAAAGTTTGGAACTTATATAATTGCTAAAAGTAAAAGAGTCATATTATAATTCAGAAAATAAAAGATCATAAAAGACTCATACCATGCCCTACTTTGATGTTGTTGGCTCTCATTCTCTTTATTAAACCACCAATAAATAAATAAAAATGAAGAAGAAGATACAACACAAACTAACCTGAGCAAGGTCACCAGTAGCATAATCTCGGAACAACACATAACCATTTGGCTGGAAAAGAAAAAGAAAAGTTGCTTTCATAATGTTTGAAGAGTAAAAATTAGATGTATAAATTGAGAAACATCTCACCAAGAGGCCTCCCTTACCTTGATAACTTTTCTGATATTCTGCAACACTAGAGGCATCTTCTCGGGGGACACTGCAGATAACACAAATATCTGCTTATAACAAGTTAGCTTGACTAAATAACAGATTCGCTTATTTCACAAGTAAAATGAGTGAAATGAAACACAAAAGTCAAAATGCTCGATTAAAATCTCCAAAGAGGAAAGCAATTATCCATTAGAAAAATTAAACAAACAGTTCTCAACCTAATTATGCAAACTGCATAAATCATAGCTTTTTATTCCAGTACCATGGTTATAATGTCGACTGAAGAAGGCGAAATATGCTTGCTTAGGTCATCAACTGTCAGATCACAAACAAATGCACTAACCCGATTCTCTGTGAAGTCTTTATGTGTCTGCAATAACAAAAAATGGTTCCATTCATGCAATTCAGGACATGCAAACCAAATCAATATTTCACATTGAGACATGGACAATGTATAGTAACCAGCATCTGCTTGGAAACTGTCCTAAGCGTATCAAGATCAAATGCCAGTATTATATTCACAAGTAATCCAATTTGAACCCACTAATTAGAAACTGATGTGTTAAAATGATTAAACTGATTCTGTTTCTACTTTGATCAACAAGATTTTAATGTCTTCTATCATAGAATTTGAATCAGTTAACATGCAACTATGGTGCATTGGGACAACACTTAACATTAGAAAATTTAAGTCATATGGCTGATCAACTTTATTTTCAGTATTTCTTATTCTAGAATTTCAGAACATGCAATTCAATAACTCTGCTATACTAGACTCATGTTATGTTAAGAGTAAAAGTTTCAAATGCATGAGATCATAATTGTCCCACAATGAATCAGCAATAAAAAGTACATATTAAAAAGAAAAGAAGGAAATAAAATGAAACCTTAACCAAGTCAACGGCACGTGGTGAGAAATCACAAGCATGAACAAAAATATCTGGATAGGTAGCAACTAAAGGAAAGATGGTATTTCCAGCTCCACAGCCAACCTGCTTATCAGCAACAGTTATCAGTAATCCAGTACTGTACCAACTTAATAAAAGAAGCATTTTAAGGCACTCCAGTGAAGGATATAAAAACTAAAAATGGTGAATTGCATCATAAAAGTAACGATGAAAAATACTTATCTATATCATGTGAAAAAAAAAAAATAATGGAAGAAAAATACAACTGGATCATTCTCTGGGTGATGGTCCCAAAGAAACAGATATGGACTCTAGAAGCTATGATTTTAAGAACTTTAACTAAAATGAACTATTAACTGAAGGCAAAGTATGAATACTAATTCTTATATTTTTTTTGGGCCCCCCTCTTTTCCTTTTTTATTTTTTTTTATTTTTATTTTTTCTTTTCTTCTCTTTTCTTTCTTTCATAAGAAAAGTAGTAGGTCTCTTGATTGAAGTAGTGACTGCAGAGCGGCATTAAATTATAATGCCTTCAACCAAATCCAAACGGATATGAAGCCCTTCATCACATGATTGTCATCAACAACAAAGAGGGCATTTCCCTCAGGAAAAAAATAAAAAGGAGATTATATAATATGATTATAGCAATAACCCATCAAATCCAAACCAGAATTAAAGAAATTGGGAGGTGATTAATGGACTTCTCACATTGTAATTCAGCTCAATTAACCCAAATCATAGCAATGCATAATCATGCAAATATATAATACCATCAACACTGCCTGCTGATCAAGATCTTAATCAAGTCATTATTTGATGTGATTGATACATGCAATTATAAGTAGCCACTTTACAATTCAAACAAACAAAAGGCAGGCTTTCATGCATTCAAAGAACATAATAAAAGGCAAGGCATGAAAGAGGAAATGCAGTAATTTACCTCCAGAATCACTTTTCTTCCTGCTCCCTGAAAATTCCAAAACAATAAACATTCAAACAAACATATGAAAAAAGTAGTCCACTAAAATCATTTTAAGGGATTGATAACGTCTACAAATCAAAACTAAAATATTCTCATTGTCAATTTGGACTCACAGAGAAATAGTGGCCCCACTCCTTGTCCAAGTAGTGTCGGTCCTTAAAAAACTGCACAAAAAATATAAACTAGCCACAATCATTATCATCACCACTAAAATTGTTGGAACATAGATCAAAACAAGAACTAGAAGCTGTTTGGGAATTTCAGGATGTAAGCCAACTTTGGTTCACACACCCCTCCGATACAAGATAAAAATCAACTCAAAGTTGGTTTAAAATTCATTGCATTGAGTGTCACTTAGAGAAATTCTGACCCCAAATCATTATACATTAACTAAGAACAACATAAGAAGTGGATCCTAATATTAGGGGCTTTCCAAACTGCCACTTAATGTGCAGGAAATGGCACCCAAGACTGCTATTGCTACTTCCATTAGAAATAGCTATAATTAGAAAATTCAGAGTGATGACGGAAGCTGACTCTGTCTTGATGTCGCTTGTAGAAGACATCCCAATACTTCTTAGCCTCCCTTTCATACTTCTCTGCCAAAGAAAAACACATCTAAAATGAAAAAACGTACAGATATGCATGGTATATATACAATGAGATGGGAGTCAAAAAGAGACCTCTCCAGAAAGGGGAAACTCCAGTACTAGATGTAGAGTATATCTGTAACCTTGATGGTTGTTGTTCTGCCATTGCCTAGGCCTCTTTGTGGTTATATAAACAGGAAGCATTAACTTAGATTAGGGGTTTAAACTAAAATAACCAACAATAAGTAAATCAGATCAACTGTCTAATCCTCACATGGTGAAATGAACAATTTATTGAGACTTGAGATCATACATTGATGCACTCAAAAGGGAGATCTACTAGCAACTAAAAATTACACAAACACACATATGTGCGCGCACAAACACACATATTGTAAGAAAAGTAGAAGCAAAGTTAAAAACAATTAAAAAAAAAAAAATACCCTTATGTTATCACTATAAAAAAAGAAGACTTAAAATCAGTAGTAATCTTGAGCAGTGTCAAAAAATAACTGAGCAAATTATTTGAGATATTAATTATAGATTTACATTGGTGCATTCATGCTTCCAATTCCGTTTTTAGGATCAAACAGCGAACATGATATTGCTTATGACAGCCCCTTCCTACATGTAGAGGAAGAAGTTCTTGCAGTGGACGAGCTGTTGGGAGTATCTGTGGCCTTCCATTGTGCATGTCTTACATCCCACTTTTCTAAACGAGGCTTACTGCATGCGCTATAAATTCAAGCAGGGTTGATCTATTATGTATTTGTAATACATGTTGCTGCTGTCTGAGTGGCCCTTTTTGCATCTACTAACCAGAATTTATCCAATCCATTTTGCCCAATTGGCTGTGATTGAGTGATTATTGCAGTCCTGGAATGTTTTAGAGCCTCTCATCAAGCCTAACACTCACCAATGCAAGGTTGTAGCAGAAAGTAGAAAACAACATGATTGTTCTCATTTCCTGTTTAATATACAATGGGGTTTGTGGGTTTTGTTCTCACAGCAATTCCCATAAATAGATAAATTATCAGGGTACTTTTGGCATGTGAGAATAAGAATGGAAATAGGATGGGAATGAAGGGGAATCAAAATCCTAGGATTTGCTCTCATAACAATGAATTTTTTATTCCTATTCCCATTCTTAAAAACAATCCAAACATGCTAATGAACATGAAATGGAATTGATTTCCCATTCCACCATTCTTCATTCCAGCATTCCAAAGCAGCATTGGAGAATGAACTCAGAACATCTCTATGAAGCATTTCTTCAAACACCAAGATGGCAATATCCAACACAGCAATTCGTTTAGGAAATTCGTCAAAAATGAGCAGTTTTTCGTAAACAAATAACATTTCAGATGGACCACTGAAGCAACTCACCTTTGGGCACAGTGATTTGGTGATAGTCTCCGCAGGAGTACTGGCTGAAGTTGGAGCAGGCGACTCTGTTGTCAAACGACTTCGTTTCGAGAAGACTGCTGATTTTGAGGAGAGGCGTGAAGGCAAAGGACCGCTCTCACAGAAACCTACTGCGAAGGAAGAGGAGAAGAGATGGAAACATAAAATTTCAAAAATAATTATATATTAATTAATCATTAGTATACTAAAGTTAAAAATATTGTCAAAATAATCAATATATTGAGTTAGAAAATGTTTCTCTTTGGAGAAAACAATTATCATAATTTAATTAAAATAGTTTTAACTAAAAAAGTTAAATACTATTATCCAAAATTTTGGATGAAAAAGGAGACGATTAATTTTTTTATTTCTTAAAAATATGCAAACCTATAAAACAATCTAAAAAATTGATTTAGGTAATAATTCTCTTTAAAAAAAATTATCATAATTTAATTAAAAAATTGATTGAGCTTGATATCAAGTTTTAACAATAATAATTTACTTATATTTATTTAATAATTTTAAAAAGTTGAAATTAAAACAATAAAATAAAAAAATGCAAGTTTACCTTCTAAGGAATTAATGTTGTGTGCAAAAAAAACAATTGAATAAAAAAATTAGATAATTATGGATACTAAATAAATTTTATAAAATATTTACTGGATTTTAATTTTATTTAATGTTTATAAAATTAAATTTATTTAAATCCTAATATATAAAAAATGAATTATGATAAAATATTTTTTGTAATTTTGTATTTGCTGTTTTATTAAAAAAGATATAGCGATGGATTATCTTATATTTGATTTTGAGATGATTTGAATAAATTTTTATTTTTAATCACATACTTTAATTTAGACTATATAATTATTTAAATTATATATTATTTAATTATTGATAGACTAAATTTTATTTAAATATTTTATATTTTATCATTTTTTTTTTTGTTTTTGGATTATTTGGGTTTATTAAATGTTTAAATTTTTATATTTAATAAAACATTTATTAATTTAAAACTCACCATCTAAGTTTTAATTTTTTTTTTTTTTAATAAATAAGGAACCTTGACTCTTCATGGGGATCCAAATCTCGGGGTGCTGACCATCCCACAATATCCAATACCGAGTAAATTCAGAATATTATCAGTGATAGTATTAAAACCCATGACCATATGTTACTTATTGGTACCACACTTCCCAGTGAACTCACTATCTAAGTTTTGATGATGACATTATATTTATATCACCATATTATGTTATCACTATCAAGTGATTTATAATAGTTATTTCAAAAAACTTATTAATAAAATTATTGAATTTTTCTATATATATATATATATATATATATATATATATATGAAAAAATTTTATTGAGCTTGTAATTATCCTAATTTATATATATTTTTATCTTTTATTTGAAACCAACTTTGCGGGAAAGGTAACCTACTTTGTTAGATTTTTTTTTTTTACCATAAATTATTTCCTTTCAATTTTTTTACTTTTAAAATTAATAAATAACTTTACATATAAATTATATATATAAATCCTATCATAATTATTTTCCAAGATAAATAACTAATGAAGAAAAAATATGAAACATATAAAGTATTTGTACACATTAAATAATATAATATTTTCTATTCACTTTGGGGAGAGATTTAGAAAAATATACACTAAATAAAAAGTTATAAATTAAAAAAATTAAGAGAATATGAAAAAAAATTAAGCTTAGAAGACTCTTGTGTGTTTGTTATTATGTTTAATGAAATGTAAAAATAGTTATTAATACATTTTCATTAAATTTTCTTATTTATGGGCAAAACCTTATTTATAATTAACCAAAATATTATTTTTGAAGGTCAAATATTTGTGATAAAATATCTACAAGCGACTCATATGGGAAGCATGAATACCTATATTATAATTATTTCTTATTCTAAGTTATATTAATAATTTCATATATTCCATTTGTCTTTCTTTACTTATTTCCTTTTAGGGTTTTTATATCTTATAGAAAAGTGTCTATTCATTATCATCTATGCTATGTACTATATCTAAAAGTATGAGACTCTACGAAACATTTTATAATTGAGAAAGCCCTTATAACAAATCTTACTGTAGACCCCCTCAGATGGGAGGCAAGTCTTTTGTTTTTTTTTATTTATTATTATTTTCTTCTTTTTTTTCTCTTTCCTGCTTCTTCATCAACCCGAGAATGGGCTGCATGGGGCGGCTAGATGGGATTGATAGGTGAGTTGTCTGAGCAGAAAAGAGACACAGTCGCTTGAAAGGGGGCGCAGCAGAGCAAAAAGGTGGCGGGTTACAGGCTGTGACAGAGAGATATTTTGTTGGCTTAGGGAGCAAGCTAGGGGGTAAGTTTTTTTTTCGTTTTCTTTGAGAATGAAGCTGGCTAAGAAATACACGATTTTGGGGGGATACCAACGGTTGGAAGGAAACCAGAGAGAGTTGGGGTGGTTAGAGAGGAGCATAGTTTGGCTTGGAGAGCAAGTTTTTCTAAAAGTTATAGGTTGTTTGAGAGAAACCAAAACCAAGGAGAGGAGCCTGAGAGAGTTTTATAGAGAGAAGCTGGGGGGGAAGAAGCAAAACCATCTTCGCTTGAGGAGCTCAGGTATGGTCACTACGAGTACTTTCGCTTTGGATTTTTTAGCTTTCTTCCCTTGCCATTGTTGATCTTAAGCATCCTTTGTTGGGTTTTATTGAGCCTAAGCTAGCACCACACTTGTCTTGTTTTGTTCTCTCTCATACTCTTGATCTCTTCCCCTGTCAATGGCTGGATCATCCTTTAGGTTTGATGTTTGATAGATATATTGAGGATTTTATGTTCATCCAGCCTGTTTTTGAGCCCATGGATCGATCTTGAGATGTGGCTTCATTGGGTTTCTATCTTTCATGATTGTTATTTCCTCCATTCTCTATTTGTCTTTCATTATTTGTTTTGCTCAAAGAGACACTCCAGTTTCTTGGTGACTGCTTCATCGATGTTTTGTATGGGTTGAGATTTCTAGAAGGACAAAGATGGGTAAATGGGTAAGTTCTGTGTCAAAGGAAGCTCACAGGGGATGTCAATGAAGAGCAGGACATGGGATGAAATGGGCAGCGTATGTAAATAACCATTGAGGCCGATACCACTCTCTGCTCAACATAGATGGGTTCACTCCTCATGCGTGCATGGCCAGTCTATACTCTTCTAATACCCATTTTCTCTCTCCACATACCCATATGTGTGGGAACCATGCCCGTGACCATACCCACACCCAAGCTCACCACCTCATCCTCCCTAACCTTCCATGCATACCACCACTTCTTTAATACTCTCTAACCCACTTCATCATTTACCCTTCCATCCTCTATACCCATCTTCATACCCGTTTCTCTCTCTACACCACGTACCCATTTCTTACTCATACCCATTAAACCCGCTTCTTTTCATCACTCCCCCACCTTTTGAACCCATTCATCTAACCCGTTTCCAGCTCGTTTCTACCTTTTCCCGCGTGCATGGAGCCCCATGCACACGGCTACCTCCATCTCACTCCATTTTCAATCTTCCAATACTCACCGAATTCATTTCTCACCCCATTTCTTCCGCTCATTCCACTCCCACCTATTGCTTGCATTCTCATCAACGTCTATTTATTAGCGAATCTTGGACCTGCTGCATGAACCCAAGTTTCTATATGGCTGATGGCAGAGACGCTTGTTTATGGATTCTATGGGCGAAGACATAGCTCATTGCATGATGCAATTTATGCACCAGCAACTAGACCACTCGCAGGCAGAACTTCATGCTCACGATGGAGGGGTGGTTGGAGTTGCTGGTGATTTGATGAGTACAAGTTATCATAGGGGTATAAAGGTTTGGTGGTAAGGCCTATGGAAAATTTGATGTTTCCATGCATGGCTCTTAATGGTTATGGTGATGGTGATGAAAAAGAATATATAAAATGGGTTTTTAGCCACTGTACTGAAGACGTTGGATATTGTGCAAGTCGCAAAAGTCATCACTCGACTAGCAATACGATTTTAAGGTTGTTGTGAAGTAAAGTAATGGGAGTTCCCCAATTTGATAAAGAATTGTTGTAACAAGCAAATGACGAGTTGTCAGCTAGTAGTTCCTTTCCCTCACCTGCATCACAAAGATCTCAAATGAAGCGATCGATCAACAAAGATTAGTCCAATACTAGCACCACTCGAGATAGGAACCCTCGAGAATTTGCCTAGGGGCATTATGCTGCAAACGTCCCAAGTGTGTGATCTAATATCCCTCGCAATAAGACTTAACCAAGCCATTTTTTGTATGGAAAATATGATCAACAACAAAGGGAGATGACATAGAAAGCATCGTTAGGAGTTATGAGTAGAAGATTGGATGACATGTTGTCAACATCGTTTGGAGCGCATATCATTATCTATGAGTTGCCTAGGGGAGCTTTTAGTTCCAAAATACTATGTATGGTAAAACTAGTGACCTCTTTGACCACCTAATGCACTATGACAAGTAATGACTTTGGACATTGTATGTTACATATTATTGTGCAAGATGTTTCTAGCCAGCCTAGATGGGCCCGAATTATCATGGTTCCACCAGTAGCCTTAGAATAAGAGATATCTTAGAAGCCTTTATCGCATACTACTTATTCTCGACCTGCCAAAAATAGAACATGAGTGCACTACAGAATATCAAAGTGTTGGAAAACGAATCTTTGTGAGAATTCATGAAATGGTTCAAGCAAACAGTGTTACAAATGGAATCATATAACATGTATGTCATCCTTCAAATCTTCAAAAGAAGCATAAGTCTAGACACTCCATTTTTTGAGTCAATCGCAAAGAAGCCACTGGTCTCGATGGATGATATGTTCTAGTGAGTTGACAAGTATGCCATGTTGGAAGATGACATTTGAGTGGCATCCTAACAAATTTTAGTCACACCCCAATTGATGAAAGAAAATAAAAATGAGGAGCTTAAAGCTGGTGGGAAGTGCAACAAGATAGAATCGAAGATTCGCTTAACAAGAACAATGAAAAAAAAGGATCCACCATGGTTTACTCCTCTTACAATCTCATATGAACGAATCTTGCCACTAATTTAGGGCCTCCTCAAATTCAAGTGATCAAACCTTTTGAAAGTAGACCCAACTAAAAGAGATCGAAGACAACTATGTGCTTATTACAAGGAGCACGAGTGCACCACATAAGAGTCTCGACATCTCTATTACTTAGGGAAAAGTTTGATAAAAGATGAGCATCTTCGATAGTATCTCTATAGGATGGGAGGGAAACATGAAGTCCCAACTGGAGAGACATCGAGTAGGGCTCGGACATCCCCAACAAAATAACGACTAGTGATCTACTACATCCATGACCAATATAAGTTTAGAAGATAGAGATGAAGGATCATCAGGGTCGTCATAGTCATGGAATGAATAAATGTAGTGCAATATTCCATTATGCTTGGAAATATGTAACCAATCGATGGGCCCATCACCTTCCTACCAATAAATTCTAATTGGGTCATAGTGCCTTATGAAGATGCATTGGTGCTGACTCTTAGCGTTAGTGGCTATAGTTTGCGAAAAATGCTCGTGGACCCTGGTAGTTTGACGAACTTGATACAGGAATTAGCTTAGAGACAAATGGGACACTCACTTGTAGCCTTGGAAAGTCTCGGGCGGGTAGTAACCGAGTTTGATGGCGCTACTACAATATCAATGGGAGATGTTGTATTCCTAATGGAAGCTTAACCAGTTATACTTAACGCAAAGTTTTCCATGGTAGCAAACCTTTCCCTATACAATGTTATACTTGGACGAGCGTGACCCCATAAGATGAAAGCTATTCCCTCTACCTACCATCAGATGATTAGTTACCTTATGGAGTAGGACAAGTAAACTTGCATGGGAGCTGCCAATTGGTCACTCGTCAATGCTATCAAATAGCCATAGAATCTGGGCAGAAAGCTTCAATAATTGAGAAACCTGAGACACCATCCGCGCAAGATAAATAACAAGTACTAAGTAGCACGCTGGATAGGGTCGAGGAACAAGAGTCACTAGTAGTTGATACATTAGTAAACTTAGATCCCAGATCAAGTTGAAGGTAGCGAAAAAAGAACTTTTATGAGTACATTGCTAACAGAGGAGCACAACCATTTGGTTCAATTTTTGAAAAACAATAAAAATGCATTGACATGGAGACATTCAGGACAATGGCTTCCTATAAGCTAAATATCATTCCTAAAAACCTAACCAATATGACAAAAAATCCTACGTTTCCATCTTAATAGATAAAAGATAATATAGACAAAAGTTCATAATCTCTTAGAGGCAGGGTTCATTTGTGAATTAGAATATCTTTAGTAACCAGCGAATATAGTGGTAGTACCCAAAAAAAGGCGGGAAGTGGAGCGTATATGTTGAACATGGATTTAAATAAGACCTGCCCAAAAGATAGAGAATTGATGAAATAGTGAACTCCATAGTTGAGAATGGTATGCTATCATTCCTGGATGCCTTATTCGAATACAACCACATTCTTATGCACCTACCTAATTTAGAAAAACCTTCTTCATTACTCCACAAGGTTTATACTACTATAATGTAATGTCATTTGACTTAAAGAATGTTAAGGCCACATGTCAAAGGTTGGTGACCAAGATTTTTCAACTCATACTAGGCAAAATGGTTGAAGTCTACATCGATGACATGCTAATAAAAAGCCATAGTTGGATTGATCACTTGTAGTACCTTGAGGATGTGTTCGGGCTACTACACAAGTATGGTATGAAACTAAATCCTCTAAAGTGTGCATTTGGTGTTAGTACAGGGAAATTCTTAGGGTTCATAGTCATTCAAAGGGAATAAAAGCAAATCCTAACCAAATTAAGGCAATTCAAGAATTCTCCTCCTTGTGTAACAAAAAACAAATTTAACAACTTGCTGGGAGGATAGTTGCCCTGGGGAGATTTATCTCACAATTTACTGATCGACTTTGACTGCTTGTCAACACCTTCCATAGGGCACATTCGGTTGTCTGAACACCAAAATGTGAGCACATTCTCATTGATTAAGTAATATCTCACCAAACCTCAAATTTTTAATAGCTTATCAGCTGGTGAGGAATTATACATGTATTTGGTCATGTCAGATTTTATCGTTAGCGCAGTATTGTTCTAAAAATGAATAGAAACTACAAAAACCTATTTACTATGTGGGCAAGCAATTGAATGAGACCAAATCTTGGTACTCGCTAAGAATTACAACTATGAAGCTCCAGTACTATTTCCAAGCACATCAAGTAGTTGTCTTGACAAATCTCTTGCTGCATAAGCTAGATCTCTCAAGACGAATGGTTAAATGGGTGGTGGAAGTAAGCAAATATGACATACGATACAAGCCATAAATGGAATGTGTTTTAGTTTGATGTCAAATATGCCTTTTTAAATGGTTTTTTTATATTAAAGAAGTTTATCTTTAGCAACCTTAGGGTTATGAAATTATGGGTGAAGAATAGAAGGTGTATAGATTGAAGAAGAGCCTTTAAAGCTTAAAATAAACTCCAAGGGCATGGTCACTTCAAGTGACATGGGTTTCAAAAGAACAAAATTGAGTCTACATCGTATGTTAAGACAAGTGGTATGGATGGTATACTTACCTTTATGTTGATGGTTGGATTTATATAGACAATAATATTGTTTTAATGGAGGACTTTAGAAAGCTGATGATTAGTAAATTTGGGATGATTGATCTTGGCTTGATGAGTTATTTCTTGGTTAGAAGTAAAGCAATGTGATGTAGGAAATTTTATTTCTCAAGAAAAGTATGCAAATGATCTCCTAGAGAAGTTTAAACTGAAGAATTACAATCCAATGAAAACTCTTATGAACACCAATTATTCACAACCCGAAGTTGTTCATGTCAACCACAGTCCTAAGGTGTTCATAACATCTAAAGCCCTAAGCTCATGACCCGGAGTCGTTCATGTCATCCATAACCTTGAGTTATTCATAGCATCTAGAGGTTTGAACTCATGACGTAGAATCATTCATATGATTTAAAGCTCTGAGTTGTTCATAACATTTAGAGCCTTGAGCTCATGACCTAAAGTCGTTCATGTCAACCACAACCTTGAGTTGTTCATAGCATCTAGAGCCCTGAGCTCACCACCTAGAATCGTTCATATTAATCACAACCTTGAGCTGTTCATTGCATCAAGAGTCTTAAGCTCACGACCCGTAGTCTTTCATGTCAACCATAAACATGAGCAATTCATAGCATCTAGAGCCCTGAGCTCACGACCTGGAGTCGTTCATTTCATCCAATGCCTCGGGCTATTCATAACATTTAGAGGCTTGTGCTCGTGCCGTAGAATCGTTCTTATCATCCATATCCTTGAGTGATTAATGGCATCTAGAGGCCTGAGCTCACTATATCCCGAGTCGTTCATATAATCCATAACTTTGAGCTGTTCGTAGCTTTTAGAGCCATGAGTTCAGGAGCTAGAGTCTTTCATGTCAACCACTACCTTGAACTGTTCATATTATTTGGAGCCTTGAGTTCATAACCCAGAGTTGTTCATGTCATCCATAGCACTTGAGTTATGCATAGCATCTAGAGCCTAGAGCTTACGACCAAGAGTCGTTTATCTCAACCACAACCCTAAGTTGTTCATTGCCTTTAGAGCCTTGAGTTAACGATCAAGAGTTGTTCATGTCAACCACAACCCTGAGTTGTTCAAAGTAGCCAGAACCCTAAGCTCACAACCTGGAGTCGTTCATGTCATCCACAACCTTAAATAGTTCATAACATCTAGAGATTTGAGCTCATGATGCAAAATCGTTCATATCATCCACAACCCTGAGCTGTTCATAGCATCCAAAGCCTTGAGCTCATGACTCAGAGTTTTTCATGTCATCAACTAAACTGAGCTGTGCATACCATCTAGAGCACTAAGCTCACGACCCAGAGTCTTTCATGTCATTAACAACACTAAGTTGTGCATAGCATCTAGAGCCTTGGGCTCACAACCTAGAGTATTTCATGTCAACCACAACCCTAAACTATTCATAGTATCTAGAGGCTTGAGCTCATGACCTTGAGTTGCTCATGTTATCCACAACCTTAAGTTGTTTATTTCATCTAGAGACCTGATCTTACGACTTAAAGTAGTTTATTTGAACCACAACGTTGAGCTGTTCATAGCATCTAAAGCCCTGAGCTTAGGACTTGGAGTCTTTCGTGTCAACTATAGCCTTTAGCTGTTCTTAACATCTAGAGCCCTCAGGTCACAACTTGAAGTAGTTCATGTCATTCATAGCCTTGAGTTTTTTGTAGCATCTAGAGCCCTGAGCTCATGACCTGGAGTAGCTCATGTCATCCATAGGCTTGAGTTGTTCATAGCATCTAGAGACATGAGCTCACAAACCAGAGTCGTTCATGTCAACCATTACCCTGATCTATTCATAGTAGTTAAAGTCTTGAGTTCACCACACGGATTCGCTCATGTCAACCACAACCTTGAGCTGTTCACAGCATCTAGAGCCTTGAGCTCACGACTCAAATTCATTCATGTTAACCACAACCCTAAACTGTTCATATGATTTAAAGCCTTGAGCTCACGATTGGGAGTTGTTCATGTCAACCATAAACTTGAGTTGGTCATAACATCTAGAGCACTAAGTTCATGACCTGGAGTCGTTCATGTCATCCACAACCCTGAGCAGTTTAGAACATCTAGAGATTTGAACACATGGTACAGGATCGTTCATATCATCCACAACCCTAAGCTGTTTATAGCATCCAAAGCCTTGAGATCACAACCCAAAGTCTTTTGTGTCATCTACAACACTGAGTTGTGCATAGCATTTAGAGCCCTAAGCTCATAACCTGGAGTCTTTCATGTCATCGACAACCCTAAGCTATGCATAGCATTTAGAGCCTTGAGTTCACGACCCTCAGTCGTTAATGTCAACCCCAACCCCGAGTTGTTCACAGCATCTAAAGCCCTGAGCTCACGACCCAAAGTCGTTCATGTCAATCATAACCTTGAGTTATTCATAACATTTAGAGCCTTGAGCTCACGACCGGGAGTCGTTCATGTCAACCACAACCCTGAGTTATTCATAGCATTTAGAGCCCTAAGCTCATGACTCAGAGTTGTTCATGTCAAGCACAACCCTGAGCTGTTCATAGCATTTAGAACGTTGAGCTTAGCACCCGGAGTGTTTCATGTCAACTACAACCTTGAGCTGTTCATAGCATCTAGAGCCCTAAGGTCAACACTCGGAGTAGTTCATGTCATCCATAGCTTTGAGCTATTCATAGCATCCAAAGCCCTGAGCTCACAACCTGAAGTAGCTCATGTCATCCATAGCCTTAAGCTATTTATAGCATCTAGAGACCTGAGCTAATGACCCTGAGTCGATCATGTCAACCATGGTCTCGAGCTGTTCATAACATCTAGAGCCCTAAGCTCATCACTCGGAGTTGTTGATGTGAACCATAACCCTGAGCTATTCATAAAGTTTAGAGCCTTAAGCTTACAACCTAGAGTCGTTCATGTCAACCACAGCCCTAAGTTGTTCATAACATCTAGAGCCCCAAGCTCACGACCTAGAGTCGTTTGTGTCTTCCAATGTCCTGAGTTGTTCATAGCATTTGGAGGCTTGAGCTTATGACGCAAAATCATTCTTATCATCCACAGCCCTAAGCAGTTCATAGTATCTAGAGGCTTGAGCTCACGAGATCCTGATTCGTTCATATCATCCACAATGTTGAGTTGTTCATAGCTTCTAGAACCCTGAATTTAGGACCCGGAGTCTTTCATGTCAACCACCACCTTGAGCTTTCGTAGTATCTAGAACCATAAGCTCATAACACATAGTCTTTCATAGCATCCATAGACTTGAGTTGTGCATAGCATCTAGAGCCTAAAGCTCATGACCCAGTGTCGTTCATTTCAACCACAATCCTGAGCTGTTCATAGTATCTAGAGCCCTAAGCTCAAGACCTGGAGTCGTTCATGTCATCCACAACCCTCAATTGTTCATAGCATCTAGAGATTTGAGCTCATTATATAGAATCATTCATATCATCCACAACTTTGAGCTGTTCATAGAATCCAAAGCCTTGAGCTCATGACTCGAAGTCTTTCACGTCATCAACAACACTGAGCTGTGTATAGCATCTAAAGCCCTAAGCTTATGACCCGAATTCTTTCATGTCATTGAAAACATTGAGCTGTGCATAACATCTAGAACCCTGAGCTCACGACCCAGAGTCTTTCATGTCAACCACATCCCTAAGGTGTTTATAGCATCTAGAAGCCTGAGCTTATGATCTAGAGTCATTCATGTCATCCATAGCCGTGAGTAGTTCATAGCATCTAAAGGCTTGAGCTCATGATGTAAAATCATTCATAACATCCACAACACTGAGAGGTTCATAACATCTAAATGATTGAGCTCACGGGATCCCGAGTTGTTCATATCATCCACAACTTTGAGCTATTCATAGCTTCTAAAGCATTGAGCTCAAGACCTAGAGTCTTTCATGTCAAGCTCCACCTTTAGTTGTTCATAATATCTAGAGCCTTGAACTTAGGACCCATAGTCATTCATGCCAACCACAACCCTAAGTTGGTCATAACATCTAGTGCCTTGAGCTCAGGACTTGGAGTCTTTCATTTCAACTACATCCTTAAGCTGTTCATATCATCTAAAGCGTTAAGGTCACGACTTAGAATAATTCATGTGATTCATAGCCTTTTGCTGTTCATAGCATCCAAAGCCCTAAGCTCACGACCCGGAGTTGCTCATATCATCCACAACCTTAAGCTGTTCATAACATTTAGAGACTTGAGCTCACAACCTAGAGTCATTTAAATCAACCACAACCCTAAGTTGTTCATAACATATAAAGACTTCAGCTCATGACCTAGTGTCGTTCATGACCCGAGATCTTTCATGTCATCGACAACACTGAGTTATGCATAGAATCTAGAGCCTTGAGCTCACAACCTAGAGTCTTTCATGCCAATGACAACCCTAAGTTATTCTCAATATGTAGAGATTTGAGCTCATGACTCGGAGTTGTTCATGTCAACCATAGCTCTTAGCTAGTCATAGCATCTAGAGCCTTGAGCTCATGACCCGGAGTCTTTCACATCAACAATAGTCTTAAGCTGTTCACAATATTTAGAGCCTTGAGCTCACGACCAATAGTCATTCATGTCAACCACAACCTTGAGTTGTTCATAGCATCTGGAGCCCTGAGCTCATCACCTGAAGTCGTTTATGTCAACCACAGCCCTGAGTTGTTCATGTTAGGATAGAGCCCTTAACAGCATGACGTGATGTAATAAATTTGGAATTCATTATTTATTTAATGATGTTCTAGTTTCACTTTTATTTATCCTTATTCCATGTATTATACTTTATGAGCATTGTTGCCTACATATTTTGCATTGTATGTAACTTAGGTGCATTAGGAGTTGCACAAAAGATCTAAGTCATGTGTTCCTTACAAATAGATGACTTGTTCACAACCGGTTCATGGGCCTAGGCAACCCGTTAGAGGTTGTAGTGCACCCACCACCTCTTGATTGGAGGGATGACTAGTCTTAGCTATCAGGATGGGTTTCCCATGGTAAGTGCATTAGTGTGTATGGTTACACATTGGATAGGACCTATGGTGAGTTATGACTTAAGGCTATCAAGTAGTCATGACCTCACCAAGCTGCTTCATTTTATTGTTTCTCAACCTTGAGAGAATATTGAGCTTGTGTTAAAGTTAACAATAACTTTGACCTACAGGTGAGATCATAAGTTGATCATATATTTCTTATGGATTAGGTCATTATTGATGAAAGTTGGTAGTAATACGTATTCTCAATAGAAACACTATGATATCTCTTGGGATTGAAACAGTGTGTCACCTTGGGGTGATTCTAAGGAGGTGTGTTCATGGAAACTATGACTATAGTAGTTCCTTAAGTGGAACTTGACATAGGTTCTTTGAGAGCTAAGATATGTCAATTGAACACAATAGGAAGATCTATAATTTAAAGATGGTAAAGGTAGTCTTGAAAGACTGATAATTTTCACCTTATTTGTAATGACCGGGTATTTTAGGCCACGTTAGCATATTTAGTTTGAAAAGTCTTCTTTTGTGTATGGTATCTTGCTCCATTGGGCACTTATGTCACCTTTTGAGGTTTGTTTACTGCGTATATTTGTCATTGTGGGTTCTTGTGAGATTTTCTTGAGTTTTCACTCTTTAGGCCACTTTTTTAATGCATTTGGAGTGTCGAGAGTTCATGTGAGAGTTCTAGGAGATCTTATGCTTCTTGGATCATGGTTGATATGTATTAGGTATGAGAGATGAGTGACCTTTTTACTAGGGTCTCCGGATCATTGTCTTATCCACTATTCCATCATTAGTGATATGACTTTTCTTTATTGTACTGATATGGGTGGATCATCATTCATTCCACTTTCTTATTGCCTTATTTTGTATCCCATTACCTCTTTTCGGATCTTCATTCCACTTTTCATCCATTTTCTACATATTGATCCACATTTCTGATTTGATACCCTTTTTCACATCATTCACATGTTTCATTGATAGTTTGACCACTTATTTTCTCTCTTGTTTCAATATCGACATTTCCTTTGGTTACCTTTAAGTCCATGGCTCATGAGATTTTTCTATGTATTACATCTTGTACACGAGGGTATGGGTTTAATCGTTAGGTATTTGAGCCTAGTTTCCCTTCATTTCTTTCACCCTATCACCCTGGCCTACATTACGTCCTATGTCTTAAGACCACCCTGAGGCCATGAGATCAAACGTTATCTTTGATAGTCTTCACTTGGACAGGCTTTTGTAGATTGGTTGAAGTATAGTCGTTACTATGTTTTCTTTTATGGAAGATACTTTTGGAAGCATTTGGTCTTTCTCTTGCTTGGCATATTGATGTTTGATGGACTTTTGAGTTTGAAGACAGTTCATTGATGATATCGGATTCATCCTTTTGTCATGCATTAGCTATCCACACTGGGGCATATTTCCCCCTTTTCTCTGAGGTTCCTAGTTGTTATTGGACGATATCCATACTGGAGCATACTCCCCTCTCTTTGATGAGATTGTGTTCGGGCAGTAGTATGAGGATGGATGATCATTGTTGGTTGTTTACCTCATGACCTCGACATTGGATATCATACTGGCGCATACTCCCCTCTCTTTGATGAGATTGTGTTCGGGCAATAGTACGAGGATGGATGATCATTGTTGGTTGTTTACCTCATGACCTCGACATCGGATATCATACTGGGGCATATTCCCCTCTCTTTGATGAGATTGTGTTCGGGCAGTAGTACGAGGATGGATGATCATTATTGGTTGTTTACCTCATGACCTCGACATCGGATATCATACTGGGGCATATTCCCCTCTCCTTGATGAGATTGTGTTTAGGTAGTGGTACGAGGATTGATGATCATCGTTGGTTGTTTACCTCATGACCTCGATATCAGATATTATACTAGGGCATATTCCCCCTCCATGATGAGATTGTGTTTGGGCAGTGGTACATAGATGGATGATCATTGTTGATTGTTTACCCCACGACTTCGACATCAGATATCCTACTGGGGCATATTCCCCTCTCCTTGGTGAGATTTTGTTTGGGCAGTAGTATGAGGGTGGATGATTAGTGTTGGCTATTTACCTCATGACTTTGACATCAGATCTTATACCGGGGTATATTTCCCCCATTTTCTTTAGGTATCCTTGAGATTGAGACAGCAGCCAGCTTGGTTTTAGATTGAGTACTAGTATGGGGCTTCTGATGATTGATTGTATTAGGACATCCCTACATGGACTTGTCGAGATAGAGATGGATCACATTAGGTTTCACCCGAGGAGCATGGGTGGATCTTTTAGCCAGATGCTCATGAGACAGATTGCTTTCGTCATGGATTACCTTGCAGATTAGGTTATCCAAATGAGCAGTTTTTTTTATGCACTTTTGAGGTGCTTTTAGATGAGACGCGGTATACACACTTTGAGATTTACCTTTTGAGGTTCACCGATAGAGCATCTTTTCAGGCATAAAGATTTCTTTCAGTCTAGATTTTTCTCAGAGGTTCGTCGTGATGCATTGATTTTGACTTATTGCTTTCAGCGGGTGAATGATTTTGTCGATTCTTTCGTTGCAACGCTGCTGTCACTATATTGAAGCTTATAGGATAAACTCTGCAAAGCCAAAGGAATGCTTTCAGATGGCATATCATTCTCAATTGTGGGCATATGGTACACAACCTTTCTAAAGTAGGGAACATGATAGAGAGAGTTCATGTACAAGTTGCTCTTTGGTTCTTAAGTCCAACATAACCAGTTTCTTTTTTTTTTTCTTTGAGTCATACGTCCAGTAATCCACAACTCTGCAGACAGCAACCTCAGCTTCAACCATACATGTATCACTCACAAGAAAAACCCTTCCATGGATCGTATAGTTCACTAAGAGGCATAAAAGAAGTGACACCCCAATCACTTTCTTGTGCATCAAACTGGTGTTGTGTGTCTTTTCTCATCAATGTTACCAACACTGAGTTCCAAACCTGAAGCTTGTGGAGAGAAAATTACTTGTTCAGGTGTTTCTAAGTAAGCTAACGAATCCATGATACCCTGGCTTCATGCTGGAACATCAACTTGATGATCTGATCCAATGGGAATAGGTTTTCGGAGAGGATAATCCAAAAGGGATAAATAGTATTCATCAGCGTCGTTGGATGCCCTCACTGGACTGTCAGAATTAAAATATTCTGGAAACAGAGATACATCAATTGGTGTCTCTGACTCGGCATCATCTTCTTTAGTACTACTGGTGGCCCATGATGAGATGGAAATGCAGCCACGCAAGGTTTTGGATGAAGAGATTAGGTGAGAAAGGGGTGGTATATGTGACTTGACTATGAATTTGGATTTTAAGATTTGAAGAGCTTCCAATCCAAAGATAATGGGCCTAGGATACTAAAAAGAATGGAATTGATGTGCTCTAAGACGGCCATGCATAGGTGGGGCCCAAGACAAGAAAATAAAAATAAAGGTAAAGGTCATCCATGAAAAAGGAAACCTGTTGGGGTTAAAGGACTGCAGCAGCAAAATCTTGGCAAGCCTCAAGAGACCCCATCCATGAATATTAGTAGCTTCCCAAACCAATCGTCCCCACTAGGCAGCCCAACATATACATTAGCTATAAAAAAAGTTCAAAGTGAATTGAAGTCATAGCCATGCTCGCAAGCACAAACATCACCCTCTCACCCCAATTGGGCAAACATGAAACCAAAAGAGGGTACCGTGCCTAAAACACACAAATCCCCATAATATTCAAAGCTCTATCCAGAATATTCCCCTATAGAAAACAGCAACAACCCAGATGAACCCAGAAACTCTCAACACATAAAACACCATAAATACACTATGAACAAGAATAACAGATTCAAGCAATTGCAAAGACAACCAATATTCTCATGTAAAGCATGGTAAATAAAATAAATAAATAAAAAAGTAGAACCTTTCAACCCTAAATCAAAACTAGAGAACTCCAAGGGGAGAAGTCAACCAAATCTATAGAAGCAATCAAGTACCAATGCAAACAAACATATAACCCTTGTCATTCTACACCCAAACATCCAGACAAAACCCGAAATCCCACAAAGATCAATACATAACAGGAAAATAATGAGTATAAAGGGAAGATATGCAGAAAACGTACCTGGAAATGCTTCCCTTGGTAAGAAAATCCCTGCTGCTATATCGCCTCAGGTCTCTTGCTCTGCTTTGCCGTGCTTCCTTCCTCTCTCCCTTTGAAAACGATCTCCAGAATATCCCCTTGCTATCTCCCTTTTGCCTATGAAACCCTCTCTCCCTGAAAACAATCTCCAAATTTCCTATATCTCCTCCTCAGAAAAATAATCTCCAACCGAACCCCTCTCCCTCTGAAAACGATCTCCAGAATATCCCCTTGCTATCTCCCTTTTGCCTATGAAACCCTCTCTCCTTGAAAACAATCTCCAAATTTCCTATATCTCCTCCTTAGAAAAATAATCTCCAGCCGAACCCCTCTCCCATCCTTGAAAAACCGATCTGCTTGTGCTTTTATATCAGCTGGCAGCCCTCCCACGTAAGGAGTCTTTTTCTCTCCAAATTTTATCTCATGCACGAGAAAACTCTTTTTTTAATTTCAAACAATACCAATCCATGCATATCACTTACAATCCATGCATATCGTCTAAAGAGTCTTGCCGTTTTCAAAAACTTCTCCATCGGTAGACTTCTTCCATAAAAATTTCATATTATTAAATTAAATAAATAAATAAATAAATAAATAAATGAATAGCTAAATAAATAAATGAATAAATAATTAAACAAATAAATCGGAGAATGATAAAATGATAATAATAGATAAATGAATAAGTAACATGATAATAAACAAATAAATAAAAATAATAAATAACTAAAAGTGATTGATAACAATGAGAATAAATTAAAATAAATAAATAAATAAAATAAATGAGATAAAAGGGTCATGCAACCATATGAGTCACGTCGAAAATTTTCAAATGGGTCAAGTGTGTCTAAATGGACCTAGAGTGCCTAAGTGGGCCTAAGGTGTCTAAATGGGTCTAAGTGAACTTAGACGGGCCTAAGGTGTCTAAATGGGCCTAAGTGGACCTAGACAGGCCTAAGGTGTCTAAATCGGCCTAAGTGAACCTAGACGGGCTAAGGGTGAGACTAAGTGGGCCTAACTAAGTCTAACCTAAAGTGCACCTAAGTGAAGCCTAGTCTAAAATTGAAGGGCAGCCAAGGTCATAATGTGGGATCAGATAAATCCCTCAACCAAAGTCTTCGAGGTGGCTCAAGAAAAGGTAAGTAGTATGAGTAGTAATGGGCTACCAAGGAGCTACCATGAAGCACTGGAAGTGAACTCAAGACATCTGCCAAAGGGACAAAATTGAGGGTCTACACTTTCACCTTATTTGTAATGACCGGGTATTTTAGGCCACGTTAGCATTTTTAGTTTGAAAAGTCTTCTTTTGTGTGGTGGTTGAAAAGTCAAAAAGAAAAGTATTTGGAGAACACGTGTTAATTTTGGATTGGTGAAATTCGATTTATTGTGTTGGTCAATTAGGCGAGTTGAAAATTTTGTGCCACATCAGCCTTATGGTAGAAAAATTCTTAGGCCACGTTAGCTTTATGGTAGAAAATTCTTAGGATTTTAGAAATTGAAAATTTACGAAAACGAAAAACGAAAACAAAAATTAAAAGGGAATTAATTAAAAATTAATTAGAATTAATTAATAAGAAAATTAAATTAAATTGATTATTAATAAAATTGAGAAAATTAAATTTTGGGGTTGGTGTTTAATAAATTAATTTGTGTTGTTTAAAAAAAAATGAAAAATGAAATTGGAAATGGAAAATAATGAAATAAAAATAAATAAAAGAAAAGAAATAAAAAGGAGTCAATTGAGGAATTTAGATTTGGACCATGGACAGTGGGCTGCGACCGGTTGAGAGTGAATTTTAAAAACAAAAAAATAAAAAATAAAAAAAAATAAAAAAGAATTGATTTGGGTTTATAAATTGATGCTACCTTAGTATATGGTGAAATAGGTTTATAAATTTTATTGATAACTCCCGTCTGAGGATTGAAATCAAAGCTCATTAGTTGATTGAGTTGAATCAAGTAGAACACCAATTGGGGACGAATCAAATGGTGCCATTGCCGGGGATGGTGCCACTTTACAGTGATATGACTTTTCTAGAGCACTTGTGATCTTCATCACAAGTTTGGTGATTTTTCTTTTCTTTTACTAACTCTTTTTAATTGTTTCTTTTTCTTTATTCATGTTTTAGTTTACCTTTCAGCTAGTTTTAGTTAATCTTAATTTTTTTAGAATTTTTTTTCTTTTGTTTTCTTTTGTTTTCGCTGTTTTTAATTCACAAATTGCTAGTTGTGCATGCCCTATTGGATACGAGATAATAGAGGAAGCCATGAACTTCTTGAGTTATGTGGCTGAACTTTCAAGAGGATAGGATGAACCAAATGCAAGAGATATGGGAAGAATGACGTCTCAACCTAATGGTAAGGGAGAGATGTATATTTTGAATGAAGACACTGACATGAAGGCAAAGATTACAGCTATGACAAGGAGATTGGAAGAGCTAGAAATAAAAAAAATTCAAGAAGTGCAAGCCATCTCTTAGACACCATTGCAACCTATGCCCTGTGCCATTTGTCTATCTTATATGCACTTGGTGAACCAGTGTCCTGCCATTCTAGCGGCAAGAGAAATGTTTGGTGATTGCAACACCTACAACTCCAATTTGAGGAACCATCCAAATTTCTCTTGGGAACCACATCCACCTCAGTATACACAACCTGTTCAAGCACCTCAACAAGCCTCGAACCTTGAACAAGCAATAGTTAATCTTAGCAAGGTCGTGAGAGACTTTATTGGACATCAGAAATGCATCAATGCTCAACTCAGTCAAAGAATTGACAGTGTAGAGAGTATATTGAACAAAAAGATGGATGGAGTCCAAAATGATCTATCTCAGAAGATAGATAATCTCCAATATTCAATCTCAAGGCTCACCAACCTCAAAATAGCGCAAGAGAAAGGAAACTTTCCTTCTCAACCTCATCAAAATCAAAAGGGTATCCATGAAGTGGAAGCTAATGAGGGAGAATCTTCACAGAAGAGGGAAGTTAAAAAAGTGATCACTCTAAGGAGTGGTAAAGAGGTTGATTTGCCCACATTCAATCAAGAGCATAAATCAGAGAGTGAAGTAGAGAAAGAGAAGAGGGAGGAAATCAAAGGCAAGAGAAAGGGGAAAAGCATAGAGAAAGATGACTATGATCTTAATATAGATGAAGAAACACATGTCTCCACCTTTCCCCCAAGCTTTATATGGCAAAAAGGGAATTGCTTCCGTTACCATCATACAGTGCAAATCTCTAGTGAGAGATGCAAACTTCATATGGGATCCTGGCAAGCTGAATTAGGATCAAGTTTTTATTTTTATTTTTTTGATGGACTTAGTCTTTCTAAAGACTAGCTAGTCCATATCTTTTTGTTATATTTTATTACTTATTTTAATTTTGATTTCAATGCTTTAATTTTAATTTGTTTTGATTTAACATAAGTTTTTGGATGATCAATTACAGGAGGAACTTCAAAATAGTTGGGCGTACCTTCTAAGTTATGGCCATTTGGAGAGCAAATATAGTCTCCTTTCTTAAATTTGGAGCACTTCCTAGAGTCCATTTTATACATGCTATATATTGTTTCGAAGCTTGGGAAGTCAGAAGTCCAAAGCTTTAAACGGTATCCAAATCGGAGCTGAAATGAAGAAGTTATGACCCTTGGAAGAAAACTACGCCGAGCTGAAAGAAAATTTCGCAGCCTGCGAAATCAACTTGCGAAAATTTCGCAAGGCTTGCGAAAAATTTCACAGCTGCGAAACTACCCCCAGGCACACGTGTGCCATTTCGCAGCCCAAAAGCCCATTTCACAGCTGCGAAACCCCCTGCGAAATCCCCTTTTGGCTGCGAAATGCCCTTCCTCCTGTGAAAATACTAGCTGTCGTTTAAATCCATATTTAAACCCCTCAAGCCTTCCATTTTCATTTCGCACAGCCATTCCAAGTTGCGAAAAGGCCCTGCCACCTTGCGAAGCCAGCCTCCTATAGTTTTCCTCTCCATTGGACACCCCATGACCACACATCTGAAGAGGAAGCACCCAACACGCACCTTGGGATCATAGACATGAAACCTCTCACTCCATTTCTGACCTCCCTAAACCATCACAGCCCATAGCTCTAGCTGAGAGCTTCAGCTGAGGAGACTATGCCACATAAGGAGACTACCAGAGCAGAGGTCAATGTCCTGATCCAACCCACTTAGGAGGCCACCACAGAGCCATCATCTCCACAGGACCTTACCACTACTTGATCATCTCTTTATTTTTTTGTATTTACTTATTATATTAGTATAGATAATTCCATGTTTTGATGTTTTATATTCTGGGATTGGATATATTTTCTGATGACATATTATATTCTACTTTCTCAGATTAATATATAGACATCAATTTTTGTTTAAACTTGGCATTTTTCTATTTCCTATACTCACTGAATCTTTTGTTTTTTTTTAAACATGTGGTTTCTCCTAAACGACTCAGACTCCATGTCACTCAGGAGGTACCACTTCCTCCCTTTATTTTTTAATCGCTCTTGAAACATTGAGGGCAATATTCAGCTTGGTTGGGGGGAGAGTTGAGGAAGAAAGTTTTGTTATTAATGCTAAGTTATTTTGGTAATTTAGTTGCTTTTTGCTTAATTTTTAAATTTTTTTAAAGTTTTTATTCTACTCTCCAAGGTTATTAAGGAAAAATTTTCAAAATGAAATGGGAGAAATTGATTTTTTGTCTTTTTACTTGAAACTTAGAGTTGTATTATGCTTATTTAAGTTGATGAATTATTGAACTCCTATTGATTTCAACCTTATTTCTTCCATTTTAAGCTTATCACACACTGTGCACACTAGATTCCGATTATAAGATGGAAAACTATTTCCCTTTTGACTTAGGAAAATTTAGACTTGGTACCTTTGACCTCATTTTAATAGTGTTGGGACACCTTATAAAAGGCCAATGAGCCTTTGAAAAAAAAAAAGAACAAAATGTTTTACTTGCCTTGAAACCTGAGCAAGGTCTGAGAGGTATATGGTGAAAATCTTTAAAACCTGGTGCCCTAAACCTTCATTGGTTGGGAGTCACCGACCTCAATGCTTGTTACAGGGGTGAATAGGTGGAGTTTAACATACTGTAGGTGCTTGGGTATTAACATTTCATTCTCAATAGTCCGGGGTAAAATTCGAGGAGTTAGTGGTTGAAAGATCCTTAAAGCTTGATGCCCTAAACCTTGATTGGTTGGGAGTCATCAATGGACCCCCGTTACATGGAAAATTTAGAAAAGAATACTTTTAAGCTTTGCACTCCTACAAGAAAAAAATTGTGAAAGAAAAGAGGTGCGTTCTTGGCCTATTGGAGGTTGATCAGTTTGCTAAGCTTTGAAAAGAACTAGGTTGGGGGGAGAGATTAGTTTAACATACTATATTCAGAAACTAATAAGTAACACATAAATTTTTGTAAAAGAGTAAGGATTGACCCTTTGGGAGTGGAAATTATTTTGAAGCTTAAATTTGCATAATGCCTACTCTGTATGAATTGTGATTAGGCAAGTTATTTGATAACTCCTATTGAAGTTTGAGTTTTATTTCTTTAATGTTCCATGAGAGAGTTTGATCAGTCATGCCACTTGAAATTTTTTGGAGTAATCAACATGATTTTGTAAATTATATTTCTTT